>OU744353.1:3755000-5005000 GCA_916610135.2 Macropis europaea
CTCCGAGCTAGAAATCCTAGATCGATAGATCTCGATCGGCTGGCCAGACTGTTCTGACGCAGACCTTCAGAAGTTTTGAGTTTTTGGAGAAACGAAAAGAGATACGCCATTCTAACAAAAACCAGCGTGCTCAGCATTAAATTCTGCATAAGACAGGTTACTCCTAACAATTTTGCATCACTGGTCTCCGAGCTAGAAATTAAAAATAGAAGGACCCTGACATGGCTGGACGGCCTGACGCAGCCCTTCAAAAATCTTCAGTTTTTGGCGAAACGAAAAGAGATACGCCGTTCTAACAAAAACCAGCATGTTCGGCATGAAATTCTGCTTAAGATAGGTGACTCTTATCAATTTCGAATCACTGAACTCCGAACTAGAAATTAAAAATTGAAGAACTCCGACCGGCATGGCTGGACGGACTGAGGCAACCCTTCAGAAGTCTTGAGTTTTTGGTGAAACGAAAAGAGATACGCCATTCTAACAAAAACCAGCATGTTCGGCATGAAATTCTGCTTAAGATAGGTGACTCTTATCAATTTCGAATCACTGAACTCCGAACTAGAAATTAAAAATTGAAGAACTCCGACCGGCATGGCTGGACAGCTTGACGCAACCCTTCAGAAATCTTCAGTTTTTGGCGAAACGAAAAGAGATACGCCATTCTAACAAAAACCGGCCTGTTCGGCATGAAATTCTACTTAATATAGAGTATTAACATCAAAATGAACCTGTTATGAACTGATAATAGCGCTGTCACGTAAACCAGTCCTAACCGATACAGTAGGATGTGACACGAAGATGGTAATGGGGCTCTAGATCCCCAAATCCGTGTGACACAAAAATACATCGGCTGAATGGTCTACTCTATACCTCGTCTGTGCTATATGCACACTAACTTCAAATTCCTTATCTCAAATTTAGCATCATTACAGTATCTGTACCTCCTAGAATTTAATTTAAGAAATTTCACCGTTGGGTGGCGCCACTGACAAAATCCTACGAAATTATTCGTTAATTCATATTATCATGAAATTATACCTGTATGCAACCGACTTTTCCGGTGCTCTCCATCCTGGACGCGACGTTCACGGTGTTGCCCCAAATATCATAGTGGGGTTTCCTCGCCCCGATGACTCCAGCGGTCACCGGGCCGTGATTGATGCCCATCTTCAGGACGAAATGATTGAAACTCTGCTCGTTGATGCTCGACAGGGCTTTCTTCAGCTCCAGAGCGAAGTCTACGAGGGTGGACAGGTGGCCCCATCGAGGCGCCTCTTCAGACTCTGCGGATTCGGTTATACCCGACGCCGCCATGTACGTCGAGCCTATCGTCTTTATCTTGATGATGTCCTTGAACTTGTTCTGATCGAGGATCTTGCGGAACAAATGAAAGAACCGTTGAGAAGCTTCATCAGGTCGCACGAGTTCAAATTAACTGACCGTGGTTGGGCTCACGGTTTTGGTATCGAGTTCTAGAGGGTAGAAGGAACTCACCGCGTCGAAATCGGAGATGATCTCGTTGAGAAACCTGAGACACTCGAGACCCTGGTTGTTGATGCTCTCCTCGCTGTAAAAATCCGCGAAGTTCGGCATGCTGGCGAACAGGACACCGACTTCAGCGTAGCTCTGGCTGTACAGGTCGTCGTGGTGTCTAGCCCTGGACAGGAAGTAGGCGGCCACGTGCGGTGGCAGGATGTTGTAGATCAATGCTCCGTTTCTACGCTTCATGTCCGCCGCCCTTTTCCTCTGCGCGACCACCTCCCGACCACGAAGATACAGCAGCCTCCTGGACTTTTCAGCCTGGAACAACGAATCCAGTCACGACTGACCTCTAACATTCAGACGGATCACGCATGCATGTTCTAATCTTTAGTCAGGGTCTCAGGATTGTTAACGACCCTGAAGACTTTGGTAAATATTAGACCTTCGAGCATAACCTATATTCTTGACGAAATTTCAATTCACGGTTCAACGAGCCACTTCAGGGTCGATTCGAAAAGAGAAATGTTGACAGACAGGGTCGTTTCGGGGGTTGAAGAATGGACTCTCGGCGCCGGGGCCGAGTGCGTCCTCGACTTTGATGGATTTGTTGGACGGCTTCGTATAAAAGCTCGATTATTCATCCCCCTCGCTTTAATAGGACCTTCGACGATCCAGCACTCCAACCATTCGATATGACAAACAAATTTCATCACGATTCAATCAGCACCCCCCACTCCCTTCGTTTCAGAAAATTCGCAGTTTCTCCTCAATTTTCCAACGGTTTTAAAATTGTCCATTTCTAACGAAGCGATTTAGAATGGAACAGATCGTTCGGTTCGACAAGGCTACTTACGTATCTCGACACTATGACCAACGAGGTTGCCACGATCAGCAAAATACTCGACAGGCAGTAATTCGAGGGAAACAGTGACGGTTCTACGGAGGATGTGGCGTAATCCTCCCAGTCTAACCGCGGACCCAACAGCCAGATGTTGATGAACATCTGGACAAGTGCTATCCCGAACATCAGGTACGCCTTGCCGAGGTAACAGATGTAGGTTGGCATGGAGATGGCCACCAGAGTCAGGACACCGATGTAGGAATAATACGACGGATACGGACATCTGCTTGACAGTGACATGCTGGTGTTCAGGGGTGGAATGACTTCTTCGATGACGACACAGTTACTCTGTAAAGTGTTCAATAATCGTTATTCAAAGTAATGAATTACTTCACCCTTTGCACTTCAGAGACTTCGCTACGGCGCCATGCTATTTTCTGATGGATACTGACGTTCTAGCACACTACAGTCCACTGACAAGTTTTCCCAAGTGCAAAGGATTGAACTGATTAATTTTGGTAGTTAATGGGTGGGCCACTATAGCGTTAGTCTGTAATACACTGGCTGATCGTACCATGTCGAGAAGAAGAAAATTGCCAAGGGAGAAGATCATCAGCAAGGCCAGGGCTCTTCGAAGCCACATAGCCTTGACGGCGCTCCCTAAACATGTGGCACCACAGAGAACGATCGAGAACAGTAAAACCACCCCTATACCACCCCAGGTGAATGGTCCCCAAGGTTGAAACCTCCAGACAGGGGCAGCGCAGATCATCACCAATGGCCCGCCTATTGACAGGGGCGAGAAGGCTTCCTCGGCGTTGTGAAACGCGGATTCCACTTTCGCGTCCTTGAAACGGAGTGTATGCCAGAACGTTGGATCTATTAAGTCGGCCTCGCCACCTGCTTTAGATCAGACAAACCTTAACATGCACGATGTGGGCACCAAACTTAATGAACCTGACAGAGGAGTTGGGTGTCTACTGAATGGACGGTTCAAGGGACTATCTGAGAGGGACATGTGCACAAACGTAATGGATATGGAATTATTAGGTTTCTATTGACACTTAATGGTCCTGATAGGTGTCTTAGTCTATCAGGTGTTTACAGAAACTTAATAGACAGTTCAGTAGACTATCCAAGAGGGTCATAACTTAAAGATTATGGAGATAAACATAATGCTCCTGATAGATGACCTAGCCTATCAGCCTCTACTGAAGTTTGAGGGATCTGATGGTGGTTTTAGGCTATTAGACGTCTCCTCAACTTCTGAGAACAACTTAATAGAGTACCTAGTAGTACCTTGACATAAAATATGTGGATACAGGCCTTAGCCAATTAGATGTCTACTAAAACTGAATGGTAGTAGCTTATCAGACCTAATCAAACTCAATGGACGACCAAACGGACTGTCCAAGATGATCCTAACATTACAGATGTGAACAGAAATCAGTTGGACCAGCTCTAACCCTATTAGGTGCCTACTGAAACTGAAGGGACATCTAAACAGAGTCTAATAAGATTCTAATTAAAAGAACATGGTCTGCAAGTGAAACAGATGGTTCGAAGGGATCATAATACAAAGGATGCCTGTCTAGAGGACCCTAAACCTAGTGTACATGATCACCTTTGCTATCGAGCTCCTCCCTGAGCCTCTGTTTGAACTCTTCGGAGTCCTCCTTGCTGTTCCTCCCGTTCCTGCTGTTCTCCATCGTTCGCCTGGAGTTTTCAACGTCCGTGAGCGAGGCCAGGCTCTTGGTGACAGCCGGCTTGAAGGGTTTCAGCGCTCTGACTATGAAGTATGTGACGATGCCGGCTTTTTGGAGTGCCTCTTCTCTGTCCTCCCCGTGCGCTGGCTCGACCTCGAATTCCCCGTTCAGGAAGCTCAGTGTCGCGTTCGAGATGTGCACTCTCCTTCGAGTATTTATTCAGTCCGGTTATTCGCGGGTTTGCTTTGCGTACACCGGACCCCTCGAAAGGGCTCCGGGGAAACTGGATCATGAGACCGCCTGGTTTTCGATTTCAGAGCGTCTCTGATTCAGCGTGACACAAAGGGACGCCGTGGTAATTGGTGACGATCGAAGGAAAATAATTGGAACTGACTGAAATTTTTGTGACTATTTTCAGCTGACAAATTCCTGTTTTTAATATCAAAGCGACAGGGTTTCGGCGCGAGACAAAGGGACGTAAAGGTAATTGGTAACAATCGAACGAAAATAATTGGAGTCGATTCAGACTTTTTTTTACTTGTTCTAAAAATTCCTGCTTTGAATTTCAAAGCGCCTCCGGTTCAACTTCACAGAGGGGACGTTGAAATAATTGGTGGCGATCGAAGGAGAATAATTGGAAATTTTGTCTGATTCGCAAACTCCAGTTTGCAAGTTGGAGATTCTCATTTATAGTCGTTTACACGGCCTCGTGTGACTTTAATTTTTATTCTATTTATAGGAGTGTTGGAAAGTTTGCGAGGGATGCTCTGTATGCGAGCATACTGTCATTTTGCGTAGAAGTATCAATTATTAAGGTCAGCCTCGTTCTTTTTTTATTAAATATCAAATGGAACATTATACCGTGGATACCATTTAACTGATCAATTTTTATCTCCGCCCTTTAACGGTTAAGTTACTCTCGAACTTTGCTCACGGTGTTTTCTCGACTTTTAATTAAGAAGAAAAATAATTTACAAGCCATAGCATTCAACCGGTTTTCTATAATATTTATTCTACTATACGCTAAATTATTTCACCTCAAAAACAAAAATAATTTTCTATATTAGAGCAAGAGAATAGTACTTTTTAACAAATTAGAAGTTATTAATAGCAGAATATTCTATGAATTTCATGCAAATGATTGTTGAGAAAAAAAGAAGTAGAGTAAGATTGAAGGGCCGATGCTTAAGGTCGAGTGATATTTAATCGAATGACCGGAGCACGCGTCTTAAAGCGAAAGGGTGAGTTTCGTCGGGGGTGATTCAGACATCTCGCCCTTTAATACGCTTCGCTAAAATTAAAGTACGACAGGTGCATTAAAAACTGCCCGTCAGGCGTTTCGCCGGGTAATTAATGTCAAAGATATACAGGCTCATTACGTGTCAGCCGTCGTCAAGGACGCGTTAAATACCGGGTGCGACTAAAATAAGCGATCGAACCTTAAAAGTGTATTAAACTCCCCTTGAACACGAAAAAAAGGTCATGCCTCCTTAAAAAATTTATTAGAAAACACAGACTGTAATAAAAATAGTCAGTATGCCAAAGATTTAAACAATTCTAAAACTGTATAATAATTAAAAACTCTCTTTCATGGTAAGCAATAATAAAGTAATTCATTTTTTAAAATTCTACCAACTGTTATAAAAAATAGTAAATTTGCCAGTATCGTTATGATAAAAACTATTTAATTTCGTGAGCCCATTGTTCACTAATAAATCAAGGGTTTGAGTATCGAAGATCTTCTGAAATTTATCAAACATATTTTTCCTTCTCTTTAACGTTAAAGTCGATACCGTGAGCGGAGGTGTAAAAGGTCACTATAGTAGGAGGTATTTTATTTTAAACAATTTGTGCCAGCCTAGAAATGGAATGGAGATTCTAAATTCACGTGGCGTCGTTTTTTATGTGGAATAAAGTGGCTTCGATTCTTCATGGTCTCGAGGGAGAACACGCTGGCCAGGAAGAAGGGGCTCGTGTAAAAATATTGAGTCGAAGCTTTAAATATACACTTCCTACACTCTCTATTTAACGACTGCTGCTTTAAATGCACCTGCGTGTACCCGGATGCATCCTGATAATATATTCGATGCACAGAGTGGTGCTAAAAATGGTTCGATAAATAAAATAATTCACTCGAAGCTAACGGAGGCATCTAAAATTTCATCGAATGTCTCAATTTCTTTTTCACGTGGAGAGAGAGGGATGGGAAGTATTGTCCTTTTAAACGATTTGAATTTAATCCGACGTGAACCAAAGTTCAATATTCCGATAATCCGATATCCCTCGCCCTTCGGCCACGTTCTTTCCCTTTTTGCAAAAAGTGCGTGTAATATTAACCTACGACGCTTCCCCCGACCGAGGTAACATTAAAATACACTAATAACGCGCTAAAATAAAGAGGTGATAACAATAACAGTCAGTTCGTCGCTGTATTTTAATTTACGTTGGAAATAAAAATTTATTAGAGATAATTATTTATGGTAGATAACTTTGTTCGAGGTCTTCACGATTGGCATCATCGACTTTTAAACTGAGTGCACGAATTTAACTCCTGCTATCTGGCAAATAGTCAAAGAAATTCGAATGATTAACACGTTTTGTACCACAGTGGAAAATTCCGTCACTGGACAGACAAGCGGCCGTGGTTATTTATTAATAAACGTGATTCATTGTATAAATATTTATCTATTATATATTACACTTCCTCTTTCTACTATCATTTTAACATAAATGTTAATCAAAATTTCATAAGTGTAGTTACTCGATCAGATTAAAATTGTTATTAATTAACCTGTCAAATGAGTGTATATGGAGTTTAAAAATGTTTGTAAAATTTCCAAAGATATTCTATTCTAACAGAACAAGACTCTACTGATTGTTACTAATTTTTCAATATTGTTTATCCTTACCCCGCCCTTCCGCTGCTCTCCATTTTGTTGGCCAGCTCGACGTCCTTGCTGTACACATCGAACTGCCATTGTCGTTGCCCTAACACGCCAGCCAGCACAGCACCTGTGTGTATGCCAACTCTCATGTCCACAGGGCTGTGCGTAGTTTGTTGGACGTATTTGATGGCGTCCACCATGGACAGGCCCATGTGGACACATAGAACCGCGTGATCTGGCCTTTCGACCGGTGCTCCACTTATGCAATAATAACAATCGCCTAGAATTTTAATCCTTAGCTGCTCGTACCTGAAATTCATTCGGACACGCCAGGTGTGTTATTCAATTATGCACGATCGAACATGCTTATGCCAGTGATGGCCACCGGAGCTGCGGCCTTCCCCCACTCTAGGTCCTTTCCCCTCGTTTCAATTTCCCCCAGTTCCCCTTCAGTCCATCGTCGTCCCATATCGGAGCCTATACGAGGGGAATGGACCTAGAGTGGGGGAAGGCCACAGCTCCGGTGATCATCACTGACAATTGAGACTGTTAAATTAAATATGATTAAATGCACCTTTCCAAGTGAAGCTATTCAATTAAATACAATTAATTAGACTTCTGCAATTGGGGCTATTAACACTTTAACTGTCATGGTGGTCACCACTGACCACAGCCTAACATTTTATTGAATTAAATAACTGTTAATCTGTACTATATTCTGAGCAAATTTATCATTGGGATACTAATATAGGTACACATGTACAATACTGAATACTGAAACATTTTTTCCCTTTACGATTTATGTATTATAGAAAAGAAAAATGTATGTTGTGTCTGATTAGCTATGGCTGTTTTTACTGTGACAGTTAACGTGCTAAATTAAATTCGTTTAAATATACTTATGCAGTTGCAGCCACTAAATGAAATATAATTAAATACACGTGTGTAAATTAAATAAATAAAAATGAAATTTTATAGAAACTTGTGAAGTATTAATCGCTGTAGCGCTCCTTGATAGAACGTTAAGTATCGCAGGGAAAACAGCCATACCTAGTTAGACACTATAATTTGCTCATTTAAACGTAAACCACGATGGAAACAAATATCCAACTATTCGATGAAATACTTGTGTTTCTAATACTTCTAAAATACTGTAACAGTCAATAGTTTCACTAAATTTTTATCTAAAAATCTAAATCGTCTTATTATATTCCCTATTTCGTTTTTATCGTGTACAGAAATAAAACAGATAGTCAAGAACATTAAAAATTAGGCTATCAAGCCTGTCCAGCATCGCTATTCGAGAATAAAAATAAAGAAGAGGCAATTACAGACTTTTGAGTGAAGCGCGTCTGACCCGTTATCGATTATACTACTGAAATTCGTGTATCGAAATATTCAGCGGTAAAAAATGGGGTTGAGTGGCTTGAAAAAGACTCCAACGGATTTAATTTTTCACTTGTCGCTTTTCACTTTTTTCCGCCCTTCTTTAATAAAAAAGAAGTTGGGGGGTAAGTGTCAAGCAACTTTACAAGTGAAGTGTTCCCTCTTGGATTTATACATTGACCTATTCCACTGCCGTCTACATCATAATAAGAACGAAATCTCTCTGAACATAATTCTTCTGCCCTTTTGTTAATAACTGTACTCATTCCGTGAGTTCTATTTCTTAATAGAAATATTTTAAAAAGCAGAAACATACGTCGAATAATTAATTTCGAAGAATAAAATTTAAAAAGTAAACAGAGAATGCTATCGCAATAACTAAGTACAAAATTAAACAAAAATACGTCATATACATTGCAACATCGTCCTCAATTTTTATATCACGTTCGGTAACTTTTTATGGACTTCCATTCACCTGAATGTCAATCAAAGGTCGCAGAACCGACCCTCCTCGATAAAAGAAGGCTTTCGAGCATCACAATCGATTTCTCCGGCAAAATTATAGATTTTCAACGAGTCTGGGGTATGTTCGACACATTTAGAGTTTCTTCGATTCGACGGAGAAATATGACACTCGTAAATTTATACTTCGTCGCCGTACGAGTATCGATTCCTTGGGGACGCGTGTGCGAAGGACTCGGTCCGTCTTCGAGGACGAAGGAAAGGACTCGACGGAATTTCCCGATAAAGTCAATTCCGCGGCTGGCAATTTCAGGATTTTCATTATCAAGCGGAAAGGGGGGTACGCCGGCCATTCTATTCGGGTCACTCGAGTGGATTGTAAACGAACAGATTCTTTCGCGCTTGCCAATACCTCTCGCTGTCGATTAATTCGTTTGTCCTCGCGCTTATTGAAATCCTTCGTCCATTCACCGAAAACACAACAAAATCTTCCGGAGAACAATTGTTAACTCAGAAACGAGCAGCTGCTTCAGCGAGAACTATTTATATTAATTATCCTGCTCCTTCAGAACAATAATTTAATTTTCAACCAATTGTGAAGCTCAGATTGACCTGGCTGTTAAATTAATAAACAATTCATGCTTGTTACATTAGAGGAACACTGAAAATATTCTGGAGGATTCTGATCACTACACCTGCAGAATAAAAATTAATTTTCTATTTGGGAATTTGTTTAAATAATGTACTGCAACCTAAATAGGGTAACTATGCCCTCGAAAGTCAAGTTAACCTCAAACTACGATTGAAAAAAGTGTGAAATATAATTTGAATTGCGAAATTATTTAAACCGTGTACTGTTATTTAGAAACTACTATTTTACTGTAGTAACAAACAATTTCCTGTGATAAAGGATGTCTGCCTGATTAAAATGGACGAGAAACTGTAAAGTTGGTGAGAGATGCTGAGTTCAGGCAGAAGATGGCGGCTCACCTTTCGCTCAGCTGATCGAAGCGGGCGAAAAGCTCGTTTAAAATTTTCACCAGCTCGCTGGCGCTGTACGTGGAGGAAATGGCCGTGAAACCGACGATATCCGCGTACAAAATGGAGACGTTCTCGTGCCTGGACATGTAGATCTTCTTGAACTGCGTGTCCAAGGACGCCCCGAGGTCCTGCCGCATTTTTACCGCCACGTGTTCCGGTAAAACGCTCAGAAGCAATCTCTCCTGCTCGGCGCTCTGCTCTTCGATCACCAGCTGAACCTCCAAGCTCTGCCTGGTCTCGAGGAAAGCTCGACGTTGCTGGAATTCTGTTATCAAGTAACTGGAGACACCCAGCAACATGGCGCCGAGCGACAGCGTCACCGTCAGCACCTGAAACAACAACATTTTTAATTAGTACGGCGCGCGGAGGGGTCACTATTTATTTATAATTTGCATTCGCTATTTTTATTCCAATTTATTTATTGGTCATTATTTCCAGGGGTGAGTGTCTAATTTTAATCGTTGAACAATGTGATTTTGTTAAATTTGAAGTTTAAATTAAGTTATTTATTAATATTGAATATTAGTCAATATATAGGGCGTTCTACAGAAATATTTCAACCTATCTTTTTTAAGATAGATAAAATTTGCATTAAAACTTTATAGGAGCAATTTAGCTGTTGCTATTATCACGCTATCGCCGATACACGTAATAGGTGCCCCGTTAATTAAGCTGTTAATTGCCACGGTAACGTAACAACCGTTAATTTTCAACGGCAGCACTTTAACCAATTACAAAAGGATTTTTTTTACTCCGACTCGCTCAGTTCCGCAGAAAATTCGATTATAATTTTTCCATTGTCGAGGAAGACAAACGGTCGCAACAAAAGGCTCCCGATGAATGGCCGTGCTGTCGAGCATGGTGTATCGAACGCAGGTCGTGCGGTTTTCCGTGTGAAACGCGTTCAATTCGAGACAGAAGCGAGAAATCGATTTCACGAACGAGCGAGCAACGATTTTTCGCTGCACCTTTTATTAGAGTTTCCATTTAAGTCGTACAAGATTTCATTCAGGAAAAATTTACTGAACTACAACTGCGTTGGGATATCTAGGTAGTTTCAAGGTAATTTTATAGAATCGAGGGCAACCAGTTGTGCATGTTTGTTAATTAAAATCGAAGTTGGTATTATACAGAATTATATGTCCTCATTAAAATAAAATATACTAATACCACTCCGTACTATTATTAATATGAATTTAGAGAAAATTCAGTGGTTATAAGAATCTTACCGTTGCCATAATGCAGACTACTGGCCGAGAAGCAATGAGCGTAATAAAAAAATTGCATGCTATAAAATGGAAGAACGATTCCGCCTGTTATTTGAATAATAGAACACGAAGACCGGAAAATAAATTATCGAGCTTCTTCTGTGTCAGTACGCGAACGAACGAAGCTTATATAATATTTCACATGAAAACGTATTACCATAGACTCGGCTGGGATCGTAAACATGGCCGAATCGCGAGGTAATCATCTCTGTTCGCATTAACAATTTACGAACACGCGATCCCTATGCAAATGTAGAATGCGTTCGTTTCATGAATAAAAGAAATTTATTTCTTCCCGAGAAACCCTGTGAGTCATTCTCCAGTGATACACAGGGTGCCCTGAAAATAAAATAGAAACCGAAACACGGTGATTCTTTGGGATAAAACAAATCGAAAAATCCTTTACCGTTTTCCAATCAGAGCTACCGTTTTCGAGATATAGTAAATTAAAAATTTCGGGGCCTTACGTCGTGCGCGCGCCATTTAAACCGTGCGTCACGTGACCCGACCGGGCCCCTGATCTTTGAATGCATGTATCTCGTGAACGGAGGCTCAGATTGAAAAATGGTAAAGGACTTTTCGATTTGCCTTGGCACGAAGAATAATTTAAAAATATAGTTTTCGAATGTTTAAGAGTAGAAGACAATCTAATCGGTACTTCCCACCTGTTAAGAGATACACTGCATGTTAGATGATCTTTATTTCTGAAGATGAGTAATTTGTGTTAATTACAGGAGTCGATTAAGACACGATGAATGCCAATTCGCTGATTAGCGCGTGTAGAGCAGCAGTGATACGATAAAAGGGTCGTTAAATTTCCACGAATGTCGATCGATAAGCCGCTTTTGTTCCAGAACCGTCACGTTCCTGAGTCGAACTCGTTTCGAAAGCTTTCGATTCTCGAACCCGGTCAACCTAACAATTCTTCATACAGCTTTACAAACACGCGTAGCCTGGGCCAAACAGAATTAGGTCTCGTTGAATCAGAGCTACACAAAACGTACCGTCGAGGTACAGAGTTGACGGTCTTTAATTCGCTCCATTTCTGCAAGCACAGAGACTGAGTTAACCAGTTGTCTGACATTGAATGAACAATTTCGTGTATTTCTGTTTGCATCAAAATAAACCAGTAATAAAACAATTAAGTGTTCTTTTTTTAAATTCACCCTATTCGATTTTTATACGTTGTTAATATTGGAACACCCTGTATTGTGCAAGAGCAAGATGGCCGAACGAAGGTCTGGGGCATGAAGGCTGTGCAAGCTCTTCGCGCAGACTTGTCGACGTCACCGAAAGGGTTGTCGGGCCCTTAATTAGCCCCCTTTGGAGGGTTCATTAAGCGATCGTCGCAATTATCGTCGGGAACGGATCGAGTGAATGGCTTTCAAAGAAACGTTACTGCCATTGAAAACCGATCGGTCGTCGTGCATGGAAAGGCGGCATGTCGCATCATTGCACATCTCTCCTGCTCTCTCTCTCTCACTGTCTTTCTCTCTCTCTCTCTCTCTCTCTCTATTTTAAACTACCATTGACCGAACTCTACTCGAGTGTCACTAACGATAGAACACGTGCTTCGGGACTTTCGCTCTCGAGATCGTCTAGGAAAATTGGTTACAGGATTTCGAGCCGGTCCGTTGCGTCCGCCATGTTGGTTCCACGGTGGAAATGCTCTTTAGCCACCTGTGCGGAAGATTAACGGTGAAATATGGACGATCTTTTGACGTTGAGTCGTTCTTCAGATGAAACAGAGCGTTTGGAAGAGGATTGGTAGCAGAAAAGCTTGAATTGAAGAGTTAGGTTAGGTTTGGGGTTGATTGAAGCCTCATGGAGGGTTGTTGGGGTGATTTTGGTTGCTAGGGTACTTCAACCCTTAAAAGAACATGCAATTAAAGACTCAGATACGATATTATGTGTAGATGAAGATGTATAGTCCTCTTTCTCTCTGATGACTATAGTACAGCTAGTATTGGGTGTTCAAGGTCCTTTCGTCGATTGTAAATTGTGGTTGATACAACGACTATACTTAGTCATGTGATAAATCATCTATAGAATTTCTATTTATTTTATAAAATTAATTAGATAAAATTGTTGCTGCAACCCAGAATGTTCTGCACCAATTTCAAAAACTTTCGCCCATTGTTGAAGAGGAAGACGATCATTAGGTGCCATTAGAATGTCCAAACGCCCATTACTTCTTAAGTGGACGTTGCCACAATGCAACTCTAATTATTTTTTACGCGAGGAACCGTGACTGCTCAAAACTTTCACCGACGTTCAAGTGGGGAACTGCATCACCGCTGCAATTCGTACAATTTTCCAGCCCGTGGAGGTGGAACGTTGTTCTCGAGACGTGCTCGAAAACGCTTTTAACGGAAGATTTCGCGAAAACCTGCGGAAAATGGTTGCATCGGAACGGCTGCGGCCGGAAAACTGCTGCAACGATTTATTTTTCTGCTCGTGAGAAGACCTTATTCCCCACGAGCTTATTATAAACTGATTCAGACAGAAATTTTATTTCTGAAACCCATTAAAAGACTGCTCTACATTTGCTTTCGCTATAATTTTAATTTCTTCGGCCCAGGCTTTTGCTAGTAATTTTTTTTTAAATATACAAAATTGTGCTTTCGTGGCAGTAGAAAATTTTGAGTGCTCAAAGAGTCCTGGAAATTCGTTTAATTGTTATATTTTTTATTTATGACCTCTAATATTTCTGAGATTTCGAACACTTGCTATATTTGATTGGTACGCTTTTCTATAAAACACCATTATTAATAAAATTACAGATCTTCATCTCTCGAATAATTATGACCTGAAGTTCCACTGTAAAACACAACTAATTTCGTTAAGAATTGATACTACACTTCCTCCTATATCAGCTCACAAAAATGACTTCAAACCTCAATAATCCCACCTTCAACTTTAATTGACAATCAAGAAAAATACTCGATACCAATCTACTAATATATAATACTCCCTTTTTATTTTTTTGTACATAATACAATATAGAGGATGTTAAAAGAGACTTCGAGACTTCCAGAACATACATCAGCGTCTAATCAGTACAGACTCCTACGTCACGTGCGGAAGTTCACTGATTGTGTGCCCACTCAACAGCTATACTATCTAAACGCCCACAAGTATTCTTCACATGAACCATAGCAACATTTAAAGTGTTCATTTTAAGATCTATATTGATCAGACACTTTTTCTTCCTCTTTGCAAGAATTATACACCCTTTTCTTTAGCACCCTACACGTTTATTAATTTAACCCTCTATAACGCCATGCAACTTGGAAGTTACTTACCTGTACATCTATATATCTATGTTTTTTAAATCTTATTTCGTTCGTTTATCACTGTGTACAATTATATTCTACGACTGTACTGCTACCAAGGTGTCCGTTCGTTTATTATTATGTCTATATTCTATAATACACACATTATCATCTATTTTTATTATTCACCCGTTGTATCATTTTCGTCATACACAAAAAAATTCCGGTTATAGAGGGTTAATGTAGTTCTTTTTTTTAATAAAATGTGGAGATTTTTCTGAGAATAAAAACGAGGTGTCGAAGTATTGGAACACCGGGTACCTGCGGCGCGTGGTAATATTTCGATTCGAGGCATTCCGCGATGGCCGCAATTTCAGTGCAACGCGTCACGCGTGCATTATGCTGCGACATGCAGTCGGATCGACGAACCGTATGCACACACGCTATCGAATTCCATGTGCCAGACAAAGACAGAAATTTTCCATCGGGACGAGATGGAAAACTCGCCGCGTTCGTCGCCGTTCGCGAACGCTATCACGTTCCGCGGTGCTGGTGATTAGGCGGGCAGAAAATTGACGACAAATGGGTTTCCCGTGATACGACATCGTGGAAATTGTCATGAGCTTGCAATGTTTCGTTATAACAACGTCAAAACCCGGAGAAACGATAATTCTAGCTGAAAAAATAGCTGGAAAATATGTAACGAAGTTTTTGAAATTTTTTGTGGGGTGTGAGTACCTTATAATGATTTTTTCAAATAATTGTATCTTCCCGAGAAGTGATAATTAGAAGAAACCATGAAAACTGACTGATACTCTTCAAATTAATAGACAAAAATGTAGAAGACAGATAAAAAAATTTATTCGTACTATAGTAAGTTGAATAAATCAATTGGTAAAATTATATGGTATATGTACATTTTATATCAATTTAATAAATAATTTTATTTCTTCGGAAAGAGCATTTAAAATAATAATAACTGCCTGATATTCTTCACATTAAATGACTCATCAAATATGTATGAAACACACCATGAGACTTATTTATACGAGACTTTGTTTAAAAAAAAATCATGTGAAACGTTCATCAATTTGTTAAACAATATTATTTCTTTGAGGAATTTTAATTAAAGAGAAAGGTATTCAGGTATTTGTTTCATTAGTAAAGTTACTTTTGAAATCAGTGCCAATTTGCATTTTCCAATTACAGTTACTGCCAGAACATCTGAGTATCTTTTAATCTGCACTATAAATAACGAATAAATAAATTTTTCACAGCACTGTTTACGTAAACTCGATGTTTTAACAGCAGAAAAATTCTTCCCAGTTCCCTCGAATACTTTCGAAGCGGAGGACGAAGAAACTTCGCGAAAACTTTTCAATTTCTCAGCTTTTCGACGTTTTCCAGACCATCGAATTTACGATGCTAATGGCCGCGACAGATTGTTCATTACCGTCGTCCATCAAAAGTCGATTAACCAACGTTTCAGCCGAAATTTCTCCTCGAAATTTCGCCGCTTTCCCTTCTTCCAACCTGATTATACAACTTCCTGCAGCTCCAACTTTTTCTTTCGTCTTTTTCTGAATGTCTTCGGAGGACACCGGCACTTTAATTAACAACGACGATGGCCAGGATGCTAATTAACGATCCCGGAACGCTGGGTTGATTAAAAAAGGTAGCCGCGGCGAAAGAAAATGATTAAAAATGTGGAAACTAGTTTGCTGCTCCATTATAAACTTTTCGGTGCAAATAATTAAGTGTAATTGTTAAGAAAATTTCTAACAATGATAATAAGTAATAATAATTATTCAGGAAACGATGGTTGAAGTGTAAAAAATTGTTTGACTCTGCTTAGAATAATTATCGAACGCCGCTAGCCGGCTGAATATTTAACATTAAATATTATTGCAAATAAGGCGTATTGGAAAAAATGCTTGGACACGTGTCTCATCGTTTTCCCTATAAATTCATTAAAAAAAAATTGATTGAAATTGGTGACTCAACATTGTGTCCCCTCCCTATGTGCCACCTGCAGTAAGGATATTTTTCAAATTAATGATACAGGATCTTACTAAAATTAAGAGGAATATTTCTGTTAATTTTGCATTGTGTGGAGGGTGAAACACTTTCCTGGAAAATCATCGGGAGGTGCGACCGGGAAACTGATTGTCCGCAAATTGGTCGAGCAATTTCTCGCGCGGGCAGAAAGTTAATCAGCTCGCGCGATAACTTGTTGCACGTCGAGAGTGCTATGTAAATTTCGTGGTTTATTGTATTCCCGTATGCAACCTCACACGAAGCACCTAATGTGTTTCAAAATTGAAACATCTACTCCCATGAGAACGGCTAAAAGAAGCTAAAAGATGTGAAAGTGGCGCGTAGCACTGTGCTAGAATATGTGTAGCTCCTGGAACAGGTGTCTCAAATCGATCCAAACTCTGAAACTGAACCCGGAAGAAGTGATCACGCGTTATCAAGCATACCAGAACGTCGATGGGTATCAGTTCAGGTGCCTTGGACAGGAGTACGACGACGACGATGTACGCGACAGCGGTCCCAAAGGCGAGCAGGGCGCACAGAGATAGCCTGAGGGGCAGAGTAGCGAACAACAGATACAGCAACAGCAACAACCATCCTAAACCGTCCCTAGGCGTGACCTCGGCGTTCTTGAGGAACAGCTGACCGAGTAGCTGTGCGGTGGAGAGATGCCAGGCCACGTGAGGCACCACTGACCACATTCTATCCTTGGCTCTGGGGTTGAGTCTGGCCCAGGCGAGCAGACCGAGGTTCAGACCCAAGAAAACGGCGGTCAGGCCGCGGGCTCTGAGGCCCTGACATGGCGAGACCAGCGTCTGCATTTCATAGAGCAACGCGGACAACAGGAAGCACTCAAGGCCGCCTCGTCTCTGCCTCAGGGACGAAGCCCGATAGAGAGACTCTAGCTTGGCGCTGCTGAAGCTGGTACGCAGGAGGTTCGATGGCCTGCCCGCGCTTAGGTATGAATCCTCGTTCGAGGTCTCTAGTCTGCGTGACATGGCGCCGTTCTGTGCTGTTCACGCTCTCGACATCTCGATGTTCCATTTAATCCTCTTCATGGGTGGTCGGGAGCAGTCCGTGGACTCCTCATGCTCGCTGGAATCCAAGGTGTGGATGTCGCCTCACCGAGTGGCCCAGACCGGGTGGCTCAGACTCGGCAAGGCGTTTTCCTCGAGCCCCTTCGATCCTCTCCTCGGTGTGCTCCACCCTCGTGGACAGATCCTTTCACTGAACGACTCGGTGGCAGGACACACACACGTACACTCTCACGCACTCTCATGCACACGAGTTTTTCGATGCACCCGCGCGCGAGCTACTGGCCGGGTTACTACTGCCGGTGCTATCTCCTCTCTCGTCCGAGGCTACACTCTCTTCGCACTCCGTTCACCTCCTCGCCCTCGTTCCCGTACAGACTTGCGCCATACGACCCCCGACCGACCCTCCACCGGGTCGATATCAACCACCACAAAGCCCGGCAGGCCCTACCTGCCTCTACGCCCTACCTAGCTGCACCCTTCGGCTCGTTTTCCGTGAGTCGTACCGATGTCGGTCATGCCCACCCTCCAACCCTGTCACAACCTGGGATTCGGCTGTTTTCGCAGGATGCGCTCTGTCAACAGGTCGTCAAACTTTCCTCTAATTGGAATTCTAATTTCCGTGGGGTGGAATCGGGGGTGTTGGAGATGAGTCGTTGAGATGTTGGGGGATTTTTCTGTGTGGTTAGACTGAGAGGAGCCATTGTCACAGTTTGTATGTTCGCTCCATGTTTGGTGTCGTGGGCACTTTTGAAATTGGGTAGAGGGGTACGCAAGAAACGGAGGGCGATCTTCTGGTGTGAAGAATATTGAATGAGGATATTATTCTGATTTGCCTATTTACACCCTATTTGTTGGCCTGAGCACGTTTGAACTTAGTGGAGTCATCAGACTTTCTGGAGTAGAATTCTAATTAGCGTGAAGAGGGGTAGAAGTGACAATTGATTTAAAAATAGAAGGTAATTATTTTGTATGCACTATGTAAAATGTAGGCATTACATCAGTTTGCCCATTTACTCCCTACTTGGTTCAGCGGATGCCTGAACCCAGACGGGTCGTCTTTCCTAATTGGAATTCTAATTTCCGTGGAGTGGACGGGTATTAGTGGTAATTGACTAAGAAATTGAAGCTGATTGTTTACTACGAAGAATCTTGAAAATGGCCATTATTTTAATTTACCCACTTACTCCCTGCTTAATGTCCTGGGGACTCCTGAACCTGGACAAGTAGCCTTACCTAACTAAAATCCCATCTTCGTGGGGTAGAGAGAAATTAGAGAAGAAGATTTGTTAATTTGAAGGATGTTAAACAGAGCCACTGGATTAACTGGCCCATTTACTCCCTGCTTGATGTCTCGGGAACTGTTGAACATGAAAAAATCCTCAAACTCTCTCAATGGAAAGCCCAATTTCCATAGAGTGGCTCAGGGTTGTTGAAATCGAATGACTGACAAACTGAAGGCAATTATTTTGCATGAAGTGTGTTGAAAAGGGCCTCTGTTTTCATTTTCTCATTTACCCCCCGCTTGGTGCCCTGGGCACTTCAGGACCTGGGCAGATCGTCTTTCCTAATTGACACTCCAATTTCCACGGGGCTGGGCGATCAAACGAAGTACTCGTCGAACCAGTGGCATCAGGAGTGCTCGATAATAAACTCCATCTGGGATTCGTAAACGTTCATCCGGTGCTAGATAATTTCCTGCTCGACTGTAGCTCGCAGCTACCCCGAGACTCGAGGTGATTTTCCTCGAGCCGATTAGATCTCGCTCGTTATCGCCTGAAATCATTTATTAATAGATCATCGACTTCTCTGACGCAAGTGCGTTGCTCAACGATGCAGGTCACCCTCGTAGGGAAGATTGATAGCCCTTATTTCGTTGCTGCGAAGTAAATCTTCTTCGACGTGACTCGATCCGCCGAGTCGGTACCCGCCTCTTCGTTTTCCAGGGAATTGAATCACGTCGATTTTAGATAAATTAGTCTCCAGGGACCTCGATAGAATGTACACAAAATTTGTAAACCCTATTTTGTTCCCATATGTATGAAGGCTAAACTAATTGCACCATTAACGACATCGTTTGTTATTTTAATTATTTTCGTACGTTTCTATCGCGAATAAAAATATCCTGCTGTTCGTGCGGTCAGTAAAAATGTGCAGCGAACTCAGCCGACTGGGTCTCATAATTATGGATGAACCGGTTCCACGAGTCGAAGAATCCTTCGAGGAAGGTCCAACGGGAACGAACCTTTTTCGTCCACAGAAACCTCCGTCGAGCATGAATTTTAAACTCATCGTCGCTGCTACAGCTACTCCTCCTCCTCCATAAAAATTCCTCGGATAAAAAAGGGGCAAGAAATCGTTCCTTCTAAATGTTTAATCAATATTTCAGAATATAAAAATCCTAGAAGTCTACGAGTTACAAAAGCACACTTACCTAAACGTTAGAACAACCTTATCGACTAATCCACGTGTAAGAAGAAAGAGGAAGAGAAGAAATTCGAAGAAACTATGCAGAGTTACGTACTGGAGGTGTCGGTGCAGGGTACATCAACGTGTCTATTGATTATTATAAAAATATGAGTGTGAAAATGATGTTTAGGGTTTTTCAATCCTTGGACCCCTGGTCCATTTGCTTGAGCATCTCTTCAGGGACGATGTAGCCGAGTTGCTTCATCTCTTTCAGGATCTCAGGGACCTTGCTGAGGTTGTCGATCCACTTGTAGTAAGGCAATTCCTCCCTGGTGCCGCCATATTTCTTCGGCAGATGCGACGGCGAGATGTGCTGATGCAGGCTGTCCATGTTGCTACCGTGGAAGAATATTTTATTCTGCATTCGGACGTCCAGAAGTGGCTTGAACACCGCGAACATCACGTCGAACACCCAGGATTGATGCAGAATGTGTATGGCCTGAGTTTTCATGGGGAACGCGGACACCATGAGCGCTATCACCATGCTGGCCACCTGGAGAACCGATTAAAGACAGAAATTGAGGAAAAATTGCACTAGGAACTTGGACTTTTAATATTTTTAAGTGAAGGGTAATTGAATCTCTAGAATTTATTTGAGGAGATGTCTGAATCTCTTCAGGGTGGTACTGACACCATGAGGATCACCTAGAGAACCGATTAAAGACAGAAATTGAGGAAAAATTGCACTAGGAACTTGGGCTTTTAATATTTTTAAGTGAAGGGTAATTGAATGTCTAGAATTTATTTGAGGGGATGTATGAATTTCTTCAGGGTGGTACTGATACCATGAGAATCACCTGGAGAACCGTTTAAAGAAAGAAATTGAGGAAAAATTGCACTAGGAACTTGGACTTTTAATATTTTTAAGTGAAGGGTAATTGAATGTCTAGAATTTATTTGAGGGGATGTCTGAATTTCTTCAGGGTGGTACTGATACCATGAGAATCACCTGGAGAACCGTTTAAAGAAAGAAATTGAGGAAAAATTGCACTAGGAACTTGGGCTTTAAATTTTTTTAGGCGGAGGGTAATTGGATGTCTTGAATTTAATAGAGGGGATGACTAAATCTCTTCAGGGTGATGCTGAAAACATGAGGACCACCTGAGGAACCACTTCAAAAATTTTTCTTACTACTAAAACTGTACATTGACTTTTAAAATTTTTTTTAGGTATAAATAATTAGATTTCTAGAATTTAATTGAGTGAATGACTGAGTCTCTCAAGGTTTTATCTTCTGTACATTTTTAAAATGCCCAAATATGTTAAAGTGACACAAAATGACTCGTATGTTCTAGCTTAGGTTCGAGTTAGCTAAAAATTAGTTACAAGACGATGAGAAGTGACTGGCAGGAAGGGTGCATACTCATTTGAGCAATCTTCGTTTAATGACAGGTCTCAGCATGTCTCTTTGATGAAATTCGAACTAAAAAGAAGTTAATTAAAGCCTGCGTTCTTGATGATTACACAGCAGTTGATTTTCTTAATTCATTATCTCCTCTGCACGAAGACTATTCAGCAATTAATGAAGATAAAAAGGATTTCGGACGGTCAAATGAATTAATTTTAGAAAATGATGTGTCTTTCCCAACAATTTTCATTCGACTTAACAATCAATCAAAATCGAAAGAAAGTTACTAACAATTTCTAAGCTGTAATTTTTTGTAACAACCGGAATTGGTATGTGACAATTTTAGACCAGGTCTTCGAGTTTGAATATTTTAAGAGCTGACGATCGTTTACAACGTTCCACCCTTCGATCATGAATCCGTCGATCTAACGAGGAATCAAGATGGCTGAAGAAGCGGAAGAAAATCGGTGTCGAGAACTTTACGGATTGTTGAAGTTTCAAGGACACCATTAGTGGCGGTGGTCCATGGAGCCATCCACTACGGGATGAATAAACGTAACACAGGAGGTCGCCAGATAAAAGGGGAGACTATTAGTTTCAAGGGCGTTATAGATGGTTTAAGTTTCAAGAACGCTGAAAGTAGATCGATGTACGAAGATATCCCACTTCAGATAAATTAGAAGCTCCAGGAGTTTCGTTTTAATTAAATGCTGATCATTTGATCCGAAACTTCCTATTACTTGCCTGCTCCCTCGTTAATGATCGTAGCTCCTGATTATAATCTTTAATACAATGAATATTCTAAAATGATTCGAATAGTGTGAAAATCTAAATCTTTCTACAATAAACTTCTATAATTTCCAGACAAAGTTGATAGGTTGATAGGATTAAGTTTCGGTAGGCTGAAATTCGTTGGACGAAGTTGGGATGAGTTCAGTTAAGTTTGGACTGAGTTTAGTTAGGTCAAGTTGGGGTGAGATCACCCTTTCTCTTAGGAGTTTTACTTCAGGAATTAAGATGGGTTTAGTTTTACTGGGTTAGGTTCAGATCAGTTCAGTGAGTTGGTTTGAGTTTGTTTGGACTGGATTGACTTACGTTCTGTTAGGTCCAGTTACATTGAGTTAGATCAAGTTACGTGGGCTCAGATTAAGTCAGGTTGGGTTCAAGTTTACTGAGCTTGGGTTCAAGTTGAATTATATTAAATTCAGACTGGGCTAAGTCAAGTTAAGTTCGGCTACGTTTGTTTGAATTCCTTAACACTGACTTAAGTAGACTTAGCTTAACTCAATCACGAATGTCCAGTACATAAAACTATTTTCAGCCACAATTTACCAGAACAAAAATAAATGACTATGTAAACTGAACTACAAAATGGTACCTGAGGAGTGATGCTCCACGCATGCGCCATAGTGATGCCTTCCAAATCGAAAAGAGCAACTCCACCAAGAACCTGTGCCCTAGGTTCCAGCACCCCCAACTCCAGAATGATCACCGTGGCCTTAAAAATCTCTTCCACAGGATATTTCCTCGGATCCCAATTTCCTAATCGATAGATCATCATCCTCCTGCCACATTGAGTCCTATACGCTGGCACTGTCATGATGTCATCTTCCCCTATGTGCTTCATCTCCACGGGGCTCACATCCTGATGGATCTCCGGATGCTCGTCTTTGAAGTTGCAGTAGTTCGATATCTATCGAAAGATTCCTTCAGAGAAATGAGCTGATTTTGAAGATATCAATAAAGTTAAGTCTAACAGGCATACAGAATGACTGGAACAGGCATGACAGGAATCATGATTTCACGAAAACCAAAATTGCGCCATCGTGCAAACCACCCACCCATGCACAGAAAATAGATTTTACGAGAATTGCTGTGTAACTCTTTCAAATATACATATTTTATAATACAATTTTGTATATAGATAGTTTAAGACATGGCCCAATAAACTACCAAATATCAAAAGAATCGCATTTTTAATTCTTCCACGATTTAACTCCAAAGAACTTCCACTTTTCAGGCTGGTCTCACAAGGAAGGGTATTGGACCGTCTCCTCCCAATTTCGATGAAATTTTGCAGGTTTGTAGAACAGCCAAAAATAAAAGACAGTATTTGTTTTAGCTGCGGATACTGAAGTTTAAAATATGAAATCATCCCCTGAAAATTAACATCTCCAAGGCTATCTCGAAAATTATTAAAAATAAAAATATACTCCGAAAGTTGTATGGCTTTGTATCTACAATAATTTGGTAAAGAAGATTTTTAAAAATAGTTCATAGTTTTCGGGACAGCCCTGGGTGTGCCAATATTCATTCCACCCCTTGAACTTGAGTATCCGCAGCTAACAAAAAATGTCTCTTATTTTTGGCTATTCTAGAAACCTGCAAAATTTCATGAAACTCTGGAGAAGACGGTCCAATATCCCTCCTTGTCAGTAGGATAACTCTTAATGAACCCAAGCAGAGGTGCAGCGAAATCGCAGCAACTGCACCGAGTAAATTCGTTTTAAAAGTGCAACGAGGCAGCCGTCGCCGCGAATCGTTTCGAAGAAACGTCGTGGATTCATAAGTCTCGTTGCTCTTTCCGCTCGGATGCGGCGATTGAGACGGAAGCCGAGCAAACAACGATCGATCCCTGCAATAATTGGTCGCATTAAGCAATTGAACCCCGTCTGCGACTCGAGTGATTCGACTTTCTTGCTTACAAACGGACCTTGCTGCGTCGCTGGGGATCGATTGAGCGATTCATCCCGAATTAGTCACTCAGGCCGGCGCGGACTGATTTGTTTCTCACTCGGCTTGCGATTGTTTAAAATAGAAATCGCTGCGATTGCCTCGCCACGTGCAGTCGAATGAATAATTGCGAAAGAATTTCTGTTATGAATTCTTTTCCAACTGAATACTCTGTCAGGGGTACTTCATTTTATTTTTGTTATTCACTGTAGATCGAAGTAATTTTTATGAGGTTTGTTAATTTCCTTTTTAATAATAAAAATCCTGATGATACAGAGGCTGAAGTTTGTCCACACGAGAGGCAAAGTGGATCCACGAATTATTTTAGGCGTTTGATGAAGTCAATTCGTTTTATGCTCGTTTGAAACTGTTGGTTAATTCAATAAAGCGAAAGGTTAGCTTCATAAAATCAACATTTTCGATCTCGCACGATAGCTGGCCGCCGGTTGGTTTACCTTGGCATGATTGTGCAACTATTGCAACTGGTCTCGTTTGACGAATCATGCGGCGCTGCAGCAAGATTGTAAGTAATCTCGACGTCCATCGGATTTTGCGAAAAAGGGTAAATTCAATGAACTGGAAAGTGTGTAATGAGCCCGTGGATACGTGATACTCGTACGGAATATTTTGTTAATTATGGTTAATCAGCACGGTGATGCAGCGATCCGTACATTGATGATGAGCGATGCAATTATTATGGTAATAAGCTTCTGTGATCTACGAGCTTGCACGATACATGTTCAGACTAAAATTTGATTAACCACAGAGGACAACATGTTTATTAACAATTTGACGGTCACTGTCGCGTGATTGAATTTATTTAAATAAGTCTCATGTAAAATAAATAAATGAGCACAGCTGTGACTGATGACTAGAATATGAATGTTTATACAAATATACGATTTTAGATATCAATATATTTTGTTTTAAAAAATCGTCCCATTGTATCGTACAACTTCTACATAAATTATTTTTGATGAACTCGCAGACCTGTCACTGTATCAGAGAAGTGACGTTGCGTCGGAGTTAGCCTCCAATAAAACTGTCAATGTCGACAACAACCAAACAAATCACAAATTAAATATTCATTAAATGAATAAAAGTCGAGCAGTCAAATTGTTTCTAAGAATTTTGAAGCTTCCACGATTCAGTTTGTTAAAATTAAATTTAAATTTAAATTTAAAATTAAAATTAATACAACTTGTTGAGTCTCCCTCCACAAAGAAAATACTCCCAACGTGTACACCATCATTGTGGTCTCAAATCTCTGATGAGGCTAAGAATTGCAAATATTTTCTTTAAATCTGAAACAATATTAACACTTTGACTACCACAGTCTATTGGTTGAAAATGGGAACCGTCCTACATATCTGTACAGAGAAAACATCATTTCAAATGAAAATCTTTTTAATCGAGAATATTAGAAACGTTCATAATTTTTGTATTGGCAACATTAAACTTTAGTAAATAAATTTATGAATACTAGAAGTGATCAAGTAAATACTGATTGAATCGTAGTGTCACCCATGGATGAGTGGCATGGCAGTCAAAGTGTGAACAGACTGTTCCCAGTTCTTCAGCAATGAAGCTCAACTTACCAATCGATGAGCTCGATGAACGTTGAACCTCCTCGCCCTGAGGAACCGGATCAAAAAATCATCGTCCATCCTGTGGGGCAGGCATTCTCCTGTCTCTATGATACAAACAAAACCCCATGAGAGACACGCCAGAGAGGACCCTGAAGAAATTCTCTGATTACCGTATATCATGTCGCGAAGTTCCTGAAGCGTCTGACACTTGACCTCCTCGGTTTCACCCAGTTCCCTTCTGGCGTACTCCATCACTTCCGGTGACGGTTCACCAAGGTCCAGGCAGACCTCCTCGTCATCCGGATGCGTCTGATCGTCCTTCAGTTCCGGCATCCCGTTCGAATCCTCCTCGAAACGTTTCTTATCATCGATATCCTTCTCCTCGAAGATGTCCCTTCGCAGTTCCTCGCTCTTCAGGGTCGCTGCATCGATCGAACCGTTCGTGAACGACGTTTTCTCGGTCTCCTGCGGCATGGTGCAAGCTTCAGGCCATTGACGATCGACTCGAGACGACAGACTCGCGAGAAATCGCGTCATTCGGCGAGATATCCGCTCGAGAGATAACCTCGTTACGTTCGAACCGCCCAGCCCGAGCGGGAGATGCTGAAGAGACTCGCCGCACGCCGCTTTCGCTTTTGTTCTACGCCCCACTGGACGGTCGTGCCACAATTTCGACTCAGTTTATTGAAATGAATTGGCCACTGCGTCGCGTTTATATGCAAAGTGCGCCGTATTTTTTTTTGTACAGTCCTCAAAGTCGTTTGTGGAGGAAGAAAAAAGTTTTCGAAAGGTGTCTAATGGAATTTATACCCTTCCAGCTCTGGTCTTGTCTGGTCACTGGATTTTAATCAATATCATCGATAGAATAATTACTGTTTAATCAGAGATCTGAGTGGAGTTCATGAAAAATTATTTGGAAGCTTCTGCTGTATTTTTAGAATTTTCTCAGATATCTATACACATGCGGTTTCATCAGAAAAATATTCCGAGGAGTAAATAAACAATATTTCTGTATAAAAAAAAATTCTACAAAATGTACAGCATCAGTGTTCAAAAATTTGTTCAACCTTGAACGCGACTAACTGTATTATTAATAAAATATTTGTGTAAAATTTTCTATAACTTATAGTGAATGAATATGCTGCTAATTATATAATTCATAAAATTCCTTCACGAAAATTCAACAGTTGAACTAATTGCTGAGTAGAAGTTGCGCACCACCGAATTCACTTGAATATTCTCATCAGCAAATGGTCCCTATAATATTTTCACTCTCCACAAAGAAATATACGATCACACCGACGTCGAAACGAGATTCTCATCGATATTCTTCTCCCCGACAACGACCCGAGAATATTGCTTCTTTTCCCCGCTTCTTCAGGATCGACGACTCCTCCGATAGCGTGACACGTGCGGCTGCACCGCTTCCGGTTTCCTCAGACACAAATCGATCGACGAAAAACCGACGTGCAGAGCGTAACTTTCCCTTTGGAAAATCCTCCGTCCAATTGCAACCTTATGTGTACTAATAGGAAAAGCGAGCGCGAGAACGAGAAACGCGGAAGCTTTGAAAATTCTGCACTTTCTGTTTGCGTTCGGGATGCGGCGGAGGCGTTCTGTTGACGAAGAAAGTAGGTTTCCTCTGATGGTCGCGCGAGCGAGGGAAACTGGGCGGAATTTCGCGGAAAAACGAGGGAAATCAGGCGAAATTCGACGAGGGAACGAGGAAACGAGAGAGTTCGCCGGGAGCACGCGCGGCGAGGCCGGTCGGTGATGCAACTGGCCGCAACTAAGGCCCAGTTGCATCGGGCCGCGAAATGCACCGAGCGGTTTCCCTCTTACTCGCCACCTTTGAGAACCATCGCGCTGAAAACTGAACGAATGGTTGCCACGCTCATTCTCGTTCCCTCTTTTTCAAAGCTACAACTGGATAACGAAGGATTCATTGAAATTTTCTGGAAGTGTTACTTGTTTATATATGCGAAAAAATATTTTTACTTTGTACACAGAAAGTTTAATGCGTTCCAATAAATTGCCAAATGTCGAAAGAGCACTTTATTTGTTTATTTGTATTTGTTCAGTAATGTCATGAGCGTGTCAGGCCCTTTTCTATGCGAACGTAACAGTTGCAGTGTGCAGTTAGTGAATTGTGATTGAGAATTGAGCGAAGTCGCATTGTATGACGTGATTTAGATTGGAGCAGTGGCAGTGGGATAGAAAAAGTGATGACTTGGTAAGATTGGACAAACTGGTATTAGGAATTGAATGTACCAGTGTAGAAAATAGATAGAATTAAAAATAAGTTTGTTCGTGCTCGAAGATCACTCGAGGCCATCGTTACTAAAAGTTTGAGGAGCCTAGATAAATATTCTAACGCTTATACGACTTACCAATGGTCTACAATCCTCCCTGAGTACTCATAGAACATTGAAATTTATTTAGAACTCACTCAAAGAAATTTATTCGTATTCCAAGGGCACTCGAATCCATCAATAATGAAATTCTATAATCTAAACATCCTGATGTTCATAAAAATTGCAACAACGACTTACCAGTGGTCTGCAATCCTTCCTGAGTACTCACAAAACACTCCAACGTACGTAGAACCTACTTCAAAAAATTTGATCATACTCGAAAGGTATTCTAACCCATTGATACCAAAATTTTGAACCTAGATAAAGATCCTTACGCTTGTAAAAATTGCCACGACTTACCAATGGTCTACAATCCTTCCTGAATACTCATAGAACACTCAAACTTACTTAGAAACCATTCGAAAAAATTTGATCGTGCTCGACGGACACTCGAACCCATCGTTACTAAAAATTCTGCAGATCCTAGATAAACATCATGACACTTGTAAAGATTGCAGCAACAACGTACCAATGGAAACGAATATATGCATTTAATAATCCCCTCAGTAAAGTTCAAGGCACCCAAGTTCACTTCGTTGAATCTCGAAAGATCCTTCGACTTTTCCAGAGTCAAGTGGTTCACGCAAAAAACTCATCAAGCAATTGCTGGACGGAAGTAATAATTAAGCGACATATATACGCGTATCGAACGAAACACGAACGTGTTTGGACGGTAATCTATAAATTCGAGACGAACTTTCTAATATTTTGCAGGGATTTGTTCATGTGTTTCGAAGCTTCTAATGTTCTATCACGCAGGAGCACGGCGTTTTATTGGTCATTAAAGGCTGAATTATCACTTATCTAAGCAGTGAGACCACATAAGTAGAGGATAAATGATATCCTGTGCAGCGTGCGCTGGAAAATGTCTCTTGAGGCCCCATGGAGAAAGTTTCATGGGTTATAGATAACGGTGAGTAAATGCATCAACTAATTGGCAGCTGGGAAATGTTCCCAAGGTCAGTTGAACGGAACGCTGAGACCAGATCTGTCGCTGAGACCAGATCTGTCTCTGAGACGCTGTTGTGCAAACTTGAAGCTCGCAAAGGATTTTGCGTTTCGACATAGTCTGGTGAACGTGCAGGGCAGTAAATTGAATCGAATGCAAAATGGAATGAAAAACCTGTTGTGTCAAGGATTTATGAATTGCATTTTTATTTTTATAGACAGACTTGCCTGTAATCATTATCAGTGATCTATGAATTGCACTCTGAGGTTCTGATAACATGAGAAATAGTGCAACTACCAAACAGGTCTGCCGCGGGCATTTTTATTACAGAATTTTAAATCGTAAACTTGGAGAATGTCTATTTGAAAAATTTTTGCAAAATTCTTACAAGTCTCTAGAAAATTGAATAAATAAATCTAACTCAGTTTACGTGGAAGACTCTAGTATTTTTTAGAAAACAATTCGAAGCTGACATGAAGTGTATTGTTGAGATAATTAAAGTGCATACAGCTTGTTGCATAATTTTAGATATTGTTATTTTTATAAACATTTGAATATAGCATTGGAATATTTAAACAGAGTTTAAAGAATAGCATTTAAATAGCATATAAAAATACAAAGCTTGATAAAAAGTAGAGATAATATTCAATTGAGAATGGAATGCACAAAGTGCATCCGTTGCAACACAACACGCACCGAGTTGCATTTTTTAAATCTGCCTTCAGAACACTTTTGCAATCATCAGAAGGCACTCTCTGAACAGTATAATACTGATTCAGACCCTCTACAAAAATAGAAACAAATTCCTTCACCCAAACAGAATGCACAAAGTGCATCCGTCGCCATGCAACTTGCACCAACTTCCAAATTTTAAATCTGCCTTCAGAACATTTTTCCAATCATCGGAAGGCACTTTCGTAATACCGTAATAATAACTTAACCCGTGGAAAGAATCGAAGAATCCCTCAACTGCGAGCGAAATGCAGAAAAGTGCATCGGTAGAGGTGCAACGTGTATCGTGTGCATTACCAAAGATATCATCGAGTTGCGAAATGTGTCAGGGTCATCCTGTTGCATCCACGGCTCGATGCTTTCACTAACGACTGCATCGTACACGACTTTTGTCGTGGGTGCACGCGTTGCAACCGGTGCAACGCACACGTGCACCGACGAAAGAGAAAGTAAAAATCTGTAAAAATCCTCGCGTTCGGTTAAAAGCTTCAATATTCCCCAATTATGTCCAATTTCCTGTGCCCGCTCCGATTGCGTCGATTCCGGCCAATTAATAAGCTTAACAACAGAATTTTACAATTAAAAGCGAACATAATTTCTGATGCGTCGTAACTTTTATCATGCCTCAAAATTAATAAAAACAATTTTTCCAATTCGCTTTTACCGCGTGTTATGCAAGCTCTTCTGCGAATCGATTGCTTATATAACCTGCAGCTACTGAAAAATGTATTTTTATTTTATTTATTCTCTTTCTGTGGAATGTTTATGTTACATGATTTCCGTTTTCATGTTTGCTGCGCGTTTCGATGCGCATTGGTTATTGACATGTTATAATTCCTTGTTACGCTCGTTGATGCAACCCGTCGAGCTGCGTAAGAACCGTCTCATTACTGCTTTCTCTGTTGTCACAATTGTTGCTGCAACGCCAGCGCTTTTTCCCTGCGTTCGACTTAGTTTTCAGCGTAACCGCTAATCATTTAACGAGTCGTTAGGGTTCATTCGTGCTGTTCCACTCATTGTTCGCATGCTCTAGCTTATTCTGTTGCAACCACTTTCGCAACATTCGAAACTTTTTGGCGAAAGAAATCAATGGTTTCGTACTTTTGTACAATTTATTTTGTACTTTGAAATAGAAACGTATAAAATAGTAAAATAACAGATTGAAATTAAATGGTAAAGAAAATTAAGCAATAGTTTATGAAATAGAAATCCCTATAGCTAACACGAAATTAAAATTCCTGATTCACCTTTTAATTAACAAATAGATTGATCTGCAGGCTTGAATTTTTAATTTATGTTAGATTTAAATTGATCTAATTATTCTTCCTGAGTAATTAAAATCTTCTAATTAGATTCGCCGAATAGAACTCGCAGTTATATTAGTAATAAAACTATGTATTTATTGGTATATAAATAGACTGTTTTCTAGATGTAAATCGCTGTTTTTTGCTTCATGCAAAACAATCTACTCGTAGTGCACGATTCACTGTAATGCCCTGATTGAAATTCACTGAAAAAAAATAATTAATATTGATGATCGTTTAACGACGTGTACAGTAATTACTTTTCTTCAACTGTTGCCATCTTTTTATGCAGCTAAAGAACGCGTGAATTATCGACTACATACAAACAAAAGTTTTTCCATCCACTCGCGACAGAAACGGAAAGATTTATCGAGTAAACGCAATCGAAATGTATTCGACGAAGACAATTTCACGTGAAAAATAATAAAATTTGCATTATCGCGTCCGACCGTATGAATAATTACATAGCTGTTCGTGGAGAAGGATGACTAGGATGGTTAAGAAGGAATTGCGTAACATTTTCAATTTATCTGAAACCGAATCCCTTTTCTTCTCCATTGGAATCTGATTAAGTAAAGTGATAAGTTGGTTACGCAATATTTCAATAACAAATTTCTGCAGCCACTCCAGAAAATTCAATAGACACGAGCTCCCTGTCGAGATACTCTTTCAGAATTGATTTTATTTAATTGTTTCTTTGAATTCTTCTTGAGTCTCTGATAAGCTTTCCAAGATGTGGGGATATTTCTGAGTCACGAATGATTGTTCTGTAGGCGACCCTAACCTAAGCTACAGACAGATATTATAGAATTTTTCACTATTAAAAATCATACATCAAGAAAGTTATATTTCTATGGAAATAATAATAAATCTATCAAGCACTGTTATCGTAAAAAATCAAAGTTTGTATGGAGTACTCTACTATGGACTCCTGTATCTGGACCAAGAACGATTCTCAAGGACACTGTCGATAAGCCAGTCTTTAAATAACAAAATTTCTAATGTTATCGTGTATCAGAGACCCTGCAATCTTCAAACTCGAAGAAATAGAAGTAGAATGTTACAACTGAAAAGCTGAGATTACTGTAGATCATTGACCTAGCCTAGTCTCATTAGACTGGTACCAGGTGCTCTGTCAAGGACGTTACGAAAGAGCCAATATTAGAACACTAAAGTTTCAAACATTGTTGCACAATAGTTCCTTACAATTATGCAAGCTTGAAGAAATTATAACAGGATGAGGAAGAATAAACAATTCAGATGAGCAGCTCAAACATTGTCACATAATAGAGATACTACTGATCATAAAACTGAAAAAAGTCAAGGTTGCAGATGTAAAATTGAAACATAAATATGTCTACCAGGTCTCTCTCCATTTTGGTCTCACTAAAGCAACGCACAATGTACATCCTCAAATAATAGAAATCCCACTGACTATCGAAGTTAAGTAATCCAAACAGGAGGCGTAATAGCGAAACATTAAAATGGCTAGCAGGTCTCTCCCCGATTTGCTCTCACTAAGGCAACACACAATGAACTTCATCTCAAACACCATCAAATAATGGAGCTACCACTGGTCGCAACCAAGATTGCAGATATAAAATCGAAAAAATATAATGTCCACCAGGTCTCTCCCCACTCGTGTCTCACCAGGGCAGCTCAGTGATAAACTATTACCTAAAGTAGCAATCTCCCAGACCGTCGAACTTAAAAAAACCGAGATCGGAGCCGTAGGAACGAAAAATAAGGATGTCTGAAGCACATACTCACCCTGGTCTGGTTTCGATCGACTGGTTTCGAGGTCTGTCAAGGACGTGTCGCGATCTAAACGGTTCCACGATCCTGCGTGCACTGCGACCATCGGAGAACCGACTAGACCGGCTCTTAGGCTTCTTCCGTGTCTGTAAATCTGTGGAACGAGAAAGTTGCATGGCCGCCATAAGTACAATCGCCGATGGCTTCTCCTCCGACACGCTTCCTGGAGGACTCTGTATCAGCTTGAGTCACCAGTGGCTAGACTTCCTGATTCCGAACACACCTACCCTGATGCTGCTGCGACAATTGCTCTGCAGCTGGACCCCTTAACACTCTGATGGCTACAGACTCTTCTAATGTTGAAAATTAGCTATCACTAGCCATTTCTGTAATATTCTGATTGATTAGTAGTAGTCTTTCTTTAAAATTTATACTAAAAACAGGGAATGATAGTGTGTCTGCCTAGGTACGGCTGTTTCCACTATGGCTGTCAAGCTGTCAATTGATGCTTCGATCAGCAAACGATGATTGGCTCCGTCTTTCAGTATGGGATATTATGTTGATCATAGGATTAGATTGACCAGACAGGATGTACCTCCATTGTACCTGCAAAAAGTATATTCAGGTCAGTTTAACATTTAAGAAGTTCTGATCTAGTCGGATGAGTTGATAGATGATGGCTCCATGTGAGAGTCTAGTAACAGTTATGATAGATTGTTTATATATTTTTGTTTTCACAGAGAGTCGGAAAATAAATTATTTCCTGGGCTGGGAATAGGATAGAAGGTATAGTCGATTACCTAATCAATCGATAGCAATTAACGCGACACGTTTCACACGCAAGTTCTGAATAAGGCAGGCGAACTTAAACAACGTAAATGGCTTTGATTGGCTCGGTGTCTACCTTGAAAAGTTGTCAGAATCAATAAGTTATTTTTATGGTAATTAAAATTTAACGAGTATATTTTATACGGAAGGAACATTCACTTACTTTCTTCGGTTGATCAGGAAAATAGTTGGTAACGTTGCAAAAAAAAAACAGATAATTCTCATTAGTAGCATGTACTTTCATTCAGACCTTCAATTTCTCTCGCCGACTTATTTCCTCCGTTATGAAACAACCGAGAAAATATAGTAGCCTCGTACTCTAATTTCTAATCTTGTTTATGTTTTAATTTGTAGAGTAGTATTTATCTCAACTTTAATGACTCACCAGAAATGTTTTGGTTAGGTTTGCTTGAAATGAAGGTTAGTTCTGATTTAGGTTTGACTCAAGTCTACTTAGGTTAGCTTGAGTTTTAATGTCGTTGGGATGAGTTCAAATCTTGGTTAGGTTATGTTTAAATCGAGATTACATCGAGTTCAAGTCTAGGTTAACTTGAGTTCAAGTCTGGGATAGGTTGAGTTCAAGTCTAGGTGAGGTTGAGTTCAAGTCTGGGTTAGGTTCAATTCAAGTTTGCTAGCATCAAAGTGGATTTAAGTTTGGACTAGGTTCAGTTCAAATTCAGTCAAGTGTGGTTGGGTTTAAGTCTTGCTGGGTTTAGCTAGATTAGAGTCTGCTTGACTTAGGTTGGGTTTAAGTCTTTTTGGATTATCATGGGTTAGATTGGACTAAATCTTTGAGGATCAGAGTGGGTTAGGTTGCATTTCATTCTGAATTAGATCAAGTTAGGCGAGGTTCTTTTGCAGTTCCAGTGTGGTAAATCGTTTTAACTTAGAATGAGTTAGTTTAAATCTAAGTCTCCTTGGGTAAGTAGTTTAGGTTGGGTGTAAGACTTCTTGGATTGGACAGTAGCTTAGCTTGCTTTTAAGTTTGAGTCAGCGTAGGTTATGTACAGTTCTGTAGTCCCATTGCCTACAACTCTTAAAGAATTCTCATATTATTATAATATTATTCATTTTTCTATTATTCACTATAGTCACACAACACTATACAAATTCAATAGGCTAAAGCGTGACAGTATTGAGCAACACGTGCCTATAATAGTCTAGAAAGGTAAAACAACCGAACAAGAAGTTCACAGAGTAAACCAGCATGGGAATAAAACGATTAATTGACGCGCATGAATTTCACTCGATATCGTGATCCAACTCCATTCATATACTGGGTCGTCCAAAGAATTCGTAACGTTTGCAACAAACAGGCCCTGCTCTATATTTTGTGATCCTGGACGGGTGCTAAATCTTTCCAATTTTTCAGGGCAATGATAAAATTCTCTTCTGCAATGTAAAAGCAAGTCTCTTCAAAAAAATAACGTTTAATCGCTTCATCTGTGTATGAGCCTTTACAGAACCTCTTTCTTGACTCCTCGCGCACAGCATCCGCCGACTATAGTCTTCATCGTGTTCAAAGTTCACAACTCTGTAAATTTTTTAAACAACACCACACATACAGATTGTTTAAAAAATGGTTCAGAACTTTAAGGGTTGATAGTACTCTCCAAATGAGGGAAAAAAGCTCTAATAAACAAGGGTAAAAAAATGAATATTGTCAGAGTTATATACAATTCCCCAATTTTTAGAAAACGAAGTGAATTGCTCCCTCTGATGCTCTCACGCGACATAAAAACCACATAATCTTACTATTTCTTCTTCCAAACGAAGAAATAAGAAGAATTCTGTAAACTCCAAGGTTTGCAGACAGTTTTCCACACGTTTTCTTCTTATTTTCACAAACTTTTCACATTTTCGTACCGCAGAGTTGCACGTTTTTAACCAACACGAAGAACACACTTTATAACTCCGACAGTATTAATTTTTCGACCCATGTGTGTTAGGACTTTTTTCCTCCATTTCTCGAGTACTATCTGCCCTTAAAATTTCTGAACTCTGTGTTTTTGATACACTGTATAGATCGTGTATATACGTAAGAATGATAGACGTTCAACGGCACCGGTTTTCTATCCGCGTGGCTTAGAAAGGGAAATCGCGAAATTTATCCGAAGCCGGAACTCGAGGCACGGACACGAGTTCGCGCTTGTATTCACACACACAAACACAGACACAGATACAAACGAAACAAGCAAACAGCATTTGGAATCGTTGGCGTACCAGAAGTAAGAGTTTTCCTTTCTTTGTTCGATAACGCGATCCGTAATTGAGCAAATCGATTTTATTCGATTCCCGCGGTTTTCAAGGTCTATTGACCGCCATCTTAGACCTACTATAGATATCTAATATTTTTTTAAGGGCACAGCAACATTTGTTTTTCTACCTGTTGCGCCATATGAATTATAATTACTTTCCAATTTTTTTATGAATGTACTATCACTTGAAGTTGTTTATGACAATTACCTGAACACATTGAGGGACACACTGTTTAAATAATAGAATTTTTTAAATACTAAAACGCAGTCATAATAATGAATAAAAATTTGTAATAAATTTTGTGTAAATATGTCTCCTAATTTGTTCTGGTAAAGAGTTAAAAATATTTTGATCCTGAAATTCAACAGAATGTGTATCAAGTCTCATTACCATAACCTCTACAATGTTAAATAAATTAATAAAAATCGTCAGTAATGTATTGAAAGCCTCCATGAAAATCCTAATGAAGTCTATAATAATTTCAATCGAGTTGAAAGGTAAAAGGGATCAGAGATCGATCAGGAAGCTGTGGAGCATGCCCGAAACCGGAAGTCGAGTGAGAAAAATCCCACGGAGAAATCACGTATCCGGTTGTTAAGAAGATTACGATAAAAATAAAATGTCAACTGTGCGCAGCAAACTTTCTACACCGAAAAATAAATTCGATTCGCCCACGAGTCGCCGGAAGAGGAGTCCGAAAATTCCGAAAACATTCAGACCTGAAATACAGCAAAGAAATTTTATCAGAAATAACTCTTCCGTTACATGATAATAGTATTCTGTCAGAATAGTTCTTTATCACGATTATTCCGATCGTTTAAACTTATTTCTGTTTCTCCGCTTGCGTAATCGACGGCCTTCTGGACATCGTTGTGTAAAAACAGAACGGAAAATTTTGGAAAAGGAGGGTATTCCATTATTCATACTTCAGAGAAAATTCTCTGCTGTCAAACGCAGACATTACTTAGAAGCACGTGGATCGTTGCTACGAATTTCATTAGCAAACTTCTAACTTTTGCAAAATAAACTGAACGTGTCACACTGTTCGCTGATGAGAAATGTAATACAGTAGAACTGTAATTAATAACAGGTAGACTCGCATAGTAATTTTGTTTCGCACAGAAATAATAATTTCATTTTAGAATGTAAAATGGTGCAGAATTAAGAGCACAGTGTCATTAATGAGAATTTTAGCTTTCAGCTGACATAGGATGACCAATGCTCAGATAATCGAAGTTCTACCGTATTATGATGCACGTTGCATGGTGATATTAACCCCTTAACTCAGTGATGGCCACTGGAGCTTCGCCTTTCCCCCACTCTGGGTCCATTCCCCTCATACAGACTGTGATCTGGGACGACGATGGACCGAGGGGGAAGAGGAGAGAACTGAAGCGAGGGGAATGGACCTAGAGTGGGGGAAGGCAGCAGCTCCAGTGGCCATCACTGTCTTAACTGAAGAAAACGAGTTAATTCATCCTGTGAAAATTGTTCTATCTAATTGCAAGCAAGACGTCTGTTAATTGCTCTAGCAGTATTGACTGAATATATTCACCTGTTAATCGAAGAAGACGATTTAACATGCCATTTAAAAATGTCTCTTGGGTGAACAAGACTGCTTACCTAATTTTTATTCATTTTTAACTACAAACAATTGATGTTTCTATGGGAAGAATGGCCTAGTTAACCCCTTGCCTTGCAACGAGTCACACTCAGGATAATTCTGCTACCTGTATTAGAAAAACACAAGCAGTCTTGCACTAATGTATAAAAATTAAATTAACAACAGCTCCTTTTGTTGTCAAACAATTGTAAAAAATAAATTGTACATTTTAATACATGTTCTTCAATTGTTAGAGCATCGAGACATTTAAACAGTTAACTGTAACATACATGGTAATTAATACAATCGTATGGCAAAAAGGTCACAATGTAAATGTCGCTACATGATGCAATATTAAATAGTTATAGTCATAAGAAGAATTTCGTAAGCACCGCGTGTCCGAGAAGAGCGGATGATAGTAAACGTCATGCATAGTGATATCTTTTTCTCTTCGCTATGCATGCGTTTTCATTAGCCTTGACTGTAGCTGGAAAACTACTAAGCCACGGATGAAAACACGTCCATCTTTCCTTTCCACGATGACACGTGCAATGAATACGAATGATCTGCTGACCGTACGTGTCCCGTTTCCTCGGATGTTTGAAATTTCTTTGCTCGAGGGAAAATGTCGAGAAGAACATTCTTCGAATATTAACAAAATCGAAAATTGATCATTTACTGCAGCGATATTAGTATAAATAACAACAATAAATAGCGAGACGTATCGAAATTTGGTCGAGCCACGTCGATTTGGTTTCAAGAAAACAAATTTCCCCTATTGTTACTAAAAAATTGTGAATTATTTTTGTACTACAGAACAAGCGAGGAGGCATAATTTTCTCTGACTGTGAAATGTTTTTATGTTTTCGGGGAAATAATGTAGCTATCGATGCCGAGAGTGGAGAAATAATGTGTATAAAGTAATTATGTTTGTGTATTTTTTTATAATTAAAAACTTTGTGGTCGCAGTATAGTGTAAGATTCATATTTTTTGTAGTTGCCTCTTATGTTCAATGCTGTTATTAGTTATGAATACGTTCTTGACCAGGAAAACAATTATTAGTCGCGAAGGATGAAAAACTGGTCCGCGGAAAGCTACTGTGATTATTCTGTTTCTTCTCGATCGATGAAAATCGATTCTAAAGATTTGTTTTGCCAGTAAAGCTTGCACGTATAATACTTTGTTAGTAATAATTAATAACGCATGAGTAATTATAATAATGTAATGATAAGGTATCTCACTTTATAAATAGAATATACAAAATTTAAGTCTACCATAATTTTCCTGGTCACGTAATATAATTAAGTATTTTCAACTTTTTTGTAGTATTAAACAAATGAATATTATTTCTAATTAATCTATATTCATAACTCTGGTATTTCAAGCAGATTGAGTTCACAGTTCTGTTATCGAGAGAATATGTTCATTGATAACACGTTCCACACTGTGATTATTGTCATCATAACGAGGCTTCGACGATCATCAACTTGGCCGAAGTGGACACGTATTAATTTCGTTGTTAAACACTATTGAACACTATTTATTATTACACTGACTTAATTACAGAATTACAAGCATTCCTAAACTTAATAGCGTTGGACACTCGGTTGATTATATTATTTATGTCAATTATATTACTCTAATGGTACCACAATTTTCACAGTATAATGGTACCTGCTGAAGCACAAGCTTTATTACAAACTTATAAGAATTCAATATTTTTTACCCTAATTACCTTAAATAATTGACATATTTATTCTTATTATTTTTAATCATTTCCTGTTTCCTTCCTAAGCATGGAACTACTATGTTGTGTCATGATACCATCATTTTCATCATACAGTAATATCTGTCATCGTACAACTTTCATTGAAGTGTTTAAGATATTCATGATTCCGGCTCATTATGCGAATCAGATAGCGCTTCAATAAGAATACAGATAAAATATTATCCGAACGATCTGACAAACGTGTTCCAGGTACAGAAATACTTGAGATTGAACTTTAAACGCTCGCGATCGTCATTTACACCTGACGCAACGTCCTCGGGTTAGCCCATGATCGAGACAAGGTCCTTCGCAATCCATCGATTTTTTTGGCAATCTTTGACTCGTGCATCATCAAAGTTTATTCTTTTATTCACACACGATTCTCTTTAATAAACAAATTGCATCGAATGTTTGTCATTCTACAGTGTTTTTCAAAACAGTTGCCTCATCGCTCGAGTCTTTCGTAATTGTCAAGATTATGGCAGATCGTATAAAACTGCTGCTTTCGAATGATTGAATGATTTTCAGGCGAATCTGCAATAAATTTCAACTGCAAAGGGTTCAAGTCCCTATTATTTAAAATAATCTCGATTTCAAGTTTTTTCGCCAGAAATAGCAAATGTAGATCCATCGGGCACCCTAACCTCCTTTAATCAAACATCCATTATCCAAATTACTATATTTTGTCCAACTGCAAAGGGTTAAAGTCTCTTTACTCAAATTATGTCTCCCTATTATTTAAAATAATCTCGATTTCAAGTTTTTTAGCCAAAAACAGCAAATGTAGATCCATCGGGCACTCTAACCTCCTTTAATCAAACATCCAGTATCCAAATTACTATATTTTGTCCAACTGCAAAGGGTTAAAGTCTCTTTACTCAAATTATGACTCCCTATTATTTAAAATAATCTCGATTTCAAGTTTTTTTAGCCAGAAATAGCAAATGTAGATCCACCACGCACCCTAACCTCCTTTGATCAAACTTTCATCATCGAAATGATTATATTTTACCCCCCTATAGTTTGAAATAATCTCCATTTCAATTTCTTCAGCTGAAAATAGAACACGAAGATCCACCAGGCCCCCTCGTCCACTCTGATCAAAATTTCATTGCGTTCATTAATAAATGACGTTGTTTTCCTATAATCTCAGATAATTTCCAATTTATTATATATTCTAAAAATTGCCAGACAAGATAATTTGGTCAATCGAAAACGAGCAAACGGCGATCGATCACGCACCCTGACCAACCCCAACGCACCAGCCCCACCGATTCATCGCCAAGTTCACCGTCGATTTATTTATAAACACCCCGGGTAACCCGATCATCGTCGCACCCTTCGATAAACAAACATCCTCCCTCCGTCATAAACACCCTCCCGCCCCATCCCATCCCTCCCCGTTGCCCTAGGATCGTCCCATTAATCCCCTGACCGACAGAAATCATTCTGTATTCGATCGATCGATCGTTACGCTCCGCTTCGTCGTACGCTCGCTCGACCATCGATCCAGAAGCGTGGAGAGACGAGAAGCGAGGAGAGAAGAGGAGAGGAAGGTCAGAGCTCAAGCGAGCACGGACCCCGACACGTTTATATAGAAGACAGAGGCTCGGTTTATGCATCATCCATTAGTACGCGACATTTCAACGTGTCCTTCTCCGCGGATTATCCAACACGCTCATCAGGATCACGCTTCGAGAGATTGGAGAACCGTAGCACGGTGAGTGGAGACAGACCGAGGCATTGTCCTGATCTTCTGAAGGGTTGGATCCAGGATGCTGGACCTCGAGGAACCCTTCGATTCTAGGGAATCTTCTGTGGTGTGTGTACTGGTGAGGATTAAGACGAGGTTCAAGTTTGGAAACAGTGTTGAGGTATACAGGTGTCTGTGAGGTTTTCTCTGGTTCAGGTGAACCTGGACAGGTGTCCATTGTTCGAGAAAGGAGTTAGGTTACCCAGAACACCGGTATTCTACTAAGATCAGGTTCAGGCGGTCCCAGACTGAGACGAACTTCAAATTCGAAGACAGTGTTGAGGAACCCAGGTGTCTGTGAGATTTTCTCTGGTTCAGGTGAACCTGAACAGGTGTCCATTGTTCGAGGAAGGAGTTAGGTTACCCAGAACACCGATATTCTACTAAGATCAGGTTCAGATGGTCACAGACTGAGAGGAGCTTCAAGTTCGAAGACAGTGCTGAGAAACCCACGTGTGTGTGATACTTTCTCTGATTCAGATGAAACTGGATGAGTGTCCATCGTTGAAAAGAAGAGTTAGGTTGACCCGAACACACGTTTTCTCACTTATTTTCACGAAGATTCACGCAACAGCCGGATGACCTTGATCCTCGGACGTCACGACTACGTTGAAACCGAAAAAACTGGTTCCCTGTTGCATACTGATTCTTTTTTCCTCGGTCAGTACGACAAAGAGGTTCACGGTGACTGGACGAATATAGACGAGCGGAATTTCGAAAGATGCTCCTTGATGGAGCGAATGAATCTTCAGAGGGCAAACTTCTTTGGCTGTTTTGCCTGTTTCCTTCCTTTTTTGGGGGAATTTATTGGTTAGTTTAGAATTGATAACTGCAAGTCACCTTGTGCACGGCCGGTTCTACCGTGGCGCCGTTGCTACTCTCGATTATACTTTCGATCGATCGTACCGACCGTGTCGCGGATAAATAACAATCGCAGTTTTACGCTCCGCGGAGCGGAAAAACAGAGCGCGTTAATTAAAAGTTTGAGGGCCCTGTTCAATTCCCTGCGAAACTAATTGTTATCCGCCCGGCTATTCGTAGTTAACTTACACGTGTCCGATCTAATTAGACCGAATGCTTGCACGTTTAATTGTATGAAAAAACTTGCAAATTTGTATTGTTGTCAGGAGTTGAAATTATTAATATTTCATCGTTTCAGTTCGGTTTTTTGACAATGTAATTGCAGAAAATGCAATTATTTAGGATTTGTTTGATGAATGAAACATAGTCTTGTTCGTTCTTTCGTGTGAGTACGACGTGTGAAAGGGTTAAGGCCCTTTTTGAAGGCTCTTTTTCAATTTTGTTGTCGATCCGTTCGATTTCTCCAAATATAAAAATGGAATAAGAATATAAAAAGAAATTCACGATTAAGTGATGATCTAAGATAAGTAGATCATTTATTATATACGACTTTTATTTGTCACTTGAAGTGAACGGGTTAAGGCCCAGTTTTGAGGACCTTTTCCTATTTTGTAGTCCCTTCATTCGAATTAGTTAAATAGAAAGATAAATAAAGTAGTAAAATGATGATTCATGAGTAAATAAGACTCTAAAGAATATAGATCACTTAATACAAGTTATTCCTATCGGTCCATTCGATTGAATGACTTAAGGCCCTTTTTTAGGGCCCTCCTACAATTGAATCAACTGTCCATTCATAAAACGCAACTAGAAAGATGAATTCAAGTACACGAATAGAAATCGATGACTTAATAATTTTTACCTATTTCTCTGAATGACCAAAGGCCCTCCTTGGGGCCTCATTTGCAACTAAATCCTCCGATTATTCGTAGTAATGAAATAGAAAGATGAACCTAAGAAAAAGTGGAATCAAAATTGGTAAATAAATAATTTTTACCTGTCTTCTCGATTGAGTAATTTGATGCCCCTTTTTAGGGCCCCTTTCGAACTGAAAGATTCATCCATTCTACTAATCCAATAGATGAATGAATTCAATTAGTAGAATGAAGATTGACGAGTACATAATTTTGACCTGTCTTCTCGATTGAATGATCTGAGTCCCATTTTTAGGGCCCCTTCCCAACCGGACGGTCCATCCATCTAATCAAGCAGATAAATTAATTCAATTAGTAGAATAAACGTTCATGAGTAAATGTTTTTCAACTGTCTCCTCGATTGATTAAGTTGGATCCCTTTTTCAGGGCCCCTTCCCAACCGAATGGTCCATCCATTCTACTAGTCAACCAGATAAATGAGTTCATCTAGTAGAATACAACTTGATGAGTAAATAATTTGTACGTGTCTTCTCGATCAGGTAACTTGAGGCCCATTTTTAGAGGCCCCTTTCACCTGAATCATCCAGCTGCCCATATTAGTCAAACACAAAGATGAATGCAAGTATTAAAACAAAAGTTCACGAGTAAACAGCGTCGCGTTATCCGTGGCGGCGTTCACGGAAAATGGAGATTTGCCTTTTCGACCCTGAAGGCGAACACGCGGCGCGTATAAGAACGGGCCTCGGGCCCGGGGCCCGTCGCATTTTCGTCCGTTTTTCGATCGGACGCGCGTCGTGTCGTTCCGGCGCGCCTTCTCTCACCGCGTACGCCCGAAATTTTCCGTTTTTCGTCGAAACAGTGCACCGTTGCGTTACTTGTCCGTCGGTGACCAGTTTCCAAACACAGTTTCTCAACGTTTCACGTGCTTGATCAAGGGAAAATATTCCGTTGGATGTCGTCATGGCGCTCATAGAACGTGAGTAGACAGTTGTGAAATTTACGGGCACCTCGGAGCGTGAAGAATCGCCAGCCAGGCATTGTGCAACCGAGTCTTTGGAAAACTAGAAATCAGAAACGCTGATAGCCCAGTGATTTGGGCTGAACAACTCGAATTTCGTTGGCGCTATATTTTCTTAAATGCTACTCGAAACTCTGAGCTGATACTACTTGAAATTTTCAGCTGATACCACTTGAATCTTTAAGTGTTCCAAGTCTGAAATGAAGATTCAAGTTTTGAAGTGATACTTGTTAGGTATCTGAAGTTGAATGACCTGAATCATTGAGCAGTCACGTATTAACAATTCAAATTGAATCTTCCAACAGGTAGTATATGTGATCTAAGTTTTCAGTGACAGATCAACCAAATGAAACTTGAAACTTTTAAATGAGACTGATTAGGAGATGCCAGTACAGAAGCGTGATTCCTTCTAATTTAGAATATCTTCTTTTTAATAAAACCAATAATTTATTACACAGCAAAGTGACTATATCACTCAGAAATAAAAATATTCTCGATGTCCACTAATGAATTTCTATTTTAGTTTCTTATTTTTGATTGACTCGCTAATGCCTCGGTTGAAATACTAAATTCGATACATTAAGATTTGACATTTTGAATCCACCTAATCCGATTCTGCTGTCTAAGAGCGAATATTACGGCGACAGACATATTCCTGTCGCCGAGAGATTAGCTAACCCTAATTGGCCAGGTAACTTCCAATCCGGTTCTGTAAATATTCTCGAGCTACATTCACATTTCGTCAACGCAACATTTTCCAAATTACTGCTCATTAAAAAATTCCATTCTAAAGTCTGAACATTCAACACGCCATTCTATTTCAATTATTTCTATAACAATTCCCAAATTACCGTCACTCTATCAGCTCTACATAAAAATTAAAGTTCAATATTAAACGAGAGGAATAAAAAAATTCTACGAATTTATTTACAAGCGTTAATGAATTGGAAGTACCAGAGAAGTCACCTAAAATTATATTCATTGCACAACAGGATGAGCAAGCAAAGGAAAATTGGTTTTCCCAACTTTTCTCGTACGATCTCACCAATGTTGTATGTACTCGTTAGATCTCGAGTACATCTGGTCCAAAGGTTCCACGGAGCAAATCTGTTCTTCCTCTTAGCACCGGCTGCAAATTGCACGGACGACAAAAAATCATTGCAGCCGATCTATCTATTGTAAACAGACAAAGAAGTGAAGTATGCAAATGGAATCTGCCGCGTCCTCGACGAGCTTTTTTTCGTCGGCTTCATTGGAAATTGTAATGGACAATTTAAAATTATAATCTGACCAATGGAGCAGTAATTTCTTACATTATGACGCATGTCTGTGCTCCAACTAAATTAAATCGAACAGAAAAACGTATTATTACCGGTCGCCTGTGCGAGCAGCGACGTTCTGCTCTTTTTAAAACAAACCAGACCGATTTCGCGAAAGCACCAGTCCCATTACGGAAAATTACAACACTCCGCCGTTTATGTAACACCGAATAACAAAATTCTCGCCCTTAATGACGAAAGTATCGCGAGCGTTGTGAAACGCTCGCATACTCGCTGCGCTCACGTTCGTTTCGCCAATCTGTGGATTTTTCTATGTGAGAATGCCGCAAAGTGAGTTAATAGGAAGATCGGGATGTCTCAACGATCTGGAGAAATAGCGCAATGGAATTTTTGATTCACTGGAAAATCGAATTTCTTTAGAGATTTTGCTGTTCGAATAATGGCACCTTTTTGGTCACTGAGAAAATCAGACTGCTGCCTTTTTTGTGGAACTTTGAGTATGGAAATAATGACGTTTTCTGAGTGGCTAAGAAAATTCTTTTAGAGATACGGCCACATTATGGCACCTCAGTACTTATTAGGAAAGTGAGGATGTCTCAATGATTTAAGGCAGTGTTTAATGGAATTCTCACTGCAAGGAATTTTTTCAGATATTAGGTACCATTTTCTATAGGTAGAGTTGGAGAACAGAGTATTCTTGCTCCTTTTGTCTCCTCGTCTCTGTTCCTCTGTTTCCTGTCCCCTTCCCCCGACCTTTCTTTTCATCCATTGTAAGGTTCTTTCTCTTATTCGGTCTGTTCTCCTTTCTGTGTCGTGTCGCCATTGTAACCGGCTTCAATTTTCAGATTAGTCCCCCTCTTCTTTTCGATTAGCGTCACGGTGTAATCAACGTTTTAAATAAAAACTTAAATGGCGCTCGTCTTCTTCGTACAATAGGGAAGTTCTCCGGCTAGCCTCTGAGACTTTAAAATATGGTCCTTGTCAAACCGAAATTAAATCTAAAAGAGGAGCTAAATTCAGTCAAATTTAAATTTCGAGTTTCGTCTCCAAGTAGGTCTCTATTGTGATTAAAAGAATGCTCTTTTTATTCGAAGTTATATTTTGAAGAAAATTTTGTTAAAAATTGTTGTATCTTTTAGTGTTTCCTGTGTTGATAAATCAATACTGATCGAATCTCATGCATATGCAGCTAGAAGGATTTAAATTGCTTTGATTTTAATTAACCTTGCCTGGATTGCACTTAAATAAGCATTGACTTGTCTTGACTCGACTCAACTTAAATCGACACTGGCTTGATGTCACTTGATTTCACTGAAATGAATACGACTTCACTTAAATGAACAATAACTTGATCTACGTTAAATCAACCTCGACTTGACTTGACTTAACTTGATCCGGTCTGAACTCGGCTTACCTCAATTCAACATTGACTCTTCTGGACTCGAATCCACCCTGACTTGACTTGACTTGAATCGTCTTTAACTTGATCTGATTTAAGTTAACCCACATTTGACTTGACTCGCGTTAACTTTAACATGATTCAAGCACCAAATTTCAAATACCAGTTCACTTTTTCTTCTCCCAGAAGTCATTTTTGTACCTACTTAGCCTCTTTCTCCCAATTTTGGCTACCTTGCCCTGTTTCTTTCGCGCATTTCCCATTCGTCTTCGGCTTAAGCAAGCTTACTCGTAAAAAAATAAGGGTAGTTCAGGAAAATCGTACACAGGGTGGTCGAGATATCGCGAGAATTAAACTGGGGTGACAGTCGTTTGGTCGAATGCCAGTTGTTGGCCAAGCCAGCGATCGATGTTGACCCGTGAACCGAGAGAAATAACCACGAAACCGGCCAAGACATATTCCATTGATCCTCACCCGAATCCTGTAAACAAAAGAAAACTGAATTAGTACGAGACGACAGAAGTGCCCAATTATTACATACGGGTATATTAAAACACTAAAATATTTCTTTAATACATTCATTGTGTATAATTAAGACGAATACACAATGATCCACTTAAATCATTAAAATAAATCTGAATCGAGTAGAATAATTGTGGGAGGCAGAGCATGTGGTCCCCATTAAATATTGTTCATCGATTGGCTTTGAATGTAAATTATGAATGCCTCCTCGATGCGGGCGTTGTACTATTGAATGAAAAACTTCAACAATACCACATTATGTTCGACTGAATGAATCTTCCCATTAAGAATAATGCATTACCTTTTGCTACAGATATTTTACAAATATCACACAGTTATAACATAAAATAACATTACAAGACAGCCTCAGTGTTGCCTAACTCTACCTATAAATTAATACCTATATTCTTTTAATTCATCGTCTAACTTTCTCAAAGCTGATATGTCACAAGCTTTGACAATGAAATAAAAAAGAAACGGTGTTCCACTTGGCAGAGGCTTCCAGTTACATCAGACCCCTCGAAACGCAGGTGGAGCAGAGTGACGGACGTCGAAACGTCAACACAATTCGAAACTGTCGCTGAGGGTGCACACAAACTCTCGAATAATTCATCAGACCGCCTGTTGCGATCACAGATTACGTGAAATTCATCGACCATCGATCCCGTGGCGTGCATCGTAAACTGCAGGATCGTACTGGCACGCGTTCAGCTCCCATGTGAATGTTTAAACAACCCGCGTACCCCCTGCCGTATAAGGTACCGGGTTCAACCCTTTTTTCGCGGAAGCTCTTGGTCCGCTGCCAATCGTAATGGGTCGATGCGCCTAAGCAGAAATTGCTCCATAAAACTTTACAACCTCGGAACGAGGCTGCGAAATAATCCAGAAGGATACGTCTCGACCTTCCTCGAATTGCACCGCTGATCAATGGACCGTGCGATTTTATTCGAGCGACAGAACCGATGGAGGAAACGTCCGTGAAGGGTTGAGAAAGCACAGGGTGTCCCGAAATCAGGGCTTCGAGGTTTTAGTATTGGTGTGTGGCTTGTGAAGGAGATTTGGTTGTAGCATGAGCGTACGTTTAACACTGCCTAAGTTGGAAGACAGATATTTGGGAAATGGCATAAGTTCGTCACTGGGGTATCTGGTAGGTGAAATATGAAGAATGTCATGTTGAGTTGTGACTGATCGATTGGCGAGGGATTCATTCATTCCTGTCTGATTTTGTTAGAGCTTGACGTCAGAGAAGGGATCTGAAGATCCTATTCGATGTACTATGATAAATTAAGCAACCTCGAGCTACACCCTTTGAGTTACAACATGGTGCTCAACGAAATGAATAAAACTCCTATACACGGGGTGGTTTAAAATTGGTGGTTCTAACTTTAGGTGCATATAGTCTTCAACAAGATGAACAAAAATGATTCAGTAAATGTGGACCTAGAAGTCAATAGTTTTCGAAATATTAGAAAAGGTTTGACTTCGTCTTGAGGATAATCGAGTATACAGGATGGTTTAAAAGTGGTGCTCTAACTTTGGGTGCATATAGTCTTCCACAAGATGAACAAAAATGACTCAGTAAATATGAGTTCACAAATCAATAGTTTTCCAGATATTAGAAAAGGTTTGGCTTCGTCCTAAGGGTAATCAAATATACCGGATGGTCTAAAATTGATGGTTCCAAGTTTAGGTACACATTGTCTTCAACAACATGAACAAAAATGATTGAGTAAATATGAGTTCACAAATCAATAGTTTTCGAGTGTATTAGAAAATGTTTGGCTTCGTTTTAAAGGTAATAGAATGTACAGGATCGCCTAAAATTGATAATTCTAACTTTGGGAACATACAGTAGAACTCAATAAAGGAAGCAAAAATGTTTTAACAACCATAAGTCGAAAAATCAATAGTCCTCGAAGTCCAAATAAAATTAATTTTACAGTAACAGGTTTTATAACATACAAGGTGTCCTAAAATGTATGATTCTAACTGTGAGTACCCATAGTGCTCAACTAAAATAAACATGACTCAAAAAATAGTAATGGATGCTGTGTCTAATGGTTCTTCAACTAGGAAAAATCTATCAACGATCCCAGTTACTTCGTATCTCGACAACTCCTCAAAAATTACTCAACCAACAATTCTTCTCATTGAGTACTCTGCAAATCCAAAGTTATGAGTATTAATTTTGCAGTTCACGATTGCAAAAAGTTTGTTTAAATCAAAATGTGACGCTGGAATTCCACGGATCGAAGAGAACAGGTTCACGGATTGCGAAACCAAAGGTGGCCTGTCTTATTATTGAATTCTTTCACCGTCCTCGTCCTCGAAGTGCAAGAGACGCCGAAAAGGAGATGCCTAGGTTCGAGGTGAACCTCTTCCACGATCAGGGTCACCGGTGTCTTTCGTTCTTTTTTCGTGATACAAAAGGCTTCTCCACGGTTTCGAAAGTGTCTTCGGGTGTGCACGTGACGGGCATAACGACAGGGCAGGCAGAAACGCGTGAATAATGATTCCGATGTTAGAAACGGGGCTATTGACCCAGGTCAATATCGATATTTATTGATCTACATTTATTCTAGACAAAATACATAAAACTACATAAATTGAACTGTGAAATTTGCAATTTCTGACATGTAGGAAGAGGAAATGATTTTGAAATTGTAATTTTGATCCATTTGGACATTTTGGATACCCTAAGTGAGTAGGATAAAATATAATTTTCGATAACAGTGACATGGGGGAAAAATAGTTTTGAAATTATAAAAAGTAGCTTACAGTAAACAAATATTTAATACTTTGACTGGCACTCTATATTCTTTTGTATCTCAAAATGACATACTTTCTAAATTTGTATACAAAACGAATATAATTTTAAACAATACCCTTTTAATCTATAGTATTAGATTAACCTTCTTTCTGGCTCTATTAAATTTTATTAGATATATTTGTTAATACTGTACATGGTCCAATAAATAATGATTGAATCTAATTGTAAGTGTCATGCCTGTATGAGTGGCATGACACTCAAAGTGTTAAAGAATATAAAAAGCATAAACGAAAAAGATTCACTGGAAAATATTTCCGAAATCCACCTTCAGAGAGACATAATAAAATTTTTTCGGCGATCAATTAATTGATGCTGTCTCGAATATCTGTTTTCGGGCAGAAATTAGCACGATCAGACACCATCTTATTAAATGCCATAAGCACACTCGTTTAAGCAAACGTTTAAGCAAAAGCTTACGCAATTGTATTGAGTTTGCAAAACACGATGTTTTTCATATTCTCGTTTTTCCTCTCCTTCGTTGCCTGATAATTACCGTTTCAATCATGTCCTTGATCCTCTTTTCGCTTCAAATCATTCCGGAGATCGATCGAGTTTTTCCATGGCGCCATATTGATACAAAAAAATAGTACTGAAGTAATTAATAAGAGAAATAATCAGAAAGTTGCTGAACAATTTTTACCTTTCACAGACTCCAAAATTGAAAAAAATTATATATCGTAATGTTAGAATTTTTTTTGTTACCTTTCAGTGAATGTTAACCAATTTTTTAAGCATAATTTTGTTTACACAGGAAGTTGATTTTCATGGAAAATATTTATAGTGATAAATTTTCCTTTTAACACACATTCATGTTATGTGAAGAGGGTCTGTAACATTCATGTTAAATTCAGTGCATTGAATCGCTCGATTTAGTACGAAATATTTTCCTGAAAAATTCTACGAGTATAAACAAGCTTTGTTTATGCATTTCGTTCGATGTACGATTATTTAGGAGTTCCGTATTAAATAACAACGTTATTCGAAACTCGTGCAGTCGAAACAAACAACGCAATAAAATTTCATATTCGCGTCACACGTGCTCGGTCCAGATTTTGTTTATAATCTGTTCGTGTTTGTACATTCATTTTCAGATTGTTTTTCAATGGCGACATTGACTGCGCTTCGTTTCACATATTCGTGAAATAGTAAATTTTCATTTGTCAACAAGTTAAATGGAAGTAAAAAGATACAAAATTTTGTTTCTATTCCTGGAAAGTTAGCAAAAATTTAAAATGTTAGGAGGTTAGATAAAAAATTCATTTAAATATCCGTATATTATGCCAAGTATTTTATCCGTACGTATGCAAATCACGTTTGGTTAAGTTTATGCAAGTCACGGGCACTAATACGTTTGTTTAAACTAATTATTCAATTCAACGTGTGAACTTAGGCGATTGTTGTTTTACAATATTTGTTAAACGATCCGTCAACATTGTCACAAGATCTTTTGACACTTGAGAGAATACTCGAATCATGTTAAACAATATTGGTCCATTGCATACAATATCTCCATCTTTTCTGCTTGAAACAAAGATCTTCTGCAAGAAATTGCTTTTTTGACTCAATCCTATCGAATTTCAACAAATTAATCTCCGAAATCCTTGAATCCATAAAATTTTTACTGAATTCTGTCATAAATAATTAAAAACTAATTTCTCAATCCTGCCATTTTTGTGTTTTACCCATTTTTATACTATTATGCAACCATTTTCAACTTTTTTCCTGTTCCAAAGAATACTTGGAACTTGTTATACAGTTTCCATGAAAGATATTGTCGATTTAAAGTAAAAAAACATTCGTTTTTTTTAACTTGACCAGCAGTCAACCTGTTTTTATTACTTCTTTCATATGTATACTGATTTCTCGAATATTGTGGGTCTCAATGTTTCAGCAAATTCATCTTTAAGGTCCACCATATTGCAATACCTTCAGAGTCGACTTTTTCCTACACATGATTAAAAAACATTTTCGAAACCACTGAGTGTCATCCATCAATTTAATTTTCTATCATCCTGCAGATTGTTTGTCCACGATATTTAATATCTGCTTCATATTTCTTGCATTAAACCAGTGATGGCCACCGGAGCTGCTGTCTTCCCCCACTCTAGATCCATTCCCCTCACACAGACTGTGATCTGTGACGACGATGGACCGAGGGGCAACTGGAGGGAACTGTACGGAGGGGAATGTACCTAAAGTGGAGGGAAGCAGCAGCTCCAATGGCCATCACTGCTTCAAAAGAAATATACGCACAATAAAATTAAATTGAAATAACTAAATAAAGTGTTCTAAGTCAAGAATCTAAAAGAATTGAATTTATCACTCATGTTGTGTTCAATAGATATCACACTGCAATAATACGAAAGCATTTTTGCAGTACAGTCACCAATTAACCCGAAAGAGTCCAAAAATCTCGAAACAGAGAGTTCATGACATACAATCAGATCATTTTTCTAATCACTGGCACATGTAACCAAATTGTTCCATGACCTTGAACGGCCAATACTTCTTACTGCGACTATACTCCCTGTTTCACTGTCATCTCCTTTGCCATCTCGTGTTCGACGAGAAAAGCAACTTAGCTCGTCAGTTACGTAAATCCCATTTGCCAAGCAAGGCAAAAGAAATGAAACTGTTTGCCTCTCGGGCTCGTTAGAGACTCGCAGTTCTTTATTCTCCGCCTTTTTTGCGCCCCGACGAGGAAAAACAATGTGCGTTCGTCGAGTATGTGCCGTGTAAACTCGTCGTTCCGGTTAAATCTCTAAGAAAAACATTTGTTATTACATAAAGCCCGACCCGCGAGCTGCACGGTGTTTAGAGTGAACCTGAGGAGTCATTAGATGACTTCATGAAATTCTCACTTGTCCGTTCGCGTTAAACGGGCGATTCTTTTCGTTCAAAAATTCATTAACGAAATCTCAGTTCTAAATTCGAGAATGGCATCGGTTTACTTAATAAAAGAGACAGCGGCTACGCGCGAGAACATCAACAAATAATAAAAGTAAAAATATTTATTATTGCTACGAGTTCTCGAATTTAATCATAATTTTCGAATAATACTTTCTATATACACTTAACTATCGTTGCAAAATATATAATATCTAGAAAAAAATCGTCAGCTAAAATGTTTATGTAAAATCGTGGAAACTGAACAAACGCCGACCTGAAGGTTTTCCCATCGAGAGAGTGCAAGATTGTTGAAAAACGTTTCTGCTGCCCGGCTCGCGTGAAAAATGTAAAAGTGGGTTACGTAGGAATTTTTTATAATAAATTAGGTGAAACGAGCGAGCATCTAATACGATTCCAGCTGGAATACGTGTCTGGATATGCGGGCGATTCAAAGTCTGGATTGCGAGTTACGTCACCGTAGTTGTCGCGTGTGTTGAATGAAAAATGAGTCGAATGACTATTCTTTGCCTCGTTACGGCTGTGTTATGTTTGCGAATCGCTGCACCGCCGTGCCACAATCATTTTTGATCAGGCAAATATTTGTGACTGTCAGAGAGCAACTATAGAACGGGTGCGCCAACGATGAACGTTTTCAGACAAAGAATTGTATAAAACAGAATTTCACAATTGAGAATTGCATGCTACACATATATTTTACGAAAAAGTTTATGTTTCGTACACTGAAAGAGGTTATAATGAAGTATTAGTGGTAAAAATACCAAAAACAGCATTTTTATGGTATGAATGTTCTACTAAATTGTAAGTCACACGAAAATAGTAGATACGACTGTTAATATGTTGTTGAAATGAGATGAATTTTGCAAAAACTAACTGCTCTATACACTGACAGAAGTTCAAATGCCGTATCGTTAATAATAATTTAAAAAATAGCGTCTTTTGGTTCCACTGACACGCTAGGCGAGACGAAAACCGTCTCTTTTTAGTATGAGATGAATCGTAAAATATGATGAACTTTTCTTATGTACAATTTTATGCCCTACATGCTGAAAAAGAGCTCGAGCAGCGTGACTAGAAGAATAATATAAAAAATTGCGATTACATCATGTTGTTTAACAATCTACAATATTTTTCTATCATCCAGCGTTTCAATAATTATTTTTCTTTTTTCACGACAAACTTGTAAACACCGCTATAAATGTAATTTATAACAAATATCGTGCACTCACTTCAAATTAAAATTGTTAAATGAAAGAAACTCGAAATAAAGTATCGATTTGATCACTGTACCAGTCTCATGCAGTTTCCGTGCCGTGTGCTCCGGTAAATAGTGAAATAGCGAGCCCCTGAGAGTAACGATGAAAACTGCTGGTTGCAAGTTGCAAATTGCGATCCAAATGTGCAGCTTTCTGCGTCGACAAGTTCGTAATGCGAGCATTTACGCTCCAGCTGCATCCTCACGGCTAGAAAACCTAATTGCCACCCTTGTTGCATCCAAACTAAGTCAGAAAGAGGCTCAGAGGAACTAGCGACAGCATCGAGCGCCGCGCGAGCTCGAACAAGCCTCCGAAAATAATTTCGAACTCTTCAAAACGAATTTTATATCCCGACATATTCAGACCCTGAAGAAGTCATTTTGGGAGCTCTCGAGAAGAACCTCGAAAACTATCGATTTCTATAGGGTTGATTGGAGTGTCAGGTGTTACGAGTGACTCAGGCTCGTGATAAGTTTAAGTTGAGAGAGTTAGCGGGTGACTTGAACGATCATTTCACACGAATGGTGTTCGACGCCATTGCAACGTTCTCGTGATCGCGTTTCGCCTGCGAATTCAGCGTTCCAAGCGTCGATTTCGCCTCCATGTGTTCAGTGATGAACCTGACCGCGAACCACACGGACGTTTTCGAGTTCGACCGTGGATCGAGCGACAATTATCCTTCTAATAAACAATGAGGATCCATCCGAATGTGTTTCGTGTCTATCCAGTGTGACAGTTCGATCTGAAGAATCCTGAGAAAATCGGGATTTCACAATCTGGTGAAGAAATCGATGGAAAGCCACGATAGTGGCCCCTGGCTCACGAAGACATGTTTTGGAGCTCCGAAATTACCGTGAAATCCGAAAAATTGCGTCTACGAGAAGAGAACACTGTTCTAGGTTGTTTTAATTAGATAACACAAATTTCCAAGTGTTATAATTCTGAAAATATTAATATAACAAGCGCTGAGATTGCAAAATGAAATGAAATCAAACTGGCAGAAGTTTGAAAAATTATTAAACCAGTAAAAAATGATAAATTGTTCAATCCGTTGATTCCTGTCGGTGCTCGAGTAGGATGGTCACCGCGTGCTATCGACGCCTGTAGGCGTTCAGCTAATTAGCTAAGTACATACTGCTACAGCTCATCCGCGCACAGGCCCAATTCCGAAGTGGCCTACAGTCAAAGGGTTGGAGTGCCCCAAAAAATAAATTAAAAGAATCCAAGTGAAGTCGGACGCACTTGTTAAACAACACCCGCTTCAAGGACGTTTTTTCCGCAGGAATGACAAAGCAATCAGCGAATAATACGTTGTTTATGAAAACGAGTCGCCTAAATGTCGAGGAATTCGCGTAAGAAGTGTTTTGTCCGACGAAAGTGAGAGTTTAACAAAAGGAAAAGATCAAGCAGGACGATAAAATGGTTCTCGCGTGAAAACTGGTTACCTCGATGGAAAACAATCCTCGAACTGCAAAGCAAAGCGCAAACATTGTTCGTTCACGCGTGTGTTTGAACAATTAAACGAGTTTCGAGGAATCGACAGAGTTTTTTTAGTATGTAAGCGACTTTTAACCAGCAGATGAGTCACTGCAGTGACGAGGACTGACTATCACTGGTTTACTCAGCTTGCATATCGATGGACTCATTAAAGAAGCTGCTTTATAACGAGGCCTCAGTCACTGGTGACACGGTGAACGCGAAAGAAGAGTTGATGACGAAAATCGGGACCGAAACTTTGTAGCCTGATCTTCGAGCTCGGAGACACTTTCTGTTAGAAGAGGAAGTTGGACTATAATCATGGAGCTGGAAAGTTAGTTTCGAAAATGGTCCATCAATTCTGTGGATTTTCGTAGTTCCGAAAATTATTAATAAAAAAATTGAATGTAACATAAAATGTATGGTGCAGTTATAATAAAATTATTTTGAATTGTTTTAATATATTTTTAAAATTCTTTTGGAAGTTATAGTTCTATCAATTATTAATAATTATTAGGGATTTCTATGGACTCATTAAGTTTTATTTATTTAATTAAGATTCTTCGATTACTCGGTGATATCTTCGATTGAAAGTTGCTGTAAAAATTATAACAAAGTGCACACTGGTGTATTTGTTGAGTTTCCAGTCTGTAATTGTTTACTTCTCTTTGAATTATTTTATTAAGTGTATTTAACGTTTTCAGGAACAATGTTGACCGACTGGGAGCAAATCCCCTCGATAAAATTGGGCGATTTCACCCTTGAGATCGAACTCAGTACACCCAACGCGGAATTGCAAGAAGTTGCAAGAAAAGAGCTTCGAGAATCGCCGGAAATACAGAAGGAAGCCATCGAGCGACTTAAGGAACTACTGAAAGGTAAGATTTCGCTTTGAAACACCAAATGAAAAACTATTTCTTACCCTAAATCGATCTAAATTAATCAAGAATTCAACAACATACAATATTATAATCAAGGGATCACTCAACAGTCTCTCCTACTATAAAATTTAAATTAATATTCTGAAGACCACTTCTTATCTTTAACGAAACATTAAAAACACCTTTCCTGAATTATCTCTACTAACCTGTAGATACATATGAAATAACCTTGAAAGGCCTAGTTTCAATGTCCTTCGCCATTTTTAGAATGGTACCACACTTTCAGCGTCCTCCACACGTGACCTTGCCACCTCCACCTAGAAACAAACTTTCCTCATTATTAATACATCCACCTGGGACTCATAAAAACACACTTCCACACCTCAAACAATTTCATAAATGCTTCACTGTACGAATTCAATTTGACCACCCTGTGCATGAATCCACAGACGAGACGGACCTGAAGGTACCACTGGACAACGAAGCGTGGCTGATCAGGTTCCTCAGACCCTGCAAGTACTATCCAGAGTCGGCCTTGAAGCTCGTGAAGAACTACTACAGCTTCAAGGTGAAGCATGCCAACGTGTACGACAGTCTGAAGCCCAGCAGGGAGAGGAACATCTTCGAGCAGAACATCTTAACCGTTTTGCCAAATCGAGACCAACTGGGACGAAGGATACTGATCATAGAGCTGGGGAAAAAATGGAAGCACCACAAGTGCAACCTGGACGAGGTGTTCAAAGGGTGTGTGCTGTACCTGGAGGCAGCCATGTTGGAGCCGAGCACGCAGATCGCTGGAGCCGTGGTGATCTTCGACATGGACGGGCTGAGTCTTCAGCAAACCTGGCAGTTCAATCCTCCGTTCGCCAAGAGGATAGTCGACTGGCTGCAGGACGCCATGCCGCTTAGGATAAAGAATATTCATGTAGTTAATCAACCGTACATCTTCAACGTGGTGTTCGCGTTGTTCAAACCGTTCCTGAGGGAGAAGCTGAAGAGCAGAGTACGTTGAGTATGCTACATTTTACTCTGGATGTCGATGTTTGTTTGAAATTGTTGAATCGGTGTATAGTGTGTTTTTTTTAATTTGTTAGAGATTCTTGTTGACGGGTTGAATTTTATTTTTTAGATCATTTTCCATGGGGCAGATCGCAAGTCTCTGCATCAGTACCTCACACCAAAATGTCTGCTGTCTTGTTACGGCGGCACCCTGCAAATTCCACGGGTGACAGGAGCGGAGTGGCTAGAATTGTTGATGATGTGCGACAAAGAATACGATGGTACGCAAAAAGATTATAAAGAGAATAAACTGATGTCTTCCAACCTGAAAAGAATATTTTCTATACAGCCTCTGAACGATTTTAATCGAATGAAACTTCAGTCTAGTGACTTCAACCCCTAAAAGTTACTAGACAAAACACTTCAATACAATTAATAGTTAAATTCAAACAGAAAAAATTCAAAGAAGAAATACATTTCATAAGAATTACAATATTTGGCGTACAAACAAAGGAAGACACTAAACTTTTTATTTAATTGCATCGGGGTAATTTTTTTCTCTTTTTACAGCGATTAATTCATACGGTTACAAAAAACAATAGTCTCCAACTTGTGCCTTCGAGGAAGGATGAACGAAGATCGATAGAATCGAAACTCGAGATGGATTTTCGAGCAACGACGACGGCTGTGGGATGTCTAATTATTTATAAATAATGTATCTCTCTCCACAATTTTCCCCGGGCGCACCCAGTCGACTCTCTAAAAACATTTATTTTTATTTAAAAACGACATTGCAAAGCGAACGAGTTAGATTTAGAATTTTTTATATGACATGTAACATTTGTGTACGCCGAATAGTAAGAAATGACATAATGTATATATTCTATTTGAGATAGAATAAGTTTGTTAACTAAGAGAGCACGCGTGGGCAATTTGCAATAAGTTAATTGAAAAATCAAAGCGTAGGCTTACCGCATTTCCTGTTTTTAACTCGGTGTATTAACTTAACATCCACCGAGGAGACTTCGATAATCTCGAAACGACCTAATTCGTTAGATTAAATCGTCGACTAGTTAGTTTATTATTTAAACAAGGGACTGGTAAAATTTCTTGTTCCGCAAGAAGCTTCAATTTTATTTTAATTTTACTTTCGTCATATGATATTTGTAAAATAAGTACTTAATTGTAAAATAATTGTTAATTTCTCGTTACCTGTGTCAAGAACACAGGAGCTTTTGTATAAAAGATATTTTTTATTAAAACTCGACCTGCATAATGGGACACTTTGATCTCCACGTTGTATCATAGACCCTGTCAATTGTACTCGAGTAACATGATTAAAGAATTTTGTCGAAGTGAATAACTGTGTTTCGATCATTTATTGCAAATCGTATCTTTATTGCAAAATCGACTGTAAAACCTAGTCTATCGATAACAAAAATAATTACATCCTTCTGTCTTCGTCTCTTCGATCAGCTTATCCATTAATTCTTACTACAAATGATAATGATAACAATGATACGATTACTTCAGATATAAATCATATTTTTGGTGTTGTAATCGTTAGATTAAAATTCTTCAAATTGTTTCATTTTTCTTCTGACAGCACGCTTTATCCGGGAAATCGATTTTTCGTTCGATTAATTAATTTCCCTATTCAATACCAAGCGTTAAATTAAATTTAGTATAATTATGGATATTTTTCCTATTCTTAGTATTTCGAACCATGGTTTTCCCTGTTTTCATTCAAGCATTCCAAAATTAAAATAAAAAATCATGGAAACTTGGATCCATGGATCTCGATAACTCAAAACGTTTCGATGTTAATCATCACGAGCTCGATGGACAACTTTTCTCGTCTTCTTATCCTGTTTTGGTCTTTATGTATCCAAATTTATTGGAAGCTGAAAAGATTAAAAAAAATTGTAATGTACATTTAATGTAGCATCTCAAGTTAAGTTCTAAGTTAAGTTATGTCTGTACTGAACATGACTTAAGTCAAGATAAGTTAGGTTGGATTCATTCACTCATTTCATCCAAGTCAGGTTGATACATTTGAGTTAACGGTGAATCAAGTTTAAAATTAGATCTGAATTAGGTTGGCTGTTTTCCTCCTTATGAATGAGTTGATATTCAATTGGGTCTAAATTAAGTCTGGACTAAATTTCAATTTATACGTGGGTCAGGATCGATTTATTCCTGAGTTAAGTCTCGATCAGGTGAAGGTTAGATCTGGATTAAGTTTCAATTTTTATATAGATCAAGTTGAGTCCATTCCTAGGGTGGATAACGTTGAGTCTGTCTTAAGACTCAGTCGAGTCTAAGTAACATTTTCAATTAAATTTAAACAAATTTTTCATTTTATCTGAATTAGAGTTTGGTATCAGTTCTCAGTGAATTAAATCTAACTTAAGATCAAGTTAAAGCTGACTCAACGTTCATCCTGCAAAAAAGTAAATCCGGCTCAATCGAATTTTTCCGCAACGTTAATTAACATCTGATGTAAGACAGCTGCGAGAGCACGGCGGACCGCGCAGAAAACAGCAGGAAAATTACTCATGGAACGGTTATGTAACTATAAGCCGGTAATACCACGTTCTACAGCAACATAAATTCTACAAACTACGAGTTTTATATCGGTAGAACATGTAAAACCAATTTTTTATCTAGTCAGTGACGTCAAGGCTAACAGACCTGGCAATCTGATAGGCTTAAAGAGAAAAAATTGTAAAATGAAATCGAACGTTCGCCAATTGCAAAGGCACAGAATCTCACACCTTCATTAATTCTTAACTAATTAACGAATAGGATCGTTTTCACATAAACTTAATGATCTGTAGCACAAAGTCACAGAGAAATACAATAATTTTCCAAAAAACTTTAAAACAGTTTCCAATACAGTGTACCACGGTTGGCTGGGCGAGCATTCAGGACTGAAACTTCCAGCCAACCGTGGGACGCTGTATTAGTTTAGGTTCTTTTTCCAGTTTTATAGTGTTTTCATGAAGCGAAACGGTATTTCTTTGAAGAAATGAAAGAAATTGTCAGATTACCTTCGAAATCTTTTTCGAACCAGCAGAAATACTCGCAGATGGTTTCACCGATCGGCATATCCGGCAGCACCAGCTCACCACCGAGTCCAGTTGGGATACACTTCGGGCCGAAATGGGATACGAACGAACTTCTATCGGTCCCATGGAAATGAATCCTTTTACGCGTTTTCTCCTGCAAGATTCACAACCGGTCACAGCGTTAATAGACGAATTTAATTAAGAGATCACGCTACACTCCCAATTACTCCACTGCGCCAATTAAACGGCATAATTAGAAGCTGGAAAGACGCGAAGAGAATGTTAAAAGAGAGCCGAGCAAGCTTTCTGTTTCCACGCAATCCTTTTGTCATTCAAATTCGCGTTTGTGATCGTGGCCTGGTGCATTGTTCATCGACGTGCGGTTTATAGTCTTCCTTTGTACAGGATGAGAAGCAATCCAGAAGAGATAACAGTATATCACAGGGGTTCTCAGCCTTCTTTATAGACTGAGCCGTGGAATGTTTAATTTCTAAAGATTGATGGTTAAAATTCCAATTTTATACAAATTTCAGTACTGATTAATGGTGTTTGAGATGATATCTATCTTGCTGAAGACGGTACTAAAAACTTGATTAGTCGAGCGCAAATTAACTAATGCTCAGAATTACTCTCCTAATGAGTCGCAGAATTTTATAAAATTCATTTTCAATAATAAGAAAGACTGTATAGGGTTTGAAAAATTGTAAACACAACAATCTGACGGTACATGTATACTTCAATGAGAAGAATAAATTTTTTAGAGCGTATAGGGGGTGAGTCATAAATAACTTCTATTGCTTAACAGACTGTTTTCTTTCTAAAAAGTGAAAAGGTTTATCTGAGCTACTGATTGTTGCTTCATATTTGAAGATAAGATCCCCTAAAACGTACACATGCTGCAGTAGCAACAATAACCATCGATAAGTTATTTACGACTCAACCCAATATGTGTCGTCATCCCACGAGTACCGTTGTTGTCAAACGTGACTTCCAGCGTAAATAATTCAACAATGCGACTCATTTTTAATCATCGATACATTGGACACTAATTTCAGCATCCTTGTTCGTCTTCTTCAACAGTTTTCAACTTGATTTTCAACATGCACACATGAATAGAATCTACTTCGACTGCATATTTTTACTAAGATCATTATCATTCCCTGGATGCCACAGTGACTCAACCACGACTAACATAACTATTCAAATTAGGCTCGGAAGCTGAAGATAACAATTGTAGGCATTCTGAGACTTGCAATCTTTCGAATTCTTGCTCAGCTCCTTGTAACTTATTCCCTTAGAAGTTGTTTTGCAGGAAATAATAACGCCGATGCTTACCATAAGGAAAGGTTTGAAAATGGCGAACACCATGTTGAATATAAAGGGTTGATTCACAATGTGTATGCCCTTCAGACGACAAGGTAAACATCTTTGCACCCATTCTGTCAGCGAGGCAGCAAAACTGGGAGTAAAATGTGTCACGTGGCTTAATGAAAAGCCTTCCATGTTTAATATCACATGCACCCCGGCGATCTGAAAAAGAAAATTCGTCAGACTCAATGAACTGCATGCGGAAACTCGATTTTCCGTTGCAATCGTAGAAAATACTGTTGTCCGCTTTATGGCAGTTTAATAAGAAATGGAGTATTATAGCACGTCTGACCAGGTATGGGAGTTTTCACTGTGACAGTCAACAGGTTGGCAGCCACAGTGGAAACAGCCATTCCTAATCAGACACGACACACAATGCTATCTTTATTATAAATGATAGAAAAAGAAAATGTTTAATACTCAATCGAATGCATGCCCTCCTATGTTAATCTTGCAATGTAAAATTCGATGAGAGTGTTATCAGAATCAATAATGATTTAATTAACACGTTTACTGTCCAATACGAGTTAACTCAAGTTGACTTAAAAATATGAGTAGTGACCAGCCAACGTGACAATAATAAATTCAGTGGGCTTGATAACAAAGTCGAATCCAGTGAATTATATAAACTAGGATAAAAATAAGATTTTCAACATTGTAAAAAATTAAATAAAATCCAGTTAAGATTCCTCGTTGTTAAACTTCTGAGAAACTTTGAGCACAGCTGAATCCTTCATCCTCTAACAAGAACATGCTGTTTGAAGCATTATTAATCGATGGAAAAATTCAGTTAATCCACAATAAAACGACAGCAACCATGAAATAGTTCACTCTTCCCTCCACGACGACGAAAATTCGCAATTTCCCGCCATTCTTCACGAACCTGCGTTTTCGGTTCCGCCATGGCGGCGTCCAACGACAGCATAGCTCCCCGAAATATTTCGTCCAACGTGACCATTTTCGGGTTCCATTTTTTACCAGCGTTTATCAACAATACACGACAACCCTCGTGGTTGCGTTCCGGCAGGGGATAAAGAATTTCGGAGGACAACGCGTTCTTCTCGTTGCTGGGCACCAAATTGTTGGTGTAACGGGGATTGTTCGCTCTGAATTTAAAGAACCTCTTCATCTGCAAACAGAAATTTCTTCAGTTTAGTTCGCCGTCGTATGACGAAGACTAACTGTCCAGCTCTCTTAGAACAAATTAACTTTTATGCACCATCCAGATCGACATTCCTGTCATTACAAATCAATTCATATTATGCTTCTCGAGATCCATTGAAGAGGATAACAATACAGTAGACCTCGATTATCCGAGCACCTGTTATCCGAACATTGATCATCCTACGCCAGTTACAAGTCGCAATTATCACTAGGGATACTATATATTTAATTCTACATCACTGTATAATCCATATTCTAAATTAAAATTATTATTTTTATGCAAAACATAGTCAAAATGTGTGTCATCCTGTTGCTGCTCACAGTTCGGATAACCAAGGTCCTACTGTATTAGCAAATCAATATACAAGTAACGTAGATTTTTCTCTGGACATTCATCTTCATGGAAGAATAAACTCTGTAACTCATTGCGTGATCAGAACAGAAACACGAGCTAACAAATTTGTAACCATCATTGTATCCCGTTGGGCACTTGCCCGTGTAATAATATTGATAATAATAACACTAGAACTATCAAGACAGTTAAAATGACTGGTTAGCAGCTGCACTATGTATGATTTATCATTGACAACGATTATGCTTCCTCTGAATTGACGCTGAATAGAGTTAAAGAAAGACATAAATAAGTACTGTTTCCTTGAATTACGTATTCTTTATAAAAAGTGCCATTTTGATCGTTTCGATGAATTAGGTCAGTGACGGCCACGGGAGCACCGGCTTTCCCCCACTCCACGTCCGTTCCCCTCACTTCAATTCCCTCCTCGTTCCCCTCGGTCCATCGTTGCACCAAATCGCAGCGTACGAGGGGGGAATGGACCTAGAGTGGGGGAAGCCAAGAGCTCCCGTGGCCATCATTGAAACAGGTACGCAGTAATCATTGGTAGACCTAATTTTAATTCGATTGTACCGAAAGGACTCACCAATTCGAAGCTGCTTTTTGGATACCATTTGCAAGGTCGTAGGAATTTCAGCAAAAATTCGTCGTCGTCCGGTAGAATCAGGTCCGGTTCAGCTGACAACGAAGGAAATAAGGAAGCTTTAGTCGCATTGCTATTACTGGTCGTTTGTTGTGAATGATTGCGAAAAAGCGGTGTAATTTCAGGCGTCAAAAGTGACATCGCTCGATCGCAACGATTAATTATTGCGTAACATTTAAATTATTGCACGATCGTCGAGTATGCGGCGAGGACAATGTCGGAGGAAGCAATTCCTGTTCTTTCGATTCATTGTTTTGATAGTCAGCAACTTTAACCCTTTGCACTCCGAACATTTTTTGATACTACCTACCAGCAACCCCGGCAGACTTTTGCATTGAAGCTCATTGGAAAAGAAAAGTTTTGTTTCGAATGGAAAAAATTACAAGTGCTTATGAATTTATTTATTTTTGTTTCTTTGGAAAATCTCTTATATTGTGATGTAAATAGAACCTGAATTTTACATTAAAAAAAAGCTATATAAGAATTTACACTCGAGTACAGATACACACTGCGCATGTCCCCCTAACTAATATGAAATATATTATGAATGTCCCTGTAGCAGAGCCAACGGAGTGCAAAGGGTTAAGCATAAACAAGAATATCGAAATTTGAAAATAAACACGAATTAGTAACGTGAGAAGTATTTACTTTAATACAGAATTACTTGCTATAAATTAATGCAGAAACACTTGCAGATACTCTGAAAAATTTTCAGTTCACTACTGGCATGATTAACAAATTTTGTTACCATGATACTTCTGACCAGAGTAATAAATTTATTACTCTTAGTTTTACAGAGCGAAGATTACTGCTATCGCTTCATTAGTATTTGACGTGTTTATGTAACAAAACAGGGAGTGTCAGTAACTGTCGCATTTAGTAATTAATTGCACATGAATATTCTCTTCAGTGGAATGATCGTGCGTGCAGAGATAAAGTAACATCTGATTCGTGAATATCAGAGTCGTTTTCTGCAAAGTTTGTTAGTACGAGGCGAAAGGGTGTGCGAGCAGGTGTAACTTTCGTTTTCACTGGACCGGTTCTGCGAAGAAACATGAATTCGCATACCGAATCGCGCATTGCCGATGTTGCACCACCATTCATGGTGTCCCATCGCATCTCCATAGCGTTCGAATATCCTAACATCCACCTACGCGAACGAAACCCGACGAGAATCATTGGCAAGTAAGTTCATGAGCTTCGAAACATTTAACATCAACAGGAATAATAATATATTTTTACAAATAATTTTTTATTACAGTAATTTCCGTTCGAACCGATAATCTTTTGCTATACTTCTGGTAATTTTTTGATCTACTGACAGTCGAATTGTGCGAATTTTGGGGCGAAGGGATTCGAAAGGTCACCAATTTAATTCCCAATCCGATTGAAATAAAAATTTCATCTTAAAAATCCTATCGCTCGAAAAAAATATTATTTTTCCTTAATTTCTTATAAGAAATTCAACTGCAACAATAATTTCGCAATCTATGTACTTTGAGAGCCTGAAATTAAATGTAACATTGTTCACTGTGTGCATAAAACAAGTATACACACAGGTAAATATTATGACGAAACTTGAGGGAGATAAAGAACGATTTGATTGATAAGAATTCGATAGATAAATTTGCTGAATGAAGATACGAACAATGTTTGAACAATGATTCAGACTGCTACTTTATAAAAGAATTTATTCAAAGTCTCAAAGGAGTTTTCACCTCGTTTCAATCGATAATTATTTTGCATCATCGACAAAAAGTCTGAAGCATTAAAAATTGTATAAAATTGATAATTCAATCAGTAATTAATTTACATAATTTATTGTAGAATCGATTTCTCTAAAATTAAGTTCAGTACCCCCTGAAATAAAAATTTTAACAACTTTAACATTCGACTGAAAATTAACCTAATTATTAATTTTAATATAAAATGAATTACTTGCTGAAATAAAATTTTATCAATTTCCCAAGTTAATCCAATTTTTACCTCCTTTTATATCTGTCGTGCAAATTTCCCTTTTCTTTCTAAAATCATACGTTTAAAAATTAACCTAATTATCAACTCTAACATAAAATGAACTACTCCCTGAAATAAAATTGTATCAATTTCCCTTGTCTTCTAAATAAAAATATTAATTAGAAAATTAATTTAATTTTGACCTTCTTTTATGTCTGTCGAATAAATTACCTTTTTGAGGGACTTTTTACAATATATTTAAGGGGATCTTTAATTTTCTCTGTCATGTTCTAACGAGCAAGATGATCAAAAAGGGTTCCAGAACACGCGATTCGAATGCAGGATGCTTTTTAAGCGAACACAGAGCTTCTTTCGCCTGTTCAAAACTCCGTTCAGCTTTATCCAAGTTCGAACCCGATTATTAAGCTGATGCAAGCACAAAGGAGAATATTTCCTTCGTCATAGCTACCCTCGACTCGTTAAACTCGTGATTTACTATCAGATTTCCAATTTCGTAAGCTCGATTATTACTTTGCTGCATTCTGACAAGGCCGTGCGAAGCGTTTCTAATAATAATGTACTCCTCTAATAGAGGAGCTGAGAAGAGAACTGTTTATTATAGAAAATAACAAACCGAAAGTTAATCATGGACGAAAAAAAAATTAAATTTTTCTAACACGCTATCCTCCTTTGAAACGAAAAGTAATCATCGATTCGAGTTGACAGCATGATCGATCAGAATCGATAAATAATTTACAATTATCAGCAACATAGTATACAGAAACGAGCAAAGTACAGTGATAAGTGTTCGACTGGAGTACTAATTAACAACTCGAGTCGATCAAGAAGATGTTCATTGAATAGAATCTATGTATAACACACATTTTTAACTCAATTTAGCCAATACTATACTCAAAGTTAGACCACCCACAATTTAAATAAAAAATTACTCTAACAATCTGAATAAACGTCATACCAAAAGGTTCCAGGGTCCCGAATTTAGCTACCAACCAACTAGTTTTAAACTATGTAACAATTTTGTACATTAGTACAGCAGTACAAAATTTGTGGTGCAGACTATACGACCTAATACACTCCAAGTGAAAAGTCTCCAAAACTCCCAATCTCGACCACAAACTGGGACAGTACTTCAACAACGCCCTGTACACCAGCCGGAGCAATTTCTCTGTTCCACATAAAGCTAACTGGAAAGGGACAGTCACCTTCGAGCAGCACCCTGATGTCCTTCAGAGCCTGCTGGACGACCTCGGAAACCTCTCTCAGCTCCTTCTCAGCTTTCTCCCTGAAAAACTTGCCTCCATCGTCGAACTCTGGCATCAGAATGTAGTTCCCTATCATCAGCTTCGGCACCTCTCTTATCGGCCTCTGGACATCCTCCTGAGTCTCCATGGCAGAGGGACCGGTGTCGACGTTCCTCCGCTTGCCAGGCAGGACCTCTATCTGTCGGACATACATGTTCAACTTCCTGTCTAGCCAACAGAGACAGCAGACCGCCTTCTATCCTGTGTGTCTTCCCTGTTTTAGTGTCCCCTTGCGTGTCGTGTCCAGTGTTTTAGCGTTGTTAGTTGCTCTAGTGGTTCTCGGCCTGACTAGAATGTTAGCACGTTAAAATGTATGCCGTTCCATGTGTGTCCGACGGGCTGACTGAATCAGCTGATCCGATTTTCGGATGTTCCACGCCGATTAGACTCTGCTCCGTCGATAAGACCGAGCCACGTCTTTCGAAGCGTGTAACGTTCAGGGAATAGAAGCTTGGATAGATTCTGTTTAGTAAGATTAAATCAGTTTCGACAGTTTTTGTTATTCTTAGCTTGCAGAGCGGGTGACGGAATTGTCAGAATTGCATGGGTTTCTACTGAATTTCCTGGGGATATTAGAGGATTTGCTTATCGGTTAGCTGTGTGGATTAGGATGACTTGTTGAGTTTGTGTAAATATTTGACGTTCGTGTTACTGCAGGCGTGAAACGGGCTTAACCGCGCCGTGTCATCCGTACATGAGTGACAACTAAATTTAGTTTTTATTTATGTGGGCATGAATGGTGTTAGTAAAATATTTGAGAAGATCTGAGAGCTATAAATGATCGGTAATATTATTAATTAAAAAGAGCATAGTTTTGTCATTTTCAGCCTACATGGTGTGGCAGTCGCGGTATTCGGTCGAATTTGTACAATTTTGAGACGATTTTGACTAATCATTTTACCTGTAAAATTAATGTTTTGTAGAATTTCTACGATTCTATGTATTGTCTTAAAGAATTCAGTATTTGTTGATCCGTTGTTTCTTTCGAGTGATTTATTCGATCGGCGATATCAAACTGTGCACAGTGCGCGGCTGTGCGAAGTGCATTTCCAGCTGCAGTACATATTGATAATTTGTGTGTAATCATCCTAATACAATGGTTCCTTCACGGATAAGATGATTAAAGCAGCAATGATTGAGGATTATTTACGGCGAGCGTGCGCGAGCAAAGTTTGTTGGGGTTTCATTGATATTAACGATACCACGGCGAGCAATTTCGAAAAGCACACGGAAAACTTTCGTCGGTGTCCGGATTTACGCTTGGGAACGTCGCGATAGTGAATTTTTCAGACTATTGAAATGACCCGTGGCCTGTGGGATAGTTTCATGCGACCAACGCCGCAGGAAGGAATTATAAGGAATTATTTATGGAAAGAAGAATGCGATCGCACGACTTTAAACTTCATGGAGATTTTGTCTGTTTCCTTTGTTTCGTATTAATGCCATGCATTGATTCGGTTTCGATGAGACAACATCGTGTAATGTAAAATGAAAGTGTAGTGTCGTGTCAAGTTCATGCAACTTTTGTTGAATTGTTTTTAAAACATGAGTCGGGAATGCTCCTTGGGGGAACCGTGAATAAAGAAAATTTCTTTGTCCTTTTTACTGCGACCTAATTTATGGTTGGTGGAATCGTGCAAAGAATTCGTGTTATTATTCGAAGATTGTTATTTAAATTATTTATCGGTCGTCCCGAAAGTTGGATCAAAATATTTTGATGACATTCTTAAGAAATTCACGAAATTCAGATAGGAATTTATTCTGCTTGTTGTCGATAATATTTAAAGTCGAGGCTAGGGCTTTTTAATCAACTTTTCAAAATCGTCTCAGCTGAAATATGAACTTTTTTCTGATGTTTGGACGTTTGTACAGCAAATCGAAAAGAATCGATGGATTAATATCGATTCTGTTAATGAGGATATTTCAGAGCCAAGAGGGAGTACGATTTAATGCATCTCTAATGCAATTAAGAATAGAGATCGCTCAATAAATGGGTCAGTAATTTATCTCTGCAACATTGTATACTTGAGGTCATTAATTATTGTTACATTCCACTTTTGACCGTACACGATAAAAATTATAGGAAAAAGCAAGAATAACCGTAATTGCAAAATACTAAGATTCCAAAATAGAACGAATTAATCATGAATAGACTGCGATTGTTTGCATAACTGAATGTGTCAAAATTACCGAACAATAAAAGTCACAAAATATTTATGCAATTAATGCAAACTTAAATTATCGATTGCTGAGTACATTATCATAATAAAAATTCATGTTTTACCTGTGTTAAGAATTTTCGTGAGCCCTTCTCCGGTCCCTGAAACTCAACAATTCTAAATTTTAGATGCTCTTTAGAACTCTGGACTTCTTCAGGTCTCCTCGAGATCACGATACTGGTCTCCACTAAGGTCGTCCGAAATCGTCGATTTCTGCCTCGAAGATGAATTGGATTAGGTCACAGAACTCGATTCTCGCGAGGGGACATCATTTGATGATGATTCCTTCGAAGTGCTTCGAAATTCCTTCGAAGTGCTCCGAAATTCCTCTGAAGTGCCTCGCAGTGCTGTGAAATTCCTCTGAACTGCTTCGGAGTCCCTTGAAATTCCTTTAAAGCGCTTTGGCGTCCTCTGAAATTCCTTGTGAAAGTGCTTCGAACTGCTTCCAGATTCCTTTGAAGTGCTTCAAAGTCTTTTGAAATCCCTGCACGGTTGAAGTGCTTTGAAGTCCCCTGAGGTGTTTCGAAATTCCTTCGAAATTCCTTCGAAGCGCTTCGAAGTCCTGCGAACTCCCTTCGGAGTGCTTTGAAGTGCTCGGAAATCCCTTGAGGCGCTCCGTTATTCCTCCGAAGTACTTCGAGGTTCGAAATCCTTTGGAGTTCCCCCGACTCCGTTGTCAGTTCTATCGACCGACGGGACAGGTGAATGGCGAAGGAGGCCACGAAGAAGCAACGTGCTCGAGGCACCGGTGAGTACTGGCTTCGAGCACGATTTCGATGTCAGAAATCGGCTGGGTAGCGAGAGCTGGCTTCTCCCACCTCGGCGTGGTCACGCACGGGAAACGGAGGTCACCCTTTGCAACGACCGCTAAAAATTAAATTTCAAAGATCCAGGATGTCAACTGTCAGAGCGCATTACAACCGGCCATACATCGCCCTCCACCTCGTTTTACATTTCCGTGCTTACCCTCCTCTCGGAGCAGCTCGATCAGATCTGCTTCGGTTGATACCGTCAAACCGGTCGCATTTTCAACATTACTATGAGAATAAGAAGTAATGACTGTCATACCCTGAAGCGCATAGTACAGAATGTTCCACAGAATTAAGAAGAGTGCTTATAATCTGACAAGAGATGACTCTGAGGCTGCAATGGCGAAAGGGTTAATTGGATGCAATTATTCAGAGTTCCATCTTCTTCTTCGTTGATAATTTTCGTGGTGATTGAAAAGTATGTCCATCTTCTTATCAGGAGAGGAGAAAGTATAAATGACTTTGTAGAGAAATTTCGTTCCACGATGAATGTCAATTTTTTCTCAGGCGTTTTCTATGTCCAAGTGTTCTGTTTCTAATTTGCATCATGTATATTCAATTTCTGCCACTATGATTATTCAGTGAAGATTCAGTACAATGTTATAAGAGTTACAAGGACTCGATTCTGATTACGTGACTTTCACACATGCAGTACGTTTGAAGTGTGAGCTTGAAGTGTGCGATGTGTGGTGCCATTTTGGTCCCCCTCTTATGCTCCACATTGAGTACTGGAATAATTAAGTTTCAGCTTTACGTTATTGAGTTCCCAGAATTCTCAGATTTGTTTGAGAAAATTATAAAATTTGATAGCGGTTGGTACCATTTTTGGTCCCTTTTTTCGTGGATAATTGAATATTGCTGAACCTTAGGCTAGAACTGAATTTTAACTTCACATTCTTGTAAATATTCCCTTTCTTCCATTTATTTATATGTCGAAGTCTCGAAATTCTGCATTCCCCTGAATTTTCTGATGCACGACGCCATTTTGGTCCCCGCGTAGCGGACCATTGAATACTGCAGAACTTCACCGATTAAATTTACTCCGAAACTGTCAGAAAATCACATGAATTATTAAACTCATGGCGAATCAGAATCCCGAGGACCTTCTAGCTTATGGTTTCGACATCTTCGAAAATTCTTGCCGAAATTGAATCGTTCAGAACGAGAGGAGCGGTTCCGTGAATGAATGAAGAATTCAGGATGCTGTGGTTCCGTCCGATCACCGTCGTTTCGCAATTTTTTCGTGACTAATGCTTGAATTATAGCGCGCGCCGTCACGAGCTCATCTCGTTCGGCACTTTCACCATTTCTATTTGTTCCTCCTTCTATTATTATTTCTGAACAGACGAAATTGTTGAAGCACCGACGTTCCACGGCTTCTTCCCTGAACAATTTGTTTATTCGTTTGCATAGTACGCGTCTTCCATCAAGCTTCCAATTGATGGACACAGGTAATAATTATACCGTGATCGTTTATAAAAATATATATACTTTTTGAGGCTTCCATGTTTCCAATACTAATGCAGTTAAAAAAAATAAAGCTTCAACAAAACTGCATTCGCTCCACGGAATATTATGAATGTGTTTAATTTTCCGCAATTTTTATCGGCCGCCGCGTAAGCCACGAAAATTACGTTGTTGCTCGTTTCCATCTGCGTTTAATCATAATTGATTATTATTAAAAAATTACGTGAACGCACGACGACGATTAGGCGGTGACTATGGTTGCGAAATGAACCCGGTGAAAGCCCACGAAATATATTTCAAAACGTGAAAGTTAGACGATATGAAAACTCGCTCTGCCATTGAAGACGCTTGTCTTATTGTTAGACGCAACTTTTAATTTTGTTTTTTAAGTACTGTCGATAAACAATAGCCGTAAGCGCTGATGGTATCAAGTATTTTTCTATTTTCACGAAGAAAGTTATAATTCCTTCTGTGTGTATGTGTATATTGTAAAAAAGTAAATTTCACAATTTATAGTAAATTAATTAATTTGAAAAATGAAAGAGGCACTTGTAACTCTCTGACATGGTCAAAGATGAAAAATAGTATATTTTATAAATTGTTGTGAATTCTTTAATTGTAATCTGTTAAATTTTAATCTAATATTGTCGAATTTTGGTACTGTTTAATTAATCAGCAGTATATTGTTAAAATGTTGTAATGCACTGTTAAAAAATTAATATTATGCGTAATAATTGTGAAAACCGAATTCTTGCAAACGCCAACAATGATTGTAATCAGTGAAATTTCATTATAATTCGTCCAATTTGAATTATCGTTAAATTGTGCAGTTTGATCGCTGATCACCGTCCTGACAACAATACATTGTCGTTAAACATCGATTATGCTGTCGTCAGACCATTGCTTAGGCATTATGATTACGAAACTATTGCACAGTGGTTTCAATTTTATCTTGTCACCAATCCAACGCCACCATTTTCAATTTCTCGTTTAGTTCCCGCTCTAATTCACTACTTTTCCTAGTATTCAACATTACAAATATTTTTTATAACTTCTTTTAGATATAAATATTTTTTTTTTAATGTCTCCATTGACAACGAGTCAATGATTCCGTATATTCTCTTAATCCTGAAAGATACTGTAAGCATTCCATTTACCTTTTTTTATATTAAATATATGCTCCTGATAATCTACATAATTTTTTTCTAATCAAAAGATAATCCTGAAAATGTACTTTTTCATCTATTCCAGATTTTTTCCGTGTTGACTGAAAATCCTTATAGAAGCTTTTGTAATTCAAACGATACACGTATTTATATAGATTGTTAACCACAAAGCTAAAATCCAAAGAATCTTCTAAGACCCATTGAAGCTAACTCTCCATAATTGGTACCCAAGAACATGCAAAGGAACTTCCTCTTGCAACAGAGTCATGGTAAATTTAACTGAATAATAAATAATGTAGTTACAAGTAGAACAAGTGTACAGACGAATATAGATTGTATATGAATCAAAATTATTCACGTGGACTAAATGTTTAAAAATAATGTCACCTGTGCTTATCGAACAGTTTCATTATTCTGATTTAATATTCAGAAGACGCTCTTAATTATTTTTTTAAATATTCATCTGTGCTCGTTGAACAGTTTCATTATTCTGATTTAATATTCAGAAAACACACTTAATTATCATTAAATATTAAGAAAAGTATCTCTTCTTTTATTGTACTTCTTCTCCTAGATCACCTCACTCCATCACCGTCTAATTTTTTCTAATCCTGCTCCACCTCTGTTTAAATAGAAAATTCACTTTCCCTCCTTGTCTGTGTTGGTTTGAAGTTGCTTCAATGCTAAAGAGCATCTACACGTGACAGAGGTGAATTAATAGTGTCAAATGGAAACAAAGAGCACAGGAAACGAAAAGTAAAGGGAAGGGACAAGTAGAAACACGTGTAATTTGTCCTCTTTGAGACGGACACGTGGCGCAGGTGAGTGTCTCGCGACTACAATTTCTTGCATTTCCTTTTTCTTTTTGGAAAACCGTTTATAATGTACAGAAACAGTTACCTAATCCGTAGAAAAGTATACAATCTGTGAAAAATTCATTAGAAATAGACAACAATAACAATCCATAATAGCATTAGAGTACTTTGTACAACGAAACACGATCACTACAGGAAGATCATTAACACTTGAGCCGATCCTGTTCGAGGTCCTCGGGATTCGATCGTTCTAATTCTTGGCTTGTGCGTTCTTGCGGCATCCGTACGAGTTCCATTCTGGAAAACAGAAATAAGAAAATGACAAACTATATTTTCTGAAGGTAAAAATTTGAACTTATTTCAAACAGATGGTAATATTAAAAAGGAGACATCTATAAAATGACAAATAAAAATTTTAAATAAAAAAGAAACAAGTCAAGTATCGATGGCTCCTTAAATTTCCAGATTAATACAGTCTCAATTTTATTAATAATTTTTCAGGAAATTCTTATCTGAAACAAAACTGTTTTAGTATTAAATATTAATATCTGAATATAAATGAGAAATAAAATGAAGTATTGATGTCTTTTCAAACTACAGGGTTTTTGACTGTAAATCAAATAATTTTAGTCTTCCTCGTGAAGCTAATATTTCGTTCAGGAGTAAGTTTCATTAATTACCCTTAATGTTGTCTTCGAATTTCATTAACACAGGGTACCACTCGGCACTGGTGTAATCGATTTCCGGCAGGTCACCGCCATAGTTCTTCGGCAAGTGACCGGGTTCAAGGTGAGCGTGAAGGGAGGACATTTTGTTACCGTGGAAGAACATACGCTTCTTCAACTTTTCCCTGACGAAGGGCTTGAACATCTGCCACACCATGTTGAAGAGGTACGGTTGCTTCACTACGTGCACCTAAAATAATATAACCCTTAGTATTATGCTAACTAACGATCCATAAATGTACAAAAAAGTACCTAACACTTCACTGTACCCTGAAGAATTCACATTTACTTATATTCATGAGACAAAAAATAAATATCACATCATCAGTAATTAATAATAATTTTTTTGCAAGATTGGGCTGCTCATAAAATTGGAGAATTTGTTGCTGCAGCTATTACGAATATTACATTATGATTGTCCTTAGAAATTGTTGCAAAAATTATAATATCTACAATTATTATTTTCTTTCATTGACTCAAGTTATATTAGTTCATAAATTGAGTAGCTATGGAAAGTATGTATTTATTCTTGCATTCTTCAGGCATATTTTTCAAACAATTCTGTAAGCTTGATTTATCAAATTTTTTTTCAGAACACCAAAGGCCTGTTTCACATTTTGACGAACCTCTTTAAGACGAATAGGCATGGCATCTTGAATGAAACTCAAAAGTTTCATGCTGAAGGATGGCGTGAATCCCATCACTTGCTTCATGCCCAGGCCTTCGAAGTCCATAAGAACAACAGTTCCACATATCTGTAAAAATGAATCACTGCGTTAAATATAAACCGCCGCTTGCACTTCTGCGAAATTGATAGACAGCGTGACGAAACTTCCAGGACAATAAAAATTATATCATTTCCATCATCGATTGCGACCACATTTCCGTGAAGACCTCCGAAAATTGAAGTTCAAAGACTAATTTACAAGAATTCATAGTTCATAATTGAACAGGATCATGTTTGTGCAGTGACGAAATAGCGTGCAACATTGTACAAACAATAACTTTCGAGTTGACTGATTCAAGTATCGAATTTAACACTTTGATGACCGCTGTCACGTATACGTGACTTGAGTCGGTCGAATAATGCACCTGTAATAGAAATAAATGAGGCACGGCTATGACTGACGAAAACTACTTAACTAAATACTTAATAAAGAACTGATTAACTAAATACTTAACAAAAAATTAATTAACTGAATACTTATCACTGACAAAAACGAATTAGTTAAATCTAAAAAAGATTAAAATTCTAAACTGATCGATATAAAACGAATAACGTACAATATTTGTTACTTAACTAAAGCCTGGCAAAAATATCCAAGGGAACATATTTTCATAAAATATCTGCGATCGTCAAAATATTAAAATGCACAACAATGTGACCTCAGAATATTTTGAAAAATTTCCATTTTCAATCGAGGTTCTCCGCAAGCGTGTTCCTGAATATATTTCGTTAATGTCGTTCACCTGTGTTTGTGGTTCCAACATGGCGAGCTCGTGGATCAGATAAAACAATCGAAGAATTTGATCGGCGGAGACTTTCGACGTGTCCCAAGTTTTTCCGCAATTAACGAAAAGCACTCTTCGGCCCTTATGGTCCCGTCCCTTCATCACGTTCACCACGTTGTTCTCCAAGAGGGCTGCCTTCTCGTCGGCGGGCATCAGGTTGTCGAACAGGGACGCGTTTTTGTCCTTGAACTCGGCCACCCTCTTCATCAGCTCGTACGCGCTTGTCGCGTAGTATTTGCATGGTCGGAGGAAAATCAGCAGGAAGTCGTCGTCAATTTTGAAATAGAGGGTCTTGTCCTCTGAAAAGACGAAATGGAACGTCAGAACGGTGAAGGAACAAGGGGGAGAATAATTCCACTTCGTGTCTGCGGCAAGGAAAATGAAATGAACAATAAAAAACGTCATTCTTTCAACAGAAGGAAGTGTGGATCAGTGATGACCTGATCAGCTGACGTAGGATGACTGGTGGTCGGATAATCGAGGTTCTACTGCGCTATAATGCACGTTGCATGATGATATTAAGCTCTTAACTCGGCGATGGCCACCGGAGCTGCAGCCTTCCCCCCACTCTAGGTCCGTTCCAAAGAATTTCCTATTTCATATGTGTTCTGCGGTATTATGTAGGATTCGTACAAAATGAAATAAGTTGTCATTTATAGAGTCAACAAATATGATTATTGGGGGTACAAAAATTGATAGAGCCTGCGCTATACAGTTTATACAATTAATAGATCGCTATAGGGGTGTCTAGTGTACAATAAAAAAAAAAGTTAATACATAGTTTAAACCACTGATCAGAGATCGAAATTGGCAGAATTATTGGCTCTCTATTGGTGTAATCCCAGGATTTCACGGAACACGAATAGCAAACCCCCTGTACAGTTGAAGATCATCAGAATCGCAGAGTGTGCATAGGAGATACCTTCCTTACCGACAACGTCACCAGACTGGACAGCGACTCGATGATTGAGGCAATTTCCCAGCGAATGATCAGGCAATGAGGTAATTAAACATCATGGTTATTAACATGGCAAGCATGTAACGAGGATGGACAATCTTCGTTTCACCCGAGACAGGACGATCGTGGAAAATCGAAAATGTCCTCGCCGGCCTCGAGACCGCTTCCGTAGGAAATTGCCTCGGTGCTCCTCGTTAAGGAAATTGCAACGAGCCCTGGCCTATCCAGTCCGGTTGGGACTTTCGGACACTGGCACGAGGGGTCCTTGGATTGGAATATGAAATCGAGAAAAACCGAAAAAGGACTTGGCCGCAAGGCTCCGCCACCGCTGGACGAGCGCCATTTGGAAAAATAATGTGCAATGTTGAAAGTCAGACGATTCCAAGTGTATTGGAAGGTTTGTGTCCCTTCGATGGGAGTCGACGGTTCGACGTTAAGGGAAATATACTGTTTGGATGAGTGGGAGGGCTGTTTTATTGGATCATCTTGAAAAATGGACCTAATTATGGAATTAACAAGTTCCATTTGATGTTTGTTTAAGGGTTTATGTTTATTGAAGTGAGATTAATGGTTGTGATATCTGAAGAATAGAGGACCATTTTTGTAGACGGTTTCGGAGCTCCTGAAATCCATAAATTTAATTTCCATACTGTTTAAATGTTTGTGTTTCGTCTACAGATTGATGGAGATCGGAGAAATTAGGGGGCCATTTTTCTGGACCATTTTGGAGTATGGACCATGTGCTACCAAATTACGAAATCAATAAACTCGACTCTTAAACTATTTATCAAATATTTATGTCCCTCGAACTGGGGATGATATTTGTGATACTTTGCTATAAAAATATATAGCAATCACAAAATAAGTCCAAATATTCAAATTTTTTAAACAAAAGCTAATATCTTAAAAAATAAAAACAAATGGAGTATGATGTTATCATACAAAATCATTGAAAAATCAGTAAGATGAGCAAGAATACACACAAACATAAAATCTGTAAACAACAACACCTCTGTTCCACGTTAAAAAATATTTAAAAAATTGTATTGCTCATGGAAAAATTTTATCTGTTAACTATAAGCTCAAATCCTTGATCCTATTTAATTTGCAATAAGAATTGCAAAATCAATAAATACAATTGTATTAATTTTTCAATCAGACTTTTCTCAAGTGCAAAATAATATTGATAACATCCTAAAAAATGTGAAATATTTGTTGTGGCAAAAAATTAAGCTCAAGAGTACATACAGCTGCAAGCACCGAAGCCGCAGCACAATTAGCTTGTCGCTTATCACTATATCAGCAAGAAGAGTAGCTTCTAACCTACCCTGGATGCCGAGTACTCGAATTACCAGTACAAAGTGCGTCTTTCAATCCCTAATTATATAATCTCAACTCAATCTACCAATAAACATTTGACTGGAAACACTGTAATCTCTGAACCAAACTTTCTTGACCATCAGCAAATACCAACAAATTATCTAATCTCATTCGAACGTTTCCACTGTCAGACTCTATTAACTAGCAGCACAAATTATTGTTAATTAACACCTATTATACAAAATTGGGTAATTAATGTTAAGTTAGCAAATAAATTAGCGATCTTTCGAGTTTCTTTGCCTCAAAATTCCTCCAACTCTACTATCACGCAGTCCAAAAGTTACTCAAACTAAATCGACAGAAAATTCAAAATAAAAGTATGAGCAACTTAAACAAAACATTATTCCAAAAATTTTAATAAAATCTTGAAAGTCAAGAATGTTGTTACCAGCCCAATGTAATTAACTTGCCTGAAATTTCTAATTAATTCAAAAGTTTAGGTCGTTCTTTTTTTAAAAAAGAAACTGAGCTTGCAGGACAACGGAACGGAGCTTTCTCTCCTCCGGGTCGCCAATTAAAATCGTTATCAGCATTGTTTCAGTGACTATCAGCTGCTGTACGACGGTGCAATAAGAATGTTATCTCGAGCGTACGGATCTGTGTTCTTTGTGACCGCGGATGGTCAAGGTCCGTGGCCGTTATCAGTCCCTGATTCGAGATCGATCGGCTTATCAGCGTTCCTCGATCGTTCTTGGACGAACCGACTGACTTACAGGTTGTTTACGCGGCCAGCGAGAATTATTTGAGATTCGAAAAATCGTCAGGGATATACGGGGCAGCGGTGATAACGCTTATCAACCCGTCCCAGCGTTGACCCTAACTTTAGATTTCTGATGCACTCCGTGATCGTGTCAATGCTCCGTACAGTTTGTTCACACTCCGATTTTATGCTCGTCAAAATATTATACATTTTCGATTAACTATACATCTCGTGCCAGGATATAATATTCCAATAACAATTCGCTGTTTTAATTTATTAATAATATTGGGATGATTCATACATAACTTTTGATACACAATAAATGTTGCTCTCCCTAAGAAGTAAAATACTTCATCTGGACTATTAATTTGTATTTATATTAAAGGGTAATCATGTCTGAAACTCAGACATGCTGCAGAAGCAGCAAAAGATTATATTTGAATAAATTAACTAATGGATTTAACAAGTCACATAGGAAGTTATTTATGAGTCAACCCAATAAATACCTTCTGCTGTTTGACATATAAATACAGTAACATCTTCGATCAATAATAATAATATTCATGTACATGATATAGCTAGTCTTCTTTGTTAAAGCAAATGTACTGAATTTAATTTTATATTACATAATACTATAATTTTTGTTATACTATGTTTTGCAATTTTGCAATTAAATTGAATTGCTTTTTTAAGCAAATTTTTTTAGATCGTTGAACATGAAGGTTTTTTATTTTTGTTTAGAAAAATCGATGTCATCATCGTTTTCAATCGAGCATTCACGCGATCGTCTTTCATGTCAGGTGTTGACTGATGCATTCTTTGATGACTGAAAAATGTTTACAACCGTCTTGAATAAATTATCAGTGAATGAACATGGCGTTTGGTGGGAGAAAATAAATTCTATTCAATCGAGATTATAAATAGATATTCTTGGTAAGATTTTGGACATTTTGTATCGAGATCAATTATTCAACAATGATTACATGTTTTTTAAATTACCTGCTGCTGTTTAGAAGTTACACCGTTGGCTACTGAACTTCCTACATGAGCGTATTATTATTATCATTTATGTCTTGTTACTTTATCTTGAAAACACGAATATAAAAGACGTAATGAATTATAGAAAATTAGAGTTCAATTTATTTTATATGTACGAGCTGGAGATATTTATATTAAATAAATTGACAAAATCGGTGATTTAGAAACGCGTTTAAACGATCTTGATTTTGCAGGTGTCAAAGTGATGTAACTCCGATTGCTAGCGATAAGGCTGGCCTAATGCTGGAGAAACTTATTGCTAATTAATTGTAGCCACATACCTAGATAACGATAAAAGAGCTAAAAAAAGTAGCATGAAATCGCACAAAACATTGATATGTTCATTGTCCAATTATAAAAGCATGCATTCATTCTGTTTTCTGTTTGTAATAGACTTTGACACTTGTATATTATTTATTTGTCCTATGAACGTTTTAGTGGAAGTTGATCTGACCTGTGTGAGGTTCGTGAAGCTGTAAATGTGTTAACATGTTTGTTCGACTGCATTCGAAACACAGTATTCATTAGAAAGTGTTAAAAATGATTGCTGTATATTTAGAAAATTACTAGCTTGACAGAATAGTTGTTCTAGATCATCTTGAGAAGCTTTCTGGTTGAGAAAACCCTCTAAAAATCGCAAATGATGATTTCTATACACTCAGAAAATTGTAACTTCCCGCCAAAGATTTTCAAATCACCTTAAGTCTCCTCACAGTTGAAAAAGTCTTCTAAAAATTGCAAATGAAGATTTTTATATGCCTAGAATGTTGACACTTCCCTCTAAAGATCTGTAAATCGCCCTGAGAACCTGCACAGTCGCGAGAATGCTCTAAAAATTGTAAATGATCGCAGCCTGATGATCTTATATTAAGAAATTCAGTGACTTTCCTCCAAAACTTTTCAAGTCACCCTAAGAATCTTCATAATAAAAAAAAACCCTTTAAAAATCGCAAATGATCGCAACCCAATCATCTTCTACCTAAAAACCCCTCTATTTAGGAAACAAAAACACCTCTATTTAGGAAAAAGAAACCCCTCTATTTAGGAAACAAAAACCCCTCTATTTAGGAAACAAAAACCCCTCTATTTAGAAAACAGAAACCCCTCTACTTAGCAAATAAAACCCCCAATACTTACAACACAACAACCCTACCACTGAAACAATTAACACCACTCAGAAACATCTGAAACAAAACAGACCTGAGAACCAAATCTAACCCAACGTTCCAAAAAATAAATTCCCCAAAATGTAAAACACAAGACGAAGATAAAAAGGAACGACCACAGTGAAACGTACCCTCAAGCAATTTTTTCAGCGCGACGAGGCCCTCTTTGACGTTCTCCTCCGTCTCCCTGAGCTCCTTCTGCGCGATGGCCTTAACTTCCGGTCCCGGCGGCTGTACCTCGAGATCGAACGACATGTTTCCGTTCGCACAGGGACACGAGAGATCGATCGAGTCAAACGATTCGTTGCGTGGCGGTCGACGAAACGATCCTCGCAGCAGGACGACCACGATATATCTGTGACCCGATATATCTCGCACGCGGAGAAGGAGGCCTCCTCTTGTCCACCATCTCCATCCAATCTTTGACCGCTCAAAGTCCAGCCGATTCAGCCGCGGCTCCTCCGCCGAACCTACCGGACGATTTCGTGTTGCTGCTCACAGTTCGTGTACACACAGAGAACGATGGATCAGACACATCGGAGCGCCGCGTCACCTGATAAGCCGAGAACAGAGGCACTTCTGGTCGATAAGCATCGATCAACACTATGGAGGCGATCTTGCGAGCTGTTGTTTGCAAAATATACTGTACAAGGTATTCAACCACTGTTTCTGATGTTTTTCTCGATGAGGGTGGATGAATTTCAACCCTTTCACTGCGCCGCGCCTATACTGAAAATTGTCTGATGCGTCAGGGATAACAGTAGCCGAGAAACTGAGACTGATTTCCATTACCGTAGAACCTCGATTATCCGAACTGAAGTTAGCAACAAGATTACTCACATTTTACGTACGTTTCGCGTAAATATGATAAATTTCTTTTAGAGTATCAAATATGATGTGGGATAAAATTGAGTGCACAGTGCCACTAATTATAATTGTAGTTTGTAACTGATATAGGATGACCGTTGTTCGGATAATCGAGGTCCTACCGTATTCGTTTATTTTATTACACTTTTCTATTTTGCCTTGGTGTATGCTCTCATTTGTTAATTTATTACTTGCATTTGTGTTCTAATTCAGCTCTAGATTTTCATATAGTCTTTAGAAGTGATAATTCGTTCTTGGGGCAATTATAGTTGCAGCTCGCATGTAAAAACGTACTTTTCCAGGGAGTATATACATATGCTCTTGCAGTCGAAGGGTGAATTGTACAGTGAAACCCCTGTATGCTCATTAACTGTGGTCTGAAAAATGAAATAGAAAATTGTACATACAAGGGTGGACCACGAAGCGTGATCAGCTTAGATTATTCTGCTGTTAGCGGTTCGATCGGAAGTTTTTTTAGCTAAAATAACATGGTGCAAGGAGAGCTTTAAGATGATTGTACCAAATTTGTTGTCAACCCTTTTTGTCCAGAGTTATCAAGGTCACCTTCAGTTGTTTATAGGTAAACCTACAATTTTTTTACACCTATCTTTTAGGAGATACTGAGACGAATTCGGCAAGCACCATAAAAAGTCTTTCTTCTTCATCTAAACCAAAGAAACGTTAAAAAAAATATCGTTTACCTTAATCGAATAGATGCTCAAAGTGGTGTCAACTAGCAGCAATACACTCGCGTGAACGGTTCAGAAATGACTGCTTGATTCTTTCTACGACGTCTGCATTGATGGTTAAGCATGCATTTACAATTGAAATTTGTTCCAAGGTACAGAACGATATGTTTACAAAAATTACGCAAGAGATCAAGTTAACAATGACTGACACTAATCTATAAACAGCTCTGGAAAGTAGTACAACAGTGCGGCTTGCAAAATTCTTCCAATTGCGAGTTTTCTTCGGTCTTTTTAGATTGAGAAAAAAATATTTGTTATGATGCTTGCCGAATTCGTTTCACGATCTCCTAAAAGATTGGTGTAAAAAAATTGTAGGTTTACCTATAAAAAACCGAAGGTGACCTTGATAACTCTGGAAAAAAAGAGTTGACAGAAAATTTGGTACAATCATCTTAAGCTCTCCTTGAACCATGTTATTTTAGCTAACAAAACTTCCGACCGATCCTCTAACAGCAGAGTAATCTAAGCTGATCACGCTTCGTGATCCACCCTGTATAGTAAGCATACATAATTTATATTTGAACAAAAACTATACTCAGTTCTGAGTAGCATGCTGTAATTTGTTGTTGATGCCTCATTGTGCCTAATTCATTAATTTAATTTTATGAAATAGTGCTTGGAACTTAACCCTAGTGGATATGGGGGTACTACTGTATTTTATAGTTAGACTCTGTCAAAGTTCTGAAATTTATTAAAAATGTGTCATAAAAAAAGTCCACTTCATAGTACGTATTAATGATTGTCAATAATATTCATTGAAATTTTCATAAAATTCGATAAACATCGACCGAGAATTATATCTGCGCCTTTTTTCAGCTTTTTCAAGACTCAGAGTGAACTTCAAAGATAAGGGTAGTTTCAGTATTTATTCATCATGCAAACACACTGTCATAATTTTCTTCTCCATCATCTTGACACTATTTATACTCATTCTAAATTTTTTCCCTCTATCCTCTAATTCACACTTCCATTCCATATCTTTTATTAAATTTTCCCCAATAATTATAACTAAAAATATTCATAAAAAGAAAATCGAAAATATGTACCTCCCAATATAGAGTAATTAAACAATTTCATAATTCTCCTATTTGTCAAACCTTGTATCATGACTCATCCGCGATGTTCACCAGCGCAACTTGTCACTTTTTTTTCGAAGACAGATAACAGATATCCGGGGAAAGCATGGAAAGTATTTTCGAATGAACTTATCGGGACTTATGTAAAGCGATACCGAAGATTGTGATGTGAACGTTGACATCTCGAATCATTTTGCGTTTCAGTGTGTCAGCGGACCTTTTTCTCCGGACGTTTGTTCGCGAGATGAGTAATAATTAATTGTATGACGAATTAGTGGCACGGATCGAAGGTGACGGAAGATGACGTCAACAGACGGAAATTTTCTGTTGCTGGAGAAAAAAGAAATTGTTAACATGAAAATTATTCCATTGTTCGACTCTTTTCACAATAAAATGGCGTCGATTTTAAAGAGCGCGCCGAAGAATAAAATCGATCATTTGCAATAAACTTTCTATTAGTGATCTATCTTTTTTCTTTCAATTTTTATAATTCTTCCATGTAATAGTATTAGATCAAAACTCATCCGAGTATTTAAATTCTATTCAAAATCGATTTTAATCAGATCAGATAATCCTCCCTGCATCGATAGTATCGATTGTTATTCGAGAAGAAAACAAAATGATTCTGCGACGACATAAAGACAAATGTTTATTAATTCTAGATCGAATCACGTAAAGATCTTCGATCTGAGAATAATTAACAAACGATTCTTATCGCGAAGATAAGAATAAAATTATGATGTAACCAATGGACCGCGATATTGTTAATGATTATTATAAACTTATTTATTACGCAATTTGTTGTGACCTTATCGTTCGATTTGATTAATTCGTAATTATTTAACATTATTATTAACAGATAATTTCTTCCTGGTGTTATAATTTTGTTGTTGCTGATAAATATAGATGGAGAAGACTCAGTTCCTCGATTTCTAAAATGTTGAAACACGCTTTTCATGCGACAGAAACTTAATTACACAGTATAATGACTGAAAGCAGTCACTTCAAAAGTGTTACAATCGCGGTATTGTGCGCACGTGGCAGAAAAAACAGAGCTGCAATTGTGTATCAAGGTCGACAAAAACTGTCTACTGAAGCAAACATTTCGAAGATTGCATAGCGAAATCGGAACGCAAAGTTTCTTTAAAAAAATTGTTTCTTTTTCAATAATTACCGCAATGTATTACCACGACCGTACGATACACACTGAACCCGTGTTCTTTCCTATGGCAAAACAGTATTATTTTTTACCTGTAGATGGATTATAAATAAACTTTCAAAGTTAGTAAATTATTTATAAAAATATTCAATTCTCAGGCCACATACGCCACGCGCATGCGCAGTGCCGCGCAATGATAACGCGAGAAAAAGAACTCTTCGAATATTCACGCGAATTTAATAACAAAAAAATTCCATGAAATTTGAAAAATTTCTGACGAAAAAACGTCATAAATTAATCAAAGTGTACACGAAGTTTTTCCAAACGTCATTCCACGAAGATAAAATTCGTTTCGTTGGAAAAAAAAGTAGGCAAGAGCCGCGTTTGATATTGTTATTATAAATTATCAAAGACCCTAAAAACACGTTCTCATCGCGAATAGATAAGGCATACAAATTTTAGTCGATTGCTGACGCAAAAACGTTCGTGCTTTCGTGTTCATTACTTAATCGATTAAAAATTACGCCATTTCGGCTAATACAGGAATAAATTACACATTGGTTACAATTATATTACAATTTTTAATCGTATTCTTCAGAACAATTGTTTCTAATAGACTATCGATATTTTTAAATTTTTATATTGGTACAAGTAAATTTGAATATTTATTCAAACCTTCAGCAAACAATACGCTGCCACAATTTGGTCCGAATTTTATTGAACACCCAGTATGTAGCACTGTATCCTTCACCGATGCCACGCTATTATAGTAAAGTAGGGATGGGAGAAACTCCGTAATCGTAATTGGCATACCATTATGAATGAAAATAATCATTCGTTATCACTAGACACTATTAAAAGACGCCTGATAAGTTTTAAACAAATAAACTTTAAGTTAACATTAGCTGGGTAGACATAATGCGATAGAAATGCAAAATCTCTAGAAAATCTTTTAAAAAGTATATAATTCAAGAAAGAACTACTTGTGACTCGTTGTGTTTGCTCTTGCTGATTAAATTGTTACTGTTTTTCACTGATACGTACTCTGAAAGGCGACTGAAACTCTAGAGCTGATAACACCCTCTATGTTACAAGCTTTTATATCCCATCGAACAAATAAATATAATAAATTCCGTTACTCGAAGAAATATATTTGAAACTATTTTCAGCCGTTCGATGTTCAATCCGCGAGTTCGAAATATTAATCGCAGTGTTTTTTTCCCGCTATCATTCTTATCAGGTGCACTTTTAGCAGAGGGCGCCTGGATATCGGTGACCGTATCGACTCATCCGTTCGATGGTTCTCGATCAAGCACACCAAGTGCTACCCCCACTCTACCTCCCCGTTGCCATGGTGATAGAACGCTGATACCAATGGCGCCTCATATGAACGATTTAAGATCAAGGTTTGTACGAAATAAGAACACTAAATTCTCTCAATTGTTCATATTCATATAGTACTGGGGCTTCCGTGGTCCAAAAGACAAACAACCCAATCTAACCTGAGCTAACATAACCCAAAAATCTCGAACAGTAATAGCTGTAATTATTTTAATTTTTTTTTTAGAAATATTCTTTAGAAATTTAAAGTCTGAGCTGAGTAAAGAAACTTATGGGTACAAGGCTCGTAACAATTCTTCAGATACGAATCACATTCGTAAGGCAGATTAAATGTTTGCACTATGGGACTTTTAACTTTCAAAGGGTTGTTTAAAGTGAACTCTGAACGCTGATAGATTGTTAGAAATAAATTGTTAGAAAAATCGTAAGGAAATGGGTTAATACTCTGGCACATAATATTTACATCATCAATTTCTTCTACGTTTACCTTCTCAGGTGGTCATACACAAAAAAATGTTATAAACAATCAATCGTAAATTCTCTGAGAGAATTCTCATTACCAGACTGCAAATATTTATGCAATTCACTCTATCCAAATACCTGGAAAGTGCACATTTAAAACCGTGAAGAAACATTCACAGAACAAAATACAGTTTCGTGAAAGTTCCATTTCTAGAACTGCACTAACGCGAAAAAGATTAGACTCGAAAGATGTCGAACAACGCCACATACTTCGCAATTCAAATTCTTCCCGCCAGAGTCAATCCAGACCCCAGTACTCACCTAAATCTACTAGTGGGGGCGGATCAGCGCGTGAGGGGCCCCACCCAGGTTGTTCCAGATCCGCACCACGTTCTCAGATGTCGCCACTGTCCTGAATCGCGCATGTGTGTACGATCGTGTCCCATTAATCGGCGCGTGTATGAGTGCAAAGAGAAGGATAGAGTTAGCAGCGGTGCGAAAAGGACAGAAAGGAAACTCGGTGGCTACACAGCGATATTTGTTTTCCTCTTGTGTCGCGACGTAAACGAGATTATCTTCGTTCCTGTCGTTCGACTGCGTCGATTCGAAGGAGCCGGGGGCCGAAATTCGTCCTCGCGAATGTGCTGTTTTTCGCCAAGTGGGCCGGCTGTCTCGTCAGTGACACGATCATGTCGGAGGACCAACCAAAAACACCGATCGACGGCATTCTGCCGTTTTTGCAAAGCGTGAGTGTTTCACTCTTATTCTTCCCCTCTCCTGTCGTTCCCGTCTCCCTGAATTCTCTTCATCCTCCCCGTTTCTTCGTCATCTTTTTTAGGTGTCCCCGGCGTCAGGACACCCTCTCCACCCGCCTGGTCCCCATAGCCAGGACACTCGATTGTCCACGCAACCGGCGTAAAAGTGTCAATGCGGCAGCGCACATGTCATTTCGCGTCGATTATTACGCGTTATCAGCAGTATCTGGTCGTCTCGTGACCTCGTTTATCGCGGATCTACCATTAACAATTGCCATCCACCGAGCGGCGCGAAGAAAAATTGACTCGCGAGCTATTTTCGTCGATTGCTTTTCCGCCTCCTTCTCCGCTCTTCCCTTCCTGCGTTTTTTTTCCCTTCTTTCTCATGGAACCTGAAAACTGTTCGAATTCGTTCATCGATATTTGCAGCACTTTCCTTGGCGAATTCCGTGGAGAAAGTTATTTACAGGGCTCCCTTTTGGATAAATAATGATACTTGTTTATGCAGATTCAGTCTTAGCAGAGTTTTTTTCTACCATCCTCTCCTTCAGACGACTACATTTTTTCTTTTGTTATATAATGTTGTATGTAGACCAGACCGGTTGGATTAAATTACAAATGATTGCAGATCGAATGGAGGGATCCGTGGCTTGCACTGCTATTGACTTTTCACGTAGCTGTCACTATGACTGCATTGATGACTAGGAACCATGCCAACTTTCAAATCATGTTATTCCTTGCTCTGTGTAAGTATAGCTTCAATGCAGATCTTAAGTATTGACTATTTGCTCTTACTATATTGTTATTTCTATATTTCAGTATTATTGGTTTATTTCTCTGAGAGTATTAATGAAGTTGCCGCCTCTAATTGGATGTGAGTATCATGTAATATTAATGGTCAATAAACTGGATGTGCATTGAATAACATGTTTACAATTTTTAACAGGCTATTTTCTAGACAACAGTATTTCGACTCCAATGGACTGTTCATATCTATAGTATTTTCTGTGCCTATCTTGATGAACTGTATGATAATGATCGTAAGTAAATAATAGTATAGGTGTAAGATATGCAGATTAGGTTGTACAATTGGCCAAACTTTACAAATATGTTCTGCTAATCTGAAGGGAAAGTTATAGAAGCATGGATCCTAAAACTCTTCTCTCCAAAGATAAAAAAAGAATTCTAGACCTGATAGGATCTCTGTTTTCCTAAAGAAACAGTTTCAGGACTTGTGTTGCATGATCTTTCTTATTTCTCAGGATGAGAAGAACATTCCCATGTATTTATTATTACATTTTTCTTATATGTGCATCATGCTTTCAGGCCAGCTGGCTTTATCAATCGAGTCAATTGATGACAAGTTTGAAGAGGGCCCAGTTGAGGCAACAAGCTAGGAACAGGCAAGCTGAAGACGAATCAACGAATGCGAATGGCACGGTCGTGAGAGAGAAGCAAGAATAAACGTTTCTAGTCAATTTGACGAAAAGTGCAATGATGAAAACGCGAATATCCACGTTACTGCAAGTGTGGTCGTGCACGCTATAGCATTATAAAATTCGGTGAGCATCGTTCAAGCATGATAGCATTTTATAATCGGTTCACTGGCGACATAATCGATGCTGCGTAACTTCTATCAGAGTCGACCAGTTGAACAGTCGGTAGACTATAATTACGATCATGTGCCGCCGATTTATTAATTACCATGCAAATGGAAAGAAGCTCTCGAGAACACGGCACACGATTCGATCACTTGAAAATCGTACAATCTGCAGAAACACGAAACGATTGTTATCTTATATTAAGGTATAACTCCAAACATTCTCCGCTGTTGTTTTAACGATGAAAAATCTGCGCGTCGCGAATCGAAGTGTTCCTGGAACACGTCTCCAGTGTACTTATTACCGTAATACGTATATCGCTTGTTGCAAAAGTTGACGGGAAAAGAACAAATTAAGGAAGGACAGCGGCATGATTACGTAATAACGGCTCTATACGTGTAGATGTATGTATACGTGTGTGTGAGTGTTTGTGCGTGAATGAGTAATTCATTGTTCGGAAGGAACAAGGAACACTGCATGCATGTTGCATCCTTGTAATGTATATTTGTGTAAATCGGAAAACATTCTCTTGCCGTCGTAATATTTAATGTGTGACTAATCGATCGAACTAATAAAATATTTCTTCTTAAATTCCCACGTTGTTTTCGTCAAAACATCATTATGAAATCTCGTTGGAAAAAAAAACAGCTGCTACTTCGTATCAGTCTAAATTTAAATTTGCGATCGATACATCAAAACGGTTCGATAAAAGATAAGGATATCGCAATATGATGAGAGAACAATACTGCCTTCCCATCTATGATGTGAGGTTCTGTGGCGCCAACCACGGCGTATGTAGCGCCATCTCTGACAGAAGCACGGAACTGAGCAATGACTGCTGTCTCCATCTCTGACGAAAACCCGGAACCTTGTTGTGACTACTGGCGCCATCTCTGCCAAAGGCCCGGAACACTGTCGTGGCACCTGCCGCCAATCTGGCGAAAGGCTCCCAATTATTTATAGAAAACTCCGCCAGGGGCGCCTCGGGCGGGTGACGCTCGATTCAGTTCATCAGCGCCGTCTCCTGCCAGAATCTGAAACTAAACAACGGCCTGACGCTCGAGGCGCCCCTGGCGGAGTTTTCTGTAAATAATCGAGAGCCTTTCGCCAGATTGGCGGCAGTTGCCACGACAGTGTTCCGGGCTTCTGTCAGAGATGGCGTTAGTTGTCGCAACAAGGTTCCGGGCTTTTGTCAGAGATGGCGTTATTTGTTAAGGTACTTAAGTGTTCGCTGTTTAACACTTTGTTTTTGTTGTTTTGTATTGTTTAAACACAGGATTCTTTACGATAACGTAATTTATATTTCCATTGATATCATACCGTGATATCATGGTATTCTCGCGGTCGTACACGATTTTACGACTCGCTCGAAGCACTGGCGAAAAATTTATTTTCCGAAATATCTCGAGAAATTCGAGAATTTCGTTGTGTGCAGACAAAAATGTTTCCACGGAGAAAATTGGTGATGGAAACTGTAAGGATCGACTCTTACCGGAGAGTATTACGGATTGTAGTATAGGTTATGCTGATAAGTCGAAAAATATCGTATCCGCAAATAATCAACTTGACAACGGTATAGTTAAAACGTCTAACGAACCAGAACGAACGCAGGATATTACACTTGTGGAAAGAAACGTGCATAAGTATAATGATGCTCTGGAAGATTTACAAGAAAAAGCACCAGGTCCATTGGATCTCTGCACAGAGGATTTGTCTCATATTGGACCGTATGCAACATCAACATTTAACTTTGCCAAATATGCAGACCAGTCTTACACACTTCAACAGTTGATTAATCTAGGAGTTAAATTATACAAATTAGAAAGAGATAGGGAAGTAGTAGAAATGTACTTGAAGCTAGATTTCGATAAAGACATGAAACCATATATCAGGTTCTTACATGACTGTGGTGTACCTGCAGACAAGCTTGGTTTTTTCATTACAGAAAACCCTAAGATTTTCATGGAAAATATGGATGATCTTTACACCAGAATAAGATACTTAAAAGCTCATAAATTCACTTCAGAAATGATACAAATACTAATAACTAAATGTCCTATGTGGCTATCCCGTAAAACTCAAGTTATAGATCGCAGATTAGGTCATTTTCAGAACACTTTCAAACTAACTGGTTTTGAAGTGAGATCATTAGCTCTAAAGCGTCCACAGCTTATATTATACAAAATGAGACACATTCAGGAAAATACCTTTGCTGTAAAAGAAGAAATGGGTTTCAATGCAAATGAAACTAAGCAGATTTTGATTAATACACCAGGTGTTTGGACCTCAGGTAAATAAGGAGCAATCAATTATTTGTTATTATTATGTTTATTTTGTTCATGGAAAAGTATTTTTAATCTAATTTCAGCTAGAACAAAAGTGTTGGACAGTTTCGATTATGCACATAATGTAATAAAACTTTCACACACCACATTATCTGAGCAGTCTCAGGTTTTAGTGTGCAGGAAAGTAAGGCTGAAACAGAGGCATGAATTTTTAGTACAATTAAAGAAAGATCAATATGATCCTTTGAAACCAATGTACGTGTCTCCATTGGCACTGATCTGTGGCACAGATCTGGAGTTCTGCACGAACGTGGCCAAGGCTTCCATCGACACTTACAACATGTTCTTAAAGAGTTGTTAATATGTAAGCAGTAAGTCACATAAATACAATCACATTACATACTGTGTGTATATTTCTCTTAAATAATAGATTTCACAAATTACCACAGATCTTTATGTACAACTTCATACATCTTATGCGAAAAACACGCTTAATTCGTATTATCAGGGGCGATATAAAAATCGGGCAATGCTTGATGGTACGGCAGTCAATCGTTTATAGCGAACCGATGGCCAAGTTTTTCGCGATAAACGAATTACCGCTCTAATAAATGTCCAAGCTACTTGACAGCAGACATTCACAACTCGAGTCACGCGTGGTCATCTTATAATACCAATCAGTCTACCTAGACTTCATTAATTATACTTCCCCAGTTCTATCTTTTTCTGTATCGCCCTGAGGGAATGATACAGCAGTGAATCGATTAATCCTGCAACGGTGAACACTCCACCAATTATGGCGCAGGTGTTCGTCGCGAAATGACCAAATGATTTCGATTTCTCCGTGTATTTCACCATCAGCGGACTGAGTTCATAGTTGAAAAATATCCCTGGCATACCCGATTCACCCCCAAATAAAGACACCTGTCTGGAATGTCTCGTCACGGAGAATTGATTTGTCGACAAGGTCGAGCCATCGGCCCGCACGTATGTCGTGGGCACAATTTTGATGTAATGATAAAACATCATCGCTCCTGCAACAGAAACAATCGAATGTCAACGTGGTGGTACGCGGACGGGGCGGTTTCAGCGATCAGACGTCTTAAAATTAAAAGTACAAGAATTTGTTTGCGAGACGGTGAATTTTCGATAAGAAATTGAATAGCCCGCCATTGAGCGAAGCGGAAGCTGCAGAAGGGCCCTCTTCACCGTGCGCGAAAAAAATAACATGGCGTCTCACCTATGCCGCTCTGGTGAAATGTGCTGAAAGAATCTCGCAAGAATCTGCAACGCGTAATTAAATAGGAAAATACAACTAGACGAAGACGCGAATCGAGTTTTCACGAAGGATCTTTAAATCGTGAGTCATGTTACCTGTGAACAAATTAGTTAACATCGCGAATGAAATAATTATTTACCCGAAGAGGTTGATCGGTTTTCTCATCTTTTTTTTCGATTGTGTATCGAACTTCTCGATCACGATTTTAAACGATAAGTTATAAAGAAGTGTGGTTTGTTGCCACCATGCGAGAGGATGTTAATTTCATTTTTTTTTTAGCTGTCGTGTGGTATCTAAATAGGTTAAATTGTGTACTCGTAGATAAAAATGCCGGTCGTGCAAGGAGGAATGTATCAGTCCCCTTCATGTTGGGATAGGATGAAAATGGGTTTCATGATTGGATTTTGCGTCGGTATGGCATCTGGGGCTCTCTTTGGAGGATTCTCTGCTCTCAGGTAGAAATTTATTCAGCACAAGTAAAGGATTATCTGATTGGAAAAGATTCGAACAAAATATTTATTGTTAGGTATGGATTGAGAGGGAGAGAACTGATAAACAATGTTGGGAAAGTGATGCTTCAAGGAGGTGGAACATTTGGTACATTTATGGCTATAGGAACCGGAATACGATGCTAGTACTGAAAGACTTATGTTTGAGATTTAGGACACAAAGGACTGTAACTCAAGAGCACTTTGTTAATTTGTTAATAAACATTTCAAAGAAGCAAGGGCATACCTTCCGTCGCGACAACAAGAGTGTCATCCATGGGGTTTGTTTTTCCTGGAATGTTTAGTCCGAAGCTTAAATGACGAATCTTATGGGTCATGTTAAACTCGGTTGATGTGTAAGGCTGAACATCGTGCACTGTAAATGAGGTATAGAAGATTGTAATACTACTATGTAGTATGCGTTAGTAAGTAATGCAGGAGCAAATAATGTATTCCTAATGTACCGTGTACATGATCAACAGAGAAACTATCGCCCGGAGCAATGTGGAAACTTCCTCCTACTCTGTTCACCTCCATGTAACCATATATTTGACAGCCTTGAGTGAAAGCAGTTTTTATCTTTTCTACCGATTTGTCGTTCTGACATTGCTTTATCCTTCTTGGATCAGGAGATTGCCAGTTTTTTTGTTTATAGGCTTCTCTTACATCTTCACAAGTGTTACAACACCTATAGATTTAAATAAATTAATTGTGCAAAATTGTTTTGTACTATATATTCATACAGACAGAATATATCATACTTGATTGTATCACTAGAAGCTCCATAGCAATCCCCACATACTTTCTCGGTAGTACTTTCCACTGACTATGAAAAATTATTGTTATCTCTGTTAATATAACTTCTAGAAGTAGAATTATAAAAGTTTCTCTGTAAGAATATAATTTAATTACCTTTGCTGTTGTTTTGCTAAGTGCTTTTGTGTCAGTAATATCTAAAATAAAATGAGAAGACAACATTAATTCAAGTGTTTTGTTATCCCTGTCACAATAATACTTTTACATGTACCTGTCCTCTGAGGATCTTCTATAGGTTTACCACTTAAATCTAAGCGTCTTTTAAATATATTATGTTCTATGTGTAAATGTTGTTCCCCGGTGGTGTCCATTGCATCAATAGATAAAACTGAAATATGCTTCATTTACCACAGCTGTCAAAATTACTAATAAACAGAACACAGACTCACTTACGATCACACGATATTGTAGGAACTATTATATCTAAATTAATCCTTAATTTAGAACCCTTTGAAGTATCTACAAACAATTCTTCACTGAGAGCTGGCGTGAGGTAATAATTCACTTCAGACAGAAACAAAATGCTCATAATGATTGTGCTAATGATAGTCACTGCAATCACAGGTTATAAACATTATTTACTATCACTCAAATGTAAACAATATAATCATGAAACTTAACGAACAACATGCACAAACAAGCTAATATCACGAGAGAGTGTAACGAACGATACTAGTAATTGATAAAAGACACAATCAAAGAGAATGTACGAATTAGTATGGAAAGTACAGATTTTGAGGTTAGTCGCTTGCGGTCACCGCGTCGCGTATCTCGGAAATAACGGCAAAAAGCGTGAAGAAAAATTGTGAGGAGGCTTCTGAACGTTCAAATTAACTTAGAAATTAGTATGTTTCAAGAAAGATTGTTTATAACAGAATTGACAAGCGGTAGAGGTGAAAAATATTGAACGAAAAAATGCTTTACCGACGGCACCACTGAAAGTTCGTACGAGAATGTCCGCCTCTTCTCGCACTTTTGGATGCACATCTAATTGCCGTAATATTTGCATTTTCGATTGACTAAATAAACTCGAAAACACGGACCTAACCGTGACCTAAGTGTGCTATCTTTTCCCGCAACTCATACGTGTGACAGACCCGGAAACGTGGCAGCCGGCAGCACCCTATTGGTCGAACTAATGCATACAATAGCCAATCAGCTTTCTTGAATTCATATTATCCTTGTTCATTATCATAGTTTTTAACTACAACGCATGACACTATACTATATCTTGTACAAATAAGTACTTACACTTTGGTTAATTCATAATACAAGGATGTATGGTAACGTGGAAGATAGTGTATATTGTTTCTCATAAGTAGTAATGGGTATAACATATATTTGAGATTGAGTACATACGATGTAGAGATATAAATAGTTGTTGAACAAATTATCTGCTAATGTACACTTTTCTTAGGATATTGAGAACGAATTTAATAAACATGTAGCCATTTGCTCGACATTATTTGCGATATAAATTTACATATTATAAAATCAACAATCGAGATTGTTAAAAGAATAATACGATTAATTTATATCATGAATAATAACGATTGCCCAGGTCTCACCACGAGGAGGTTGCTACGAATAGAGACCCATCCTAACCACATTCCAATTACACTCCGTTTTATTTATTTATGTAGTTAGTGAAAGTAATTAAGGTAATATGTTATTGAAACTTAAAAAATAATTATTTAGAATAAGATGTACAATGTTTAAACATAGTTTGTACCGGGTTAAGGGAGAAAACCGTTGGATCACATCACGAGATGTCAAATTAACAAAACAAATAAAAGTAAAGTATTATCACAGATGAGGTACAGAATAGACTAATCATCTTATGGGACTTCGTGTTACACGATTTGAAATACGGACGGTGTCAAAAACCAGTGGTTTTTTAGCGCACTCTACAATTTAGAACGATGCAGCCCTTCAAAAATCTTGAGTTTCTGGCGAAACTAAAAGAGATACGCCATTCTAACAAAAATGAGCGTGTTCGGCATGAAATTCTGCTTAAGATAAGTGACTCCCATCAATTTCGAATCAGTGGACTCCGAAATAGAAATTAAGAATGGAAGGGTTCCGACCAGCCTGGCTGAGCGGTGTGACGTAGCCCTCCACAATTCTTGAGTTTTTGACGAAACGAAAAGAGATACGCCAATTCAAACTCAAATTCATCTATTCATGTTTAATCTTAGTATTGAATCACGTTTCGATATATCGAATTAATGAAAAATAATCAAAATCGAAGAATTATTAAAAATTCAAATAATTATTTAAATGAGTACCGGAATTGTTTAAATTTACCAAAAGACCATGTATAACAAACGAAGAAGTCGAATGTGTATACCGGGTAAGGTCACGAAAACCCGCAAGTCAAATCCCAAAACATCGAATAAATGAAAAATAATTAAAATCGAAAAATTATTAAAAATCTAAATAATTATTTAAATAAATCACAAAATTGTTTAAATGTACCGAAATACCCCGTATGTAAACGAAAAAGTCGAATATGTAAACCGGGTTAGATCACGAAAGCCCGTAGGTCAAATCCCAAAATATCGAATAAATGAAAAATAATTAAAATCGAAAAATTATTAAAAATCTAAATAATTATTTAAATAAATCACAAAATTGTTTAAATGTACCGAAATACCCCGTATGTAAACGAAAAAGTCGAATATGTAAACCGGGTTAGATCACGAAAGCCCGTAGGTCAAATCCCAAAATATCGAATAAATGAAAAATAATTAAAATCGAAAAATTATTAAAAATCTAAATAATTATTTAAATAAATCACAAAATTGTTTAAATGTACCGAAATACCCCGTATGTAAACGAAAAAGTCGAATATGTAAACCGGGTTAGATCACGAAAGCCCGTAGGTCAAATCCCAAAATATCGAATAAATGAAAAATAATTAAAATCAAAAAATTATTAAAAATCTAAATAATTATTTAAATAATTCACAAAATTGTTTAAATGTACCGAAATACCCCGTATGTAAACGAAAAAGTCGAATATGTAAACCGGGTAAGATCACGAAAGCCCGTAGGTCAAATCCCAAAATATCGAATAAATGAAAAATAATTAAAATCGAAAAATTATTAAAAATCTAATTAATTATTTAAATAAATCACAAAATTGTTTAAATGTATCGAAAGACCACGTATGTAAACGAAAAAGTCGAATATGTAAACCGGGTAAGATCACGAAAGCCCGTAGGTCAAATCCCAAAATATCGAATAAATGAAAAATAATTAAAATCGAAAAATTATTAAAAATCTAATTAATTATTTAAATAAATCACAAAATTGTTTAAATGTATCGAAAGACCACGTATGTAAACGGAAAAGTCGAATATGTAAACCGGGTAAGATCACGAAAACCAGTAGGTCAAATCTCAAAATATCGAATAAATGAAAAATAATTAAAATCGAAAAATTATTAAAAATCTAATTAATTATTTAAATAAATCACAAAATTGTTTAAATGTATCGAAAGACCACGTATAATAAACGAAGAAGTCGAATAGGTATACCGGGTAAGGTCACGAAAGCCGTTGAGTTAAGTCACGAATACACGAATTATTAATAATAAAACAGTATTAATTAATAGTAAACAATAGTGAATTAATGTTAAACGAGAGCAGTAGTGAATATTGAACGCGATGAATATTGATTAGAAATGGTTTAGAAGACGATTAAACGCGAAAACGTAATAGGTTAAGCGCGAGCTGTCAAACGATGTTATCGGTAGCGCGGTCCGAAGTCGACTGATGCACCGCGCAACGCTCAGCTGACGCGCACCGCGCCGCGCACTTTGGCGTCACAATTGACTACACCTGACAGTCAGCAGCTACTAAGCATATTTTCTTATCAGTTGAAAATTTAACGTCTACCGTGTGGGCGTTCAACCGTTATTTATCGCTCCAACGATTTTTTCAACCACCCCCGCGGACATCACCAGTGCACGTTAGTGATCAAAAGTGTCGGTACACTTGGTGAATAGTGGAGTGGTGCTCGATAGTGCTTCACTGAGAAGTCTGCGATTTTTAATGACTTATGACCAATTTTCTTTTGTGGTTATTTGTTGGATTTGATCCTGTTTATTGTACATTTTATTGTGACTTATCAGGAAACTTCGTGAGAGTCTTAACACATACCTCGTCTGGGTGTGACACAAAAATTTTAAGAGGGCTCGCTAGCTCTCCGAGTGTGTGACAAGAAATTACATTGAATTAAATTACAGTCTATTCTATACCTCATCTGTGATATTAATAAAATTAAAAAATAAATGATGAATTGTTTAAACGCAGTAGAAAATATCGAATATAATTAAAGAAATCAAATTGACAGGTCCACCGAGTTAAGGAACGATAATCAATGATTCACATCTCCAGGTGCCGTATTAATTAATAATAAGCAAGAGTTAAATGATATTACACGAAGGAATAATAGACTTTAGACGCGATCATAATGATTAAAAAACGATTTCATATATTTGGTTAGGAGGCACAAGTCGCGGCACATGTCACCTCAACGCGAGTTGGAAAGAGAAAGACGCGTCGACTCCCACTCATAAATTTAGCGGAGCACCGAACGTCACATGCACGAGTCCGGCGGCAAACTGAACCGTTGCGTGCGCAGATGTCGCGGCAAAGTGAAAAGCTGCGCGCGCAGTTCTGGTAGCTAAGTGGATGGTGCTGTTGTGCAAGCTCGAACTTCGATGGATGCGCGCGCAGGTCTCGAGTGAACTGGGTCGTTGCTGGTGTCGCGACCTGGAACTTGGATGGATGCGCACGCACATCTCGAAAGTCGAACTGCGCGCGCGCGGATTTCAAGCAATGTTTTAAAGTTACTGATGATTGTTATTCAATAATAGATATTAACAATGGTTTTTCTCAACGATTTTCATTCTTTATTTACGTCTGACGGTCTCACGAGCATTGGTGACTCTTCTTTTTCACTGTTTCATTCATATATTTGTTCAAGATCGTGTTCTGTATAGAGTATTAGTTTTAAGGATTACTCAAACGATTTAAAGGTTTTTTAAACAGTTAATAGTCGAATTGGTAATGATATATTAATAAACAACGAAATTCGATTGCAATTAAATGCAATGACTTTAAAATCTTGATCTTCAATTGTGATTCAGAATTGGTCAATTTTTAATCGTCATCCACTGCTCTCTCAGTCGTGATATGTATTTATTAAATATAATAGCGATGGAACTGATATGTTTCGTGGAGGGTGATACAAAGCACTCGATTCGACATAGCTTGGAAAAAAGTCACATAGTTTATTCGTAATTTTATTTTATTCGTAACAGATACTCTCACGATCACAATTTGTATGTATGTTATGTAATATTATCATATATCTATTTGCGATACACTTTCTCGGATTACATGCGCAATATTCGTTTTTTTTTACTTTTATCAACTATGTCTGTGTTTGCTTTTTTTTAAATCATTTTCTTCCTCGTAGCTTTTGTCATTTGTCTCAATCATTTCTCACGCTCTCTCTTTCTCTCTCTCTGTTCCTCTCTCTTGTCTTATTGAATCCTTTTGTTTCCTCAAGTGGCTCAAACTCAGGGGAGACGAGAAACCAAACGTGTTCACGAATCTGCTCGCGCGACGATCGACGATCAACGAGTTTTCATTTTTCATTTTTTCATCTCTACGTTAGTTTCTTAACGGACAAAATATCTACCGAGAAAAAGTGTCAGCGAGCAATGTCTAGATAGCGTGCTATGTTTAATTCAGCGTCGAATCGATGAGAGGGAATCGTAAGAATCGATCTTGATCGCTCGTCGAATCGTTCGATCGCGAATTTCGCGCTCGCTCATCTCGGCTACAGCGGCGACCATTTCACCTAGGCCGTTCAAGGTCACGTCTTAAACCATCTAATTTTTCGTACACCCGCCGCCGTGATCCCAACGTGGAAAAAAAAAATGGAGAAACACCGCGGACGAAGGAATGACCTTGAACGAACTAATTTCGTCGTCACCACGATAATGATTTTTGTGTTCGCGCGAATCTGCCACAACTCAGAGCTAAGCTGACGTCTCTAGATGTGCATCTGTTTTTTGTTCCCCGGGAAAGTCTATAAATTTCATAGCTACTTCGTCGAACCGACAAAGGAAAAGAAATTTGGGAAAGACATTGGCATTATTGAAAGAAGCGAAGCTAAACAACACGTACCTCACAGCATCGTCTAGAAATTTCGATACTCCTCGTATTTCTACCGCTTGCTCTCCTTTCTTCTTCTTTTTTTTTTTGTACATAAATTACCTCTCCGGTAGTGTATAAACCTTTCTAAGCGTATAAATTTTGGTCGGTAAAAAAAAGAATATTCTATATATCGAATTACATTTTCCTATACACGTCACACGTAAAACAAACCCTATACAACTACATATTTTTTTTCCTTTTTCAACTTTTTCTTTATTATTGTAGGCGTCTAGGTAAAAAAGGGGGACAAACGTTCGTTACGTCAGAATCACTAGAAAAATAAAAACATGCCTCTAACCAACATTCTCATACCTCTTTCTCTCTTTCGAGATTTCTTTGCTCGCTCCACGAATTCGTGTTCTCTCTCTCTCTCTCTCTCTCTCTCTCTCTCTCTTTTTTCTTCTGAGGTGTGGCTCTGTCCATCGTGCAACGCGGGTCAGAAGAGACGTTCGCGTGTCGTCTGATCGAACGGATCTCTGGACAATCGAATTTTCGCGCGAGAAATCATCGATCCTTCCTAGTTAAAAAACGTCGGAGGGGAGAAAAAAGAAATGGTAGTTCGTCATGGATTGTCCCCGATCGGGCACGCGACTCGTTTTGTCGGCCTTTTAGGAAGCCTCTCGATAAGTAACACAGCTAATACGTTGCAGGCACGTTGCTTTGATATTCGGATTCGTAAGTATACATCACCAAACCCCGGGACGAACGATCGATTTGGAAAATAGTTTCCACCGACCGACAGACTCGACGCGACGTCAGATCGATCGGACGTCGTTCGTCCCCTGCTCGTTTTCAGGAAAAAATCGTGAGGCGTCTCGCGTCGCAGGCGAAAGACCCGCTCGTCCGTACGAATCGTCGGCTTTTGATTCTACTTTGCAACCAACCGTCTGCTTCGCCCAAACAGCCGGGCTACCGTCTCTAAGGAGAAGGTAAACGAAGAACGAAAGGCTACCCCGCTCGCTGGAGATTCCAAGGGAAACCAAAAAAAGGAGATCGATGAAGAATCGTTCGAGCTGAACGGGACATTGGATGTCCCCTGAACTGCTGATCGCCCTCGAAAGACGTCACGATCGCTTCCCGACCCGTTTCCACGAGCTACGGACGTGTCAGACGCCGGAGTTGCAAGAACCAGCAACAGTGACGTCTTTCTTGGGGATCGAGCTCGAGATCGGGACATAAATTGCAGCGTCGAGTGACCGTCTAACGACGCTGCAGTTAGATGTCCGTCCCCCGAAGGTGCGAGGTGCGGATGAACGACAGTAATCAGCGGAACGTGCGTCTCTACGAAAAACCAGAGCTTCCTTATCGTCCCACAGCGTGTCCGCCGTTGGAGGATGGAGACTGTCTACGAAGAGTGGTCTACGTGTGCCTTCGAAGGTCTGTTCGGAGCACTTGAAACCTTGAAGAGAATTGGACTAATAGGAACCGTGGGTTGCGCGTGCACGAAGAACCAGCGTCTTTGTATGAACGGAAAAGGAAAAGAAATCCGGACGATTCTGTAACGGTTTGGACAGACAGGGAGTGTGTCTCGGTGGCGGGCTACCTCTATTGTCCTTTGATCACTGTACTCGTGGTGCAGGCGGGACGCTGTTCTCCGTGCAGTCTGTTGCGAATCGTCGCAAACAACGACAGGACGTGGATCGTCGACGAGTCGAAAAGCTCGACGAAATTTTCAGGGGAGAAAGTGTACCTATGTGATTGGGCGGATGCTGGCCGGCCATGGGGCCAGTGGTCCACCGGAATTCGTGCTAAATCGGTGCGTGCGTGAAGAAACAGGAATTTCTTATTTAAACGAGCTACTTGCGCTAACGTCTGAAGCGGGTGCGTCGTTCGCTCTCGACGAGCTCGAGCTGCTACGATCTACCGAACGACTTTCTCATTCTGTTCGTCATTTTATCTTACGTGTCAGCATCATTTTTTGTCGGCGGGCCACCCCGAAGCGCCGGTGGCTTCGCTCGAACTTCGAAATCGAGGCGGACGAGTGACCGGATCGAACGATCCCCCTGCCACCGTGTCGCGGGCATCTGATAAAAACTCTGCGATCATGGGGTGGCCGGGGGATCGTTGGGACCGTCGCTCGGCTGGCCAGGAATTAAGATTAACTAACGACTAAGTAGAAGTGAAAACGTCGAGCCTAACGATCACAGCTATTGTACGATATACTATGAGTGCTTAACTGTCGCGAAGAAACGAGAATAGTGGTACGTAAATGGTACAGAATCGTTAATCAAAAAGGATCTTACGAGCGATCTGTCGCAAGGAAGCTACAGCAGAGACGCGCAGACCGGGTCGTTCAAGGTCACGCCTTCGACAGCAAAAAAGAAAACACGTCCTACTCTCGACACAATCTTCTTGTCTCTCCCGTTCATTCGTACATTCATCTTCACGTACTCAAAGTAAAAAAAAAGAACTTACACATCTGACGAAGGGAATGAGACAATGAACGACCTAATTTGTGCGCCTCTGCGATAATCAATCGGTAATATATTCTCTCTCTCTCACTCTCTCACTCTCTCTCTCTCTCTCTTTGTTTCGATCGTTCGAATGACCTCGAACACGCCTGGACACTGAACGATAGAAAAAAATATACGTGTGTATGCGCGCGCGCGTGTACATGTGTCTGTGTGTACGTGTATGTATTTTGGAAATTCGTCCTACGAAGAGTTTGCCTCGCACCACTATGGTGATCGACGGTGCACAAACAACGTAATCGTCAAGCGTAAATCGGTGCTTGCCGTGTCTCTGCACGTGAAAACCCTCTTTCGTTTTTCAATGTTCTCGAGGGATGCAAAAAAAAAACGAAATATGGTCGAGAAAACGGTGATCTGCGAAGGCGGGTGGCGCCACCCTCGTTTACAAATAAAGGAGACTCGATGAGGGTGTGTCGTCTCGAGGATTGCACAGCTTCGGTCACGTGATCGTATGCTTTTTTTTTTACAAAAACCTTATATGTCCACCCGTTTGGGACCTACGATGATATCTCTTCTTCTTCTTTTTTTTCTCTTCCTCGTACGCGAATATTGCACGCTTCGTACAACGGTATACACGCGTATATATTATATATCACATATATAATATATAGTCTGCATATACAAAGCATCGTGATTTTTTGTCATCTTTTTTGTCTGTTTGTTTGTAAAACTTACTACTACGATTTTTTTTCTTCTTCGTTTTGTTTTCACACAGTGCAAAGATCATAATAATAATAATAATAGTTTGTAATTAGTCGAACGACGGGAGGAGGAAGCGTCGGAGGGACGTTCCTTCGTCCCGTCTCGGTGTCTCGAAAGTAAAGTATGAAAAAACCATCTCTCTCTCTCTCATTCTCTCGCATTCTTTCTTACAACATTCGGTCAGCCTATGAAATTACATAGAAGAAAATTGTCGACGACGTCTCGTTAATATTAACTTTGTCTCTCACTCTCACTCTCTCCCTTTCTCTCTCTCTCTCTCTCCCGCGCTCGGTTCTCGTGTGAAAAAAAAATGAAAAGGAATTACAAACTCGTCGTTAACGGTTCACAGCTAACCACAGCATTCGGCAAATATGTTTCACTCGTTTAAAAATTATTTATATCACAATGAAACGCCAGCGCATCCCCTTCCGTCTGATCATCGTGTTTTAGCCGCCTGTTCTCTTGAAGACCAAAAAAAAAAACAACAACACCACCACCTTCTTCACGTGCTCGTCGACGTTAAAGGATGCGTCTAGAGGCTCTGGCAGGTTTTGGCCTTGATCCGTGGCTTACCGGATGATGGTCGCGAACGTGTTAAGCTAAAGGGATCCGCGTCTCGGATAAACCGCGCGTGCAAGGCCAGAGGAGTTTATCCTTGCGACGCAGACCCGCGAATTCACGGGGCTTCCAAACTCTTTCTCGTCGTAACGCGGAAGCAGTTCCTTCCCTTACGGTTGCTGACTGCTCGCCAACATAGCTGCACTCTTTTCCACCGATTTCACCCGCACTCGATAGAACTTTGTGCCACGGGGCACGCGATACCTGTTCTCCGACTGAAACAGAAGAGTTTCGTTACGATTCAGTGTTGTCCGAATGAACAGCGATACGGTAGGCTAGCAAAAAATGACCTCACCTTCCTAGCGTGACAGTACTCCTTATCGACAACCTCGGCGATGGTCTGAATACTCTTCGGGCTACCGTCAGGATTCAGACCCAGATCCAAGGCAGACATGCAGTCCGAATTAAGGAAATAGAGGGTCGAGGACTCCTGGTACAGCGTGTAGTTGCCATGCATCGGGTCCCAGAACACCAGCACGATGTCACCGGGATTGCAGCTGGACACGGTGATGCGACTTTGCTGCACCAACTTCGTCGCGGTCTTCTTCATCTTCTTCTGCACATGCGAGAACGAGTAGTAGCACATCATGCAGCTACACCGACGATTCGGTTCGGGGCTGGTCGCCGCGTCGCGGCTCGATCCAGACTCCGCGACCACGGCGACGGAAGCGTTCATTTCCTTCTCTCGACTTTCCGAAGAAGAGGAGGACTCCGGAGCGGCGAAGCTCCTTCTTGACCGTTCTTTCACCAGCTCGATTTCCAAACGTACCTTGTCCGCCTCCAGCGCCTCTATCTTCGTCTCAGCCGACTCTTTGCTCTCTCGAAGCGTCTGCAACTCCGCGTTCAACCGTTTGTTGTCGTTCTCCAGGATCTCCAGCCTCCTCGACAGGCAACCGGCATCGTCGCTGTCCTCCAGACGGACCTTCTTCGACTCCGACACCTCCACCTCGTCCTTATCCGGTTCCAAGCTCTTCAAAACCTCCTCCAGACTGCTCTGACTCATCTCCAGTCGTTCCTCACCGTGCTCCTTGCGCAGACCACCCTCCAGTAGCACGCTTTTGAAGTTCTCGGACTCTGTTAGCCGCCTGATGGTGTTCTTGTAACGTTTGCATTCCTCCGTCTGCGGAGCTTCTCTCATTCTGTACATCTCCATTTCGCGATCCTTGTCTTCGGCTGTTTGCCTGGCCACGCAAAGCTCATAGCCCATCTCGGGCCACGCGACGGTTCGCGCGGCAGGATCTGTTTGCTCCTTCTCGAGGACTGTACGAATCGCAGACTTATCCAGCTTCATGTCCTCCTTTGCTGGAAGTAACAGGTGGCTGGCCAGTTCGAGCACGTCTGATCTCTGAAAATTGACAAGGGTAACGTTCAGTATTTACACTCTGATAGACGTAGAAGGGATAGGGGTGTTGTAAAACTCACTTCAATCTCCTCGAGACTGGAATCGCTGGGACTCCTCTCCATGGTGGACGCTGCCATAAGCTTGAACCGACTCCTGAGCATCTCCAACTCGGTCTTGTACTCCATCTGCAGCTTGTCGGTAGCCTCCTTCACCATTCTCAGGTGCGAGCTGCGAGCAGTGCTCAGGCTCTTCTCGAGTTCCTGAATTCGTTTCTGACACTGGGTCAGGGAGGTCGTCAGGGTGGCGATCTCCAAGAACTTCTCATCCTTCACTTTGTTCACAGCGGCTTCCTTGTCCGCGCGAGCCTGCTCCAGCGTCTCCTCCAGCTGTTGATGCAGACGTGTCTGCAGATTCCTCATTTCGGACTGCTCCTTCTCCAATTTCTGTCGCATGGTAGACACCAGACGCTCGTGCTCCGACACCTCGGTCTCTTTTTCCAGGAGGTTACGTTTCAGCGTGCAGATCTCCTCCTCCCGGCCCTGTATCAGCTTCTTCACGTCCGCCATCTCGAGCTCGTGGTCCACGGTGAGCTCCTGCTCGCGTTCCCGAAGACGATGATCGCACTCGTGCGAGTAGAGGGACAACGCCTCGCGTACACGCTCGGTCATCTCGGCCAGGCTGTTCTTGTCCTCGCTGGATCGATCCCTTAGAACAACCAGTTCCTGACGAACCGACGTCATCGCCTCACACAACACCGCCTTCATCGTCTTCAGGATGGAGCGCAGCCTCTCCACCTCCTCTCGCGTGTTACCAAGATTCTCCTGTAACGTTCATCGCCAGAGACATTCCGATCAGTACCGGTGTCGAATGGACCGTTCCTAATTAATATACTGGATCGATCGTCAATGAGCTATTCATGTAGTGAGGGCAACATTTCTATCAGGGTATCACGGATGAGTGAATCGGTTCGGGACAGGGACACAAAACGTGACGAAGTGAAAAATAAGTATCCAGTGTAACGGTCAAGGGTCACGGTTGCATCGAAACGGTCAGTCCGGTTGAAACTTCGGTTCTGACAGTCGGTCGATTCTGTGAATCGGGTGGAGGAATTCGGGATTCGAGTGCGACGGCAGCTATCCTGTAATCAAAATTTAACAAACACACACGCACGCACGCACGCACAACACAACACGCGTGGGCAGGCCAATCGGTGGTTGCAAACAAACTGTCACGTACGCAGGCACTAAAAACAGTCGGAGGGTGGAAAAGGGTGCGAGCGTACAACATCAGACGGCAGGCAAGAGATACATACCGACGTCTCGAGATTTACTTGCATAAAGTCAGCGCTAACTAGCTTGAATAGCGAATGTAAAGACAATGACAACGAAAGTACCTAGAAACCACAGAAAAGGGACGGTAAGTGTAGCAAATTTAGGTAGGCGAGAATTGTCGAGCAAGTTTGTCGAGGGTTCCTACAGAGGATGCAGGATCATGGTGGTGGTGTCTAGCTGCATTGTCACCGACGTTCTCATGGTTTCCATGACTTGTACAACGATTGAAGAGTGTCTGTAGAAAACACTGTAAGTGCGAAAATTGAAAAACTTTGTTCTTTTATTGAAAAATGTTCTGCATGCCATTGGGAATACTGTAGTATAGAGTTATAAGTGCAATTTCCCTTTCTAAATAGTTACCAATAGTGGTATGTCCAACGTCACCTCTGTAGAAAACAAATATAAGTGGCAGTTAAGCGATAGCTAATCGTTTCTTGCCTTTTGTCGTTTACTGCCGTATATGATAGGAGCATACTGAAAAAATATATTTCGGGTTTTCTATGTATACAAGTTATCTAGGAACAAACAGGACTGGCACTCACAGTGCTTGCAAATTTAAATGAATGGCACACTGAGTTTTCTCTGCAACTAAGAGGTGGCACGTACAGGGTTTTCTACAAATACAAGTTCCTTTTTCATGAATTTGGACTGCATTCATGTAAAAAAATAGAACATTTTGTGATGCATTTGAGTTATTATATTCTTAGTCACATTTAGCAACAGAAACAAATCAAATTTCGTAAATAATTTAAAGACAGTTCTGTTTTTTCTTTCTCCTGAAAAATTTGATTCTTGGCACTTACAGCGTTTTCTACGAGTACCCTTCAATTACGGAACGTTGCATCAGTGACAACGCGGCTTTGGATTGCTGCGGGACACGAATACGTTGGGGAGGGTTCTAACTCGACAACGTAAGCAAACAGAGAGCATCACTGGGACGTTAGGATGAGCGGTAGTGGAACGTTTACGGCTACGACTACGAGGTCTGTTAGCGAGCTGTAAGTCGTCCAGTACCTGGAGAAGGGAAACGATAGCCTGATGCTGGCCGTCGTCGGCAGGATGCTCGCTGAGACTGCTCGGCAGAGACTCGTCCATGTAAAACTCTGTACCCATGAAGTCAGTAGCGCCTGCTCCAACGGAAGGGCTGCTACCGCCACTGCCGGACAGCTGGTGGCGTTGATGAGGATGCTGCTGCTGGCCGTCGCACAACACGGACCGTGTCAGGGAGGAAGGATTTGGACTGAGGGAATTCGGCTCCTCGGCCGTCGTCGTGGATGCTAGGTCGCGACATTTGTCAGGAAGACAGTTCGTTGCACGATGAAGCAGACAGCTCGACTCCCCGTTTTCAGCGCACTCGGTCAGAGGGCTCAGCTGAGCTGGACGCTCGCTGACGGACAGGCTAGGGAAATGGAAGGATCCGGGCTCGCTCGAGGAGGATGACCGGTTCGTCAGGTCCGCGACTTTCGAGTTTAGCGGGGATACGTTAGTTGAGGTGGAGGAGGAAGCAGGGGACACGCTTCGCGAGGCACCAACCTCCAATTGCTTCTGACGCATTTGTTTCGCGCCGTCGTACGACTCTGGTTTAGAGTCCGTGGCGCCCTGGCCGATCTTCTCGAACTCCTCCGTGTCCGTCTCCGATTCGAAACCACCCCTAAAGTCAGAGGATGCAACGTCAATACATTGAACTTACAACGGGAAGTTACAAAGTGCCTGTACTATTAGCTTTCAGCGTTTCTCTCCTTTGCTGGGCACTAATAGCGTGAACACCCTTCGTGTGCAATATGGCGAGTAACCTGAGTGAGCAAGTTGAGTGTTTCTGTGTCGATTAACAGTCATCAGATACCTGTCAGTCAGCATCGGAGGCCTGGTTCGTTCCTGCTCCTCGGTAGCCGCGTCGACGCGCATGGATGTACTCTCTTTTTCCTTGTTCCCATCGGTGCTGGCTTCGGTGAGGCTCTTCGACAGGAAGAACTGCGTGATGCTGTTCAAATCCGGTGACGAGACGGTGAGCGCCAGGTCAGGTAGCTGAGATCTGAGAGATTCCATATCCTCCGCTGTCAACTGTAACGGAACAAAAGAGGTCATGAGAGTACAGAACATACTCCCTATTGTGATCAGACGTACCTTTGGCAGTCCACTGTCGAAGACAGACGGTGCTTGCGTGGCGAAAGGTGGTGGCGTGTCCTCGAGGCCTGGGAAGAGCGTGTTCAAGAAGTGACCCTCGAATTTGCTCTGGAACTCCCGTCTGCGAGCCAGTTCCTCGCTGTGGACGGTCAGCAACTGGCAGGCAAGGTTGCTGGCCCACACGAGGAACGCTTGGGAGAAGGTTCGCCTTCGAACAACCTCGGCTACGGCTTTCATGTACATCTGTGGAGCTAGGTGGATCTGCTGAAGCACGTCCAGGTGCCTCCTCAGACGTTTCAGGCTCTCGTGATACATCACCAGCTTGCCATCCACCTCCATCATCTTGTTCTCCACGTACATGATCCACTTCAGCCGATGGTAGATGTTCACCGACAGCTCCTCCTTTGCCTTGGTGCACCTGCGCCGTATGTCGCGCAGCTGATTGTGATTCTGCAGCATCACCAGCAGCTGGCGTCTATGCGAGGTACAGAGATCAGGCAAGACGCTAGGGTCCCCCAGGTTGTTGGCCCGACTTTGGTTCTGAAGAAAACCCTGGGCCAGCTCTCCCTGCTCGTGGACCAACTTCTTGGTCTGCGCCATCAGTTGCTCCAACGCGAACAGTCTCTCCCCAAGCCCCTTGATCTCCTTCATATCCTGCTTGTTCGCGCTGTCTATCGCCGCGTTCACCTCGGCCTTCAACGCCTCCATCACCCTCTCGTCGAACTGCTCCAAACCACGTGAACACTGCTCCGCCACCTGCTCCAGGCTGCTCTGATTGTCTTTCGTCGAGATCCATCGAAGCAGGCTCAAAACTTCATCCCTGCCCTCTGAGTCCTTTTCAAACTGAGTCAGTTGATCATCAGGACTCAGCAGACCCTCTGCTTGAGCTCGTAGCGCTGGGAGGATTGGAATTTTCGCTAGCGTGCCCAGATCAGCGCTGAAGCTACAATAAGACATCGAACACGTTGGATCAACGAATTTTTTCACAGTTCCAAAGACACTTGATGGAGATTGAATGTTTAAAGTTTGAATCTCTTACTTTTCAAGAAGTTCCATGTGCTGCTGTCTCTCAGACAGGTAGGCGGCGAAGCTCTGTTGCAGAAGATCGGCCCTCGACTGAAACATCTGCGTGATGTCCTCCAGGTTCGCCACCACGGCGGCCCAGCCCTGTTGCTGAAGATGCTGATCGTGCACCAGCCTCTCACAGATCCTGGTCTGCTCCCGTGCCAGACCACAGCATTGCTGGGCCAACTGGGCCCGGGCAACGAGGGTCTGGTAGGTGGCCGGCATAGCCAGCGAGGCATCGATTTGATTTTGCAGATCGACATCTGTAAACAATCAAGAAAATTGCTCTTACTGGGACCTTTGCGATCTAGGACTCGATTTAGACATCACAAAGGGACATCTAAGTGGGGTCACACAATTCTAAGACAATAGTCAGGTTTAGGCTGCCAAAGCGGCTCCGAACAAAGTCTGAATCCCTGAGGTGGACCCCCATCAGTCAACCAGATCTCTGCAGATCGATAACAACGAAACTATGTGGACACATCGGATGTCGCTCAGCTCCCAACGCTAAGTGGCAGGTATATAATTGATCGACGCGAGCTTCGCCAACGTAATCTTGGCACGCGATGAAAACTCAAGGTCGCGGGCACAACTCGCGCCGTTTCAGTGCCCTTACGTCATAGCCTGGATCGGCGAATTACGTCGTTTCTGCTTGCAATCGTAATCCAAGTGTCCCATGCACACCATGTATCACGCGGAGTATCGTGTTCTACTGATAATCACGTCCTCGCGACAAGCTCAGCTCATCTTCTGTCCGATGAGACTTCAGCTGGCTGTCTTCTATGGGAGTGATACTTCTCGCAAATTTTATTTGGACAAATTGGGGGATCTTGGGGAGACTGACGGAACATCGAACACCTAGACCACCAGTGGTCCATTTTTAGAGTGTTTTAAAAATACTATGGTGTTTCCTTCAGTGTATTCAGATGATCTAAGTGAGGAACACCCCATAAAAAAAGCTCCAGCTTCTGATAAATGTCGTGGGTCACCTATGATCCACGTGGCATCGAGTGCTCTACCACACAGTGGATAAATTAGCAACGCGATAAATCAGGCAGTCTGTTGTAGGGGGACCAGGCTCTTCAAGGTCTTGATATCGTGAAAATCGAAAGCTACAGATCACTCGTCAAAATTAAATGATGTGCCCTTGTTGACCCCAATTTGGTTGACCATTCGTCAACTCCGTTTTTTCGACGTTCGCGTTGATCCCCATCGATCGAAATTCAGCCGTGAAAAAGGAAGGGGAAACAAACAGGGGGGTGAATCGAGGTTGAAGCGTACGTTGCACAACTGTTGGACAATGTATCGATTTTATGCGGCACTAGATTGAACGACGTTTTCTTTTCCCCGCGTAAACCGGTCGTTCCGAATCGCTGCGTCGAAAAAAAAAGAGGGAAAATCCATTAGCCCGTGAAAAGATCAGACGGTGGAAATAAGCGACGAATTTTTACGATGCGGTCGGACATGAAGAAAAGAAGGAAAAAGGTGGAAGAACCGTCGGGCAACATTTCTTCTCGACGATCCTCTATTTTCACCGGTGTCCAAGTCCATGGACCTTGAAGACCACCTGCGAATGTATCGATTCGTTTCCTTTTTTTCGACAATCTTGACATAGAAATGTAGTTCTCGATACCAGAAATATTCTCAGAAAGGTTAATATAGTCCGTTTACTTAAAAACAATTTTTTGGGGGCGATTGATTAAAATAACGGTGGTTTCATGTTAATTCAGAAAAATACAGAAATTCTGTTGGACAGCTCGGATTTATTACGATGTCGGTGTCGTTTTCCGGGCGTCGATAGAGCAACGACGGAGGAGAATAAAAATACAAACAGAAGGAGGAAGTAGAGAACCTGCCGTTAATTTATTCGCCTCGATTTATGCGTGTTCCGCGTTATGCATATTCCAGCGGCGCACGACGATAAATAGACGACTCTTTGGGTCTCGATCTCTAGATCGCGACCGAGTGACCCCACGTCGATTTGCAAATCTGTCAGAAATGGAGTCGTCTGAAATCGAGGCGTCGAACGCTCTTTAAGGGAAAAATTCCGCCGAGCTAGATCATTCGTGAGTTATGGACGCGAAGAAAATGATGAAGTAGCTGTCGAGAAATATTTATCGTGACTAAGAACGTCCTCCAAGATCAATTTAAAGATTCTTCTACGCCACAGAGAACTCTATACCTAAAGCAGTACAGAATTTAAATTAACAGACTTATCGATTGGTGATAAAACAGAGAGAGATTAAAATTTTGTTAATAATTAAATGCTGTCAGTCATCCATAAAATTGCACGGCACTGTTTTGTTTCTCAGTAGTTTCTATCGAACTGTATTTTGGTGCGTAGAAATGATTGTAAAAGGGGCGAGTTGTTAAACCTAACCTCAATTTGAAGGTGGATCTTAGGAAAAACAGCGCAGTAGGGGTTACAGGGTTTTAGAATCGAATTTGAGGAATGGAGTGCTTCTAATTTTGTAAGAGCAATCATTTTGCAGGACAGTGTAGGGACAGGTGTTAAAGATGATGCAAAATTCGCTGGTTTCGTCCGGCGCGTTACACATATAGCAGTGGCGACCTCTTTTAATCATGTAATTGCATAAGCTTCCGGCGCAGGGTGAACCTGGCAAACAGGGGCCAAGAATTTCACGGCACGACACTGAATTCCAAGAATATCTTAACTTGGACTAATGCTCCCTTTTCTAATTATACAATCTACGCACTGCAAACACGCGCCCACGCGATCGACAATGCGGCCGAAATTGGCGGGAAAACCATTGTTTCCCAAATAAATCAAATTTTCCTATCTTAGTCCTTTCAGCTCTGGGAGTCTCCAAAAAAAAAATCCGGTGTGAGCTGAATTCTTTGGGGTAGAACAAGTTGAATCGAATATTTATTATTTTACTGTGCGTATAGTGTTGATTGTTGAGTTGTTTTAGTGTTTTGAAGTTGCGAAATAATCAGTGAAATATGTAGATTTTAATCTGATAGGCTGACGTAATAATTCGTGCGATTGTACAGGTTTTTAGTGTACGATAAACACCGACGATCAAGCCAGTAATGTGGCTCGTAGCACGTGGCGCGCAATTTTTGAAAACTTACATATGAGTTCAGAGAGCTGAAAGGGTTGAACATACAACAAAAAGCCTACCCCTGCGTGAAGCTTTGATATTTTACCTCAATATCATAAATGTATCACCAACTTTTAAATAGTGTACATTTATTTAAATTATTTCCACCACGTGGACGTGTTCCTGTGGAATTTAGAGGAATTTAGAGGAACAAATATGAAAAATTAAACAAAAATTTCTATTCAGTGGAGATTTCGTCGATGTTCAAAATTCTGGGAAAAATCGTGAAAATTAATTAAAGAAAAAAATCTGATTTGGGGTTGAAGATTGGGTACGGTTCGAAAGGTCTGAATAGGAGTTAAAGGGTTAATGGGTCACGCTCGGAGGAGCAGCGTGCCAGACGATTGCGAACGCTCTTTCATTCGGATCAGCCCTAACAGCTGATACTCCCGTTGACGTACGAAAGCCTTTGGCAACCGTCTCGATGGGAGTGCGTGGACGCATGAATGAAGAATCACGATGGGACGCGATCTTATCGACGAAATGTCGGCCAACCTCGTCGCCGAGAGACAAGGAAACGAAAATCGGCCACTTTTCGCCTGGAGAGCGTACTCTTTTGGCCGCCCCCTATGCAGACCGCTCTACAATTTCCTTGCTGTTTGAGAAAGTTTGGCCTTCACACTGGAAAACGGTGAAAAAATCTTCTGACAATACTTTTAGAAAATTGTCCATATTAAATAGACTCAGAGTTATAAATATTAAAAGATTGCTTAAATGATTTTGAGGGTGGTATAATATTTTGAAGGTTCTTGCTATTGTCTAGTCTAAGAGATCTTGAGGAAGGTGAAAAATTCTACGAATGAAATTTTTTGTAAATTCTCCCTACTTAATAACCTCAGAATGATAAACAGAAAAAGATTCATCGAATAATTTTAAGGGTGGTATAATATTTTGAAGGCCCCTGCTATTGTCTGAGGGAACTTGAAGACGGTGCAAACTTCTTCTGACGAAATTTTTAGAAAATTCTCCCTACTTGCAAGTAGACTTAGAGTTATAAACACAAAAAGATTGCTCAAATGGTTTTAAGGGTAGTATAATATTTTGAAGGTCCCTGCTATTGTCTGTGAGAACTTGAAGACGGTGCAAAATTCTTGTGACGAAATTTTTAGTCAATTCTCCCTACTTAATAGACTCAGAGTGATAAACACAAGAAGATTGCTCAAATGATTTTAAGGGTGGCATAATATTTAGAAGGTGAAAAGTGAGATTGAAACCTATGCAATTCCTGAAAGTGCATAATCTAGGAGAATCCCTGGTATTTACCACGCGCTTCCGGAACCCATGGCTTTATCTTACCATAAGCTGAGACTGCAACCCAGTTACCCCAGAGTGAAACGCAAAACCGATATACAAGGTTTCAAGGGGTAAGTATAAAATAAGGGCTCGAATTCTCTTCACAAACACAGGGCGCTTCAGAATAGACGACATCACTGAAAGTGTATTAATTTCAGCTGTAAAATAGAAAATACTAAAACCGTTTCCAACTCTCCTAACCCTTTGTACTCGTGTGGCGTGTCTCAGTTGTCATAATATTCACGTTTCGAATTTCCTATTTTAAATAAACACCTAAAAATTATGTTCAATCTCATGTATTCTACAATACACATTTTATATAAGCATTCAGCTACAGAAACAACTGTACTGAAAATAAAAGAAATGTTCCTGTTAAGATACCTTACACTTGTATTTGTAGCTTATGTATATCGGATGCAAAAGACTTCGAGTACAAGGGGCTAAATTTGTAATCAACTTTCCCAAAAATGGAGCCTTCTGCAAACATATTATATTTTATTTTTTAGCTTTATTTTTCAAGTATAATCAAGAATTTTGACACAGCCTGTATAATCGACAGGGAGTCACTGAAACAGAGAAACCGAAGTTGTAGAAGAAATGCACTGCGACCTTGATAAATCAAGCTCGTTTCCTCCGAAGAGTTCGATTCCCCCCCGGAAATCGCGCAGGAAGACAAATATCGCGATCAGAAAGCACGAGAACCGAAAAGGAAACCATCGTGTTACTAGAATAAACCCTCAAGGCTGGGATCCGGTCCAACTATCTGATATATCGCCGGCTATACATCGGCCACCGTGCATCCACCGCATCCGTTATCAATAAATGATCATAATTTATAACGTGATCTCCGCGGTACACGCCCAATTGGTCCGAGGAGCAACAAAAAGCTCGAACACCTTCTTCTTCCTGCGTCGATTACCGCGAGTTCGCGATTTCTTCGAAACGATCAAATTACAAGGCGCGACCGGCTAATGCGCGTTTATGGTACGCTTTAATTGCAATACGAAAGCAGAAAATATTGACCGGTGAAATTTTCCCCGAGCAGATCTGGTGAACGGATGGATTTCGTTTTGCACGTTACTGGATGTTCCTGCAAAGGAGAGTAAACTTCTGGCGTACATAAAATCTGCATAAAAATGACTAATTAATGTAGATCTATACCAAACGCCAGGTTCTGGAAGGCATACATTTTTTAGAAAAGAAATTTATAGGAGGATCGTATGTCTCACGAGGAAAATGGCTTAAGTAACTTAATAAAGTACGCTGCTAAGAGGCCTATAAGCGTTCTCTTTTTTACACCATTAATTACAAGCTTTAATTTATGGAAAATAATTTTCTTCTTTCCCTTATGTAAACCACATACATTTTACAATAAAATACAAAAAAAGCATGATGTTATCTTTATTTTTAAGAAACATATGTTAATTTTAATAAATGTCTTTGAAAATGCATATTTTCAAAGGTATTTCTGGGCGGTACATGAAAACTTGTAAGGTGCTAAAAGGGTTAAATGCATGTAATAATTAAGATATTAATTTTAGAACCTGCGAGGATCACAAATTTCTTGTTCCTCTTTGTGAGTACGATTATGTTGTTGAAATGGAATCCACCTTTTAAGGAGGACCCTGTACATGTAAAAGTACTATCTAAGCGATTGTTGCAAAATGAGACCGGAGCAGTATCAGTTAATTGGCACCATAAAACACTGCCGTCGAGATCACGACCCGATCGAAGATAACCCTAGACCGCTCGAAAGTTTTATTTATTTATTTATTAAGGAAACGGTAAGATACGCGCAGATATAGGTTATTGTGGCAAATTGGAAACTGTAGTCTCGAAGACGTCGTAGGAGCTATTAAAAGAATACTAATAATGAGTCTTTTGTACCATACTTATGTAACTGTTAAAAATAAATAGAACGAATAAAGAATAATAACATGTATATAGCGTACTGTTGCAAACCCATCCTGAAAATTCCATACTATAATTCAAGGTCATCGAAGAATTTTACTACTATATCACTCAATCACTTAACTTTGACTGTACTATCAATCGCAGAAGTGACCTTGAACGATCAATACTTCGTGCAACTGCTATAGTTTGCATACCCTCGTCACAGCACCAAGAGGATCGAGCTTAATAACGTTCAGATTAGGGTTAAACAATTTAATAATCCATTCAGAGGCAGTACATAAAAAATTGATCACCGTGTGCTACAGACCACCAAGCGGGACCAGACGCAGCTGTTCACTGTACACTGCATACCCACATATTCAAACAATAATTATATTAGCATGTCTTACTAAACTGAATTAATATCCTGCAGTATGTATTGGTGTCATACACAGGGTGTCCCATTTAAATCGATCAAACAGAAATTAAACAGTTTAAAGGGGCGCACAACGTGGTATGAAAAATTTTCGTACATCCAGCTACTTGGCACAGATATAAAGATCATTTTCATTTGTTTAAATGAAATATCCATGTTACAACGAGTACAGTTCTTCACAAGTCCGATGTGTCTATACCAAAAACCCATTAAATCGTTGTCAAAAATGATACAAGCTTCAGCCCAGAGATTTCCAGCAGGCAGCCCTCGTTCTCCGTGAAAAGTCTCAGCAGCGAAACGGTGAACACGAAATTCGTTCGTCCATCGAGCATTCCGAGTAAAAAACGATAAATCGACGGGCAGGAGGCTGCAGACGCGAAACGGGCGCGAAAACATATTTTTCTGCGGCTTTAATCAAGCCGGTGGAACCGGTGGCTGGTTGGAACCGTCGAAAGGGTGGAGGCCCGATAATCGTCGCTGACGAGATTCCCCGTAACAATGAGGATCGTTGTGTGCAGGAGGAAAGCGCGAGTAGAAACGCGTCTGTGTTTGTTAGGAGGCTAAATAAAACCCGGCCGATTGGTTATCGACAGCTAAATAAAGAATATATCGAGTGCCAACGTTGGATGCTTTATTACGTGCTCTTCGTTGGCTTCCGTCGCTCTTTAACACCTTGCCCGCGTCCCGATGCTCCTCTCCGATTTGCATTCATTTTCGGATCACGCGACCGGCCCACTAATTGGCTTCTGCGGTTCGATACTTCGTTACCGCACCCTCAATCGCTTTAATTCGTTCTTCATTGCTTCCTGACTCCTGTGTTCGATACCTCGGGATCGTTTAACCCGGCCGCGGGCAAATTTGCCCGCGGCCGGGCGCTTTGCCCTCGACGGGGGCGGGGCAACCGCTAAGCCACGCCTCCTGAGTGTAATACGTAAGCCTTCCGCAGGCAAAGGGTTAAAAACCTAGGTAACCACATTGTGTAGATTCAGGATCGTGCTAGGTCCGATGCAATGAACTTAGGTCGAAATTTATAGTAAAATCTTCTTCGACAAAACTTGGTAGTGTAATGAAGTACCATTCTGTGTAATCGTCAGTCCATTGCATGTGAAAAAAAGCAACATTTGACCTTCTCTGATCTCAAGATCTTTTTAACGATTGGTCCACAGATTAACCTAGAAATTCCTTTGCAACACACGTAGATCGCTTTTGACAATTTGTTTAAAACCAGCAGCATGGAGTTTTCAAGAGATTTTCTAGGGATTGAATTTGTGTTTGCAATGTAGCGCAAGGTGTGATCTGAATATGAAAATTTCGAAATCGGTGCAGGTTGTATTTTCAGCTGCCCACTTTCCAGTGGGAGTCGATTTTCATCCTCGAACGAGGTCGATTTTCCACGACCCCTGGAACCGTCTGATCCACTTTAAAGGCGAACTTTCACGCGGTTGATATGCTCGATAAAAAAGTCAAGGCTCGATGAGAGCAGGCGTGCCCAGGCTGCGAAGAAAGAATATTAATTCCGAGAGAGCCACGCCGTCTAACGTTTCACCGCGTTTGCGTCGACAGAAAAGCGAGAGATCGACACTCGATCGTCAGAATTTGCCTCTTGTGCTTCCTATCGCTGATCAAACTACAAAGGAGTGATAATAATCGCTTTCAGCTCGTTTTGAAACACTGCACAGAGTGACAGAGTGTTGAAAAGGGGTCCAAGACTGAAGGAATAGCTGTTGCAAAAAGAATAACAATTTTTATACAATTTTCCTAGGATACTATAGACCTCAGCGTAACTCCTATTCGAGAAAATCGATCCTGAATATCGATGGATCGTTACATCACGATCATCCAAGCGATTCCACGAATTTCACTCGTTAACACTGCCTCCATTTTATGAAACAACGAATTAACACTTACTCGTTGCAGTATAAAAACTGAAAATCAACGAATGACGTTGGACAGCCTAATTCAATTGACTCTATACCTCACAAAACGGTAAAAAATTCAGCACATTGCAGCAAATTATACAAGCAACACATTTTCAATTCACCTGATCAACGTGATAACGATGAAGTATCAAGCAAATGAACTTCAATCGCCTAAATTTAGTGTCCATGGTATACCACATATGCCCTGTTATTATAACTGGACGAATATATACGGTACAGTGTTACTCGGTTGGTTGGAACAGCGTTCGCCACCTAGAACTTCCAACCAACCGAGGAGCGGTATAAATCGATTTTTCTACAGAAAATAAGGGAAATCGTTGGAACGGTCGATTGTTTTTCCAGAGAGTCGCATCTTCGAGCAACTATCGATGGCTCGATTCCCCCGATGCCCGATATACTCCCAACTTAATCGCGCGAAAAGGTTAAGTAAGAAACGGTAACGCGCGATTCCCACACACTCTCCGACTTTCCTTTCTGTTTTCCCAACGTCCTGACAGGCCGTTACATAAAAGGACCTAACGGGGCCGACGGATTCGATACACCGTTGTATCGATTCCACTCGAGACGAAGAACAACAGAGCAGGCCGGTGCATCGCGTGCGTTTTCATCGGGGAGCATCGCGCGAACGAGCACACAGTTTTCACTGCAATTTTCACACGCGCTGCTCTCATTCTTCTTCTTTTTTCTTCCTCGGCGTGCTTCAACGTCCAGCGAATCGACCGGGCGATGCTTCAGCCGTCTCAGGCTCGCGTGAGCCGGAGATTCTCCTTCAGTCATCAGGTATTTCGAGGATCCGGATCATCGGATCGGTCTGGGTCCGGTCGCATCGATGATCACTGTGCGAAATGGGTGGCGTCACGTTGTTTACGCAGACACGGCGATCTGTGTGCACCTTCTGTTCTGACAATTTTCACTATCAGGTTTCTCGCGATGGTCTCCGAGAATACGTGCTCGTTTTTAGTGTCTCGATCGTCTCCGGTTGTTTATTCTTGACTGTGAGCGGCTACTACCAGGTCATCTGATCAGCGATGTCGTTTTTAAACATGACTTCATCGAACGTAAGGAAATTGACAGGTGAAGTTGGAAATTGTTATTTTAGCATCCTTGGTCAAGTATTTCCAGAGTTCTCCAAAGAATTTCTACTGTTGCAAGACAATACGTTTTAGACTGAAGCAATTAGGATAGCTAGCTGTTGAGCTACCAAAATAGGAAGCAGTCGATGTGTATAATTAATGTCGAGAGTAAAAATAATTTTAAAATTAGTGGATGCCTCACATTTGCAAAACAAACTGAGATAGTATGTTTGCATTTATTTAACACGTGCTTTGTAAGATAGGAAACGATTTACTTATGTAACGAGGATGAACTGATGTCATCGACCGGAATATCCGAGCATATTCCTACCTTTGCACGTTCTAAAGAGAATTTAAGAACGTTGCCAACTTTTTAACCCTTTGACTAAGATCAGTTGGAGACGATGCGAACGCGGCGTGCGGCCCAGTTGCAGCAGTATGTACTGAGCGGCTTCACCGAACGCCTATAGGCGTCGGCAGTACGCGGTGAGCGATTTCATCCGATAGCAGTCAAAGGGTTAACGTCACAGACACGTCGCTAATTATTATAACATCGGTGTACCACTTACACCTATACGCAACTAATACCATCTTCCATAATATTATAATAATTTTTTCAAATTCGATCGACGATTTTCCGTACACCACGATCAGTTCGTATGGAAACAACTCTGAATACGTACGATAACGATAATAACAGAACGTCAGTAGAATTGTAGTAATTAACGGAGTGCAACATAATGATCTCGGGCCGCCTGTAATTTCGATTAATGTAATTTGCGTCGATTACAGATACGCGCCCATTATCTCGGCAGCTTTCTCTGCTCCGCGGACTCTTTCCTTTCGTTTTTCAGCTCTCGTCCAGCGTTTTCACGATCCCGAACAGAGAAACGTTCGATCGCTCGGCTTTATTGTAAAGAACGGGGCGATTTTCTCCGCGGCGTGTACCTGTGCGCTCGCAAAAACCAGCGAATGCGATTTAGCCACGCAGGTGTGCGTGCGTGTGTAGCGCGCGTGAGTGTCTATCAATGCGCTGCTGTCGTTTTCGAGCACGTACGGGTGTGCGTGCGCGCATGCATGCAACGAGCCTTCGCTAAGAAAATCGCATGACCGTGTTCCGTTGCAATTGTCGGAAAATAGAAGCAGCCGACGGAATAATACGGGCACGTGACTGACGCGCAGAGCCCGCGAATGAAAACAGCGAAAAAAGAAACGGCGACTTTTTCCCTGCGCCGGATAATTTTCTTTCTTGAGCAGTTGAATAATGGAATTGATGAATAATGGATGCGTTTTCAAGGCGTTTATTTTTCAGCCGAGGAAAACAGTGGTGTTTGTGGGCGGTTCGCTGCTGACGGCCAGTATAGTGGCTCAGGTGTATCGAATTGAGCATGCTCTCAGCCAATATAGAGGCTCTAGTGTATAGAGTTACGCGTGGTAATAGCGACTATAGTGGCTTAATTATAGCGTATCACGTGAATCGTAGTGAAGAACCAGTATAGTGACTCTAGTGTACCGCACTGGGTGTGCTAATAAACGGTATAGTAGCTCTGGTGTACCGAATTGGGTGTGTCAATAAGCAGTATAGTAGCTCTAGTGTACCAAGTCACATATGATAGCAACCGCCATGGTGGATCAGGTGTTCTGAGTCGCATGTACTGATAGTCACTACAGTAGCTCAGCTACACAGATTCGCGTGCGCTAACAGACAGTATAGTTTGCTCAATTGTACCGTTTCATATGTGCTATAGCACAGAACCAGTTCAGGGGCTCAGGTGTTCCGAATCGCACATGTTAGCAGCTGGTACGGTGACTCCAGTGTACCGAGTCGCGTGTGCTAACAGCTAGTATAGTGGATTAAATGTACCGTATCACTTGTGTTATAGTGAAAAACCAGTATAGTGGCTCTGGTGTATAGAGTCACGTGCGTAAACAACTAGTATAGTGACTCAATTGCACCGTCTCTCGTGTGTCATAATAAAGAACCAGTACTGAGACTCTGGTGTACCGAATTGCGAATGCTAACAGCCTCTATAGTGGCTCTAATGACTTCTGCCCTGTATGCTAGAAGCCAATACCGTGGCTTGGCCCTGCCTCGTTCCTTGTACCGAAGGCTACCACAATATCTCTGATGTATAGCCTGCTAACAGCCACTGCAGTGACTAAACGCTTCTTTTTCAGATTTTCCATCATATATCCGGATTGCTAATAAAAGTGAATACCTGCATTGATAGTATCAGGAAAATCACTATGTCGAGAACAGTTTAAAACCGATGACGCATCGGAAGCCGACGACTCCGATGCTCCGGAGGCTTCAGGGGAATTCGAACTCCGGATTGAAACGTACCATTGAGAGCGGAATTTTATCAGGATCTCGCGAAGTTTCTCCCATCCACCTGAGAAATGGAATAACGATTCGAAACGGGTGTTGAACGCCCGAGAAAGGGGAGAATTACGCAATTGCATCGACGCGTGCACGTGTCTCGTGTGAGATGACGTTCGCGGCTGGTAATTATAGGGATTATGTCAATGAATTATTAACATGCGAAATCAACGAATCGCTTATCAGCCGAGAGCGATAGCGTAATCATTGTAATTACGGGTCTCGCGAGTCGCGGTAGCGAAAGTCGTAGAATTCGACTGACACTCGGAACGGCATACAATTCGGTTGCGAATGCAAAACGAAGAAACGGTCCGCGTGAGGGGTGCTTAACATTTCGAACGTTTCCGCGTTTCCCTGGTCCGTATGCAAATTCAACCAACCAATTTCCGTACGGTCCAATGGAAATTACAGGGTGTCCCAAAACTAACTGTGCACTGCAACTTGCAATGAAAATGACTTAAATATGCTATTACCGGTTTTATGTCAGAAAACTATTCAACACTGTCAACATGTGCTCCATCCGTGTCTCTGCATGCTTCAAATCGGTTCTGGTCTGTTGAAAAACCACACGAGTCCACAGAATGGCAGAGAAATTCTTCCAAAGTGAATGCGTGGGTTGGAATGACGAGATCGAAGATTTATGGACCATTCTTTTTGCAGAAGCAACGGTCACAGGTCAGGTGTACTTTGAAACGCTTCAGCAGTTTCTCGAACCACAGCTCCTTGATGATGGCATTCTCGACAGTGTAGTGTTGCAACAGGATAAGCCAGCATGTCATTATGCCCTCATTGTCTGAAATTACCTCTACAGACACTCTACCAGTCGGTGGATTGGATATAGAGGCTCTAGATTTAGAGCTACAGGTTCTCTAGATTTGACCACCTTAGATTTGTTCGAAGGTTTATTTCCAAAAGATTACAAATTTAATTGAAGTCCAAAATCAGAACACAATCCCAAAATTCTTCAAAATGGGTTCCCCAATGCAAGTGATCAATTCGAAATCACTTGTTGAAAGTGTTAAATACATTTGGGACATAAACTTTAAATCGATTTCTATTAACAGTTTGATTAGCTGTAAATGGCGAACTTCCTCAATTTTTATACAAAATGAATATAACCATGAACTCTACCTTTTTTAATCAATAATATCGGTAACATTCCTCATGTTTTTACTGCTCCTATTAGAGCTGATTAGGTATATTTTTAACATTTTACATGATCGAATAAACAATGACTGAATCTGTCTGGCACTCAAAGTGTTAAGTATATTTCCTGTTGCATAACAATACGCCTGAGTCACTGTTTCAAAATTTCCATTACATTATTGAAATGCACAGTTAATTTTGGAACGACCTGTAGATCTAATCCCTGATCAACATAGCGGCGGTCGAAATCTAGCGGCGCGTTTCGATTTTTAGAGCGGACGGAAGCGGGCGAATGAGTGCACGTGCACGTTGCAATGGTTGCGGTGCAACACGTGCACTCGATAGAGCGGCGACGGCGACGGCGCCAGTTTGTCTGCTTTAAATTAAAGTCGCGTCATTCTATCGTGACACGAGTCGCACGATATTCCGCGAATGAAGAGCAAAAGAGGTAAAAAGAGAGGGAAAACCGATCGGACGCGTGCGTGTCCCCATTATCCGCAGGGAAACTCTCAGCCCCACGCCTACGCGAACGTGATCATCGATGAGTAACGTTGCCGCGATTCGTTCAAACTTTACGGTCGATTTAGCCGATCGATGGACTTTTATTTCACTTGTCCTTCGGAGGAATAGAACCTCTGCTATCAGGGATTCTGAAGCCATCGTCTGATAACCCTGTTCAGGTCCCTGCTGATAAAGAACACCCTTCGTGACGGGTTACTATGGTCTGAGGTTATAGTGTACGGAATGGTTATTCATTTGTGCGGGTGTAAAAACAGATTTTGTGATACTTATTCAAGAGTTTAACCCTTTGACTGCTATTGTTGGTTAATTATTTGACAAAGATGCTGGTCGTGTGCCGTCGACGCCCATAGGCGTTTGGTGCAACGGCTAACTATGTGCCACTGCAGCTGGGCCGCACGCAGCGTTCCCCTCGTTTCAAGTAGCAGTCGAAGGTTTAATTAACGTTGTCACTTTCAATTTTACAATAATATTTGTTTCGTTTTATCGTTAAATGTTCTCCTATTTTTTGGAGAGCATGGCGACGATATTGATGAAAGATAGTCGCAATGATAACGATGGAGTGCCTCATCAATCATTCCACCGCAAAAGGAAGGAAGGAAAGAATGGCTCGGGCTACGTATCCTGGTACAGTCGCTTTCACCACGTTCACGGGTATCAGAAAGTTCCGTGCCAGCGCGATAACACGTGCAGATCTGCGGAATAGTACGACCTCGTCGAGTTCAAGGACAGAAAACCTTCAAGGTCCACGTAGAACCGTGCTAACTCTCGCTGCGAGTGATATTCGAGTTGCATCGACTGCGCTCCGAATTCGTGTCACTATTTCCATCGAAGCTATCGATTCTACTTCAAACATTTGTGAACCAATGTGCCAGTATCACTTGCTCACGAATTGCATTCAATTTCACTATCATCGATTCCACATGGATCAGCCATTGTACATTTACAAAATTTAGGTTTCTGACATCAACTAGTTAGATTGGGTTAGATAGAAGTTGGGATAGTATAGTTGCATGCAATACATGTGCTGGTATAGCATAACAATATAGCAAGTAGCACTTAAATATAGCACACAGTAGAGCAGTTTATTGAACTGGCACCGTATGAAGGTATAGTAGTTTAATATAGCCATGCATCAGAGTACTCCAGTAGTATCACGGGTGTGCATCATAGTATGAACATACTATAGTATTTTAATACAGTCTATAGATGCACTGTACATCAACAAAACTTTTATTTCTGACATCAACCAGTCAAACTAGTAGCTACTAGCTGGTGCTGTATAATACTATAGTAATAGTATAGCATAATATAGCAGTAGAGCAGGTTAATATAGCCGTGAACCATAGCAGTTTGCTATAATCGTTAGACTACAATAGTTGAGTACGCTAACGTACTCTAATAGGCTGTGTAGTGGTCAACTACAGTATAGTTGATCCACGTTTGATCCCACTTATAGTGATCGCGTTAACGAACGTACATTCAGCGGAGTCGTTTCAATAGGAACGATCTAGTACATAGTAGTGGACGTAGTACGAGCCTAATAACACCGAACTGCACGTGTAACGTCTGATGCTGACCGGTGTGCGAGGAAAGCATACAGAAAATGTGTAGGAAACACGATAAGGAGGTTGTCGTTGCGCAGCGGTGCCGTGATAAACGGCGACACGTAATAGTTGCAATTGCGCTTTACTTTGTTCCAAGGACTGTGGAGTAAAAACCGCATGCACGGTGCCACTGTACGACGCGTGTGCCAGCTTCTATTTCTCTTCTTTCTGTGTGAGCCAGCATCGAGTTCTAAGGTCATTCAGATAGATAACTTAGTGTTTTAGGTGGATTCTGAAACAGCAGGTGTCAACAGCAAAGATTCTATTCGTTCCCTGTCTGTGTAACTCAGCATTGACTGCTATGGTTAGTTGACTAGGGAGCCTACTGTCTTAGATGGGTTCTAACCAGGTGCCAACAGCAAAGCTCTTACTCTTTTTCTTTCTGTGTAACTCAGCATTGGCTACTATGGGCATTTAGCTGGGGAATCTACCATCTTAGATGGGTTCTGAACTACCAGTGCCAACAGTAAAGATTCTATTCTTCCTCTGTCTGTGCAATGCAGGAATCGACTACTATGGGCAGTTGACTAGGGAGCCTACTGTCTTAGATGGGTTCTAACCAGGTGCCAACAGCAAAGCTCCAGTCTTTTTCTTTCTGTGTAACCCAGCATTGACTACTATGGCCATTTATCTAGAGAACCTACTGTTTTAGCTGAGCTAGGAAATACCATGTGTCAACAGCACAGCTCCTACTCTTCAACTTTCTATATAACCCAGCAATCGACTACTACTATGCACATTTAGCCAGTGCACCAACTGTCTTAGATGGGTGCTGAACCACCAGGTGTCAACAGCACAGCTCCTGTTCTTCAACTTTCTATATAATCCAGCAATTGGCTACTATGGTCAGTTGATTAGGGAACCTACTGTTTTAGAGAAGTTCAGAACCACCAGGTGTCACCAGCACAGCTCCTGTTCTTCAACTTTCTATACAACCCAGCAATTGGCTACTATGGTCAGTTGACTAGGGAACCTACTGTTTTAGAGGGGTTCAGAGCCACCATGTGTCAACACCCACACAAAATTCCTAAAGATGATCACCTATCTTAGCTCTGACCATAGCCAGCGCAGCTTAGCTTCAACGATCGGACGAGAGCAAATGTCCTTTTTGAAAATCGTCTATTGCAAACAAATATACGTTTACAATACCATGTTTTATACTCAATATAAACAACTATATTTGTACACCCGCTCAATGGCCCCTGAAACTAGGCTTCTCTAAGCTAGACTTCTACTAGGGTCTCTTTCTAGGCTGAAACTGGGCTTCTCTAAGCTAGTACCGTATAGTAGCTTTCTATAATTTTTGCACGTACTGTTACGAATATTACAGCTGAGAGGAATGCCCTATCAGTCTTCGATCAAAAAGAAAATCCTGATAAGTTCAACGAGAGCCGGTGTTCCCTACGTGGGAACGGCGTCGGCGCGAGCTCCTATTGTTCCTCCGGAGTATACGTGAACACGCGTGAATCAGTCGTCTCCGTGAGGGCAATTACAAAATAAAAGGTAACCGTTCGTTCTCCGATGAATCGACGGTTTTCTTCTTTTTCTCCTCTTCACGCTGAAGCCTCAATTGAGATTCTTACCACGCTGTACGGTACCTAACGTTCCGTACGCTTACAATGAACTCAGGCGAACAAAATAGATGGAGGCTCGGGATTTTTGCAAACTTTGGACAATCTGTTAAGTGCGGGATGTTTAAGTCATTCATCGCCATAGTTTAGATGACTCTCCGTTTATGTCAATAGAAATGCACAGCAATTGGGTGTAACGCATGGCAATAGTTGTGATCATCCTAACGGTGAACGTGTTAGAGTCTGCAAGAAATATTGGCACACACAGGTCAACTATGATACAGTTTTATATACACCATAGTGTACTGTCTTACACGCTATATTACCCATATTTATCAACTACTATACTTTGATATTGCTCTGCTTGCTCTTCTACTGACTTAGCTGCCACACTCTACCACCCAACAGACACTCCCTACAAATGACTCGGTCACTATATTTATCAGGTACACTACTCATTATCAGACCTGTGCAATCTTTAAATATTATTTCAATCTACGGTTAATACATGACATCTGCAGAATTATACTGTTGTCCACTTTCTTAACATCTGACACCTTAATCCCGTAAGCGTGTAATCCCATGATCATCCCGAGCAATACCACCGATAGTCACAGTGCTTTCTCGGCTAATAAAAATACCATGCGACACGGTCGGTACACATCCGCAATCTGTTCTCCAATAAAACAGATAAACCATGTCGAGCTACCGTATCTCCTGCACTTTTACAACAAATGAAAACAGTGTTCGCGCGGTTATCATTAGCTGTCAGATACCCGCGGAGCGTTCAGTGATACAGGATTCCGAACGGTGGGAACACGTATGTAAACAGGAACGACAGGTTCGACGCACGTGATACTTTATTCGTATGCAAATACCGCCTTCGTTTCAGCCGGGCTGAACCTGAGACAGACAGAGAAAGACACGTCCTGATAACAAGATAAAAGTCGTTGAACCACGATTTATTAAAACGGGCAGAAACCACTCGCTCCCTCCCGGCTTTTACGAGCAGATTTCGAGCTTATCGAAAAAATACGTTCTGTAAAATACTGTCGTCAGAGGAGAAACGCTCGAACAATAAGATAAACACCCTATCGAACACCGAATGTGCGCAAACACTGGCGAAAAAAAAAAAAATCGAAAGTTTAACGAACTGACTCAGAAATTTGCAAAATAAAAGCCAAGGAGAATAAATAGGGAACGTCCATTTTTATTCTACAGTGTTCAACTTTAAACAAAAAATTAAAGTAATGTAAAATGATTATTTCTATGCTCATTTTTCTCCTGCTACTTAATTAGAGTATAACCTCGTGTTATAAACAATACAGTTTAATTACTTGGACTTTATCTCTTTACTGGTGGACTAAAGCACAGCTCCTGGCCATCGAATTAGGACCACAATGCAACAATTTAAATTGCCAGTTTAAATATCTACTATATTTCGCAATATTCTTTTTACCTAGATAAGCAATACTATATATACATATGACCATTCTTTGTAAAAAAAAAAAGTCCTTGTAGTGTTCAGGTACATGATTGTACCCAATTGGTTCCTATCAACTAATTGTCTTTTGAAGTGCATTTAAAATAAAACACTTAAAATAATAGGAAGTTAGTGAAAAGAAAATTAAAGAAAACAAATTAGGAGTTCAAAGGGTTATTAAAGTTCGATCAGGCCTGTCAATTTGATTAAAAACAGAAAAAATGTTGAATCTCCTGAATGATCTTAATTCTACGGCCAGGGGCTGTATTAAAAATTCATTTTCTCAATAATAATCTGTTTTATAACATTCCTTGCTTCTTCCCCTCGCCCTTCGAATAGTCTCGCCTGTAGAGAGGTTGCAGGATCGGTGAAGGACCGAGAACAATGTGAAAAAACGGCACGCGCTCGGACCAGTCACAATGGAGTCACAATAGAGCGTCGTGCCAAGTTGGACCGGTCTAAAATAAAATCATATCGACGCACAGCTCTCGAAATGACCGCTCACGGTCAAGGAGAGACATGCAAATCGGCCGACGCGGGTTTCGCGATTGCCTCGAAAGGATTTCGAGCGAGGATAATGGATTCCCGTTGATTTGAATAATGGAACCCGCGTGGGCCAGCCCGTGAGGAAAAACGAAAAACGCTGCTGGTGAACGCAACCTGTTCCTTTCGCGAAACGTCTTGTTCTTTTATGCGCGGGGAGAAATATGAATATTGATCTCGGTTGCAGAAGGTCGGAACTTTTGCCAAATTAGCACGCTGACGAGAGATCTCCTCTCGGCGGGGTGCACCGCTGAATAGGGACGTCCATTGTGCATTTAGGATGAACACAGTGGAGTCTTTTCGATGTTGCTTTCATGTTAGATTGGTGACTGTCATATTCGGTTACATTTTACATAAAATGTCAGTTTCTGAATTGAGCGAAACTGATTTTTATTCAATTTGGTAGCTGGAGCCGTGAATTCCAAAATGGCACAAGTCCACTATAAGCGATATTATTCGAAGAATAGTTTCTTTTGTTTAGCTTCATTAATTCTGCGTTAATCTTGTTGATTTTTCTTGTGAATATTATTTATGTATTGTGTTTTGAATGTCACTGGATAGATCAGAGGGATGTACTCATAAAGTGGAAGAAGCAGACTTATGTAGTTTTGTAATTCATGGTTTCAATTGTTTATTATGATGTGGCAATTTTCCTGAAGAAGTTTAGATACTTATAAGTGTATGATTAAAATTTAATAATTTTGTACACGGTTAATCAGTATAATTAGAGAAGTTATAGAAGTTCGAGTAAGGGTTACCAAGAAATGGTACCCAGCGTCTGACTAAAAGAAAATCGTGCAACAAAAATGTCTCTTGTATATAAATTAAGTATCTAACGATACTTCGAAGGCATACTGTCTAGGAAGACGAGTAGAAATTAATACTAAAATGGCACGAAGCTGTAGAGTCACAAAGTGGGCTTCTGCTGTTTTAGAATTCATGGCTTCAGTTGTTTATTATAATACTGCAATTCTTCTGAAGAAGCTGAGATGTAATGATTACAGTTTGATAATTCTATGCAGGGTTAATCAGAATAATTAGAGAAGCTATACAAGTTCCAGCAAGGGTTACCAAAAAATGGTACCCAGCGTCTGCATAAGATGAAATCGTGTAACAAAAATGTTTTTCTTTTTCTATATTGATTAAATAATTAACTATACGATGTTTCAAGACATATTGTCTGCGAACACAAGCAGAAATTAATACTAAAATGGCAGGAAGATGTGGAGTCAACAAGTGGCATCGAAGTTTTCGAGGGAGAGCCGCAATAACCATTCGTTTGTCAGAGAATTATGCCCTCTGCGGCGGAAGGGTAGGATAATAAAATTAGCCGAACGACTCGTATTTTCTTCGATCGCAGGAAATCGAGCGTAACTTCTAAAACCAACTGTTGACGTTTTCCTATTTTCCCGTTCGCGATCGCTTCTCCCTGCTATCTGCTCTATTTTCCGCCGCGGACATGTTTACGAGGCTTCCGTGTAATCATTCTCCTGTTTTCACGAGAAAAGTGGCTTGTGCGTCGAAATAGGGAAAATCATCTACACAAAATAACCTTCATAAAATGCATCAAGCGAATATACGGAGACGATTCAATTTTCTTGCACATATTTTAATAAAATGAAGAGTGCGCTTCTGCACGTAGCTATAGTTAATTACAAAGAGTTGTAGGAGATTGAAATTCATTATGTTAGCATAACGGACCAATCTCGGCACGTAAGTCGAGGTGGTTAATAGTCATTCGATGTGGTTAGAATTATTTTATCACCGATTTCATGCTCACGTAATTTAGCGGAAAGTGCACATAAAAAGATGTAAGGAAAATGGTACGTTTCTTTCAACATTCAGGAGATAAAATACAGGTTTGATAGAGTGTTATTTTTGCAACTGTATTAGCACAAAAAATATTTGCTTGAACATCTACTCAACACTTTTATACAGAGTGTTAGACCATCTCAAATAATTATTATTTCTTTCTTTAAATTATTTAGAAAATTAATATTTATGGCCTGAATCAGTGGTGGCCACCAGAGCTGCGGCCTTCCCCCACTCTAGGTCCATTCCCCTCATATGGTCTGTGATCTGGCACAACGATGGACCTAGGAGCGAACTGGAAGGAGGGGAATAGTCCTAAAGTAGGGGAAGGCCGCAGCTCCGGTGGTCATCGCTGGCTTAAAGGTACCAAAAATGTGTTTACAGAGTAAGGCTTAATGAATCTGTAATTTCTTGTAATTTGGCATCGCAAAAATTATAATTTAGAAGAATAGTACTAGAAGATCGCCAGTTTATTAAACGTTTAAAAAATCTTTTGATGGATCTGAAATTTCAGAACATATGACCATGAAAATTTTCTTTAGTATTCAGTACATCAACCCTCTCGAATCAAACAATTTTTCCTTCTGCTATTTCTCCTCCACAGTCCGAAAGAATAATATTTAGGTTCAGTGTCCTACTTTGCGATCCCCCAATCTCCCTTATTCTTCCCCATTCCCTTTGTCCGTCGATTCTAACCTCACTGTCCGACATCCACAGCCTTCCTCCGCCCCTCGATCATCGATCGGTCGAGATCACACGCACGGATCTCCGAGGATCTCCAAGTATTCGCGTTCACGAGCAGAATCTCGGGGTCAAAGACCCGAGAACGGTCGGCTCCGAAACGCTGGAACCGAACCGTGCGGCATAAATTAATTCAAGGCCGGCCAGAAGGAGAAAAAGGAACCGAAGGGACCGTAAAAGCCGTCGAGCTGTATTTCCACCGTGTTCGGGCGGACGAAACGGGTCAGAGGTGTCCGTGAAATAAAAAAAATCCAATTTCGCGCGCACCTGGTGCGGTCACCGAAGAATCAGCTGACCGAGAACCGAGCCAATCGAATTCGACGGTCGAGCCGAGATATATCGATCGTCTCGATTGCGAAGCCTGCTGGATTCGAGACGAATCCCTGTGATAACTTTCGTTAGACGACCAACTCTTTTCTGACGTCTTTGGAGAAGCGAAAATAATTTGAAATTTAATTATTAGACGCTGTGGATGTCTATGCAAATATACAGGATTAGACAATTTAATTTTTTACGTCACCACTGGACCAATACAAGTTCCTTTTGTTTAAAATTCCTGGTTTAGAGGGGCCTGCAGCTGCAGTATATTTTTTGTAGGTCATTTTTCTTCAAAGTTGTCAAGATTATCTTTGGTTTTTTAAATGGAACCCTATATTATTTTTATATATCTTCTTAGAGCATAAAGAAACAAATTTAAGGAGCTTAATAACCCTATCGTTCGGATCACTTAATCTCCAAATATTTGAATCTGGTATTTAAAAAAAAGAATTTGAATTCGTCCAGTAGTATTGGAAAAAATTAAAGTGATAGCATGAAGGTAATTGCATAAAGATCCGCAGTCTGTTGATAACTAATGTCTTCATTCTGTAGTTTGTTTTCTCGTATTGTTTTCTATAATAAATTACAACCTCCTGCTTGACAATTTTTTCAGCAGTGAAGTTTATTAATAAATGCCTAAATTTGCTTCAGATAATCCTCTGAAAGTCAAGACACTTTAACATCGTATTGCTAAGAATTCATATATCAGTGAAACTCATATTTATAACATATAGACCATAACCTGTGCCACGAGCGTGACTCGTTAGTATAATGGAAGGGGTTAATTCTTGGTGCATGTCAACATAGTAAACAATTTTCATTCAAGATCAACGTAATTTCAGTCAGAAAATTCGTGTACAAAAATGGTATTACTTGGAAGTTTTTAAACAAAGCGAACATGAGAACTAATGGGCCGAGAACGAAGGCGTTGACGAATTCAGCGCTGTCGAGTCGAAGGTGAAACTAGAACGACTTAATACGTCGTTGTCCGAGCGAAATCGGTTAATCGAGACGACACGTGGCTTTTCTGAAATACGCAACAGCGTCGAAGCGAGGACAGAAAGAGTGTTCGAGGCGATTCAGACACCGATAGTTTTTACGGGGACGTCGTGTTGTCGGTTTTTTTCCAGGCAAAAGTGGGACGACTTAATGACAGTCGTTTCCTAGGCAAATTTTCTGCTGGATTTATCGTCGCCACGACGATAACGCGTGGGCTTCTGAAATTAGAAGCACGTAAAACAGAAAAGTCGTCGTTCGTACCCGGAAATGGAAATGTTGATGGTTCTGATCGATCACGTCGTCCAAGTTGAGCCATATTTGCTGTAAAAAATATCCTTCGTCCATTAGAAACATCTGAATCATTAAATAGAAAAAATTACGTTAATTAATCCTTTGATTGTGGGGTACTAGGAAAGAAGGCGAACGTCGTGTGCGGACGAGGTGCTGTAGTATGCAGTGAGCCATTGCCTCGAACGCCCATGGGCGTCGACAGTACACGGTGAGAGACTTTGACAAGCGCCTCAAAGACTTTAGGAAGTTTATTAATAAAAAATACTCAAAACGTCTATCCTAAGCTAGTTCAGCACAATCGTGATCCATTTGTAATTTTTCATACGGCAACCCTAACCTCGACATCTTCTTAATCTAGGCTCGCAGAAGAATTTCATTTTCCTTCCGCAGGATGTTCATTTCCATTAGGGTGGAATTTAATACGCGACAATATGGAGCGTAGAAAAGCTCGTGAAACACATATTTGAGCTTTGGTATCATCACTTCACTGTGTTCGTCACTCTTTGTCATTAGAAGAAAAATACTTCAACCGTTTAAAGAGTATGATTCGATGTAAAGTGATTTTGAAAATCGTGTTCGGTGTGCTACGAGCCACAATACTGTTGCAAGTGTTTATTGTATTCTAAAATAATATGCAAACGAGTATATATTCAAAAAGTATGGACATTGTATTTATTGTATGCTATAATCCTATGTTAATAATTATAGTTATTCAGACAGTGTTTCCAGCGTGCTACGAGCCACAATACTGTTGCAAGTGTTTATTGTATTCTAAAATAATATATAAACGAGTATATATTCAAAAAGTATAGACATTGTATTTATTGTATGCTATAATCCTATGTTAATAATTACACTTATTCAGACAGTGTTTCCAGCGTGCTACGAGCCACAATACTGTTGCAAGTGTTTATTGTATTCTAAAATAATATGTAAACGAGTATATATTCAAAACGTATGGACATTGTATTTATTGTATGCTATAATCCTATGTTAATAATTATACTTATTCAGACAGTGTTTCCAGTGTGCTACGAGCCACAGTACTGGCGCAACTGTTTCCGATGAAAATGTATTTGTTTTCTAAAATATTTTACAGGTTCACGATACTGAATTAATTCAGCAATTGACGAAAGAAGAAAATAAGGTCACGAATTAGCTAGAAATAGTAGAAAATATATAGCAGCAGACGGCTAACGATTTTTCATTTCGGAAGTCTTGAAGCTGAAGGGGTTGATATTCCTAAACCGGCGGATTATTCGATATTTCTTCAAGGCACGACCTCTTGTTTCCATTTCGACGACGTCGCCGTGAACTTAAAGGCGATATTTCGAAAGCTCGGGTCGTGTAACTTTTACGAACTGGCGAAACATGGCGGCCACAGGGGCCAGGGAACACACTGGGTGTCCCGACAAAAACATCCAGTCATCTGTTTTGCTTTCCACTCGACAAAATATTTTGCGTGCACTTTCAAATTAGATAATAACATATTATAGACGAAAATATTGTTCATTTCAACAATAAATAAGGCACTGAAAAGTTGAAAGAGTGTCTCTTGTAGATCGCCAAAGTTTTGATCGAATGGAGTAATTATTTTTCTTTAGAATTGCAACGAGATTCTGAAAAATTAAATCAGATCTGAATTAGGCTATCGTTATGAAACTTCCGCTCGCGATCGCGCGTTTGGCAAAACACAGATGTAGATTGCCGAATCACACGATCAATTTCGACGATGTCACCGATCAGATTTTCTCGTTCGACCCGGAGTATTTGTGGAACAATAACGTGACGTTGCCGGCTGGATGATAAAAGTTACTTCGAGGCGGGTGAATAAATACCACGTAACGGGACGTCAATAAAAATGATGAATATTCTGGTCGATCGATGATAAAGGCGTACACGTAACGAGGATAAACACAGAGGACTCCGACAGACCGGAAACGTGTTTTGCGGCGAAGTCAAGGCGAAAAAAGCATTCTTTTTTCTCTTCTTTGCATGCAAGCATCGACTGCTATGATCGTCGCAGCCTGCAATTTTTGAAGAACTCCGAATGTCCATTTGAAATGTGTCTTCAAGCGTAAATAATTCAGTAATTGCACTCATCATTAATTATTGGCACACTGATCATTAATTTTGGAATCCTTGTTCCCCTGCTTTGACAGTTCTTTAACTCAATTTTCAATAAATTTCTGTAGGTTTAAAATAATTCGTTTGAAGTCTATTGTCGAATTGTTTGTCAATTGAAAAATTGACGAGCCACCTGAACAGGTACTCGCTGATACGTGTATATTGAGAAGGGACATCACCCAATTGACACAGGGTGATGTTGATGCAATTTTGATATGAAATAGATCTCGAAAAAATATTCGATACGTGTTTTTTTTAATTGGCAAACACACATGTTGAAGGGGTGAAAACAGCCCTCGAAGTTGGGGTTCAAGAGGCTACTTCATCGAATATCACGGATACTATTAGGTGTAGACACAAAACAAAAATTAATTTTCACCATTCAAGGGATCCTTAGCAATGTGTAATGCAATTTAATTGCCAGAACATCATGCTAGTACTAACAAGAGTCCACCATAAAAAAAAATCTTCACAAGAAGAGAGCTATCATATCTATTTAGCATCAACTGCTATGGTCATGTTAGCTCAGGAGATCTACAATTTTAGATAGACTCCAGGCCCAAGAATTAGGCTTAGACAGTTGAAGTACCCAATTCAGGCTTTTAGAATTGCAAGTAGTATCTCGAAGGGTGTCAATGGATACCCTTTCGAATGCAGTCTCATGTTTTACGTCAGTAAAGGAACTAGCCGCGCTAAGAAGAGTGCTTTGCATCGACTGCTATGGTCATGCTAGCTCAGGAGACCCCCAATTTTAGGTAGACCTCGCACAACAGAGTATCGTCCTATTTCTATCGTGGATGATGGTGTTGGAGTACCTTGGACATCGATGTAAACCCTGACCCGTACTTGCAGAAGGTTTTTCCTCCTAGGTCTTCAAAGGGCCATAAACCTCCCAACTGAAGTCCACGCCCTCACCACAGACACCCCAAAAGGAATCAGAAAAACGAGTCAGACCGACTTCTCCAGCGAACCTCTCCGCTTTTCAACCGAAGTTCCGTACTTTGAATCCTCGAGAATCCAACATGGAGTCCGTGTTCCGATAGGAGGCGATCGTAGACGCAACAAGACTTTGACCCGCGTCAATGAGCCTCGTGACGAACCACGACCTGATTCTTTTATCCGATGGATAACGATCTGCCTCTGGTCGTGAACGTGCAACATCCATGCCGCACGGGACAGGCGACGCTGGAATTGCCATCTTCGTGGCGAAACTAGGTCAACTCGGTGCATCGTTTTCTAAGTAAAATTGGTTAATCGCCGCGCGGCACGTGCGGAACCTTGCTGACTCGCGCCTCTGTCGAACGAGCAACAGTTAGGGCAGAAAAAAAAATCAGCTGATGACGAACTGTTCTCAAGACCACCAGCTCTGTTTCTGAAGCAAGGTAGACCCTCTTGAGACACGGAGGAACAATTATAGCAGCATGTCTAGCCTGATGGAAAAAGGGCCAATGCCCAAAATTTGCACTTGAGTTTTATGCACTAATCGCGTCAAAATCATGAACGTTGTCATTCTACTGATAGAAGCAACGTTAGATACGTTCTCAAGAGGGTAGTGTGCTGTGTGTATGAGAATGAAAAGGTGCCAGTGTGCGCCTGTTCCCAAAAAATTGCAAATTGGCCCCTTTCCTAGCAAGATACACACATAATATGATATATAAATTCACATTTTTAGTGTCTAGCAAAGATCTCGTAATTGAGGGTGGTTGTTTCATGGTGTACACACTGTGAATCAAGCTATATTTAAACAAATTTGCGTATCCGTATACCAATGGTGGCCACAGGAGCTGTGGTCTTCCCCCACTCTAGGGCCATTCCCCTCGTTTCAGTTCCCTCCAGTTCGCCCCTCATCACCCCTTGGTTCTAGCCTGCAGCGTATATGAGGGGAATGGACCTAAAGTGGGAGAAGGTCGCAGCTCCGGTGGCCATCAGCGCCATATGCATACGTGATCCATGTTTGTATACATGGAACGTGTTTTGTGGAATTTACTATGCAATGGAACCTCGACTGCTTGAAAATACTGATTATTTTAGTTGGTTAATCCTATATTCTGTAATTTATGCCAGTAGAACACGATTGATCTGAGTATTTCGTTGCTTTCGTACGTGTAAGTTAATGGTTAAATTAATCAAACACTCGGCTGCAATGATGGATAATTGATAATATAGGATTGCAGCGTTGAACGTGAAGCTGTGCCACTATTATGGCTCGTAGCAGACGGTGCACGAATTTTCAGAGGCGATGTGCAGGTTTCTTCGATCATAAAACAGTCCTAATTATCCTAAAATTCTTCCAGGATAAATTGGTCCTAATTATTCTACAATTCTTCAAACATAAAGCTGTCTCATTTAAGTGGATGCAAAAAATTATTTTGTAAACAAGTGAAAGTATCAACAAACAGTCCCGCTGGCAGTTATGTAACATGATATTAAAATTCTTCAAAAACAAAACAGTCTGAATTTCGTCTGAAATTCTTCAAACATAAATTCATCATAAATTATCGTTATCGTCTGCAAATACGACAGGCCTTGAGATTCCACAAACACAAAATTGTCACATAAATCGCCCCATCGAGCGGTCGTTAATTAAAGATGCGAACTGGTGAAGCGTTTGGGAGACGGAAATTTGAGTGCTGATGAAATTTAAACGATTTCAGCGTCAGACCGAAGGTGGAAGTAGGTCACCCTAATAACCGTAGCCTGCTAACTATAGTACGAATTTCTAAACCAGACAAAGAAAACACGAGAGGCTCTTATGTGAGAATTTAGATAACACTCGCTGATAGATTGCTCCGTTGCTATCAATTCGTACTAAAAACGGGGTCAGCGTATTACATCATTTCCGAAGCAAAACTCGATTCATAGTCATAACATACAAACACTTCTACGCTCAACTTTTTTCGTTTCTGAATTCTCAAATTCCTCTACATGCTGTGGAAACTCTAAAAATTACTCATAAATCTATCTCCTCATTTTTAATTTACTTGTCGTCTAGAAAAATCGATGAAAAATAAAAATGTTGTGCTTTTACGTTATTGCTGAAGCAGTGATACAAATATTCGAAGTTAAAATTGATGGAGTCACCTGAGTTTGCTCAGTAGTTCAAACAGTCGGATTAATAAACTAATTTTAAATTCTAAAAAGCAGATAAAAATTGTAAAACTGGAGACACAGTATACAAAAAATTTAAAAATGATGAAATAGAGCTAACAAGAGAAACAGAATTTTCATTTGGATACCCTAATATCTTGCCAGGCTGCGCCATGTAAGATGGGACCTTGACAAATCGGCTATTCCGGACGAACGGCTGAATCTTTAAAATCTCTGAACCGCTTTTACGGTAGCTTTTCCACTGCTATAAATAGAAAAAGGTGGCTACATGACTTCGGGTCACTAGCTGTGTCAGTGGCAGTGTCCAGGTCCTTACTGAATCCCAGGTCCAGTCATAAATTAGGGAAAAGCTAAATAGCGTTGGGCTATCTGCCTTCGAACCGTCCCTAGGATGCTGACGTACGAGAACAAGCTTGGTCAATGGTCATTAAAGTTAGGCTACTCTGCACAGGGTCTCTGCTAAGATAGGTGACTGTCTTCAGGGCTACTGTGTTGATATTGACACAAGGTGGTTCGAACCTCAGCTAAGACGGTAGATCCCCTAGCTAAATACCATTTAGCCATTTAGACCATAGTAGTCGATGCTGGGTTGCATAGAAAGAAGACAGAAGAACGTATTTTCATCTAAGAAAATGATGAATCTGTCTACATTCATTTTTTACATTTTCAGGTAGCTGAACCCTCAAGAATATATTCCTGAAAGGATTTTTTAAAATTCGAAAAACTGACGTCGCAGTGATCGTTTATCTGAACTCCTTCATTAGGGAAACCTCCCTACATTCGTGCAAGGGTTACATGTACACTTGACACAGAAAGAACACTGCATTTTGCCTCAAAAAAATTGTACATGTAGCTCAAAGCACGAGTAGTAAGTGTTCCAAGTTTCATTTTAATAGCTCTGGTAGCTTTCTTGTAAAAAATTCACAAAGAGAACGATCTGTAGTCATGTTGTTGGTACAGGAGGCAGGTGTTTAGTGTCCCACGTTTAGGGAGAGAAAATGGGTAATGGGTTAGTAGAAAAGCACCCAACTGGCAATTGGAAGATCCTGGGTTCTAGTTCACTCGATTTTATACTCCCTCACAGTCCAGAAATGAGCTACCACGTTTATTCTTTGTGTTTTGTGAATTTTAGTTTATCTGATCGAGGATCTCCACGTTTGGTGGGCTGACCCAATGTGGGCGGCAGCTGATTAGCTTCTAATTTATTTAATTCAATCTTGTAGAGTTTAAGCAGTCGTCTATCAATGTTATAGTCGCTCATCAAGTCGCAATTTGAGGATACCAAATTTTAGACCAAACAAGAAGCCAGTCCAAATCTAATGATGAAGATTCGTTCGTGCCCAAAACAATGGATGTAAACCTTCATTCTCCTTCTTTCTGGAAGGCGTTCTCGAACACGTAGGATCGGGAACGGTACGTTTCACCAAGAAAATCGAAAGTGGCGGCGATAAGAGCGAACTTGATCGTTACTTCATCGGAAACCGGTGGAAACGGTCCGTGCAAGGTGCATCGCAACGAGCGGTCTGCGGTCACCTTACCTCGAGGAACGTGAATTACCGCATGAAACTCGATGCGAGTCGAATTAGAAACGAACAAAAGGAGCTGGAAGTTCTATCAGAAAATTCGTAACCGCATTTCACGCCTCTGCTGATTATAAAACATTCATTCGAATTTTTCCACCAGCTCTGACCCGGAGAACATTGGATAACATTTCGGTAGACGAATTTCGATTCCTTAAATTTCGGTACGTATCACAGAAAAGCTCTACTGCAGTTTCCAAATTCTCTGACAGGACTTCAGAGTCTGTGGAAACGATTCAGCAATGTTTTTCGTTTACCAGAAACCGCACACGCATTCGATTTGCGGTCGCGTAAATGGCCACTACCGCGAGGACTGCGCTCGCAGTGAAATCGTAGGTCAGCGACGTAATCGGCGTAATATACGATCGAGAGGTGTAATAACGAACCGAATGTGCAGGGTGCATTTAGTGGCGTAACGGTATGGAGATTACGTGGTTAATGTATCGTACAGAGGAACGTGATTTTACAGCGTGTCGCGTTGCGTACGAGCGTGGAAAAACGCGCGCGGAAAATCGCCAGCTGGAGAAAAACAACCGCGACCCGAATCTTCCTGGACGCCGTCTAGACGTTCTGTCGAGGACAAATATCGACAGGAGACGAACCAAACAATCTTTCTTAAGCCCTCGAAGGAGAGTGGACGAAAAGAAAAATTTCTGTCTGTGACCGAATTAACTTTTTCGGTCACCGAAATATGGACAACACGGTGTACCTTAAATTTCTCAATCGTTACTTTTTGTACGTCTGTTCGATTGTGACCAACATTTGACTCTTGAAGAAGGAAAACTAGATTTCTCGGTAACCGAAAAAAATTGTTCTGCAACCTAAAAATGAAGGAATAGCTTGTATATTTAATTTTCCGTAAAATAACGCTCTCAGCGATCATTATTGTTAATTCTAATGAAACTGTAACGTCAGTTCGGTTATGTCCGAAATTTGCTGCTTGAAGTAGGAAAAATTGATTTTTCGGTAGCCGAAAAAAATTGTTCTGCTACCTAAGAATGGAGGAATAGCTTGTATCTTAAAATTTCCGTAAAATAACTCTCTCATCGATCACTACTTTTAATTCGAATGAAACTGTAACGTCGGTTCGGTTACGACCGAAATTTGACCACTGAAGTAGCAAAAATAGATTTTTCGGTAGCCGAAAAAAATTGTTCTGCTACCTAAAAATCGAGGAATGGCTTGTATTTTAAACATTCCGTGAAGTAATGCTCTCTCATCACTCATTACCTTTAATTCTAATGAAACATCAGTTCGGTTACGACCGAACTGCAACCCAGTTAAACATTATTTAAAATTCATCCAGGTATTCTATCATGGAACATCAACAATGACTAAATTAAACGATCTTTCGTCAACCAACGATGTGGAAGAAGTGAATAAAAAGTCACGATTTTTCGGTGGCCGAAAAACTAATTCCGGTCACCGTGAAAACGGCTGATACAGCGTATCGCAAGTGTCCCGTGAAATATCGCTTTCATCGATCGTTACTTTTCGTTCTAACGTCGGTTCGGTTACGGCCGAACTACGACCCAGATAAACATTACTTAATGCTCGTCAGATGAGCCAGCTGGAATCAGCATTCACGATCCAATCACGCTCCGCCGCTTCCAATAATCACTTACCATCAGCGGACCGTGATCGTGGCGTGATTAGACTGCGAATGCAGCTCGAACACGGTCCGGGTTCAGCCGAAATCGTCGATTAACTGTAACTCCACGAGGTGTTTCACGGGAACGTCCATTTGGACCGGTGAAAAATGTCTTTTCAAAGACGCTTGAGCATTTTTTCGAGTTTCCTTTGTCCGTGGAGGAGTGAAAGAGTACGATGGCGCGGGGCGACCGTTATGCGGTGACGAAAAATAGCCGAACGAGCTGACGGCTCTCCATTGTGGCTGTTTACGGTACCGTGAGGCCATCTCGCACAAAGGTAACCTTCGAGGTTGCCTCCCTGTCGCACGAGTATCCTTATCTCTTACGCTGATATCATCTGACTCCTTTTTTTCCTCTCCGCCAGCGGCCGCCGATAAGGATCGTTATTAGCCGCGTCCTTCCGGCACGATTCTCGGTTAACGAAGCCAACAACCAGTGTCACCGACCAACAATAGGCACAATCGAATAATTCTCTATTGGAGTACATCTACGACACCCGTGCACTCGTGTTGGGGTATTTAAAGTCTCGACTGCATGGGCGTAAAAATAGGTAGCGATGGGCCCCTCTGACGCCTTCGCGCGGATTCTTCCGAGTCACGCGAGCTGTATTAAGTTCAAATGATACGGTCATGTCGAATTTATCGAGCCGAGCTCGCGATTACGCGGTTAAACGACTGCCCGGGATCTTATCTGACGCGATTAGAATTTCAAGTTTGCGTGGGCTTCTGGAGACGTTCTGGTATCGGTGTTAAAATAGATGAAGACCAGTTTCAAACGTTTTAGGAATTCTATGCTTGGACTGCTAACTGCAGAGAGGGAGAAGCTCTTGTGAGGAATCTAAGAAGTTGGCAGCACTGAGGATTTCTCAAAAATAAATTGAAAAACCCTCAAAGCACCCGGCAGAGTCCTTTAAAGAACACCTTACCCCCATGATACCCTCGCAAACTATTTGACTGGTACAGTTAAAATAGACCAAGGAATTACAGATGTCAAGCTTTTAGGGATTCTATGGTTGAGTGGCTAATTGCAGAGGGACAGAAACTGTTGTAAGGTATCCAAGAAAGTGGCAGCACCGAGGATTTCTCAAAAATAAATTGAAAAACCCTCAAAGCACCCAGCAGAGTCCTTCGAAGAACACCTTACTCCCATGATACCCTCTCAAACCATTTGACTGGTACAGCTAAAATAGACCAAGGAATTACAGATGTCAATCTTTTAGGGATTCCATGTTTGATCAGCTAATTGCAGAGGGTGGCAGAGTTGCGTGAGGGGCACAAGTAGGTGGCAACACCGGAGGATTCCGTAACAAGAACTGTCTCAACGAACCGAGACGGTTTAGGAAGATTCACAGGTGAAGAAGCTCGTCACTCACCGGAACCGTAGTCTATGCTCGGCGTGGGTGGAAGGTGGCTCTCAATGGCGGCCTTGCTGAACAAATAGATCGGATTCGTGTCTGTTCCAGCCGAGTAGGAACACACTCGTGCGTTCGGTTCCAGGCTTTCGCCTCCGCTCATCAGGAGCACCTGGTGCGCCGCTACCACGCCGCATTCTCTCTCGATGGCTTCCTTCAGCTGGCAGACTCTGTAACAGGACCAATTCGAAAAATTATTATTGAAATTCGGGAAAGAAATCAGCTCTTCCATTACAGCTTCATTGGGAATACTCCAAAGCTGAACACTTTATGTAGAGGCAATTTATTGGCGCACCGTGTTTAGACCGTTTGGATGTGTTCAGAATGTTTGGATGTATTTAAGAAAGGAGCAGGAGAAAGCTAATGGAATCCTGATGATTGTCGTTCTAATGGAATTTCTAAGATCACATGTATTCAGTATAGAGTTAGGCACTGATACTGATGCAGTCTTAATGGAGCCAGCTATTAGGTTGCTGGGACAATGCCGGCAGATTCTTCTGTTGGAAGCTATCAATTACCTTTTTTTATGTTTTTGAGATGCACACGTAAGCTGGCTGGCAGATAGAGGACGCCATAGAAGATCATGGATAATATTTACAAGATTAAAAAGTTACTGAAGAAGATTCCTCATGACAGAAGAAATATCAAGTATCGCGTCTCTACTCCATTGTGCTCAATATCGAATTCCTCTAATACAGAAAACGTGCTCCCAATTAATACTACATTCCCTCGATATCAAAGGCTCCGCGCATTGCCTCCCAACGAAATTCTTCCGCGACTGAAACACCCGTAAAACAAAGAAGTCGGGAACGATGATCCGTGTAAACCTTGCTCAGGATTAATCGTTCTGACGGTGTTTAAGCGTAACAGGATTTTCCGGCTGGCTCAGACACACACACGGCGCATAATAAATTCAGCGATAAACCCGCTGGAAGTTGTACAGCTTCGGTTCCGTCGATGCCTCGTGACTAAGGTCAAGACTATCTCGCGAGTCGTATCAGAGAGATCTTGCTCGTTCTTAGAACAGCCAACAAAAGTCCGAGTAATTGGGGAGGGAAACTTGGAAGACTTCTGCGTGGTGAAACTGGCACGAGACCCCACCTACCAGGGAGCAAAACAGGGGGACCAACCAGCCCGGAGTGTTCCTAGATCATGCTACCAGCGACCTGGTTTTTCTAAGGCGCCCGCGGCACGATAGTAATTGCCGGATGATGCATTTCCGTAATTCACCGTGGAACAGAAGAGACAGAGAAGAAGAAGGAGCAACGTAGAAAAGGGAGTGAAACGAGCTTGGACGGTTAGCCGAGAGGTTCACGAGCCTACTTTCGATCTCAAATGTAACTCTCTACCCGAGGACTCCATACCGCGGAACCAGCAGCTCCCTAAGACTCGCTCAGGGGCCCGACAAGACAAAATTGCAGGCTGAAACGCAGCCATTACGCTTTTCAGTCTCTGGATGGGCGTTTAGGGGAAATGGAGGCAATAGCGAGCGCATGAAGTGGTACAAGAACTTTGATGAGACAGGGTAGCTTTTTTGTGTGATGGATGAGGACGTATTGAGTCTGGATCATCCGTAGGGAGCAAGGGAGGGCTACCCTATTATTTAAGTGGAATGGTACATCTTCTGCAGACTTGGGGTAGGTTCCTGGAATGATATAACGGAGACCTTCGATACCCCTGGCACGAGTCCAGCGAAGTTAGGAACACAGTATGGTAGGGCCGCAAAAACATTCAACACGGTAAACACGTCTGAAGACTGGAGAAGGACAAAACACAAACAACGTTGATTCGAACCATTTTCACGTACTTTCCAGGACTCTGCTAATGCGTCTAATAGAGCTAACGAGTGCAAAGATCATTAGAACTTGAATCAACTCATTTTTGCCCAAGAAACTGGCCCTGTTGCTTTAGAAGCATTTATTATTGAACAGCTGCACACGTAAAATAAAGTACCACTATAATACCAATGCAGATTCTGATGTCATCTCTCGTGGGAACATTCAATAAGCGTTCAACGTAATGACTACGTACAAGACAATTTTCTACCTACCAATACATAGAGCTAGCAGGCGAAAATATGGGTGTACTCAACTGAGTACAGTGGGCAAAAACGGGTTAATTCTTATAAAAAGAATTCCTTTAGGTACCAGCGACTTTTGAGATCCAAAGCGATGAACCCAGTGACTCCGAAGAAACGCCAAGGAAAAGGAGAATGCATGTGGACGAATTCGCGAGTAGAATGTCTGCTGTATGGCGCGGTGAATAGAGCTGCTTTTATAATTAATGCACGTTCCGCCTCGCGTCGTCCTCCCGGACAAAAGAGCTCTCCTTATCCGTTATTTAACCTTGCCAAGGGTGTTAACGACGACTCGAAGCGAACACGCACCGTTCCAATTCCTTTTGCGCGCAATTTACGGTCATCGTGTTTACCGTGGAGCGTTTTAAGAGGTCACCAATAAAATTCACGGCGCCCGCTGCAAACCGCGATGCAATTTCAAACCAGATAAAATGTGTCCCTCCTCTCTCTGCCCTGCTCTGCTCGCTGGCGAATAAGAAGAGAACGCTTGCCTTGCACGACACTCACACCGAGTTTCATAATTTCGCTGTAAGTTACGGCGGTGTGAGTGTACGTACACTCGCGCCGGCCGTACTGGCTGTTTCTGGAAAGCCTGTGGAGGCTTTTCAAGTGAAAATGTCCAAGCGTGTTCGTGTGGAGCCCCTGTTTTCGTGGTGTAGAGACGCTGTAGCAGAGACTGCGCCAGTCGAGGTCACAGATAAATCAATTATGAAGATTTCGGGATGATGTGACTATAGACATTAATTACTGGTTGAATCAACACAAAATAACAGAGTATTACGCAGTTCTGTTTATGGAGCATATACTTTGAAGTCACAAAAACAGAAAAGTTGTATGTCTCCACGGTATTCATCCAACACAGCTACATTATAGTTAAACGTGTCTCTTTTCCACCAAGGTCCGTTGGCTTCTGCCCTTTACTGAAGGCATATGGTGGGGGGTAAAATGCGCCTCAGGGAACCCTCTCATGCATACGCCTAACGGAGGAGGCTGGTCCTTATTCAGAGGCCTAAATTGGGGTCGATTTTCATCCCCCCAAAAAAACATGGTCAATACAAGAGGGTAACCTGCACCGAAGACTCGATTAGGTAGGGGGTCTTCCCTATGGACAGGTCCAACATAAAAGTAAGCTCTCTAAAGATTGCAACCTGGAGTGCACCTCTACCCTGAAAGACGCACCTTGCGTCGAATGTAATTACCGAGAGGTCGGGTAATCAAACGTTTCGAAATTTCAATGGATCGGTGGATCACCCGCGGTGGTTCCGCGTTGTTTGAAGGCTCGAAACGTCGGCACGTTTAACGACCGGCCGTCTAGCCGAGAGTAAATCGCAATTACGGGATGGCGGCGTTTGCTGTTCCGCGCTTTAGCGGTACACATTGTAATTACGCGCGGGTGCGAGAATAAAAGCAACGGAGCAAAAGGCGCCACGGTGAATTGACACACATGGTTAATTGCCTCGACGAACGGGGTCACTGACCGCCACCGACCACCAACGCTATCTTAATGCACAAATATCGCCGGTATCTCGCGAAGCGTCTTCCCCGCGCGTGGGATCGAACGAGCTTTCGCGCACGTTCCACGTAACGCGCGTTAGAACGGAGCTTGCACGAGCTTGCACGCCTGGGACCCATGCGTGTGACGTAACGCCGAGCACGCGCGCGCAAACTGTACCGGCTGATCTAAGAAAAGCGTTCGAAGATCGAGAACCTCTGAGAAACGTTACCACCGCGTTAGAAATCGAACAACGTTGACACCACTTGGGATCAGTTGGACATCTAACTGTGTGGGAGTCAAACTAGACTAAGAGCCCTTCTGACATGGATTTGAAATTTGTATCATTTTCAGCTGACGTCTAGACCCTGTCCAGGTGAGTAGAAGTGATGCAGACATTGGTCAGAAAAATTTATAAAGAAATCCTTTTGAGTGTCGGATGTACACTGCTCATCTAAGCTGCTGATCAGTGTGAATTTGATTAAATGTTGCACATTTAGATAATTATGGAGCGGAGAACGTATCCTGTCCGTGTCAGCCAGGCGTATGCACTTAGTGCTGGTTAATATTTGAACAGGAAATTGGGTGTGAAGTGGATAAGGACTTAGCCAGAGACCTAAATCTCCTAGACTTTCTTTTTAACGAGGATACATAAAACGGCGAGTCTGCTGATCCGTGGGTACGTCAAGCGGAACGTTATTCCGCTCGGTATAATAGACACAGAACGGTCTCTGTGTCATTGCGAAATCGTTCTCCTCATCGAGGATAGCAGTCTATCGGTTTTATTTTCTTCTGATTCGCGTTAACCTCGTTCCACGTTTTCCTCGCGCCGTAAACACCGTTCCCGTTGCATTATGTCAGGTCGAAACGAAAGTTCTCGTTTGTTTCTTAATTTCTACGGAAACCAGTTTGCCAGCTCCTGACACGAGCACAGGTGATCGTATAATTTCCTTCTATCAACGAGTTTTTTTTCATCCAGTCTTATCCGTCAGCTCCTGCCGCAACAATTAATAAAATTGTAGTCCATGGGAACGCGGCTATCCTACTTTCTTATCGAAAAAGGCGAGCCGCGTTGAACAACTTAGACTTAGACCAACCGTTCGATCGGCAAACCCTCCCTGGTCGGCTGGCAAACATTTACGACTGGGTGAGCCTGCAATAAGAACGATATCGCAACGGTTCACGTCGAAACGCGTGTTACGTTCACTGGTCGCGATCAAACGAGCAATCGGAACAACGCGGTGAACCCTTTGCCTTTCAGTTCGCAGGCCTTTTACTCGCAGCGTCAACCAGACGGAAACACCAACGGACTTTCATACTTCTGTGCACCGCACGGAGAAGCCAAAACAAACTCCTCGAACGACTGATCCTGCATGCAATCATCATCGACTCCGAAAAAGGAAAATCGAGAAAGTTTACGACCCGATCGCGGTAACCTTGCACCGGAGGATGTTGCCTGGCGGAGTCGCCAACGGCTGGAACGTTAAAAAATAAATAAAGCTTGTGGAGCGCGGTAAAACGCTTGCGTAAGACCGGTGTTAACCGTATAGAAAGCAAGGAGACGCGGAGCGGCGCGTTTGCGAAAGGAACACCTTTATTCGCCTGCAATTATCCTGCCGTAATTTTTCTCCTGCTCGGCCGGAGGTGCTGCCTGTTGCGCCGTGCGGATTCTACCGAACGCACAGCAGGGAGAGGAGGGCTCTGTCGGATGGAAACGCGAAACAGAAATACCAGAGAACAGACGCGGACCGGGCTCGATCGTTTATAGCCGGGCATCGAGAGATGCAACGTTTGCATCACGCATTAAGGACTTGGCCGAGTTTGCCCGCGCGCGGGTCAGGCGAGTGTGCGACAGAGGCGAGTGTTGTGCCCGCCCACACGACGTTTTCATCACTATTTTCGTTGCCACCTGCGACAGACGCGGCGGTGAAGAAAAGGAAAAAAGCCTCTCGAGCACGACGCTCGCTGTGCCCACGTCGCGCGGTTTTGCAATTTCTTCACCTTCGATGGGTCCTTGGCACTTCCACGCCGTGTCGTTGCTCGCCGCTTGCTAAATGACACGCGGCCACGGTTAACCTCTTCAGGGACGAATTCGCTGAACCGCGTGAAAAGTGTTTCCATTCTTCTCTTTCACACGGTTTCATCCGAACGTGAACCGTGGACGGATGGACGGGCGTTGGTGTTGAGGTTAACTTGGGGCTTAATGGTTGAAGTGACCGGGTCGTGGTTGTTTTGTTTGGTTCTGGAGGTCATTTTTCACGGGTGAAAAACACGCAGAGGAAACGCTTCAGAGATTGAATATTTTAAGTGTCTAATTTCGAGTTATATGCTTTTGATATTGACGCTTTTGTTTTTAGTCTGTAGAACTGTTGTAACTATGAATAGAGGCTACAGTGGATTCGATAGTTTTTTTCGCCTGTGCTGAATGCCACTATAGTGGCGCAAACGCCTTGTCCATCTGTGCTAATAGCCAGTATAGTGGTAAAAATGAGCCATGTCAGGTGTACTAAGGACCACTTCAATGGTTGGTACCTCGTGTGTCATCTGTAGTGGCTAGAACACACCACGTTATCTGTGCTGAGAACCAGTTTAGTGGTTTGAACGCTGCGTACCACTTATGCTACAATCCACTTTAGTGGCGAAACTTTTTAACCAAACAAAACGTGAGTTTCACTGAACATTCTCATACAATGGAAGTGCATTTACCAAGTCACCGGTGAATTGAAGACATCCCTATTTCATCAGTGTCAAATCAACAGAAGCCCAAGCGGATTAGTAACATCTAAACACAAATATGTATAGCATTCTCTAATTGACAGGTGACTGTGTTAAGAGCCAGCTGAGAATAGAGTCTTCCGAATCGAACATTTGCATATATATTTTCTGAAACAGATTATTCTGAGGATCTGCAAAGAAGTTGTAGCAGTCGGGAAAGGATGCGTCCGCCATTTTTCCGCGCGAAGGAATGGATTTCCGTGGCGGGAAGTTAGGCTCGCTCTGATAACCATCGTTGGCGTTTAACGAGGGAGTCTAATCTGGGAGCAACATCGAGCCAGCAGGCTTTATTATATCATAAACAATACGATCAACCGCGTTGAAGAGCGAAAAAGGAAATGCAGGAACCGCCGGGGACGGGTTGAAAGAAATGGAAATACGATGAATGGAACGAGGAACGAAATCTCTGCAACGCAGAATTTTCTCTCTCTCTCTCTCTCCCTCCCTCCTCACGCACTTGTCCCACATTCGATGGGACACGAAAGAAAATAAGGTCGTTAGGAAGTGTAGGCTGTCGGTTGGTTGTTTCTGTTCGACAGGAGCAGCCGGTGGGTAACAGTGAACGAGCTTTGATGAAACATGAATATTTAAAGCGGCGCGTTCAAGCAATTATTCGCTTTTGCGTCCGTCTCGCAGGGTCTCGTAACGAGAATAAGGGTGAAGGCGGATCGGACGTGACGGAGGAGCTTCATTGCTCGATGGAACATTTATCTCGCGATATTCCATTATGTAGACCGGGCAGATAATAGAAAAGAATGGCGGAGATAAGTGGAGAGGAATTTCAGACGACCCGGCAGGTAAAGAAACGAATGGACTCTGGCTGCGTGAGTCAGAGCAAACGTGTTCAGACCTGCACGCAGCCTGAAGATCAATGCCATTGTGAACGTAACTGACCAAAATAAACAAACAACCGCGATAACAGTACACGCAGATAAATAATATCGCATCGAGGTGTCGTTAACGCATCTTTTATCACTGCAAAGGTGAAACGTGTTTGTCTGGGAAAAATGATCTCCTTAAAGGGGTATTTTTTCTACACTTGTATCGAGGGCGCGCTTCAGTAATTTTTCTTGGCAAAACCAGACAAGATATCTTTATGAAACTCTGTAGATTTATTCGTAGACACTTGTTCTGCATTCGTGAATTTTTATACGTTGTTATCATGTAAACTATAGTAATTATTCACCGGGGAAGCAGACAGGCTGAAACGGTTCTTGTCGGATGGAGCACCCCAACCTATCCACTTCCCTAGTGAATAATTCCTATAGTGTAGATAATAACGTATAAAAATTCATGAATGCAGTATAAACGTGTATGAATACATCTACAAAGTTTCATGAAGATACGTTGCTTAGTTTATTCAAAAAAAAAAAAAAAATCTTAAAATACACCTTCAACACAGGTTGAGAAATGTAAATACCACAACACGTTTGTAGTATAGCAAGGTTAAAAGGAGTTCAAAATCCCCCACAATGGTCTTAAAGAAGGAGATGGAAGAGATAAAATGGAATAAAAAACATCTCTATAACGTTGATAAGAAATTTTTTACTCCATCTCTACTTCTTCCATAATCACAGGTCATCATCAGACTGTGAATGTTTATCCACACATTGTTACAGTTCAATATTTATCACTCTAACGCAGTAATAGAAATGAAACTTTGCCAAACATTGTTACTTTTATATACATACAGTCACTCGCGAATATCTTCGTTCACCCCAAAAATAAGGCTATTTTGATTGAGATAAACAATAATTTCGTGTAATAACATATTCATTTATTAATATATGAGGTAACATTAACCGTTTTATAACAGAATGTATTATTGTATAGAAATATTTGAACAGATAATAAAAAAAACGAATTATGTATCTCACAAAAGCGTTCGTAGTCTTATTTTTCAAAATTACGGGTTACATTAATATTTTATCGTGCCTTCTTTTGCCTCTACAACAGCTTTTAATTTTCTTGGCATAGAATGTACCAACTTTACTTTAACTACTGTACAATCACTTTTGTGACAGGCATAATTCATTTTCTTCTTATCTGTTCAAATATTTCCGCAGAATAATACATTTTATCATAAAATAGTTATTGCCACCTCATATGTTAACAAATAAATAAGATACCACACGAAGTTATTGTTCATTTGAATCAAAATGGCCTTTTTATGAGGTGCACGAAGACTGTCGCGACTGACTGTATGTTCGAGAATGTTACATTGCATGAACATCCGCAGTCTGTTGGCCGCGCGTGAAACGAAATAAACAAACGAAAGGGAGAGCTCTCACGTTTGCAGCGCCAGCTTGATGTCGAAGGTGATGGTGGTGCCGGTGTCCACGTGGAATATGTACAGCATCTTCGCGTCTGTGAAGCTCCTTCGACGAGAGCAGTGGAAAGCTCACTCCTCCGCGGAGGTCGGCTCGAGGAAGAGCTTCGTTCGGGCTCAGGTCGCGTCCCGTCGTAGTCAGCTCGATCGGGGCCGTACCCCAGGTAACCCACCGCTCGCGAGTACGGCCCCTTCGGATTTATTCCACATCGATTCACGAGCCCGTCGGTACAGGGTTTGCACCCGCGAAAAATCCTCCACCCTCCGTCGAATGGCTCCACGCACGGCGAAACAAAAGAGAGTGGAACGGCTAGAGGAGTCCCCGACCGCGAGAGACCATTTGTAGGAATAACAGTGGCACAGCCTTAGGGCGATTCACAAGAGGACGGTTCTGCTGGGTTGTCTGAACGCGAAGGTTCCTTGGAAGCGAACGATTCGACGTTCCTCGGTTGTCATCGACGTCCGGTCGTATCCTGGACCAGGTTCCAGCGATGCAACGTCCCGACGATCCCTTTAATCCGAAGAAGTTATGGAGTCCCGGATCAGCTGCTCGTCAAAACAAAGCACTCGCGCGTACGACAACGGCCTCCGTCGTCTCCTCTCTTCGTTCCCGTTGCTCTCTTCTTCGTGCTACGAACGACGCACAACACCACGGACGATGCTTATCCCATTCGATCGGTGCACGAAACTCCAGGGGGACGCCAGGATCCCGTTTTCGTGCCGTGTATATACGCGGAGTGACGTACCGACCACAACAAACAACGCTGCGCACTCGCACGGGAACCTATGCGCAGAGCAGCCGAACAAAGAGACTCAGCTTCGTAACGCGGATTTTCCCCGTTTTCCCTCGCGTTTCACCGTTAACGCGCTGCACACTGTCGATTTATCACCGCGAATGCGCCGAACGCTTGCCCGACCGATCGTTTTTTTCAGGAGAGAAACAGCTCTTGCCGTAGAGAGAGGACAGAGAAGGGCAACTAGCTTGGCGCAGTCCCGTTCGACATTTTGCTCTGACGCATCGCGTCGCCAGCTGTTTACTGCCGAGTGCAACTCGGAACGACCACGGAGAACGGGACGTCGATGGAAACTCGCTCCCGAAGATATTCCACTCGCCTCTCAGCTGTTCCGACGCCGACCGCCGCGCCATCTGCGAAGAAATAGGTGGCGCCCTGTGGCGGGAGTCTCGCTGCGTTTGAATTGGTTGACCTGTTTCAGATTTATCAGCGTTTGTTGTAATCATGTTCTTTGAAAGCTTGTGAGGGATGGTTAGACAGTTGTTTGTTAATCAGTCGATGAGTATAATTTTAGTCACTCAGGATAGAAGACCGAGGGAAGTAATTGAAGGAGTGAGCGAGTGGAATCGTGGTGAAAGGCAATGATTGGATCTGAATATGAATAGTTGAATAGTGTGTTTCGAGAAGAGGGAAAGTAGGAACGTATTATTTATTGTTATTTGTTGTCATTAATCATTTCGTTTGAAAGTCTTAAGTTGTGTAAGACATTGAACACATGAATTCCAAGTCTACCAAACAATATTTTAAGAAAGACAGGTTTTTTGTCTTCTTTAATTCTCCATTAGCCTCTTTGACTTTTCTTGTGAATATTATTCATACATACACAATTTGCTTATGTTTATTTTTTTACCATTGTCAGACCTGATACTCACTCACCCGTAAGTGAGTTGGTAACAATCATATTAGTAAATAATATAGTGTCAAAAAGGGGACTCCTGATGTTTTGAAATTCATAGTAGTGAGTAATATTGATTATAAAGCTAATTTCCAGCAATCATGAGTAGAATTACTTCTAATTATGAAGATATTGAGTATTATTTTCAATAGTTTTTTTTTTCGAAGGTTAAAATAATTCTTTGAAAGATTCTTCAAAAAGTTTCCCATTTCCTACGTCTAAATTCAGGTTAAACTGATTTTAAATGATCAGTATCATAAGATATTATTGTGAACTAAACTCAAATCTTTATCGAACAAAATTGAACGATTCATTCCTGTTTATTTAATGTTCATCCATACGATAAAAAACATTACTTATAGGATAACCTATATCTACTACTATACCTCAATCGAAAGAGAAAACTTCAGGACAGATAGACGTCGCCATTTGAGGTATATTAAACTACTTTAATCCTAATTACTTAGTGTCCTTAAAAGACCTTTTCGCAATTCGTTAAATTTTCCTTATTCTAATATTTAAATGTATGTTAATGGTGTAAGTATCCGTCTGCAGTCAACAAAAGACATTAATTTATTAGAGTAATGCTTATAAAAATCATAAAACAGGACAGTACTTTTAAATTGGTGGAAGCATAAACCGTTAAGAGTCGATTTCTCGAATACAGTAAACATCGAATTCGTGAAATTCAATTATTCTCGTATGAATTTCAAAAGAGCTCGTCAGCGCTGTCGTCGGGCGAGAGCCGCGCATGCGCAGTGACAGGCATCGCCATTATCGCTTCCGTGTGGAGTATCTTCAAGGCGAGCCGAGGCTGTGAAAGGGGAGATTAATGCAAATTTCGAGCTGGTGGGGCCTGATTCGCACGCGCGTTTGTTTATGTGCCGTAACGTTCGAGACGGACGTTTCGTTTGTTCCGATTCCCGCCGTTGTAAACGTCTCATGAATACGTGCCTTGATGCATCCATGGAATACTACAAAACCAGCTCGAAAATAACAGCGCTGCGCCCGAAAATAACCGAGCTGTCAAGCTCGTTGCGTAGTCCGTACGTAGCTAATACTTGCACGTGTATGCTTAATGCGTCGTTTCTTTAACGAATTAATATCGACGCGTCTGTAGGACGGAGCATTATGGCGGCTGACCTTACGTTTCAAATTAAAAAAACATTTCGAACGCGACGCGACTGGATGAATCTTAATTCCATCGTATTGACACGAGCTACCTTAAACGGTGCCTCTTCTGACCCCATTCATGCATTATCAAAAGACAGTGTCCATTTACGATGAGACTGAGATTTAGTTTAGCAATTGATGCGTTTAGTAAGACGTGACGTATCAATAGGGAGGGGGTTCCTAAAAGTCTGGACCAAACTGTACCAGAGTAGAGCACTATTGATATTGATCAGAAAGCATTATACAGGATGTTTTCTATATGTTGATTGTTGTCGTATATCTGAGACTAGAATACGATGCTTGGAAATTGATACGTATCGATATTAATGAGTATGTGACTGGCATGGTCCCATCACTAACGTTTCCCCATTGTTTCGTTTCGTGAGTCACTGTACTTCCGCGTACGGCTAATCGGTGAAAGCGTTATCATCGATCTCCATCGATAACAATGCCTGAAATTTCCCTGTTTGCGCAAAATCTGAGCACGTGTACCACGGTATCGCTGGATCGTTTCCGGAGAGGTCGAAACTCCGTTTATCGGTCGGTTCCTTGACATTATGATATATTCTTCGGCGTAGCGAGTCTACTTCCTCTTATTCCTTGGTACTAGACGACACGTGTCGACGCACCTACACGCGCAGAAACCGAGATTCTACTGCGAAGTGAGTTTACGTAGAAGTCACGACGTAGTTCCCGGTTATATGTTGACATAGTGCTATCTACTGGCTGCTCCGAAGTTTGCAAAGTTCTCCCCACTATTCCTGCCTAACTGTAACGTAAACAGTGACTTGTACACAGCGCGTTCCATTCATACCTACATACAAAAATATTTTAGCCATGTCCTTCAGCCACATCGTTTTTCTTCGTTGGTGGTTTTGTTTATTATATTATTATTTTTAGTGTACATTGTCCTCCGGTATTATTTTTCGGGGCTACCTTTGCCAGTTTCATTGTAGTCTATTTGTTTATCATTGGGGTATACTCAAGGGACTTCATACTGAGGAGTATGTAACTCTTTCTGTGCTCTGGTTCATACGTATATGCGTTCTGAATTCAACCTATGTTCATAAACGACAATACACAGGATACGTGATCATATCTGGACCATCTATCTCTCCTCCTTGGACACAGAGGTCCTATTAAATTCAGGAAACAGGCTTTCTTTCGATCGTCAAAGTTACTTTGGACACGGTCAGCATTAAGATGAGAGCCTGCCTCCAGTAGTTCTGTTACATGTTGACAGACACATGGCGATTCGGAGCTCACCTAAAACTGTAGGGCTTCCAGCTAAAATGACCATAGAAGTCGATGCTGGGTTACACAGGAAGAAAGAAGAAAATTTCAAGATGTCCCCGATTTTCCTAGCGGGAGATGAGTCCGTGGGAGGTGACCCACCTATGGCATTATAGCTTACGCCTCTGCTAGAATGGGAGGATGCTAACATGTAACACAGTATCATAAGATATTGACACATGCTGGTGTGGAGCCCACTTAAACTGTATGCCAGAAATTGGGAAGAGAGATTGAAAGAAGCTTCAGAGATGCAGGGATAAGTGCCACGTGGTTCCCTATGATCCTCTTACCATAGAGGCATCACTGGCTAATCCACTCTGTGGCCAGATCCTTTAGAACAATGCAACTGTTCAAAGGACAATGCAATCTTGGGTCACTTGTCATCCTTAAACTCCCTCAGGCGTCTTTTAAACACCCAGTCAATCGGCACACGATAGCTACGTGATTTCGAGTCCCCAGCTATCGCCTTCAAGCCAAACATTCGTCCAAGTGTCCAGTGTAGTGGTTCTTATTGAACCCTCAGTCCAGTCATAAGTTACAGATTAACGAAATAGCGTCAGGTTAGCTGCCTTCGAACTACCCCTAAAATGCCTCACCGCTGACCCGTAAATCTGACTAAAGTGGGTTACATAGGAACAAGAAGAAGTTAAGCTACTTTGATCACGGTCAGCACAAAAATGAGTGTCCTCCTTCAATAGTTTCCCTGCATCTAGACACAGGCCTACCTAAAACAGTAGATCCCCCTGCTAAAGTGACCATAGCAGTCGATGCTGGGCTCCACAGAAATAAAAAGAAGTTAGGCTACTCTGATGAGTGTCCTTCTTCAGTAGGTTTGCTCCATCTTGACCGCACCTAGAACTGTAAATCCCCCATCTGATATGACTACAGGAGTCGATTCTGGGTTACATAGAAAAAAGGAAGAAAATTTCAAGATGTCCCCAATTTCGTTAACGGGGGACAGGTCCGTGGGACGTGGCCCACCGGTGGATATCGTCACAGGTTACGCCTTTGCTAGAACGGGAGGTTGGTAACATGTAACACAGTATAATAAGAGGCACGCACGAGGTGCACGTGCGTGAGGCTGACCTCGCTCTAGCCACGCACCTCCCGCGTGGCTCTCCAGCGATTCGCGTGCTGCGAAGCCTAACGAGGGACCTTCGTCCGAGCCGTGGAAAACCGCGTGTGTCTCATACACACGCGATGGATCCACTCCACCGAGATACGCACTTTACGTTTTTCCCACCTCGACGCCATTCCCGCGATCGTCCTTTCTCCAGTGTCGATCACTCGAAGCCTTCCCTCGATGATTCACGCCAGCTGCGGCTACCATTTTTCTTTTTCCCGCGGTGTTTCTTTTCGTTTTCGAGCAACGTCACCGCCAGCGATGGGAACGACGACCAAACGTTTTCTCTTCGTTCCAGTGACGTTCGAATTGGCCGCGCGTCGCTTTCGTGTTTGTAATGGCTGGACTGCGGATTTTTATGCAAATATACGTTTTCAGATTTGAGTAGTTTTGATCTCCGCGTAGCTAATGAAACGCGAGTATGAGAGAACAGTTTAAGAAGACGTTTTTTGTTTCACTTACTGTATAAAATGTGCAGTCTTCGGGAACTTGGTTATGTTAAATTGCTTAAAGATTCGCAATCTAGTGATGGAACTTTTGCTTGATTTCATTGGGAGTGCAAATGAGTGGATAGTGTTGGAATTTAATTGTCTTTTTTGGGGGGGACTGTGCTGATTTTTGTTGTAGATTTGGAACAGGTAATTGAAGAATTTGTTTATACCGTACCTTATGGAAAATCGTGCTCTGTGTGCTACGGGCCACCGTACTGGTCTGAGCTTGAGTTTTTAACCCAATGATGATCATCTATGAACAGATGGCCATCTATGATAACCCACTATGAACTAGTGTATCTTACGTAGTTATTACATCAGGCTGTCTTATTAATATCTATATATTTCGTTAACACTTTCACAGCAGATGATAAGAAACGTTATTTTAGTTGCATAATTCAGGTTATACGATGCTTATGATTTCTCTGCGTATAATTCGCAGAGGGCATTGCAATTTCAAATAACAGGTGTAGATTTTTAATGTCCAATTCAAGCGTGTCCAATCCGCGGCTCCACAAGATCGTAAAATTGTAACATTATAAAAAAAATAATAATAATAAAAAATATAGAAACATAAAGGAAGGTTTGTTACTTATATATATGAACTATATTAGGGTTGCAAGACAATTCCTCTTCGCTCAATGCGGCCCAGGCAAGCCAAAAGTCTACACGCCGGGTCTAAATCCTGCAGCAACCAACAAATTGCCGTCTGCGAGTGTATCAAGTGTTCCACAATTTTACAACACTGAAAGAACAAAATTGAATCGTCCACGTTGCAGCAACGAAAGGTTCGGTTCAATTTTTGCCCCAGCGCAGAGAAGTTCAGAGGACGTCGAACGATTTTCTGCGATGGAAATGATCGCGGAGTGAACGTTAGAACCGAATCGCGCTTTTGCGTTTCACTTTCAATGGACAAGCGAGTGTCGATTACATTATGCTCGCGCAACATTTCGCAATCGCAAAATCGAGAAATCAGGCATCGACGCGCACCGGCTCGACGGCCTGTCAAGGTTCGCGGGCTTTTCACGAGGGGAAAACGATCGTTAACGATCCCCGACTACCGGCTCGGTGAATTGGTTAAAACGGTACGGCCCTGGGGAGGCAATTTCTTCATCTACTTTACTTTCGATACTTCCTCGATTCGTTCGTTCATTAACGCGCTGCCCGACACGTCGAATTTAATTTCATGAAACGGCTATTAATCTCACTGCAACCTTACGCGACTCCGACGTTTCAATGGAAACATAAAACAGCAAGTATGCCATGGAATAATTGTAGGGGAAACTTGGCTAATTTTATAGTACTTTTCAGGACGATTTTATTTAATAAATGAATACGAAAAAATTTGGAAGCTTCTGGGAAAATTAATGTACCCATACGTGACCATTCAGAGTTCAAGTTCATTATCAATAATATTTGTCGTGCTGTGGAATAATTGTAGAGGAAATTCGGCTAATTCCATAGTACTTTTCAGGGCGATTTTATTTAATAAATGAATACGAAAAAATTTGGAAGCTTCTGGGAAAATTAATGTACCCATACGTGACCATTCAGAGTTCAAGTTCATTATCAATAATATTTGTCGTGCTGTGGAATAATTGTAGAGGACACTCGGCTAATTCCATAGTACTTTTCAGGGCGATTTTATTTAATAAATGAATACGAAAAAATTTGGAAGCTTCTGGGAAAATTAATGTACCCATACGTGACCATTCAGAGTTCAAGTTCATTATCAATAATATTCGTCGTGCTGTGGAATAATTGTAGAGGCAACTCGGTTAATTCTATAGTACTAGGTGGATAATATTTCATGTTTATACCAAGATTTTTATAGGGAAGAATATCAAGGTGTGTAGGGGTGGACCAAATTTTGTTGAGCAGATCGAATAGGGGAATAACTTACAATACTAATATTTCAAGGTAATGTTTTGTAAACGTAGTATAGTTGAAAAGGAAGGATTCTGATAAAAATCTGCAGAATTAGCTGAGTTTTCTCAGAAGTGTTAAATGTACAGAGTGGACCACGTAATTGTTACACTCCCTATTCGTTAGGGTCTATCAAAGCAGGTAAGAAGCCTCTAAAAATTCACTTACCTTGTAGATTCTGAAATACTGTTAAATCTATCATGGGCAAATATCAAAAACATTTATTATAATATTCCTAAAAAATTATTACTCTGAGTACTCATGTTCATCAGAACCTCTTGTCCTTCTCAATTAGCAAATTTTCTGCCAAAGCTGTAGACTCACCCTGTGTTGCACAATGAAAACACTGGCAACAGTTACAATTAGCAAAAATTAGTGTCGTGTGTTGAGCGACCTAATGTCTTGCGTAACGAATATCGAATTTTTTTATCGGTCGCCATCTATGAACTTTGCCCGCGGCCAACGAACTTTGCCCTATCGTAGTCGCTTTTCCTTGCACTGGTTCGTAACATCGGCGCTGAATCGCGAACAGGAAATTGCGGATTAGCTGTTCGCCTTGTACCTTCAACGTGGTGCACGTTGAAGCATCGCGGAACGAAAATTCCGCACGAAAAACGTGCGCGATTTAAATCTCCTTCGCAGTGGTTCTGAAATGTTGCTCCGCTGATTTTTCCCGTGACAGCGTACACCGGAGCGTTTGCAAAAATGCAAACGGGCTTGTCGAGGTGACGTAATACCATAAATCAACTTTGTTGAAATGACACAAGCTTCTTGCTGGAGCAACGAGAGCGGCTCACGTTCATTAGTCACACGTCGTACGAACACGATGAGAATTATCATCGATTACGTCAATGGCCATTTCATTATTTTCTTCCGTTTCTGCGCAATCTTCGCGAAGCAACACGAAATTCTGCCGTTCGATGTCGAAACGGCTCGAACGTGAATAAAATTTTATCTAGAATTCATAAGGCTTCGGATCAAGATTAAATCTTGACGGTGAAAAATGTACACTTTCTTCGATGATCGCGAGGCGAGTGAGTTAGAAAGCGACAAGCAGGGAAATTTCGTGCACGATCGACAGCGAAACGGAGCACATGCTAATTTTCCTTATTCTGCCCTGACAAATGACTGTGATCGTACTGCGGCGTGCGTTATCGCTGGCAGACGATTATATCGGTTCAGATTGCGCGTGATCGAGAAATTAATAGTCTCATGTACGTATCGCTCGACAATAATGGTTCGCTATTCGGTTTAGCGATATTATTCCGGAAGCGGCGTCCGCAATAGAAATTTCGTTCATTCTCCGCAATGCACGGCCGCTGGAATCGACTCTCCGCGGCTGCAGAAGTTTCCAGTGTGGAGAAATCGATTTTTCCCGGTAGTTCGTTCACGTTCCTACGCCTTTGCGTGCTGTAGCGGCAAAGAATCGACGTTCTATTCCCCTGCATGGGTTATCGGCCGTTCCTTTTATCGTTCTTTCCGTGGTGTCGCCGACACGACACTTCTACGATGGCGTACGTAACGAGGAGAGCGAGAATAGGCGACAAGGACCGCGAGAATGGACGTGTTAGAAAAATTCGGTCACCGTAAAGTTGTATAAACCACTCGACATAACTCTCAATGGCTCTGTGATGGGAAATACAAAGAGGAAAGTCAGGATAGGTGGTAAGAGAGGCGAGAAGGAGACGAATTATGAAAATTCGGTAACCGAAAAATTTTATGGAGCGTGTGATGCGACTTGAGACACTTCTACGATGGCAGATGTGATGAGAGGATCGGGATTAGGCTTACAGATACAGGTTAACATGATGTATTGCAAAAATTCGGTGACCGAAAAAATTGTTTGCTACCTGCGGTTTGGCTTGAGATACTTTTACGATGGCAGATATGATGAAAAGATCGAGGTTAGGCTAAGAGATACAGGTTAACATAATGTAATGCGCAAATTCGGTAACCGAAAAATTGTATACAGCCTGCGATTTGACTTGAGACACTTCTGCGATGGCAGATATGACGAAAGGATCGAAATTAGGCTAACAGATACACGTTAAAATGATGCAGTATAAAAATTCGGTAGCCGAAAAATTGTATACTGCCTGCGATGTGACTGGTGACATTCCTACGATGTCAGATATGATAAGAAGATTGAGATTAGGCTACGAGATACACGTTAACGCGATGTAGTGCACAAATTCGGTAGCCGAAAAATTGTATACAGCTTGCGATTTGACTTGAGACACTTCTATGATGAGAATATTGAGATCAGGCTAAGAGATATACGTTAACATGATGTAGTGTACAAATTCGGTAACCGAAAAATTGTATACAGCCCGCGATGCGACTCCTGACACATCTACGATGGCAGACGCGAAATAGACGACAAGACACGCTACTAGACATGGCAAACATGAAGATGAAAGCTCAGACAGATGATAAGGAACGCGTGAACGTGATGATTGACGAGAATTCGGTAACCGAAAAAGTGCATAGACGCCACACTTCTCCATTTACGAAATTTACGATGAAAACGAAGACAGTCTCTAGTTCTAAGAAAGTGGTCCACGTGAGAGTTCGGTAACTCCCGAAAAGAGATAACTCTGTGGAAAAAACTCGGAAACGGAAGCGAGAAGAAAGATCGCACGGTCGATTACGAATGAAAATATTTACTTTGTCGAAAGTCGCGTATCAGATAAACGGCAAGGACGACTGAGAGATGATAACGTTCGTGTCTGTCGAACAATCTCTGCGCAATAGCATTATCTAGCACGTTCTCTCTCGCGAACGTGCGTCGTTCTAAATTCGGTTCGTTAGGAATATTTTTGGCGGGCGATTTTCGATGGACCGAAACATGCCCTCCCGTCACGATCGAACGATACGAACGGCGGTAGGCAATGCTGCGTGAACATATAGCTATTATGTTCGAACGATCTACAGGGTGTTCACAAAAAATTATGCCGAATTTCAGAAGCACGTAGTACTCTGAAAAATAAACAAACAACGTTTAATCAACAGGGATCGTATAATTAACCCTGTAAGTATTATGGATCGCAAGCTTGGATTTCAATCTGTGATTACCTTTTTGTGTACAGTTCCTGGTATTAAAACTATTAAAAAACGAGGAGATTGTTTCGTAGAGACTATACCTAAGTAGAGATTATAAGAAAATATGCCATTCCGCAATACTATTGGGATCTGTGCTGAGGACACCTATAGGCGTTAGGGTACTGTGTTTTATAAACACTCTTTGAGAGCTTCCACTTGTGAGGCACGATTGTATAAATTTGTGAATCATGTTGAGCTTGTGTACAATTGAATCATGATTCAACGACATGAAGGAAAATTTGGAATCCTCTGAGCATGCGGTAAAACTGTCAGAATGAGCGGCAACCTTACGTCACCTGCAGGACATATGGAGCAGATATGAACATTAATAACACGCAATGAGATAATTTTCGGTCCCACGTTGATTAGACAGCTTCTATTCGTTTTTGAGAGTATCGTCAGCCTATGAAGATTGACACAAGCTTTAGTGGACACACAGTATAATGGCGGCGGTGCATTGCATTCGTCACAGTGCTTGCGCGGATCGACCACCTGTCCGCGTCGCGGAATTATTCATCGGTTAAAATTAGAACTTTTTATACTTGTCTTATCGACCGTGTAATTCACCGCAATCGAAGATCGAGATAACGCAACATTTATTTTTCCTCGTCCGCGTTCAACGGGGGTCAACGCTAATCTCCATCTGCGCTTATTGTGCGGGTACTCAAATTAGTCCGCTCAGGGTCACTTACACGTTGCTGTATAATTATCCTTTGTTTCATCCACGGTGTGTGCAAAGGACTAAATAAATGCAGAGGTACGAACAATTTGTTAAGAGTGAACAGTCTTTTTGCAAATAGGACCGCGAGTCTAAGTCCAGGTCTAGCATAGACGTTGAGTCTAGGTCCTAGCGCTATGCATATAGCGATGAATTGGAAGGCAACCAAATTTGAAGTGGAGGAAGGTTAATCGATCGTAGAGTAGATTCGAAACGCGGATTTCTCGTCGAGGTATCGTATTCGGTCACGTTTCGATTGCACTTGCATACGACATCGATAGCGCACGATGGTATCGTTCTGAGGTCAACTGAAGCACGTGATCAGAGTCGTGCTAAAGGTGGACGGTCGTTTTATCTTTTTATTGTTCCCACCAAGACGCCACGCGATAAGTGCAATGAAAAATCCGATGAGGAAGCGGACGATTCGTGTCTGGGAATCACGAGCTTGCGATTGCCACAATTATTTCCACCTGTACTGATTTCGAAACGATCCTCCGCATCCGCGCTGTTCGTTTAACCTCCCCAGGTCGAATTTATGTAACAAGGAAATTCGAAAAAATTCAGAAACTTCTGGGAAAATTGATGTACCCGTACGCGACCATTCAGAGTTCAAGTTCATCGTCAATAACATTTGAATAACAAAATATCAACGCTGCAAAGGTTCCACTCCCGCAATCGTCGCTATCAGCCGCTGTTATCCGTGGAAGAAATTATCCCCCTTCGATTTCTTTTCAACGAAAAGCTATCGACGGTACTTCTGCTCAAGGTCGTCTGAAGGTCACCTCGCACGCGCAATAAACGAACACCTCCTTATCAGTTATGATACAAGTTTATTGAATCACTGCTTTCTCGCAAATCAACAATGTCAGTGGGCCCTTGAGTTGCTTTGTTTCTCTTTTGTATCTTTTTTTTTTTTCCCCCCCTCCCGTGTTTCGTAAGGTACCAAAATTCCTTTCACGCCCGTCCCTCGTTTGAACGTCTCAAACTATGTTTCGTGTGTCTCGGTCGTCGATAGAATGGTTGATCATGATGGCGATTCATTAATTCATGACAATAATAATAATCATAATAGCGATAATAGTAATAATAATAATAATAATACAATAATAACGAGATATGCTAACTGTGATAATAGTCAAGAGATAACAATTAAAATATACATACACGATTTCATATAGATTTCATCAATATAGCAATCGGATGGCGGAGCCAATTTTCTTCCTTGTTTTTTCCTCGTTTCGTCGATGAACGTGCCTAATCGCTATGTCGAAATTTCTTTGATTTCGTGATATGACAGTATTTTTTTCTTCCTTTCGTGACGCAAGAATGATTAAAATGATTTAACGCGCGTAGGTCGATTTCGTCTCCTACAAATTGTGTCTCTCCTTCCTCTCTCTCCCGCTCTCTCTTGATTCGTTATCAAATTTCAATGCTTCCATCTCACTCGTTCACTCGCTCGCTCTCTCTCTCTCTCTCTCTCTCTCTCTCTCTCTTTCTCTCTCTTTCTTTCACTCTCTCTCTCTCTCTCGTTCTCGCTCTGCGGCACTAATTTAATTAAATCGATTCATATTATTATTATATGTATATAGTTGCGATATATGTACAATACGCGCGGGCAGCCAGCCGGCGCGATACACAAATGTATAGTTTTTCAAATTGATACCGTACGAACGATCTTCGTAACAAAAAACACCTCCGATCCGTTCTTCGTTCATAGAAATCCGCATGTTTCTCGATCTCCTCTCTCTGTCGTCGCCTCGACAAAATATATTTCTGTTTTGTTGTTTCTTTTTCTTTCGGTTTCGCAGCGCGTCGTCGCGCTCAGATCACTTTTTTCACTGTTTTGAAAACGAATCGAAGCGCCGGACAGGAATTTCGTCGTGTCATTCCGGTCGAGACTCGCGGGAATCGGTTCCCCTATTTTCATCCTAACAATCGGCAAAATTTTACGTGAAAGTGCTAATGTTAGGTACAAAGAGGAAAATATATGTATATATATATGTATATGTATGTATATATGTACGTAGCGTAGGATGAAAATAGCGAGTCTTTCTTTTTTTTTCCTTGGAAAAATAGTTCGAAACGATTATTATGTAATCAGCCGCAATGAAAGGGCCAAAAAGGGATAGATTAATTGTGTGGCGATCGCGGTCTATACGCTCCTTTTTTCTCTTTTTTTTTTATTTACAAATTCACCTAAGATATTACAAGCTATGCCTGAGGCTAGAAAAATGCGATCGCTCGAGCGCAGGGAGCCCGAAGTTCGTCCGCGAGATTCGGTGAGGAAATTCGGCTACGAAATTCGAAGCTCCGAGCCAGCGTGAAAAAAATCGACGCCCACTCGCGTCGCGAAAAGACAATTTCCTTTTTTTTTATCTCTTTTTTTGCTCGAAGAGGACGCTTCTCGATCGACTCTCGATCGATACAAAGATTTCGGCAAAATTATCGAGAAGCATCTCGATCGTAAATAAAATTCTTTATCCGATCCCCTCGATAACAAAGATCGAACTTTCGATCGATTCGTTGACTGAACCGTCGAACGTTTCTTTCCGTTAAGACAACTACGCCGCGACAGATCGCCCAAAACTCGTGCTCGTTGATATAAAAATCGGAGAAAAAGTGTCTTATGTACAGTTTGTATTGTTGTGGAAGGCAAGGCTACAAGGATCCCCCTTAGAATCACAACGAATCCACAGAACACCCATACAACAACACGGACACGTCGATACAACACATGAAAACACGTTTAATAAACGTTAACCCTTCCACAGTCGAACCGATCAAAATCGCTCAACAGGACCGTGCTGAATTTATTTCATACTTCCACCGAATTCTGTCCGACATTCTGCGATTACAACTCTCGTTTGGCACACGTTTTCCTCATCGAAACTTTCACAGAGCAACTTGCAAATTTTTTGTACAATTTTACTGTCTGAATATCTCTAATCATCTTACATTACGAATTATTCGTCATTCATTGCGACAAATTAAATGAAACTATTTATAACGAAGAGTGCAGTTCAATTTTAAATTCTACTATTCGATCTAGTTTATCTCTATATTCTCGTACGTATTGATCAAGCGAAATCGCGGCAGGAAAATCAGCAGAGAAGCAATTTTATCTTTGAAACAGTTTTCGTCAGCACAGGATATGCTCGAGCCAATATAGTGGCCGTTAGCGGTACCGTCCGCTCCGAGTGAACCGTGGAAGGGTTAGCCGTGTACGGTAACCTCTCGATCAACCATCGAACTCGTAAAAATCGTGTAACAATCGTAGAAACCGGTTCTAATCCGTCGCTCGAAAAACCTTTGAATAGTGTCGAGCAAAAAACCTTTGAAAAATATCGTCCTCCGTTCTCGAGTGAATAAATCGAGCCACGCTACTCTAGCTACTCTAACGCGTATAAAATGTCCTGGTGTGTCCGCGCTCGAGTCGATCGTCGAGAAAGAAAAGGAAAAGTGTAGAGAGATGTGTGCGCACCGTGTTCAGAGCTGGTCCAGGACACGGACCAGCTTGTTACAATAATTAATCCTTAAAATATTCGGTGTAAAAATAGGTATGATACAGGCGGCGAGGTGGTCGGACCCCGTCCGTGAAAAAAACGAGCTGCTTTTCCCTCTTTCAGTTCTAGCTGAAGAATCTTGAACCCTCACCGGAGGTCCTTCGAAATCGAGCCACGTCGAACGAGCAGGAGCCTCCGTTTCGACCAACCTCCTAAAAACTCGGTTGCATACGAAAAATCTGGTCGAAGGCCCACGTCCTCCCGAGGTCCTTCCGTTTCAGAACGTCCTGCCACACGTGGGACCGAGTCAAATCGCTCGAAAGCCGTTTTCAGCGGTTTGTTCGTGTATCTTCCGTTCCTCCAGTTTGGTTGTTGTCGGTGATTTTTCTCGAGGATGTCCTCGTGATCGCTTCAATTCTGACGACTCAGGGCGTCGCGACGCTAGCGTCCTCAGGTCACGTCCACCACGAGCCCGTGAACCCGATCCTCGGCTGGCTGCTACGTCAGCAACTTGAAAAACATCAGGGCTAGGGATATGTTGATGAAGAGCACCAGCATCACCAGCTGCTGCCGGGAGAACCAGTCCTGAAACGATTTCGTTCGGTTAGACAGCCATTTTGTACTTTATTTTGGATAATCAAAAGTCTATGGATAGTGGAGGGTTGCTAGAATCGAACGTTTAACTTAGAACAATTATTTTAACCCTCATCTGTCCCTTGTGCCAGTTTCGCACACTTTACTCACAGAAATGCGATAAATGCAAGAACGCAGTATGCTTGCACATCGGTTTATTATTTATAATAATAATAATAATGATTGTTTATTGATCCTTAACAGTATATGTACACAGATTTACAATAATATGATTCCAGATGTTCCGGGGGCTTCCATAGCTCCGCTCGGCATTCACACTTAACACTAACATAAATTTCCTTAAGGTATTTTGACAATAATTGTTATAATAATCCCAACATTTGAAATACTGGAAAAAATACAATAATAAAAAAAGCAGTGACTATCGGTTTATTATTTGTGAATGATGCGAACAATCTGAATCATCTCATTCCAGAATGTAACTGCAAAAATTTAAGTTTTTTATTTTCGATAAAAGAATTTGGAAATGTAACTACTTATCTTTTCGGTATGTTGATTTTTTAATCATTGTGTCAACTTGACACCAAGGGACAGATTAAGTTGGAACACTGAGGGGTGGATGAGGATTAACAATGTTGAGTCTGTAGCAGGGTCTCCGGAGTGACCATCAGTGTTTAATTTTAATCGGTAATAACCGAATTTCGTTCTCGGTAACCGAATTTAGGGATATTTCAGTGAACCAGAAATTGCATAAACATGAATAACACTTGAATTCTTATAAAACACCTATTTTAGTCTAATCTACCTTCTTACTGTCTTATCAGGTATAGATATTCTTGTTTTCTTTTTTATCAGCTCCCTATTGGTTCGAATAACAAATATTCCACCGTACTTTTTCCACGCAGATCCCTCGTATAACTGTCAAAACACATCGTAAACATCGTGACCTGCAAGATACATCGTCGTAGAAGTAAACAAATCGGTTTCATAACAGTTTGTTAAACTGTATACGTACTACTAATCGTGCGACGTATTTAATCAACGCGCGTGGAAAGTGATTAACGATAGCAATATCGATGAGTCATGGAGCGAGATATCGTTCTCCGTTTCTTTCGTATTTCCACCTCGGTCGAATTCGAACTTTAAGAAACACCTGAACACTATTATTCACCGCGCCGAGGAAATATAAAAAGTCAAATAACATATAGTTTCCCGTTATCGTTTAATATCATCGATTAGCGTGGTCATTGGCCGTAAATGGCCGATCGATGCGCACGATGAATTTCATGAAGAAGAAATACGTTGCGGATTCGCCGGGTGATTATGATTCAGAGGATGGCGAAGCGTAGACCGGATATTCAAAGCGGCCGGGTTTCGATTAAACATTCATAATCACGTATCGATACTCGCGCGACCTACTCTTTGCAATCATCCGATAAGAAGCGAACGTTTTTGCGTCGTTAATTCGAGCGCTAGCCTCGTCTCCCCTCTTTCAATTATTTGTTTTCCAAGGTCGCCGGTTGCCCAGTTTATTACGTCTGATTTCAACGTTCTCGGCGCCGCAATCGTGATTTTTCGAGGTCACCGTCTTTTTCTTTTTCGTTTTTATTCCTCCGTTCGCCTGCCGACGTTGTCAGAAGCGACGAGAAGCCGGGAGGAGAGAGAGTCATGCGAATTTCGCGTCAGGAGGGGCATCGATCGCGATACCATTAAAGCTCCGATATTAAATTTACGATGAGAACAGCCTAGCGCGATATCATTAAATTTCCACGAGTCTAATTGGACGCTCCCGTGATTACGCGCGTCGAAGAAATTCCCGTCGAGTTTTGTTCTCGACGATGAAACGCGAGAATTCTTTACTAAATGTTCTGCTGGAGGGTTCGTGTTGATCGAATTTGTGAGATAGGTTTGGGATATGTTGAATGTAAATTATAAGTGATCGGAATAATAAGAATATTTCTGTCTGAAGTTGAAACGCTAAGTGGCGCGAAGGAGCGGCGTGTCATTATTGCCGCGCGTCCTATAGGTCCGGCAATCGTTTTAATTTCACACCCTGAACAACGAAATACAACAGACAATTTTAGGTGTGCTCCTGCTTTTAATAAACGCCCATAAGAAAAAGGAAGAAGTGAAACAGAAGCATCGTGGGTAGTTGAAAAGTCGAAAAATAGTATGTGTACTGTATATATGTGTTTAGTATCGTTTCAATCATTAGAACATCACCAATTCATTAAAATTACTTGCATCAACATAAAAAGAAATATATAAAATTCAACTTGTTGACACTCGATGACCTAATCTCTGAACAAGGAGTCCATTTCAAGAGCTAGCTCTGAGGAAGAGACTAGACCCTAACAGAGAAAGGTCCCCAAGCGATACACCAATATTTTAGTGATCTTTTGCATAGATTAGACTTTGATACACTGATGTTTTCTATTTGAACATAATCTCGATTATATCTATCTGTGTATGTGTACACATGATTGTGTTGTCTGGGTTGATTTGATAGAATCAGCGTTTTGGGTTCGAGTGTGTTTAAAAGCGTGTGTATGAGTCTATAGGAGCATGTATGTATCCTAACACAGTGACATAGGGATACAAAATAAGTGGATACAATGTTCGAGTAGATAAGCATCATCTCTCTGTCTGTGTGTCTGTCTTAACTTCTTCTAGTGTATGTGTAGTCTCTCTGATCTGATCTGATCTTCTTAAGCCTTCTTAAGTATGAAATCTACCTAGACAGTGAGCATAATGTTGATGCTTGTTACTCTGCAATCTACCTAACTTGCAACTGTGGGCCATCTTGCTGTGTACCTTTCAGGTAGGTGACGATACCCTGCGCCCAGGGTGGCCTCTACATTAGGGTCACAGAGTAGGTTTACGATACGTCTATTAGTATTGAGAACAAGGGATCTCTGAAGGCACAATTAAACTCCAAAAACTCAGGACTCATGGCAATTGAACTTCTGAAGTCTTAATTCCTTGCTTACAAAAGATTCTAAAGTCAATTGCTTTACTGTCACAAGCAGAAATGCTTCTAAAGAATGGCAGAGTCTCGATGAACGTATCATAAACATAATCTGAAACAGATTTCCGCGTGTGGCAGAGGGCTTAGGTATCTAACAATAAATTTAGCGACTCTGAGGATGGAATACTCTGAACACATGGTTTTGGGAGTAGTATAGTTGCAAAGAAGCATCAGTGTATCAAGCTCTATCACTCTATGAAACTTGATTAAAGTATCAGTGGTGTCCATTGGGGTCTTTTCATCGCTAGAGTCATTCGCTCTGAAAGTGGAGGACTCTGTAAACCCTAAACTGTACAGAGACGCGAACTATTAACGAATAATCATTAGCAACTTACTTTAACCTGAGGACTGACCAGGTAGAGCAGAGGGTTAGCCCTGAGCCTTTCGCTCTCGTCGATCTGCCTGCGGATCTCTTCTCTCCTCATGCTGCTCAGAACACTGACTTCCTCTCTGGACAATGGTGCCGTGGCTGTCAGCTGAATAGGCTGGGCCACATCCGGTAACGATTTCTTTCTTTGAAGGGATATCGTTGCCGCCGGCATCGCCTGCACGAAGAAAGGAAACGAGAAACAAAGAGAGAGAGGTGGACCTCGCACAGACTTACTTCTACAGGAGTTCCCACAAAAGGGATCACCAGGACTCCCTGTTGCCGGAAACCGTGAAACGTTTGCACTTTTATCACAAGTTCGAAGAGTATTGACACGTGAATCTGCGGTAGACAGTTTTGGTTAGTGAACCGGAGATGCTGAAGATACAGTGTTTCTTTTCTAGGTTCTAGAGCACTAGACAAATGTACCCTATGGTTAATTAAGCACAAGTCCGGTTAGTACAATGTTAAAACATTTTTTATGCTGTATGTATTTCAAGATTAATCCTAACACCCTTTGATGTTAAATTTTGTTCGTAATAAATTAATTAGAGGCTGAAGAAAATTCTTCAGGGTGTTATAAATAATAGTGTGAATAGAGTAATTGTATAGTTGCTGCTAGAAATTAAACTTCGTAATCCTGACATCCTCAGTATGAAATTTTATTCAGAATAAATTAATTTGGAGCTGAGGAAAATTCATCAGGGCGTTACCAATAACATAATATAAACAGAGTAATATAGAGTAATTATGTAAAATAGAGTAATTAAAGTAATTGTGTGGCTGGTGCTAGAAATTAAACTTCGTGATCCTGACATCCTCAGTATGAAATTTTATTCACAATAAATTAATTCGGGGCTGAAGAGAACTCCTCAAGGTGTTACCAATAACATAATGTGAATAGAGTAATATAGAGTAATTATGTAAAATAGAGTAATTACAGTAATTGTGTAGCTGGTGCTAGAAATTAAACTTCGTAATCCTGACATCCTCAGTATGAAATCATATTTACAACAAATTAATTTGTAGCTGAAGAAAACTTTTCTGGGTATTGTCAATGAAAGTGTATATAGAGCAACTGTATAGTTGGTGCTAGAAATTAAGGTTCGCAAGGTAGAGTGACCTTGAGCTGTACAATTTGGCGTGTCACCGAGCCGTTGGACGTTTACGTGTTCATTAGTTCCACATTTTAAAGAAGCGGAGAAAACAGGACGCTGAAGAGGGGTGGACAAGGAAACCTTGGATCGCTTCCAAAACGTGCAGCTCGTAATCGTACGTAATAATGATGCAAAGGCCAAGAATCCTACGATGCGTTGACCTTCGACACGATTTTTTCTCACTCGTCTTCCGACGAAAGTCTCAAAGCCGACCGAATAAAATATTTCGGTTACCGAACTCAGAGTTTCGGTCACCGAACTGAGAATTTCGGTCACTCATATAAACGTAGTTCACTATTAAAAATCTCCAATCATCATTATACAACAATAAAAACCGAGAAAATATAAAAATATTAGTTGTTTATCCATTGGAAAAATAGATGAACAAATGCTTCCACGTTTCAGCAGGCCTAAAATTAGATCGCTGGCGTTTCCGTTCGGCGTTAATTTTCTCGATAGCATTAATTAGCCTCGATGAGAGTACTCGTCTTATTTCGTATTCCCCATCTCTCTTCAAGGGTCATCGGGACTCTATTCCCGGTTTCGAGGTTAGTTTTTCAGCGTATTGTAAATTGCACCGATAATATTCCGTATCCTTCGAGCCACGCTTCGCTTGCGAATGATAATGGTATCTGGCGATTTGCTTCGTGGTAATCCTTGCTGAGACTTATCTTTCAACACGTGATTCACGTTCGATCACCAGCTGGCGGTTTTCATGAACATCTTCAGCAATGGAGAGACCTATAGTCTTCCAATTCCTCAGATTTTTAATATTTAGAGGACTATAGAATTTTATTACACCCTCGATGGCACATTTCTGCTGTTTAGTAACACGGTTCGTGACCTTGAAGTGTTAGTGGACTCAACACTAGGCTTCACTGATCTTTCAACATGTGATTGTTGTTCAATTAACAGCAACAAATGATTTTCATGAACATCTTCTGCGTTGGAGAGATTCATAGGGTCTCAGTCTTTGAGGTTGTTAGAGTTTAGAAGTTGTTACAGTAGAGACATGCAAATTAGGCTTCTGAAGGTCATTTCCTTGTCTATGGCATAGCTTATTTTAAGAATTAAGAAATGAGCAGTTTTCCTAATCTGGAGGTCTTTACTATAGCAGCTGGTACACAAATGATTGGGGCTAACCTCTTGTGGTCCAAATGTGGGACACTATTAGACCCTGAAGACTCCTATAAATTTTTCTATTTAGTAAATTTAACACCATACTTCGTCGATGTTTTACTATATGAAGTAGATAGACCAGAGAGTCTTCTTTTTTCTATTGAACTCTCTTACAAGGACATTTGTAGAGTCTGAGCAACTTAACTCTTCAGCTCAGAGGACATTTACTGAATTTAACAAATTCTAAACAATTGTTTGACAATTACATCAGACTACTGACATCTGTCGACAGTTTACCACTTTAACCCCTTCAGCTCTGATACTTGAGGACCATAGCAATTCACACTTTTGACAGACACATGTGTGGGTCTATAGAACACAATAAAAGCTTCTCAGAACTCGTACATGGTCTCATAGCCCTGAAGAGGTTCAATCTTCAAAGAAACATCACAAATTCATAGCTTCTAGAGTCTAAATATAACCCCTTCAGCTTCGATACTTGGGGACCACAGCAATCTACACTTTTGACAGACACATGCGTGAGTCTATAGGACACAATAAAAGCTTCTCTGAACTCGTACATGATCTCATAGCCTTGAAGAGGTTAAATCTTCAAAGAAACAGTGGAAATTCGTAGATCCTGCAGTCTAAATATAGAGCAGTTGAGGGGGTGGACCAGAAGAGGTTAGGGAGTCTAATAAAAACAATTTCTCTGACAAGAACGCTTCCGCTCGTTCAGATCTCGGACCTATCTAGGACCTGTCCAGACCCCAGGTGTTCAAGTTGATGGTAATTTGAAAGTATGCTCGTACCTCCACAGGAGGTGAGACGATCCAGGACTCTGAGGCCCTTCTGGCCATGAGGGCAGGGCTGCATAGCAGCGCCTCCTCCTCTTCCTCAGGATCTGACCAGAACATCTTCGAAAACCTTCAAAGTCTCTAACCGCTCTTCAGGATCAGGCGAATCCTTGTTCCTCTAACTGTTTCGAAGCACCCGACTCTGTACCACCTTCCACGGACGGTTTTCGAACATTTTGATCGCGTTTCTCACCACTACGGGGGTGCAGGACGTGCTTTTTCCGGACGAATCGCTCGGTTTCTGTTTTTTTCAGTGACACGACGAGTGAAAATGGGAAATTCGGTAACCACGGCCTCCTGGTGAGGAAGCCAGGCCGCAGACTGAACGGCCCTGGCTCGTTCGACCGAAATAGAGAGACGCCCCACTATTTTCACGTCGAAATAGCATCGACGTGCAGCGTCGCGACGCTCACGGCTGTGAAACGACACGACCCATGCCAGAGCTTCGTCGATCCGACGTGATTTATGACGGCCTGTCGTCGGATGACCCTCGTTCGATTTTATTCCAACCGGTCCCTCAACTTTTTCCTCCGTTCATCGTATCCTACAGACTTCCTCGGGTATATACTTCTGTTTCAACTAACGACTGTGCTATCTTTTTTTTAACAATCTCCTCTCCTTTGTATTTCTATTATAGTCTGCGGCTCGAGAAGTTTTTCAGGTACTTCTGCAGATGTCATATTTTCTCTTTATTTTCTTCTTTCTCTTTTGATACGGTTACTACAGAATGTGGTTCGATGGTCTTTTCATGTGTAATTACTTTGTTTAATAATTAGAGTACCTTCTTTATTTTATTTTTGAGATTCTTTTGTGATTCGTAAGCTTCTGTACATAGTTTTAATTTTAGGAATAATTGTAAATTCTTTTTAAAATTCCTGCTATGAATAATAGCTTCGTTGTTTATTTATCTAAATGTGAGTGAGTCGTAGGGTCTCATTTCTGTTTTTCTTTCGTGATTCGTAAGCGTTCGCATGAAGTTTTAATTTAATCTTTAAAGTAATTGTAATTTTTTTTTATATTCATGGTACGTGTACAAAATGTTGTATGTCAGTTGTAGGGTCTATATGTGTACCTTTTTCTTCCAAATTTTGGACACGGTGCAAGCTATTCAACAAATTTTCAGGACAGTGTATATCGAACAGTATCGATCGGTATTTTTAGTTTAGCCTCGGCCAGGATATTACTCATGTTCCCGGTAACCAAGAAGGCAAAACATTCACAAGATTCTTGCTTTCCTCTCGACGTGAAAATTAAATTTCTCATTTCACACTCTTCCTAATTTATTCGATCAATTTTTGTTTGTTAAATATAGAATTTAACACTCCACCGTTTCGAAGGGGTTACATCCACACGAATTTCCCGATTTTCGGTATCTGTGTCAGGGAAAATTGCATTGGTACCGCCAATGTCGACGTTTTATTCGTGCCAGCCCTAGAAACTCAAAACTCCATTTCTCTGAACGAATTCCGACTCCTCGGCTTCTGAACACATTGTTTAACCTCCATTGACTACGATTGACCTACTAACCAACTTTTAACCACATTAAACAAAGCAGAACTCTCAGAACCAAACGGCCACAAGGTCCTGAATATTTCAAAAATATAAACCCGTTCCACACGAAGTCTTTTACATTCAATGTACGTAACTCAGGAATGCGAGTGTAATTATGTTTGACTCGAGGGTTTCTTTTAATCTGAATACCATTGGTTTAGTAGTTGGATGCTTATGAAAAATGTACAGTGTAGTATGTATGGAATAAAACATAATTTTAAGAAATTTATTTCGAGAGTAGGTAATTTGAAATATAAGTATTATGGTGCCACAAGGTCGCCACACGAGTGCAAAGAGTTAATAAACATTTTCAGCAGATCCTGAAGAAATCAACTGATAAAAATGAATACAAAAGAAAAATAAGAATAAAGAATAGCTTTAATCGAATGTATTGGTTAATTGGTAAAGGCTCCATCGAAGTGGCGAAGAAAATGTGTCGAAAGGAGATCGAAGATTCGTGTGTGGTGTTCACGGTCAATACGCCACCGGAAATATCGTTACGCAAATAAAATGGAACTCGCAATTCGCGTTGTCTGATTCACGTGGCTGGCATGCGAATAAATTCGTCGAGCTTTTCGAGAATTCCAACGACGGAACATCGCCACGCCAAAATGGGGCTCGGCCCACTCGTTCCTGTTTACTGGCTTCCTTATTGCGATTTTATATTATCTACAAGCTGTTTCAGGCGAAGGACTGCAAATTGTTGGACATATAGATATCCTAAAAAGTCTTATTAACGTTAGGTTCAATTTGATTGAGTCGAATTAGAAAACCCTATGTCACGTGCGGAAAAGTCATTAACTACCTCTCTAAGCACACTCATCGAACGCTCATAGGCGTTCTCCGCACGGACAGTAAGTTCCTCCTTGCAAGAACTGTATACTTTAAAAATCTTATAACATTTTTTATTCATATTCAGCTGTTTATTCAAATAACACGACCCGAAGTATAATTCATAAGAAAATACGTGCAACAGCTCTGAGAATATTTATTATAATACCTTACTGGTCTGAATAAGTTTCAATTTTCTGAGTGGCTGTGTTTTCCTTTAATTAAAAGAACAAACTGAACCCTTTGTACTCCAAGTATACCTGTCAGGTACTGATAGTGTCAGGCAATCCAGTCCAAGTACGTCTCTCAGACACTCCATTGGTTTGTCAATTTTATCTACCAATTTTTGCACACTGTGTCAAAAATGAAATATTTCTTAATACGTAAAAGTGAATAAAGCCTAAATCTCTTATCTCGATGAAGTTCTCTTGGAATATGATTACTTGAAAATTAACATTTGGTTGCAGTAGCTCTCAACTATATTGCATCATCACATTAGTTATGGTGGAGTTGCTGGTCTATCGCATCACAAGATGCTTGGAGTGCAGAGGGTTAATCTAATAAATATTAAAAGAATTAATATTATTCATCATTTAAAATTCCAAAAATTGTGCTAAACGCCACGTCTAATCCCTTAATTCGTCTTTTCAGAAACGAGGATTTATCGCGTTGCAAATACGTTCTCAATTGAAAGTGAGTTTGAGCACGTCCGCGATAATCGATTAAGCGGCTCGCTCGACACGTTGTTTTCTCGTTGCCGGAATAATTATCGAATTTTAATCTGTGACGGTGAGTGGCGCAACAATAATTAGCCTTGTTAATCGACGACGATATCCCGTTGCAAAAGTATTTTATTGCAGACGGTCTGTTCACCCGTCGACTTATCGATATGCAAGGTAACGAGACGAGCCTTTGTTATTTTTTTAAACGAGCCGCCCATCAGAAATTAATATTCCGTGCCGTCGCGTCACCGCTGCCATACGTTCCTTTCGTCGTATACACCGTTACGTCGTCGATGTTTCCTCCATTTGAAATATTCACGTGAAACAATGACGTTTCATCAGTTAAGAAAAATTAAAATTTTATATTCACACACGTTCGGCCGATTTTTGTGCACGCTGAATAAGATTTGGTTAATCGATACCCGAGGCTATTGACTCGGGCCACTTTCGATATCATTGACACGATTAAACTGAAAAACAAACGTGAAACTGTAGATAATAATTAATTCCGTTTTTGTCAGAAGCTTCGCTGTTTTGCATTGCAAAATTTGTTGCTTCCGTCGGATACGTTGAATGGAGTTGGTGTTCTAGAAATGTTCCATGACCTGTCTACCTTGTAATTGACCATTTTTCGTGAATATTGAAGATAGATCGATGTTTCATTGTAAATTCGAGTAGTTGACAGTTTTGTCGGCGGAGGTTTTTTATTGAACGGTTTTAACTCGTAGAATGGGTCAGTATAGTGAAGCGAGGTATCGATAATAGATTTTAGAAGTGAGTGTTTCCCGTCCAGAAGGCAGCTACAAAAATATCGCGCGTTGTTTTCACGCCAATACGTATTGTCTCGGTTCAACATTTCTTGGCACGACAGCGAACTTTGATTAAATAAGTATGCTTTGTTACGTAAAACACGAACCGTTTGTCAAATATTTATGAAAAAATTTCGGTGAAAATTTCATTGAAAAAAATGAGGTTACCGAAAACAGACGCTTAGAAGCTTCATTTCACGAATTTTAGCAAAAGCTTATATTTCTAAGATGTCAAAATGAAATTTACGTGAAATTCTACTTCATTTTACTGAAAATATGTGTTTAAAAGATTGGGAGAATCAGAAAATAAAAATCGTTGGATGTTATGGCTCAAATGAACCGAAATTCGTTAAAGAGATCAACGAATTATGGTCATTATCTCGATAATTAATCCATAAAAACATTTTATTACAGAGACTTCGACATTTTACACATATACGAATAAATAATCAAACTTATGCTTTTTAAATTTTAGCTGGAACTTCTCCAAGTTTAGCAACAATTTTTCCATTATTTATGACACTATCTGATGTTCTTGAATTTAGGAGTTAAGGAATTTTGAGGTAACCGAAATTCCAAGACACTCTAGCGTCCTCCTAATCGACATGCTTTAATCTGTCGGCCAATAACAGCTTTTACATATCATATACATAAATACATTCAGTACATCGAACCAACGTTTTTATTTCTGCAATATCGTTGTGTGTTTAACAATGTTTCCCCCGGCATCTGAGTGTATCGTTTAAAATCGTCCCTCGAAATGCAACCTGGAAGTGTGTATCGTTTAGTGTGCGGCTATACTCGCTTATCGATCTGTTTGTTTCGGCTACCGAACTTTCTACACGTTGATTTTCTCTAACACAACACTACGAACCGTTTTATGTTTTATATTAAAATACACTTGATCTCTCGTTCTATGTTTCGTTATAACATCTCCGCGAATCGCCCGCGCCCTTCTACGGAGCGTGTCGCGACCGAAATTCCATGATTTTGCGTCTCGGCTACGTAAAAGTATTCGAAAATATATTAGTCCCTTCGCGAGCAGTTTCTTTCACTCATAATGTCAATAGAAAATATGAAAAACTGGCGTCGGCGACACCGGCACGCGGACATCGTTTGCAAAATGATCGAATTTCGAACGGCCGCCTCGTGAAAATTCGGCTACCGAACTTCCGTGGAAAGACACGTTCGTAAAGCGTGGCACTTGAACGACCCGGACTGTCGGCTTCGTGACGCCTTTTCTATGGAAAAATAGCCATCGAAACGGTGAAGGAACTTCGAGAGATTCAATTCCGGCCGTCTATAGTGACTCTCGCTCGCTGGGTTCCAGGTTTCATTCGATTTCGCTTCTCCGTTTAGGCACGACCGTCGTTTAGGTACCGCTGCGACCACGTTGAATCGCGAAATAAGCCTCTCTTTGGTTCAAATCGAGTAAAAAATGTCTGGTCGCGTAGAAACGGTTAAAAACTTTGGTACAAATGTCGAATGTTTCGGCGACGCGGTATATAGTACAGCGGAGACATCTGAGCTGTTCAAGGTCACCCACCACCTCTGCGAAACGACTTCTCGCTCTTGACACGATTTTAATAATATCCTTTCAACCTTTGCTCTGAATGAAATGACCCTGAACCATCTCGAAGCGTCCCTACAATAAAATTCAAAGTTCTTAATTTTTTCCTTTTTATTCATTTTTTTCTCTTTTTTTTTCTTTGGTTCAATGAGTACCCGAAGAAATTCAACGTGGCGCATGTAGAAGGCGTTATGTAGTAATTGTACTCCGAGAAATAGAGAATCCTGATGTATTTGTATGTTTGTGTGTACTTAGGGTCGCACCTAATGCATCGACGAGGATTGTTTATGCGTTTCAGAGGTACGTCGTCGTTAATTTACGTATTGGTAATGCACATTTGGTACCGTCGTTTGTGCTTTTCTGTATCGATGATCAACCCCTTCAAGAAGCGCTAATGGAAATTAGTTATACCTCGAACGGTAGCGTTCGACGTTTCAAGGTCATAAGCTCGTTGGCAAAGGGAATTGTAAAAATGAATTGAAAAAAAGAAATGCATAATCTGGTGGTCTCGAAAGGGTCGTCGACTTAGCATTGAAATAATCGATTGACGCTACAGGTTCGCCTCGTATCACTCTTATCGCTACGAATCATGTATCACTAACGTGTACCGTATGTTATAGTAATCCCATCCTGTGGAACTGGTATAGTGTATATATATATATATATATATATATATATATATATAATATATCATTTTACAGAGTGACGCTACGTCATAGAAGCATGCGTTAGAAAAATAATGTCTCTGATCAAAAAACAGGAGAAACAAGCGGCGTGGAGGTGGAGGAGATAAAAAGAGCTTCCTGTTTTATCGACCGAGTCACGGACAGGAGAACGTGTGACGTTGTGGGGTGGGTGGCGGGTTCAGAGAGTACATTCGACGATCAAGGGGTTGACAAAGTGGGGAACGATAGACAGGGTTCAGAGTCGAACATCAGGGAGGAGGGTTTCCATTGTCGAGAGAGGGTGGTACGTAGAGAAAGCTTGTTAGAAAAAGGACGAAAAAAGTAGTGTGTGAGAGAGAATTGCAAAAAACAGGTCCCCGCCTCCACACCGCGCGAACTTTACCTTCTTCTTTCTTTTTTTTGCGTTCCTCGAGTTGCTTAATTAATGGACGTAACATCGTTTGCACGTTACTTCGCTTAATTAGTGGACGTAACATCGTGTGTGAGTAAGTGTAAATCATTTTTCTTTTCTCTGTGTGCGTGTGCAGGTGCCCGCTCGTCCGTTCTTTCGGTCGCCTAATTCGAACACGCCGTTTCGGATGAGCATTCAGAAAAATTCCAAGAAACGGGTGTTTCGAATCGGTGGCTAGAAGGAAGTATCAGCAGAGTTCGAGTGAGTGTGTGAGTATTTGTGCAAACGCATTCGGATGCGTGCCTGACCGAAATATGTGGTTTCGAACGCGACCGAATTTTGTAGTTTAAATCCTCTGAGTCAGCGTCTCTGAGGTATTAGCAGAATTCAAGTAAATTTGCAAATATTTGTGCGACATTTTCGGTAGCGTACGAAACCGAAATATGTAATTTCGAACGTGACCGAATATTTTATTTAAAATTCTGTAAGACAGTGTCTCCATAGTACCAGCAGACTTCAAGTAAATTTTCAAATATTTGTGCGACATTTTCGGTAGCGTAGGAAACCGAAATATATAACTTCGAATGTGACCGAATTTTTTATTTGAAATTGTCTGAGTCAGTGCCACTGAAGTACCAGCAGAATTCAAGTAAATTTGCAAATATTTGTGCGATTGATTTCGGTAGCGTATGAAACCGAAATATATAATTTCGGACGAGACCGAATTTTTTATTTGAAATTCTCTGAGTCAGTGTCACTAAAGTACCAGCAGAGTTCAGTTCAATTTGCGAATATTTGTGCGAACATTTTCGGTAGCGTACGAAACCGAAATATTTAATTTCGAACGCGACCGAATTTCCTGTATAAATTTCTCCGCGTCAACTCGACGTCACAAATAAACGTCATAGCCGGTCTGAATGAAAGATAATGAAATTTCGATTAATTATGATTCGACAGACTTTCATTGTCGTCTGCAAAAATATTGTTCTCGCCTGAATACCAATTTCGTACGAATTAGAGTGAAATTCGACCGCCCGTCAAGCACCTCACGAAAATTATTTAAATATTCCTTGTTTGTTCAACAAAATCCTCGCAGATTTTCAGTCATCCACTATATGTCTATTGTGTATCCCATAGAAGAATAATTCTGTCTCTGACAATGCCCAAATTCGATTTAACCCTTTCAGCCTTGGTACTTGTCGAACCTGAAGAGGAACCTTTTCCCGACCAACCAGCCTCATGCTGTACAGTTTCGTTTCACGTTTGCAACAACTTTTATCGAACGACGTAGTGAAAGGTAGCTTTATAAACGCGACACTGAATTTTAGGCTGAAAAGGTTAACTGGTTATCTGTTACCAACGCGAATTATCTACATAGTGGTTAATAACACTCTACGACCAGGTACAAGTTCTGCTTGGCTAACTTTCGCGCACATTTGGAGAAAATTCGGAACCTTTCAGAGCAACGCTACTCGAAACGAAAGAAACGTGACAATGATTCAGCGAGTGCAAAAAGAATTAACTAAAATATGCTAACAGGTTTAGAGTGCACCGAACACAAAGAACTGACCCGACTGGCTGCACCGGTATGACACATCGTCCATGCTCTTCGTTGAAACGATCAATATTTATTTTTCCACGAAATACGAATTCCTCCGACACGTGGTAACGTTTCTTTAGAAAAAGATTAAAAGATGAGAGAAAGAAGATTGTGAGATTAAAAATTCGGTTAGCCAAATTCGTGCACGGCCGAATTTCGAGAGTTTCTTAAACAGACAGCGTTTTCATTGGCTCGTTTTTAATCGTTTCCGGTAGCCTAGCCCTCCGCCTGGCACGCAGGAGATCGAGACGAGTGTGTCGATCCGAAAATATTTACTTTTTCGCACGCGCACCAAACAATGGTTCCGGTCTCTGTTCCCGTTAACACGTCGCCCAGGATGCTCGTGTAAACTGTGAGTCGACTAAACCGTCACCCTATATATACACAACGAACCGGCAAACGAGTCGAGTCCGTTCAAACATCTCAGTGTGTCCGATCGAACAGGATTTTCATCAAAATCGTTACAGCTTATTTTTAGTTTCTCACAAAACGTTTACAAAGGGTGCGATGGTTAATTTGGAATGCAGACTGGAATGTTCCGAGTTAATTGGAATGTGCAGAACGATTAGATGATCCGTACGATCCACCGATATTATATTAATGGGTTGCCCGTTTTTGGGGTCTAGTCACGAAGCGTGACTCTCAAACTGGTCTCGACTCGTTCGCACGTGACGAAACGCGGCGCAATGCGAGTTCCATGGAAGCTTCGCTTGATATAGCGACACCAGGACTATCAGGCCCTTCAAGGTCACTCCCCACCTGGCCCCACGCGCGCTGGAGTGGGACGCGAGCCTCCATTTTGACTTCCATTCCATCGCGGCTGCTGCTGTTCGAATAGTTTCATTTTCTAGATACTCTACTTAAGATTAGGTTGAATATCAAATTTCTGAGAGACCCACGAGCTTCTAGAAGCTATACTAAATGAGCTGCACGAAATAAACAGAATAAAAATTGATGATTTTGTAAGTATCATATGCTTGGACAGTTAAATTGAGAAATTTATAGAAAATGGAAAAGAATATAAATAAATATATCAGTGGATATAGTTCAGCACAGAACAAACGATTTTACACTGAAAGTATGCTGTACTTAGGTTAATCTTTGCTATTACATATACAATTAATAAATTTCGAAAGCTCCGTGAATTTCAATATTTCCTCTCTGTATAATTTGCAGTGTTTTAAAAAGAAATCGTGTAAATCTTGTGTTTATTTAATAAAATCTCGCGACAACCAGCTTCAGGCTTAACTCGTTGTATAATAATAATAACGTGGGGCCTGACGAGGGCGTCCCACGCGCACGCGCGAGACAGGAGTGGGGGAAGAACCTTGGGGCCCCCTAAATAGTCCCGGCGTCTCTATAACGGTACTGTTGCTATCGCAGTGTGTACATATTATTATAATACTTATACTCATAGGGTTGCGCGGCCCTTTGACGTTGCGGCGAAGGCGGGGACCGTCCGGCCTGCGTCCTGGGATGGCATGCACAGAACACAGCACAAAATGCCACACAGTTACACAGACAGACAAATCGACAGAGAAAGAAAAGATACAGATAGGGGGGCGGGATTTGGGGACGTGGCACGGATCTGGGGCCTGATTATTTCGGAGGGCGGATCGTTAGTTTCTGAATCGACGTTTGCTCGCGTAAACTGGGGATCATCGAAGGCGAAGTTAGTATTCTAAGGAGGTGTCAAAGAGTCATCGGCTGGTGTCTCTGTGTGATATCGGTCGATAGACGGACAAATAGAGAATGTAATGTTTACCTAATTGTTGTGTTCGCTATTCTATGCGACTAGGCGAGCTACTGGTATGAGAATCGAATTGAAAGAGAAAAGATGCGACTAGAGAGCAAGCAACGTGAACAGTAAAAAACGATGGTGGTTGAGAGAAATCTAGACGAAATCGTGCCGGAGGATGCTACCGACTTCTGTTCCGAATGCACAAACGATTACGGCGGTTCGCGAGAATACTCTTTCCCCGAGATTGGCTGTAAATCACGGACGCTCTTCCGTGAATGAACGATTGTTAGCTTGTTTAACGTACGCGGGTATTTTTGCACGACACTCCTGGAAATGCGGCTCGTTCCATAGAAAGATCGGTTCGAAAACATCTCGACGAAACGTATTTCCCTAGACTTCTCTTTTTCCTGAAGTCTCGGCTGACGATCCCGTATGCCGAGGGGAGACCACGCACAGAAAAGGAGTTGCGAATCGATCTGAATTTTTTGGCAATCACAGTGCTCGATGAAATGCGTGTGCAAGAATGTGGAGGTTCACACTGAACTGTACACATGATTGGATGATCGACACACGTATCACACCAATGGGAACAATTAAAACGAACAATTGAATGCAAAGTGACACTCGTTTGACGGAGATTTTTTCATTTACAGATGTGTCCATTTAATTGTCACATGCAGCGTACCAGTTTGTTTACGGTGCACTCCGTACGTCAGGAGCGAGATTCAAGAGCATTTTGTATGTACAGACATAGAAAATTGTGACACAGAATCGTGGAAGACGGGATGAGGGCTCAGAGCCCCTAGTCAGGCTTAATATTGATTGCATAACACCTACTATCGTGTTAGATTCATATAAATAGAAGAAAATCACCAAGGAACAACGAATTTGTTTCCTAATAACCGGATACCAGTCGAAGTGAGACCAGAACGTTCGCAGCTCCTTTTCCGAGGCTCGTGACGCAAGTGCCAGGAAGCCGTTTGACGAATAGAGAAAGGAATGTAATGCGTAATCTATATGGTGGATAATAAGTGTGAAAGATAGGAGGACTCACCTTCGATACACCGCCTCCGCCGCCTCCGCCGCCTCCGCCGCCTCCACCGCCGCCTCCACCACCGGATGCGGCCGGACCGCGTCCAGGTGCCACGTAGAGGCTCTCAGTGCGCTTAGGCTGTCCTTGACTGGGCAGAATGTCCTGTCCAAGGCCACGGTTCTTCAGCAGAGCACCCTCGAACTGACTGGAGGTCGATGCAGCGTACGTTGGTGTCGCTGCACCGCTTCCTACCACGGACCCGTTCAGAGGGGTTCCTGATCGAATCACGCTTGGTGCCCTCGTTGATCTGCATTTGATAAAGTAGACTGAATCATGACAGTAGATCATCAGAATTTGAATATACTAGGTGAATTTTGCTTTAGTTTCTTTGAAAGGTAGCCTGCACACTTGTGGCACCAATTGGTAGCCAAGTTTAGGGTTTCACGTAGGTAGGATCGCCATATTGTGGTACAATATGCACTAGCTTTTAGAAGAATCGTTTTGTACTCTTCTGAAGCTTTTATGGCTAGGCAGATTATAGGTATTACTGCGTCAGGACATCAGCTGTAAGATATGTATAAGATATGGGGATACCCCAAGGTTTTCCTAGGTTGCTAGCTTCATTGTTCAAGGGAACGTTGGAATGGTCTAAGAGTAAGGGCTGTCTCTCATAGTCAGTTGATCCAGAGACATGTCTTAACACTCTGTGTGACCAGATTCTTAGAAATACTTACTCCAAGCCTAAGTGGACGACATAAGGTCACCCCACACTGAAATTAGATTTTATGAATGCCTCCCTTCTTAAAGGGATTGCATCTTTTAAACAGAGTCGACGTGTTAAGGCCAGACAGCACTTTCTAAGCTGGTACAGCTAGGTGTTAGACTGTTCTATGATTTAAGTTAGGGTTAGTCACCTGTCGAGCATGTCTTGGGGCGGATTCGTGATGGTTTTATCGACGGACGGCTGTCTCGATCCAGTCAATCGGGAATGCGCTCTAGCATAACGATCTACGGAACTATCACGGCTAGGTGGCCTCTTGTAATGATCTAGTCTGCAAAATGATAGATCGAAATCATACAACTGTCCATTTTCATTGTGATCATAAAATCTACTCGTGCTCCTCATCGATAAGGACCTGTCGTTCAGCGTCTGGCCAATAGTGCCGGGTCGATCTTGAGGAGTCAGGATCCTGCTGTTCCTTCGTATACTCGTTGAACTCGATGGTCGTTGTGGATCTCCATCCGGTTGATACTGTTGAGGAAGTTGCGATTGTTGCGGTACCTGCTGCTGCCCGTACAGTTGCTGGGAATTGTACTGGTTCGGTTGGCCTGAAGCGTATTGATTCGGCAATGTCTGGAATGATGCAGCGAAATCAATTCTACTTCCTTAAACAGATTCACCTAGTGAAACTCAGAGATACCCCATAATGATTCTAGCCTGGGTTCTAAAGAACACTCTGATCTAATTAGAGACATCACCTGCTGATTTGGATACCCCTGCATAGTTTGGTAGCCCTGCGGTACGGGCGGTTGCTGTTGCTGTTGATACAAATACTGATCTGCCTGAGGTGGATTCATAGGCTGATACTGTGGCTGACCGTACGGACTACCCTGAACAGGGAACTGACTCTGCAGACCGTACTGACCTCCCTGAAACTGGTTGGGCTGCTGATACTGGTTCGGTATACTGTTCGGATACGGGACAGTTTGATTCTGAGCCATCTGCTGAGGAAACTGAGTCTGATAAGGATTCTGTCCGCCCATGGTGGTCTGGTTCAGTTGACTGAGCGGCAGCTGGTTGATGAGCTGAGCTGGGGTCACCTGGTTCGGTATTTCGTTCTGCGTCAACTGATTCTGCGGTAGCGTATTCTGGGGCCCCTGATTCGCCAGCATCTGGTTCTGTGGCATTTGGTTCTGCGGTTTCATGCTGGCCCTCCTGATCGACTGCATGACGTTGCTGGCGGTGGAGGTCGCCGACGTTGTCGTGGCGGACGTCTGCTCCATCGAGGTGACACCCTTCTTGGGGGTTGTACCAGGCTGGTCCACGCTGGCAGTCTTGTGGAGGATGCTCTTCCCTGGAACGGTGTCCTGAGGAGGTGGCACGTACTTTGGTATCTCCCTATTTCGTAACCTCTCCAGTCCAGGCTGCCTGAAGTCAGGAGCAAACTGTTTCGCCGTCTGCTGAGCTAATTCTGAATCCTCTCTGGCATGTTCGGCTGCTATGTCCGCCAGCTCCGCTCTGTCTCGAGCTGTGGCCGTTCTAGATATCGCTATGTCCGCTTTCTGAAGGGCTATCTTGCTAGCCCTCTGCGCAGCGTTCACGGCAGCCTCTATCCTCTCGCGGAACTTGGCCGATCTGATTAGGAACAGGTGTTTCTTCTTCTGGCTGGTGATCAGCACGTTGTTCTTGTACTTGCCCTCCTCCTTCGTGCCGTCTCGAAACGTCGTCACACCGTAGCCGTACTTCCGGTTGTTGAACCACTCTCCCTCGTACCGGAGGCCGTCGCTTCGCTCGGATATCCCGAAGCCTGTCCTCTTGTCGTTCTTCCATTCGCCCAGGTACGTCTCGGTGACCGAGGCATCCATTTGCTCGTCCTAACAACAGCAGTATCCAATTAATATAAACTCTCACGATGAGTGCTCCCTCCGAACAGACTGACCTCGATGACAAAAGACGCATTGCTGTCCGTGTGAACGGATGCTGATGCCTGACTCTGTGAACTCTCCGTTGACATCCATGACGCCGAGCTCGCGTTGCTCCTAATACTGCCTCCGGTACCACGCTTTTCAAGGTCACCTGTACTCCTCTGCTTTCGAATCTTCAGGCCCTGGAAAAAATTATTTATCAATCAGAGAATTTATGAAATGTATACACCATATCAGTTAGAGTTAGCACTCTAATAGAGTCAGTACGCTATCAGCATAGCGCAGAACATGTTTAGGATTGAAATTTACCGAGAGGATACCCTTCTTCAAGGACTTCTCCGTGAGACTCTTCCTACGAGCTGGAGGATCATCGCTCCTAGCTTTCAACACGAAGCCTCCCCTGCTGTCGTCAACTCGACGGTCTCTTCTGTCGGTTGGTTCTGGTGTCGGTGCAGCGTTTCCTCCATCAGCGCTCCTCAGGGATGTCAACGAGGCCCTGACTTGCTTCGAAGGCTTGTAGTGACTTGCTAAACCAAACGGTGCACTGGCTCTGACACCATAGCCGTGCCTCATCCCATGGTACCATTGCCCCTGGTACGTCCCTGAAAAGAGGAAAACCCTCCATATCAGTCTTCATGCTTTCATTATACCACAGGAGTCCTCAGAAACTGTCTTTCAACGTTTTATTGAGGAGACAGGTTCTGAAGATCGTTCAGAATATCTGTGTTCGTGGAATGCCATAAATTTCACGAAGAACCGCAGAATGACCCCGCGATGGATGCAAATCCCTGAATTTGCTGATGCACTCGGTAATAAGGCACATCGTTTTTGCCAGAACGTGAGCGGATTTCGAAACATATTGCATGAGTCACGTCGCACGGCCGAAACAAACGCGTTACGGGGCCGGGGATGGAATTACCCTGTGTGGGTGCACGCCTCTTCGGGAAAAATGTACATTCCATGCGGATGAGCTACCGCAGACCGTCTGCAGACCGACGATGTAACCGGATGGACGGCGATCGTAAAAAGGAGCCGATAATGGCTCAGCCGTGTTTCTTGGAAGAATTTCGATCTTTGTTCAACATGACTCCCACTTTCCCGTGCGAAGAAACTGACAATTGTGGGAGTAAAACGCCGGATCACAGTTACAATTTTATAAAGAATGATGCATCATTCCTTTCTCAGTAAGGGTGGACTGATAAACAACTTGAGTCTATGCCGAGAGACTAGAGAAGAAGTAGCTGTCAGTTGTCAAGAGTTCTGAATGTGTGGGATGCAAACCTTTGTTCTTCATACGTCTACAGGGTGTTTTGAAACTGGTAGTTCAAACTGGAGTACACAGTATTTTTAGGAGGGAACAGAAAGTGTCTACTCAACATGGACCCTAAAAGAAGCTTGCCTAAATGCGCTACATAAACTCCTATAGGCATTTTTCGCACGGACATGAGATGTTAATTTCAGGACCTCTGATGACTACACATTTCTGCACCCCTCCGGCAGTACTATACTCTCCTAAAGTTTAGACATAGACACATTTTATTCTTTGTACTAACAAGTTCCTCAATTCGACCAATTGCAGCTGTCTCAAAGTGTCACCTATAGCTTCGAATGTGGGATAGAAAAAATTTTATTTAATTGGGTCCAACCTTCTCAAACTTTTTGGTCTATCTGATAGTTCTAACAAAAAACCATGAAACAAGTGTGTCGTCCCTAGTATGCCAGCTGCTGTCTGCCAGTGTCTAGCTTATAGACAGATTCTAGCGTATTTAGCGAGATCGTTAGGGGAGGCTGTCTCCGCTGATCGATTGCAGCGGCAGCCTCGTTTCAGAAAAGTAGCAGAGGGAGAGAGGGCTAGGAAAATGGAGTCTGCGGACGGCATTATTGCAGCCGACTGTACACATGGAAACGACCGACTCCCTTCCAAGCGGAATATTATTTCGCCAGCGTTTAAGCAAGTGGGTCATGCCTTGCTTCTCGACACGGTTGGGTTGCCTATGCACCAGGGGACCTCCCCCCGAAACACGGGATTCGGTTCAGCTTTAAGTGCCTTTAAGGATTCATACGTTCCTCGGGAGCAGTCGATTAATTAAGGGTCCACCGTGCGTACACCTGGTGACGTGGTTCATAGAATGAACATTTGCACAGAGATTTTTCTACTTCAGCAAGAGATCCTACTGGGTATATCCCTGGATAGCACTGTGAATCAGATGTGGTCCATGTGTAACTTTCAACTAGATGAACGTTACCTATTGATCGATTACCGATTGCTCTTTTCAAGTGAAACAATCAAAATCTTCTAAAAAATATAAACAGTTTTCATGTAGTTCAGGTTTTTTCAGCTTACTCCTCAATTCAGACTACAAAGGGTTAGGTATTCGTGTAACGTACAGAATTACCTTTAGTCTATAGAATATGAGAAAGTTTGTACTCCTAACTTTGTTCAGTCGATAAGTCTGTATGTAGAAAAATCTGTTTAGTTTCAGACTCTCGAATAGCATAATCAGTTACAGTTGACCTGGATTTGGAAAGAACTGCAAACTTTCTATCCCAGTGAGTAGTCCATTTTTTAAATGTCCTCATATTTTTCCTAGTCTTCAGACGTATTGTTACATGGAAGGCTGCTCGTTTCTAGACTAATTACTCTCATTAAAATAATCATGTTGCTTCATAATGAACCATTGCACTCAATTATTTGCTTCTGAGGTACCTGATGGCGTACCTTATTGTTAGGGATTTGAGTAGTTTGTCAACCCCTTTGTGTTCTAGCGACGAGTCTGGCTCATCATAGTGACCCAACCTCAGAGTATATAATGAGGACTCATCATAATATTTAAGGTACTAGATTTCACTTGCAGAAATTTTATAATAATCGCAAACTCTGGTAAGTGGAAGCTGTGATTTTAGAGCATTTTACCGTGAAATATAGTAGCCTGAATTAAATTGTACGTGAAGGGGTTAGTGAACAGTGATTAAGGGTCACTGAGGAAGACAATGAGGATCCGTCAAAATATATAAGGTATTAAACTTCACTTGCAGAAATTTTATAATAATTCGTAACTCTAGTAAGTGGAAACTGTGCTTATAGCGCATTGTATCGTGAAATATAGCAACCCGAATTCAATTCTACGTGAAGGATTGAGGGAATAGTAATTAAGGGCCACTGAGGAGGACAATGAGAACCAGTCATATCATTTAAGGTACTAGATCTCAGTTGCAGAAATTTTATAATAATTCTAAGCTCTAGTAAGTGGAAGCTGTGCTTATAGCGCATTGTATCGTGAAATATAGCAACCCGAATTCAATTCTACGTGAAGGATTGAGGGAATAGTGATTAAGGGTCACTGAGGAGGACAACGAGGACCAGTCATATCATTTAAGGTACTAGATCTCAGTTGCAGAAATTTTATAATAATTCTAAGCTCTAGTAAGTGGAAGCTGTGCTTATAGCGCATTGTATCGTGAAATATAGCAACCCGAATTCAATTCTACGTGAAGGATTGAGGGAATAGTAATTAAGGGTCACTGAGGAGGACAACGAGGACCAGTCATATCATTTAAGGCACTAGATCTCAGTTGCAGAAATTTTATAATAATTCTATGCTCTAGTAAGTGGAAGCTGTGCTTTTAGCGCATTGTATCGTGAAATATAGCAGCCCGAATTAAATTCTACGTGAAGGATTGAGGGAATAGTAATTAAGGGTCACTGAGGAGGACAATGAGAACCAGTCATATCATTTAAGGTACTAGATCTCAGTTGCAGAAATTTTATAATAATTCTAAGCTCTAGTAAGTGGACGCTGTGCTTTTAGCGCATTGTATCGTGAAATATAGCAACCCGAATTCAATTCTACGTGAAGGATTGAGGGAATAGTGATTAAGGGTCACTGAGGAGGACAACGAGGACCAGTCATATCATTTAAGGTACTAGATCTCAGTTGCAGAAATTTTATAATAATTCTAAGCTCTAGTAAGTGGAAGCTGTGCTTATAGCGCATTGTATCGTGAAATATAGCAACCCGAATTAAATTCTACGTGAAGGATTGAGGGAATAGTAATTAAGGGTCACTGAGGAGGACAACGAGGACCAGTCATATCATTTAAGGTACTAGATCTCAGTTGCAGAAATTTTATAATAATTCTAAGCTCTAGTAAGTGGACGCTGTGCTTTTAGCGCATTGTATCGTGAAATATAGCAACCCGAATTAAATCCTACGTGAAGGATTGAGGGAATAGTGAATAAGGGTCACTGAGGAGGACAATGAGAACCAGTCATATCATTTAAGGTCCTAGATCTCAGTTGCAGAAATTTTATAATAATTCTATGCTCTAGTAAGTGGAATCTGTGCTTTTAGCGCATTGTATCGTGAAATATAGCAACCTGAATTAAAGTCTACGTGAAGGGTTTAGGAAATAGTGATTAAACGGGGTGTTGCAGAAAAGGGAACGTCCATTCGATCGGCTGTCACGAAAATCTTCAAGATTGAAGTCGCTGGTAAGGAGGAAGACCGTTTCGCTCGGGCTATTCAGGTCAGCTCTGGCTCGTCTCTTGGAAACGCCTCGGGGCAAAAAGTCCCGTCGACGACGTCTCGGTGTCCCCGGGATCCTTAACGACTTTCGGGGGCAGACATCGCGATGGCCGTGTCTCCGGAATCGCGGAAAAGTGGGTTCGTGGCACGAAAACGGCCAGCAATCGATTCCCAGCCACCCGTCACCGAGCCGACCCAGATTAATTATTGTCGAGCTTCTAATTTCACTTCGTCTACTCGACGTCTGTTTCTTTTGGCCCGACGTATACAACGTGTCCTCTCCCACCGGAAGCTCCTTCAACGGCTACCGAATTCCCGCCGCTCCGTAAAACCGAGCCGTATCGAATTTCGTCAGTCGACTTTTGTTTCAATCTCCTCACCGGAATCCCTGTTCTTCAAATTGATTCATAGAAGGACAGTTTCTTACAAAATAATCGCATGAACATAAAAATTGAGAGGCTTGGACGAGCAGATTTCTTGAACCTGTGGGGAGACGAAAAAATTCGGTCACTGAACTTTTGGGGTTACAGGAAGAAAAAAAGTTCGGCTACCGAATTTTTGGGGTATCGTTCGATAGGACTGAAATAAACAGTACTTGATAAGTACAGTAGGACCTCGATTATCCGAACTGCAACGAGCAACAGGATTACGTGGATTGTAATTATATTTCTCATAAAAATGATAATTTTATTTTAGAATGTATAATGTATAATCGTATGAAATTAAATGCACAGTGTCACCAATGATAATTTTATTCTGTAACTGATATAAAATGAACAATTTTCGGATGATCCACGTTCGGATAATCGAGGTTCTATTGTATAATATAGTATAGAGTATATTGAAGAGTCATATATTAATAAATATACTATCATTCAAAATATAATAACAATACGTGATCAAAGTATGGAGACTTTAACACGTTCCATACCACCTGTACCATGTTTGAATCAATTTTAATTTAACCACCTAACTACTAACCCTTGTAAAATTTTGAGTAACATTCACGTTAGAATGATAGTAGAAACAGAAAGTGTAATATCAAATAGATCAATATTTGTACAATCAATCACGTGTATTAATAAATACTCATTTTCATATGTCTGTCTAGTTATGGAATTTTCTACTGTGACAGGGAAGGTGTTAACACGTTGAACGCCACAGTGAAAACAGCCACACCTAATCAGACACAATATAATTTACTATTTTTATATAAATCGTAAAGAAAAAAAAGATTTGAGTTACTCAGTCGTGTTCTTCTGTTCTTACATTATTGTTTCAGTGTGAAGTTTCCTTAGAATTTTGCGACAATCAATATTTATTTAATTAAATTAAATTTGAGATATAGGTCTGCGACGGCGTTCACCGTATTAACACACAGAAGTCCCCTGATTCATCATTTGCATACAAAATACTGAATAGCAAAATTCTTATCTAGAACACCCAGAATTAATCATCAGCATCAAAAATGCTGGGTGCTGCTTAATTGGTTCCACGGAGAGCGTTATTTGCGCATAACGGGTAACCTTAGAAGCCCGTTGATTGTTCGTGAAAATGTTTACCCGACGGTCGATCCTTTATTTAACAAACGACTTCTAACTACCGCGGTTCTATTTACTCTGGCCCCTCGTGCAACCTGTTTCCGTATAGGTTAGGAGGGTGAAGAGCCTTTCTGGCTTCTGTCCGTCGTGCATGAAGTATCGCGGTCATCGAGGTTACGAAGTTGAATTCGACGGAGGAACGCCCCGGGTAACCCGTTGCAAAAATAATCATCCCGCTGAATTTCGCCGTTGAAAAATTGATCCGTGTCTGCCTTCTCTCCCTCGAGAATCGATCGCAACACGACCGACTGCCTGAACCACGTTGCTCAGCCAGATCGTGAATCACTCGAGAAATCGAGAAGACGTCAAATAAAACAAAAATGAACGTTGGAACGCGCGAGAGAGGGAGGGAGGTGTTTGGAGTGTCAGCTCGTCAACAGGACATCTACCGTTGGACTATGAAATTGGGGTTGCCTGTAGTGCTTCATTATTTTTAGACTGTCAGATGAATTGGGGTGGGTTCTAGAGATAGGAAGACATCAGAATATAACAGAAAAATTTGTGAAAGGTAACAAAATGGCGGTGACTGGACTCTTTTAGAGCCCAGCACTGATGGTCTATTAGACGTCTGTGGGGATCTACATTTTTGAAACGATTTCTGGGTGTTTAATTCATTCATTAGGGCACTGTAGATAGACGGTAGACCTAGATGATGCTGTAGACAAGGTAGACCAGTGCTACAAGACATCTAACCTGAATGATCACTCGTTTGAGGCAGGTATATCATTTTTAATTTGAAGTATAAGCATTGTGCTTATTACAGAAGAAAAAATCATTGTCCACGGGTAAATAGAAGCGATGATACGGTCCTGTTTCGCTACATGGCACTGGCTGGCCCGCCTGAAATAGCGCGGCCACCTTCTAAGATGGTGGTCGGCTGCACGTGCAATGAAAATCGTGTCTGTGTTGGTGAGAATTGGCCGTGCGAGTGTATTTCGGTCCGCAGCCTCCACCAGATCGTCACTAACCACCCCACGGGCCTGTCGTTCTCATCTGTTTGTTTCTTTCTGATACCTGAACACTGTGCCCCCGTGTCAGGTCGAATTTCCTATCTGACCTGGCTCTACCCCTGGACAGAGGTCAGCCGTCAGTTTCTTTAATTCTGGTACCGACTGTCAGACAGTGGGACATCTAACTTGAAAGACGCATAGCACCACTCTTAGACAAAACTTTAAATACAGCAGAGCTAACAAGATTGTAAGACAGTTGCAGGAAATTGGGAGTAGGACTCAGACAGTTGCTCCAGCACCCAACTGTTCTCTCATCTTCAGTTGGGGACAGCCTGTCCTCCCATGCAGCAACGTTAAACTGACAGACTGACATAACGTTACCCAGTAGAATCTTCACAACTCGAACCGTTACACGTGCACAGAGCGGACAATCGAGCGGATGGAAAGTTTTTCGAATTGCCTGGACCGTTTCCGGCTGGGATCTATTTTTCGCCAGCGAAACAGCCGTATTCACCCGAAACGGTCCAGCGTGAACGGTCGCTCCTTTCACGAACGAGGCTCGTGACCCAAAATTAGACCGTCCGAAATCGCGGTTGCTTCCATTAACTCATTATCGCTGGCGGTATCGCGTTATCGGGGAAGTCCGGGGCAGGCCTATCTGGAAACCCATTTAATTAGCGCGAGGGCGACGCGGGCTCGCGCACGGATGGAGCACACGACGCGAGGATCCGGCGGGCAGGGGGGAAAAAAAAAATTCTTCGCGTAAAAAAAGAGCGCTTCTAAAAGCGTAACGAACATGTTTCCCCGTCAACGATTACTCTCGCACGGCCACGCAATATAAGCCGTGACGCAAGGCGCCTCGAAAAACGGAAATGACGGCAGTCCACAAAGTAGGTAACGCCGGTTTTATCAACGAAAGTCAATCCGCCGTTATAATATTACAGCCGGCTTTGTGCAAGGGGTTGCGACCACGGACGAACGGGGAAAAAATAGAGGAGAGGAGGAAGAAAAAGCGGACAGAGCTTTATTACGCGTGGAGAACGCCTAACAAAGCTCTGCGCGCCTGCAAGAAGCGGAGGTTGTTCGATTTGCTCCATTGTAAACTGTTACAGGGTCTTTCTTCTGGTGTGTAGGCAGCTCAGCATCGACTGCTATGGTCCTCTGGCTAAGGGACAGTTCTAGGGGGGTTCTGGAATCATTAGTGTGTGAACAGCAACGCGGAAGCACTGAAAGTGGCAACCCATCTTAGCAGAGACTGTGGTCAGCCTAGCCTAACCGCGGTGTTTCTTACACATAGGAACTCTTAGAGCGTTCTATCTTAGTTTCTCACTGTTTGGGTAGTTTAGCACTGATCTAGCAAGCTCCATAGTTCACTGTCACTTTCTATTAGGCGCATAATATAGCTCTGTCCACGTACAAGAAACGTAATTTGTGCTGGCTACTCAGTTTGCTCTTTTCCCTAAGTCTGCCTACGTGGAGGGTTCCTAAACCGCCTCCCCTAAGTCTTCCACTGATTAGATTGTACATTAATAATACAACAAGCTTTATAGTCCATTGCAAAGATCTGACAGCTTATATGTAAGATGCATAACTTGCCATTGTCCTCCACTGATTAGGGTGTCTTAGAATGATGTAACAGGATTCATTGTCTGCAATAACTTTCTGTTATGCATCTAATGAAGCTCTGTCAGATTGCAAGAAGCATAACTGATGATGGTCGTTCGATTTTGTAAATTGCTACAGTGTCTGTCTGGGTCTAACTACATAGGGAGTTGTTTTGGGTATCCCTTCTTACCGTTTAGTGTGTTTATCAATTATGGAAAAAGTTTTGTCGTTTAGGGCACTTCCTTATTATTTCTTGATGATCTAAGTTTGTATAGAATGTCCTCAGCTAAGCAGACATCAACTTTCCATCTGAAATTTATCCTATGCTAATTTACTCGAAGGCTACCCTAAAGCTAGATCTGTCTACTTAGGAGATTCCTTGGATGTCTCCTACTGTTCATATTGTTTGTCAATCACATCTCAAGTATTATTGTTCAGGGCCACTTTGTATTGTTTTTCAATGATTCAGGATTATATAGGGTGTCCCTAAACGAAAGAACACCTGCTGCCTAAATTTATCTCTAAATCCATCCTAGATCGAACCTCCCTGGAGTTTTGTGTACACCGAACAATTGCAGAACAAATTTTAGACATCTGAGAAGAACTATCCGTGTGACTTATGCGGAGTATTCAGGAAAGAATGACAGCCATCCGTATATCAGAATTCGTTTAGATTGAATCTAATATTTGACGCGATTCGAAAAGCTTAAGTTCGTTAAGCTGAATTGTCCTCGTCGAATGGACTCTGTTCACGATAAACGAGGTCCTCCGACGACAATTAATTGCGCCACGAGTCGGTTGCGTCCCAGGGGGGTTGTAACTGTTGCGGAAAAGAACTGTTGTTCTCGTTTCCTCTTCGCTGGACCTCGAGGGTCGCTCTCGAGGACGAAACGTAACAGCGTTATTACTCACTTGCCTCAGTCGACACCTCGCACACACATATTTACAGGAACCGAGTGAATTCCAGTAGAAGACAGACGTTTTTCGGTTGCGAATTGCTTCAATTCCGTTCGATCACCATTTAATTCGGTTCGATTTTAATTTAGTCTCATTGTGATTCAAGTTGAACGTGATTCGGTTTTGGGAACGATTTTTCGTTATTTGGATTCATTGTGACTTATTTCGGTAGGTACGACTAATTTCGGTTGGGTTGGACAGTGATTTCATTTTATTACATTGTAGTTTAGCTCAATTGCGATTTAAGTTGTTCTCGGTTTGCTTATTTCGGTTCGATTGGGTTAATTTCGGTTCGGTTCAATTCTCGTTTGTTTCAATTGTACTTAACACGTTGAACGCCACAGTGAAATCGGCCATACCTAATCAGACACGATATACTTCACTATTTTCTATATAAATGGAAAAGAAAAAAATGATTAGAGTACTCAGTCGTGCTCTTCTGTTCCTACGTTATTGTTTCAGTATAAAGTTTGTTCAGAATTTTGAACAATCCGTAAATATTTAATTAAATTAAATTTGAGGTGTTGGTCACCGGTGACCACCATGGCATTCAACGTGTTAAATTCAAATGTGGTTTGGTTGAATAGTGATTTCGGTTTACTTAATTCGGTTCGTCACGATTTATTTCCGTTGAGTTCGATTCAATTCTCATTTGTTTTGTAGCGGCACTTCCCGACCTCGCCAGCAGAGGGTTCAGCGGCGCACAGACTTTCCCGCAAGTCCACGACCATCCTGCGCTTTGTATATATACTCCTACGACCTGACCCTCACTATCCCGCGTCTAAGGCACGGGCCTGCTAGGTAGCCTTACTGACGAGTCCACTAGCAGGCCCCGGACGAAACGCCCTATCCTCTTTCCTCCTTCCTTTCTTTTCTGAAATCCCTGCGCAGCTCCACCGCTTCAGTTTCAACTGTGCCTGACACGTTGACTGCCATGGTGGTCACCGATGACCGGCGCCTCAAATTCTATTTAATTATATAACTATTGATTTTTACTATATTCTGAGCCAATTTAACACTGCAACGCAAATATAGGTACGCGTGTGCAATTCTGAAGACTTCAACATTTTTTTCCGTCACGATTTATGTAGAAAAGAGAAATTTATATAGCGTCTGACTACCGATGGCTGTTTTCACTGTGGCAGTCAATGTGTTAAGCTCATTGTCAGGCGTGGTTTACTTGAATAGCAATTTCGATTGACTTCATTTCGGTTCGGTTCCAGCACTCCAATCCAATAAAGTCCAATTTCTCGTTTATAAACGACTAAAAAAATTCAGAATAAACATTTTAAACAATTTCGTAGCTTAACGTTATGCTCGTGCAATATTAAAGCGGTGCAAACGTCGACGAATGAAGTTGCAAGATCGATTAACAATTCGAAAAGCCCCGTGTTGATTCAAATGCGGTGGTAGGGTACTTCCGGTGTAGCCTCGCCAAATTCGTTACGTGGCGACGATTAACGAGCCTGGAGCCGGAACAATCGATTCGCAACAAGTGTTTACACCGATCGGCCATTTGTCGCTTCGGCATTAACACCCCCGCGAGTGCAATTCACCTTGGTCGATAAATAAAACACGGCGGCTCTTCAACTATGAAAAATTCCACAGCAACGATAAATCACGGCCAACGGAAATATCATCGAACAGTCTTCAGCTTCATAAATATCCTCCGCGTCCTCTCACACGCTTCTTATTATTCATCAAAAATTGTTAAACCTTGCATGCATCGTTTCTTTTCCTCAAAAATTCTCTTCAGCTTTATAAATATTCTCTGTATCCCCTTTCGTGTTCAGATTATTCACTAAAACCGTTTAACACTTCGACTGGCATACTTTATCGGTTGAAAATAACAAATTTTCTAGATTTCTTTACAAAGAAAATATAATCTCAAGTTATAATCTTTTTAATCACAAATATTAGGAATATTCATAAACTTTTTGTCGGTACTATTCAACTTTGTATAGTTTCTTCTTTCTTCCGCGGTGCAATATATGTTTTATTACCTTCATTTTAATATCTTTATTAACCACTGGACACGTATAATTTCTACCACGCATTACCAGTTTGTTTAAATGAAATCTAATAAATGGAAAACAATTTCCTCTGCTTTATAAATATTCTCTCTTACCTCCTAATTATTAACAAATTTTGAAGCTCACATCGATCGTTTCTTCCCGCTACATTATACATTTCGACCCCATCCGAACTGAACCGAATTAACACGTTGAACGCCACAGTGAAATCGGCCATACCTAATCAGACACGATGTAATTTACAATTTTTTATATAAATTGAAAAGAAAAAAAACATTTCAGTACTCAGTCTCGTTGTTCTGTTTCTACATTGTCATTTCAGTATGAAGTTTGCTCAGAATTTTGCGACAATCAATAATTATTCAATTAAATTAAATTTAAGGTGTCGATCACCGGTGACCGCCACGGAGTTCAGCGTGTTAAGCAATTGAAAAAAATCAGAAAAATTCTACAAACACCGTATCGCCATATACCTTCATCCCAACCATAATTGGGCCCATCATCAGTTTTATTGCATGAAAATAAAATGGAAGAATCGATCCAGGGAGGTGTTCGTGACTCCACCGAGTAAAACGACGAGATTTCGGTAGCAGATGGTTCGACCTGCCCCAAAGCTTTCGGCGTCGCGATTCGTGGGGGTCGAAAGCTCGTGAATGTCGACGGTTGATTTATCAGGAGGGCGTGGAAGGTTCAAGAACTCTATTAGCGTGTAGATCGATAGGAGGTCAAACCGCGGTTTTCTTTGCCCGTGTGAAGATTCAGCGTTCCGCGCTTACGCATTTCGACGTCCCGCACGCACACACCGGCCTGTGGCTCGTGCACGGACACGATTCGGGTGTTCTGGTGAGGCAGCATCGGTATTTATAAATAAATACGTCGGCCACGTGCCACGGGTGAAATGGAATGGCGTTTCGAGAGTGCCTTAACTCGAGCGAGAAGCTTAAAATTGCGGCTACGCGCGAACTGGTGGGGCGATCAAGGTGGAACGAATATACGACACCGTCCGTAATTTATTCGAACGATTCTAATTAGCATAAAGCACGCCCGTACCCTCGAGTCGCTTGTCAATAATTATTGAGCACGCTTTTAATTCGATCGCGCGTGTCAGAATTTCGTGACTGACAAAGAAAAATTCGGTAGCGTCCGAATAAAATCATGGCCTGCTAAAATGATTGTTAAAGTTTTTGGGGGCTTGTTATTGATGAAAATAGTCGACTGCATGAGTCGGAAATTCGTAACCGCAAAACAAAATTCGGTAGGGTCCTAATAAAATCATAATCTATTAAAATAGTTACTGAATTGTTTGGGGGATTGTTCTGGATGAAGATAGTCTATTGCACGAGTCAGAAATTCATAATCGAAAAAAAAATTCGGTAGCGTCCTAATGAAATCAGAATCTATTAAAATAATTATTGAATCTTTTGGAGGATTCTTCTTGATGAAAATAGAAGCTTGCACTCCTAATAGCTTGAACCCAGTATATCAGCCAGCTCATGATAAGTTTTTTCGACTTGCTCTTTGCGCAGAATATGAGAACAATAGCCATAATTTTTAGGTTTTGCGAGATTTTGTCACGCTTTAATTTAATTTTTATTGTCACGTAATGCCACTTCGTGGTGACTGAGATATACGAGTGATAGAGACTGTTAACTTCGGCCACTGAGAGTGGACATAGGAATGCGAAGCGTTAATTTTGTAAGAATATTTAAATTGTTATATCGTCAGATAGGGGTGCTTTATTTTCTTAAGGCATACTTGGTATTTTTAATTGTTATTGTTATTATAACCTGAGCGTGTGAGGTTCTTGTTCTTTAGCGTACACTGTCTGGATTAAAGTAAATGTTTGGCGTGGCATTTTTCATCGGTTTCGGTAACCGAATTTTTACCGCGGGAGGAGATAAAAGGATCATTAGCTGTTGTCGATATTATTAGAACGTCGTGCACGTTCCGATAATTTAAAGAACGCGAATATTTATGTAACCGTGTGACGTAGATTTATAACATTGTTGTACGAGCGCCGGTATTACTCTGCGCTGCCAAATGACGCGCGCGCGATCAGAATAACTATAAATGCGGAACGAGGAAAATTGGACGACGAGGAGCACTTTTTTTCATTCAATTCAAGATACATTATAGCGATGATTTGACGAGGATAAACAAAATGCGATAGAATCTCCATTATTCGGGCGCCGAAATTAATTTTTCGATTGACGAAATGTAGGGGAACGCTGCGTTTTAAATGATTTTTTAATTCCTTTTGCGTGAAGGGGCCATGAAACGTTTTTCATTCGTTTTTACATGTACTGCGATACGAATTTCAATACGAAAAAAATTAAATAAAATATTAATTATTTGGGTACAGAAAATTATTTTTTCGATTGACGAAATTTAAAAAGAGACCACCATTTAAATGATTTTTTAATTCCTTTTTCCTGAAGGGGCTATGAAAGATCTTTCACTCGATTTCACATGTACTGCAACGCTAATTCCAGTACGAAAAAAATAAATTAAATAAAATATCAATTATTCGGCTAACAAAATTAATTTTTCGATTGACGAAATTGAAGAAAAAGCAGACCACTGTGAGCAGAATCACTAATCTTTTTCGTCCTGAATAATTGAACCTCGTATGTACAATTACAGACTATAGAAACGTAGTTCAATTGTTCCTGTCAGTTAATGTTAATTATCGATTGTCAGGAGTGAATGTGTTCCAGTAATTCCATCCGGACGACGGAGGATCGTTTCGAATCGTTCGAGGCGAGGAAAAACGGTGAAAATAAATTTCCCTGGGAAATTTTCGAGGCGGCGTTCCGTCTTCCACGAATTCCTCGCGTCGACCTTTAATTAAGGACGATAATTAAGTAGGCGCGGGTCGACCGTAAATCTTCGAGGCACGTTTCCTCGTGTTTCACGACGACGTTTATCGGCTCCACGACGCTGCAATTCACGTGGCCGTGTCAATTCGCGAGTAAATACGAAGACGGAGAACGCACGAAATTCTGGAGCTCGTGATATTTGCTTCTCTCCGGTCTTTGCATCACTTAAACTTCATACTTTTAGCGCACACATCAATAATTATCGTCTGCAATCTACACTCCTTTGTACTGATCTTATATGATCTGCATGTTTCAGAGAAATCGACTGTTATAGCAAAATATAATCCTCAATTATTAGAACTTATTCACTTTTATGCTCCCACAAGGAATCTTAGAAGAAGTCATGTATTTCATTATGCTACCATAAAAACTAAATATGGTTCTAGTGATCCAATTATTCGTATATTAAAATCTGCCAACACAGTTACGGATAAGGTTGATTTTTTCAGTGGCTCCATTCCTAGCTTTAAAAAATCTTTACACTTAGCACTGCACACTGCTTAGATAATGTTTTATTATAATTTCTTTACAATTGCCTTTTTGTTTAATACTTCATTGTGTGACTGTCTTCATTTCTTCTATGTTTGTTATAGTTCTTACTTATGTGTACACATTGGGTTTATACCCGTACAATTTACAAATAAATAAATAAATAAATTAATAAATAATTGCTTTTTCAATATGTTGACTGTCTAAATGGAGTACCGTGTCTTTTTGGCTGGGAAAATTAAAGGATACTCCTGTTTCCAATTGACATTAGCTCATTCTAGTGACCATGAACTGTGCATCATTCAAGTGGTCTTCAATCATTCAAAGATTAGGTTAGATTACTGTACAAACAAAATGAAAGTTAACCCTTAACTATTATAGAACGTCTGTGAGAGACCGCTCCAAATTTTCATTCATCCCTATTTCCATTCCTGCAAGACTTATCATCGTCTCACGCCATGTACCTTTCAATTAGAGTCTAATGTTCAATCAGGCTAGGGTCTGTTTATTATTAGTATACAAAGCAAGAACAATTGGATTTGATCTTTATTCGAGACTTGTATGTACGTAATAACGCAATAAACATTAGCGGTTTGTGAGACCTCCTATAGTAATTGCGTTAGGTTCGACGTGTATAGTAGTTAAGGGTTAGTTTACGTCTCCTAGTCTCTAAACTGTACCATACAAAGTGACCTTGAGCCTCCACCAAGCTGTGCAACGTCTTAAAAAAATCTTTTCTCTGCAATACTGAAAGTAGTATGTATAGTGGACGATATAGTAACGCGTATATACTTGGATTTAGGGGAAAGAAGTTTGAAGACTGGAAAGAAGGGTCGAATGAAATGAATCCTCGAGAGTAATTCGTTAACCGCAGGAATTCGCATACATCACCGGATGCCCGTAACCTCGGCTTTCTTTCTCGAATGATGGCGTCGCGAGAGCATCCATTATTTAAACGGATTCTTCTGGTTCGAGGGCATACAACGCCGGTACGATATTTATGAAACCCCCGGGGATACGCTCGCAAATTATTCGCCTGGCCGTGATTTCGCGCGCCTCGTTAATTAATTGCGATTCTCGTGTCGCTGCCCCTAATTAATCGAACTTTTTTCACTGCCCTCGCAGCAGCCGGTTTGAAAAATTATTCGACCATCTCCTCTGATGAAATTGCCCGGCAAATATGCTCGGAAATTGACTTGAACGAAGCGGGTGACTCGGGAAAATTCGGCTGCATTGCGTCTACGGTGGAACCTCGATTTTCCGAACACGGGTCATCCGGAAAATCCTCTTCCAGGTTAATTACGAATTCAAATTGTCACCAATGACCCTGGGCACTTAATTTCATTCCACCTTGCGCTTTTATGTTCTAAACCGAAATTATCATTTTTATGCGAAACATGTTTGGAATGTGAGTCATCTTGTTACCGATTACAGTTCGGATAATCGAGGTTCTACGGTACTTTTTAATTATGAAGGATAAGAAGTTTTCTGGATGAAGAAAATTAGAATTTGCTGTAGGAGGTTTGCGAAAAGTGTAGAGAAAATTCGGCTACGAAATGGGGTTATTATATTTTGTTTCTAATTAAGAAATAGGGAGCGGTTTTTCTCCTGAAAATTCGGATACGAAATTCGGTTGCAAAGCCTCGGAAAAAATATCAGTCATGATTTTCTACTCAATTAGTAGGAAGTTAATGATGTTAACCCTGAGAAGAGGCAGAAATACCAGAATTCGGTTCGATAAAAAATGTAAAGAAAAATTCGTGTACGAAATTCGGCTACCGAATTTTCTTCTCGAGTACACAGAACTTCAGGTTTTCCATTTCAGAAAAAATAAGAAACAGTGGAAGTCGATTTCTTCAGAAGAACAAAAAAATTCGCTACAGAATTTTATCTGATTTGCGAGAAATTGAGACTTTTTACTGTAAAAAAATTCGAAACGGTGGAAGTTTGTTCATTCGGGTCGATTTTCCAGCGTGAAGACAAGCTGAGCGGTTGTTTTCTTTAGCAAAGGGCTTGTTCTTCATTCTCAGCAACGAAGTTCGCTGATTGCGGGATAAGCTTCGCGAGTGCTCTCACGGTTTCGAGGAGAAACGATAAGGATCTCAGGTAAAAAGCAGAAACGATCTCTCTCTCTGTGTAATCGACGCCTGAAAATTCTCTCGTTTTTCATCTTTCGTGCTTTCTTCCTGCTCCTCGTCTTTTTTTTCCTGTGGAATTATACGTTTAAATCCGTGTCGCCCCGCGCGCACCGGAAGCGTTGCTCTTTCATTCATTTCCAGCAGGAAAGCGTGAAACGAATCGTTCTCGTTTTATCTCGACACGTAATCGCCTTTCAACTACGAATCACGTTCCTTTCGTTACGAACTTTTCCACAACAATTTCTTTCTCCTCCGGGGGATGCTCGCGAATTAATTGCGAACTGTAGCGGAAATTAAATCTTGTCTGACGTTCCAACAGACGTTTTATAAGACGATTCTTTGTGCAACACTGAGTAATAAGTGTGGAATTTATTTTTCTTTTGTCGTGAGTCCATTTTCTACAGAGTTCAGTATTTAGCGCGTCTGATCACTGATGGCTGGTTCCACTGACTGTATGCGTTCATCAGGAATTATTTATTCGTTATTTGAGGTTTCGAATCAACTGATATTTGCGTAAATACGACGTTGTTTTTTTAGTGCAAATGACCATGCTGCATTAGACATATTATAATATTTTTTAGAATATATAATTCGTAAAGTAAAACGTGTTTCACTATTTGATCATAAGGCTTACATTTTATATTATCATTCACAGGTTAATGTTTCACAGAATTTTGTCCGAGTTAATAGTCACGTAATTAAAACATAGTAACAGTTATTTCATAATTTTTTGATTTTGCAAGTCCTCTATTATTTACTTTTTACCAACGAAAGCCTCCTCTTAAGTTATTTGTTTTACTTAAGTCTTATTAAAACGAATGGCATAATGCGTAAGTAGTTATGGCGACAGCAGCCATTGAAGCGTTGAAGGATCTTTTAAATAAAAAATTACAGACTTAAGATATGCTTCCCGGTTAATTTTGCCAACTAAACGTCAGTCATTTTGCAAAACTTCGACTGAAAACCTTCCCTCAACAAAAAATAACATCGTCGAATCAATTTATCAATCCATTAGTCCCGCCTCCAGGGAAAAAGAAGCTCCATAAATTATATGTTCGTTCCGTTCCGGACCTGCACTGACAAACTGCGTTTCCTTTTCGAGCTTCCTCGGAAATATCGAGCAGAAAAATCGAAAAGAGCGAAGGAAACGGAAAGAAAAACCTCCTCGAACAGGCGGCGGAAGGAAAGCGAGGCAGGAGGAAAAAGAGAGGACGAAGAAACCTGCTTCTGGGAACGGGTGAAAAAGGGGGCAGGAAAACATGGCGGGAGGGGGGGCAGATACAAACAAAAGGTGGAAGAACGGCGCAGATAAGTTTTATTGCGCCTCGTCTTGCTGGATGCACTTGAACGCTTTATTTAGAGCTCGAGCTATCTCGATTCTCAGCTCATGGCGTCCAGCGTGATGGAGGACTGTTATCTACCCCATGTGTATCCATGGAAATGCTTCAATGACCATAGTTAGTCGTCTATATTGACCAACTATGTTTTTTACAGATAAAACACTCCGTCAGGTCGTCTCGCAAGAACAACATGAAATTGACAGCGAATATGTTGCTTGAAACAATTAGAGACAGTGACCAGTGAAACATTCCGTGCTTGGTCAGACAAGTTACAATGATGTTTTACACAAATGAAACTGGATGGCAGAAGATTGTAGAAAGATTAGATTAGAAACATCAGAACGAGATGATAATAATAATTATTGAAGAGTGATCGATGTGTTCGTGTCGCAGTGGAAAATTCCGTGCCTGGTCGGACGTGCGATTGGATTTTTATCAATGAAATTTGGTGACAGAAGATTGTAGCATGATTGTGGCAGGAGCACTAGAATGTATCGCCAATAATACGAACGATAATGTTTAATGTGCAAGAGTTCGTACATTTTCACAGTGGAAAATTCCGTACCTAGTCAGACGTAGTAAAATGAGTCTATATGAACGTATATCGTTAAGGACGTAAATATTTAATTACATTTCTCTATCTTACATAAACTATTACATTCGACACTTACATAGGTCTGACTTTTTCCTATTATTTTAATAGTAATTTACTAAACAATTTAAGGCGTCTTACAATTAATATCAGGTGAACACATTTTGGGTTCATTATGAAAACAGCTACTGCATGATTTTCTGCCCACCTCCCCTCAGTAAACCAAAGTTACAACAAAAAGAATATTACAATTACAATAACAATGAAGTATAATTTACATAGTATTCAAATAACCTTGCACATTTTAATATTAATATACTAAACAGTTTAAAGAGGCTTAGCATCAATTGAACTCATTCTGAGTTCAGCATGAAAACATCTGCTGCATGAATATCAGCCCACCCCCTCGGTAAACGAAAATTATACAAAAAACAATATTACAATTGCAATAACAATAAAGTATAATTTAAATAATATTTAACCAAACATGCTCAGACTATTACACAAGAATCTACATCCAAACCTAATCTAGGTATCCCATGATCTAATTTTTAGAACCCACGAAGTTCAACCCAACCAAACGCAACCTGCACACCCATAAATGTTTTTAACGTTTCATGCATGAAAGTTTATGGCCACAACGTTCGAATTTTTACGATGAGGGTAAAGACGATCAGATAGAGATTCCGACATGTCTGAGACGATAGATCGATTTATTTGTTTTCTTTTCTTTTTCGACGATGGATTTTCGCGGCTGCGCGCGCGCGCACGCGCGTGCTTGCGAATCGAGGTCATTCGCGGACTTTCGAAACGTTTACAAACGGTCGCGAAAGAATAGTTGCGGGGTGAGTCACGATTTTATCGCGGCCGATCTAAAAGTTGCTTTACGAGTCTCTCACGGGAACGGGCGGGCGTTCCTTTGCATTTTCATGGATTAGAGAAATGCGCTCGGCCTGGCGTGAGAATGATGAATATTAAATAAAGCGGCAGCCCGCGGACGAGAATAGGGACGCCCGTGTATTTATTTCAACGTCGTTCCTCTTTTTTCTCCCTCGTTTTCACCGCGTATTTCCGACTAACCGGGACGAGAATAAGCTGAAAAATTGCTCGAGAAAATGGCCGGGGAAAATTTCGATTCAGACGAACGAGATCGAATGGATTTGTATTTCTAAGTGCATCTATTATCGTATTATAAAATTGTCTTTAGTTAAGATTCCCTTCAGATGTTTCATTTGGGAGCCACTTCAACCTAACTTATAACACGTTGACCACCACAGTGAAAACAGCCATTCCTGATCAGACACGATATAATTTACTATTGTTGATATAAATCGTAAAGAAAAAATAGATTTGTGTACTGAAGCGTGTCCTTTTGTTCCTATATTATTGTTTCAGTATGAGGTTTGCTGAGAATTTTGTGACAATCCATAATTGTTTAATTAAATTGAATTTGAGGTGTCGATTATCAGTGACCGCCATGGCGTTCAACGTGATAATTGAGAGGATAAAAGCCATTGCGGTGTGAGTGAAGTTTTTTAAGATATTCACTTGCCTGCATAGACACAATCTATATATGTCTGTTCATTGAAAGAAAAAGTGGTTTGAGCTACTTGTAATGAGACCTCATAGGAATATTCAATGAGTTACGATTATTAACATGTGACCATGGAATTTATTACAATCAGTCTAATGAAATCTTTTGTTTCTCAAAGTGAGAATTAGATGACTTACACCACTACGATTTTTACCCCCTCAATTGAACCGATGAGTCTCCTTAATACGTTGAATGGCAAAGTGGAAACTGCCAGGCCTAGTCAGACAGACTATAACGTCCTATTTTATATATACTTCAAGGAGGAAGAAAACCTTTTACTATTTGAACTTATAGGTGTTATCTTATATTATTATTATTATATTAGTATTGTCCGGGATTTTATACGAACTGGTAGTTGTTTAATTAAACAAAATTTCAGGTGCTGATCACTGGAGATCATAACGACAATGAACGTGTTAAGGCTCGGTTAGGCAATTGGGTTTATTTTGTGATGATTGGAAAATATCCGGGAATGTTTCGATTTAGACACACACAATCGAATGAATTTATATTTTTAAATACATCTACTACTGCATTTTCAAATTGTTTATAATTAATATCCCTTTTTAGATGTTTTGTTTCCGAGCTACTGCAGCCTAATCTCTAATTGAACCAATGAGTCTCTCCACAGACCCTTTATGCAGTTCATTCTATTTAACAATAAACAAACAGACAAAATTAATGTGATATCTATATTTCATAACGCTGTGAAACAGAATTGAACAGAACTCAGTCCTTTCATTTCAGTTTCAGATCAATCCTACCTAACCTACACTCCTTTACCTTGTGTTTAAAAAATTGTGTTATTTAATTCTGACGAAAATTGAAGAAGAATTGTTTTCGATTAATTACACCGTAAAAAGTGTAGGTGAATATTTTGAACAACGTTACACCTGTTAAAAATTCTGCGTTTGACCATTCAGATTGACGTAAGGGGCACACGAACAATCGGCAAAAGCATACAGGAGCTTCCATCGAAGCTTATTTACGAGAATGTCGTTTCCACCGAGAGGACACGTGACCCGAAAACGTGGGCTCGCATGGGGGATGCTTTCAGGGGTTGAATTTATGGCGTTCGAGATATCTCGCAACACGCACAATCTTCTCACGCAACCACACGATTATTTATTTATTCACTTTCTACGAAAACGACCCTTCAGACTTTCCACACGAGCTCCTAAATTGAACTTGATTAATCGTTGAAACATTTTCTTGATAATTTCTGTTGATTCTTATCACGTACAAATTTATTACCCAAAACAATTATTATATAGTATATAAATTAATATAAATTCTGAACTTGTTTTCCGATTTTTCAAAAGGTGTTTAACAGGTTGAATACCGCAGGGTTCACCGATGACCAGCACTTCAAATTCAATCTGATTAAATAACTAATTATTATCACACAATTTTGAGCAAATTTCATACTGCAACATTAATTTAGGAGCATAAAAACGTGCCTACACACCCGAATATTTTTTCCTTTACGATCTATATTAAAAACAGTAAATTATACCACGTCTGACTATGTATGGCTCTTTCCACTGCGGCGTTCAACACGCGTGAACAACTCTCATTAAATTACACTACAAATTTCAATAAAAATTGTACATTTTACTAAGCCTTGGAAAAATGAGGAATAATTAAAAATATCAACACGGTTCTGCAATCATTGCAACAAATCCACAAAATTTCCTTCGACGTTGAAAAATCAATCGTCGCGGCTGTGTTTATTAATTATTAATCCAACGAAACAGTCGGGGAAGAGGTTGGCCGGGCCGCCAAATTGGCAGCGTTCCCAATTTGTCGCGATGAAAAAAAAAGGAGGATCCGGCTCGGAGACGGAGCGAGGTAATTAAAACGCGTGCACTAATATAACTGCGAGTTGAACGCAGAAGTTAAAGGGGTGTGCGCTGTCGTTTCGAGTGGCCGATCGAAGATCGACATGTCGATTGATTTCACGTCCGAACGAGATACGAGTGAACCGTCCGGTACACGTGACCTGTCGTTTGGAGTTGACACAGATTTCTCGACGACCAGGATACGTCGTATCCTTTGATCTGCTCCTGACAGCTTTATTTCGTCCTGACCTCGTAAAATTACGACCCGTGAACCGCCAATCAAATACACGAACTACCTGTGTAACACTGCAGGTTTTATTGTCTTAGAGGGACTCGACCGATTACGAACTCGAGGGGTGCGTTTGAAATACAAGCTGAATTGTTGCTGTGGGTCGAGACACTCAAGATGTAACTTGCAAGATGTAACAGCTAGGCTTCTGGTTTCGAAATTTTTCCTTTAGATTGTGTAAGAGCCAATCGATTACCAAATGTATCGTTAGGCAAGACGTAGATTGGCCATGAATGTTTCAGATATTGATTTTTAATAAACAAATGTGACCAGTTATGTTAGAGACGTGAAACTGGCAGGATGTATAAATAAACGATATTTTTTTGTTAAGAAAGTTGTGATTTTAGTGTGCCCTACAGTTGGAAGGTAAACTTCCCTGAAATTTATTGTTGGATACAGTGGAAGCAATAATTAATTGCAGAGTAAATTTGGAAGGTAAATTAGAAGTTATTTAAGACTGAATGCAATGTTACTAATGTTGTCGATGGAAACAAGGAGTTAATGATAACGAATTCGTTTGATTAATTTCTGGAAGTGTATTTCTGTGGGATTGAAGGGGATTGTGTCAGTGTATAGTCAGACAATGAGATGTGACACTATTTCTATCGATGAGAAATTAAATCTACCATGAATTACAAATTGTTTAACCATATGGTCCAGGATTTATAATTGCAAAACATTCCTACAAATTTGAATGTTATCACTAACAATTAAAATATGAAAAATATTTAGAAAAAAATATTCAGACCTTATAGGGTAGGTACTATACATTAAACTGAATCAAATACGTAGAATAAACGCGGTTGGAAAAATCAATATTGTTGAAGTTATAAACAATTTTCTGTTTAGCTCATGTCGCAGTAGAAACGGCCGCCCCTATCCAGACACGCTATATTTTGCTGCTTTCCATATAAATGACGACGTAATAATATGTTTAACCACCAGATCGTACAATCTGCATTTTGTATTATTATTCAAATGTTAATGTATTGCAGAATTTTATAAAAATTAATATTAATTTCATACTGTATATGTGACAGTGAAAATAACCATACTTGGTCAGGCATGTTATTATTTGCTTCTTCATACATTAGTCATTAAGCAAACATGCTTCTGAGAATTTTGTATAAATTAATAAACTAGCGAACACTTCGAACGTCACAGTAGAAACAGCCACACGTGATCAGACACGCCATAATTGCCTTGTTCTCGCATTATTCATGAAGTAAAGCTACTTTTTACCACTCCATCTCATAATTCCAATTTTCTGTTACTATTACAACGAGAATTCATTTTAGAATTTCGTACAAATTGTTTATTAATTATTTAGCCCGTCGACTGCCATAGTAGAAACAGCCATGTCAGGCCAGACACGCTATAATTGCCCCCTTATCGCATTATTCATGAACTGAAGCTATTCTTAACAATTCGATCGTGTAATTTGCACTTTGTTACGCGTATAAAAAAATGAAACTCACCGCTGTCAGCGTAGGTCTCGGAACCATAACCATCCTGAAGACCGCTGGCCCACGTGCCCTCGTACCTCGCAGTGGATGTGGTCGATTGTCGGACACCGTATCGACCCTTGAATCCCTGAGTCCATTCACCACGATAGATCCATCGTCCACGGGTCTCCATGCCCAATCCATGTCGTTTGCCATTTTGCCATTGGCCCTCGTACGCCGAGCCACTGTATAACAATCATAACACAATCGGATTAAACAATCTTTTATTTTCTTTGCATTTGAGAACTGTTAATAGTGAACGGTAACTGACAATGAGTGTCAAAGGGGTTAATGATGTACTAATTTCTCTAGAAAGTTGATAATTTAGGGAAGATTTGTAATAGTTGTACCCTGACATTTGCAATAAAGTTGTTTTTATTGACATTCTGTTCTCTTGCCTCTGTGTTTGTTTATTCTTAATATATGCAGGTAGAAGCTTGATAGAAAGGTATTCTAACTATTATTATTGTTATGTAATGTTTGATGACGTTTGACGATGTTTCAAAACAGAAGGCGCGATATTCAAACTCGTCTCTACTCAAACACGAGTTAACATACTCTCAAACCATAAAAGATACTAATTTTATTTTTCCAACCCCCAAATAAATATTGTTCTATTTTCGTTGATAACAATTGCAGGGTAAGCGTAAGCTTGCCTACAATAGAAAGGTATTCCTCTCCTTATGACTGCTGTTTAATGTTTGATGACGTTTGCAGATGTCTGAAAACGTCACATTTATTATTTTCTTATTATTATTATTGATATTTAATGTTTGATGACGTTTGACAATGTTTGGAACCATCATATTTATTATACATTTTCTCAGAGGGCGCGACATTCAAAATCGTCTTACTCACACACGAGTTAACACATTTTCAACCCATAAAAGATAGTAATTTTATTTTTCCAACCCCCAAATTAATATGTTTCAGCTTTCATTAATAACAGTCGCACGAACTCTAACACACCTACGTTCGTATCTTCGATTTCTCGTACCTGAAGACTGTTCTCGCGAACAATTCGGTAAAGGGAGCGGAGGGTGTACTGGGCGATGTGTCGAGGGAAGAAAAGGAATGTCATTCGAAGGTGAAAAGGAAAATTGCTCCTCGAGACTCGAGGATCCGTTTCGTTTTTCTACTGGAAAGCCGGTGGCGCGAAACGAATTCGCCTTGCAGCTCGAAAAGCTTGGCTAGCGATTTTATTCGAACAGGAGGCGGACAGAGAAACATCGAGAGGACCGAAGGGTCCCGGTAACGAGTTCCTTTCGTGTTCATCTGGTGCTGGAAGGCAGACAGAGGATCCTGATTACTCGCAGTCGGATTCAGAGGACTCGAAACCGAAGGATTCGGTAATGAAATCGACCGAATCGTTCGAAATTCTCCCCTACAGAAAATCATTAACATGTAATAATAAGAAGACTACGCACTGATTTCAGTTTCTTGAAATTTTTTAAATAAATGGAAGTCTGAGAAAATGTAGAGCTTTGAAATTAGGTGTGAAACTAAATTGAGGGCAAAGTATTTAAATAATTTACACTGCAAAATCACTCTGTCTAATAAATCAGAATGAAAATTGGCAGAAGTTTCTCCTCATCGAAACAATTTATAATAAATTTTTATTCGGATTAACCCTCCGCAGGCAAACTGGGTTGTTCATGTCCAAGCCCAATTCCGTTACTGTTCTAAGCTTTCAAAAAGTCTGAAAAAATTCTAGGATCCTCATCAAAGTCTCTACTGCATCATACAATCGTTCATCACGCCAAATGTTTAAAACTTTTTTCAATAAAAATAAAAATTCAGAAGAAAGGATTACCTACGGAGGGTTAAAATTGATACATGGATCTCTGAGGTTTCAAATGTGCTTCCAAATTGTTTGTTTAATCGTCTTTGTTAGAGGAACATTCATTAAACACTCGCACACGAGTAAATGTATGAATAAATGACGTAAAATAAAAATATGGAGACTCGAGGAAGGATATTGAGTTCGATTTATCGTTGTCATTTTTCTTTTCCTTCAGTCTGTTTTCGATTCATTCTTATTTGCATTGTCAGTCGCCGGGAATCATGCTTCAACAATCACGAGGATGTTCACGCGCCGCTGCCGTCTGCAAACAACTCCGAAGCTCGTTTTAATTAACAAGCAGCGTAATTGAAAATTGCGTCGACGAAGGGATGGGCGAGCGATGGCTCGTTCGAGAACATATTAAAAAACAAAAGCGAAAACCGACTGCGTTCGGTTGAATTTACTGTCTTTTAATCCTGAACTCCTAGAATATTTTCCGCGTACTGTACTGCAGTCTGTGTATACCGGGTGTGCTAGAATTAAACAATCTGTGCCAATTGGTTCTATTACAGAATTTTTATCGATCCATTAGATGTAAATTTTTTAATCTCAGGACTTTAAGGGCAGATAGTAGTCGCCAAACGAAGGAAAAAAGTCTAATAAACATGGGTCGAAAAATTAATATTCCCAGGAATTATAAACATTTTTCCATTTTTAGCAATGCACTTGCTCGCTCTGGTGCTCTCCTGTGGCATATAAACGAATTATCCTTCCAATCCGTCTTCTAAAAGAAGAGAAAAGCAGAATTCTGTAAATACCACAGTTCATAGAAGCTTTTCCACGTGTTCTCATCCTATTTTCATAAATTTTCCACTTTTTCGCACCACAGAATTGCAAGCTCCAACTAAAACGAAGAAATTCTTCATAGCTTCTACAATATTAATTTTTCGACCCATGTTTATTAGTACTTTTTGCCTCCATTTAGTGAACACTATTTGCCCTTAAATTTGTAACACCCTCTATGTTACTATATGAACCCCACAAATAATTTATTGTAATGTAGTCAGTAATACTGTCATTATGAATTAATTGAAAGCGTAATGAGAGCGCGCGGGGGCTATGTTTTTGCCCAGGAGTCTAGCGGAGTCCAAAATGGCGGGTCGTTGCATTTCTCCCACCATGAGACGAGACGGGACACCGATTTACCGGGCGTCCCTAGGAAAACGTGACTCGTCGACGACCTTGCTCCAGTTCAGACGGAAACGACACGACGGAATCTCTCGTCCCAGATACGTGGTCGCTTAAAACACAAGTTCCCCATCTTCCTTCTCCTCTTTCTCTCCCTCTCCCTCCCTCCCTCCCACCCCCACCTTTTTTCCTCTTTATTTCTTTGCCTCCTTTCTTTCTCGTTCCGCGGTATTTTCACCGTCGACGGCGGGACCTCCGCCGAAGACGACTGAAAAATAAAAAAGAGGGAATCCGCTCGAAACGCGGCGCGAATATTAAAACAGCACTCCGCCGGGATCCCCGATATCCGATAATTGCTCATTGTGATTACCAAATGAGCGCATCCATCGGCGTGAATTGTTAAACACGCGCGCAATTACGTTGATAAGCGAGGGGAGAGTAATTAACAGCTCTGCCGCTAACTGCGTCTCGGTGCTGAATTTTCTGCCGGTGGCTGAACGTTTTCTTTCGACGATTCTTGTTCGGTTAATGAGAATGTTTGGTGGGGGGACTGTGATGAGCGTTTGTTCAGATTCGTTGGTCGTTAGAAAGATGATAGCACATTTGAGAAATTTGGATTGTTTATTGGTTCGATTGCTAACAGTATGTACCTCCATTTTTTTTAAATAATAAATTACTTTTTTGTTCTGACTGTTTGGGTTATTTTCTGTTTTATTTTGTGTGTACTGGCAGATTGTAGCATGGACGTGTTATTATTATTGTATGGAGAATGAAGAATATAGGAATAATATTGTTAATAGTGTATGGGCTGTAAGTATTTTAGTAATGTAAGTTACAAGTGTGATATTTTAATTAATTTTGTTCATCGTTCATAAGGAATATTATACAGACAGTTGGTTAGCATAACCTATTCAGTATACACTGTAGTGGTGTTCAGTTACAAATAACCCCCAACTCGATAAAAGGCCATTATGGTGGCTTGTAGCAAGCAAAATGTAAAACAGTTTATGAATGGAAAAGACCTAGTACCTTGTAAGATATTATTTTGTAGACATCCTACATTAACTTAACTTCATATTTCGTTTAAAGTTGGATTCTAATTCAGCAACTTCCTGAACTTCGTCAATTTATTATATTAATAATGATAGTCTCATTATTATTTAAAAAAATTGTATGCACTGTACTGCAATGCAGTCAAATTATTATTATTATTTTAAGTACGAGACGTTGTTTCATTTATTCCTCAGCAATACAATAATTTCGGTACCGAATAATTTCAAATTTTCATCGATGAAATTCTTCCAAATAAAATCGTCAAAACTCCAAACTCTGATGGTCTACAAATTTGTAAAAATCATACTCAAAGTTACAATGTAATACTGTGAAATTATTATCATTATTCTCCGACTGAGAAATTGTTTCATTTATTCCTCAGTAATGAAAATTATATGAACTATTATTTTTATAACAATTTAAAATAACAATTCTATGTCTTTGATTCCACAGATCAATATTTTTTTAATTACAGTAGTTTCGGTGATTGAAATGTTCCGATTTTTCTTCGTCGACGAAATTCTTTCAGATCGAGTCACTGAACCTCCAAAACTTATTCTCATATTCTCGAGATTATCAACGTGTACACATGAATTTTCTCTCGTGAAATAGTAGCGTGAGCTTGAAGGTTTATCAGATTCCGATTGGAGCGTTCGCGAGAGGGTGAAACGTTTTAAGCGAAATCGCTTGGCCCGCGAAAACGTATTATTACGTCCGAATTAGCCGGTTTCAGCATGCGTGACTCTCTCTCGCGATACGATCGCGATTCGATCCTTTCCATTTTTCTGTCACGGAATGCTTGTTTCCCTAATTGTTACATGTCCGATTAGTATCATTCTCCTGCTCTATACGCCCAGGAATTCAATCTGCGTTTTTCAACTCTCTCGAAACGAAATTATATCAAACTAACTGATTTCTTTTACAATAATTCATACTGTAGAATTGTCGAAGAAAATTTGGTAGATGGACATCATGCTCAATATAGCCTCCTTTATGGAGTCCTTGTTTATCTGTACACACTGTTACATTTGCATCGAAATTTGTAATTGGAATCTGAATATTCTGCCAATGGAATACATCGAGGTATTTGAACGTTTAGGATAGTTCAGCTGACCCAATAATCGTCGTTCGATAATACAGGAACAGTGTTGAACTATTTCTGACATCCACGGGACCTATTAACCGCATATCTGATTCTCGGTTACCGAATTCGGAGTTGAGCTCAATATTCCAGAAAGGAAATTAAATTGAAATTACTCCACCGTTCAGAAAATACACAGGCTGTTCTAAAATATTTTTTTTTGGATTCTAGAACAATGCTTGACCCTAATGAATTTTTTTTTGCCAAAATTAGACACTCTCATATCGATTATTTTACATGTTACACATCTTTAGAATTCAATATTGTTTATATTAAAACAATTATAAAAATGAAACTTTGACAAGACTGTATTTTGTTCTATAATTGTTTAAAGAAAGTCTGTTTTAGTTCTTCACTGTTTCAAATTTGCGTTTATCAGACATTTGGGTATTTTAAATTACAAAATAATTGATTTTTCGTTCAGGGTATATTTCTTGTATCTCTATCGTTATTAATCGATTTTTTTTTATACTGGTGAAATGGTACAGTATTGTAAGGCAGTTTTCCGTTTCATTCGTTTGTTTCATTGTAATTGTTCTGCTGAGAACAAAAGGATTGAACAGCCCCGATATTTCCCCGCACCGTTTGTACTCTAATCCTTCGGTTTCATTCATAAACGGCCGCCACTAAAAATACAGAAAAATATAGGTCGCCTCCCCTATTCGTTGAAACGAATGTGTCAGCCCCCGATGTTAATAACAATTATATTTACGAGCTCTCGTTGCGCTGGACTATTTAAAGCCGCGTGACAGAATTTCTTCCGGAACGATCGACGATTCAAATATAGTCGCCGCCACGTTGCCCTCGGCTTTCGTCGAAAGAAATCATCTGAACGTTCTTGCAATTCTTCATCCCATCTCAAAATAGCCACATAATTTTTATAATGATCCATAATAATCACTCTTCAAGCATATTTCAAAGAAAAATCAAAATTCAGGTGAAATGAACATTTTATACCCTGTCACAGTGTTTCAATAATATTAACAAATGTTTATACATTTTATACAAATTATTATTATTATTCGTCTTTATTACACGCAGAACTTTAGCAGATTACATGGAATACAGAGAACATAATTAAAAAAAAAAGAAATAATAAAGTATATATATAGGAGAAGGTGTGTAAACGCCTTAACAAATGTTTAGAGTATTTATGTATGTTAAATAGTCAATATAATAATATATTGTAAAATGTATAAAACGATTTGTTAATCTATGCTGTAACAGTCTTTTTTATGTATTACGTGTACTACCTGTCACTACACTTTCAATCATTGTACAAAAAAGGGATTTTTCCCGTATACTGAAATAAATTAAATTAAATTAAATATTTTGAACAACATACTCCGTCGAAAATTCCTCACATCTTGGAAAAGCTCGTAACTCCCTATCATCAACAGTGTACTCCCATATGTATTCTAACAATCAGTAAGACGCTTCAGGGTGCATACGAATAATTAAAATAATTTTGAACAAATAGTTAAATGCACACGGACAGGTAATTTTTCAAAATTCCCCAAGGATCAGCAGTATACTCGTTTTCTCTAAACCTGCTCTCAATATGCTCCATCTCCTATGGACCTATTCTCAGAGCAGCTACGCTTACGAAATCACTTCCGTTTCAGCTGGAGGAGATCGATGATGAGTTAGGGGCTTATTTTTTTTCCAGACTCGTTATCCGAAAGATCCTGGGAGAATTCGGTGGAACGATTGTCTGTCGCGTCCGTGAACTAGGTCCTAACCGCTCGGATCCCAGTGACCCGGACTCGTTGTCCTTGCACTCGGTGACCCACTTTCAGGATCGGGAGATTCCCACCCAGGTATATAGGCAGATACGTGTCAAGGTCCCCCGTTCATCTCGAATTCACGCCCGTTAGAAGCGGCCCGTGGCGATAGAATCGAATCAGCCACTGTTTGGGAGCATCCCCGTCGCCCTACCAGAAGAACATCCCCCTGTCCTGATGGAACGTTCTACTGGAACGTTCTACATGCCCTGGTGATGCCCGATCGTTTGTTATGAAGGTTTTTAGGAAGGTGTCAAGGTGTAGGAGATGCGTTGTCTCTCTGAATGAATGGGGTAGTTTGAATGAACGTGTGGTTTGCGGTTGATGGTTGGGGGGTATAAACGATGATGAGGATGGGATTGTTGGCTGTATGAATCAGTTGTTTCATGGAACCTAGCTTAATTTGGATCAAAGGAGTCATATCTAATACAGATTTGCAGCAGACTTAGTCTGTATTTAAGTAATATGTAGACCATATTCAATGCAGACGTACAGCAGACGTGGTCCATACTTAAATCACGTCTAATCCATACCTAACTTATACCTAGTACAGAGCTAGGTCAAACTTAGCCTAGATCTACCCCAGATCTGGCTCTATTTAACTCATAGCTAGTCCATATCTAACTCAATCTCGCCCATGTCTAGCCCAGACCAAATTCAGATGCACCCTAGACCAAACTGATGCCTAACCTAGATCTAAGCTAGATCTCGAAAGTGAAGGAAACTATTTGCAACATTTAGTTGTAACTTGCTTGTAACATGTATCTAACATAACCTGATCTATATTTTATTTAGAGCTAACCTAACCTAGCCAGACTGAAAGTAGTTGTAACCTAGACCAAACTGATACCCAACTTACACTTAACCTATACCTTCAAACTGAAGATCACACACAACATTCGGTATGTAATAAAAATTCAGAAACCCTACAAAATCTAATCAAGTATTAGTTCTAAACTGTAAGTTTCATTTTAAATGTTCCAATAAAAGATAATTCGCTTTTATTTCCAATTACTGGCATTAACATGAAGCTCAGATGAACCTAACGCTTTGTACTGTCTTCCTTCGCCCAACGTAATTGTTTTAATCCTCTTACACCCAGCTTCGAAGAGATTCAACTCTCGAGATAGGATTTCGAGTTCAAAGGCTTTCGAGAGCGATTGAAACGTCGATGTACCTTTAAGATAAGGTGCACGTTGCTTCCTCGATAGGAATCTTCCGAGCAAAAGACTATCATCAATATTATTGATACAAATTGCATGTAATTCAGTTTTATACCGAAGTTAAATCTAGCTTCATCTGGATCAGCGTTAAACCCTAACAAACACACAGATCACGATGGTCTTTAAATAAATCGTAAAAGCGACAGCTCTATTTTCCGTTTCCTCGGTCATTTGCAGCATTCAGTTTTGTTATTAAATAAATTCATGAACTTTTACGAATGACAGACCAGAAGATTTCGGTGGAACTTCCCCTGATCTGTCTCGTTGTATTAACATTTTAATCTTAAAGATGGAGATGTCTGTTCGCCGTTCCTTGAAAGCCATTTCACAATGTCAATCAAGAATACTTCAAAGCTTTGATCGTGCACTTGAAACGTACGGAAGAGTGGTCGAAAAATGTCTGAACTCCATCATGCGTCTGAAAGTTGCCCTACTTTCCTATATTATTCTAGATGTACTCTATATTCGTTTCATTCTTCAGAAGAACGAAACGGAATCAAAAAGGCTCCTGTCACCTCAAACTGTACCCTTTTTAATCAATCATATTACTAACTTTCAGAACGTTTTCGCAGCTCTATTAGGCCTAATTAGACGGACAGTGGAGCCTCGATTATCCGAACACAGGTCACCCGAAAATTGGTCCTCCTATGCCAGTGACAAGCTAAAATTATCATTAGCACCACTGTGTACTCGATCTTGCACTGCTACGTATTTTACACCCCAAAACGAACTTATTACTTTTATGTGCAACACAGTTAGAGTGTGATTTATTCTGTTTCGGATAATCGAGGTTCAGTATTCATTAACTCCATAAGTGATCAAAATAATAATGATCGAACGTGTCACACAAGCATTAAATGGAACGAACCTTACAAACATATGTAGGACCCTTTAGATTACTAATATTAATTCTACACATGTCTGTCATTAATTATCGTTCGGATAATCAAGGTTCAACTATATTCAACAACCCCCCAATGATTGAACGTGTCACCCTAGGGTTAACCGCGACGAATCTTAACCCTTAAGTGGATTGGGGCCGTAGTGGCCCTGTGCAACTTCAAACTAATAATTGTTTAATTTTTACCGAACAGACAAAACAGAAGTCAATTTTCCTTAAAGCATTAGAAGCATGATGAGATAATAGAAGATTATATAAATTTTCAAATATATATGTCAACACAGGTTAAACAATTACTGGTTTGAAGTTGCACAGGGCAGCTACGGCCCCAATAATCCACTTAAGGGTTAAAAACGTACGTATTATAGAACCCTTTCGATCAGACTTGTATTAATCCTCAACATTGAGGTCTGACTCGTTGGGAGGGGAGCAGCAAGTGTATTGAAAGCATGCCAAAAATTCGTAACAGAGAAACGAAGATCTCACCTAGGCCAGGTGTAGACACCGGAGACCTCGAACCCGTAGTGCCAGCTCCCTGAATAGGCACCCTGGCCCTTGGGCCCCGTGCAGACGCCATACCCGTGGGCCTTGCCGTCCTCCCAACCGCCGCAGTAGGTGCCGCCATCGTCGAAATCGAATCTGCCGCCGTTCACCTGGGCACGATTGGACGCCGCCGTGGCGGTACCTGTCGCTCCAGGTTGGGTCGAGCTTATGCCACCTGTTTGAGGCAATTGGGCACCACCTGCCACCCCGTTCGGTGCCCCGGACTGTTGGCCAGACTGTGACTGCTGCTGCATCTCCTCCTTCCTCTAGCTTCCCCGCCCACTTTGTCTTCGTTCTCCTCTTCTTCTTCCTCTTCGTGGTGGTGGCCGTCGTCGCGTTCGTCTTGGTCGTTATTAGAATTATTATTATTGTTATTGTCGTCGTCGTCGTCGTCTTCGTCGTCCTGTTTGCCTGTTAGCAACAATCTGGTCCCCCTGGACGTTGCTCCATCCTTCCTGTCCGCCTCCACGTTGCTCGTCTCACCAACGGATCTCTGCAAGACCACAACCCTCTAACGTCGACTATTTTCTTTGCCTACTTTCTTTTCTTTTTTCTTTCTCTCACTCACTCTCTCCCTCTCTCTCTCCCCCTCTCTCTCTCTCTCTCTCTCTCTCTCGCTCTCTCTTTTGCCGCTGTTTCACACTGGACACACACTGATCGACGATCGACGATTTCATAGACTCGAGGCTTCGATCGGACGGTCTTGTCAATGGGTCGACACGGTTTTTCTCCTCTTTGTGTACGATCTAAAAATACGGGTTTCGAAGCGAGTAGCGGCTAGCAATGACAAAATTCTCTAGGATTCGACACGGGTTAATTTTAGGTCCCGGTTGCTCGTGCACGGACGAGGAGAGAAACATCATCACGAAGTCTCGAGTCTCGTTTCGGTAACGATCACACGCCGGGATCCGACGGCCTTGAAACACGTTCGAGACACGAATCGATACACCCGGTCGTCCGCACCTTCCCCGATCTTATCTCTCCTTTCTTTCCTATTTCCCCCGGGAACGTGCCACCCCCACTTCCTCCTTCTCCTCACCTCACGAGAACCTTTTGCACGGGAATCGGATCGCGCGATCGGTAGCACACAGCTCACAGCCACTCGCACTCGCGGCTCGGTCACCGTGCCCGGATCCGGCGGTTCCCGACACGGAATCGAGTTTCACCAACGAACCACTGATTCAGCCGTACGAATTCGACCCGCGAACGGCCGTCCGATATCCGTGAAGGAGGTCAGAAAGAGGATGCAGCAGCTTTTTCGTCGAACTTGTCGAAACTCGACGGCCGAACAGCCGCGGTTTCGCCGTCCGTCTGACGCCGTTACGCAACGCTTCTATAAGCATCCGTGATCCGCTCGGAATGTGGCCCTCTCTCCCTCTCTCTCTCTCTCTCTCTCTCTCTCTCTCGCTCTCTCACTCTCTCTCTCTCCTCCTCGCTCCTGCTCTTCGGTGCTCGTGTCCGCCAGTCGGACGCGCGAAAGCTCTGGGACCCTTGGGCCCTCCTGATCGCTCCTCAAGATCGCTTCGAGAGCCTCCTATCTATACGAAAGAGTGAATCAGCCTCTTCCTACGTGGCGAGTCTTAAAATATTCCACTTGAGCGTAGGATATGTCCGGCGAGAACGTGGATCCGCCTAGAGTCGCCTGTGGGTCGGTTCTAATGAGACTTGGGAAGAATTCTGGGGACAAGAAATAATAGCGAGCAACGGCCAGAGGGAGGAGGATGACGAGGAAGAGGAGAGAGACCGCTTCAAGATGACGAGGAGGAGGCTAGGTGGAACACTGAGTTCGAGGCGGTCATCATGATCGCGCAGACCGTTCGGTCTAGCGATGCTAGAGCGTGCTGCTCGCGCTAGCCTCGAGCTTTTAGGCTAGCTGGCTAGGAGCTTCTATTTTTACCATGGGGTGGCGAATTGTTCCCCACGAGGCGGCAGCTCGAGCGGACACACCAGCGGTTCGCCAATGCGACCGGGTTCAAACCATTTATAAATAGTAGGAGTTCCTCGCCGCCCGACGACCACAGAGAATCGCCGGACGTCAGATGCCGAATTAACGGATTCGTCGGAATCCTCCTTCGATTATGACACACCTTATCGTTCGAGATTTTTCTGCGGCCCCCGTTGAGCTAGAAACGGAAGTACACCCAGCATTGGGATCTATGGTTGGCCTAAATAGGCCCTGTCGAAGATTGGAGACCATCATCGCTGTGCCCTTGAAGGAATAGATCATGGAGGATTCATGATGTCATTCTATTTTGTTGAGCTAGAAATGAAAGTACACCCAGCATTGGGACCTACGGTTGGTCCAAATAGTCTAAGTAGGTCCCCTTTCGAAGATTGGGAACCATGATCACTGTGCCCTTGGAGGAATAGATCACGGAGGATTCATGATGTCGTTCTATTTCGTTACAGTGGATTACAGGGAGAATTATGGTGCGACACTAAAGAATACTGCTTGGAAACAATGTGTCAGTAATCTGTTGTCACTCTAGGTTCTCCTATACCGCAACTCTAAGTCTCAAGTCTAAGTCTCGAACGGTAGGGATATAATACTGAGTGGGTATACACCGTGATCGAATCTGAACACACAGACAATAAGGAGCTGACTGATGGAATCAGTCAATCTTTTATGCAGACCCTAGCTGATCCAGAAATGATTATAACACACCTGGATAAAAAGATGAGACACATAATAACATTTAGGTCTTGTTACAGACCCTTCTGACTTAGAAATGTAACAAATTCGATGAGGACATATTATGATAATGCAATATTAAGTAACTGTAAGTAGTAGATCATTGAAGATCATGATCAACAGCCAGCTGGACAGAAAAGTAATTGCAGGTAGTATCACTCAAGTTCGGTGGGAACATCCTAGTGGCCCAGTTCAACAAATACAACAAACTGAATAAAAACATGCTATCCTAGCGATACAGGGTGTTTTAAAAAAAGAGTTTCCTCTCCTGAAACACATACAAAAAAATACTCCCAGCTCTTTGGATGTCCCGTAGGCAACAATCAAGAGGATCAGGCGTTCACGGAGTCCAATCAACCGTTCCTTCACTTTCTATCTACTATTTTATTAAGTGTACAGTTTAAGAATCACCTGACAACGTACGGAGAATGTGGAGTACATTATCCTTGATCGAGAGTGATCAGAGACTCCGTCTTCTAAGGCTAACTATAGATCTTCTATTCTGCGTCTGAGATTCCGTCTTGTATTCGAATTTATAAGAAAATGATCGAACAAAACTGCTGATAAGTCCGAAGACGTTCCATTGGATTCAAGCGACACAATTGCAGTACAACAATGATAGTTCGATCGTCGGAGGAAGCACGCTAGCGAGGCTATAGAGCTATAGCGCACGGGACTGCATTTTTGATGCTGCGGTGCAACGATGTCGGTCAGTTACTTTTCTCCCTGCCAGAAGTAGGCTTCTTTGAATTTGTTATTACCTCCGCTCACAAGCAAATAACTTTGTTAAACTTCCCAACAATTATATTAAATACCGTAATTCATCGATTCCGAGCAGACTGCAGTATTCAGAAACTTTGTCTCCGCCTCTCAATGTGAATTCGCTTGGGCACTCGTGAAGGTATGCAAAATGAAAGGTACAATTCGTTGGGCTGGCATTAAATATTAACAATAGAAAAGAAACACAATGGGTGCGTCGTTACAAAAAATTGCTCGACTCCTTGCCAAGAACCCTGATAAATATTACATTATTTTCTTGTTCCGTTTTTCCTCCTTAATGCACGACGTAGGATGAAATTTAATTTCCAGGATGAATGCTCCGGGTCTCATTGTTCATGTTCATCTTATTCATACTATTCATTGTATGCGAAATTCAGTGGAATTCTACCATTCGTTCTGGCGAAGCTGCAGTATGTCCATAAAATTCTGGGCATTTTCAAAATGAGCAAATGACGCAAGACATTCCACTACTCTTTCATGCATCATTTACAGCGTCTCACAAGATCGATCAAACGAATATTATATTATCAAATAAATATTTATTATTATTTCACTTGATACCTTTTGCAATTGAACAGAAGTTTAGACGTTTCTAGCCAGCCAACTGCCGCTAAATCAACAAAGAAGAATTATTTAAAAGCCTCCACGACATCACGGACACCCTGTTGTTGACTTCAAGCCCTTCCACGACCGTGCTCATAATTCATCAGCCAGAAACAAGAGGAGCGAGTCAAAGACGACGTAGAATTCGATCCAACGCAGTGTCAACGATCCTGAGTGGCTAACTCCCGATCTAGAGCGAATCTAGTCGACTGTTCGAGCACGGGTCCCTTCGTTCCTCTTTCTCCTGTTCCTCCCTTTTTTCCTTTATACAGACGCGCGTGTGTATATATAACAGAAATCAATGAATCGATCGCCGCTATTGTTGCACGCAAGAAGGAAGGAATAATTACGCGTATGCTTGGACGGTGTCCGCAAGAGAGCGGGAATGAAAGGAGGCTACAAAGCGCCGGTACACCCTCATTATTAAAATAACTCTCCTATGAGGATGTTCGGTCTTGAAACGCGGTTTCGAGTGCCAGCACGCGCCTTTCCGCCGAGACGCGACCGAGGAAAAGAATCTCGAGGACGTCGATCGAGCCTTTTTCCCTGCCTCGATCAAGCTTTTCAGAAGCAGAAGCCCGTTCCACGCATGTCTGATGCACCTGAACACCCTACGGCTAATAGGCCGCGTCACCTGTGCCTGATCGTGCCCGTCACGCGGTCACAGAGGCACCGGGACTCGTGGAATTGTCAGTAACCAGATACTGTGGATGATCCAACCTTAGATGGTGAACAGAAAGCTCGTGGGAGTTCATGGAGGGACTTCTGAAACTGGACATCTGGCTTGTGACAACTGGAACCGAGTGGAGAGTATACTGAGGACAATAGAATCATTTAGGGATAATTAGAAGTGTACTCTGGTGGACAGGATTGTATAGGGGGGTATAGAATTGCTAATGGGAGCTTTTTAAAGGGACTTTGGGCAGTCGAGCAGGAGTTGGGTCACTTGGGAACCCTAACTTGTATTACTTTGGACTGACTGTGTTAAGGATACTCCAAAGTCCACAGATAATTCTATGGAATATTAGTACTGACGATGGAAGCTTCTTCAGGAAGACCAGAGTTAGCAAAGTAGACTTCCAAGCTAATAGATTGTGTCATTTGGGAATATTGGAGTCCTATGTTACTTGGGGTTGTTCCTATCGAGGATACATTATGGTTCACAGAACTATCTATGAAATAACAAGACGGAACCCTAAATAGAAGTTTCTTCAGAAAGTCCAGAGTTCAATCAAACTTCCAACTTCGATTTCTGTAAGTTGGAAAAAGTGGATCCCCAAGTAACCTGGGATTGACTATGTCCTGAATGTTCCAGGACCTATGGATCAGGGTCCTGGGTCTACAAACAGCAGGAGCTTCTCAAGAATGACTAAAGTTTGACAATACACTTCCAAGCTTCAGTGGTGTCACTCCAGAAAATTGGACATCTAACTCACGTGGGACGGTTCCTCTCTAGAAGACACTAAGGTTCACAGAATTATTCATGAGCTATCAATATAAAATCGCAGGTAAAAGCTCTGTAGAAGAGCCAGAGCTTACAAATTAGACTCCCAACTAAGAGTTCTGTCACTTGTACCCTATCGAGAATACACCAGCATTTACAAATTAGACACTCGAGTTCGAGTTGAGTCAGTAGGAAAAATTGAACCCCCAAGTCACCTCAAACTGACCATCTAAAGAATGCTTTAGGAATCATAGAATTGTCCTCGAGATATCTTCACTTTTTAACGAGGCCCAGTTTGATAATTAGACCCCACAGGGTCTACTCTGTCACTTAGCCTGATCGGAACCCTATATGCATGCTCTAAGACTCACAAAATTATCCACAAGGTATCAAATCGACAACAGAAGCTTCTGAGAACGGGCCAAAGTTAAAAAATTAGACCCCCATGCACTGGTCCGTCAGATAACCTAATTGAACTCCTGATTCACCAAGAACTGACTACGTCGAACGCTGCAGGAGCTACAGAATTATCCACAACCTATCAAATCGACAACGAAACCTTCTGAGGAGTTCCTCCAATCCAAAAACTGCACCCCACAAGTTCGAATTCTGTCACAGCCTGCTTAGATAGCCAATTCACCGTCTCTCGAACGGTACCCGAGTCTGGCCAGTCTCCGTTCGTCGATACCTCCAGCACGTATCGGCGACGAAAAGACTGAAAACCTCAGGTATCTTACATCGACGGGTCCATGGAGGCATCCTAGCAGCATAGATGAGGGCATCGTTGCACCGTGGACCCAAAAATACTTGAGAAAAGTCACGGGTCGGGCAGCAGCGAACACCAGAGAAAACACACGGAAATAGAGCAGAGAGATCGGGCGATAGAGGAGCCACGCACGGGGCGCTCGTGTCACCGGAGAAGGAGGAAGGTATCCTTTGCACACCTTGCACACTAGAGCCTTTTAGAGCTCGCGACACTTCCGGTGGATCGATCCGCGACACGTGCCACTTCGAAGCCAGAGACACGCGTCTCCTCCCGTGATTCTCTCCTCTTTTTTTTCGGTATCGTCGCGAACACGTGCAACTGGGCCACGACACTCGGTGCACACTGGCGCAGCTCGGATGCACCCGACGTCCGGATGTACCGTGTCGCGATGCGGCGTCCCGACGCTTCGACATCGATGGGCCACCCTCGCGACGTCCTGTCCTCGCCTGTTAGTCCGGTTCCACAGTACGATCACACCTGGATCTCGATCGTTTCCCTGGCCCCGCTCGATCCTCGCTGGCTCCTCTAGGCTAGGCTGGTCGTTTCGTGTTTGGGTTCAGGAGATGCTCGTTCACGTCGTAGAGGTACACGCACCGGGGACGTGCGTCAGGGTGGTGGCATGATTGCGACTATCCAGCTCGTCGTGCGTCGCCGTCGGCGCTGCCCTCGACGCCGGCGTCGTGGCGCCTCGCGTCCTATCACCTCTACAACACATGCGCTAACTAATTCCGATGCCCACCATTCGTCCGCCAGTTTAGGCGGGAGTTTCTCAACCGATCGACGTCTGGTCATCGAACGTACACCACCGACGGCGAGTGTCTGGGCGGTTGGCAAATCCGATTGGTGTCTGGAAAAGGTTATGAGCTTTTTGGAGGATTTCACGAGGTATTCAGCTGGTCCATGTTGGGTACCACGAAGGAAATATGTTTTTAGTATTATAATGTTGCTTTTGAATGCCTCTTGGGGGGCTGAAGAAACTTCAGTTGTTCCAACGTGAACCTGTAATGTAGTTTAGGAAGTATGAGTGAAGTGTTCTGGTTAGGAACATGTTTGGTTGATGAGCAGGTGTGTGTGGATGGAAGGGTATGAGACAGTTCGATTTTTGGGAAAGGAACCGTTTAGAAGAATATGTTATGTCAGTTTATATTTAATAGCATTAGTATGATTGTTAGACGCATTCAGAATCTCTCCAGACCGTGTCGGCCCTCTATAGGGCGGGTTGGAGTTAGGGGCATGCTTGAGGAAAGATTGATTTTAGTTTGAAAGTTTGTCGGTGCTGTTTAGTGAGGTCTCTGATCTATCTAAACCGATCCTCTGAATTCTAAATAATATCTTCTTCAAATTTTTCCAACACTCTTTAACTATGGGGATTTATTAATCTTTGCTTACGTCTGATCAACGTGTACCACTCAGGTCCATTAAAATTTAAATTCCCTGTGGATCATGGTTAGCTTTCTTCAATGGAACGGTTAATGTCTTACAGACAGAGGAAAGTTTCTGAGTAGCTCAAGTTTCTTCAAGTATACCTATCGAAAAGAATCCAAAAATAATTCAGACCATGAGGGACTAACGTCGTACACAGTTGTAAATTTATGAAAACTCATTCCAAGTCGCAATATTTTTTCATTTTAAAATTCGAGAGAATTTCAGAGCAACCCCTCGAGATCAGCAAGTATAATAACGAGTCATTATCCACCGGAGTACCTTAAATAATTCTTTTTCCACCGTATGGAATTACTGCGACGCGTAATTAAAGGAACTGTCCACGGTTATTCCATAATAAATCAAATCTGCGAAGAAAGTAGCCACCCCTCTGTAACCGTGCATGTATATATATAAACAGGAACGATATAGAGCGGAGGGGTGATGGTAGAAGACGTTTATGTACGCGCAGGGTGAGCTATGTAGTATATATTTCGAATGTAGGGTAGAATATGTGCGCACTGGTTGGAAAATCGAGGTGTGGCAGCGTTTACTGGAAAATCGAAGGCAACCACTTCTCTAATATCCCTCGTAAAATCCAACGCATTCTACTGTAGACAAGCAGAAACCAATCACTCCAAACTGAATTCGCTTGTTAACCGTAAATCATTAACTTAAAACCCCACCATACGCCCATCACGTTTAATTCATCCCCTTTTAACCAATTCTATGCGAAATTTCAGACTGAATAAAATCTGAATCTCTGCAAGATTATATTATATTTTATACGCAATTTCTTCTCAATTAAAATGCATTGTCCTGTAATGAATTCAGGGGAGAGTAATTTCGAGAATGTTCGTATTTTTTTAAATAAAATGCGGCTGCACAGTTCGAAGACAATTTCTCGGTTGATATCGTTTGATTAGTTTAGTTGAAACCTGCATAGTTTTCTGTGAGATGTCAGCACGAGGCAACGTCGAACATTTTCCTTATCGAAGGCCAGTTAATTATCGATCTAAGTGCAGCTAGGTACAACGAGATGTACAAGGATGCCGCTCGTGTTGAATTTTGCGCGGGAAATGCACCGATTTTTGGCGCCAAAACCAGCAGAACTGTATTTCTTCACTGTTTCTGACTGCTACGGTGTTTTTTATGAAAACTTCTGTAGGAACCTTGCGAAAATAGACGAATTCTTTCTTTTTCTTCCCTGAATGTAACTCAGCATCGATTGTTATAGTCATTTAGCTGGGAGATGCATAGTTTTAGCTAAATTCTGAACCATTATGGTCAATGGCAACACAGAAGCACTGTGGCAACGCAGTAGACACAAATTCTTTGTTATCCCGTAAATCCTGTTCGCTATAAGTTAATAAAAATTCTAATCGTCAAACAGTGTCCAGAATAATGATGTACATTGGCGTATTAATCTTTCCGGCCACCACAAGTTCTAGACCCACCATAATAAAGCAAAATTCAATTGAATTTCATGCGAAATAAAATTGTAAAATATGTCAGAAGGAGGTTTCAACCGAAATCTGTGACTAATCACCAAAATTTTAGCATTATTCATAAGTCAGGGTATACTGGAAGCTTTTTAAAACACTGCTGATGAATTAAGTGTCCGGTATCGCGCCACTGCGTTCTCCGACGCAGTTGACTCACGTTTTTCCCGCGATCGAATTATTCAATCGGTGTTTATGTCACAATCGGGCAGCATCGAATTATGTAATTAATGACACGATCGTCGCAACGATTTTTCCTTGACCTCCACACGCTAATGCTCCGCTGAATCGCGTAACACAGCATGATTGAAAACGTTGATATCTCGTTTCACCAGATCGGTTACGCAGGCTGCAGCATCGTAGAAATGCAGTATACTAGGAAATGTTGATTTGTTTGGAGATATTTTAAGTAAACCGTGCGTAGGATGATGCAGTCGCGATGATCGACCGGAAAAACGAAAGCATCGATCGAGATCGTGGTGATCGTCGCTCGAGATCTGGTAGCAGTATCGATCCGCCGCTTTTGGAGAGCTAATCGTCGATATTCTCCTGAATCAGAGTTGAAAACATTTTTTTAACGAGTGTCGATGTGTTAACCCCTTGCCTTACGATTTTTCGTGCGAGGAAGTTTTTGATTTAACCGTCCGTCTGCCCTCATAAATGACAAATTTGGTTTTAACAATTCTCTAAATGTTGAGAGTCCCATAGTGTAAATTTTGAACGAGTTGTAAAATATATTTGTAACATATGGAGCATAGTTTGTATCCTGAGTGCGACTCGTTATTATCAGGCAAGGGGTTAGTATAAAAATTAATTGTGGAAGAAGGATTGAGTTTCTGTTGAGTTATTCGTAAGTATAATTGTTTAATCGTCGTATGAATTAGTACACTGTGGAGATAAAGATTTTGATTGATCCTCAGGGGAATTATTGTGAACTTTATGGAAATTCGAAATTGATTGTATTTATTAATTGATTAATGTCGAAGCTTAGCGAACAATAAATTCGACAGATCGTATAGTCCGATGTTGACGTCAAATTCGTAATCAGTGGCGCACGATCGAATGATCTATAATTTATTCAATGACACCGTATCTCTTAATATCGACATTCAGAGTAGATGAAACTTATCTCGCGTACGTCTGTTGCGAACCATAAATCAATAATATTGTAACATAGTCTGTTTGGGCATTATACGTGCGATAACAACGCGTTGCAACAATACCGTAACTCGTGGAGCTTCTTCTCTCAAGCGAAGATCTTCATGAAATCTTTTAACACTCACAAAAAATATTTGTTTGCATCTGTCAGCATAGTGCGTGACAAATAAACGACGCATGAAAGTATTTTTAGGAGACGCTTGCTCTCTAAAAAAATGTTTAGGCATTTTTTTATTTATATTTATTACACAAATTGGATAAGGAGAACCAATCATGTGATGTGCACGACTACTGTCTTGATCAATTTTTTATTGACCCTTTGTCAATATACCAGATGTTAACAAGAATATATTCTATTGTAAGAGCGTTTATTTTAAAGGTTTTAATTTTGTATTAAAAAGGTCCTGTTTTTATTAATTCACGTGGTGATTTCAAACTTCTGGCTGGTAGTGTGTGTAGGAAAGAGAAATTTAATTTGGTGTCTGACTAACAATGACTCTATTCACTGTGACAGTCGACGTGTTAAAGCCGCAGTGAAAAGTGCCATACCCAATCAGACACGTTATCATTTTTTGTTTGAATATACATCAGTGATGACTGCAGGAGCTCCAGCCTTCCCCCACTCTAGGTCCATTCCCCTTGGTCTGTCGTCATCACGGATCACAGCCCATATGAGGGGAAAGGACTTACAGTGGGGGAAGGCTGGAGCTCTCGTGGCCATCACTGACACACACCCTTGCTCAAAAGACTTAGGACAGTTGTCATATTTGCATTCAAGTCTGCAGAAAACGAAGTAATCGTTGTAAAATGTGATCGAATGTTATCTCATTCGAAACTTTGTACATTAAAGAAAGTATTCTGTGCTGCTATATTAAAAAATCTTACCAAAAAGTAAGAAACTATTTACATTTCTTTTTTATCGAAGTATTCGCCGCGTTTATTTATTATTTAACACGTTGACTGCCATAGTGTGTATGCTGAAAACTGCATGACTTTCTAGTTTATAGACTCTCTGTCTATCTATGTCTGCCTCTATAGTGTATCTCTATAGTCTATATATCCTTCTAGACTTTATATCTAAAGTAACCTGAAATTATACTCTTTTGAATTAACAATGTTAGCAATTATTCATAGTTCTTATTGGATCTGTTACATCTTCTGAATTATTTGACTAATAGTATTCGTGTTTAGATAAATGACAACTAAATTTAAGTATCACACACAGATGGGTGACATGGCAGTCAAAGTGTTAAAACCACAGGTATCCTAAGACTTTTGAGTGGAGGTATAAATCCTGAAGTAATGTATTTTATGTCACTGTATCGGTGTTAATGCTTCTGTGAATATTATAAGAAATAACAATTATTGGTAGTAAAATTAAATTAGTTGGCCTGTTCACTGGTGACCTCCACTGCACTCAACATGTTAAAAAACCCTTTCTCCTTTTTCTAATTGTAAGCTCTATCTGTACACGCTTTAACGAAGACGCTGCATGTTCAGTTTAGAAATTCATGGACTACTTCTGGAATTTCATACGAACAAATGAGGGAAGGATTCTGCAGGCCTTCAAGGACACTGAATCTTAAAGCGAAGGATTCGTCTGGATGGAAATAATGCTCTAGCCAAGATTTGCGTTGGATTACAAGAGAACAGTGGCCAAGGGAACACGCACGCATCGGGTTTCAACCGGTAATGGAATTATCTTCCTTTTCCAACCGGGAATCGATTTCTCGATGGTGTTCAGAGCACAGTGTTCTGTGTCCCTTCAGTGAGTACTCTCGCGGATAGTTCGATTAATCGACGAGGAATGGAGAACAGTGACGTCGATCCAAAGTAATTTTTCACGCCTCATTTCTGAAGCTCTCCTTTTTAAATTGTGCGTATGTGAAATAGTAGAAGTGTCGATGGAACTGTAAAATTTGAAAGAAAGTCAGATCGATGAATGATTGGCGCAGGGTCGCGTGTCAAGTTCGTTCGACCTCTCGAACTCGGGGTTTTCTGGAGATAATAGTCCGCAAGGATTGATGAAAGTATTTGGACTACGTGGCAATTTTATTTATTCTAATTTAAGAAGAGCAAGAATTTGCAATTATGGCAGATTGAATATTCTAGAGCTGGTCGTTGACTTTTATTTAATTCAATAATTACTCACTTCTGTAGAATTACTCAAAACTGCATTAAAATTGTAATAATTTGACTGTGGATATTCAAATATACATTCTTAGTGTTGCATATTTTCTATGCGAATGTTGTTAATTCAATAAAAATTCAAGAAGACTGCACTTGCTCCTTGAAACGTTCACAATATTGGATATATTATCATCATGATAAATTGACGAATTATTCTGGATATGTTAAATTGCATAAACTTTCGCGGTCTATTAATAATAATATCAATTAATTATATGACTAAATACTCAAATATCCTTTCATATTTCATTTATATATTTTCAAAGAAAAATAAACCACAAAACTATGGTTGATATTTCAAATAGAGAATTACGGAGTGTCTGGCTAGGTATGGCTGCTTTCACTGCAGCGTTAACTATAGAACTCTGCGTATACAATCACTCATAAAAGTCTATATGTACACTATACATTTGTTTAGCATAGAAAATATGTGTTTCAACATACCTCGGTCACTTAATTAAAATTTAATTATTAAATATAACACCCCAAAGTCTGAATTAAATTGCTCATCGATGGATTAATCACAACCAACATTCCTTACCCCTAAATTTCGCCTAGACTTCTCCCAAAAATCAATCTACAGATCAGATTCTCTTTCAGATCACCTGACAACGCATCGATCGACAGCATGGACCTCCTCAGCCTCACCTTTAGGTCCCTCGATCCGAGGAACAAGTCCAAACAGAACAATTTTCTGGATCCGGAAGACCAAACCAAGGTCCAGCGATCAGACTCTTCGAAGGAGACACTTAGGAGATCGGAGGACACGAAGAATAGTAGAAAGGAGAGGACGAAGAACTTGAAGACGATCCGTCTGGACGAAATGGCCTGGCACGATACCGCTGATAGCTGCTGGATCGCGATCTATGATTTCGTGTACGATTGCACGGATTTCCTGGAGAATCATCCGGGTGGTGCCGATGTCATTTTGGAGTACGCAGGCAGGGACGCCACTCTGCCGTTTATTGGCACTGGACACTCCGCAGCAGTTCGAGATATCCTCGAAAGGTACCTGATAGGCGAACTTCCGCCGGAAGAGAGGATCTTCCGGGTACCAGACGGTGTCAAAGTTCCTGAATTCTGATGGACGCGTCAAGTTTTCTTATTTTTTCGCGGTCCGGGCTCGTTTCAGTGATTTTCATGGAACAGTTGGAGACTCGTTTGAACTTTAGAAGTTTTATAGTTTATGAGGACTGTTTGAATTTTATTTGGAGTACTGTGATCTGAGGAAGATGTTTTAAATGATCTTAGTTTGTTATGTAAGTTAGAGCATCTGACGTTTAGTCTTTTTTTATTATGTACTTACTAATTATAGAGAAAGTATTATTGAGAGGGGAATCAAAATTCTGATAAGGTAACTAACGTCGTATATAATGGGTCAGTATACTGTTTATTGTTTCAATTAAAAAATAGATGAAATTATTCATGCAAAGAGGGTGCACGTTATAGTGCACTGTGATTTGAAACATGACTGATTGTGTAAAGTAAAGCTGAGAAGTAATGAAATGCTAGCTGAATTTTGCAAATAATAATTTAGTCCGGTAGTACGCTTATAATAAAATATCCGAATCTAATTTTAATGCTCTTCATATTACTGCTGTCCTTTTATCTGTAATATAAAATAATATTCTAGGTACACTTTATTTAGGTACACCATTATTTTATGTCTTCCCCATCCTTTACTAGAATTTATAAATTGTTTAAGGAATGAGCATTAGACTGTATATATCCAAGCTCAGAATTTTATAATTAGAGAAAATCAGTTGTAAATAAAATTTTACGAATAATTAATTCACCATTAGCACGCCACTGCGGAGTTAATTAACAGATAAATTCTCAGTTGTCCGTGAACCCGCGATTAAGCTTCCAAAATGAATTTAATTAATTTAATGCAGCGGTTGTGAGTCGAACGAACAAAGCGTTGCAGTCGATACGCACTCGAGTATCTTTAATAACACGATCATAATTTGCAATTTCGCTCTCGACTCGACAACGAGTGCTTAATTGTTCCTCCACGTTGTCGACGTTCATTGTTCGCGTCATTTAGAGCGATCATTGTCTCTGTTCGTCTTTCGTTCGATCGAACGCCAAACTCAGTTATACACAACAATCTAGACATTGTCAAACTACCGTAATTTGATTATACACAATGTATTAATTATTAAACAATACTGCCGAAACTAAGGTATATAAAACTTATTAATAAAGTACGATACGTAATATATATTATCTGAAGAGTGCGAAAATTATAATTAATTTAATATTACGCAGTCTATGTACTTTAAACCGAGGCGCCATCTCTGGAAAAACCCAGGAACACTGTGCGCAGCTGTCGCCATCTCTGACAGAAGCGCGGAACACTGTAGCGGCGGACAGGGTATCTGGCGCCATCTCTGATAGAAGCGCGGAACTGAGCTGCGCCAAATCGGAATCAAAGGCTGGCGCCATCTCTGGAAAAAGCCTGGAACACTGTGCGCAGCTGTCGCCATCTCTCACAGAAGAGCGGAACTAAGTAGCGGCGGACAGAACAAGTGGCGCCATCTCTGATAGATGCACAGAACTGAGCTGCGCTAAATCGGAAACGACGGCTGGCGCCATCTCTGGAAAGAGCCTTGAACACTGTGCACAGCTATCGCCATCTCTGAAACAAGAGCGGAACTAAGTAACGGCGGACCGAACAAGTTTCGCCATCTTTTGTCTACAACTAGAACTACACGCCAACGTGTGCTCGCAGCGCCCCTGGCGGAGTTTTCTGTAAATAATCTGGCACCTTTCGCCAGATTCGCGGCCGTTGCCATGACAGTGTTCCGGCCTTTTGTCAGAGATGGCGCCAGTTTTCACAACAAGGTTCACGGCTTTTGTCGGAGATGGCGGCAGCTGTCTCCACTCATTCCATCGCTGCTCAGTTCCGGTGCTTCAGTCAGAGATGGCGCCACTTACGGCACTGCGTGGGTGGAACGCTGCGTGCGGCCGGGCTGTGGTAACACGTAAGGGCCTATTGGATCGAACGCCTATGGGCGTCAGCAGTATGTGGCGTGCGATTTTGTTATACGCCCGTAAGGGCCAATGGCAAAGGGTTAATACTAATCACAGACGATGTATAGAATAGAATTTTGCAATTACTGTAGAATAATAACAGATTTTCTGTTAAGAATATTACAAAAACTAATAATAAGCCATTCGAATTAAAAGATATCAACATATCAAGTGCTTTGCGCATTGCTATAGCTGAATTTCAATTAGATATTCCGGATCTTCTTAACAATAAATAATATTGTAATTAATCTTTTAAATATCAAACAAACCCGAATGAATGTGTGTATATGATGCCCGCTGAGTTTCTGTATGACAAATGATGTATATCAATGTAGAAATGTAATCTTTGAATAAAGCTGATGTCGTATATGAAAAGTAATTGTCCTTATTATGCGAAAGGGGTAAAGGGTTGACAACCTTGTGAAAGTCAAGGGTGCTGTAATGCAAAATTTTAAAGACTCCCTACACGAGTGGTACTCGTGTATCTAAATTATGGAATATATTCTGTGAGAAGAGTGTGGCTCGTCATATTTTAGGACAAGGGGTTGATAGTGAGAGCTTTGAGACGATGCCTCAGTAAAATCACCCGAATCGAATGAACACGTGGGAAGGTGTCCCGGTTATAGCGAGAGGTCTTTTATGTTTTAATTAGACAACCTGAAATTAGATACATCCAGTGTCTGTCTGTGGCCATGAGCTTGTTGTATTTAAGTCATGCCCTCCTGATCATTTTACATCATTCCGTCTGTGCATGCATCTCTTTTGTTACGACCGTTTTGCAACGTAAGCCTGGATTTTCTCTATACAGTTTCCATTACGTAATGAATCATGAAACCCTTTAACTTTTTACGCTACGCCAGGTGATCCGACAGAATCAGGAATTTTGTTTCTAGGAGGGCTAATGCCATTTGTTTAATTACAACCTTCCGTGGAGGATGAATCGCTCCTGTCGAAGCTGGAGCACTGTATTTGTAGAATACTTTGTATGCAGTATAATGTAATGACAATAAAGTTGTTATGAAATTGCAAAGTTGAGCGGTACAGGATTACCTCTTAGTTGCTTATAAAATTTTGTGTCATGCAGTGCGTTATAAAGAATTATCAGTCATTCTAATACTTTTGTAGATGACACAAGGTAAATTAAGTTTCTTTATTTCTTCTTTAATTGCTCTGTATTGTGTATTCTAATTTTTATTCATTCTCAATCGTTTCATTAATAATCATCGATCAGATTTCTGATTCAAGAATTTGCAATCGACAAGCATAAAATAAAAATTTGTCAATTCCACTGCGCTTGCAGTGGAAAAAAATTCGAAGCTCACAGGTGAAATGAGGAAACGCATTTTTTACACCGGTACATTATATTTCTTGGTCCTCTAACACATTCATAATATACACAACATACAATTATGACATAGCGATTCAGCTTTTTTTTTTTTAGTTCCTCGTTAATGCGGTACCGACAGAACGTTTTAATTAGTTTCTGTTTATTCGTCAACGTGTTTTTTATTTTTTTTTTATTCGCCCTCCTCTATTTGAAGTGTCTATATTTATATATATATATATATGTATAACGCGTGATCGTGTGTTCGACGGCAGGAAAAAGTCCACGACATTCACGGAAAATAAAATACACGAGATACGAGCTATGATGAGAAAAATATCTCTATGTGTACGAAGTGACGCATCTACAAGATTACAATCTTGCTTTTCTTATTATTTCGCTTACATCGCTAGTTCATTCGTTTCGTCCTCGCCGCGGAAACATTTCCTTTCCACCGCCATTCTTATCCGGATCATTTTCTCGGACGAATGTTTCTTTAAAACCGTCCAAACGATTCACAGAAATTTTTCTGCGAGGTCAACTTCGTCAATCAGAAGATCAGTCGCGATTATCAGTTCGAATTCCCCGGTAATTATCGCGGTGGAAATTTGAATGCCCGAAAAACGAGTACGTCAACAGTTTTTTTTTTACATTTATTATCCTTTATCGGTTGAACGATCGATCATGTGCGCTTGGATGTGAATATGTCGGCTCGTATAGTGATTTTTGTTCGTCGCCACGACTGACAGAATGATTTGAACTCCACAGGTGATAATTTTGCCTCTGAAACTACCAAATGTGGAATTTCTATGTGGACACTTTTTAAAATACACATATTCCTCGTAGAAACGATCCTTTGTTAATAGTATTCGGTTTAAGGAATGCTAGGTTGCTTCAGAAACCTCGAGACGTCGAAAGTTACCGACAGTCTGTGTTCAAACTTGGCGGGATAAGATCGAGAAGTGTTTTGGCGCGCTTTTTACACTTTCGATGGGATTCCCCTCGGTAACATGGCTGTTTCTTCGTAACAGTTGTACAGACTTCGTGTTCTTATACTTCTATCACACTGATGTTAGTTAAAAATGAATTCACGGCGAACAGAAAGACCACCGAGACAATATACGATGAGATTTTTGTCAGGAGCATCTCGAAAACCTAACCTAATACGATTCTTCCTTCGCAATTTCCCATAAACAGTATCCTGATTCAAGTGGAACTGATCCAAACACTTTTCCATGGATACTTTAGAAAATTTAGTAAATGTCTGCTTAATTTACAATAATCGTTTGACCCATCTTGTTCACATCAAGTAAACAAACTAAGCGCATAAGAAATTATCGTATGTACATTTGTTCGAGATGAAACCTCCAACTTTGTGCACATAAAAAATGATCGAGACGAATAGTTATCGTCGAGGTTGTTGTTTCGACAATTCTTTTTGTTAAATAGTTACACAGAGGTGGTCCACTATTCCCTATGAGGCTAGTGACATTTGGTATCTTTATGTTAACCACCGTCGGTGTTGGTAGTCTCGAAGCGAGTCGAGTATACGCGCTTCCCTTCGAAAATTGGAAAATCGTTTTTCCGATCGACGTCGAATAAGAAATACGTCAGATTATTCGCCGTCCACGTTTCGAGTATACGTTCGATTTTTAAAAGACGACGATAACCTTCGTGTATATACAATAATGAGCTTAACGTTCTCGAAGAGTACACATCCACGTTGTATATCGAAAACAACTATCGATTACGCGAAATATCATTTGCGATCGTTACAGTTGATCACGAACCCACTGAATGCTGTTATTAAATTTTCATGAAGAAATCGTGCGATCGATTCCTTGGAGAATTGGATATTTTAATGCCTGAACACTATGAACACCGAAAGATCGATGTTTCTGAATTTCTTCAATCTCAAATTTGCGTTTTGAGACAATATTATCGATATATATTTTTCTAAATTGTAATTAGTCAGTGAGAAATAAAAAGCACCGGTCTTCTAGGTGTTAACAAGTGTTCAAAATATTGATTATGAATTTTTAACAAGCTTGAAGACAAAGTTGTGTCTCGAGTATACTTTAATTGCATGATTTCGTATTGAAAATAATTTCTCCATGAAAGAATTGCTTAAAAGGATGTTTCGGAACAGCGTTCAGAGTGTTGGGTGAACAACAGAATATTTACATGATGCGTTTGTGAACGCAGAGCGCCTTGGGACGACAGGATATACAGTGCGTGTCAAAAGTGATGCTAACCGACCGACTTTTGAGTATTCTGACCTCTCAGCAAGAAATTCTAATCGATTTTCTTGTTTTCCGTATAGCAAGGACAACTAGTTTCAACTATTTCCAATATTAGAAAAAAGAAAATGAAAATACGACGGAATTTTCTTCTCTGGGCCGCAGAGTTTGAAATTTCATGGTCATATTTGTGTTAATTGACCTTCATTCGACCTTAAACAAAAAGATTAAACAGTTTCCGCGTTTTTCGTCTGATAAAAAAAATAGTTAACACCAAAAGAAAATCTAATCTGTTATCCTGTCAAAGATTTAATACTTTGAGAGATTAGTATACTCGTGACACGTTGCATGATCTCGAAAGGGGGCTCCTTAAGTTCTGATTCATTGAAATACACTTACAATCGGGACGCGATACTATATACGACGCGTGTACAGTATAGTGCGCTATAGTTTCACTGATTTTCTTTAAACACCGATGATCTGACTTTACACGCTACTTTCTGTTTTGTATGTCGTTAGGACAGCCTATAGTTGGTGTACCGACGCCTACAGCGTGGTCGTCACTTAACCATTAATTATAGTTCCTCGCCTATTCGTCTAGTACGGTACGTCGAGTGGCTTGATAAACTTTACACGTATAGTTATTGTATAATTACCGTCTGAGGCGATTGAGGGGCGGTCACCGACAAAAATTAAGCATGAAACGTATTGTTAAGACAAAATTTGCGGACAAATTGTACTGGAATACGGTTTAATTACTTTCTTCATTATATCTCAATTTATAATTAAATTTTCAAGCTTAGAGACGCTACAAAAATCGTCTAAACAGTATTGCTTCTTACTGGCCAGACGTATTTGTATAAATTGTTTAGAAAATGTTTGCAGAACTGTTGTCTGGTCGAACATTGCCGATAATTAATCTGCAGTTCACGTATGCAGGGCTGTGTGTGTTTTATAAATTAAGGAGTATTATTACAGACATTATTATAGAAAATGATTGAAAAATTTGTGAGAGATAACTCTCTGTCTTAATTTTTGCCGGCAAGATTACACACGACTGTGAAACATTTTGTAAAAAAATTGATGACTCGATTGTTAACGCTCAAAGGACCCAATGCGATTCTTTTGTTTGCAACTTACAGCGTGTCTCTGAAGTACATGTCCAAATTTCATCTGAACGCAAGTACATAAATCTTATTATTCCTTCAGACATTCAGATTGTTTAAAACGTACAAAAGGGCACCGTCGTCTTCAGATATCGTTTTTCAGATGCAACAAATTACAGAAATCGTTTGCAGTTCACTGGCCATTTAAGCGTTAATTTCGAAACGATTATTCATGACATCCTCTCGTCTCTTCGTTCGTCTGAATAATTCCACAAGAACCGACGAAGCTATTTTGTTATTAGTACGTACTTGACGAGTACTTTACGGTATATTTTATGCAAACACGTGTACACTTATTTTAATGAAACACTCGGAACCGTGTGCTGAAATTAATGAAGCTACTAATAAATCAACGACCCAATTTCGAGCTTAACAATATTACAACATAATATTACGAGCCTTGCAATGTACTTAACAAAATCCAAAATTTTGTTATAAAAGAAATTACTGTCCAAAAAATTTATCTCTGTACGAAATAAGCAAAAATTCATTTGTATATTAGTTGAAAAATAAAGAAAATAATTTAACGTTCTTTAGCATTCTATTAGTTAATTCTATTATATATATACAACAGGACAGTGAAGATTAATTTGTCTGTCTACGCTCTATAGAAATAATTTATATCTTTCTTCCATTTTATTTGATGTCACTTTAAACACCAATGATTTTCTTAGATCATACGACAGCTAGAATATAAGTATAACACTTCGCGCGTATTAAACTAATTCAACCGTATCGGTGCTTGTTTTCTTCGTGTTATTACAGAATTAATTCCCTTATCTCGATAGATCAATCGTTTCTTCTTGTTATCTATGAAATAACTGAGCAGAGGAGGGAAGTTTTACATTCTCGTAAAACGCAAGAAGAACGTTCACGTTTCGATCGAATAATGGAATAAAAAATTGACGAGGGATACGGTACGAGGAGACATCGATTGCTTTCCTTTTATACGTTGAAAAATTAGCGTGATCGGTGTATTTATAGTGAACACAGAGCATGGCCTTAAGTATTCCCTTTCTCGTTTTTATTCATCAACGATTAGAGAGCGTCAGTGATTGAACACGAGCAATAATTCCGTTTCGAGACGATCGACGATCGTACGTCATCTTGTTATTTATTTTTCGCGAAATTGTTCATTAATTGCCGCGATCGTTCACTGAGAATACAAAATTTAAAAAGAAACTTTTGTAGGGTGTAATTTTTTAATTGATAAAGAAGATATTATTGATCGACGAATGGTTCGAATGTTTGCTGTTGAAAAAATAAGTAACGTTCAGTTTTATTGCGTTAGATCAGTGATGGCCACCGGAGCTGCAGCCCTCCCCCACTCCAGGTCCATTCCCCTCATATGGAGGGAATTGAAACGAGGGGAATGGACCTAGAGTGGTGGAGAGCCGGAGCACCCGTGGCCATCACTGCGTTAGATACTCTAATAATAATAATAAATAATTCGATTCGACGAATACGCGCGCCTCTAATACGAACACCCTATAATTCAGAATATTTATACAAATGTTGCAACACTTGCATGATACAAATTATATCGTACGTATATACATATTAAAAATATGAAAAGATTCTAAATCTATCCGTATATAAAAAACAAATTAATAAATCACAAGTTTAGGTCTTAAATTAGGCCCAATGAATTGTTATTGCGACTTTGTTACTAAAAAAAAGTACTCACTGGAAATTAATTTCGCCTCCTTCTCTGTGTTAATTGATCAAAAAGAAATATTCTAAAGTGATTGGAGTTCGATATACCAGATTTCGAAAATACCAGCCGGAAAATGAAAAAAGAAGTCGCTATTCGCAGTAAAATATTTTTTGCTGCTTTTAGGTTAGGCGCACAGGACCTGGACCAGCCAGGAAGGATGAAGGCGATTCGAAATATCTCGTTTGCAGTGTGAAGTTATGCGAATAACATGATTCAACCCTTTCACTGCCGAGTCTCTCTCAATCGATCGATTCATCTGCGTTGAATTTATTTCCACCGAGGAATTCTCTTAATAGTCAACAATTATAACTTAAAAATAATTAAATTCAATTAAATTCTAATTTCACGCGTAGCCAATATTGTTATAAACTATATTTATTAATATAAAATTATATCAGATAAATATTCAAATCCTCAAACAGCTCTGTCACTGAAGTGGCTCTCAGCACACGCGAAACGGTGCGTCAGAGCCAGTAAAGTGGCTACCAGCAGTTTGGTACATCTTCTCCCCGCACAGTGAAAGGGTTAAGATCTTTCTTTTTTCAAATTCTCTTGTCGTTGCTGGATATAACTCGCGAGCAACGAATACACATTTTTTTTTTTTGGTTTCGAGTATTTTTGTAACACCTAGAGATTCGAATACATTCGTGAAATGAGAATCGTCGTCGAGTAGCAGAATAATTTGACAGTGTTTCCATCGCGGAAAGATTTGTGCGAACAACGCGGAACTCGGCTACCGAATTTCCCCCGAACGGTACCGAATTTTTCGGAAAGCCGTCGATCCTTCGGATACAACTATCGACGGAAGCGTTTCGACTTTCGAAAACTTCTGACAGCTTGAACAACTCGAGATCGACGCGAAAGTTTCCACAGTTTTTCGAAAAACTTCGAAAATCTCCAACAAATTCGATCCACCCGAAATATCTTCGATCCCCCAAACTTTCTAAAACTTCGACGTTTCCGAAACGAGGTTATCTCTCGAAGGGTTACCACCATCCAGCAATAAAGAAAATAGTTTCTTATACTTACAATTTCAAATGAAAAAACTTATTATCAAAATTATACGATCATGCAATAATTGACAATCGTTGTTCGAAATGAAATTCATTCAAGTATTCAATTGGAGAAGATTTGAAACGGAAAGATAACCTAAGGATTCGTGCGCCTGGATGATGGCAACCCGCAACGTTAATTTCACGGTTTTCCCCCGAAATCCTTGTCGAATCTTTTAATTCCACCGAGTCGAGGGGAGAGGAGGTTGGGAAGGAAACGAAGGGAGAGAACGAGCGTGTGTGGGGTTGAGATCGATTATATCAAAGTCGATTCGGGGGTTTGTCGTCGGAACTTTGACGGGCTTCGTTGCATCCGCAATGAAATTCTTCTCTTCGACGAAAGCTCGCCTGCACGGATCTTCCACAAGTTCGTCTCGTTCACGAGTTTCGGCCTCTTTCGTATTTCTGTTCGTTTTTTCCGTTTCTTTTTTACATCAAACAGCACAGGGCTATTCCGTTTTCGAAGGCGGACTGCAGCGCGGTCGTCTCCATGCAGAACGCGCCGTCCTCGTACACCGACGCCATTCTCTGCTGCTGCACCCGACTCTCGCTCTGCGACCTGGAAATGCACGTTCAAACGTTCCACACTCGTCAAAATCATTTCTTTGTTGTAAACTCTTACGAGCCACGACTACGAATTCTGGGACTTTAGAGGGAGACGTTCAGTCGTGAATCTGTTGTCCCTATTTTTGGGTGGATTCTTAGGGTGAGAAGCCCCTGGGATCCTGGACTGGCTATGGAGTGAGAAAAGATACTCCAAAATGTAATCAAACTTCAATTTGATTCTAAAATACAAAGCGAAAGAAAGTTAGACTGCAGAGGGTTGAGAGGGATGTGTCGCGTGCAAAAGTTTAGGTCTCTAGAACGCAAGTGTTACAGATTTCTTTTTAAAGGGGCTAACGGTGCTAGGAATAATTTTGAGGGTGTTGACGTGGAGTGGTTTAAACAAGTCACCCTATATAAGGTGCCTCAGAAAATATAGGATTAAGTGCAGGCATGGATCAATTAAATTTGTTCCCAACCTCTTTGGGGTGTCCCCTACTGTAGGCAGCATCAGATTGTGCATTCGTTATTAACACCTTAACCATACATTTAACATAATCTTTTAACAAACAAAGACTGTCGGCTCTTCTAGGAGTACAGAAGGAATTTCTCTGTCCAATTTCATGATACAAATCACCCCCTAACAGAAGCTGTACGCTAAAAACCGAAGCCACATTTCTGATGGAAGATACCCCAAAGAGATTCGAAAAACCGAAACTGCTGAGGGTTGAATGGGAAAAAAAGTTGTCGCGCAAGCAATTCCACGTCCGTGCAGGTCCCAGGGGTGTCGTAGACACGTGTCGGTCGCGGACGACCGTTTAAATTATTTCATGGTCGTTCTTGTTTCGAAAGAACGTCTTCGAGACTCACCTGGGAGGCATTGGCCTCGAGCGTTGTTGCGTTCTGACCTGCTGCTCCCTGTGGACTTGCTGGTTAGAGAGGTAGCTGCTGTCCCTGAGGACCGTCCCCTGGTGTTGATGATGATGGCTGCCGGACCTCTCGCTGTTTTGCGACGACGACTGTGCCAGGTATTCTCTGAGCTCCGACAGACTGTTTAACAAGTCGCGACGTGTCTGGACGTTCGTGGTTGGCGTTGTCGCTGAATCCGACCATGGGGGAGGCGGTGTGTGCGACCGGCACACCATGGCGTATTTGTGGCACAGGTACTCCTCGTAGGTCGGCGGCAAACCGGACTGAAATCAGACGTCCATGGATCTTTGGTCGTGGAGAACCAGACAGGGGAGCAATCAGATAGAAAGCATTGGCCCAAACGAAATTTGAGGTTCCTGGGATCTATTATTAGGTCAGTGTTACTTGGGGAGTATTAGGTAGCAGTAATGGAGCATTAGATTCGAATCGGATCTTCCTAAGGAAGTGGAGTACATGTTACTATCATCCTAGGATTATAGCAACTCAATTGAAAGTATAAAAGGATTTGTAGGACTTCAACTGAGAGCATACAATTGGGGGTATAGCCCTAACTTGGTTCCTGTAACTCTGAAGGCCCCAGCTTGTGTCTCAGAATATCAGGATGGTTCTAACTGGGGTCCAGGATCTTAAGGTGAACTTTATTAGGTCCTATAGCAACAAAGCAGTCTTAGTTGGGGTATTGTGATCCTGGGGTAGTCCCAGTTCGGGTTCCACGTGTATGTGTTGGCTCTAACTAGGACTCTATAACTCTGAGATAGTTCCAAATGGGATCCTACGACTCTAGGTTGATTTCAAACGAACCTTACTATGCCAGAGTAGTCTTAGCTTGGGTTCCATGATTTTGGAAAGATCTCAGTGCGGCTCCAACAGCTGTAGGGATAGTCAAGTGAGATTTTATGTCTCTAGAGCAGTCCCAAGTAGGAGTCCATACTCCTAGGGTAATTCCAAGTGTGTTTCCATATTTTTACGGTAGTTTTAAGTAGATTTCTAGTCCCTTGGCTAGTTTCAACTGAGATTAAATGTCCCTAGAGTAGTGCTAATTAAGTTTCAATATTCCTAAAGTAGTCTAAAGTGGGATTCCGTGTCTCTAGGTGATTTCAAGTGGTATTACATATCCTTAGAGTACTTCGAAGTAGATTTCCATGTCCCTAAGCTAGTCCAATCAGAATTCTGCAATCACCTGCAGTCCCTATCAGGACCTGAGATTTTGAAGTAGCCCCCAACCTACCCCAAGACCCCTACAATCCTATTCTTCACGTTCACACACACTTCCTCACTCAAATCTGGAGGATTATTTTCACCAGTCTACCGAAGCTTCAACCACCGTGGAAATTAAGATCATCCATACAATTATCGACTCCATCGATCCTCATCGAAAGAATAAATAGCTGGATACTCCAGCGAATCGATGGGAGTACTTGAGTGTATCCGAGAATCTCCGTCTAGAGTTCCTCGAGTCGATTGTCGAGCGAAATAATTCAATAATCGCAGCGCCCGGGGGTCGGCATTAATTATATCGTTTCGTATAATTGGTGAGAGATATCGGGTTGGAAATCGAGATAGAGGGATCACGGGACAGAAGTGCAACCGATGCTTTCCTTGATCTTTCCATCCGCAACGCTAGAGAGGTTTCCTGTTGTAACTGAACTAATTAACGTCGGGCGAAGCACCGGGGAACGTATCGTTTATATTCCGGAAATCCGATCGTTTAGCGGTGAGCCCGATATTTGATACATCTCGCCTGCTCTCTTCAACTTGTATCAAATGTGACCCACTGTACTTGGGACAGAAAAAGCAACAATAAAATGTCTCTTCCAGCCAATAAGTTGGGCAATTCATTCGATCTTTTTAATGACTGACAATCTATAAGTTCACTGTCTGTAAGTTAGAAATTAACTGAATGGTCAGGATAATTTTAGGAAACACGTTGTATGACGATTCTGGGGTAAGTATCAGTCTACTCCTCATGGTCCACTAGCAGGATCTATCTGTTCAAAGAGTAATTCAATGTTTGCCACCTCTAAGCTCCCTGACGCTTCTTTTAAACACCCAATCAATCAGCACACGATAGCCAGGTGTCCTCGAGTCGCCAACTATAGTCTTCACACCAAACTTCTTTCAACCTATCCCAGGGTATCCAAGTTTTTTAATTTCGTTCGTGCAAAGTGTGGCTAATTAGTCACCCTGTACTCCATACTCCCAATCTGCTGTCATCACAATAATACTCGACTAACATTGGCTCTACACCAAATAAACCCTACACTATTAATAGTTTTTTCGTGTCTCATCAAAGGGTATGCTCTGTTAACACGTCGAATGCCAGAGTGAAAACTGCCATACCTAGTCAGACACTATACAGTGTCCATTACTATAATGTCCAAATTTAACTGTAAATCGCGGAGGAAAAGAATACTTTGCCCACTGAACACACAGATGTCAACTTATATCATTCCTTCAACATTAATATTGTTTCAATACTTTACAAGAATTATTAGTTATTTAATGAACTAAGATTTGAGGTGCAGGTGACTGGTGCCCCCACAGAAGTCAATGTATTAACCCTTTCAGCCCTGAAAATTTCAAGAAAAAGTGTAGACCTTGTGCTGAAATTTTCCGCGATTGAGCACGTATTGAATTGAATATTTTATTATAATTATACGTTTAACGACGATTGATCAGTTGTTTCAGTTTTTTAAGATTGCAAGATATGAAACGAGGCATATATATTTTAAGAAAATAAGCTGAGATGATAATTCATCCAAATACATAGGTTTTGAAGGGTAAAATAAACAGCTGTGCCTAGACCAGTACGGTGACTCGTAGCACACGGTGGCTGATTTTTCGGAACGCATATATGCGTCTATCGCCTTCAAAGGGTTGAATGAAGAAATAAAATTAGGGGTCCACGTATCAGTGAATCCGGTGTTCAACCGGAGCTCATCCTCGATGGTTGCAACGTGTTTGCATCTCGTCGTCGTTTTAAAGGGGGTCAGTTTTTGTCGAATTGGACTCGCTGCAGGAATCGAGGAAAAAACTTGTTATCCCGCTCGGGGAATCTGAAATCGAGCCAATCGCGTGAGGCGCCGGGACGCCGTCCATTGTGTCCCGCCGCTTGTTTTCTTCCGGATTTTATTTACGCCCCCGTTCACCGGCATCGAACTTCCCTCCTTTTTTGCGAAACGCCGCCGCGCCTGCCCGGAATTCGAAATCGCGCGTGCATCGAATTCACTCGGCGAAATTAAACGTCATTCGGGAAGAGATTTCTGTCCCGCTCCTCGCCGCGGAATCGATTAACCCCTTGGGACTGTTTTAATTAAGCCGAGCAAATTCATTTAGCATCGCGCCGATCGATTAGTTGAAATATTCGGAAGAACACGCGCGCGGAGGGTGAGTCGCTCGAAAGTTTATTAAAAGATTTTCTGACGCGTTCCATGCGAGGCAAACATGTTATTTCTCATGCACACCTGGTGACCTTGGAACCTACAGGTAGCTCCATCAATTTAGGTGCCACGCGCCCGGGGATGATTGCAATATTGCTATATTACTGAATAACGTTACTAAAAGTTTGCCTAATTTAATAACTGTGCAATGAATTTAATTAAATCACCATATTAATTTACAGTTTCGTGCATAAACCAGCGCCTTTGTTACAATTACCGTGAGCCACGTGCCGTTCACGTGAACGTTAATATTAAAATTAGTCTGAATTCGAGGAAAATTGGTTATTATTAATTCAATAACAGTTAACGATGCGGAATATTGGTGTGCTTTATGAATCGAATACCATCAGTGGCGGCCTGAAATTGATTAGGAATTACAGGTAACGTCACTGCATCTGCGTTTCGTGTATCAAATTCTATCATGTATAACTGGCATCAGGTTATGACACGTGTGGCGTTTATTTCAGTCAACACGTTGACTCCTCACAGCATAATCCATCAACCTATATTCAAACTATACTCTATCTTATCAATCTTATTCATATTTATTCTACTTTTTAACAGGCCTTACCAAAAACGTTTAGTACTAATTTTAATCGTGTGCAACCGATGCAGGTCATAATATCGCAGCTAAAGTGTCAAATGTCACTTATGGTCACCGGAGCAACGGTCTCTCCCTACTCTAGGTCCACTCCCCTCACATAGGCTGTGATCTGGGACGACGATTGGTCGAGGGGACCGTGGAGGGGACTGGAACGAGGGGAATGGACCTAGAGTGGGGGAAGGTCGCAGCTCCGGTGGCCATCACTGCTTTATGCACACACTCACGTTAACTGTAATTGTCTATTTACCATTTGATTTTCCTCGACAATCCAGACGAATCGTTTTCACTTAAAAGGGTGCTGTGAGGAAACTCCAGGGTGAGTGTAAATCTCTGCATCGCGGGGAGGATTCACCCCACTTTCAGGCTTTTTCAACGTGAACCGAGTGCAGATCCTCCTCGTTATCCCTGCACGCAAGAAACGAGTTAAGAATTTATCGAGGGGATTTCCTGGGAGCTCCCTCGGAGACGTATCGGCGGAAAAATTAACGCGTCCCGTGGATTCGAGGGAGAAGCAGTTCCAGGGGAAATAGAATTGTTTCTGGACCCTTTGGCCTCTGTTTATCTCGGTGTCTCGAAGCTTCCAAGGGACGGAAGGTATTCTTGTCGCCGTAACTCGAGGAAAATGTAGCGAAAAGTTGGTAAACATCCTAATAAAACGACAAGACTCGGCGGTCTTTTATTTTCGTCGGGAAAATAGAATGGAAAGGTTTTAAACAAGTTACGGGGTTGAATGTGCGCGTGTTTTCCCCATGGGGCGCCGAGGGGAGAAACGGTTATGCGAAAAATTATTCACAGACTGCGATCTGTTCTTATTTCTTCTCTATACTCTATGAAATTATTTGTATTATTATACAAAGAGCGGGTGAAAGTCTTGAGAAAGTCAGCTGTATCGATCTGCTATTATTTGATAATTTTTTTACACCATTTCTCGAAATTGCATTATTGTCTATAAATTGCATTATTGAGCTCTATCAGCCTGGCATTAATTAATGAATTTTTCTTTCCATTTCCGTCAATTATATTATTTTTCCTGACTGTATTATTTTCGTCTAGAAATGACAGCAGTACAACGGGGAACAATAATTTACAGTGTTTCGACTAACGTAGTCAGAGCAACATAACCTAACTGAAAAGAAATTATGTCACGAGACAGATCCATGAAAGACACTCCAAATTGCAAAGTGCGAAGTTGAAAATGGGAAAGCTCCGACAGAAAATGGAGCTGCAGTTCCTATGTGGGTCACACACTTAAATTAAAAAGAAAACACATAATAAACCTTGTAAGAACCTGAAGTTAGACGTCTTTAAATATAGAAATGAAAAGTAAATTATTTTGTGAATAGGAATGCACATAATATTTTTTAAGATAATTTAATTAGTTACTTGTTAAAATGACCTCGATCTTTGCAATCGTGTAATGCAATGTCAGCTCCGTTGGTAATTGGTCGACAGGAGACGAAAGTGCTCGCTACAAAATGCAAAGTTGAATTGCCTTTTTAAAACTACATAGAATAGCTGCGACTGCACTTTCTGTGGACGTTCTGAAGTTTTCATATTAATCCAAGGAAACTTCTTGACACGCGCAGTTTATGCTGTTTCGCGCCCGCCCGACGTTCGCGTTAATCTCCGCCATTTTGAAGATTAAGGCGCCGCTGTTGACTCGAGAAAATGGATGACTCCGCTCGCCTCGCGTTTTTTCAAAGCGAAATTACCTTAAACGCTCCACATGAACATTCTGCGACACGATATTTCTTCTTTTCAGGCCTGAACTATCCTAGCAACCATTACCATTATCATTGTTACTCGAATATTAAATATAATACTTGTCCTGAGTGTACTAACCTCCCCATTTATTTTTACATTAATATACACTGACAAGAACATGAATTGCCAACAGAAATTCTTTAATATTATTTTATGAATTCATTCAGGGCCTTATGTTTGTTAACAACTACATACTCCATCATTGTTACTGTTAATTAATCTCCGACTGTGCCGCTGCGAAAAATTGCTTCCATTTTTCCAAACGCGCGATGTTAATTGACTTTCGTTGTACGTTACAAGCTCGTGCAATCCGTTGCAAACATTTCTCGATGCGATTTCAATCCGAATGCACGAGGCCGTTAGAAAAATTGATATATCCCCGAGCGATGGGGGTGAAAAATTTCAGGGGGTCGCCGGCCATTCGACGCTGCTGCTCGTCGGGCGAATTTCGAAAGTGATTAACGGTCGAGCTAATCCGAAAGTTCTCGAACAATGGACGAGGGGGAGCCTCGTGGAGGTTGAAATGAAAATCGGCGACCGGCTTCGTCGATAAAACGCGGCAAGAATGGAACGTCACGAACTCGAGGAAACTCCAAGTCCTGGCATCGTTATCGAGACTTTCAAGTGGGTCAAGTCGGGGGCGGTGGTAACACTGTTTTTCGGAAGGGGCGGCCAGGCGACGTGGCACGAAAATTTATGTGCCTCTCGGCGCCACAGAACTATGCGGCCAAAATGACCAACCAGAAGCGAAAGGATTCCTCGGTAAACCAGTGCGTTGAAGAAGTCGACTGTTCCTCGTGAACAGCTTGCAACCTTGAAGGCGGAGAAATTTTTGAAAATTGTTTCACTGTCTTGGAGAACTTGTCGTGAGTTGAATAATCATGTGCTTCTACAGACAGCCTTGAAGAACTCCACTGCCCTTCGCGTGGAGCTTTAAATCTTGAAGGAGGAGGATTTTTCGAAAATTGCATCAGCAATTTGTTATAATCCTGAAGTTGGAGAATTTGTCACGAGTTGTATAATTATACGCTTCTTAAGGCAACCTTGAAGAACTCCGCTGTCCTTCACGTGGAACTTGAGACCTTGTAGGAGGGGGATTTTTTAAAATTCTATCAGCGATTTGTTACAACCCTGAAGTTGGAGAACTGGTCGCAAATTGTATAATTATATGCTTCTTCAGAAAACCTTGAAGACGTAGGATTTTTTGAAAATTTGTATAGTTCTTTGACTAAACTATCGATTGAAGAATTCACTTCTTGTTCGTTCGTTGAAGAAGTCTACAATCCTCAAGTCTCACAATTTATTTAAGATTGTACGCCTATCTTCTTGAAACCCTGAAGATGAATATCTTGTCGAAAATGTCCTTCAAAGAACATGACTGTTTGTCAGACATGTAACCTTGTAACCTTGAAACAGAAAAGTTTCTCGATAATTGTACAACTAATGGATCTTGAAGACTACAAGGGTTGACTTCTTCTTATGAGTTCCTTTAGAGATTATGTTTGCTCATTCTCCAAACACTAGTCCATTTAACCCAAAAAATCATATGTAAATAATAATTAAAATATTCACTTGCCTGAGAACACAATTTTAATTGAATAACCCAATAAAATAATTGTACGTAAAATTATGTGAGCTCTGGTCTGAGTTTCACCGTGAGAGAAGGAATATTTTTTCCGAAGTCGGTCGAAGGCGGTGGCTGCAGTAGAAATCGCCGATGCGTAAAACGAATCGCGAGATTATTCTGCAAAAAATTTCGTTCGCAATTATCGAAGAATTAGGACGACCTCGAGATAGCCGGAACATCGATTTTATGGATTGCACCGGTGCGGTTATTTCAATTCGGTACACTGAACTCGCTCGGATGAAAATAAAAAAAGACTGCCCCAGTTTTCGTCCGTGTATATCGTTAATGGTCGAATTTTTCGATTACAGATTTCTTTTGCACACCCGATTTTATAAAAATCGCGTGCGAGTGATGCCACGCCTCGGCCACCCCGTCGAAAAACTGATGGAAATTTCCAATCGAAACGAATGGAAATATAATATGAAATATTTTCCTTTCATATCGGCGTCCACGGCGCGAGCCGACTGCATTCACTCAATTATAAATTTCCCAACGAAATTCATTATGCAAGCTCGTTTCGCCGGTGTCGAAATGAAACTGAATAGAAAATACCGCGGAACGATTGAGGCCTCGACGGCTATTTTCTTCGGCTGACTCCGCCTCGAAATTTCACTGCGCAATTAGAAGCTTAAGCGCGCAATTAGCAGAATGTCAGTTCATTTAGAACAGACCTATGGGGTTATGTCAATGCGCCATCTAACAAGTCGCACCACCAACGTCCTTTGCCGCTGCGGTTATCTAATAGGATTGCCGTTTCTGTCTTCTGTGTCGGACCAAAGCAGGCCATTACTACTCATCCGTTCGATTCTGTTCGATAGCCTCTGATCTCTCGATTCTTCTGACGTAATCATCGAATGGTATCTTCCCACATGTACACGTTGCTAAACTTACTATGGTACATACTCTGAGGCTGCCGTTCGAGTTAGAAAATGCCAATTGCTCTCAGAAATTATTTAGAATGTTGACTTGCTGTGAAAGTGGAGTTATCGTGCAAGAAAAATGCAGATGATTGTCCATCACTGAGCTTGATGATCTCTGAGGGATATCGGGGAGTTCTGGATCATTGGAGGTAATAATAAATTAGTAAAGGGGTTGCTTTAGTGTCCCGGGAGTCCGTTCAGTCCACGTCATCTGTAGGTTATTTTGAAGAAGAAGAAGATGAGAAGGATGAGAGAACATTGAAGAGAGGATGTTGATCAGATGATGAGAATAGAAATGAGAGGATGTTTATGAGATGATGAGAATGAAAATGAGAGAATGTTGATGAGATTATGAGGATGGCGATGATGATGAGAGGATGTTGATGAGACGGTGTAAATGAGAGGATGTCAATGAGTATATGAGGGTGAGAATAAGAGAATATCGATGAGATTATGAGGTCGAAGATGAGAGAAGGTTGATGAAATTGTGAGGGCGAGTATGAGAGCATGTTGATGAGATTATGAGTATGAGCGTGAGGGGATGTTGATGAGGCGATGAAAATGAGAGAATGATAATGAGATTATGAGGGTGTGAATGAGAGAATATTGATGGGATTATGAGGTCGAGTATGAGAGAAGGTTGATAAGATTATGAGGGCGCAGATGAGAGCATTTTGATAAGATTATGAGCATGAGGATGAGAGAAGGTTGATGAAATTATGAGGGCGAGTATGAGAGCATGTTGATGAGATTATGAGTATGAGCGTGAGGGGATGTTGATGAGGCGATGAAAATGAGAGAATGTTAATGAGATTATGAGGGTGTGAATGAAAGAATATTGATGGGATTATGAGGTCGAGTATGAGAGAAGGTTGATAAGATTATGAGGGCGCAGATGAGAGCATGTTGATAAGATTATGAGCATGATGGTGAGAGAAGGTTGATAAGATTGTGAGGACGCGAATGAGAGCATGTCGGTGAGATTATGAGCATGAGGATGAGAGGATGTTGATCAGACTATGAGCTTGAGGATGACAATGAAAACATATTGGTGATATAAGTGGTGTAATAAGTGTAACATGTAGTTCAGATTGAAAAGAAGACACTTATAACCTCCAAATCATGAGCTTAAATAAATATTTCTAGTGTTCAAGTGCACTGTTGTATCTTGTTTTCCCGGGGCATCCTATCTTTATAGTATACTCCGCTTGCAACTCAATTTTTCACGAAGAAATAACAATAACAACTCACCTGCCACGTTTTTGCAATCGCTACATCGTAGGTGGGAGGCGGTGACACCATGGAACGAATCGCGTAAACGGGTTGCGATCTACTTTGAGGGTTTAATTGACTATTTCCGGTTTCGTTGGCACTGGCGTTCGGCGTGTCTGGAATGGTGGCATACAGAGCTTCGGGTATAGTGTTCTCTCGAATTCCCCCGCCAAGTATGCTCGAACCAGAATCTGTAAAATATTGAAAGAAATTTCGAAGAACCTCGGCTACTCAGATTTTAAATTTTAATCCGTGCAAGGTAAAGCTGGCATTAACACGAACGGGTTGTCAAAGTCTGAAGGGTCATCAGGGAATTTTACGAGCCAAGGCCACAGTATCGAACTTCTCTCATCAGGCTTCAACTAATAATAGTTATTTATTTAATATACTAAAAATAGGTGTAAATCCTCGCACGTTGAGACTTTTTGATAACCCTCACGCATGAGAAAGTTTTATATCGTCCCTTGAGAAGTTTATGTATTTTTAGGGACAGCATAGACGAATTGTATGGCCATTTCTTTACGAAGGGATTTGAACAAATGAATTCCAAAAATTCTTTTCTAAGGGGCTACCCTCTATTTTACAATCTACTTTCCATATGTTAAAAAATGCTGAACTAACAAACAGACTGGTTCTATTTGAATGAACAAGGAAACATTAAAAATTTTCTTATAACCAACCCAGATTAATTAACCAAACGGAAATTCACTCGCTCCTCAAGAATTATGTTTCATGTTACATTCTACCTCCCTGAAGAAACATTCATTTTTCATTAACACCGCCATACCATTAAACGGGTTAAAAACAAAAAATTACGCTCCACAGTGAATATACTCAAACTAGGCTGTTCAAGGTCATACCCCCCTCCTGCAGATTTCCAACTTCCACCTCAGTACACAATTTTCAAGTTCAATTTCTGTACTGATGAAGCAAAATACCAGAAACTATTTAATTATTCGTAAATCACCAGAAACAGTATTGAAGTCAGCTGGAATGACCTTGAATATGTAATCTGATTATTCATACGAGAGATTAGGCGATCCGGCTGTACAAACCGATGTAAGTGTAATGAGATTCCGCTCTGTCGGCGCTTCTGGTCCTCCTCGAGTGATTCAATCGTTTCTCATGTTTGTGGCTCTTCGTAGCTGGTCTCGATTGTTCGGCGACCGAACTGCTGCTTCCGGTGTCGCTGCTTCTGTTCTTCGAACGGTCGTCCTGCTGTTTCTTCGCATTCCGCCCGTCCGACTTGCTGCCCTTCGATTTCGATATCCTGATCGGGAGCTTTCTCGAGGACAGGGAGCTGTTTCGGGATTTTGGCAGGTCGACCACGACGCCGCAGCCGCAGATTGGCGCGTTTTCGTTAGGCATTCTGCAACAGAACAAATTTCTTCCTTCAATTTCGTGCACAGACATGCATATCAGGGTGTTCGAGGTCATTTATTTGATAAAACGTCGTTTTATTTCCTTTTAACGAAACTAAACACGTCCCGTGCATGATTGTACGCTTCTGGTACAACGAATTGGATTATTATAAATAAATAAGTAGATACACTATTAATTTGTATTTTAATTGAGATTGATGCCACAATGATGGCGTAGAAGAAACAGTATACTATAAGATATTTTATTTTAAGAATAAATTTACTAGAAGACAATTTATTTTCGCATGTCTGACTAGTTATTGACTTTTCTACTGTGATACGAGACGCGTTAATATGGGCATATTTCGTTGGGATTTGACCTTGAACAGCTTGCTCCAGATGTCCTCAGGTTATGGAACAATATATTTCCCTTACCAATGACAATTCAGGATGAATCAAATACCCAAAATTTCACGTCAATTAAAAGCCTTTTGTTTTTGTTAAAAAGAGTTTTGTTCTGAATGTATGGAGAAAAAATTCTCAAAAATGTCTCTGATTACTCTTGTGAGTTATTTCCAATTCTCGTCGAATTTAATTGATAATTTTAATTTCTATTTTAGACATCTGTAGTTCAGTTGCAACAGTCTGATCCACCTGATGAAACTTCAGGGTCGTTTCTCTGGGAAAGGAAGGGTCGGACAAAGAAACACTATAGAAGATTTTTTATGGATTCCAGGCTGAAAAGTCAGGCCGTTATGGCCGGTAACCCGAATTTCGAACGCACTCTGTATAATCTGCCGGAATAACACGCCGCGTTTCGCGCGGAATCGCGTTATCCGGCCCACGGAGCGGCAGCCATTAATAACGTGCCCATAATGGCGCCTAATTGAAGTCACTTCGGAACGTTTGCCCTCGATCCTGGCAAAGGTGTCCCCCGTTCGATCCTCGATGCGATCAAACGACCTTCCGACGACAAAAAGGGTTTCCTTTCGCGAGCAAAAAAATCGAAGCTGCCGGAGGGGTGGTTCGAGTCCACGAGAAGATCTCATTTTTATTCGAGAGCGAGGGAATCGTTCTGGACCGTGATCGAACGTAGCGAATGAATCGATAATCGTCGATGAACGAGGGGACACTCGGTCTCGTTCGGTTAATTATTCGATTCTCGATGAAAGCTTCCCGCTTTTTTCCGCGACGCGAAAGCAGGCGGAACCTTTGATCGGAGATTTAAAGGCGTGATTCAGTGGAATCTGCGAAAGGAGCTTTCTGCCGCTTTGTCCCCGCCGTGAACAATGGCTTTCAGAGCTTTTTCGTTAATTTGTCTTTGAGCGAGAGGGACTCGGTGCCGCGTTATCGTGTCTGGCCGAGTCGAGCGGAAGCGTCGGGTGATATCGACGCTCCGCCTCGAACCGAGCCGACGAATCGAGATGGACGCCTCGAAAACGAACGGCTCCGTTTCTCTTCTTCGAGCGCAAATTTTATTCCGTACCGGCGGGAGAACGAACGCTTTTCGAACGGAGAGCACGTTCCTCAGCCGCTGGCACAATCCAATTTTCCAACGTCCCCGATTCGAAACGGATATACCGCCCCCTTTTCTCTCACCGTTATCAGATTTTTTCCTCCCCCGAGAGATTAAAAAGAAGTTACCGCCGCCCGTGTCTCCATCCGTGTTTCTTTGCCCCATTTTCGAGGGCAGATAAATTCCGAACTCGTCGATGCCTCGTAAGATCTCCTCTTTCTATCTGCTCACGGTTAGGTTGGGTCAGGTTGTTTGAAATCGAGTGAGTGTCGGGTTACGTTGGGGTACGTTATTTTCAGTGTGGTCTGGATTGGGTTACATTGAATTCTATTAAACGTAGTGTGAAGTACGTTAAATTACGACAGTTCAAAGGTAATAAAAGTTAGGTTGGGTTACGATGTCATAAATGCAATGTAGGATAGGCTAGGTTATTTTCAATTTGGTGTAGATTAGGTTACATTCAATCGTATTAATCGTAGTGCAGAGTAGGTTAGGTTATGCTAGTTTAAAGGTAATAAAACTTAGGTTAGGTTATGATGTTGTAAATGCAATGTAGGTTAGGTCACGTTATTCTAAACGTAGTGTAAAGTAAGTTATGTTGTGATACTTTAAATGTAGTATAAGTTAAGTTAGCTAACCTGATCGTAAATATAGCGTGGGGTAGGTTAGGTTACGATGCTTTGAATGAAGTGTTGAGTAGGTTAGGCTACGATATTTTACATGAACTGCGAAGTAGGAAAGGTTACGATATTTGACATGTATCGTAGAGTAGGTTTGGTTTTGATACTTTCACTTTAATATAAGTTAGGTTACGTTATGTGGAGCGTAGTGTGCGTTAGGCTGGGTCAGATTACGACATTTTAAGTTCAGTATGAGTCAAGTTAGATCGCCCTAAGTTAGGTTGCTCTTCATTAGGTTAGTTAATATGTAACAGTAGTTAAGTCGGGTTAGGCTACATTTTTTTCGTTGTACCATGATCCAGGTCGTTCGAAATTACATTACTGCTCAACGTTAGGATGAATAGCCATCGTTTGAGCGAATCGAGTTTAACTTCCAATCCATTTTCAATTTTGTCAATCAGTCGTCCGCCAGATATATTGTCAGTACATCCTCGAAATGCTCCAATTAGTACTATACCAATCGAAAGTTTATCGAAATTCTGCAACGTGTTATTCGAGTTACGGACTGACAGCGATTACTCTGCGCCATCAATTGCGTTGTATTATGGCGGAACCACGAAACACTGGACAACCAACAACGTTCATATTTTACTCGGTTGAAGTTCTGCAAACCTCGCATGCATACGAGTGTTTCGCGTCGAAAGGTATTACCGTTCGAAATTACGTCTAAATGAACGTCGAACTGCGCGTTACAGTCCTATAATTTACAAACTCACCCACTGGTCAATACGAAGCGGTCGCAACAATGTAAAAAAGAACAATACCTCCCAAAATTGGTCAAACATGTAACTAAAAAATCAGATGTTTATTACGTTGAATACCGCAGTGGAAAACTCCGTAACTAGTCAGACACTCGAAAATACTTTTGTATTAACATGTATCGTTGAATATATAAATATTTATTTATTTGATAATATACTCTCATTTTGTATTATCATTGTAACATAGGGAAGATGTATCCTTTGTGGTCACTTGAAAGATTTCCGTACAATTCACTGATACATAATTTAAGAACAGATACGTACACAAAAGCGAAGAATATATTAGTGTAGTCCAAAATATACAGAAAATCAAAACATTATAAACTGAACAATATTTTAAACATCATTACATTAAGATGCAAGACATTTTTGCACCACTTCTGGCTCCCTTGAATAAATGGCAATATGAAAGACCCACAGTAAGAATTGTAGCTTCTGATTAATTATGTACAAACGCTAATTTCTGAACAAATAACAACACTTGCTGTACTATGTTGTAATATCGGAGTAAATAAAACAGTGGCCACAGATGGTGCAGTGTCCACAAACGGTACATCTACCCTGGATGTGACTCAAAATGTCATTGAGGTAATCAATCATTCGAAATTAAAATTGGTACTTGGATGGTACACCTGGTACTCAGCGTATTAATAAAATTAAATGACACGACTCCAACAACAGAAGAAATTATTTTTAGTCTCGACGGAGGTACGAAATTGCTTGTTTCGAGTCTGGAGGCAGGTTCGTTTCTACGAGGCGACTGAATCGTCGAGCGATTAAACGAAAACGGCTTGTACGATGGGGAATCGACGAAATGAATTTTCCAGCCGGGAACACGATGCTCCACGGTACAATATCAGGCAGCGAGCCTCCGGTGTTCCGTTGCACGGGGAAGATCCACGCAGGAGAAGGCGAAGAGAAATCGCTGCACGGAAATTAAATTACGCGGCATGCTGCGAAACGAGCTACGGGAGACCTTAGTTAGTTTCAACGACAAACTGCTTCCCTATGCTCGCAGTTATTATTCATTCCTGTTTGCCTGGCTCTGGCCAACCTCCGCTGCCACGGAATTCCCCCCCGTCGCCGACGACGACGTTGACCGACCGCCAGCGATCCGTCAGACCAATTTTTCGCTTATTTTTCGGATCAGTTGCCATACAATGGTTTTGTAGAGTAAAAGGGGTATAATATTGCGTTCCATTCACTCGAATTCAGTATAGGAAACTAATAATAGACACACGCTACCTGAACTAACGTAACACTGACAGCTAACTAGTAATTGACACACGTAATCCAACCTATAATAATAATATAATCAGAATACTGTAATCAGACTGATAATTGGAACACTGTTATAGCAATCGAAACGCAGTAAATAATTTAATAAAATTGTACTACTAGCAGTTTACCAAAACAGATAGGTTAATGGGAGCATAAAGAAATGTTGACTACATATAGATTAAAAAATGAATATTATCTGAGCTATGTACAATTTCCTGAAGAATTTTCTGTCCACGGATTTGTTTAAACCATACCTAAGGCAGGGCAAGTAGTATATGTACAGAGTATGGTCAGACTGGTAGTATACGTACAGCCTATGTCAGGCAAGTAGTGTATTCACAGTCCACGGTTAGGCAAATAGTAGATACTTGTTTGTGTCCGAACAAGTAGTATGTGTTCAGTTCGTGGTCAAACAAGTAGTATGTGTTCAGTTCGTGGTCAAACAAGTAGTATGTGTTCAGTTCGTGGTCTAACAAGTAGTATGTGATCAGTTCGTGGCCAAACAAGTAGTATGTGTTCAGTTCTTGGTCAAACAAGTAGTATGTGTTCATTTCGTGGTCAAACAAGTAGTATGTGTTCATTTCGTGGTCAAACAAGTAGTCTGTGATCAGTTCGTGGTCAAACAAGTAGTACGTGTTCAGTTCGTGGTCAAACAAGTAGTATGTGTTCAGTTCGTGGTCAAACAAGTAGTATGTATGTAGTAAGTGGTCAGGCAAGGAATGTATACCCGTGGTAAGGCAAATAGTATTCGTGCAATCTATGACCAGACAAGTAGAGTATACACCCTGTCTGTGATCAGACATGTTAGCGTCGCCGAATTTTAAGAAGGGTCGAAGGTAGTTAGCCCTTCGCTATTCTGCCTTTGCCTTATTTATGACTGGCTTGAGGACTGCTTGTGTCCGTATGTTGAGAGTATGGCTTGATGGGTGGGCACCAGACGTTAGCCATTGACTCGAAGTCGTATGGCTATCGGGTGTCATAGTCTGTTTGTTTGAAAGAGGCATGAGAGAGAGTTTTAAGGGTGGCAGGCGACCCGACGTCGTACTGCTGATTTCCCAAGAAAAGAGACATTGTTCCTAAAGGATCTGGCCACGGAGTGGGGAAGGCGAGTATGTCTTCTGGTAAGAGGACTGTTTTGGACCACTCAGCACTTACCCCAGAACCGTCAAGGGATGTGTTTCTTAATTTTATCCTGACACCCTGGACCGATTTCTAACAGACAAGTTGTACATATGCAGTCTGTAATAGGACAAGGATTATGCACCCAGTCTATCGTCAGTCTAGTATTACACGTATATAGACTATGGTCAGACAAGTAGTATAGGCCTGGCGTGTAACAAGCGAGTAGAGTAAACCAAGAGTATAGTCGGACAAGTAGAGGTATAATCTGTGGTCAGACAAATAGAGCATGTCTACTTCTTGGCCTACAGGGTTGATAGCACTCATATTACTGCTTGAAAAATATCTGAGAAGCTTGGATTAAAAGGTGAATATTATCCAAGGTATAAGGAACTCCCTGTTGAAGAATATGGTTAACACGTTGACTGCCGTGGGGGTCACCGGTGACCGGCACCTCAAATTTTCTTTCATTAAACAACCAATAATTCTTATAAAATTTTGGGGTAACATTAATATTGCAATAATAGTATAAGGTGATACCTATGCGTTCAAAAAGTAAAATATTTTGTTTCTTCATGATTTATGTCTGAAATAGGACATTATATCGGGTCTGGCTAGGTATGGCCGTTTCTACTGTGGTATTCTACGTGTTAAAAAAGTATGTATAAATAGCACAATATTGTGTTTGTACTTACGTATATTAAAACTCTTATTTTCAGTTTGTTACCTATCATCAACCCTAGAAATCACCAATACCTTTTGTAACACCTTGCACAGTCCAGCTAAAGATCGAGGTACATGATCTAATTAACGAACGTAGCAATTTCACCCTGTATGAATATCGAAATATGTTAATTAAAGGTGTAGCTATGTTAGTAAAAATTTGCCCCGTCGGGTCTCTCGTTTCACGACCTTGATATTCTGCGTTTGAAACGAGTACTTTGCACGAGGACTATTAATATGTTCAAAATTGTTTGCCCGGTGTCCTGTAAAAGGGAACCGGATGCGCGTCGGTTCGCCAGAATTTCAATTAATATCGAATTGACCGTATCGTATCGTTCGTCACGCGTTTCGAGGTTCTGAAATTACGGCGGGCCGCCTTCGGAATTAACCGCGAATCCCGGCTACTTTGAGAGCTGCTCCAATTTGCAATCAACGTCTCTTGCATATTCCAGAGGCGAATATGAGTGGCTTCTTGATGATTACCAAGGAGCCGCATCGACATCGAGCCTCGTCTCCGGCGCACGACTTCGCCGCGTGTAATTGTTAGCGCAACCGGGACAAGTAGTTTATGCGAATCAGAGCTGAAACACGCTCCTTCCGCCTTCTCAGGCCGGCTACGGTGACATGTTTCATCAGACGAGCTTTTTTTTGCGTCCTCGAAAAGTCTCGTGAAGCTTCTCATCCGCTCTGTGCACGCTGTGAATTTTTCGTAGCATTTCAGATCGAAATTCTGGTAGAATTAATTAGGAAGAATTGCACTTTTGTGCCATGCTTCTTCTGCGACCTCTAAAAGCTTCATGAAGCTTTTCTTCCGCTCTGAGCACGACGTGAATTTTTCGTAGCATTTTAGATCGAATTTGCGGTAGAATTAATTCGAAAGAATTGAACTTTTCTGCCGTCCTTTCTCTGCGTCCTCTAAAAGCTTCGTAGAGCTTTTTCCCCGCTCAGCCCGCTGTGAATATTTCGTAGCATTTTAAATCGAATTTCTGGTAGAATTAATTAGGGAAAACTATACTTCTGTATCGTGCCTTTTCTGCATCCTTAAAAAGCCTGATGGAGCTTTTTCATAGTTCTAAGCCGGCTGTAATTTTTCCATAGCATTTACAAACAAATTTCTGATAGAAACAGATTAGCGAAAAACAAACTTTAGTATTGTGCTTTTTTTGCACCCTTGAAAAGCTTCATGAAGCTTTTATTCCGTTCTGAGCACGCCGTGAATTTTTCGGAGAATTTTCAATGAAACTTCAGGTAGAATAGTGCATAAATATTTTAGACTACTGCAAATTTATTATATAAAAGTAAGAACACGTACCAGCGGAAGTATAAAAACGTTCCATTAAAGATCATCGCGTGCACATTATCGAATCACCGGGCGAATGATCACGTGAAAAAGATTTAATTAATCATAGAGCTTAATGGCGGAGAAGCCGTGGCCGCGTTGTTTGTGAAACACCGGAAGGGTGCAAACAGCATCGTTCACCGGGGCGCAGCAGCAATTTATTAATGGAATAAATTGTATTCTCGCCAGTTCTTAGCCAGAGAGTGTCGATGACTATGATAAAAAGCGATGAGACGTGATTGAAACACGCGACGCGATCACGTAGCAGCCACAGTTAATTAACGTACGAAATTAATTAGAAAACGAATTCGAGAGGTCCGGGCGACGCAAAAATTCGCACGATAGAATGAACCCTCATTGAAACGCGTCAACAATACTGTGTACGTACATCTACTTCCTATTTTATGTTAAATTAAACACGAGAGCTCGATCCTCAATTTATTAAAAATTTAATGATGCTTCAAACGTTGAACGCCACAGTGAAAACGGCCATACTTAATCAGACACGGTATAATTTACTATGTTTTATATAAATCGTAATGAAAAAAAGATTTGAGTACTAAATCGTGTTCTTCTGTTCCGACATTATTGTTTTAGTGTGTAGTTAGCTCAGAATTTTGTGACAATCAATAATTATTTAATTGAATTAAATTTGAGGTGTTAAAATTGATGTGTTAAAGAAATTTCAGTGATAACGATACGTACGTTCATATAAATGATGTTAAAAAATGTAGAAAGCTGTATATAGGCAGCCAGAGAATGAAAATGATAAGAAATTTGGTATTCGACGACGAGGTGAAGATTTATTTCGCAATGCACTCGGTCCGCGGTCTTAAGCTGTATTTTTTAAGGGGACAGGCGCGGAGCGTATTTCGAGTTGAAAATTCGAGGAAAATATTATTCGGCCGGGCTGAGATTTTGCATAAGTTAATTGGCAACGGGATTATACGGCGGTATCGAATGTAAAAAAGGAAAAAACGAGCAGGGTAATCACGGCGGAGGCTTTAAACCGGTCGCCGATGAAGAGCGGCGAAATGAAATGAAAAACAGATTACCGGAGGACGTGATACGACGATGTCCTCGTGGAAATTCTACACCGGAAAGATTAACAATTATATAGCGCGCTCGAGGCAGTGGAAACTTTGTTTTATATGCAAATTCACTGATCGATTGAAGGACAGATAATTTATATAATAAATTTAACAAAGACAGCTCGCAGACTGTGTAAAAATTGAACAAATGTTTTACAATACGATTTTACTGCAAATTGTGAACCTTTGGTTGGACAGGCGGCACAATTTGTAGGTTGAGCACGCAGGACAGTAGAATTAGCCAGCGTGAAGCTCGACAAAGTAGAATAAGACAATAAGTAGCTTCGCGGCAGTAGAACAGGACAACGTGTGGTCAGGCGAGTGAACAATGTCCGTATCTGGCCAGACCCGTAGTTGCTACACCGTAATTAATGTATATTCCATTTTCCTCTCGGCGTTTCATTTTGCAGTAACGCTTTGAGGGTCTTTTATAAATTTTACATTTTCATTTATATTATATTTATATTCAACGGTACTTTCAAAACTTTTTTAATTTTATACATCTGATTTTATCATGTTACGTTTAACCACCGCAATCCTATTATATAACAGAATCTATTTAAAGAAAATTATGTCAAAGTCAACTTACACCACTTTCAAAATTAATATATTGATATCAAAATTTTTATTGACCCAATAGCAAGGATTCTCACAATCAGAGCAGTTGACAATAAATTGTTTCTAGATAAAAAGATCATACCTATTTGTTACCAACACGGCTTTAATAAATTTTTTCCTGAAAACTGACCTGTATCACTCTCTAAATAAAGGACTCATTAATGTTCCTGTCACTTCCACATAACATAGATTGCTGTTTAATTTTGTTATATCGGATAACAATTCCTCCATTGTTATTGAGTTGAGGCATAAATAAGTTCTGACACATAGCAGATTGTTACCTTTCTAAAACTTCAAAAAACTTTATCTGGGCTACTGATTTCTGCTTCATATTCGAAGCTATGAATCTCCAACACGTAGCCATGCTGTAGAAGCAACAATAATCATCCTTACCACATTGATCGCCGCACTAGAAAATCCTGTAATTAGTCAGACACATGAAAATGGCTTTCCATCAGCACATATCGTTGAATATATAAATATCTGTCCATTTGATAATACATTTCTTATTTTATACTATCAATGTAGCACAGACGTTACTACAAATTTCATAATTTGATATAATCAATAGGGGTAGTTGTATGATGAAATTAAAATTGATACGTGGGTACATGGCTCAACGTATTAAGTAAATCATGAATAAATTTAAGAAGATAATTTACAAGTTATTCACAACACAACCCCATTGTCTCTGGTATTCTCTGATGAGTCGAGCGTCTGTAAAAAATTGAATCACCCTGATTTTCTTATCGGTACAAGGGAGGAACGTTTCGCTGTACAGTTATTAATGGGAAGTCTGAGGAATATTCGAGTCTGGATGGGTGGAGAGCGTCCGTGTTGGTCGTTTTGTGCGTGAGGATCGCGAAGAAAATTTCAATGGGTTCGGAGGGGGTTTCTTCAACCCCCTGCACTCCGCTGCTGTTCGGCGGTGCTCCTTCGAAATCACTGAACCACGTAACCTGCGTTATGCATGCTCCACCGGCCTCGTTATTAGTATATGGAAATCCGTGTGTAAAAGTGGGGCATCGGTTTCTACCGATGCATCCCCGTCCCTCCACGCTTTGTTACCTGCATTTCATTACGGATCCAGGATATCCGACCCAAAGGAATAATGCATCCCCCTTTTCCTGATTACTTGAAATTACGTGTGGTCGGTAAATCGGTTAAGTCGGGAAATTCGATCGGATTTGATGAACTTCGCCCGAAATCTGATTCTGCTCTGATGACCGGTCCTCTAGGGGTGGCTTTCGTGTAAGGTTTGTTTTTCTGTATTTTTTAAGCGAGTGGCGGGTTTGTAGCGTGCATTGGGTTGTTGGTGAGTTCGTGAAGATGTGGAATTTATTGGATGTATGCGAGTGTGTAAGTGTTTCGATTAGGGGTGGTCTTCAAGTGTTTCGATTAATTTTTTAATTGATATTGGGTTACGTTTGCAACATCTTATTGCTGTACCTCTCTTCCTCTACAAATTTCGTCTGTCTTATTTTCTATTCTTCGTTCTGATTTTTAATTTGTATAGAATCTTTGTGACATAGACGTGTACTGTTGTTATTATTATTTGCGACAGGGTTCTTTCTGTAGTCACGTTTTTTTAAATTTTATTTATCCTGTCATTTGAAGTATGTACATTTTAAAGTGTTCTCAATAGTGAAATTAATTCGACTGACTACAGGGTAGTCGACAATTATTTGGACGCCATCAAATTTCTGGTCAAGTCAGACACTACATAATTTGCTCAGGGCAAACCATTTTTTTAAACGTTTCACTCATTTAATCTATATTTTATATTATTATGATATTACTGGTATTACTGTTATTCAGAACTATATCACATCTAATTGTTAATTAAATGAAATCAGTGGCCTTCACCTCAGCATCTAAAAATAATTCTAAAAAACTGTACTTAATTATTAAAGTAAACCACACCACCATATAATATAATTACAAGTCCTCCAAAATACAGAAAATAGTTCATGGTGATTGCAACGAAGATTTTTTGTCAGGAAGGTTCGGATAATTACGTTTCTTTTTCCCTCTTCCTTCGGTTCAGCGAAAAATGTTTAATTGCTGATCAGAAGATGGAAGGAATCGCGTGGAGTGTGTGTAAGAGGGAATCGAGAAGAACCGAGCGAGACATCCAGTCATTCGAGTTTAATTGGAAGACACCGGAGGGAAGATTCATTAATTGATAGCAAGCCGATAGAGCTATCGCGAAAGTCGAGCGAATTCTTGCGTCGCTTCGAGACTTCCACGAATCTTCTCATTAGCCCGAAGAGAAAAATAATGATGTCCCTGTAATGATCGGATAACGAACGAAGTCACGTGTCCGCAAATAATTCGAACGCGACATTTAACTTTAACAATCGCACGAAATTACTCTACTTCGCATCCTCGATACTCATCACATATACTGGGTGTCCAGGCAAAAACTCAACACCTTCTGAACATGTCTTTGTCCTTTAGGATGCAAGTGAATATTTAATTATTAATTTAATGGACGGTATAATAAAAATATTCCCACTTTATGGCATTTTGTTTTTTAACTTTCAATGTCTACGATATATTTTCAAATCACTAATAAAATATTTTTGTTCCTTACATGGTATAATTATATAATTTTCAAGGGACCTCTGCTATCATTTAAATTGCTTCTGAAATACACGTTAGACATTTTAATGGTCCACCCTATATAATACGCGTACACTTTACCTTAAACCAAAATTTGTAACTACGGCTTGAAATAGTTTCTAAGCTTCCCTCAACATTATTTGAACGTATATTTGAATTTCCATTTAATAATAAAATAAAAATAATCACCTGTTAGTAGAATTTTAATTATAGAAAAAAAGCACAGAATTCAATTCTTTCTCATTCGGTCGAGCCGAAATTGCCTGTGTGCCAGCAACATTATCGACATAATCAATAGCAGCAACTGCACTCCTACAATCCGGCACATCCCGAGCAGCCATAATTAATCCAGTCATGCGCCGCGGGATTCGCCGAAGAAAATCCTGAGGGTACTGTTCGGGATTCGCCCGAAATTAATCTCGATCTATCGGAGGCGAAGTCGAATCACGTCTCCTGGCGGAAGTAACTACTCTAAAACGAATGTAGTCCTCGACATCCGATAGCTCGCTCTATTGGAACGCGATTCGAGATCTCCGATTTAGCGACCGTGCCACCGAATGTTTCGGCCCGAATTTCGGAGCACTTTTCCACACGAGACAAATAAATTACATGTTAACCTCATCTCCGTTCACCAGGAAATTCCTAAACTGCTGAGAGCCGCTATAAACGTGGCAGCTGTGCTGAGAGCCGCTATAAACGTGGCAGCAGTGCTGAGAACCACTATAAACGTGGTAGCAGTGCTGAGAACCTCTATAATCGTGAGAGCTGTGCTAAGAGCCTCTATAAATGTGGCAGCTGTGCTTAGAGCCACTGTATTTGCTCGAACGCGTCATGTTCTCTGTGCTGAGAGCCACTGTATTGGCTTGGACGTGTCGTATAACGTGCGCTGAGGATCGGTACATTGGTTTGGAGTTGTGTGCTTTGATCTGAGAGCTACTATATTGTCTGGAACTCAACGCGTCGTCTGCGCTGAGAGCCACAACATTGGCTTGGGGTTTATAGTTTACGCTGAGAGTTACTATACTCGCTCAAAAGTGTTGTGTGCTCTGCGTTAAGAGCTAATATGTTGGCTTGGAGTTGTGTGCTTTGCGCTGAGAGCTACTATATTGCCTGGAACTCAACGCGTCGTCTGCGCTGAGAGCCACAACGTGGGCTTGGGGTTTATAGTTTGCGCTGAGAGTTACTATACTCGCTCAAAAGTGTTGTGTGCTCTGCGCTAAGAGCTAATATGTTGGCTTGGAGGTGGGTGCTTTGATCTGAGAGCTACTATATTGCCTGGAATTCAACGCGTTGTCTGTGCTGAGAGCCACAACATTGGCTTGGGGTTTATAGTTTGCGCTGAGAGTTACTATACTCGCTCAAAAGTGTTGTGTGCTCTGTGTTAAGAGCTAATATGTTGGCTTGGAGTTGTGTGCTTTGGGCTGAGAGCTACTATATTGCCTGGAACTCAACGCGTCGTCCGTGCTGAGAGCCACAACATTGGCTTGGGGTTTATAGTTTGCGCTGAGAGTTACTACATTAGCACAAACGTGTCGTATGCTCTGAGCTGAGGACGTGCTAAGAGTCGCTGTACTGATAAAGATGTTTGAATAAAGATAACATGTACATATTAGTTCGAATTCACCTGAATTAATGTTTTTATAGAATTAATCGAGTCGATAGAATTCATTTTACGGATTAAAGTTCGAGACCGTTCAGTTTGTATGATAGTCGTACGCCTATCAGTCGGTAGCCGCAATTAATGGTGCCGTAGACTCGGAGGGACAGGTTCGAAACGAGTTTCGAACTATTTCGAGCATGTTTGGGATGCCGGGACGCGTCAGACAATCGATGATGGTACATCGTCGTCGGGTTTACGCGTAATATGCGACTCGACGGTGTGACACGTTCGAAATTCGACGTAAAGCGACTTTCTTTTTTCGTCTACCGAAAAATTGCTATTCGTCGCACAAATAAACAAAAAGGCATTACATAACGATTGTAATGCTTCGTCAGGACTATTGAAAATTTATACAATTGATTCTAAAACGATCGAACTTCGATATTTCGTAACCGAATTCGGTGACCGAATTTTCGTCCTCGACCGAAAATTTAGGGATTTTTGAGTTGCCCTAATTCTTGCTTCATTGATGTTACACGCGACGGCAGCTGTGTCGAGACTGTTAAAAATGTATACAATTGTTTCTAGAACGATCGAATTTCGATAGTTCGTAACCCAATTCGGTGACCGAATTTTCATGCTCAACACAAGACTTACACATTTTTAAGTTGTCTTAATTCTTGCTTCACTCAGATTGTACACGAAGGCAGCTGAGTCAGCGACAAGACGAAGCCACAAATCGTTCGACAACGAGAGAAAAAAATCTTGGCGACCGCAGTTTCCCTTTAAAATCCACTTAATTCGAGTTTTATTAGAGAGAGCGGCGAGTAATCGAGATGCATATCGCGCTCCACCATAAACCGTAATACCAAGACGAGAGGTGTAATAACTTTTTTATTCGGCCGGAAGGAAGGCGACGAACACGGATATTGCTTCTTGCTTCGCGAGCAAACGAAATTGAACGCGGCCTGTCCTTTTACGTTTCGTTGTTTCCGTAAACATCGTCGATCATTCATTACTCCATCTCACATTCCTCAGCTTGTATCCATTAAAACTCGTCTTGGAGTCGTTATCCATTTCTCGCGAGCAAAAAGTTGAAATTTGTATTCAGTCGCCAATGGAAAAAGGGCGGGAGAAGATTCAATTAGGTTGGGTGTGCAATTATTAAGTAGGCTGGAATTAAAAACTGTGAAGAGAAGTTTTCTGACCTTTCGCAGCCTAAATTCAGATCAAAATTAAAACTCTGCTACAAAGGAGTTATTTTTTCACATTTTCATGATCCTGCAGAGTGGCAACACCGGTAGTACATGTTAATAAAAATTATTGGACAGTTTTCGGATAAATATTAGGAAAATTTGATGAAATTACATGCCTAACTTCATGTATAAAATAAAAGAGAAATATGAAGTGCAAGAGGTATATACTGTGACAGGCAGGACGTAATATTACGTCAACTAACAGGAACATCATAAAAATCTGACCAATACATTAACATGTGAGTGAAACGAGACATATATCATGTACAAATGTTTCCTATTATTTAACCAAATAAAGTGAAGACGAGTTAACTCGTCAAAGTCATTTTCGAACATCAATCTTATTCATCTTCCTCCATTAACATATTGAAATATTCACTGCAAACACCCAGCAGGCACCTACAACTCATTGGACTCGTTCCACAGTCATTTTCAGATGACGAGTTAACTCGTCCATTCCCTTAGCAGGCCGAAATCGCTAACCGAATTTCGTGAACGCAGTGCAAACGCGGGGCGACCGATTTCCACTGCACCGAACAACGGGATTTCTAGATAAAAATTGCAGTTGACTGAGTTAATTGATTTTCGCGCGAATTATTCACCAGTTTTCGGCGAGCTGGCGTAATTAGGGGAAATGTAATTAAAATTATTTCGGCCTCGCGCGGGATCGATTCGGGAAAATTCGGGGCGTAAAATTGTATGTACACCCATCGTGTCGGTGCAGATATTTTCCAGCCTGTTCGCAGTCATTTATTCAAAACAGTCGGCGAACTCCGTCAGGTTGGCACACACTGATAACGCGATTAAAACGTTCATCGGAAAGAACCACGAAACACGCCCACGCGTTCCGTTTCTCCGTCCGTTTCCGCTGCTCGCCGGCTTTTCTCCGCGGAGAAAACATTTACAGAGAAAATATCCGCGACAATTGCGTTTTTGATTACACTCAGGTGAATTTTTCAATTCGACCGATACGAGCGAAAATACAGTCGAGCAACAATTTCGCTTGTAAATGGATGAAAACGGAAATCTCGTCGATTCATCACGATATAATGGAATAACCGCGTTTATTCGATTGATTGTCGCATTTTCAAAGGGTCCCGCCGTTCTTCCAATATGGACACGTTGTTTTTATTGCGTTGGATAATTTATAGGGTTTCCACCGTGTTTTTTTATTACATCTATTTTGTATCGATGCTGTTCCGTAATCAAAATATTTATCAAATTCGCAACGGAGAGCTGGAAATTCAATCTGGCGTTGATTTTTCGATGCCGGTTGCTCAAAGCATATAAACAGATTACTTGATGGAATGTAACATGACCGACATTTTAATGCTCAGTGCATCAAACCTCTTTGTTTGCATGACCATGGACCAGCCTGATTTCAATTTTCTGAGTGTAGAACAAACCTGTCTGTCCATAGACTCGAAAGCTTCTACTAGTCTGACCGCAGACTGATTATATTTGACTCGTTGACCAGAAGATGTACATATACTACTTATCTGATCGTACAATGAATAAATACTACTTGCTTGACCATGAACTGCTACTATTTAATTATTGTTTACGTATATTGTTTGTATACTATCTATATGGCAACAGATTGGGTATACACTGCTTGCCTGACCATGTACTACACATATACTACTTGCCTGACCATGAATTAGTTATGCTAGCCTAGTCTAAACATATACTACACCTATACTATTCATATCACCATAAAGTAAGTATATATTAGTTGTGTGGCCATACACTGCAGATATACTTGCCTCACCACGAATTAATTATATTTGCCTAGTCTAAACGCATAGTATAGATATACTATTTATGTGGGTACAGGCTAAGTGTAGACTACTTGCCTGACCAACTACTACACATATACTACTCGTCTGACCGTGAATTTGTTATATTTGACAATGCTAGACATAGGTTATGCATATACTATTTGTCTGACCACAAGCAGGGGATTTACTACTTGCCTGTCCATGTCTTGTGCATATACCACTTGCCTGACCACAGACTGTGCAACTTTATCGTCTTTCAGCTCATTAATATTGCAACTAGGCAATTACTGGCCAAGTTCCTTGATATTAAAGACACTGGCACGTCGATTATCGAACATAACATGGAAATAAAGAATTTTAGATAAAGAGAAATCGTTTCCAGTACGTAAAATGGGAAGACCTCCATCAGAGAGTACAAAAAGCGACGGACTAAAAATCAGTAATCCTGAACATCAAAGACAGTGAAAATCCCAGTGAACTTTCAATCTGTCCGATATTAAGACTTCTACGAAATTTAAGCCAGTGATTCCTCTGTCAGACTTTCTCAGAATATCGACGTTTCGTTTAGCCGAGGATAATCGACGTCCCACCGTAATCGCTTTGGAAATCGAGGACGCCGTACGCACGGTGGAATCCTGGCAACCGAATTTCTCGTGTCAGAGGAGCAGAAAGAAGCGCCCGGTCGATGATGCGAATGTTCGATTACATTCGGCGGGCGATATCGTCCCGGCGGCACAAAGGAGCGCGGAGGAAAAAACAAGGAGGAATTCTTCTGGAAAGCAGACGATCGGAAGCGACGAGTCGCGGGCAAAAGAAGGGAATAAGGGTGAAAGGTGACCTAGTTCTCGAAGGGTGGGGTTGGTGTCACTGCTTCCTGGCCCGGCGTGACCCGGATTCACCTGCCCTGTACCCTCCTACCTTGCGTTTCTCCCTTTTCTCTCTCTCTCTCTCTCTCTCTCCCTCCCCCTCTCTCCCTTTCGAGTTATGCATCCACCCGCTCCGAGATGGATCTGGTAACCTAATAAGCCCTGCTAATAAAATGTGTCACATGCAACTGCGTCGCTCCTGCGAACGCCTCTGACATCTTGCGGTTTACGAAAATATTTTTTCGTCGGTTCCCCTCGAAGCGGAGACTCTGGTTTTTACACATTTTTCAAAGCGACACCGTTGGGCGGAGGGAATATGGTTTGGAAAAATTTTGACCCAGATACCTGAATGATTCAAGATACGCGATCGCTGGATACGCAAATACATGTATGCAAGGATATCTGTGTGGCAGGTTGTTGAAAAATGTGCATGAGTTACAGGGTAGATAGCGCTCATCGAATTGAATAAAAAACGACTGGTAAACATGGGTAGGAAGATCAATATTGTTGTAGGCAGAAGCAATTTTTCGAATGATTTTACCAACGTGCAGTAGTTTATAGTTTTGATGAGATTTATTCTTCGACTCGTGTCCATTGGATAGTTTTTATTGCATAGGATGTGTAGTATCTACTTCGTGAGATACAAACTAGATGTACTCTACTTGGTTGTCTATAGACTGGATACGTTCTACTTGACTGATCATACACTAGAATTGGGTTACACGTATGGCCTCAAACGGGATCTAGATATTCTGGTTGTCTGTCAATGGGTTGGGTATGTGCTGCTTTATATGGTTTCAGACGAGGCATATACTACTTGTTTGACAAGAAATTAGTATAGACTACTTGCAGGGCCGTATACTTGGCATATGCTATTTGTTTGACTACAGACTGGACATTTAGCACTGCTCTGCTCAGAGAATGGATGTATACTTCTTGTCTGTTTATAGACTGGGCATATGCTAATTGTCTGACCACAGTGCGAGCGTATACTGAATTGTCTGATCACAGTCTGGTCGTATATTGAATTGTCTGACCACAGACTGGACGTATAGTGAATTGTCTGACCACAGACTGGTCGTATAGTGAATTGTCTAACCACTGACTGGTCGTATACTGAATTGTCTGACCACAGTCTGGGCGTATACTGAATTGTCTGATCACAGTCTGGTCGTATATTGAATTGTCTGACCACAGACTGGTCGTATAGTGAATTGTCTGACCACAGACTGGTCGTATAGTGAATTGTGTAACCACTGACAGGTCGTATTCCGAATTGTTTGATCACAGTCTGGGCGTATACTGAATTCTCTGACCACAGACTGGCTGTATACTGAATTGTCTGACCACAGACTGGGCATATACTAATTCTCTAACTACCACTACGTTATACTACTTGTTTCACCGTAGACTACTGTCTGAGCACACTTATACGTACTCGTCCGAACATATACTGAGCTTATGCTACTTCTCTGATCAGATGCTAGGTATATACTACTTGCCTGGTCAGATTGTTTCACCACAAAACTGTTTACAGGTTAGATAATATTCATTTTTGTGTCAATGTTTATTGGGCACCTTTTACTCAATCTGATGAGTTCCATCTGTCCGGTAACTGTGACTATAATAACCTAAAAACTCTTGCACAAATTATGAGTTAAAAGAAAAAGAACAATAGGCTATTTTGCTGAAAATTACCATGAATCCTGTGCGGAGATATGGAATATCTCAATTCGAAGGAATTTTAAAGACGTCAAAGTGCTGCGAAGCCTGAGAATTTTACGGTTTCCGCGAGCATTTAATTTTCGTTTTGATCTTATGCGAATCCTACCAGCCCCCTGAGCTGTTCCGAACTACTCGAAGCCCGGTAAATTCTTGGCCGAGTGTAACTTGAAAGTTTCTGCAGCTGCTTGTTTCGAATTCCTCGAATTCCTCGAATTCCCGGGATTTCGAAGATTTTTCCAGACCGTCGAGTTGTTTGAGCAGGTTTACACAGATAAAATCGCAACGTCTGCGATTGGAGGAATCGTCGTTGGCTCGCGGAGGAATTTTTTGCCTGTGATCACGTGATCTGGAGGTAATTGCTCGGTCAACGTTAGCGTCTCTCTTTGGCAAACATGGCGGCGAACACACACAGCTCCCGGCGAGCCATTGCTTTTCTACGAGTAACGACGTAATTCAATTTCTTTCGTTCGTCTTCCATTATTAAGACCTGTCGATCGCAGAGAAAATTAACAGCGTGGGTCTCTGTTAACCGAACTAATAAACACCAAAATGGCGGACGATCCCCAACTCTGTTTAAGTTTCTGATGACAACATTAGTGACTCCATCAAGTTGGCGATTTTGATACGCGGAATAAATCGAAAAAAATTATTAGTTATTGCAAGAGGTTTGACAGCCTTGCTATGAAGTCCTATTTCGTTTTGAAAATTGAAATTTCAAAATATAATGAAAATAGAAAATGATATTAGTCGGGTTGAAAGAAGTCAGCGAAACAGAGACGAGATTAGTTCGGCCACTGTTCGAAATTCCCTCGGAATAAACAACTGCTGGGGATGTCTGTGTGCAGAGAAGGTGGGGGTGGAAAAAAGTTTCGCGAGAAACAGTTAGGGATTAGCATTTCGGAACTTTCCAGGCAAAACACGTCGAGCTGAAATTCCACACGTTGCTTGTGCTCGGTGAACGACTCGCGGGCAAGTTTTAATGACGTCCCTGCCACCCTTACCTTCCCCCGTCATGGAGCTTTTTCATCCCCCCACCCGGCCGAAGCCCGGCGCAGAAAAGCTTTTGCATGAGCTCGTTCGCGAAAAGCCACAAAAGGAATTCGAATTCGTGTCGTTCGAGCAATTAACGTCGTTCTTACTCATTATCCACTCGAACGGTGTCGTCGTTGTCGAAATGTTCGTATCATTGCCCCTCCAATGACACAGTTTTCTTTCAGGTTCGACTGTACGGTGCGATGACAATGATACCGTCATTAGCACCGTCGATTTCAGCGCCATTGATTTGGCACCACTTTGCAAAGAAGTGGAAATTTGGAGATCAAAATTAGGGGGTAGTTAAATTTTTTAAATTGATTACAGCAGATAGGAAATTCCCCTTGCAAAATTTGTGATAATGCTTACGTAAAGAATTGAAAATGTATAGTCTGTAATTAGGGGGTAATTAGGTTTTTAAAACTGGTCAGAAACGAAGGAAAGTTCCCCTCGAAAGATATGTTATCATGTTTATACAGAAAATTAGAAATTTCCATATTATGATTGAAGTAATTAAGTCTTCAAAATTGTTCACAGAATATACGAAATTCCCCCAAAAAACATTATTATAATTGTTCAGTCAAAAAACTGGAAGCTTGTAAATTTTTGTTACGAGATAAAAGTGGCTCCGAAAATAGTAATCACCACATACGATTCGTTATATTTTTTGTAAAGCGAGATTAAAGCTCTGGAATTTTTAATTAGGGGATAAATTTTCTCTCAAAGAGTTCTGATGAATATTTCCCCCGAAAAATTGCACGGAACAACGAACCTAACCTGATTTCGCGGCTCCATTGTTCGACTGTTCGGGCGGCTATTTGAAAAACTGCACGCGAATGGCCGGCCCATTATCCATTATGCCACACCGCGGTATAGCAACGGGGCGGAGAGGTACGATGCAACTTCTTCGCCACAAATTCACGTTTAACGCTCCTCCGCGAGTCGTAATCTTTCCTCGACGCTCCATTATCTCGGACTTTAAAGCGCGCTAACAACATCAGCATTAACGAGAATTTACGTTGCCTCCGCCGGCCGTTATTAAAGCTCCGTTCGTGTAATCCTACACAACTGTTTGGCCGGGGGATGCGATTCCAGAAATCTGCACGCGAGTTGTAGTAATACATAACATCCGCCCGCAACGTTCGTTAAATACCAAAATTAATAATTCAAATATTCGAGGACGCCCGGATTCCTGGGATGGGGGTATCTCAAATTGCTAGAGCTTCCTCGAATACTTAAACAACATGGAGAAGTTAGTGAAATGAAAAATACTGATCATATGATAAAATTGAGAGGGGAGAAGTACCTTGAAAGGCTAGTTTCGACGCTGAGACTGTAGGCGAGAGCGTTCAACAGATAAACGAATTTTCTGTCACTGTTAAGTTTGCAATAATACTTTAGTATTATAATTTATTTTTGGGTACACTCATGACTATTATTTATTGTTGATAATAATAGAAGGTATTAGTTGTGTGATCAGATAGTTAAATTATGTTAAAACAATTTAGGATGATTAATGAAGTAATGAAATTAACAGATGAAAATGATCTTCGAGGTCCAGTTTCGACGCTCCAACTATAGTGGGCCACTGCTCAAGAGCCAAATTCTGTCACTGTCAACTTTCTGCTTGCACTAATGCTTGTTTTCTAGTATATTTTTGGGTAACCTCACGACTTTATTATTTATTGTCAATATTAATACCAGATATCAGTTATGACATGAAACAGTTAAATAATTTTAGAAAGTTAGTAGACGAAAAGTAATGACTGCATAAGAAAATTAAAAGAGCAAAATAATCTTGAAGGTCCAGTTTCGACGCTTGGACTGTACTCGACAACTGCTCAACACACAAACAAATTTTCTGTCACAGTTAATTTTTAATTTATAATAATTCCTACGCTCTGCACTACATTTTTTACCAAACATACGACTCCACAGTTTATTAATAATAACATTAGGCAACACCCACAGACTGAAATAGTTAATTAATTCCCTTCTTCCTAACTTGCATCGAAAATACGATATTACAACGTGTCTGACCGGAGGCGGATGTTTCCACTGTGACGTTCAACACGTTAACGTCTCTGCCTCGTTAAACCTGGAACCGATCGCAAGGATGTTTGTTTTTCTCTCCTGTGATAACAACGATTCAGCCCACGTGTGCTCGTCGACTAAGCTCGAGCTTTCAAAGACACGTAGATGGATAAAGATCAAGGAGGAGAATCGTGGCGAGCATTCGGATGTATCGTTTAAGAAACCGTGGGAACCGAAACGGGAGCCACAAAAGGAACAGGGAGTGGCTCGGTGAAAGCTCTATCCTGTGTGGGAAGAGAAACGAGGGAAACGATCATGGCCAATCCGGTTGGAAAGTCTTCGACAAATAATTCTGTTTCTACTGTATTCAAGGTATTAAATCTCGCAGTTGTTGAAGGTCCCCCATAATTTATCTAGATGGTGTTCAGGCAAAAGGTAGCCGATTTGCGTTTGCTATCATTTCTCTGAGGCTGAAACTAAAGGAGAAACTTCACAGAACAAATTAACACTTAACCAAAGAGATGAATAGTTCTAATATTGTAGTAAAAAGTGGTAGCAACATAGAATAAGCTATACCAGAAATTCAGATGGCTGCTTTTTATGGTACCACCCTATATTATTTTCCAACTGAAATATAATCATTTACTTCAGTCTTTGAAGCCCGAGGGATCTACGTTTAGACAATCATTTCCTAACATGTCCGACTAGGCGCGGATATTTCCACTGTGGCAGCAAACGTGTCAATTTTAGAGACGCTTTGCGATCTCAGGCGTTTCAATAATCAACGATCTCAAATTCGCGATACCAGTGCTCGTTTAACGGACGACAAAAGCACGGCGGATCCCATCAAACATAAATACACGTTGGAGCTTTCACGTCGCGGAGGGAAGTTAATCCAAAGTTGCCGCGTCGTCTCCGTGTTCACTTAGTTTCACGCTCACTTTGCCCTCTCTTTCCCTTTTTCCCTCGTTTCCTCGTGCTCCATCTTTTTTTTCTCTATCGCCTACCAGAGCGTCCGTTGTTACTCTTCCGACCCATGAATTCTTTATTCGTGACACGGCGCGAGGACACGCTTTCCCAGAGAACAGCGGAACGATGAACGCGGACCGGAAGACACCGTCGTAGAATGCACTGTCCGTGCCAAAATATTTAACGGGCCGACAAATATTCAATGCTCGGAAACGGGGACAAGGGAATCGTCACCGTGTGCCTATAAATAACAGCTTTCCGTGGAGGAATTTATGGCGATGTTGGTGCCTTGCTGGAATCTGGAAAGAGAAGGAAATTTGGACAGGAACGAACACTTTAGGAAGTTATTCAACGAGTACTGACCTCTTGAACTGAAATGACGTGTCTGGGTCGCCATAGCGGTCTAATGAATTTCAATCTTCTGTGATGCTTTATAGTAAATTAGAGCTGTGTGCTTAAATGTATTTTTCATTTGATTAAAACACTTAATAAAAATATTGAGACATATTGCGTTCCTTTAGCTACTATTTATAACAATGGTCGGAAGAAAATTGAATTGTATACGTCTGCAAAGATACTTTGTATTAAATTATACGTCCGGGGGTTAAGGTTCATTCTCTCTGTATTTCTAGAGGCATGTTGCAACTGTAAAGAATGATGCAGAATTGATTTTGCCTGGATTTTATATCATTAGGTGCTCAATGGTACTTGCCTGACTATGTTTGTCGAATAATAATGATCATCCATTGTTGGTTCACAGTCAGTTGGCGTCAGATGTATATATTATGCCCGACTGACCATATAGCGCACTTGTTTCACTTCTCTGATGATAGAAGAGAGTAATGCAATTTGCCTGGCTACATACTGATCCCATTATACTTGCCAGGAAGTATACTCGACTTCACTGGCAGTAGATCGGTCCTACTCCACTTGTCTGGATGCATACAGAGCAAACTATACTAGTCTGAGAATATTAGAGACCTATTCCACTTGTCTGACTACGTTCTCGAAGTACTCCAGTTGTCTGATTATGCGTCAGCATTATTCTACTTGTCAGATCGTACCCCTATTATCTACATGAACAGAAAACACACTTGTCTGACCATATACTGCGCTTATACCACTTGTATGACCATATATACTGTATGAACTACTTGTTCGGTCAGACAGATAGCAGATGCACCACTTTTCTAACCATACACGGCACCTATACCACTTGCCTGGCCACAAAATGTACCGATACCATTTGGCTGGCCATATATCGTACTTATACTACTGGTCTGGCCGTATAACTGACCATAGTATTCATCTGACAACCGTCCAAGTACTGTGTGTTTGTCTGACCACTGTTTAAGTATACTGCATTTGTCTGGCCACCGTTTAAGTATACTATATTTGTCTGATCATGTGCTGAGTATATTCTACAATACAGAATGTATAAATACAAAGATTTATCGTGAAATAATTCTTTATCATTTTCTTTAGGTTAGATTCTCGCAGATATCTTCTAGACTACGTCTTTTATGTACACCCATCTCAATTTGTCTTATTCTACTAGCCTGACCATGTGTATCCCTCATCTACTTGTCTGACCAAACACACGGCTACTCTACTCTCCCGTCTGTTCTCCAATCACCCTACATTTTCACTTAACTGTCTACAATACAAAAAATGCACACCTTCAACATCTCATTGTCAGTAGAGACATTGACAATTCTTTCGTAAAGTGCAATTTTGTGCGTCCCTCGTAATACTCCAAATTTCAACTGTCTGTTCCAGCAATCATCAGCACCCTGAAGCATCGCACACACGCATGATCAGCGCCGTCGGTCCGTAGGCGGATTACGCGAGGAGCTGACAGCGAGCGAAACGGCCAGGTGACGAATCCAAGATGAAAAGCCGCCTTTTCACGGCGGCTAATCAAAAGAGATCAGGTCGGATTAAGAATATTGGATACAAAAGGAGAGGGAAAAATGGCAGGAGGCGGAGGAGGACGGGCGGATCCAGACGCGACGGATCGAGGTCACGTTCTTTTTCCGCGTTTCCACCTGAAAGGGAGAATTACAGAGGCTGCAGATCGCGGCTATATAATGAGGGTTCCCGCGAAAAAATGAAATTTCCCCGTGGGAACGCGTCGCGGGGAAAAAGAAATGACAGGCAAAAACGCTTTTCATTATTCACGGCCGGCCGCAGGAAATTTAAAGCGTTAAACGAGCGTCGAATGACAAATCGTAACCCGCTGCCGGATGAAAAACAGCCGTGTGATTAATGCAAACGAACGGATCACCGGCAACATTTTCTCCCTTTCGAAATTTATCACGGGGCACAGGATTTTTTCCCGGACCGCCGAAATCCGAGCTTTCCTCCCGTGGAAATTCGCCGAGCCGATCCGGGATCGCTGGAAAACCGCCAAAGTGATCAGACGAGATCCCGCAAGTTATCTCAATAAACGGATCGCTAATTGAGATAACGCGGGACGAGAAAATTCGCTAAATTAATGGCAGAGCAGCGCCGGCGATATTGCGAGGCTCCGCGCGGAATTTTGCGGAATTTTACACGGACGCGACGGAATTCTCGCGAGGCGAGGAAACTCTCCTCTCCCGGCTGATACTCGAAGGCGAGAAACTCCCGTCTCCGTTCGCAGAGAATGAGAAATTAGCGGGATTAATCCGGGAAAATGAGGAATTCGTGGGATTAGTTGGGGCAAACGGGTAATTTCCAAAAGTCACCGGAGTGATCAAATAGAGAGCAACTTCGTAGCCGGAAAATGAACATTTGTATTATACCCGCGAGCGGGCTTGCGGATGAAAACTGATTTCGTGATGAAAAACGTGCGCTTTATTATGCGACGAACAAAAATTCCCTCGTTGAGACTGCAAGAATTTCATTCAACCACGTTAATATTGATCCTATCATCAGAGTGTGTAACCCAGTTAATGTATACAGTGTCTCTGAAATATTCAACGGAAGGAGATATCATAATTTTAATGAAAAATTCTAGGTTGGGGATAAAAATTAACGTACAATTTTATTCGTGTATCAGATGGTAGGTAGACGGTTAAATAGAACGACAGAGTTGGGCGAAACACCGACAAAACTCGGTTACGAGAAAACAAAATGTCCGCTGGGATTAACAGTCGCCGTGAGGTACTTTACAGGCGTGCTTTCTGCACGAGCGAACAGCCTTGAATTTCATTCAGGTCCACGTTTTTCCACCACTTGTAGCGACGAATTCAATGCCAGACATATTGTGCGGTCGTACAATGCCCGAAGTATTCCGCCATCATCGTTCTTAACGAACGCTCGAACCGGAATGCAACGGAAGAAAAAGGAGCTCGAGAACTAGCCTGACTCACTTACCTGTATTATCAGAATGTCTGATCGAGCGACCAGTTAAATTTGATTGGATAGATATTTGAAGTATTGTGTTTGCGATATTTGAACTAGTTGTCAAACAAAATGAGTTTCCTCAGTAGAAAGGGATGATAATGATCAGTCGTATGATTTATGGCGTTTTCAGGTTTATAGATGAATGGAAACTGGTTTGAACATGTTTATCGGTGCTCTGCACTTTCTTCAGAAAATACGTGATGAAGATTTTAGGGATTTTGAAAGCTGGAGCTTCCTGAAAGTATAGTGAACTTGATCTGTCCTATCTTGAACCAAAGGTATCCTGAATCAGGTGTATCTTGGAAATACCTGAGACTTGATGTACCTTGGAGATACCCTGAATCTGAATCTTGGAGGCATTCTACACGTAAGGTACTTTAAGGGTACCTTAAACCTGGAGTACCCTGAAAGAACCCTAGGATTAAGGTATCTTAGAAATACTCTGAACCTGCGGTGCATTAGACCTAAAGTATACTGAAGGTACTATGAAATGGAGGTACACGATCCTAAAGTATACCGAGGGTACTCTGAACTTGAGGTCTCTTGATCCTAAATTATCGTGGAGATATCCTGAACCTGAGGTACTCTGGAGGTATTTGAACCTGAGGTACTCTGGATATACCTGAACTTAAACTTATCTGACCCTGATGTGTCCGGTATTGAATATATCCTAGAGTTACCCTAAGCCTGAAGTCTCCTGAAGGTACTCTAGGCCTAAGAAATCCTGAAAGCATCCTGAACTTGAGCTACTTTAAACTTGAAGTATCTTAAAGTACCCTGAACTTAAGATACTCTAAACCTAAAGTATCATGTAGTACCTTGAGGGTATCCTAGGTGTAAGACATCCTGGAAGTACCCTAAACTTGAGGTACCTTAGACTTCAAGTATCCTGGAGTACCTTTAACTCGAGGTATCCTAATTCTAAGGCACCTTGCGCTCTTCTGAAGATATTTAAAGGTATTTCCTCTAAAGCACCATAAAGTATCTCGAATCCAAAGCACACTGAGGGTACCCTGAACCCAAAGAGTCCAGAAGACACCCCATATCTAATGTACCCCATCAAGTACCCTGTTCCTAACCCAACTCAACATGCCCATCAACGAGACAATCAACCAAGCGACCTGTCAAGTTACACGAACCAAAATTCGTACAATTCTATCTACCCCTAGTATTCTAAGAAGCCTCTAAACAAAATGTCGGCGTCCAATAGACGATGGCACCAGTCAGACGTACGATTCACAACCTTCTCAATTTTACAGATGGAAGAAAAGAAATTCGAACATGTTCTACGTCGTGAACGCGATGCGTAATGGAGGTAGCCTGTTCCCGTGAGAGAGAGCCTCGAAATATGGAAATTTCGCAAGACGAGCCGAGGGCAAGGACGTGAGTTCTCTGTAGCTGCGCGAGCCGTCTTTTGAAATTTCTTTGAATTTCACTGGCCGAGCTTTTCTTGACGTTCAATGTTCCCAGCGTCTTTTCTTCTTCGCGCAACTTTTCTTCCCCCGAGGAATTGTTTCACCCTCCATCTCCGAGCGTCACGATAATTCTGCCCTTTCTTTAAGGAACTCCGCGGACGCATTTGAGAATTCTTCCATGCGGCCGCGATTCTCTCGCCGATTCCAGGATTTTTATTTTCTTGAAACAGTTGTCGCCCGATCCGTTTCACGCTCGACTGAAACGCGGATGCTTTTAAAAACACGGTTACAATTACCGTGCTCCCTTTTCTTGCGCCAGCCGTATTCTTCCGAGTGGAATTGCGCCGGCGGATCTCGCCGAGGGAAACGCTTCACAACTACCGGCCACATTAATTACACACACTCCGTGTCGCCGTGGGAAGAGACTCACACACTTGCCGGAGACACGCGAACTCGAAAACGAAATGCATCGTTTGTTTAAAATAAGAAGAGCGGAATGGAACACGTTGAGCGTCGCGACTCGCGCGTTAGAATGGATCTTGTTTTATTTCTGTTTTGTTCGACGCTTGCTGTCGCCTTCAGCGACGCCATTGGGGTTGGTACTGTCAGTGTGTGGGTCTTAAAACGCTGTGGATATTTTATTTTAATCTATCACAGTTATGTATAACGTTGCTTCTGTGCAATCTGAACAATGGATCAGAAAATAGTAGGTGTTTTATAAGGGATGTTTGACGAATAGGGAGGGCTTCACTGTCTGATAGAATTTACCGAAATGAACAAAAAGTTTTAATAAATATTGGTCCACAAATAAACCGTTGTCGAGATATTATATTATTAGTGTATATATTGTATCAGTTAATAATGTCTTGAATTGTTTAATATTGAATTTTACTAGTGGGGTGTGTACGACCCACACGGCTTGGAACGTGTTAAACAAATTCAATTTTATAATTTTATCTGGTCAAAAAACGGCAACATCGTAGCCGAAATATACGTAACAAATTCGATTGAACAGATTATAATTCTTAAAGAGTAATTAGCTGATTCAGAAAATTTTCTTTTCTAGGTCTAGCGATTATGGCTAGTCGTAGACGATTTTGCCAAAGACGACTATAGTCGGCTCTGGTACCCTTAGGTAGCTTCGCTGGGGCAGAGTATAGTCGACGTTAATATTGAAAGGGTTAAAGGGTTCATTTTATACTAAGACCTGTATTTATTAGACATTTATTGCTACCCCTTGAAGGTTTGAACTACCAATTTAACTCTGTAAGGGTACCCGAGGTACAATTCTACCCCACCGAAACGAAGTTGAATTTCTGCTCCAATTGTCTAAATTAATTATCTCTCCAATTTATTCTTATTTTTTAAAAGCTCATATTCATACCACCCTGCATTAATGTACAGTAGAACCTCGATTATCCGAAGACCAGCTATTCGAAAATTAGTCACTCTATGTTAGATACAAGCTAAAATTATTGTGAGTAAAATTGTGCACTTAACTCTGCACTACTATGTATTTCATATTCTACAATAAAATTATCATTTTTATGCAAAATATAGTTGCAATGTGAATCAGCCTAACTACGTCCTACAATTCATTTCAACACAAATTTTCACTCTGTACAGCTTGTGGTCCAATATTCCTTTAACGTTCAAGAACCGATGACATCATTTCCAAATCCATCATGATCATTCCAGGGCAAAGAACACCCCCTGTGTAGTCTGCTCTCAAAAATACAATTTCCTCCGTAGCGTGAAGTGTTGTTGCTTATCCGATCGGCTGTTTAATTTCGAGTATCCGGTAACGAGCGAACGAGAATGACTTCTCGTGCTTTACCTTTCATTTGGAGGCGCTCGGGGCGTGTGCCGACAAAAGGTAGCGAGCCTTTAAAAAAAAGAAAAACAGCGGAGACCCGGAAGGCTGATGTCCGCCCACGCCGTTCGTTGCTCGCGTAAGGAATCGAGGACGACGGAATTAACTCCCGCAAGATTAGCGGGCGGCCGCTCTTCAGGGCCCGTGATCATTACGGATTAACCCCGTCGACACTTTAATTCCGTTCACCGATATCCCGACCCAGCCTGTCTGAACTTCGGGCAATCGAGCTCACGTTGTGAACGGGCTTCAAGTTCCTTCTCCGCTGTCCGGCGAAACGGGAATTAAGGGTGTAACCCGCTGAATAGACGATGAAATATGAGAAGAGGGCAGACACGCGCGGGCTTCTCGGCTTTTTATTAGCGAAGACCGCGGGGAAGCTCGTGGGCGAGCCGGGGAGAATGTTAAATAAATTTATGCCACGCGAAAGCGCGCGAAACGAGAACCGAGGAAAAAAGTTCCGAAGTGCCGACCGAGGACGCTGAAGACGAGGCTGCCAGGGTGTTCTCGAAGAAACTTTAGACCTTAACGCTGGCACCGGCGCGGAATAAAGCTCGTGCGAACGATTCGGCTGCGTTTAAAGTCATACGAGTTTCGGTGGAGCAGTTTGGAAGTGAGGTTGCAGGGAATCGGTGAGGAATTCAACGGTGGCGCCGCTTGGATCACTCAACTTTCCTTTTTCTAAAAGCCTCACCAAGAATTGTGTAAGTAATAATAAATTTCTTTAGTGAACGGAGAATCTTATGGCATCACAAGTCTCTAATTATGTTTTCCAATACTTAAATTTAATGAGGATATTTTGGAAGTTGAAATTGAGAAGAATCGGTACAGAATTCTACAGCAGCGCCACCCAGCTAATTAAATTTTCTTCCTTATAAAACGATCTCTAACATTTGTATAAATAATAATGAATTCGTTTAGTTGTTCATGAAGAATCCTACCAGATAAATTTCTAACTTCAATTCTCAGTAGTTAGGTATAATATGAACAATTTGGACAATGAAGGTGTTAAGAATCGGTAATGAAATCAACAGTGGCGCCGCCTGCTGACGATTTTTGTACCACGAGAAGTCCCTAACCTCACTTATGGATGCTTAACGAAATCTCAAAGGACGTCGAGGATAAAACGATCGAAAGAAAGCAGAAATATAAAGGACGGTTGCGTGATGATCCTTTCTAATGATAAGCTCGGGGAAACAGATCGAACGGGGAAAGAAAGCTTCAAGGACGATTGGTTATGCAAGCACTAGCCAATTATAGGGGAGCGTCGTATCACAAAGCTCAGCGTTTTCAAGATCGCGGCTTCTTTGTCGTCTGAGCTCGATCATAGGATTGAATTTAAGCGCTGTTTAATATTCGTCTGGAGGGTTGTTCACAAGGAAATTGCCTCGTAGACAATCGAACGAGGGTATGCATTAATCGCGGATATTAAAGGAACGCGAAAATCTTCACTCGAACGGAGCTTTCGAAGGAAAGCTTCAATCCAGCATACAATTACATTTCTGATTTTTCTTCGCTCTTCTGTTTCTCTTTAGATTATTTTATTCTTTGCAACGAACATGACATCCTTCTGTAACTAATTTTATTTTGATACTTCACGAATTTGTTTCATTATAAAAATACCTGTCGAAGTGACTCCGTTGAAAATTTCCAAAATACAAATTAAAAAGCTCCCACAGTGCTTTAGGAGGATCCATTACGTTTGAAGTACCGTAGGGCTGTGATTATCCGAAATTATTGATAATTTTACTTTACAATGTAAAATACATAGCGGCGTATAATCAAATACACAGCATCATTAATGATAATTGAGGGGTTCATAACGAAAACAACCCATCACGTAACTTCACATATTCATGATTTAATTGGATAAAGTGCTTCTGCGATATAATTACACATAACACAGCAATTGTGTAATATATTCTGTTGAGAAAAATTCAAATCTATTGAACAGAAAAATTGGGATGCTAGAGTATTTTTTTGTCTCTCCTCGTAAGGGTTGTTTTTGTTATTAAGTAATTTTCAGATGTTCCATGTTCGAGTAGTCGAGGTTCTACTGTATACACGTGCAAGAGTCGACGAGAAAAAAGGCTTCGAAGGAAATTTCAGTGCAATGAGAAGAAGAGTTCCTTCAGGGTCTAATATCATTAAGTTCGCGACGCGGAAGAGGAGAAACAGAACAGCGTGTCTCTGGAAGTAGAACGTTGTATCTTTTCTGTAACAGGACGAAGGACTGGGGGAATCAGATTCTTGTATTTTCTTTGGTGTTGTCAGAAAGAAGCTACCGGTCATTTATCGTGCTTCCCGAAGATTGCCCTCGAAGATGTTCCCGGCCCACGTAGGTCCTTACATACGTACAGGAAACATGGCAGAAAATTTCATCTCGGACAGGGATTACCGTTCACTCTGATTCGCGTTATCAATCAGAAAATTACGCTTCGAGGGAACAGAATAGACTCTTCGAGAAATTAAAATGTCGAGTCGACTTGATTACAGTGGCCGGTGGCTTGGAGCACGTGGATCATAAATTATTGAACTTTGAACTCTGGAGTCAATCTTCTCACAATCTTCATGGAAAGTCTCTTTTTTCGTATTAGAATTCTCTAGAGTTTAGTGTAATCCTTTTAGATTTTTTTTATGTATTTTTTATTCTTCGTTTTGAGACGATTTTGCGAAAATTCGGTTACCGAATTTTTTCGTTGGTCTGGTAAGATCTGTGTTTAATAATCACAGGTGTAATTTTAACAAGGACTGATCATTTTTGGTTCAATTGGTCGATTGTTCGAAAATTCGGCTACCGAATTACTTCATCACCCTGTACTGAAAAATTGAACACAGTCTCTTTCTCACCATTTTGATAGTCTTTTGTAAATTGAGTTACCGAATTATTTTCTCGTGCAATTACTGTCTATATTTAAAAACTACTCGTACGTCCCTGTAAAGCATTTTTTATTTCCTCCAGATCAACCGATTTTTCAAAAGTTCGGCTACCGAATTATTTTTCCACTCTGGTATTACCTGTATCTAAAATTCCTGTTCACATTCTTTTGGTGTATTTTTAAAATCTTCATCTCAGTCGTTCATTGTACCCGAAATTCGGCTACCGAATTATGTGAACGTGTCATTATTTTCCTGTCAGAGAAAAATTCTGTTTATCTTAATATCTCGTGGCCACCACTTTTCCAGTAAACCGTAAATAAAAATCTCGCGAGTCTTCTGTTTCCGCCTTTCAATCGAAGCTTCGATATTGAGCTGTCGATACATCGCGTTTGGAATCGACAACGAAGTATAGTTTTCGGCAAGCCGCGGAGAAAGGAAATAAAAAAGGAGGGTAACGCGCCCTATCTTCGCTGCAGCGTAACGAAAACAAATATTCCGGCCACAAAGTCGAAATTGTAACTGCAATTTAACGCGTTGCACCAACGTTTTTCCATTGTCTCTCCTCTATGTCTCTCTCTCTCTCGGATTATTCTCTATTTACCATTGAACAGACTGGTAGAGCATATCGGGAAATAGCTTTCACTTCGTTGTTATCGGTGTTATCCTCTGTCGATCTCAACGAGGATTATACCGGGTGTTCCAGATACTTTTATCATCTGCAATATAGCACACTGTTTAACGTTTGCTATAGAACCGTAGAAATATCGTTAAACACAGTTGTATACGATGCAACATAACCGAACTGGTTTATTTCGGTTACCGAAAAAATATCACTAACCGATTTTGTAATCTGGTTCAGTTCAGATATTGAAGAATGTCACGAAAAGCATTTCTACTCAAGTTAAGAATGATATACTAATTGTATTTGGACCCAAGGTAGTCTAATCTGACTGGTTCGTTTGCCCTACCGAAAAATATCACTAATCGAATATTTACTCAGACTAATCTAATCTTAGCTTCCGGAAAAATGATGGCCAATCGTACTTGCATCCAACCCAACCTATCCTGAATGTTCTATTTCAGTTACCAATGAAATTACCACTGACCGAGTTCACCCTAACCGAAATTCGGCTACCGAAAAATCATAAATTGCCTTTGCACAAAATTTAAGCTAGCCTAAAGTCCTCCATTTCAGTCGTTAGAAGCGATACAGAATTTCAGTGAAAATTTAGAGAATTGTTGGTGCAGTTATACGACGATATGGCGGAGCGTTGTCGGTTTAGGTTGGGTGCACAGAATGTGGCGGAAATTCGGAAGGTTCGAACGGCGTAAAAGCGAGGAAAGTCCCCGATAATGGAGAACAGTCTAACGGAGACACCGAATAGTTTTTTCGGAAGCTCATCCGCCGCTATTGTTCGCGTATTTAGGCGATTCAAAGCCACCGGCACAATGTAGCTTGGAAGTTTCTTCTCGAGTGAAGTGCTTCCGTGCGGAAGCTCGTCTTCACTGGCATAGAATAATATTGTTCGATTCGCAGACTTGCACTGAAAGCTGCTGTAATTTAATTGAGGTACTTGTAGCTGTTATACTGGGTGATTCAGCAGAAACTACCATTCAAACTAATTCCTCAGTGATTACCATTACAGTAAAACATATAACGTTATAAAGTTTCGAACGAGGTGTTTAAATATCGAATAACTTGTTAGTTTTTACTTACTTTAACTTGCTACTTTTTAGTCAAATCACCCATTAACTACAATTCGTAATATTATAAAAAGTATTGAACAAAAAATATTGTCGTTTGATCTGATAGTAAGTTGAACAGACACGAGATATAATAATGTTCACAAGGAAAACGTTTGAACTCAGCCTAGAGAACTTCTCATGCTAATGTTAAACGTAAATAGTTGCTGCAAGCGGCTAACAAAACTTGAAAAATTATTCCAAACGTTTCAATTCATTTAATTTTTCCGTCGAGCGTACATTTTCTGACGGTACGTGCTAGCAGCTCGCTGAACGGCCGTATTTCACTCGTCTGATTGTCCTAAGGCTTACGCCACCTCGTCTGACTATATGCAGGCAGATTCTACTTGTCAGATTACCATAGATTTATGTTACTTTCCACGAAACGTGTTACTCGACTTGATGGAATTCCATCGTACCTTCCTGAACACACATGATTCCATTTCACTCACCGGTTCACTTTTTCCATTTTACAGAAGATTATTATTAACAATTCGATTGTCACGTGAAACAGACACGGGTGAAATTTATATGCAATCATTATTTATTCGACCGCGTGCAGTATTAATAAACATATCTGACGAGGTCCAGTAAAGCCAATAAAACAATCATGTAAGTTACCATTATTATGAATAAAAATCAGAGAATCGGTGGTTACATTCCATTTGTACAAAAATGTAAAAAGTACATCGTTCCGAATTGATACATAGCTGCAGCCAAAAGGTTAAATGAATAATTCAAACATAAAATACAGACCAATCATTTGAGGAATTTTAAAACCGATTGTTAAATGAACAATGAAACAATTTAATAATAAATAGATTCCTCCCCGATAATATGACTTAAAAATTGTCCGATCGCACACGAGCCCGTTCTCCTGGTTTATTCGACGGCTATAGTGTATTTGCCTATGTAAGCTTCTACTGTCTCTGTCTGATAACAAACGGTCCTATTCTACGTGTTCCACTTTCGAGTTCTGCAGCGGCTGGCTAGCAGCACGCTCATTCTACTCGCCTAATCCCCCATCGTGCTAATTGCCAGCCAGATACGATCGGCTTTCTTCGGTCACGAAATTCCCGCAGGAAAGTGCAGGGCAACGTTGAAAATTAATCGTTTAAGGGGATTCGAGGACGCCGTATAATTTGATACGGAAAGCAAACCGTGGAACAACACCGACCGACATCGATACCAATAACAATACATAATAATAGCGCGGAGCCAATAATCCTCGTTCTTTCCGTGTGACCTACATTGCCTCTCCGGATGCAACGTAAAATCTGGGAACTCGTCCCCACCGTGGAATGCTTTATTCTGCTTTGCCCTGCGACTCTCTTGCTCCGCCATGTTGGTTCCCATTTGGGCGAAAAAGCGCGGGAATCGATCGAAAGCGTGGCCGTCGTGCGGGCTGTTTTGCTTGAAATTGGGGTTTCGTGGGTTTAGGGGCAAGCCACGGCTTCCACGGAGATAGACTGTTGCACAGATGCGACTGGAAACGCTTAATAGTGCGGTTCCGTTGCGTTTTTACCGGAAACTCCCAGTACTTGGAGGTTTTTGGTGGAACGACGCGGTTAGACCGCCCGGACCAACATGGCGGCGCTGATAATGGGGAGATAAACGAAGGAGTACATAGAGAGGATGTAAAATTGCTTTTTCAGAGGGATTCTTTGTTTCTGCGGTTAGGGTTAACCGAATTTTTATGATAGAAAGCGAAATACTTATGTTTGTGACAGAATTGGTACTTCAATTATATAGGGTGTTTGATAACCACCGGCCAAACTTTCGTAGCATACTCTACGATCAAATACATGAATAAGTGGTCACATAGATATACTTCCAATAATCCTCCCTCAAAAATGTACACCTAAGTTTACTAGCTTCATTTGCGTGTCAACAAAGAGCTCTTCGAGGTATATTCGCATAACATTTCCTCTTCATCTTCGACCACAGAATAAGCTACCAAAATTTCATCAGAACCGGTGCAACCGAATTTCCAACTTCGTCACCGAAATTTCGATTTCGTGACCGAATTTCCTCTCAGATCACGAAAGCTCTCGATGCTCCCATACGATCATCGGAAAACTACATGCACCGTTCGACGATCCTACGTTCTGACCTCACGGTTGAGGTTATGGAACCGCCAAAGGGCTTCCACCGCGAAATTTCGAATTGTAATGAAGTCAGCGGTCGGCGGTTCGTAACGGTCGATTGGGGGAATATTCGAACGGAAGTCGACGGCTACACGGAGGAGAAGCGAGACGAAGGGATGATGGTGAGAGAGTGTAAAAAGGGGAAGAGAGCAGGAACGGGGAGGTTCGTGAGCAACAATAACGCGTCGTGTCGCAGCAAAGAGGACGACGAGGCGATGCACCGACCGGAGGAAATGACGAGAGTGCAGCGGAAACCAGGAATTCGCTCGGCTGCCAGCGAACTGGGTGCAGGTGGGTGGCGGAAGGTCGATCTGGGTGTTCGAAAACCAGGTCAGAACCGGGTCACTGAGCCACCCTGTTCCCGCCACCGCCGCCCCTCCCCGCCACGACAAATAAAAGCCTGTCGTCGGTCTGATCGCTGGGAAATTAATTATAAATGTATATTGTCGATGAACTGCTGTAAAAATCACCGAGTTGATCGTTTCAATTCTCATCGCCCCTTTAGAGCTGCAAAATGGACCGAGAAGCGGCCCACCCGTGCTGCAGGCCACTGTATTGCTCTGGCGAAAGTGTAGAGCAACAATGATGCTTTTCACTGCTGTGGAGTTGCACGCTGATCGATTCATTGCTATAGGACAACTTGTTTGACCTGTTGTGGCTCATGAAATGCGTTCCTTCGGTGCTACGAGTCACTGTACTGGTCTGGTGACAGGGTAGAGCAGAGATGGCCACCTGGAGCAAGGCCTGGCTCCTGATTACCCGCACTCTGAGTCCATTTCCCTCACGCACAATTAAAGAACAATTTTTTTTATATATGACATCAGTTGTATCTAGAGACTACAGCTCTACATTCTTATTACGCGAGGAGAATGGACGCAGAGTGGGGGTAGGGCGGAGCTAAGCGTCGCTCCGGATGGCCATCTCTGGTGTAGAGTAAGAATGTTGCTTGTAACTACTATGGAGCTTTTGATTCTATACTGTCAGGACGTTTTTACTCTATTTGGATTCTCCTGCAAGCTCCCTTGAAGAGACCGTCTTTTTCAGGAGCATCCAGTATGACCTAACCCGGTCTAGTGGGCGGACGATAAAATATTCAAGTGCTTTTTTTGGAGTGGCTCAGTTCGTTCGACGAGAATTGATATTTTCGGGATGGAAATTTTTCCCGGGAAAAAGGAAAAACGTCCACGTTCAGGGAAACGATGCGTGTTGTCTCTAAATTGATTTTCCTGATTGCCGTAGCGTGTTCCAGCTCCGCCAGCCAATCTCGCGCTTCCGTTCGCGACTTTTATTTCCCCGTCGATGAGGTTATTCGAAATATTGCGGGCAGCACGGTTCTTCGGGACATTCGACCAATTTGCGTTCAGACAATTAAGAAAAACAATGGGGGAGATCGTGCGGTCTGAACGACCGCTGAAATGTTTTCAACACATTGTGATATTTAATGTTTGCGACCGGAGGGTGTATCGCTGGAATGGAGCAACGAAACGAGAAGAAATCGGGGGAACTGCGTGCCACATTTCGAAATGTCATCCAATCCCGACGACCAGAGTTTAATGCCTTTGTAATGTGTGTGCTATGATGATAGTCGATCGTTCCACCTGGCAAACACAATTTGAATAAATAAACATGAGTCGTCAAGCCTGTGCTTTCGCGTCAGTAATAAATCCGTCAAATCCTCCCCTGCTGTTTTAATAACAATTTTCATTCGTTGAAAATCTACCTTTCCACCCTGTCGTTAAAAAATTATAAAAATTTTTATTACGTGAGGATGAGTCGGTAATGTGGTCTCCACAAACTTCCAAGCATGGATACCTATTAGAAAAAGACCAACACAAATTTCTTAGATTGTTTGCTTATGAATCTGACCACCCCATTATAGATTATTAGGTCAATTTATGAACAATTAAACTGTGTTAATTTAGCGTTTCACTATTACTGCAGTATGTTTAAAATGAGCTGTTAGCCCTTACTATAACAGTTTTTTTCATATATTATGTATATTATCTGCCTCTACACTTTTCAATCATGGTACACAAAAAGGGATTTTCCCGTACACTGTACCAAATTAAAAATTAAAAATAAATTACTTAACACGTTGACTGCCACAGTGAAAACACCCATACCTGGTCAGACATACTATAATATTAATATTACTATAAATTACGAAGGGAAAAAATATGCAACCATTCAGGTGCACAGTCTTGACCTTTTATTATAAAATTAGTAGTTCCTTAATTAAATAAAATTGAATGGGTCGGTCACCAGTGATCCCCGCGTTAAATATTGAAAACAGGTTAGGTCTTCTGAAGATATATTGAAAAGTATAATACACGAATATAAATAATTCACTATTCAGTGTTCCTCGACATCCACCGCCGCCATTTTGCAGATCGACGCGATTTCAGGGCAAGCTCGACGAAAGCTTCGAAATATATTTGCCGAAATTCGTAACACGTCGGTTCAGAGAGGACGTCGGATGAAATTTTTCGCATAATTTCCGCGAACCCGTTCGATCGCGCGTCGTCGGATTCGTGAACGGGACAGGTTCAATGAAATATTGCCGCGCCTTACCGGAAGTAGTTACGGTCTGTCACGCGCAGACGACGAAAAGTGCTCCCATCACAAATTAATTATATATTCCGTCGCGCTGGCGAAATCTCATCGGAGCAGAAGTCGGACGAGCGGTGAAAATTCTCGAAATCGAAGGAATTTCTCATCTCCTCCCATCTTTGTCTTTGGAGAACGGAAGTAGGACCGCCATTATGGACGCTAGTCAAACTCAGCTGCGCGAAACTGAGCACCAGCTCATTCGGCAACGAAGAATTAATTTTAAGCTTCCAGGAATTAATTCACTAGCAAATTTTGTATTTAACTTCGCGGTCTGACCGTCTGACAGTATTTGAGTTTCAAATTTCCCGCGCAATTTCGTTTGAGAGTTCTATATCTTGTTACACGGTGCTTCTACCGAAATTAATTTATGAAAATTCAGCAGACACGGTTGGATTACAGTACGGCATTACTTGGAATCGACTTTAATATAAACAATTGCAAACACAAATTTAATTTCAATTCTTCGAAGAACATCATCAAAATGTTAACGAAGTGCAAACTAAAAGTGACTAATAAAATTTCGATATTGCCGTTCTAGCTTTCTGCTTGCGATAAACGACGAATATAATGGGAAGGACGATGCCAGGGTATAAGAGGGGTGGGCGTTGGGTGGGGGCGGCGCTGGAGGGGAAGCAATTAAAAGAGCGGCCAACTTTCTTAGACTCCTTTGAGGAAACCTTCTGACCGGCAGAAATTTATAGAATGAATTTTATTAAAAAGCGCTCAGATGGATAGTGGGACAGCGTACTCTAGTTTTCACGAGAAATTGCAGCTTCGAGAAATTTATTTAGTTTGTCGAGGACGGCGACGGCGCTCGCTGGTGGCCGCGGATAAATGAATTATCGTTTTTCTGCGATCTACCGGAAGACGACCGACTTCTGAGCACACAACAGCTATTGTTACGACGGTTTTTAAGGGCGCACAAAAGTTATTGCGGATGGAAGAGAAATGGAGGACGAAAAAGCTCTCGATTCGTCCGTTTCTTGCGTTCTTGGAAGATTCTGCAGCTCGGTAATGTTGCGAACGTTTTCTTGGAATATACTTCAGCTTCGATTGAAGTATAAATTGTATGAAGTTGTAAATAAAAACTGGTCAGACTAAAGCTTGGATGGCCAAGTTGGTAATACAGTGTTCCACGGTTGACTGGAAGAGAATTGGGACAGGGAACTTTCAGCCAACCGTGGAATACTGTATTGAGCCCAGAAAACTAATTAAAAATAATACATTTTCATTAATGTCTCTGTGCTGTGGATGATTGTAATTTCTGTATTACAGAGTACGTTTTATGCGCTGCAAAAATGGCCACCAGGGTGATTGTGTGCCCGCAGAATGCCACGCAGAATCGGAAACAGATGAAACAGAAATTTATGAAAATACCGAGCTCCGCGAGTCCGTTTCATAAATAAATTAAATTTTTCTCGGGGGCATGCGAAACGTCGGCGCGCACAATAAATAATAAATTTTCCTAAAAGCTCTGCATGCATTAATTATTCAACTTTTCAGCATGATATCGGAAATTCACGATTCAATGAACAGGGTACGATTGCGATTCTTCTGGCCGAGTGTAATAATTATTTGAAACGTCGGAACGGCGGCATTTCATTCCATTAATTTGTGTATTTACCAGTTTCTCCTTTTCAATTGTGTCTTCGTTCCCCGGCGAAACCTACCCTCCCGTGATCGTTTACAAAAAGAGATCGCTTCGAGTGCAAATAAATCTCCTGCGGGATAGGCGCGGGCATTTCGTGGAACTCGTTAATTAGCCTCATTAAATTCCTGATGACCGTTTACACAGCGTACAGATGAACAAGATACTGCCGCAGCTTTATATTACATTACCGCACGAGATAATGATCGATGATTAGCCGCGATCGATTGTAAAACCGCGTTAAGCCGCTGCTCCGCCCAGAATTTTGTGCAACTTATTGCATTCGGGGATCACGTGGATCGACAGAATGCGTAATTACCGTTCGTCGCGTGATACGACGATTATTTTGCAAACTATCCGATTATTTACGATGATCTTCCATTTCCTTAAACATTGGGAGGTCTAAATTAATTTTTAATATCTTTTATACTGCTCCGTTTTTTTTTTTGTAAAGCTTATGTGGGTGACTTATTATTTTAGGTTAGGTTCAAGATACTTGAGCTGTGAAGTATTTGAAATTGGTTAAGAAGGGAGTTTCTATGTTTAAGGAGTCCCTTTTTTCTCCTCTAAATTTCAGATTGACAAGTAATAGGCTAACTTGGGTCCCTAATCTTAAAATTGTCAGGTGCTTCGAAGAGCAGGCGATCAGAGGACGACCGTCAGCAGGAATTGCCAACGAATTGAAAAAAGCTCCGCTGATTAGATTCAACAAGTGAGAAAAGGACGAGCCGGGTCGAACCCTTCTGAATCTCCCAAGGACCTCCTCCGAGCGTTGATTAAAAATGGGTAACGAAATCCGCCATTGTGGCGGAGGAGAGAGAAAAAAAGTCGCACTCCGATTTAATCGAGGCGAGATAACGAGCGTGCTCCGGCGTTCATCCCCGTCGAAGGGTGGCACGTCGACGCAGGGGTTGAAAGTTGCGTGCTGAAAATTGCAAATCGGCTAACAGAGCAATTAAACCGGTCGTTTAACGGCGATTAAAGGAGAGGCTGATAACGATACCGCCTCGTGAGGTCCCTCGATCTCGTTAAGTTTCCTCCCTTATTTCGCGTGATAATTTATTCCCGCGTCCTTGCGCCTCCTCGAAGCGCCGAGAGAGCTTGTATACTTTTAATGAGCCCGGGCGAAACTTCGGCGCCCGACGAGTTTTCGGTCGCGAAATAATGAACCATCCACAGGGAAACGTGATTAGTCCCACTATAATGTGCAGCTAGAAACGCTGGAAACTTGATTGACGTCAATTTCCTTCTAGTCTTCTTCGTTTCGTCGTCCAGCGTTCCGAAGAGTCCCGAGACTCGCCGCCAGGTGGCTACGTTTCTCGAAAGTAGCACCACTGGCGCTCTCTGCAGAATTGTTTTACAGACTCCAGGGTGTTGGAAACGAAAACTTATGTTATTCTTATTACAGACAGACTGTTTTTAGAGTACTTGAGGATCTCTAAAATTAGAAAGACACCTGGTGGATTCTCTAAATGGAAGTTATAAGACTCAAGAAGAACTTCAGCATTTTCCGTCGCTTGAGAGTTATTCCTTAAGACCTGTTTAACAGACCATGAAGAGGGATGACAAATCGTGGAAACGGGCTGGTGTGGATGGCGAAGGATCGAACGCTTAATCACCCGGCCTGTCGCCGGATTTCTATGGTGGCGGTCTTGAAGAGCTTTAAACCCCTCCGGGTATATTCAGCAAGACGCACGCTGGCTTCTCTCTGTTATTTTCCTTGATTCTCTTTCTGAATGCATGAGGCGTGGTAATTAGTAGCTACCACCGAGCCACTCCATTCCACGACCTACTTTTTGCGCTGCCGAAAAGATAAATAAATAAGAGCCGGCCGTCTCCTTCCCTCCTGTTTGCGTTCTTTCTCATTTTTTCCAAAGGCGCGAGTGGCCGTATCGGCGTCGGGAAATATTTCCCGTCGGAAACCGTCGGCTGACGGACAAGCAGGAATATTGAAATCGTGAAACGGACGATCCCGGGCAGCGAAACAACGGGAACAATCTAAATAAAGGGGGATGTTTCGTCGGGTGCAGCCGAGCGCGCGGTGGACTCGAGCAGAAAAGCAAATGAACGGACAGACCAGAAGAGCGCTAGAATAAATAATTAAGCGCACGGTTTCCCTTTAATATTCCGAATAGAATGGAAGATGTCTGCTGGATACTGTCCGCGTAGATGCATTAATTAAATTTCCACCCCCGTCATCCGTCCCCTGTTTACGGTGGACGAGGACGTTGCTCACGGCAGACCCCGAACCCCCTGGGAACGAGTCCAATTCTTTTAAAAGAACCGCCATTTGTTTCTCGGACTTTCTTTCCTTTTCGTGCGTGCCTGGTGCTCCTCTAGCTCTTCACACTTGATTTCGCTTCTATTCCGTATCTTGGAAGCTGACTCGATGATCAGTTTATGGGATTTTATAGTGAGGAAATTGGAGATTGTGATATTAGATAAGATGATGGTTCTGAGGATATCCAGACTTCTTAGAGTCGCTTCTCTATTTCAATTCTTTGCTGTGAGTCTTCAGTCTTCATGTGGTGGACTATTGTCTATGGTCCATACAAGGGAAGTTGGGCTAACTCCATAGTAGTGATATGATTCTGCCTTTTCAATTGTAATGGGTGTACAACTTAAAATATTTGTGTTGTAATGTATTTCTCTGCTTGATCTGCTGAACAAAGGTTTGGTCTACCTCTGCATACCCTGGTCTACTCTTTCTATACAAATCTTGGCATAAATATTACATCTCATCCTCTTAGTACTGTAAACTTAACCGAGTTTCCCCTATTCATTTGTCGACTTCTAAATAAAAAAAAAATGATACTAGTATTGTATGGCAGACAATGATCTAGAGCTGTCTGATACAGCCTCTAGTACAGCGCTATCTTAACACAGACATCAGACTATAAGTCAACTTTTATAGCAAGTCCAATCACAATGCATAGCAGACTATAATATCGCAGACCCAACACAAGCAACAAAGAACAATTAATATTTAATTACTCAAGCTTTAAAAACGTCAGGTACACCTGGTGTTTTATAAAGCTCAACAATGAAACGCCCAACAAAACGCCCATAGCCCAAAACAGGGTCTGGAAAATTTATTAAAGAATTCCCGGTGGGCTGTTCCCTTTTTCAGCGACCCTTCAAACGAAACTCGAAAATTTTTCACCGGTCCTCCTCTTTTATTTTCGTTCAGCTTGCTTCCTAATTCCCCTGCACCCACATACACGCACACACACGTGCAGCCACGCGTCGGAAGCTGGCGCACACAATTTACTACTTAATCAAACGGTCGGCTAAAAGAGGCGGGCTAATTAGACAAGCAGTCGAAAAGGCCTGTGCATTTACCGTGACACGTGCATCGAACTAGGCCATTCGACTGCCATAGCAGAGCAGACCAGACCAGACCATCGTCGCCATGCGAAACTTTTCTCCTCCGATACGTAACTTTCCTCTCCGCCGTCTCCCGCTTGATAATTAAATTCCGAACGACTTACGTGACTACGGGCCGATGAAAATTTCAGAACTAACCAACTAACGGAACGCGAGCCCCTCCACTTGCCGACGACGGATCCTCGACGATTCAATTCCCCAGCAATTATCATCCCCGTTCGTTTCGTTGCTTTCCAGCGGAAGATCTTCGAGGAAACTTCGCCGCACCGATACGAAAGCGTTGAATTTTGCCCTGGAGGCGGCTTTTTTCTTTCGGCAACGCGCGAGAGGGGAAACACAATAACGTGAATTGCTTTATCGACACCCGTTTAGAGCTACGCACCAAGTTAAAGGAGATACAAAATTTAACGAACGCGACGCTGAGAGGGACTACGTCTTATGAGCTAACTGAATCGCCCGGACATGCGCTTGTTTTCTAATCGTGACGCTCGCATAATTATTAAATTTAGTAGTAGATGTTACTATTAATTATTGGTAATAGGATCATCGAAAATGAGGGTTTATTTCAAGAAATTTAAGCGTTTTCAATGGCCAACTTGTTTTAGACTGATGATGGTGGATTCTATAGAGAGTAGGGAGCGGTGTTGATGTTGTAAGGATTTTTTTTGGAGTTTGATAGGTGGTGAGGAATACTGTATACTTTCACAGGGTGGTCCGTGAAAAATAAGTTTTTGGAATTGCTGAAAAATGGCGTAATTTGTTTAAAGGATCATCGAAAAACGAAGGCTTATATAAGAGATTTATATGTTTTCAAAGGCTAATTTGTTTTAGACTGATGAGGGTGGATTGCTTTAGGGAGCAGGGAGCGATGTTGGGGTTTTAAGTATTTCTTTTTGGGGTCTGATGGATGGTGAGGAATATTATACAGTTTTATAGGGTGGTTCGTGAAATATAAGTCTTTGGAATTGCTGAAAAGTGGCGTAATTTGTTTGAAGGTTCTTATGGGTGTACCGTCCCTGTTATCTCATTGTATACCTCATATCCTAGAGTACCTTGGGGTACCCTGGCATCCCATACTCATGATATACAGTAATCCTGTTCAGAAATGAGATATTATAGAGCTGATAGAGCTCATCTAACTCCATAATATTTTCTTGACACATTTTTCTGTATCATACATAGTTAAAGAGTTATGATAGGTACTTTGGAAGGGTGACCTACGCAGGAGCTGATTAAAATAAACAATATAATGAAAAATGTTACAATGCAGCTGTATCTTTAGATGTCCAGAATTCTTGTGAAATTCATTCTACTCTGAGCATTGAAAATGCCAGTCCAAACGTCTTTGAACCTCCTGGAACCATTTCAAACCACCTCAAACATTGTCAAACGTCGTCAAATCTTGTTGAGAAGATCATAATCTTCTTCTTGGGAAACTGGACACGTCAATCTTTCTGTGACGTGTCAGTACACTTCTGAGAAATCCAAGAAACGATCTAGGGATCTAACCGTGCAGTGAAAACTGTCCTTATCTTGGTCACGCGAGATCGTATCGGCGTGACGTAAACAGGGGGTAGTGAATGCAACGTGACCATTAAGCTTCATTTCCACTGACAGGAGAGTCTCGCGTCTGGCTGCATCGCTTCACGTCCCGGAGCATCAACGTATTAATTCCCATTTGGACTTCATTGAGACGTCAATTTTAATTTCCACGTGTCCGTCTGGCGTTCTTGGAAATTGTTTGGCACGACGACATTGTTTCCATTGAACGATGTAACAATAGAAACGCTGTCGTTGACGCAAATCGAATTCCATCGGCGACGATGAAACGTTCGACGCTGTCGCGTGTACAGGTTCACGGAAACGTCGACATAATCTCAAAAAACACTTCAAGAGATTGTTGAGATGGAGGAATTGTTTATTTTCGTTCGGTAGAAATTTAAGCCATGAAATGCAATAGAAGTTAAATCGTGCAGAAGAAAGGTTCCTGTTTATCATCGGTGGCTTTCTTGCGAGCCCGCCTTTTTACCTCCGCCATAATTCATCGGGCCAGGCGAGCCTTAATACATTCGGAAGCCCGCTAAAAAATATAACCGTCGTGAATCCCCGGGATGGGCTGGAATTAAGCCCGGGAAAACACATTATGCCACGGAAATATTCCGTATACTTTACGATCCATGTAAATTCCAACGCATACATTCACCGCCCTGAGGCCGAACCGAAAATCACGAAAACGCGAAATCTGGGGTCTCACGAAATTTTATTCCGACAATAGTATTCGCATTTTTTTATGCGAAAATAAAAAGATTAGAGACTGAAATTCTGTGCCTTTTGAAATGAAAAGATGTGGTAGCGACTGAAATTCGTTTGCAAAATTCGGTTGGTACGGTGACCGCAAAATAGTTCAGCCAAACGAACGCGTAGAGATTAAAATCTTATACCCTCTGAAATAAAAGATGATACAGTCCCTATCTTTCTTTTGTGGCAACTAAAATTCGTTTACAGAATTCGGTTGGTACGGTGACCGTAAAAGAGTTCACTTAAACGAAAAGTTAGAGTCTGAAGTTCTATATCTTTCAAAATAATACATGATATAGCCTCTATCTTTCTTTTGTAGTGACTAAAATTCGTCTACGAAATTCGGTTGGTACGGTGACCGCAAAAGAGTTCAGCCAAACGAAAGATTAGTGTCTAAAATCTTATACCTTCTGAAATAAAAGATGATGCAGCCCCTATCTTTCTTTCGTGGCTACTAAAATTCGTTTACAGAATTCGGTTGGTACGGTGACCGTAAAAGAGTTCACTTAAACGAAAAGTTAGAGTCTGAAGTTCTATATCTTTCAAAATAATACATGATACAGCCTCTATCTTTCTTTTGTAGTGACTAAAATTCGTCTACGAAATTCGGTTGGTACGGTGACCGCAAAAGAGTTCAGCCAAACGAAAGATTAGTGTCTAAAATCTTATACCTTCTGAAATAAAAGATGATGCAGCCCCTATCTTTCTTCCGTGGTAACTAAAATTCGTCTACGAAATTCGGTTGGTGTAGTGACCGAAAAAGAGTTTACCCAAACGAAAGATCAGTGTCTAAAATTCTATACCTTCCAAAATAAGACAACTGATGTAGTCCCTGTCGTTCTGCCGCACCGACTAAAATTCGTCTACGAAATTCGGTTGGCACAATGCCCGCAAAAGAGTTCACCTAAACAAAAGATCAGTGTCTAAAATTCTATACGTCCTAAAATAAAAAATCCCATGGATCCTGTCGTTCTGTTGCACCGACTAAAATTCGTCCACGAAATTCGGTTAGCACGGTGACCGTAAAAGAGTTCACTCAAACGAAAGATCACTGTCTAAAATTCTATACCCTCCAAAATAAAAGAACTCTTACGGACCCTATCATTCTCTCGTAGCGAGTGAAATTCGTTTACGAAGTTCAGTGGGAGTGCGGTGACCGCAAACGGGTTCGAGCAAACGGGAAATCGGAATTGATAACCGTGTAAAACGATTCTCTAAACACGAAAGAGACTGGCAATCGACTGTTAAAAGAAGCCCGACGAATCGACGCAGGCGAGCATGAGGCGGCGTAAACTTCCGGATGGAATTGAAATTGTTCGCGATGAAATCTCGTTCCGGCAGAATCAAGCCTAACTAACTTGCCCGAGCGAAAACGTGAAAGGACGAGCATAACGGACGGACGACACGCGACACAGAGAAACGAAATGAAACTGCCTGCGAGAAAGGAGAAATTGCTCTTTTCAACCAATCAGCCCTCTCTTACGGTCCGTCTCTTTTTTTTCCCTCTCTCTCTCTCCATCCACCCTCTTTCCCTCTGTGTCTGCCAGCTTTTCCGTGGGTACACGGCCTCCTCTCTGCGAACTCGAATCAACGTGATTAATTACGATATCGCTTTTTATTCGCGGTTCTCTTTCGATTGCCACTTCACTTTTTTTAGAGCCGACCGAAAAATCGGAGGAGCGACTCCTCGAAGCCGGCTAACTTCTTTCGGGACGCTGGATTAATTTGCTTGAATTTGTTGACTGTCGAGTGCAATCGTCGATACGAGAACGATGGCAGACGGGGGAGAGACTGGTCGATGGTATTAATGAGCTTTGAAGTGATTCGAATGCCTTCAAAGCTCTGGGCAGTTTGTTTTTAAGTGACAGTGGTGAGAACATCTATTAGAAGTGGCTAAGAAGTTGAAATATTGACATGAGTGTTTTCTATTATGTAGTATATAACAAATTTTAAGGGGACTCATTTTGAAGTTACAAAACTCACTAAATTTCAGGAGGACTCATTTTGAAGTTACCAAAGTTACTAGATTCCAGGAGGACTCGTTTTGAAGTTATCAAACTTACCAAACTTCAGGAGGAATCATTTTGAAGTTACCAAACTTACAACACTTCAGAGGCTATCGAATTTGAGATTACCAAATTTTTAAAGTTATCGAATTCGAAGGGAATCAAATTGTTCAACCTAATCTAATTTGAAGGAAGCTGAGTTCTTGAGATTGTAGAACTCGACCGTACCGAATGTTAAGATAGTAACTGTTTAGGCTACCGAATTTGGGACTGTCGCAGCTTTGAGCTTAGCGAATTTGAAGAGAACTGAATACCTGAGGTTGCAGAATTCGACGAGACCGAATTTTAGGGTAGTAATTGCTGAGGCTATCGAATTTGGAATTCTCCAGTTTTTGAGGTGACCGAATTTGGGATTCTCCAGTTTCTGAGCTGAGCGAATTTAGAATTCTCCAGTTTCTGAGCTGAGCAAATTTAGAATTCTCCAATTTCTGAGATGACCGAATTTGAGATTCTACAGTGCCTGAGATGACCAAATTTGGAATTCTCCAATTTCTGAGGCGCTCAAATTTGGAACTCTCCAATTTCTGAGGCGCTCAAATTTGGAACTCTCCAATTTCTGAGGTGACCGAATTTGAGATCCTCCAATTTCTGAGCTGAACTCGAGGTCAGCAAACTTCTAAGCTTTCCAAAATACAACCAAATATCAATTTTACTTTCTACTTAAACAAATGCCCTGCACAATAATCTTACAAATAAATTCAGTCATATTTTCCATAAAAACTGTTATTCACGTTCCGTAAAAGTTCCGTGACACCCACGATGAAACTAGAGTCTCTATAGAGGGGATCAGAACGTGATTAATTACAATATCACTCTTTTACTCCCGGATGTCGTCTGTTCATTCCGGGTTTTCATCCCCGTAGCTCGATATCCCCTTGACCAACGCTCTTTTCATATCTCGATCCTTGTTCACCAATGAATCAATCACAACGACTCTGTCATTTTTCTCGTTTGACCTCCGTCACCGACAAAAACCCACCATCTTTACTCGTTTTTCACCTTGTTCTTCGCAGATCGTACGATACCTTTCATAGCCATAACTGATCTTATTTTTTAAGTACATTTCACAAAGCTGCCAATGCAAAAATCCAAAACCAAAATACTGTGTCTAATTCTTCTAATAACTTCTCAATGAGGCACTTTTTGAAGTACGTCCATAAAACGTTTTCGACTTATCATTAGTTGCAGGGCATGCTGACAAAGTTTCGGACCAATCAGACTTCCGTACGAAGAGAATATTCAACTATAATTTCAGTATCCTAAAGAAAATATAATAACTCACAGAATTGATCAAATAATTCCATAATTACTTTCTTTTCCTTAGTTTTAATGCAATTAACTAAGTACAAGCTTTTGTGGCTTACGATAAATGTAGTTTGTTATAGCTGTTTTAATTTTACTTCAACGAACAACGGTCTGGGAAGGTGTGAAATAAAAGGCGGTTGGTATAATGTATTCATTTGATCAATTTCGTGAGTGACTGTATATGTAGCCACTGTTCGAGCGTTGTATCGAAGAGGACACGCGTAATTCCACGATGAACGTCGTAAAATCGGGTCGTAATATCGACACTAACGTTTCATCGCAATAAATTTCGATCGAGTGGACGACGATAAAGAAGTTACGGCGCAGCCCTAAAAATATTTATGTCGCGGAGTATACGGGAGACAGCTCGAACGGTTCCATTCGTTCGAGCGGTCCGTTGTAATCCATGAACCCGAATTAATCGAACAACGATCGCACGTTGCACTTTCGAAACGACAGGTTGCATTATGGCGCCGCGGTAAAGCATTAAAAGCAACCGGTATAGCTGCTCGATCGTTCGAACATACTTTCCGCCTGGAATTCCGATGGGAACGTCGAATCGTCGACACCTCGCTGAATTTCGAAAAATAATTTTCCTTCTCCCGTCTAACTGGTGACTGAGATTTTTCAGAATGACACCGAAAATTTGGAAACCGCAACTGAACTTTCATGTGGCCTCCAGTGGATTGATTAGATCTTTCATTAGCTACTGACAATTTCTGAAACTTTTCTTATGGCACGTTTGACTAATTTATGTTTAATCGACAGAGCAGTAATTATTCCAACAGAAACCACCAATTCAGAATGCGTTCTACGAACAGGCAGCTTAAAAAGAAGCAGAAAGAAATTTAATTCTTTCTTTAATATTATTATATCACAGACAAATCTTTTAAACACATATGGTTGCCAAGGATTAGGATAAATTTTCATCCTACAGCGCGGTGACAAAATTTCAGCGTCTTTCGTATCGCTGCACCAGCGTCGACACCGAAATTGGCAGGACCAAATCGTCCGCAAGGAGTGTAAATTCCTTGAAACTCGCTTGAATCAGTTATTAAAAATATTTCAAGGGAGTTGCACTCGCGCGAGCACGCGGTCCGCGTTCAAAACAAACCGGTCGCCCGACGGTGTGTGCTTAACGATCTAAAAAATCTACCTTGCGATCGTGTCAGGGCGGTGCGATCGGTGGCATCGAACGATCCAACGGCTCGGTTGCGATCCTCCGACGGTTTTCTCTGTCGATCGACAACGAAACGTACGTGTGAACGTGGAGCTTGCGGTGGCACGTGAACACCACGGCCGAGTGGCGCGACTGAACTCGTCTGAACCGTGTCGAAGCTTGACTCAACCGAAGCTTTCGGGCCGGCGCTCTCGGCCACCCGGTGGGAGTAGCGGAAGAGTGGGAGTGAAGCGTGGGAAAGAGGGAGAAAGCTCGTGGAAGGAGGCTGAAAGCGTTGCAACGGCTCGAAAGTGGGAGGAAGTGCGGCGGAAAAGATACTGTACGCTTCATTTTTTTTTTATTTCCTTGTTTGTTTATGCATTCGGCTCGATATTTAAACGCCACGATGATTTTGAATATTATTTTAGAAATCCCTGTGAGTGTCGTGTACTTCAACAAGTTCAGTTAAAAAGCTCTTAAATAATCGGGCACGTGGAAATAACTTTTCATTTACACATATCGTTGAGTACATAAATATTTATTATATATTACCATTGCAACATAAATTTTACTCAAAACTTCATAAAGAGAATCAATTTTGATGAAATTAACGTTGAGGCGTGCATCAAAGACTCTGAAATAATATAATACGGTACAGTAGAACCTCGATTATCCGAACTGTAATTGGTAACAAGATTAATCATACTTTATTTATGTTTCGCATATAAATGATACTCTTGGTTTATAGTATAAAAATACACGGCGGAATAAAATTAAGTGCACAGTGTTGCTGATGATAATTTTAATTTGCAATTTACATGGAAGAGGAATTTTCAGATGCCCAGTGCTCGGATAATCGAGGTTCTACTGTACGGTATTACATTATTTCATAGTCATCGCCCTTTGGTGCACGCACCCATTTAATTTCATAAAAACTGATTCCCTTTATGAAGTTTTGAGTAACATTTATGTTGCAGCGGTAATATGTAATAAATATTTATGTATTCAACGATATATGTAAATGAAAAATTATTTTCACCTGCCTGATTATTAAAGGGATTTTTCACTGCAACGCTGAACTTGTTGAAGTACGCGACACTGACAGAGATTTTTAAAACAATACAGTAGTCCAGTAAAACGAGCGTATTGCATTCCAAACGAGTGATCATCGGAAATGCTATCGAATTCTTTTTTGAATTTTAAACGCAGAATGCTTGAATATTTAACAATAGCGCTGGTAGCAGTGTGCATAGGATTTGGTGATTTTCCGCAGACCATAAATCCCATAGAAGATTCTCCTGCAACAGAAATAAACTATTCATGATGTTTGGAAATATTTCCATAGCAAAGAGTTTTAAGAAATTACGGTTATAACAATAATAAATATTATTTATTTAGCAATCGAAATATGGAATATGTGATACAGCTTGCTATTTATAGCTGTACGTCTTTTTGGAACCGTTTCAGCTATTAGGTGTTTTAATATCGCATTGAACAGTGCGGGGGCAGTTAATAATTTCGATAGAATTCGTTGAAATACTGCTATATACAATGTGTGCATTAAGATCGCAGGAATTTCTGCCGCGACAGCAAACATTTATAGCTCGAGTAGCAACGTCTGCGTGTGAGTGTACCTAAACTTGCTACATGTTCGTAAATGCGACGGTGTAAACATATTTTCTGTAGCGTTATTACTCTCCTCGGTTGGCTGGGAACAAAACCAAAAATTGTCTAAACGAAACACCGAGGAGTTGATTAGTTTTTAAGTTCCCCGCAAGAGTATTCTCAGAGTTACGAGAGAACGAAGAATATTCCAGTTCTGTGACAAATTCGGAACTTTGTAGTTTCATTTTCCGGGCAGCAGTAAATATTTTGGCCCAGTTTTACGAAACTCCGCGCAATTTAATCTAACCTAACAGAACGGCCGAGTTATCCTAATCTGATAGGGTCTAACACAGTCTGAGACATTTTTAGAGGTTATTCTAGTGCGATCAGCCTGAAAAGTGAATGTTCTTCGACATTCAATCGGATTGACAGATTTTTTAATTGCAATGTCACTCTGATTGCATGAAATCGTTCATAACAAAGTGAAATAATGGAAAAAATGACTACTTTTGAGGTTACCGAATTTGAGATTTTGCAACTTCTGAGATGACCGAATTGAAGATTCTCCAATTTCTGAACTGACCGAATTTGAGATTCTCCAGTTTCTGAGATGTCCGAATTTGGGATTCTCCGGTTTCTGAGCTGACCGAATTAGAGATTCTCCAGTTTTTGAGCTGACCGAATTTGGGATTCTCCAGTTTCTGAGCTGGCCGAATTTGGAATTCTCCAGTTTCTGAGCTAACCGAATTTGGGATTCTCCAGTTTCTGAGCTGGCCGAATTTGGAATTCTCCAATTTCTAAGCTGACCGAATTTGGGATTCTCCAGTTTCTGAGCTAACCGAATTTGAAATTCTCCAATTTCGAACCAACCAACATTCGAACTAACCGTTAATTTATTTGCAATAACACTCTGCTTGCACGAAATCGTTGATAACAAACTGAAATAATGAACAGAATTATTTTGTAACAAAATTCTGGAGGAATTCGGTTCCCGAGCTCGGAACCGAAGCAGCTGTTTCTAAAAAGCACGTCATGCTTCGGTGAAACGTGTCAGCACTTTTTTTTATGTATCACGATTCAATCGACGTGTCTCGGCGGTAATAGAGCCGACGTCAGGGTTCCTTGCGAATTTTCCGAGTTCCAATCCATCGTGCGGAGGTTCCACTGAATGGAGACGCAAATATTTTGATACTTCGCAGGCCAAACACCGACGAAACCTGTCTAGCTCGCGTTCCGACGAGCTTTCAACCTGTCGTCAATGGGGCCGCTATGAAAACGGGAAAGTTTCTGTGCTTCTGCAACAACGCGCCCTTTGTGTATTCACGATCAGCTTCTTGGAAGATGGGAAAAATTTTCAGGAGATCGTGTTACAGGAAATTCCCGCAGGATTAATTAAAAATGTCAGCTTGCAGACAGCAAGCTCACTAGACAATTATTATTATTATATTCGAAACTGAAATAAGAAGAGAAAAGAAACTGAAAACCCCCTATGGGGTCTAATGAGATTCCAGACATGATGATTCTAGTCCCCTTGACCAAATGGACCAATTGAATATCAGAGTTCTATACTTGAGCTTGCAACTCACGAAAGGAAGTTTTATGGCTGTATCAAGAAACGATAGAACATTTTATAGGACTGAGGAACACAAAGGATGTATCCTGTAGCGTTCAAAGTACTCTGCAAGGCTAGCTTTCAGTAAGAATACACTTTAGCTTCAGTCACAATTTTACAGAGAAGGCTTACACCTTGCAGGTTTTTTGGAAGACCTCTCTTGGGATGCAACAAGACTCTGACATCTTAAGGGACCTAGTGAGACACGTCGTCCTGGTTTGAAGCTACCTAGTCAAAGTACTTGTCACAGTTTCCTAAATGCAATTCAACCCAATGTGTGATTCTAGGATAAAGGTACAGTTCATGGAAGACAGATAGCACCAAGGTAACGTCAAACATGTCAGGCCATCCTAGGTAGTCTCATAAAACACTTGGTCTCAATTATAAGCTGCCTAGTCAAAGTACCTATTATAGCTGTCTAGATGCAATTTGGCCCAATCCACCATTCTAGAGTAAGGATGCAGTTTTTGAAAAATAGACAGCTTCAGGACAATGTCAAAGACATGACAGAGCATCCTAAGGAGCCTAATAAGACACCTAGTCCTCATTAGGAGCTATCTAGTCAATCTATTATAGCTTCTCCACGATTCTAATAGACCTCCCATCTAGAAATAGGTAGATTTTAAAAATTGCTCTCACACTCACAGATGTTTTCGAATTTTTTATAAACCACGTCCAGTATGAGCAGACCTCTGACTGTTAATGAATCCCAATGTTAACAAAGCCTCGAGTAACTTATTCCTCTGAACAAGACCATCATCCAAAAGACACAGAGAGCGACAACAGTGACTTTTGCGAAGTCTAGATCCCTGGAGGACCTGGGGACGAAGGGATTCGAAGGTTAAAGCGATCTGTGATTGATTAAACCCCGCGACCACTCTGGCCTCGCTTGGATCGCGTGAATTTTTAATGAGAATCCGGCTGTAGCCTGGTCCAAGTTTCGAGCCGGTGCGATCGGCTTTCAAGATGATACTTCCAGCCCCGGATAGACAGGGGGCTAGACCCAAGGGGGAAAAGAAAGGCGAAGGGTGCTCAAGGCCTCTTTGTTCACGATGAATGCCTATCCTCCTTGAACAGGTGCCTTCGTGAATCTTTTCACAATTACCATCGAACTCTCCTTCCTGGGGGAAGCTGCGCCGAGACCTGGCAAACCTTCGCGATCGCATTCTCTTCGAATTATGAATTACTGCTCTGATCGATTGACAAATGGCTCAGGCAGGATGTCCCGATTGGGGAGGGTTGTTAACGCGGCCGTTGACGTCGCGCTGAAAATTCGACGTAAGACGGCGATTTTATTGGCCCTGATAGGGGAGATTTACCGCGACGTAAATTGGACCAAGGAAGAATTTATATTGGACCGTAAATTCAACTCCGATCGATGGCTGGAAAGGGCTCTCGCTTCAAAAGAGACTTTCGTTGATTTTGCATAGCAACTTTTGCATCGTTGTATCCGTCAGGAGTTGCTCCAGTAAAAGGCATCCATCTCTACCACTTAAGCTCTACTTTACTGGGCTCCTACTTTGTCTGAGAGGAACAATTACTGTCTCACAGAAAAATAACTATTTTTAACACAAGGGCTTAAAATATTGAAAATTAAGCCACAAAACAATTTTGCATAATTAGGTGAACATGCATGGACAAGTAATATACAGGGTAGTCTACTTAAAACAGGCCTACAATTTATCATCATCATAATGGTTATCTACTAATAACTCGTAGGATTTCAATGGAGGTAGCCCTGAAGTGGTAGCCACCCTGAACCTTTCAAGATGATTTCAAGGTCTCTAACATGTTTTAGGAAATCGAAGCTTGCAAGCTCCCGTGAAAAGGACCGGTCGAAATCGAGCAACACGTCGAGTCAGCGTGCCGCCTGTTTAAATATGAGTAATCTTGCCGCGAACGAACGCGGCGGGCACGTCGATAATTTCACGGGCTCGTGATAATTCAGCGAAATGCAATTCCCCCGCTGACAACGGGGAATCTTCTGTGACGTTATAAATTTCCGTTCGGCACGGATATTACCGTGGAACGTTAAAAATTCCTGTAAAATACGGCGGCCTGTCAGAAGTCGGATCCGAAGTTCCTCGCGCCGATAAATCTATGAAAATGTCTGCCCTGTCGAAAACAACGCGCCGGTTTACGGATCGATGAATCGTTATTTACCGAACGGCGTTACGAATTTCTTAGAGCAACAGCTAAAGAATCGCCTGGTGAAATTCTATTTACCGTCCCTGGTTTCGTTTGGGAGCTATGGCAAGGAGAAGTCAATAATTCATGAGCCTTTTGAGTTTGAAATTCGAGCAGATTTTACGGTGACGGATTTATGAAACGTGGCTTCTCGACCTAACCGCTTGTGAGATGCTTAGAGTTAGATAGGGTAAGAGAATCTTGAGTGTTTGTGGCGTCTACGGTTTGGGATAAGCCAGAATGAATTTTTAAGGCACTGAAGGTTGCGGCAGTTGCGCGCTCTGCCGCCAGAGGGCTACGCCTCTCGCAAGTACTGCGTCCGCTGTCCTTTCTAAAATCGTTCTACGCTTGCCAGAGTGTTTCTAACGAATTCTTTGGACCCTAAACAGACAAATTGATATGTAAAAATTAGATCTGTCGTGACTGCATTAATAAACAGTGTGTACACTATAAACAGTCATGCAAGTTGTGCAGTAAAAATGCTAATAATAGTAATAACAGTTCTTTGATCGTGTTTCTTGTTACCCAACAGACTGACGAAGCTAAAAAGTGAGAGGAAGTGGAGGTTCTTCAGCATCACACGTTCCGTAATGACCGAAACTCGGCCGGCTGCGTTTTAGAAGTCATCCCCTCGATTACCCTCGGAATTAATGTATGAATTAGGTACACACGGAAGCTCCGGTGTCCGTGCATCGCCACCGACCCTGTTGCCCCACATTTCAACCCTCTCGAACCCCGGCCCATTGACCTTTTTGTCGTCGAGGAGTAGGATCGCTGGAAAATTTCGCGGATCCCGCGAAACAGCGGGAAGAAGCCTGAAAGGGCGTCGATAAAGGCGAGACCCTGTGATCGATGGGCTTGTATTAATTATAACAACCCGGAAGAGCACTTGGGAACAACCCTTTCGGCCACTCGACCGACCGTGGACCAAAGGAAATTCGCCGCGATGGCGGAAAAAACGTCTATGAAGGGATGCACTCCACTTTCGAGCACACGCGCCCAATGGTCGTGTGGATTGATTCTCTTCAGGGTTGCCAGGCGGAATTCACTGGAACCTAGATGATTTTATAAAAAATGTACATGGATTTGGGAATGACTGCTTCAGATTCTGCGTTTACGGACGACGTTCATGGACACTTAGATAAATTGTATAAAAATATTTTAGTATCCTGTGATAGACAAATATTGCTTCCTCTTCAGGGTTGATAGTTGACATTCATGGACACTTAGATGAATTTTTCGATTTTGTATAAAGAGTGGTGTAAGATTCAATGATAATTTAATACAGGTTAGGCAAATGTTGCTGCTTCTTCAGGGTTGATGGTCGATATTCACTGACACCTGCATAAACTTCTCAATCTAGTGTGAAAAATGTTGTAGGAGCCAGTAACAAGTTCTTATATCGTTCTAAGAGTATCATTGTTAATAGAAAAATATTTTTAATTTTGTGTGAGACCGATTTGTTCGATTTTTAATTACGTGGAGTTCTTTGACAGTATTCAGAAGTTGTGAAAGACGTCAAAGAGGAAAAGAATTTCATGTCTGCCTATTAATTTATCCTTGAATAAGCGGTTCGTTTTTAATTAAAACCCGCCACCTTTTAATTAAGACGCGTATTCTTCGATTCGGCGGATGTCTTCGAGCTTCTTCAGGGTGTGCCATACTCGTCGTCGGAGAACTTTCGTCGAGAATATAAGGACCTCGTAAAAAGTGACTTTCACGCGAATGAAGGCATGAATAGGGGAGTTCAGACCTCTAAAAACCTTAACAAATCTCCAACACAGATCTCTGCAAATTTTTTTCACAAAAATATTGTAAAAAATATTTTCTCCTGCAATATTTCGTAGTGATAATCGAGAATAATAACTTTTCTCTGCCTTGTACTAGCTCGTTTAATTTAAGTAGACTGAAGAGAATTTTGTGCGACTCAGACTTCAACCATTTGGCTGCAACGCACCACTATAGCGGCTTCCAACTAACAAAGTTACATTTTCATTATGAAACGCCATTACAGTGACCCAACTTTTTCTTCCCGTGCACTGAGAATATTTTAAATAATCCATCGACGACACGGAGAACTGGAGATTAAAATCAAATCAGCAATTACCTCATTTGTCACGCAGCAATGTCGCAAGAAGTTTCAGAACTGTTCGAATAAAGAAGCGGACATAAATTGTGGCCTCTGTCCACTTTTCATAAGCAATATTTCATCGAGTTCGAGGCGGTGTAGCTTTTTCGTAGCACGACTCGAAACTACAAGCTGAAGAGAAGTTTTAAAAGCGGCTCCCGCGGGAGCGTACCGAGCACGGATATCAGAACTACCCGACGAAAGCGTTGTTTCTGAAATTTCTACCGTTCTCGCAACAGTTCTTCCCCCGGAATAATCTCCCAGGACGAAATAGTGAAAATCGTGAATTCCCACGTTGGAAGTCTCGAGACAAATATAAAATTTCTTAATATCACTCCATTTTTAAATTAAATAAATTCGACCGGTGTCAGCGATCTCGAGGACTCAGCAAAACATCAGAACAATAACTCCCAAGCTAGCATCATGTAGGTTCGAAACACCGGACTGAACAATTACGTCGAACACATCACTAGTTTCATTGTCTGGCGACGCAGATTTTTGGAACAAGACGCAATCTTGAGCAAGAAGTTCAAAGGACAACGCAGAAGGATGGAAACGAGAGGGTGGAAAGTCCGAAGAGGAAAGGGATGGTAAGTTCGTCGAGTGTTCGGCAGAGGGTGCTGGAAATCCAGCAACATGGCCGTCTAACACCGACACCCCGTGCAAGTCTCCACGAAGTTGACCAGGGGGATTTCAAGGAACCAAACGGACTCCACTCGAGGAACCCGAAGACACCCAGAGCTGGTGAGTGATCGCCTGATTTCACCCATATCTTCCTCCACGATTTCTCACGGGCGACTCACGGAAAAATAGTTAGTAAAATGTTGCAGTGGCGTGCTTTGTCCGGCAAAGAAAACGCTAGAGCCTCGCGTGTGTTGTGCGCGCTGGTGTGCGTTGACATTGGCGATCAATAGAGCCGATGGCCAGTGATGGGCTCGATCCGATTCTCGACGACTTGATCGATAAATTAATCAACCCCCTACACTCACAAAATTAGAAAAATTCCCAGATTATAAAAATCCATACAACCCTCTCGACTGTACCTTTAAAATATTTATATTAAATAATTAGTGTCATTGAACCCTCAGCCTACAAAGCATGCGTAAGTTAACCTATAGTAAAATTTTAAATTCCAATTAATAGTTCTTTAGAATTTATTTACTTTTAATCTTCTGTATAGAGCTATGTTACCCGTATTTTTATTTTATAATTGTGGTCTGCTTTTAAGGAATTAATTATGAAGTAGAAACTGATTGAGTGTACTGGTCTCAGATTTCTTTGGCATTCGATTTAGGGTGTCCTCCGTTCCGCGCCATTGCGTGATCGCGTGAAAAGTTTCGCAGCCGTGCAGGAATTTCCGATCGATCGCTCGTCTGGTTGTTTCCATCGTCAACAGAGAACAAAGAGAAAGAGAGCGTGTTTGGTGGGAATTTAACAATCCATCACCGGACTGTGTACGTGGGAGACGCGTGTGAGTGTTCTGTCTGTCACCGAGACCCTCGTTTCGGTCCGGCCACCCCCTGTTTCTCACCGCCGTCGATACGGCTCCTGTAAACGCTTCTGCGTCGTCGACTTTTTTCCCGCTGACTCGAGGAGAAAGAAATAGATCCTCCGGGTAATTTCTGTGTCCTTCACGGCCTTTTATTTCGCTATTACTGCGTTGTTATGCTCCGACCATTCACGCGGAATGGCCGATGTTTGCGCCTCGGACAGTTAACAGCCTGCTCGATGTTTTTCCTCGCAGACTCGCGTTGAAACGCAGAACACCGGTACTGCGACGATATTTTTTGTTGGGTCGTATCGGGTTTGCAGATGTCAACATGGCGAAGCATCTGTCATTGTTATGGCTTATTTAACGAAAAGAATGATACGTGCTTACTGCAAAGGGGTTGCATGGAGATGGGAAATTAAAATGCGAGGGGGAAGATAGAAGAGATTAATGAATTAGAGAAATAACTATAGCGCCTGTGATGAGATATAGGAGGGTGGTGTTAGAACCCTAATCTAATTATCTGACTACTTAGCAGAGTATTTCTATTTTTTTTAGAAGTCAAAAACGTATTGTTACCCCTGAACTATGCAACCTTTAAATTTAATTGGGAAGCACAATTTACATGTACAATTAATGAACATAACCTATACTGTAAAGGAAGCTTGACTGGTCATCTTGACTGGTTCAACAAAAGAAATACTGCCTACCTATTGTAATTTACATGTTCATGCATTTTGTCCTAGCTCCAATAGCTAAAACGTAATTAAGAATGTCAATAATTAAATTCTAACCTAAAAATCTGTTATATTTAACCTTCGACGCGCTTGCAAATTTACGCGCCAAAGCCAGTCGCTGGAGACTTCAACGATATTACACAGGTAATCACTTTGCAAACTTCGTTTACCCAGTTCTGCTTACTTTATAATACGAATAATCCTATATTGGCAAAATTGATTCCATTGTTATTATATTCCACCCAAAATACACCCACATCGTAATAACTTCCGCGTTTCCAGCCGTAATCAGCAAAAATCAATGTACAATTGCCGAAACGTGCAAACATACCGCGAAACTTGGTTGCAAAACGTAATTTCAAATTGTAATTTCCTCAGCGTTTCGTCTTTATTGCGACATTTAATTAGACACAACGTGGACGCGTGCGAGCGTTAGACCGCATTTACATTGCAAATACTTTTTAAACTCGTTACGCGGCGGGGAACAGGTGTTCATTCGAGCTTCGACGTGGTATTAGTTTCGTCGTTAATTAGACGGCACTGTGCGTTCAATTAACAGGACTAATCAAGTTCTATCCGGTGGCCCGTGTCGCGTCGTTACACGTGTAACACGTGTCTCGATAACGAGCGGAGCGACTCGAAGAAATCGAGAAAGAAAGTAATCGTTAACTTTTCAATAGCTCGTTCGATGTTCTGCGACCTAACAAAGGATCGATGCTTGGCGCGATTACTATTTCATTCCTAACCTAAATAATCGTTTGCTCGGGCAAATTGAAGTGATCCATTTCGAAGCACTCGAATCAACGGTAGACCGACCGTGAGCGTCGAGGCATCGCAAGCTCGGGAGCTTTTGACATTTCACGCGATCTGTCGATGCTCGATGGCTCGATACGGCCTTTGACAGAGCGCCGTGAGATTCCGGATCGTTTTAATGCCGTGCATATATCAACAGGTGCACAAAAGTGCGCGCGCGGCTCAATAAACCGCTTCTTATAAATTACGACCCCCATTTTCTCCGGTTCGCGTGCATGACTCATCCGGCGAAATCCGGTTACTCGAATCGATGGAGTTCACGGGGAATTTTCGAGAATAATCGACTTTCAGCGGATGTTACATTTGCATCTCCCTTGTGCGCGAAAACGGCGGAATTTTATCGAAAGATTATTTTTTGTTATCCCTGTAAGCCCCGGAGCTTTCGAGAAGGACGTCCATAGTGCTGAAGTGTTTGTTCGGCGGAGCGTGAGTTAGATTGTTTAACTTCGTTATTGTCAATTGTTAAGGTACGATCAACTGTTGCAATGAGTGATTGAAATACATAGGGTTATATCAGACGCTAGACAATTGTGTCTGGACCAGCATAGTGGCTCGTAGCACACAGTGAACGATTTTGAGTTATTCGTATATGAAAAGTATCCTTATAGTACACTTTGAGGTCCTCCATCGTTGGAAACTGAAACAGTCAAATCATTATCCATTTTGTGAAAACTTTTTAATAATTTTCTATTTAGACCAAACTTTTATTATTTTCATAAACAATGCAGCACTTCCAAAATTCTCATCCCCTTCTACCAACAAAATTATAAAATCCTGATGTACCAAATTTATTCATCAGACTTTGGTACCCTTTCAATTACAATTTTTATTTTAGAAATTTAATAAACAATTAGACAATTTCTCGATGAACACACGGCTATTGAGCTTTCTAAACATTCTACAGAAGTATAGAATCATGCAAAAAAGGTTCCAAGCTGCAAGGAGGAATGTTCGCATGTTTGTGGAACGCTCAGTACGATTATAGATCCGTTAAGAAAACATTGACTCCTCCGTTCGGAGTCTACATCGTCGCCAATCAATTTCACCGTACATTTCGTGGCTAAACTGCTGGATAAACGCTGTTCCATCGTTTTTCTACCTTCGCGGACGAGAAATATCGCAGGAGGAAGGTGCGGTCGCTGTCGATCTATACGCGAAGGCGAGGATACGTTTACTGCGGTTATTCGATATCTCGGTGCCGGTGGAACGACAAGGAAGAAGCTTAGAAGCCGAATTTCGAACGGCGGAAAGTTCGTTCCTCGAGCGAACTATAATAGCTCGTGCCTTCGGCGTCAATCTCGGTTGCGTTCGGCTTCGAATTCGCGTCGATGGGTAATCCTAAACCACCAAACAAAGTTCTGACCCGTGTCGGATGCCAGCCACTCCCTATCTCGTTCGTCTGTTTCAGTAAAAGCCGAAATTGCTCGAACCCCTAACCCATACTTTCGCGAAAACCGTTCGCAATACCGTTCAAAACATTTATTACTCTTTATTCTCTAATTTTCACTCTGCCTGTAATCGGAGCCCTGAACCTTTCAGAATAATGCACCCTGTGCTGGAATTTCCTCCGGTGGAACACTCATTAAACTTCATATTTCATTAATGTAATATGCATGATATTAATTGCTAAGTTGTTGCAGTGTGCTGAGATAGCAAAATATGTAACGAAACACCTCGTACATTAAGAAACTTCTTTATTAACATCGCGTAGGACCACCATTGGCATTTAACACAGCTTGAATTCTCCCGGGAATGGAATCATACAAATCTTAAATAATATTTAATGGAATATTATAACATTCTTCAAATATGATCGCAATGTGTACAACTAATCTCAACTTCACAACACACGACTTATAAGCAATGTTTCCATGATTTTGTTCAACCCCTGTATATTCTTTAATAAGACATAAATTCACAGAACAGAGAAACAGCTGCCTAAAGCCAGCATTATGGCCCGTAGCACACTGTGAACGGTTTTCGAAACACATATACGAATTCATCTTCCTGAAAGATTACATAGATTGAACGTATGACGTCCCAGACTATTAATTCTGAATAAATAAATAAGTCAGAGGTCAGAAGAAAATTTTTAAAAGTATTTTAAGGAAGATACGACCGAAAGGATTTAATGAGGACCTCTGGGAGCACTGAAACGAAATATTCGTAGACTCGCAGGGCCGTATATTCTTTGATATGACACATAAATTCACGGAACAAAGAAACAGCTGCCTAAAGCCAGTATTGTGGCCCGTAGCACACAGTGGACGATTTTCAAAACACATCTACGAGTTCATCTTCCTGAAAGATCGCATAGATTGAACGTATGACGTCCCAGACTATTAATTCTGAATGAATAAATAAGTCAGAGGTCAGAAGAAAATTTTTCAAAGTATTTTAAGGAAGATACGACCGAAAGGATTTAATGAGGATCCCAGGGAGCAGTGAAACGAAATTGTCGCAGACTCGCAGGGCCGTTGAAAGTTCGCCGAAAGCTCCGGCGGTGGGAAATTCGTTTCAGCTGATAGTCGACATCGCGTAGTTTCAAACACGCCGGATTGCCCGTCACCTCGGGGGTTAGCGTTTCCGGCAATCTTGTTCGTCAAACTCCCGCGAAAAGTCACCACAATGGCGGGTCCAAGTTGTCGCATGAAAGGACACGAAGCCGAGAGTGTTTGTCGTCCTCGAAACAATGCCAGCCCTTCAGACGCGACGGGCTGGGGCGGTTTCCGAGGCGCAGGGCTGGCAGACGGAGGGTCGAAGCCGAAGAATTCGAGAACACGAAGGACGGAGGGTAAAAGAACGATCCGCGACGGAAGGGAATTCTTCGAGGCGGAATTTTTCGCCGGATGATCGTTAAGAATAATTAGACAAACATTTGCATTGTGCAGCGGAGAATTTTCGGAGAGGCCTTAACGAGGCCGAAAGTGTTTACTCGAAAAACTCGAGGACCGTGAAAACTGAAGGTGTTTACTCGGCTAATTAAGGTCCCTCGAGTAACTTCCGCGGAATGGAAAGCTCTGCCTTGAAATATAAAACGCCGGAGAATCCGAGCGACTCGGAAAAATTCTGCGAAAGAATTCCAACGCGCGTTTGAAAAATTAACCCAACCACCAGCTCTATTTCCCCAGGAACGTCTGGAAAATTTCACTACTGAGGGTCTACAGATCTTCCTTTCCCTTTTCCGAGGGTATCGGAAGAGTCTGAGGCTCGCAATCGAACCCCAGAAAAGGGATTGGCCGACGGCGGAGCAGGGAATTTCTTTGGCGAGCTCATTTGCAGAGGGACGAACGCTTCGGAGTAGAAACGGACGTAGGTGGTCAGACGAGAGACGGAGGTTCGAATGCATACACGCACAATGAAACGGGAAAAAGGAACTCGCGGACGAGATAAAGATCTACGAGGGAGCAGGAGACGGTGGAGGGGACTGAAGAAGGAGAAGGGATGTGGAAAGGGTGGTGACCGAGGGGTTGGGTGGGGTAAGAACGGAGAAACTAGGACGAAAGGTGCGAGCCCAGAATGACGGTGCACTAGCTGGGGCCACTGACATGAGACCGTCCACTTCTATCGAGGGGTGTACGGCCATTGAATCCGCTGGATTTTCACCCCCAGCCCACCCACCCTTCCTTCGGCAACCTACTTTACCACCTCCCGTCGAGTGCTCGTCTTATTTCGACGACCTGTATCCGACGGGACCCCCCAAGCGAGCAACCAGTTCGAAACGTAACGAATCCTTGATGCTCCTCGGATTGTTGAATGAACAATGCGTTCTGTCAATCATTTGATTCTTCCAATGGATACAGAAAAATGACCATCGAGCTTAGTTGAGGGAAGATAGAATTGGATGGACGTTTTTCTGAGATTCCCTGTGCAGGTGGGGAGGATGGATTGAGCTGACACTGAATTGGATTAACATTTTGCAAGAAGAATTAATTACAGAATTAAAGTTTCTAATATATTATTTAAACAAATCATTTGTTCGTAAATTTTTCTATGTGAATAACTTCCCCACTCAAAAACACACAATTTAAAACAAAAATCTTTTTCTCAGGCCCTTTGGTTTCCAAGATATTCCAAAAAATACGTTTTCAACCCTCGAGTTTGGGGGCTGGTATCACCCCTTCAATATGGAAGATAGTCGGTAAAAACAATACGTGTCCGATGTTTCTCTGCAAACTATCTGCCATATAAATTTCATCAAAATCGGCGTGTGCGGGTTGGATATGTTCCCTTGTGAGTTTGATTGGACTGACACGTGATGATTAGGAGTTTATCTAAAATCTTAGACACCTGTCTGATATCCACAACAATCGATATTTGGATGATTTTGGAAGCTGTGGAACCCAGTTTGAGTTTGGGGAAAACTGTAGAATTACATGTAGGTAGGGGTTGCAGAAATTATGAAGTAGATAAGGCTTTCTGAGTACCCATTTTGAATCCTAGCAAGTAGCCTACAGAGTATTGCTGGTCCTTAGACCTAGGACTAGCAAATCCAAGGAAGCAAAGAATTTGAAAGTTTGTAAAGTCTGAGAAGACGGAAAAGCAACCCAGTTTTCAGAATTTTGCTCACTGATTCTCTTGGCAGCGCCTGTTTCGTGTATTTTAAAGAAGCTCCAGCTAAAATGTTTGAGTGTACAGTAAAACAAGAGCGAAATGAAAGATGCGACGATTTTTACGTGGGAAGCGTGACACAAAATCCACGACACAATTGCTGCCTGCTTTTTTTTTTCTCCTCTTTTCGAAGACATTCAGAAATTCACGCCCGCGCGCGTCCTTGCTCCACTTCAAGCTCGATGGAGTCTTCGCTGGATTGTAAACTTCCCAGCGACTCTGTCGCGGGATTAACGGATAATGTTGCTGGTCTTGTTTGCTCTTTTAATTCTTCGACAAATTTTATGGAAACAGAAGCGCTTCCCATGGAAACTTTAATCACCTGTCAGGAGACTCTCAGGCTATCCTCATAATGTTTTAAGTAATAGCTTGTTTAGCCTGTTCTACATAGCTGACCATAGACTGGACCTGCCCTATTTATCTGACCACAGGTTTGACCTGCCTCGCTTGTCTGACTGTAGAGCCCACACCGCTTGTCCAAACACGAACCAGGTTTATAGCACTTGTCTGACCACATACCGGGTTTAGACTCTTTGTCTGACCACAGATCTAGTGTATACTCCTTGTCGGACCATAACTTCGGTGTGCACCGCCTACACTACCCTCATGCCATCAAATTCTACCATCATGTATTGTCACATTCTACTTGTCGAACCACCTGCGATAATAATTGCCGTACTTGTTCAAGTACGACCGTTTCTACTTGTCTGACTGCGAACGGCCGTGTTCTACTTGCCTGGCGATGCGTGATTTCTCGGTGAACGATCATCTTCCGCCTGTCTGAGCGCTGCTACTCCATTCTACTTTTCTGCGTCTGCTGTCGATCAGACTGCACTTATCTCGACACAGAATTCTACGTATTCTGTTTTTTAAACCGACACGTATGCAATGGCTTGGAAAATTCATGGTAGATTACAGTCAAGTGCAGCGTTTTTAATATAAATCATTGTAGCAAAACATTTAATTATTGCAGGTTCTGTTTTTTAAATCCATGCGTATGCAATGGGTTGGAAAATACATGGTAGATTACAATCAAGTGCAGTGTTTTTAATATAAATCATTGTAGCAAAACATTTAATTATTGCAGGTTCTGTTTTTTAAATCGATACGTATGCAATGGGTTGGAAAATACATGGTAGATTACAGTCAAGTGCAGTGTTTTTAATATAAATCATTGTAGCAAAATATTTCATTATTGCAGGTTCTGTTTTTTAAATCCATGCGTATGCAATGGGTTGGAAAATACATGGTAAATTACAATCAAGTGCAGTGTTTTTAATATAAATGTTTGTAGAAGAAATATTTAATTGTTGCAGTTTTAATTAGTTTAAAATTATAAATCGTGTCTGCAGACAGATAAAAATCGTAATGAATTATCCCATGAATGGTGGACGCAACAACGGGTCACCATAAGTCACTAAAACGTCCAAGAAGCGACAAAGCAGCTTAGAGAGCACAACGTAGCCAGCATGTTCGAAACCCACTCGCTTCTGAAGCGAAATTTACTTCTACCCACGCGTGGTGATTCTATCTAATCGTTCTATTGTAGATAGCGGTAAATGGTTTCTGCTTTCTCTTTCCGCCATCGCAGTTCCATCGCGCTAAGAGAACGACAGTGGTTCAGAAACACGCGATTAACCGAACCATCCAGGGCGAGGGGGTGCAACCGCATATTGCAGCCCTCGAATCGCAAACTGCGTTCCAACCGGAGCACCATTTCCCCGACCGTATTAAAACAATATATGAAACTCCGCGAAAGCATCAACAATCGGACGACCTGACTCAATTTCTCATCTCTATCAAATCGAATTGCTGAAAAGCGAGACAGTGTTGTCGCCACCGGGACAGGTCGCGGGGACAAGGCTCTCCAGCCGGTTCCTCGAAAGAATTTTCATTCCGGGACGCGTCGCAAATTGCATCGGGAAATTCGAACGCGTCTATCGCCCTCGCGGAGGTTTCCCTCGATATTCTCGATATGAAATATACACCCGGGACCCGGCTGCTCTCTGTCTCGATTTTCCATCGCACGTCTCCCAGACGGACGTGCACGGAGTGCGGTAGCGTCCAGCCGTCTTGATATCCGAAACAATTAAGACGACGGGAGAGATAGGTCACGTCCAACGTTCGATATCGATCGCCGCCGATGGAGGCCCGAGATTAGACGCGACGCTAATTCCTCCGTCAGGGAGATCGACGAATTCGTCCAGGATCTCCCTCGTTTCGAATCTCCAGAGAAGTCGAGCCGGGGCTGGGCTTTAAAGTCAGCCGCAAACTGCACCGGGTCGACCGATAACACGAAACTCGGCCACTGGGTCAACGACAGATGCAGCCCGGTGCACTTGCACCCGGGACACACCCCCTGTCCAACGGAACCGACCACTTTTTCCTCTGCTTTCTCTCCCCCTGCCCTTCCGCTTCTTGTTTTTCTTTCCGCCGGCCAGGCCGCGGATCCGTCGCGCGGGAACGAAAATTACTTGGGGATTTGTTACCCTTGGACCGCTGCCTCCAGCAGTTTGGCTCGATGTCTTGGAATTTATGATTGAAGGGCGAGTGAAAGGATTTGTGATGATTGGTACCGTGGTTCATGTGTTCTTTAAAGTCATAAAGTGGGGGATTGATGTCTAGCTTGAGATCCAAGAGTTCTGGGTGAGTTGATCTGGGAGACACGGCCCTGAGGGGATCTAACTTGATACCGAAGACCTCAGGGTGTGTCTCAATTAGAAGTCATAATTCTAGAGTGGTCCAGTTTGGATTCTGAGGACCTGGGTTGTTGTAGCTCGTGTTTTGGGATAGTGGGGTAGTTTAGAGTAGGTGGTAGGGCCCTGGAAGCCTTGTCTTTGTGAGAATTATGGTTTATAAGATTGTCCAATTTGGGTTCTGGAATTCTGAAGTCGCTTGTGGTCAGATTTTGAAATCTAAGGTGGCTCTAAAGAATTCTAGGAGTGAGAGATGGACTGACTAGTACTCTAAGATTGTAGGGTGACCTAACTCTGATTTCAAGGTCCTGGATGGTCCAACATAGGTTTCTGTACACTGTGAGAGACTATAACTGGGAACCAAGGATTCTAAGATTGTCCAACTCTGAATCTAGAGACCTGGAGTTGTCCAACTCTAACTTTTGGGGACTTGAGTTGGTCCAGTTTGTGTTCTAAGACCCTGAGGTGGTCTGTCAGCTATTTTAGGATCGTACAGTGATCTAACTACACTTTCAGAGACTCTGACTTGTTCAACAAAAATTCTAGCACTCTGAAATTTTTAAAATCAGATTTTAAAGCCTTGAGAGTGACCTTATTCGAATTTTAAATCTCTAGGTTGGTCTGACTCGATTACAGAGGAACCTAGAATAGTCCAATTCTAATATCAAGCTCCTAAAATCCTCCAACTTGGATTTCTGGTGGCTTGAATGTGTTTCAGTGTAAGATCTAGAGCTCTAGAGCGACTCATTTCAACTTTAATACCTAGATCACTCCAGACACTGGTTCTAAAATTCTAACATGAACTGCCTGAAGCTCTAAAACCCTAACTCTGATCCAGTTCTAACTGTACACCCCTAGAATCGTTAAATTTATGTCGTAAACTCCTGAAACATTTCAACTCCCATTCTGATATCCTGAAATCATCCACTCGAATGCCATTATCCAAATCCAGCCTCTAGAAACTCTGACTGACAACGACACATTATTTTCTGTCCATTTCAGAGACTGAAGTGAAAAAAGAACAGATCAAACTGGCGCCTTTGAAGTTTCCGTTCCTGAAGATGTCGAAGTCGCGTAGCAGCGACGGGAAGGACAGGGAAAAGGATAAGGAGAAAGAGGTGGACAGTGAAACCGAGAAGGAGATCGACGGAGAAATCAATGGGGACAGCGAGAAGGAGGTCTCGAGGAAGGATCATAGGAGAAACAGAGGCGGAAACGAAGAAAATGACATGGAAGATAACGCTAACGGAGAAAACGTCGAGCCAGGAATGAATCAGCTGCAATTGATCGGCGAAACGGAGTCGAACTCGAAGGCACCTGTGTTTGATCAGAACAGCTTGATGGTAAGGAACGACCCAGCCATACCTAGCTCGCCTCCGCCATCATACGAGCACGTTATCGAACAGGTGCATCTCTGAATCATATTAATTAAATGAAATATTCTTGAAATATTCGTGAAAACCTTCTAATTCCACGATATTCACTATTCATGCTATGATTTACTATTTCAGGCGCGATTGGAGCACGCAGCCGAAGCACAAAAGCAAGAAGAAGAAAAGAACAGTGGAACAGATGCGTCTGAAGAAGCCAGCAGAACGAAGGCGCCAAAAATTTTGCACAAATCGAGCAAAGAATTTTACAGGGCGATGGCGAAACAATGGGGCATCACCTGCAAGATGAGCGACCACTGCAGGTGCTTGGACTGTCAGGTAGGATTTTCTAAATTTGTGTAATCACTGTCTGTTGATTCTTTTCATTATTTATTCTCTGTTTCGTTTTTCTACTGGTGTACAAGGTGAGTTGTCTGATTCTACCAAATTCTAATTTTAAAGCTGAAATATTTGTTCTGAAAGAATGAATTATATTTCTCAAAGTTTCAAAGAAACTTTGTTGCCACGCCATTGCAGTCCGTAAAGAAATTTAACTGTATACGGAATTTAGTTTCATTCTTTTTAACTATATGAATAGAATGAACAGGAAACTGCTCTGTTTCATTACAGTACTTGTTCTTACTGTAGAAATATTTTTTTCCTCTATACATTTGTATGTATCACAAGCAGCAACGAAGATACTGCAGGTTAGGGGATTCCCTGTACAGGGCGCGAAATTTAAAAGCCAACTCCTGAGTGGAGAAATAAAACCATAGCCATTTCAAACTTTTGCATATTAAAGTGCATTAATAAAAGCTTAAAATCGCAATTTGCACTGTTTCTGCTAGAGAATAAACAAAACTGAGAAATTGAAGACTAAAATACGTTTCAGAGCTCTTATTTTGATTACGAATACAAGAACAAGCACTAATATTACAGCAATATTCCTGCTCCAGATACATTCGCGTATTACAAACAGCAACAAACACATTTTAGGTTAGGAGACTTCCTGTACAGTGCTACAAACTGAAAAATTGAGTTCACCAGTCGAAACATAAATATTTTAGTGTCAATATACGTTAAGAAGTGCTTAAACTTGCAAATTGCACTGTTTCTGCTACTGAATGAATAAAACTGAGTACTTGAAGAGTGAAATACGTTTCAGAGTCGTTATTTCGATTGCGAGTACGACAAGAACGAGCACCAGAAGACTGACGGAGGACTCGGTGCCGGCACGCCGATGTTCATTTCCGAGGTGATGCAAGGTTCCGCCTGCGTTCTCCTCTAAAGCACCGGAAGTGAGCTTCCAACGGCGAACGGAATGGTCTTTGGGACACGTCGGAGCTTCCGCAACGACGACGAACATTTCCGCACAAAACCGGGCCGACAGTTTCGCAAGATGGACCGAGGACGGACGTGAACTTGGAAACTCGGCGGTCCTGCACCCTTTTGCCATAAAACGAACGGCCATAACCTCACTTTTCTCCACCGTTCGGAGGCTTCTGAATCTCGTTCGAAGCTGGAATCGAAACGGAACGAGCTTCGTGGATTTTAGCTTGGGGATCTTGCGATTAAATTGAGAAAGTAAAATGTTTGGACGTTCAGCTTGCGTTTGGAAAAATTCAGAGGAATGTATTGATATTGTTGGATGGTTGTACGAGTGTCAGCAGGCGTTGGGGTCAGCCAGATATTCAGTAGTTTGAAGAATTGTGACCTTGAAGACTTTGTCAGGTCTTTTAAGATTTTTAGAACACTCTGGATCCTTGAGAAGTTGTCAACCTCGAAGACCTTTTGAAACTGAAGTGATTTGAGTCTCTTATCATATATTTCTACGCGATTCAAGTTCTTCTGAAGCCTAACATACCTAGTATACACCTTGTGGGGTGACGTAAAGTTTGAAAAATTATTATTACTGATAATAAAAATATTTAGAGTCGAGGCCAGGGAATTTGTAAAACCGAAAATTAATATTATGAGAAGAAATTATTGACAAGAAATGAAACAAACAGAAAAGTAGTCAGTTTTTCAAATGGAAGACCACGTTGAAAGCCCCAAATTGAAATCCACGAAGAGACTAGTTCTTGAAGAAGACTCCGAAGTACAAAGATCAACCAGAACGAAAATTTGCAGAAACTCCACAGCAGATAAAGGAATTTGTGAGAGGCTGTATTCTGCATCACAACTAATTCAGACAAATTTTGAAAGATCAAGCGAAACAATAGTTCTTGAAAACGGATGATCGAGAGTCGCAAAAAAAGAAAAACGATTTGAAGTTGTCGATGGGATTTTACTCTCTTTCGTGTCGTCGTCTAGACAATTGGAAAACGCTCGACCAATTTGTATGTTTCGTATAGATTAGGCGACACCTCCGTGTCGACAAGTTGTACAAAAATTTCTTGCTCTGATGAAAAGAGAATCTCAAGCGAGCTGACAACAAACAATCTACGTGAACTCCCCAGATTTTTATTAAAAATTAGCTAAACTATTTTGAATCTTATCTGAACTGAGCTATGAACAACTTGTAATTGTAAAGTTAATTCTGATTTGCCACTCTAAATTTTTAAATAGATTTCTGGTATACTAGAAATTGAGTCATCGTCTTTGCTGGACAGAATTTTAATTATAATTGGACATTCTTTGTCTGGGGAAATTGCAAAAATTAAAAAATAGCATATTGTTAGACATGTTGTAACGCAGTGTATAAAAAATGGGCATGTGTGTCTCGAAATCTCGCTACTCTATAAATGACTACTACTTCGAGGCTTATCCTGACGATTCTGCATCGAGGATTGAGATAAATCCCCTGAAAATTCGTTTATTAATAACTATTTACAGAAAGTTGCTTCTTGCACCATCTGTAGAAACATTGTATAGTTCATAGAGTCACTAATTGTTATTAGTACTCGAACAAGAAAGTCGTACTCCGTCTTTAACAACGATAAACTGGCCTACTGTAAAACAACATGACAGTCAATTATCTTTTTTAGAAGACATTCGTCTGAATGATAGAATTTTTACGTAAAAAAAGATCATATAAATCTCATCACTCGGTGCAGAAATTGTTTAGAACAGAGCTGCTCAATTGATTGCTCGGGAGCAATAGCAGCTCACACTTCCCCTCCCAGTTACTCCCACTACTTGGTTCCAGTTGACTCTCTGGAGACAGAGAGGGAAAGAGATAGAACACTGTGCAGTCAGAGGAGGAGGAGAGAGAGAGAAAGAGGCAGAACACTGACTCTAATCGAGTCAACCTGAGCCTCATAGTGGGGGTAACTCGGGAGGAGAAGTGCTAGCCGCCTTTGCTCGTGGATAATCAGTTGTGCAGCTCTGGTTTAAAACGATACGGGACAGTTGTTTGAACAGACGGCCTCTTAAATATTTCCGTAGGTAGGTTGTGTAAATTAACGATTGTAAACTACAGATTTCCGGCGATACGTGTCCGAGGAAATCGAAACTCGAAACACATGAAAGTATTATAGATTGAGCGACGAATACGTGTATTCAATGAACTACCATTGCAATATACTTATTTGCAACTATACGCGAACACTAAAAGGAAACAGGCAGAATTTCCGTTCTCTTCAGATACTTTGAAACTGTTTACTCTACTCTACATTTTATACTGTTTCATAATTTGTCGAGTGAATAACGATTAGAATAATCTAGAAACGAATGTAACCGTCTCGATTTTCTTACTACTACAATTACCTAGCGTAATAGTGATTAGTTTTGTTACCGCCCTTCGTTCCATCGATTAAGAACGACGGATGATTCATCTATTTTCGAATGTTCGTTTACCGAGTCACTGGTGAAAATTCAACTTAACGATCGACAGAGAACGTGCACATAAAAGGAAACATACATTTCCGGGACTATTCCCGAAGTGTCAAGCGACGTAGATCGCGACTGAGACCACTTTTTTCAAAGATTTTACGTATAATTTATACTAGTCGGTTGGATGGTCTATAGAGGAACGAGATGTTAATGAAATCTGTCAGTTTCTCCCACCATGCCTCCGTTTCGGTGGCCAGAGAACGTTGGGGTGCACAAAATATAGTCGAGACGCTGAAACTGGGCGGTTCAAGGTCAGCTGACCGCCAGCCCCCCACGCGTTGCTACAGTTACACGTCACACTCACCAACAGATACTCACACACACGTTCAGACACGTATGATTCACTAATCTGAATTATTAAATATACCTACAATCGTATGTCAGCCTAACAAAGACATTCACACACACAGGCGACCATCTTCATTATAAAAAATTATTAAAATATTCCTCAAATTCTCCGACAGCCTCCCTCTCAGACACTGACACACACGTACCCAGACACACACACACAGCACACACATGATCCTCTAATATAAATTGTAAAAACATTCCTATAGCTTTATGTCAGCCTCAAGCGCAAACACTCTCTGATACACGCGCGCAGACACCCACACGCACGTATAGACAGTTGCACACACGTAAAATAAGGCACACGCGTGATATCTGCACAGTAAAACTGATAGTATAGTCAGGGATGACAAGAGCAGACGTATAGACCTAACGGCGGTTGCGCGCAGTATGAAGGACGGTGACAGCAACAATAGTCTGCCCGCAAGACAGGTAAGTCGTGGTGGGGATATCATGCGTGGGGCCCGTGCGCGGGGCATAGCGGCACGTTGACTGTCATAATGTGACATACTATTCAGTGCATCATTGCGTGACACCTCTTTGGCTGCATAGATCATCGAGAATCTTAACCCTTGCGTTATATAACGGTGTATTTGTTACTTTATAGAGTGGGTGGGTGACTCTAAGTGACTCTTTACTACGCACCGCTATAATGGCTCCACTCTGAGGGATCCTTCAGGACGAAACGTCAGTATAGTGGCTCAGCGGCTTTATGCATTGCATTCTGAGGGAGACTATGGACAGTTTCTGTTAATTAAGAGTTTGTTTCATTATTTTATGTGGTCTAAAGAATATTTTGAAGATATAATCGAAACATGATTTCTTGTTTTTAATGAAGTAACCATTCAGTGAACTGTAGCGTAATAGTTCATTGATGTTTTTGATCAGAGTATCTGGAGAAATGACCTTGAAGAGCCCAGTCTTCGGTGTCTTTACAATAATAGTGTCTTTAAAACAGCCGCAGAAGAAATCTGTCGCTTGCGGTGAGGAGTAGTCGTTCATTGGCGGAATGTGGTGGGGGAAAGAAGCGCGTGAGGGGCCCCTCCTCTCTATTAGATAGTCGAGCTAAAAACTAGGGAAGTCCAATGACGAAACGTGCGACTCGACGGTCCAGCAGTGGACGTCGATCGTTTTCAAGCGAAACATAATACAGTACCTGCTTATACTTGTCTTTTCAAGGTTCTTTTTGTACCTCGCGCCGAAGAAACACGATGTTTCACGAACCCTGTGAACTGTCCTCGACGCTCCCCGCCATTGCCAAATCAGTTTTTCCAGCGGCGAGACGCACCCTTTTGTACGGACCCTTTTCCCTACTTGCGCGAAAAATCGCTCGTGTGGTTCGTAATTAATCCCGAGTGAACAGTTCGAATTTGAAGTCTTAAAACATTGAAGTCACGAATTTACAGTCACTGCGATAGTGCTGTGACAATTTACACTTTTGTTTATTATTCTTGATCAATATTTAAATAAACCTATGGTGCAGTGTAGTATTTTAGTTGTTAACAGTTAATTTTGTGTCAAACATAGTTGGATATTGAAAATACAGAAGGTGTTTGCGGTGTTTGTGACTTTTGACAGTGCAACGGACCACACGAATAATTTCTTGCGTGTTCACGGCACAATTTTCACCGTCTACTATTGTCATTGTCATTGATACACGCTGCACGCGGTTTCATTTACGACGTTTAATCAGCTCCACGAGAGCGTGCGTATGTGTGTGCGTGGGAAGCAAGCGAACTAAATACTATACATGTAAAGAATTATAAAAAGAGTGGAGTCGAATGTACGTAGGCAGTAAACAAAGAAACATGAGATGTGTGTACAGTATTTTTTTGGGCCGCGGATTTTTCATTAACGTCGTCGTCGGAAGTTACGTTTGATATATAAAAAAAAAAAAAGGGAGCACAATTATAGTTATACTCATACACTGAATATCGTAACAATTTTAATAATCAGAATTATCATTGGAATATTAATATAAACGATCGTGATGTAATGATTATTTATATTTGATTAACTTGATAAGTGTTATATATCGTTGTAAAATTTAAATATATATAAATATATCGAAATTAAATCGCTATTTTAATATTGTCTAACGAACGAACAATTTATGTACGATGGAATGACCAACGTTATCGACTTATCTTTCGATCTGACGATGAAATTAATCAGGAATCCAGCCATATTTTGAGACTTCTGAAGCAACTCGTAGACTTTACCGTTTTAAGGTGTACATGTAATGAAACTGGGATAGCGAAGTGATAGTAGAACCTCATGAAGAAAGAAAAGAAAATAGAAAATTTCTGAGAGAAGGAGCAAGAAAAATATATTGTCTTTCGTCGTTGTCGTGAAAGAAAAATGTCAATTCCCGCGAGAACACGATCACGTGATCGAGACCTAATGAAACATCGTCGAAGATTCTGTAATGTAATTATTAGCACGTAAGTTACAGTTTCGCGAGAAGCTATCGAAAGGTTCGTTAAGGTTTTTTATAACTCGAAGCGTTGAATCGAATTTATTTCGTTCAGAGGGCGAAGGAAGATTTGTTTGACAGGGAAACAGTAAAACTGAATGACGAAACTGTACGATCTCGTAGCCTAAACGAGCACCAATACGCTCGTGTGTGTATAAATGGCATTTATTCTGCGTTCAATGTTCAATAAAAATGTGAAGCTATGCTTTTAATTCTGTTTTCATGCGGATTATTTGAGAATATAAATTTGGTTCAGAGATGCCTGTATGAATGCAACCCCGTTGACAATAGAGGATTTCATGGCCTACCTGCAGACTTTTTACCATGGAAATGATATTGCTCATAGAGCAATTGCAACGTAGATACAAATTTTCTGGTAGATCTATCTGAGGTAAAAAATCATGGCCTCCACGCTGGTGAAGGTTAAAATGGTGTAGCAGCTACAGGAAAGCCAAAAACTGAAAATACATGCAGGCTAGTATGGAGGATCTGGATAGGCTGAGTTGGGAGTCCTCGAGGGATTCCTGTATTATTTATCAGGAAAACGACTTTATGAATTTTTTAATAGGCCTATTCTATGTAAAAGATCATGCTCTACGCGTTGGTGATAGTTAAAATGGCGTAGCATCTTCAGGACAAGCAAAAACCTAAAATATATGCAGGCTGGTATGGAGGATTTGGTTAGGCTGAGTTGGGAGATCTCGAGGGATTCCTGTATTATTTTTTAGGAAAACGATTTTATGAATTTTTTAATAGGCCTATTCTATGTAAAAGATCATACTCTACGCGTTGGTGATAGTTAAAATTGAGTAGCGCCTCCAGGAGAGCCAAAAATTCAAGATATATGCGACCCACTGTTGTAGTGTCCAAAATGGGGACTATGGAGCTCAGCATTAAGTGTTGCATTATTTTTACAATTCAGGCTAACATGAACTGTATACTACACATGCTTCATGTAGAATATCATGCTCTAGACGTCTGACAATTTTAGATTATAATAGCACTATCAAAAATTGCAGAATTTAAATATTGCATGCACCCTATCTACATTACTAATGCATATTATTTATCACACATCATAATTCAGTCAAAATTCCTTATATCCATTAATATCTCATGCTATAATTCCAATGATGTTAGCAGATTTTTACTAAGGAAATCAATTTTGGACTCTGAGGAGGTCATGGTAATGTTTCGTGCGGTTCCAACACTGTGCTTCCTTTCTGTACTTAGCTTAAGCCAGGCTTTGGAATTAACTGCTCACGACGGCCGATTTTCGGAAGCAACGCCCACTTTTTCCCGCCGCGCGTCTTGGCCCCCGCGACAGCCTTGGTGCTCGACTCGTCTCAGGCCCGTACCATATGAACCGCACGTGGGGCATTAGGGTGACACTCTTATTCTGTGTCGCCCTAATGCGCCACGTGCGGTTCATATGGTACGGGTCTGAGACGAGTCGAGCACTAGGGCCGTCGCGGGGGCCAAGACGCGCGGCGGGAAAAAGTGGGCGCTGCTTCCGAAAATCGGCCGTCGTGAGCAGTTAATTCCAAAGCCTGGCTTAAGCAATAGCAGAATTTCCAGTTAACAAAAATTCCTTTATTTCCTTAATTTAAGTAACATCGGGACGCGGTGATTAACAAAAAAGAATGCTTCTCGTTGTCTGAACACTGCGTCTAATACTTGTTCCGTTGCAAAGCTGCGGTCAGTCTCCTGGCGTTGTCGAGATCATCGTCTTGGTAACTAAATCGCGGTGTCCTTGACCTAGGACGGAATAACGTCGCGAATAGGAGCACAACGGAGGACGTGAGAACGAAACTTAACGATACTCACGCTGCCGAGATGAGAACTATCGTATATTTATTTATAATACAGGTGTAAATTATCGACGCCTTAATGGTGAGGAACGTAGGTCTGCGCGTTCTGTGGACAACCGGGCAACAAATTCGACGTGTCCTCGTCCGCGGAGCTGCACAACATCCCTACCAAGGTGTAATCAACGAAAGGAGGCAGATCTAGTTCACTGACATCCCCATAATTATTCATCCCCGTCTGGGTGGCTCCAGGGTTCATAGGCATTTGTGGTAGCCGCGTGTCCAGCACCTCACAGGTGTACTGACATCTGTCATTGCTGGGATAGAAGAAAGGTTCTGGACTGTTCTGGGCCTGCATCGACGTGTCCATGCCATTAGAGTCCTGGAACAACCTCTCAGTCGTCTCAGGGTTCGCCTCGTGGCCGCCATAACTGTTCTGCAGCCGTTCGTCTAGGACCATTCTGCTCGAATTCTGATGAGATCGATTCACCAGGTGATTCTTCGCCTCCGTGTGCTCGAACATATGATTATAACCTTCGTAGGTGTACTTGTTCTCTATAGGACTACGACTAGGACGAACAGCTTCGGTCATTCCGTTCTCCTTCTTCTGGTACACGGTGTAGCCACCCCTGTCTATCAGTCCAGGTTGACAGTTCTCTTTGGGAAAGCAATTGACGTCTCTTCTGGAGCCTAACAGGTCGGTATCCTTCTGGGCATCGAAGCCAGGGAAGGTTAGACGGTCGTCCTGCTGACTCTGGGCCCAATAGTTCGCTTCCTGATCGTTCTTATGGCTCTGGGTTCTCTGGTAGTCTTGAAAATCTAGAGGGTTGCTCAGAGAATGGCTCTGGCTGGTCTCCTTGTCAGGAACGAAGTGATTCACAGGTCTCTTAGAGCAGAATCCATTGGAGTCCTTTTCTGTTTCGAAACCGGGAAATTGAAGCCTGTCGTCCTGAGGCAAACTCAGATGACTGCTGCTGGAATCCTCGCTGAGAAACTGATTCCAATAAGCCTGATCCTGGTGTTGCTTCATCTCGTACTTGATGGTACCGCTTCCAAGATCAAGTAACGTGGGCGGTGACCTGGCTACGTCCTGAGAATTCATGGGAAACTCTGGTCTCAGGGGTTGGTCCAACTGGAAGATCTCTTCAGGTTGAAACAGGTCACCGGTGAATGGAGGGAAGTCAGGGTAAGAGGCTTCCTGAGGAACTTGAGTGGGCAGAGTGTAGCCCAAGGTGTTTTCCTGAGGTGACACCGTGTCCTGTAGCCAATATGGCGTTTCGTTCGATGTCTGCTGAGGATACATCGTTTGATGATGATGAGATTGTTGGTAGGATGGTACGTTGGTCTGCAGGCCGCACATGCACTCGAATGGCGGACAGGAGCAGGAGTATCCTGAAATAGAAAAAGATATAATTATTTTTCAGAGAAAATTGCTAAATGTTTATTAAATGTAAAGAAAATATGCACGTGTCTCATACACAATCATATATAAAATTATAGAACATGATGGAAGTTATGTGCAAGACTTGATGAAGTTGAATTACTTCATATTTTAGATGAAGAAAAAACAAATAACTTTTTAGAGATTCTAAGATAGGAAAAAATGAGTACGATTGAAGAAGATAAAGAGTTATTCAATTTACTGCAAATTGTGAATAATTAATAATGATTTATTATCTCTTTTATAAATTTTCTGTTCTTTTAAAGAGTACCTTAATGAAATTTCATTCCGTTTATGATTCAAATATTCACGCATGGTACAAGTGGCGCCGCTAGACGGAGAAACTCGCAAACTTATCGCTAAAAATCTATCGATAAACGTTCAACGCGTCACGACAAATTTCAAACAGAAAACAATTTAAATTTTCCTTGGCAATCGTTTAAATCTGAATTTTACGAACATAAGAATACAATATTTGACAATTATTATTATTTCAAGACATGTAATGTTATTTATGATTTAAATTTTGACGCGCATGGCAAGTGGCGCCGCCAATCGAAGAAACTCTCGAACTTCGACTCTAAATCATTCAACGCGTCGCAACAAATTTCAAACAGAAAGCAATTTAAATATCCCTCAGAACCATTTCAATTCGACTTTAACAAATATAAGAGTATAGAATTTAAAGATTATTATTGCAAAGTATTAGTCTCTTTATTTATGCTTCAATTTTTTAACGTGCGTGACAAGTGGCGCCTCCAGATGGAGGAACTAGCAAACACTGGCGCGAAATCCGGGACGAACGTTCGACGCATCGCAGCAAATTTAAGGTAAGAAAATTCAAATTTTCCCTGAGAATCTTTAAGAATCCGCAAGATATAACTTGTATAGTGAATCGAACGATTCTTGCAACGCGTGCGAACGTAGTATTTCGTGAAAATTAAGGTACCAACCCTTATCAGAGATCAATGGCGGTGGTTGAGTCGTTCTTGGCGGTTGTTCAATTGCTTCCGAATTTGGTCTTTTCGTTCCCCGTAGCGACATTAACTGTAAAAACAAATAAATTCGTTGTTTAATCTTATTGAATCGCGATAATGTAACTGGAAAACCAAATATATCGTTCGAGATATCGTTCTTCACATCGAGACTACTTTCAGAGAGTAACCATACTTATTACTGTATATTGTAATTGTTGGACTATGAATATTTATGCAATTTAACGTACTCCAATATATAAGTGAGGTAAAGAAGGAGATACACTTCTATACACATTTCATCTCTTCGACTAAATTAGAATGAGTAATATTTAAATCGAAAAGATTTATTTACATAATCTTTTTACTATTAAAAATTATGTACATGTTTTAATATTGTTATATAAGATTTGTTTACATAAATGTTTTCAGTAGAGAAATTGCATTTATCAGGTAAGTGAGATTCATTATTTTTCATTCGTATTCCAAATTTCAAAGCGGAAAAGAAAAGAAAAGACATCCAGGAGATTTAAATGAGTACACCCTGTCCAATCCATTTTTTAATTAAAAAATCCTATTAAATATTATCGAATGCTGAGTGAAATATCAACTAGAGCTCCATTATGCATAAACAACAATTCTAATCTATCACTCAAAGGCAAAATGGAGAACTGTACTTAACTCGGACAATATTAATTTTTCGATCTATCTCTGTCAGAACTTTTCTCCTCCATTTTGGGAGTACCATCTACCTTTAAACTCCTGAATCCTTTTCTAATGCACTGTATTTCAAATTTCAAAGTATCAAGGCCCACAAAGTGGGCCTCCACACGTGCCCTTTAAATATAATGACGCAATATATGTGCGTCTAAAAAAATTGTTCAGTGTGCTACGGGTCACCGTACTGGCTCAGGCACAACTGTTCATTGTACGCTATAAATCTATGTATTCAGACGAATCATCCCCTCAGCCTTTTTTATGCAATTATACAGGTTTCGTTACATGTTTCACATTGTCAGAGCACTAAGACAACTGAACAATCGACATCACACACATTATTATAATGAAATATTTGCTTCAACACGTAAATTTCGCACATGGTGCACGCTTTTCCCAGAAATTATCAGAGCTCAAAGGGTTGATGCGAATGGATAGAGCAAAGGTGACCTAGAAATGCCTATTTGGGCCTGCAGTATAGTGTAGGTTGTCCTGAGACTTACTTTGGAGCCTAGGGCCGCCTCGCTGGCCAGGAGGACCGCAAGTCCTCGTACCCTTCTTCCGGCACCCACGCTCCGTCTCGCCTCGGACGTGGACTTCGCTTCCGGTCGCGGATGATCGTGTTGTCCCTTCGCTTGGAAGAATATCGCGTGCTCCGTATGCCGCCAGAAATGCGTCACTGGGTAACCGCAATGGCCGCGACAAGAAAGTATTTCCAACCGACCCGTGCATTGTCTGTTAGGGCAAGGCTTCCCTTGCTGTTTCTTCCTAGCCTGCGATCAGAAAAGTGGACCGTGTCGATCATTCGGGGTCCAGAGTTCACTGTCAATGCAGAGGGGTCCGGATTTTGAAACTGGAGCACTGGTGATCTGATGTTGAAGGAATAGAGAACGTTCCTAATTAGGAACTGAGGTATTTAGAAATTTTGTTGGTTCAAGGCTTCTCTTTCATTTTGGAAGATTTGTGAGATAGACGCTTGGGTCCCAGAGTGAAGCTTTAGAATTTTGACAATCTTGGAGTGAGAAGAGTATTGAATATTGTCTTCCAGATGGGAGAGTTAGATTTTTTTGGATTTTTAGTGTTTAGATTCTGCTGTCGTTTTTGTTTGGTCATTTTGAAAGATTCTGTGAGACAGAGGTGTGATTGGAAGAATTTTGAGAGTCTGGGAAGGAGTAGAGATCGTAGGAATATAACATCGTTTCGAATTTTTTAGGTTTAGGGACCCCTTTCATTTTTATTTGATATTTTTGAGCAATTTTTGACATACAACACTCTGGGTTCTACAGAAAAATCTTAGAATTTTAGGAATCTCAAAGTGAAACTAAATATTTATCTTTCAGATAAAGGTACATACGGTGAGATTCCAAATTTTTCCTGTCTACGCTCTTTCGAAATTTTTGAGAGAACTCCTAGTTCCACAGTAGTCTTCAAATTTTAACAAACTCAACATAAAAAACAGTATTGAATATCATCTTCTAGTAACCAAAGCTCTCCATTTTTTTTCGAATTTAAAACACTCTAAAATTTTTCAAATTTCCTTTTCTATTCTCTCCCCCTTCTTCCAAAAATATCACAACTCATTACTCAACTGTCCTAAATTTTTATCTCGATATAAATCTTGTTAACTACAGAATTCACTCGTATAATAACAATTAAAGGAATAATGTTGGAAATGGAGAACAGATAACTATTTATCTTTCTCACCTTATCACAAATGGCGGGTCTGAGGTGAACCCTTCCTCCACCAGGTAGTATGCATTCCTGCGAGCATACTAGAACCCCTAGACAGGACTTCTTGAGGATGCTGACATTGTGATTGTTCGTGTTCCTCATGGCCCAGCCGGAAGCGTGCCGTCTGGCCTCCTCGCAATCGGGCCCGTAGACCCTTCTTACGTGGCCATCGGCCCATTCGCACCAGGGATCGTACTCTACTACCTAAAAACAATAAAACCCGTTTATTCTCGCCATCATGTTTTCAGGAAATTGATTTTTCTACGCTTTGAATATCCTCACTCTGTCAAAAGCTTTAGCAGATCGATAAAAGGCGTTCATCTGACAGAAAACTAAATTTAAATAATTTTTTAGGAATCTGTGGTATCTATTGTATTATCGTTTATTTCTTGTGAGTTAATACTAATTTTTTAGATGTTTCGTTTTATTGACACGAGCTTCGGATTCTATAGAAATTTATATAATTTAGATTGTTTATTAATTTTATTTAAGGGGGTTGAAGTATACAATAATTTTTTATGTGATGTTTATATGTTTCTTTACACGGAAGAAAAATTAATTTGATCAAATTTCGAAAATCTACTTTCGAGAGTTTCACCGTTTCGGAATTTTAAATTTCGGGGAACTATATTTGTTTTTATACAACAGTGTATCAAGCTTCCTGGCAGAATCTTCCTATAATTTAAAATTCTCGGGGGATGATTTTATTCGATTCCTCTTTCAACGATTCCATTATAATAAAATGCGCCAGGGTTAAGGAAACATTGAAATTGTCTGCAGTAAAAATGTCTGGAAATTTTGTTTCACGACCGAATCAGAGCTTCTTTACGACACATGTTTTCTGGTCACTTCAGAATTCTCTTTTATTTCGTCCAGTCGTTAGGGTGCCGTTTTACACAGGGGCCTAGCATTATTCGCGACGTACCTGGCCGCGTTTTCGTTGTAAAATCGGGGAAAATTCGAAGCGGGTAATTTCCGAGGTTCTGGACATTCCCATGACCGCACGCGGGAATACCGTATCGAACAATGCGATTCGATGTCTCGTTTCATTATTTCTGAGGACCGTGTCACGGTAGAATCTTAATTACTGGAACTAATTACAGAACTTGCAGCTCAGATAAAATATTCCTTGGGATAATCACATAACAGAGTATAATAGTATTTTTAAATAATTCAAGTAACCACATTTATTTGCATTTCATAAATTTAACACCCCTTTAAATATTTTAAATAATTTTAGACTGTTCACTTCACTATAATCGGTTTTTAATATGCATTTTGTTAAATGAAATACATTTGTATTAGGTTGAGAACTGAAGTCACTAGCTCCGAAAATTTTTCCATACAAACTTTGATTAAAATTTTTAAAATAACATGTTATAATTAAAGTGAATCTTACTCGAATCTATGTTTCTTTGCCATAGTTTTTTGGGGAATTTTTTGATTTTGAAGTAAAGAAATTGGATGGGTCGAAAATTTCAGTTTTATGCATTAAACTTCAATTTATCCAATATACATTTCATTGTGGTCTTTAAAAATCTTTACCCTCGGTACATTCGAGTCGTTGATGTCCCATTCCTGATGAGGATGCTGCTGTTGCTGGTTGCCGGCGACTGTCGCTGACATTGTCGGCGACCCAACGCGACTCCTTAAAAAAAAAATGATTCCTATGTTAGATAATATATCAATAAAAAAATATTACAGGTGAATCGATTTTACGCTAAATTTCGACTGCTGAAAATTCCAGTATTTATTACATGCACTTCTAAAAAGTGGATAGGTTAGGCTAGGTTCAGTGAAATATTTGTTTAAATCGTATTTGTACTTCCTTAATTTTTTATCGTGTTCATTACAGAACAACATGCTTAACAAACAAGTAAATAAATACACACAGTGACTCATAAATTTGATCAAATATTCCCATAATTTTATTTCTTCTTAAATTCTGATGCAATTACAAATTTTAAAATTGTATTTGTCATATAATATGTCACAGAAATGTCTGCTTCAGATAACAATCGCCTAAAAAAATTATAAATAAAAAACAAATAACGTAATTCAGTTGATCACTATTTTAAGTCGCTGTATGTATAAATGGAATCATACGAAATAATGTCAGTACAAATTCATGAAGAACAAAGTTGCGTTCCGAAAATGAAAGGGTTTAATTCCTTCCGAAAATGAATGTTTGGGCGTTCTTTGTGTTTCTGTACAAAAGACCGTAAACTCTTATGGTGGGGGGGAATGGGTTTAAGGGATTGTCGACCTTGAGGTACCGAGATTCGATGGTCGTATCGACTCCAATTTAGGATTACGCAATCGTCGGCGAGAGGACGGCATATTCGAGATAAAAGGTCGATTTATGGCGCGTACCTGGTCGTACCTCGCGCCATACTTATGGGAGCCCGTGGGTGGCCTGACAAGGGCCCCGTTCAGCCGCTTTCCGGAATCCTCGTGCTCATCGCGAACGATTCTCGATCAAGCAGAAAAAGATCGATAGAAACTCTCTTCTCTCTTTACAGACTTTTGCGAATTTTTTTCTAAAGTTCCTATAGTCAAATATATACTGTGACACGGAAAACTTTATGAAAAATCAATTTGTTAAGTCTGTTATGTAGGATGAAGATTGATAATCATTTTTTGGTACTGTTACGAAATATTCTATTCTACTCTAAAGTATTTTAGAGTATTCTGGAGTATTATAGAGTATTATAGAGTATTATAGAGTATTATAGAGTATTATAGAGTATTATAGAGCATTACAGAGTATTCTAGAGTGTTCTAGAGCGTTCTAGAGTATTATAGAGTATTCTAGAGACGCTAAAACTGGCCACTTCAAGGTGACTCCCTCTCTGGATTTCATTCTACTTTATTCGCTTTGTGTCCTAGCGTACGGTTTTTATTATTTGTCCACTTTTTTTCAAATTTCAATATGATAGCAATTTATATTTTACTGTGAATAAGTAGATTTAGAACTAATTCGGAACTAGCTATTTGTAGTGCATGCACTGTAATGATCTTTTGCTTTTATTACATCGCATGGCGCCGTTTTTATTTTACGTTGTTAAAGAAGCTCTAAAGTCGTTATGAAATAAACAATGACGGAATATTGACCCTCTCCGCTAGGTCAGAAATTCTCCTGCGCTATAAATGTTCGTTTAGGTTAGGTCAGTTTCTGCCTTTCTCCGGTTGACATTAAAATCCGGCTTTATGATGCACAGTGACATTAAGGCACGCAAAAGCGATCACTCGAGCGCATTTCCACTCAGATGGCTCGATCCAGATTCCTTTTGATGCCTATCGAGAGATCGTTCGCATAATCAACATTATCCTCACGTTTCCCACGTAAAATATTATCCTGTTAAAGAAACCAATAAAATTTCGTTCCACTTCTCCTGATAAAGTATATCTTAATTTTGTCAAAATTTGAAGAATGTGGTTAATTTTACCATACACGCGTTGTGTTTATCGAATGAGTATGTTGATTGTATATAAAAAGAATATAATTTGTAATATATTGCACGTTACGAGGAGAAAGTTGAAGCTCGAATTTAATGCAAAATGGTCGGTCGTAGCAGAACGGTGTAAATATCATCGTCCAGGTGTCATTGACCATGAAGATGACCGTTCCGTTCGCCTACGTCTTCAGGTCAACCTGCTATCTAAAATTGTACAACGGAATCGTGATGATCGCGTGACTCCAAAAGATATGGCACACCGTCTATATTTTACGTTAGTTTAATTAAAAATTAGCGAGACAATCTTTACTCATCTATTCAACAGGCAATGAATAACATAAAAGTTAATAATATTGGAGCTCATCGAGTAATTACATTTAAACGATTCAACTCTTCAAGGTAGTGTATATCTTGAAAACTCCGAAAATTATACAAATTTAAATCTGATCCGGTTTTTTAACAACATTTTCGGTCTATTTACAATTGTATTCGTCAAAATTAGTTGGTTGGTACAATGAAGTGTGTCTTAAAAATTGATATATCGTCCACATTACAGAATTACATCAATTCGGGTCCATTTTGCTAAAAGATTTTGCAAAATAAAAAAAATATAACTGAGTGGAAAGATTCACGCCTACTATACAGCGTTCGAACAGGTTGCTTTGGGTTTTATCGTGTCGAACTCACGCACGGACGTTTTACGATCCCCGGACACCTACTCGAACTCACGTGGGACTCTTCGTGAACGACGAATTTCGATGCTCCGTCGATTCTAGACGACAGTAAACGTGCAACGCGTTGATTTTATAGCGACGAGCTTAAAATTGTCGCGTTGACAGTCTCATGATCTACGAGGGGTCTGAAATATTGCGTTAATATTGTGGGATACTCTTTGAGACCTACAATTGGAAGTCATTAGGTAAAATTGAACGTATTTTTGGGAGCAGTGTAGGCAAATCTAGCAAAGAGTCACATTTTATTAAAGAACTATTTTTTATATGGGTAGAAAAGTTTGTTGTACACTGCAATACTCCAAATGAAGATACCTTCAAGATCTAATATTCAGGATGATGGACTATATATCTGATCTTTATCTGTGCAATATTTATATATTGTCTGTTTAAATGCACATGCAAAATCTAAGGCAAGTATTAAATCACCATAGCAGTCAATCTAGAGCCAAGACCCTCTAACACCTCACATGGTATAGTCCTCCAAACACATACAGTAGAGACACTGAAATTAGGGCAAGGTCAGTTCTTGATTAAGTAACTATCGATCAGTCAATAACGTTGCTAGGTAGGAAATTCGAACTCTGGACCCACAGCCTACGTTAGGCTACTCCTTCCACAGTCAGCGCCAAGATTGGCGACCGTCTTCGGTGTTTCCGTATTCCTGTTAGCACACGGTGGTTCAGAACCCATCTACAACCATAGGTACCTCAACTGAACGACCACAGTAATCGATGTTAGGTACACAAAAAGGAAGAAGAAGAATCATCGACTGCAGGGGGTTGAAAGTCGCAAGTCCACTTGGACCTACTCTGATCTCTGCACCAGCGTTCGAGTGTTCATTGGTTTAGAAATCAGGCTAATTCGCGGAGGAGCGGCTACCAGGTGCCTATCCATCTTTCGAAAGATCGTTCAGGATAATTCCACCGCGGGATCGGCGGGATCCGTTAGGCGACGAAGGGAACGGAGAGAAAAAGAGACGAGCACGTCGGCACGCAAAGCGTTTACTTGTACGTCACGCGGACACATCCGCGGTGCAGAGAAAAACAGAGAGAGAGAGAAGGGAACGAAGGGAACGAAAACGGTCGGCCTTAGGTGAATGATTGCCCGGATCGGTGATAAAGTCATCGCCTTTAGCACCGCCGTAAGATGATACATCGGCGGACGATGCTGCGAGGAGATTGTCCCGCGGTTCTCCCGACTCACACAACACGGACGAAAGGGAGAAAAAAACTCTCGAGGACTATTCCTCGTGTTCCGGTCGGTATGGGTGCCTTCAGAATTTCAGATATTAAGGCTGATACCGCGACACCACTAAAATATCACGAGAACCGCCGCGGAACAGAGAGATTTCTCTTCGGCTTCGTCGCCTAGGCGCACCGGCTCTGCCTCGGATCGTCCCTCGAGATTAACTCTAAACGAGTTAATTCTTGCACGAGCTTTCGATTCCTCGGCCCGCTGACGGACCGTCTAATCGTTTTAGTTCATTTGGGGAACTTTTACCCCCAAGCGTTGGACTGTTAGAGCGTTAGAGCAGGAGTTGGGTTAAATATATTATTATTTTTATTGTGTGGGATTTTAATTGAAGGTAGATAAGTCTAAGCGGGCTGTCTGGTGACTGATTGGCGACTCCTGTGCTGGTTAATGAACTATAAACTAGTGTTTCAGCTGTGAAGACTTTTAACGATAGCTTACTGCGAGCGTTGGACAGTTAGAGCGTTAGAGCAGGAGTTGGGTTAAATATATTATTATTTTTATTGTGTGGGATTTTAATTGAAGGTAGATAAGTCTAAACGGGCTGTCTGGTGACTGATTGGCGACTCCTGTGCTGGTTAATGAACTATAAACTAGTGTTTCAGCTGTGAAGACTTTTAACGATAGCTATACTCCGAGCGTTGGACAGTTAGAGCGTTAGAGCAGAAGCTGTGTTAAATATATTATTATTTTTATTGTGTGGGAAGTTAATTGGAGGAAGATAAGTCTAAACGGGCTATCTGGTAACTAATTTGCGATTCCTATGCCCATTGAAGAATTATAAACTAATTCTTCCGACTCTGAGACGTCTGATGATAGACATACCCCAAGTGTTTGGCAGGCTCTAAACTAAAGATGTTACTGTTTTAACATATATATTGTTAATGCAGGATAAGTTGAGACTGACTGGGTTATCTAGTGGCTAACTATCCATTCTTATTATCACTGACAAGTTAGTATTCTCAGATGTGATGGGTACAGCCCCCTACATTAGGCAATCGTTACAACAGGATAGAAGTTAGACAAAATACATCACTGTTTTTAATGGTATAATAATAATTGACGATAGTCAGCTAATTTTCCAGCTCGTTAATTAACAACCTAACCTAATCCTTTCAATTCTAGTATTTTTAATAATAGTCATATCCCAAGTGTTGGGTACACATTGCAGTATGGCAGCCTCTAAACTAGTTGCATTCTAATCGTAATATATACGGCGTTAATTGAATAATAGATCAACTATGACCGAGTCATCTCGTGGCTAACTTTTGATTCTCGTGCTGACTGACAAATAGTACCAACTTGCAATCTTTTGATCTTCAAACGCTAGAACGAGTGCCATAGTACATTGTCCACGATATTAGTTGATGATAGACTCTCTAAATGATTTATCCATTGCTCCTTGATAAATGATTTAACTTAATTCTCTCAGCTCTGAGACTTTTGATGATAACTTAATCTTGGAGACTCAAAGTATGAACCCATCAGGGCAACACTCTCCTCTTTCCTTTTGCAATAGGATTGAATGGACTTAATTCGTTCAGCCTTTGAGATCTTATCGACTAGTCTGATTTCCAACTGATACAATATTACTTACTTTTAACAAAGTTGTCTCTTATGATCTTCTCTACTCTAACGAAAGAAATTATTCTTTAGATCATAAGGCACATTTATTATTTTTCTGTCGTTTTCTTCGATTACCCGCTGACCCCTATTCTCTTGGTCTCTTTAGCGGCTGACTTCTACGGCAAAACTCAGTAAGCATATATACACATACACATCTCGCCGTTCATTATCCCGTGCGAGCAAGTTTATGAAAATACAGCGTGGGCGACGCGCAGATTTTCTTCGATTATTGCGAACGCGAGGTGTACGTTGCTAACGGCAATATTTTTCTTCGCGATAGCGTCGCTGCCATATTCGACATCCATATTTTCATAAATAACGCGTCTCGTCATCTTATTCGTATGCAAATCCAGGAGAATGACAATCGCTCAGTTGCACACTGGATGCAACATCGTATTCAGGCAAATTTCCTTGGGATACAAATTCCAGCGAAATTTGCGTGTACTGTTCTGCAATTAAACTAAATTTACGTCGACAATATTTTATTAGAGGTGTTCAATATTTTTATACCGGTATTTGGAAAAAAAATGAGGAATTGGACAAATGAGTCCAATTATCATTTCCCTATTTCTCACTGTTTTTTTAATTAAACAGAGAGGAAGATTTGCCTCTGTTTTCATTCAATTATTGTGTCATTTACTTTACTTCACTTCTCAAGGAACTATTTTCAAGATTAACTCTTAAAGGCTATCATAAAAAAGAGTCACGTTAACCTTACACGCTATCAGGGGTGAAATTTCATTCATGACAGCCTTTAAGGGTTAATAAACTTATGTATCCATGAAACTAGTACCGAAAATTCCCATTGAAAACATTTTCTTTTTCTCACTAAAGAAGTACTGTCTACTCAAAATTTATTCCACCATTTTGATTCACTCTGAGGCAGCGATCATACCTTTCTCGACTGCACCACGATTTTCAACCCACCCTATACATACTCCTCTTAAAACTCTCATCACTAACCAAGAAATGACCTTGAGCTGTCTAATCCCAGCATCTGTACGATACCAATTAATTCTCTACCATTTTCTGGACCCCTTATAATTCATCTACCTGTTACAACGAACTTTAAGGGTAGTTCTTATGTCGATCACTTATGTTTCAGAAAATTTTGCAATTAGCAATGGCGTTAAGACGTCAGCTTCCATTCGTTCGTCAGCTGGTATAGAGGTATCCTGGCGGAGTTAGTGCGAGAGGGGTGTAGGGAGGGGAGAGGATTGAAAGAGTTCCTCAGGAACGGGGAGAGAACGTTCTCGAGATTCGAGATAAAGGGAGATCGTTTTACCCGCGGACATTCGTTTAATCTGTCTTCGAGGTGTTGGGCCGTGATCAATGGCGAGCCACGGCCACATCCGTAATCGGGTTTTCACGAATAGACGATCTCTTCGGGTTCACCCGTTCGATCGTCCCTTTTCCTCGGTCGACAGAGGGTTTCTTCGAGTATCGACACGTTCGATTGTAGTATTCTTTTCAACAAAACGAAATATCGGTAACCTGCAATTGATTTGTTCGCCAGTTTGCATCGCCGGGGTGCTAGCAGCCACTATAGTGGCTTGTGTATGTCGCGTGTGCTGTGGACCACCTCGGAGTAAAAATAAAAAATTGACTCGAAAATAGTTACAGTATGTTGAAACAGGGGATTAGATAATGTTAATCTGTGAGTGCTAATAGCCACTATAATGGTATTAGAGTGCTACGAACCAGTTTAGTGATATAATAGAAAATTTACTCCAAAATAATAACGATATATTGAAAGATGAAAGAAGGAGTATTTGTTATATAAAGTGTGTCATTGATAATTAAACAATCGAAGAAGATATTCAGTTGTCTACAGCAATAGAAATAGTCATGGCATATTGTTAGTTACGTTTTTGAAAACGAGGAAATTACAGTAGCCAAATTGTTCAAGATAAAATTAAGTTGCAACAACAGAGCATATAACACATTTTCAGATCAGTGTTATTTGTTTATTATTGATTTTGTAATTAAAAAAAAATAATGACGAAACAGATTTGATCAATTCCCTGAGGCACTGTAGTAAATTTGGCTGTTGATTGAAAATAATGTAACATTGATAAAAATGTGTTTCAGTCGAGTAATTTGCCAATCTGTAATTAAATCAGCGAATTCGCAAAATGTTGACAAGATTCGTCGTAAAAATTGCAGACCGTTAGATTGGCGCGGTTCAGAGGCCGTTCACAATGCTCTGACCTGCGCATATGTGCGCACACACAGCTCTAGAATGCCCATCGACCAATCGGGCTTTGTGATAACGCCCACACACCAATGAGAAACCCGCAGAACGCCCACTGATTAGATACTAGGGAAATCTCGATGTTCGTTCAGCAAGAGAAATCGATGCTGGAATGGTTGCCACCTGCTCCGCGCTCCTCGATTTTTCATGAAATTGCTCTTGGATGACTTATTCGACATCATACTGACGTCAGGGAATATTTCTGTGGAAATATCTAACCAGAAGCGCGAATTTTCCAGTTTGGAGCTTGGCACAAGCTGTGCTCCAAAACTGTAGAATTTTTCAAACTCACCGAGTGGACAAGTACTCTAATTTTTTTAAAAACTCTATAAGGACGTCTAGTGTTCAATAACGGACTATCGTCAAATTTATAGCAAGTGTTCTGAATTCGAAATTTTGGTTGTCAAGTGTAAGATTCAATGCTGAAGAGATATTTTCACTCTGCATCGATAGTATTCAATCCTGACAAGATCAGAGTTTCTTAAATAGTCTGTCCTAAAAATTAGTTGATATAGGTCATACTGTCAGTCCAAATCTAGCTCAAGCTCTGAAGTTTCCTCAGCTTCACTTCTGACAGCTATTGCCACTGCATTGTTGTATCTAATACGAAATGTCTTTCTCAATAAATTGATCAGACAAATCAAACACAATGTCTAATGCTTCACTGAACCAGTCCTCTTACAATAGACATATTTTCTAGATACCAGACACCTCAATAAGATTGTATCCATATCAGTGTCCACCTAGATCCCTACTAAACTCAGATGCAACACTGAAACATCAAGACACTGATCCTAAATCATCCCAACTCAATCCCAAAGTCTCTATCAATAATAACTACAATTCACCTTCAATATTTACAAAGTCCCCAATCTAACACCCCTCTTTAACTCTCCATCAGTCATCTAAATCCCCAAGTCCCCTAATCTCTCCAATCGATCCTTAACCAAGTATCAGTGTCTCGACATCCCTGAGCTGTCCTCAAAACACCATCTTCCAACTGTCAAGAAAAATCATGAATACTTACAGTACAACCATAGTCGCTTCTTGGATATCACCAGGAGGGTTCGTTCCTAACTCAAAGGATCACAGTCTCTCGAGAACACTTCACTGACTAGTACAACAGGGAGTCTAACTACGTCCCATCGTCCACTGCAGTCCAGAGCACTGATTCTACCCAACTGACAACCGGTCGACTCGTTCGGATCAAGTTGGTGGATCGAACACGAAGTATAATGATCTTCAGGGCGCGTGAGAAACTACGTATCGATGCGTGCGACACGGTGTCGCTGCGTGAACTGAGGCGCCTCCACTCTGAAGTATACTAAGCCAACACGTTGTAGTATAGGGAACCGGTCGTGGTTAGTCGCCTGGTTGGCATAAGGGAACGCCTAGAGGAGTGGCCATCATCGACCAATCGGCTGTCGTTTCTCTTCCAGAGGGTGCCTAATTGCCGACAAGCAACCCCTCTCGAGGGATCGATCATCTACCACCACTCCTCCCCGAACGGGTTTATTGCTCGCGTTTCAGTATTGCTGGCCCATTGGTGACCCTCCCACTCACCACGATTTCCCGCTATTCATGATTTTTCCTCGTCTCGATGTTACGTGGACTGTGAAACTCTTCAGATCGGCGAGTTCGATGGAATGGATGATCTCTGATCGCTGGATAACAATTATACTCCTTGCTACCGTCTCTGTATGCGTTTCAACGAACTGGAGTCCAGGGAGGAAGATTTCTTGGTACATTTTAGGGTCCCACCAGTGGTAGATCGTCAAATGCGTAGTTGCTTGAATCCTTAGACTGGCATGGAGAATATTACTCAAACGCCAGTTAGGGGTAGATCTAACCTGGTGGGGGCCACATGTAATAATATTGTACATCATGTACACTCCTAATCATCTCTTTTTCAATTAAAAACCCCCGTGTAGATTACATTTATGCAGGTAGCTACTGCTAGGTTCAGGTACCATTTTCTGTAGGAAGATACCGACCTGAAATTGCATTTATGTAATTTATCAACAATTATAGAAGCTTCCATTGCAAGTAGCAATTGGAAAGTTACTTAACGCTTAACCTAACGTTTAGGAGTCAATATAATGTCTCACACTATGGTTGTCATTTGCACAGACACCCTAAATCAACGCAACGTTTTCCCTTCAAACTCCTACGCTTTTGAATACTGGAATGAAAGTGAAAAATAATAGACATCGTATGATAGTCAAGAGCATTTAATAAGACTAAGAGAAGGACCTTGATGTGTCCCGTCTCTGCACCCCCAATAAGCGGGGTAGTTCTAACTTTCCAAGAGAAGAAGACGCGGTAAAATTATAAAATCGAGGTGTCTGGCTGATGGTGATCGCTGAAGAGGATCGTACGAGGTCGTAATCAGCTGGTTCGTAAGGGGGTGTCCCTGGTAGGATCCTCCTACTTCCTACCTTCTCCATCCCTTTACCTCCGACCCCAGGTACCCGCATCCAAGACAACGGCCCGTTACGCTTCGATCGAACATGAACCCACCACGCAAACATATCGCGTCCTCGGAATTGAGGAGTTCCTGCGATTCCCACCTAAATGGAGAAGAGTAACTCCGCTTAACGATCCTCCAAACGCTCGGGTCGATCAGAAGCTAGATACAGCTTCAATTTGGGAGCCCAAAGGGTCTGTTATCGAATTCTGAAAGGCTCCAGACGCTTTTGATCGTTTTCAGATGGAAAGCAACGTTTCTGAGTTGAAGATGAACCGCTTTGTGATCCAATCAGGAGCTACCTTGAAGATTTAGACGTCATCTATGGATCGTGTGACTATTCGTAGATGCTGTGGTTGTTGTTTTATAGTAAAGTAAATGTTTATTGGAAGGGTGAACCTTCCTCTGGAGTTAGATGTCTGAAGACTTGCCGAATGGTACCAGTTCTCTAAGTATTGTGTGTTCAGACCAGACATCTTCAGAGTGACCGTTTCATTTTATCAGATAATGAGTCCGTTGGCTATGATAGGATCTACAAAATATTCGTTTCACTCCTTGAAGAGCATGTACTACTCGTCAGGCTTCGTTTCCGTAGTCGAACCGCACGTGCGATTTCGTTGCACGGCACGTGTGTGCCCGATAACACTACTTCCTACCACGTGTTCACAGGTGTGCCTAACACAGCCCTTAATGAGACGCCTAGATACGTTCTTCATTAGAACCCTGAAGGAGACAACTGTCTTGGATCAATGGAACCACGAAGAAAGAGGAGAAAATAAAATACAGTCGTAAAGGGTTGATGTCTCTTTCATCCACGCCCTTTCGACGAAGTCCTTTAAACAGCGCCACAGAAGGGGTCGAAGGTGTCAAGGGGTTGGATAAAGAGGGGTTGAACTGTACAAGCAATGAGAATTCTTTGTAGAAAAAGAGAAGAGCATCGAGTGAATTGGAGGAGTGTCCCATGAAGAGGCTGATCAAAATGTTCTATAGAAAATTGTACTTAATTTGCAATCGTATTGGTTATTGATTGTATAGTTGTTGTGGAGTCTGAGACTCCTTCAGATTAGCTTTTTATAGTAACCACTGGTTTTAGAATTTTTTCCAGGATTTTGGCAGCAATGCATCCAGCATACTCAAGGTCTGAGGATTAGTGAGTTAATTCTGGATTCACAGAGTTAGGCAGGATTCAATAATTTAATCTTGGATTCACTATTGGTACCCAATTATCATAGTTTCAATTCAAAAAACGCCATCGTGTAATCTGATTGTGAGTAGTCGAACATCTCAATATCTAGTGAACCAAAAATTTTATTCAAAATCGACAATATCCTCACTTCTTCTTTTTATACAAATTTTGCACGTTTGCAGATCTTCATGCACTCATTATCAGTTCCCTAACTCCACAAAGAACAATCCAAATGTCCCAAAACATTTATTTACCAACAATTCAAGAAAATCCACACCTCCTGAACAACAACACTAAAAACTAGCAAGTGTCACTACATCTACTAGCACCATACCCCCCTGAATCCCTTAAAATCCCAACAAATCGATTACCCCATCTTTCGACGTCACGAGATGAATCAAACGAGCTGGTGGAAACGGTGAGAAGAAAAACGAAAAACTTTCTGCAGTCTGGCGAGTGGGTGGGGGGTTGGCAGCGTAAAAAGAGAAACGAAAGGAGAACTCGCAGAGGGAGGGGGTGGAGGGTGATATATATATATACATAGAGAGAGAGAGAGGGATGGAGAAGGCAGAGTTCGGATCTGTTTAAACACAGAGGGTGTGCAATCAGGAGTGTTTGCTGGGCTATGAGCGAGCAAGCGGATCAAAGGATAAACGCGAATGAGGGGGTGGGTCGGTGGGGGTGGGTGGTCGTCCTGATAGCGCTCTGATTTGATTGTTGGCCACGGCTATTGTCCCCGAAACTGGCCTATTGTACTTGTCCCCGCGTCGGTACTTGCACACAGGTACACGACGGCATAACTGGAAGTACGTGCTTCTGCCTGTGACACTATCTCTCTTTGCCGGTCGCCATTTCCGTTTTCGAGCCGCACGGGCCCCGATACGACGCGTGCCGACAATTATTGCGGAAATATCAGCGAAAAAATTGCGCCTCCACCGACCGACCGCTTTTTTTTTTTACAAATTTTCGCGAGTCTCTTTTGCTTCTCCACACGGGGGTGCATTGTTTCGACGGCATATTTTTATGGGGCCTCGGTGAACGCGCCGGAGAACAATCTTTATGGGAATTCATGGCGTTAGGAACGTTTTTTTCTCTCATCACACTTTTTGATATTTATTGGGTGCACTGTCCATCATGTTTGCAGCAGTGGATAGTGTATACAGTTTTATAAGAGGAGGTGATAATGATAATTTAAATATTTTTTAGATTATTGTTATAGTTTTGATATGTTTACATTATTGCATTGAGCTGCAGTATTTAAAAGAATGTTTTATAAATTTTTGTATGAGGGGTATTTGTTTGTTTATGGTCAGTGGATCATGGCAAGGTATAGTCAAGGTGTTTAGACCAGTTGATCTTTTTTTTTAAATGTTTGCAAGGAGGAAAATGTACAGAAGCGGAAAATGTGTGGGCGATAACTCATTGTACCGTTCGAGGACGAATTTTCGGTGTTATCCGTGCATCTGCCTAGGCATTTGCATAGAATGCACGTCGCGTGCCTTTAACAGTAGCTCGTAGGAGGTGGCTCATGACGATTAAATATTCCATCACCTGTCACCCACGTGCAGAGCCTCCTCGAAACTATACGTTTTCCAAGTGTTCATTGAAGTTAGAATGATCTCCCCCTCATAAACACCACCGCACAGTTTCACTACCACTCGAAAGTTTATTAACTGATCGAAAAACTTTCACTGTGCAGGACATATAATTTCATGAATAATTTCTAAATTAATTCTAGGTACACAGAGTTAGAATACAGGTATACAGGGTTACACTGAGCTTAGTAATCTAATTTTGGATACAGAAAGTTACGTTGGGTCACATTTTTTGGTTCGATACTCTAGACCTGTGTATAAAAGATTAGGTTGGGTTTGGTAATTTAATTTTAGATACATGGATTTTGATTGGATTACATTTGGAATACAGAAGCTTACATTGTACTACGCTTTGTTATGTTAGATTAGGCTCGATAATTCACTTCTGGATGCATGTAGCAAGGTTGGGTTTGGCAATCTAATTCTGGATACCTGGAATTAGACTTGGTCAAGCTAATACAGGCATGACTGGATTGAGTTAGGTAGACTTCAGTAATTTAATTTCAGATACAGAGAGTTTAATTGGATCAGGCTTACTTAGCGTCAGTAGAATTAGGTTGGGTTACATAATTCTACACACACATGGTCTCATGCAAACCTCATTAACCTGTTCTATACCTAAAACTATAAAGAAAATGTTAAATAAATCTCTTCAAAAAAATTCTACCAAAAATAGAGTATACACAAATCCTTAGTCGGGTTGATTCAGATTTGATTATGTTTGCTAATTTAATACTATACAATCTACCGGACCTATGGTTAGAAATAACACATTTCCAAAGACGCTGAGTCTGCATACTCGAAAAAAAGCTTCGTTAACAAGTTACACATCAGATTTTGGACACGAGGAGGCTGCAGACTGCAATTGTACGTTCGAAAGTGTCGCCCTTCATTTCGAGAAACCTTTTACCTGGGCCAGGAGTGGCAGATGAGAGAGCGTTTGAATATTGGTAACCCGGTCGCATCTCTCGGCTCGTGCCGGCTGCTTCCGGTTCTCGTCAAAGCGAGAAGCTTCTGCCTTCTGGAGATCCGATCTGATGTGAACTTTGTAATTCACTCAGCGAGAGTCACGTCATCTTTACAGATTATCGAGGGCCCCGGACACGCGTACAATGGGATTTCGCTTTGTCCCCTATCGAATCTACCATCTCGAGTGTCCTTGAATATTTCCAAAAATAATCATCATTAAATAAGTGACCACTACTACGGTGGAGTCTGGATTGACAGAAATAATTAATGGGTAGGTTGGAATGATCCAATTGCTTGGATAATCGGACAAATTAATTGTTCAGTCCATTGAAAGATTCTATGTAATTCTATTAGTTTCATTTGATTTGGATTTCCTTTGATGTTCTCTTATGTGATTTCATTAATTAAAATTAATGAACATAATATACTGCTCCAAAAAATTGGAGCATCATGTATTTCAATCCTAACATTCAGTAAGATACTTAATGTTTTACAATGTTGTTCTATTCAAGTTACATATTTGAAGTAAGAATATTATTAAATTAAATATTCTCCATTTCTAGTATGTTGTTTATTGTTCAGCATTGTTTATAGATATGGTCTTCTAATTATTTTGTGTAGCGTCTGTATGCTTCTTATATTTATCCCCTTATGTTTATTGTTAGTTTGTTTAGTTTATAATTGTCATTTAATAAATTTGTGGATATGTGCAGCTCCCAACCCATATAAAAGCGACGCGTGTAATTGAGACCGCCCCACGCATGCGCAGAGCAGCTAATCCACGCGCCCAGCAAAGTGTCGATGAGTCTCAATCCTTTATCATCGCAAACGAGCAATTTTTTTCGGGTGAATCCTTTGTGATTCGGTCAGGTTGTTTTTTTGTATGAACAGAGGCCATTGTGCTTTGCGTTTAACCGAATTTACCCCGGAAAACACGCCCTCTGAATCAAGGGGTTCGTTCGCAGAAAAAAAACCACCCTTCCTGATATGTCCCTGGGGTGTTGTGACATATGCTTCGGCGCAGCTTAGGCGGATGGGATTTTCTCCGTAGAGAGCAGTAATCTCTTCGACAAGAACGAAAGGAGAATCGAGTCAAAATTTGGTGACAATTCTATGATTGAGTCATAGAATTCTGTTCAGGAATGGGGAAAACTAGAATACATTTAAGATTCAATAATAGGAGAATAAAAAATAATTCATTTCGAAGCTGTTGATGTGTAGTATTTAATTTTTTGTAGAAATTTCTCAGGTGTTCAAAATTCTTTAACTGAACAAAGAAATCTTCATATTCTGGTCCTGATTCTTCTGTAATTAGTATCCAAAGTTCTAATAATGAAAAGTAATTGTTTAAAATAATTTCGGTGGACAGTAACCTGTTATAGGATTAATTTTATTTAATTATGGAGGGTGTTTAATGATTTTTGGTTCATTCAGAGATTCTCACGTTAATCGAGAAATTAGAAATCGTCCACCCCCGAAGTATCGATCAGTCGATTAGGTAATTACGATGGCCACGTAAACACGAGCGATTTTCAGCATCGGTTCACACGGTTTGTACCTGCGACGCTCTTCCGATTCTCTCACATTCATTAAATCGCGCCCGGGGATCTTATCTCTTATCGATGGCAACACGACTCTCGCATCCCATCAACAGAATCGTAACGAGCAAGGAAAACGGGGGAGCAATCGATGGATGGTCGATTACTATCCCCGTTTCGCGTGTCCAATCATTTTCACAGAATATTCTTTTACTGCCTTTAAAAAATTTTCCAAAAACTTATAAAAAATTCACTGTACTAGAATTCTTTTCAATTTGGGGGTGAGTTTAGAAATTTGAATCTTCTTCAGATATTCGACCAAATTTGATACTGCAATAAAATAAATTCCCCTCATTCTTCCGGAAATTTATAAACAATTTTCCAATCATTGCATGTAACTTCTTATTGTTCTTCTTGCCTTTAAAATTGGTCTAAAAATTTATCTACGTTACTGCTTTCAGCTATAACAAACTCCATTTCACAAAAAAGCTAGTAAGTCAATGTAGAACAATAATAAATCATTCAGTGCTAGGTTGAACTAGATACTAACCGATTCCAGAGGAATTCAGACATTAAACCAGAAAAATACAAAATCTGATGAAAAGTAACAGAAACTGCACCATTCATTAATTATCACATTTTAATTATGTGCACTCCAGGAGTACCCTCAGAAACCAGACTCTAAACATATCAAAAAGCTCTATACTTACTAAGATCATCACAGAACACAAAAATCTGAGTTGCAAAGGGGTTAAAAAGTACCCCAACCATAAAACAAAATCAACCACGACGTCCCGAAGAGGAACCATTAAAAGAAAATTAATTCCAGGGTCCAAAAGACCCTGTCCAGCTGTTAAACGACATATCCTGGTCCTCGATTGAAGCGGTCCCTAAAAAAACCGATCCTTGCACGAATCTCCAAGATTTAAGTGTCTTCAACGTCCTGCTTAGCCCCCCATAAACCCCCTGGCTCTCATTGTGCGCCAATTGAGGCTCGTTTAGGCGGGGGTTGCCGGTTAAATTGATTTAAATTGGCCTGATCGCGGACTTCGTAGAAAAGAAAGGAGAGCCGGGCGCATAGAGGGCGAGAGGAGTGAAAAAAATGTTTCTCCTATCGTACGGTAGAATCTTTCCACGATACGGGAGCATTTATACTCTCCTTACCTGACTCCGTTTCCATCGTGGCTCACCATTATAAATTTTTTCGATGAATTTTCGTGGTATCCCCATTAGGGCACCCGTATGCTCTCAGCTGCGAATCCAACGATAGGCGTGCACAAGTTGTTGCACCTATACGTCCATTTTCTATGACTTATCGTCTCCCACGATCGTCGAATCCTTTTTCTCCACCACCTTTTATTACATCTCATGTGTGTCCCCTCTTTGTCGTCGTTTGTCCTGCATTGAGACACTTTGACGTCACCTCTGAGGACATGATCGAACGGTTCCTTGGCTTATTAGCTTCCAGGAGGTTAGGTTCGCTGGTGCAGAAGGAATTTCTATTCTTCTGGAAGCTTCCAGGAAACTGAACCGTAGGTTCCGTTCAGAGAACTGAATCTTAGAACAGTTTGTTTCTTCTTTAAAGGAAGATTAAAAATTTCTGCGTGTGCATAGGTTAGGTTTTGTGTTTTTGGCGGGAAGGACCCGCTGAGTAAATTAAGAAGTCATTTTCGAATCGATTCTCAACGGCCATAAGCGCATCAGAAGGATCCCCCGTGCTGAAAGGATTACAGGGTTGATTATTGACACAAGGGGTTGCTCCGGTCTTTAGCCCGCGCCCTTTCCCGACACCCTATATGTTTGAACACATTTGTTGATAACCCCTTCACGATACCAGCCGCGGTATTGAGTTACAGGGATTTATGAAGTACAAATAAAAGATCCGTCGAAACATTTTGTACATTGATTCCCATACCGCAGCATCCTGGTGTCCTCCTTGTTTGCGTTGAACAGGAAAAAATGGTGTAAAACGAACCAGAAGTCTGTGTTCAAATTATACTGTAGCAAAGAATTGTTTAAATTTATCCGAATTCAGTAGCAACCTCTGGAACAATTTTTCAAATTCTAATCTTTATGCTTCCTTCTTCTCATGTGTTGTTTTATTTTTGAAAGATGACATCTTGTATTTAGTATGGTCTGTAACAGTCTATTGTTCTTTGTACGTATAACATTGGGTATTTAATTCTAATTCATTCGTTTCAGTTTGCAAGTCTCAGGGTAGGTTTTGAGAGCTTAAGTTAGTCATAATATGTATTTTCCATATTTCGTCCATTTTTGTTATGAACTCTACATTTTAATCCCTTATCGTAGAACCGTACAAACAAAATTTAACAAATTTCCAATTAATTTTGGACAATTTTTACCGTATGCCTGTCACGTGACTGCATAATTTAGCGTCAGCAAGAAAAAGAATATTAATGGAACGTCGTGCGTGCTCCAGTTCTCCTCCAGACAACTTTATTCAATTCGCCTGCAGTTCGGCAGGATGACCTCAGGGTCCATTTGGGGTCAGTTTTTAAAAATTGCAAAATTTATTTCAGCCACGCGTGCCGAGCGTCGGAGTTTAGGGATCTTCACGGCGGGACGTCGGCCATTTTCAATGTCGCTTTTAATTTATTCAGGATCCTCCGGATCATATCCTAAACGGCTACGAACCCCTTCGAGCTACCGGTGAAAAAAAAGCGGTCGCGTGTGTCGCAACGGAAGCAACGACATTTTAACGAAGAAGAATAAATGGTCGGCGGCCCTTTGTTCCAAGGACACCGTTGACCCTTTCGTTGTGACGTGGACAGGCCGCCATATTGAATTAAAAAAATTCTTTTATCACCTTTCATTGTCCTGTGTAGCTGGATCCTCATTGCTCCGTTCCTGAATTTTTATATTCAGCAGTAATTCGCTTAAAAAAATTCCAGTTGACCTTGAAATGACCCTCTACACTTTTATACGTAGAAAATATTATTTTAGTATATTCAGTTGCTTTGGAAAAAATTTCGTATGCACTTAAGTCAGACATATTGTACAGATTACTGTTCATTGAAGTATTGTAAAATGTACAGAGGGTCTGAGCTGTTTTATGACCTCAAATTTCAAGCCTTCTAGATAGGCAGAAATATAAAGATTAATAATTTCTGTTTCCATCACTGAATTGAACTCCTTCTCATTCCAACCGATGGAGTAGGGATTCATGAGTCGTAGATGACGCTGCCTCAACAAAAGGATTAATCAAGATGTCGTAAAATTAATCCTTTATAGCCAAGCTTCGCCTCAAAGCTAGGTCCAATTAGACAAATGATACACGAAATTCCAAGCATTTAAAACAATTTTATTCATTTCATTCTAAAGCCTCTATTATAGAATAAAAAATAGAAAACAATCTACATACAAGGAGCAGATATGACACTAGTGCACTCAACAAACACTAGGTTCAACATTAGCCTCCGCTACTAAACCTAACCTGCACAACGTCCCCAAAAACATAAGTATTCATAAACAACTAAAAATCGCGAATAGTGTATCACCAGTGATCCAGGCTCCACCCAAAACCTCAAAAACCGCATAAGATGAAAAAGCAGACTTTAAAGGGTCCATTTCATAGATACGACAGCGACAATAGTCCTTATTAAGCGATCCAGTGATGGATCATCGGCCTTCTTTCTCTGGAGTCCTAGCTGGCGTCTATTCCCTATAAAAGGGAGCAGTCTGCGAAAACGTGACAATCCTCTGCCTCTTGACACGAGTCGACGCTGAATCCTCGCCCATGCGTACGGAAAAACTGGAGAACATTGTGGAATCGTAACAGGAATCGATCATCGTTCGTGATTTTCGCAAAGTCACCGGAAAACGGCCTCCGGGGAGTTTCCATTGAAATCCTCGGCACGCGCCCGTTCACGCAAACAGTACGCTGCATCCAATGAATGGACGATCGGAGTCTATTAAAGTAAAATGATAATCCGCCGTACAGACAGGCCGACGGTGAAGAGAATCGCTGAAGAGGGAGACGCTGGCTCGAGGTAATTCTATATGGGAGACTGGTACGGGTTTCTGGGCTGGCATATGGGGCGATCTAGACGTCCTAATAACTCTATAATGGGATTCCACCGCATGCTCACGGATTTGATCAGGATTTTTCTGCCACTGGAAGCTCGTGAAAACGATCTTTTTTTTCCTGATTCCTTTCTGCCCGATGATGTGATCTCATTGTCTTGGTGTGGAGGACCTGGACAATGGAGGTGTCCGCCAATAGTGGGGAGCAAACATTGGCGCGTTTTATGAATCGGTTCGTGGCAGTTGTGTTGACATTGCGTATGGTTCTAATATTTCTATAGTTCTGTGAGTTCCAAGTGAGGAATATTCTAACACAAATGTGATTTTTAGGTGGGAGTATTCTTTAGGTTCATGTAGAACTTCTTCAGTCTGTGGTACACCTAGTTATTCAATAGTGGAATTCCAGTATGAACTTAAAATAATTTTCTTTATGATAGCTAGCAGACTTTTAATGGCATACAATGACCATGAGACCTAACATCGAAAGAGAGAGAATTTGTGGCAGCTTGTTGGAGCAATTATGTCTTTTCTCCCTATCTATTTTCTCTCTATTAAAATCCTTCAGCAAGCCACCTCAAATTGTTTAAAATATTGCCACTGTGAAGCAACAAACACCACTCGTAGTTGCAAATTTTCCAACAGCAAACACAAGGAGGTCCTTCGACTCTCACAACCAAATTATAACATCAAAAATTGTATAAACTATTGTCTGTCTACACCTAATGCCATACGTAGGGAGATTCATAACAGCATGCTCTATCAACAGGCAGAAGCTCATTAAAATCTGACACGACCACTTCGGTAGTTTCCTTTGTCATTGGAATTTATTTCCTCGAAAACGCTATCGATCTGTACAAGGCACCATTAGTCGACGACAATATTTTCTAATGGACAGAGCAAGGGGTGGTTTTCGTACGTAAATATGCGAAAGTCACGAGTAGCTGAGTTTCCGAGGGAATGCGTGATGGTGGACACGTGACCACCAGGTTCGACACGTGGTTCCGAACGCCAGGTGGTCCTCCTACCGTCACGCACCACATCGTTAAACGTTGATACCGTGATAAGGGGCCACGTGGGGGGTTGATGCACCCCGCGAACACTCGATTTTTCCGCAACAGCCTTATCACCACCATCTTTTTCTCTCCGTGGACCACCCCTGACCTGCTCGAACTTTTTGAGAAATGAAAAGCGTGCCATTGTGGGGAATAACGTGCTGCCAGTTTTCTACCTTTCCAAGGTGACTGCACCCTGAAGACCTATTATAGCGAAGTCAACAGTTTTTAGCATGCTGAGTAATAATAATAACACACATTATATTTTTTCTTATAGCACAGAGGCTGGACTCTTTTTAAGGACACCAGGACATGTGTATAAGTTTATTGTTCACTTAGAATGTATGGAATGTTTAATATAGAGCATCCGGAAATTATTCTATGTCAATTGCAAGTTAGAGATATTATTAATGAATCTGTACAGTACTTAATTTCGTACTACACTGTGTTTGATATTCTAAAATAAACTTCTCATTTTTATGCGAAATTTAGTTGCAATGTGATTCATGCTGTTATGAATAGTTCGGATAATCGTGGTCCTAGTGTACTTTTTGGTTAGGGCCACTGTCCAATCTGCAAATTTTTGGAAAAAGGTGCACATTAACCCTTTTTATTGCAAAATACATAACACATTGCCCTCTTGAGATTGTACCTAACTTTGCCTACAATAGTGGAATGACAACGTTCATGATATCGACGTGAGTGGTGCATAAAACTCAAATGAAATAATTTTATACAATGGTCCTTTTTCTCACGAAGGTACAGATTTAGTGTTGAGAAAGAATGAAACGATTTCGGGATGAACGTAAGCGTCTGGGAAAATCGTGGTAGGAAAGAAGAGGCCACGGAAATGAATGCCTTAATTGTATGCTCGATGTGGGCGATCTGACGAGCCAATAAGGCATGACATGACCGATCAGTTTGCCTCTCCACCGAACCATTATTTCCCGGCGTCGAGATTTTCACTATCTTCCTATCTTTTCCGCAGAGTTCACACGAGTCACGAGCAGCGCATCGTGAAAGGGGGATGACGTTACATAATAGGGGGTGATTGCCGTTTGACAAGCCCCTTTCGTTTTGTCCTTTAATTCAACAACGATAGGGTAGTTTCTTATTATAGGGAAAATGAGATGTACGGTGTACCAACTCCTGTTCATCTTGTTTTCTATTACTTTAACTATTAAACATCTGTTCTTCCTAACAGAAGAACTTTATACACTCTTTTATTAGCATCGGGGGTGAATGACAATGTTAAATGCTAAACATCTTCCATTATGTTTGCTCGATCATCTTTGAATGCCTTATTCTAGTCGAAAATATATGTTGAGGATAAAATAGCTTCACCACGTCGTTCTCTTAAGCTTGTAAGCACTTTGAGGGACTTTTTTAAATTTTGAGCAGACTGAAATTAATTGTGGTCATTCATCTAACTTGTCACTATGGTAGGGATATACAGATTAGATCTGTAAAGGTCTAAGGTACTAAAAATTAAAAATGGCATTATTAAATGACAAGACAATTTGTAGATGAAATTGCAATCTTGAATAGTCTGATATGTTTGTGTCCACTATTGTATCCTACTACCCTAGTCATAACACAGAGGATTCTGATTAAGTATATTAAGAACAAATCTTATAAAAGAAGATTGTCCAAATACTCCCACATTCCAAAGAACCAGAAGATGGACCCTAGATACAACATAAAGAATTCCGAGTAAGAATACTAAGAACAAATCTTATAGAACCAATACTCCATCTTCCCAAAGACCCCAAAGATGGTAAAGAAGTGAGACATCAAGTCACGAAAGCCTCAGAAATATTTATAAAAATTAATTTTGTTTATTCCTTTACATTTTATGGTAAGAATCTAACTCTGAAACGAAGCGGTTAAATTTCAGGGGCCCATTAGATGGCCAGAGGTCCACCCTGCGAGGTACTTGGGGACTTTCGCGAGATTTCGCTGGGCAATCGGCACCGCAGAGTGTGCTCACCGCAAAACGTCTAATATTCTGGGCGACTGCGTCTTGTAGCGTCCAAATAAACCAATATTTTTCCCATGGATATACATAAGCGATCGGTAGGACGAAGGGGCACTTCACTGACAGCATGGGGGTACGGGTACATACCCCATGCTGAGCCGAGCAATACGCTACCAGTCCGAACGCGGCCCCATAAACATCCCGTGTTCGCGTTACTCGAGTGTGCTCGTGTGAATACGATTCTCGAGTGTCTCGCGAATCGTTACTTTGCTCTAACAGTCTGTTAACAGTCGCTGCAAACCTCGAAACGTTCTTCTTTAAAATTTCAATCCAATTGGACCAGTCTGAAACTGTCAGCGTCCAAAGAAAGGACCAAGTCTATTTTCTGATAGAGTCCTAACGTTCATTTAATTGTAACATGGAGACTTGATTGAGTTTGGTACGTCATTGGGGTTACCGTAAGGAATTCCTTAAGATGAGCAGTCAATGAATCGTCCCATACTAATCAGAGAACATCCCTCGAAGTGTCCATCTGTAAAATTCTAATGTAGATGGACCTAGGTTGGAGCTATCAGCGTCCAGAGAAAGGACCAAGTCTATTTTCTGATAGAGTCTTAACGTTTACTTTACTATAATATGAAGACTCGATTGAGTTTGATAAGTCATTGGGGTTACTGTAAGAAAGTCCCTAAGATGAGCAATCAATGAATCTTCCCATACCAATCGAAGAACATCCCTCGAAATGTCCATTCTTAAAATTCTAATGTAGGCAGACCAACCTGAAGCTATCAACATCCAAAGAAAAGAAAGCCTATTTTCTGATAGAGTTTTAATATTTATTTTATAGTAATATGGGAGACGATGGAGTTAGGTAAGTCACTGGTGAGATGGGTGGGCGTTACAGCAAGAAATTCCCTAGGATGAGCAGTCAGTGACAGAGCTCGACTGCCGGTGAATCTTCCCACACCAATCAAAGAACACCCCTCGAAACGCTTCCTCTTTTTCTCGTCTCACCCCCTCGTAATTCTCTCGGGAGTTATCTACCCCTGTTAGAGATGGGTGCTGCGCTGCCTGTGTGTGTGTATACGTTTCTAAAAGCCCCTTAATTCCGTTCATTTGTACCAGTGGCATCCGTATCGAAGGTCGGCCACGGTTCGACGTTGTTCTAACAGTCCGCATTTCCTCTGGCTCGTACAGATCGATCATTGTCCTCTTTTCTTTCATCTTTGCACATACGTGGACCATTTGTATTAATGCTTGCTGAATTTATAGTTCTCATTCAGCCTTTGATTGTAAATTAGTTAATTACCTTGGATTATATGTCACTCTAGGCTAGTTGTTGCAGCGTCTCATCAAAAAATTTGCTAGTACAATGAGTTTGGTGGTTTTTAACTTTTTGACACTCTAGGTGCAAGCTACATTACTCTATAATTTATTATAAACATAGCAAACTAAAATCAGTCTATTTAGAAGATAATTGTATTGTAAAAACGTCTAGAGCAGGGTATTCAAGGTCGTATCTTCACCTCTGAAACAACTTACCACTTAAAACAGAATCTTCAATTTTCGCCATCTATGTTTCTATGTTTCCAAACTATCGAAGCAAGAAATTATAGTACCCCTGAAGAATTGGCTTTAAATTATCTAATTTGAACATCTCCACATACTTTTTGAAGCATTCCTCCCCAAGGAATCTTCTTTCTAAATTACTCGAACGCTTCGTCCATCAAAGACCGCAAGAACAATCGCTGGTATCTGGTATTAATCATTCATTGAGGGCTGAAGAATCGATAAGGGGTGTGTTTATCAGCGGAATGTCATAAACACGCCCTCGACTAGCTTGCTGGCGAAACACAAAGCCATGAAGCGAACAGAGGTTCACGGTGCAAGGAAGTGCATGTAGCCGAAACTGCACGAGCTCCTCGTTCACGAGGAGCCTCCAGATGTTTATCTTGCGGCGTTTAGGACAAAGCGACGGCCTCGGTGTGCTGGTGAATGTTTCCGTGGCTTTTCGGGTCCACCTAAGGTCCCCACCTAGGTCGACTAATTGAACCAGTTAAAAAGGACTACCCTGTACGATGTCAGGCCCGTAAAGTGGCGTGCCGGACACCCCTCCTTTAATTCGTTTATTACTCTCGTTAGAAGCGCCGACGTGGGGATCGGAATTTCTGGCTCAGCATCGTCTGGTCCTGCTCTCTCTTTCTATTATTATTCGTTTGATTTTCTTTATTGATCATTGGGACAGTTGCACTGATCATTTGTTCCGTGTGTATGTTAGAAAATTAAATTAGAGACGTGCTTCAAATAATTATTATTTTAGAGGTGTCCAGATTGGACTTAAGAATTTTAATATAGACTCCAGTTTTCATTTCTATTTTTTGAAGTGAAAAGGGAGGAGTTGTAGTAGAGAAAGAGGATGATCTTGAGCTGCCTAATGAGAGTGATTCTGCTGCAGTTAGTTTATACATATAAAATTCATCAGATGAGAAAATTCTGAAAATTAAAAAATTGAAGATCCACCACTTTTGGCATGAGTCCAATTAAAAATCTAACAAGAGTAGACATTCTTTATGGTTCAACATTAAAAAATTTCTACGCCATTTGCAGCGTGCTTCATCAGAGCACAAAAATTCGAACAACGTCGGTACACATCATGCGCAGAAATTCATTGCACCGGCGCTAAAAAAAGAAGAAGGACAACAGCTTTGGAATTTAGGCGGCCATATGTCGATGAATCTACCCCCCGTGAAGCATAATGGTCCTCTCGTGTACCGTGAAGAATTTATGCTCTCACGTTGCTAATTTGCCTAACCGCCGTGACGAGACAGTCTCTGTGCTCGCCACTTTCAGTTTCTTCCTTTCGAAATCTTCTCCTCTCGCCTATTATTTTATGCACGACGAAGAACCACTTCCTGCCGATCTTCAGGTTCGTTAGAGCGCCGCGAACAATGTTGGTGAATGCTCGATCGCGGGCCTTTGTCTTGCCCTTTTCGTGTTGTGTTGTCTCGAGTGCATAGAGTGCACTCGACGGTCTTCAAGAACGTAATCTTGCCTCTGTTTCTCTCGTGCGAGCTCCAGTTCGGTTTTCAAGGGTATTTTCATATATTATGATGCTTAATTACAGTAAAATCCACGTGAATTATAATTGTTGCGCGTGAGACTCGAAATATTTATGGAAATTCAGGTGGAGAGTTGCAAAAAGTTAGGTTAAGTTGGCTTCATGGCTTCATACAAATTGAGAAGATGAGTTAGAAGAAATTAGGATAGGTTGATTTCAGGGCTTCATACAAATTGAGGAGCTGAATTGCTAAAGGTTAGGTTGGCTTTAAGGCTTCGTGCAAATAGAGGAGTTGAGTCACGAAAGGTTGGGTTAAATTAGCTTCAAAGCTTCCTACTAATTGAGGAGCTGCGTTGTGAAAGATAGGGTTAGGTTGGCTGCAAGGCTTCATACAAACTGAGCAATTAAATTACAAGAGGCATTAACCTCTTCAGACATAAATTTATAAGAGTTACAGACGAATAATTTAACTTTTTTCAATATTAATTATCAAATATGAATCCACTGGAAGAAAATAAAAATAGCATTCGTACAAAAGTTTGCAGTACTGAAACATCATTCCTAAACTCTCATATAGAACCAAACTATTTAGTATATCTAATCCATAAAGCGTCTTAGAGGCTAGGTCAAGTTTAAACCACAATTAAATAAACAAATTATAATTGCCAATAATCATAACACTGCCAAACGTTCCAAGTTATTCACCACAGTCTAATAAAATTCAATCTTACATCAGAAAAAGAATTCCAAGATGAGTCACCGATATGAGACATAACCTAAACTCATACAATGAAGCCACACATAAGTATCTGCGTATGTATACGTCGAGTAGAATGAAAAAATACGTCGAGGCATCGTGTAACGAGAATAAATCGAGTTAGGCCGAGTTTCGTGTACATATTCATTTAATTCGTGGCCGTAATAATCGAGCAGAAGGAGCCGCATTAAGAGGTGAATCATAGGTTAATAGGACCGGGGACCACATTCTCTCTTTCTCCCTTTCTCTCCCTGTATCCTCTCTCTGCGTCCCGTAATAATTGCAGCGACGATCAATGGGCGCCGAGGGTAGATTTCGTGCGATAGGTTAGCCTCGCGACGCAATTTGTGGAAGTAACGACTGTATAATTGCGGCCTTTTTTACCTCGCGTGAAACGTTTTCACGCCATCCTCCTGTCTACCCGCCATTTTCGGGAATTCAATTACGACCCATTTATAATACATCGAGCGAGCCTGCTAGGAAGTCGGAATCACTATAAAGAAGCTTTTTGTAGATTCGGCTTATTCTTTACTGATCATCCTGAAGTGGTCTTTATTAAATCGAAGGTTTACCTAACCTAATATAAGATAACCCTTTCCTGAAGCTTCGTTGAGATTCAAAATTTCATGATTTAGTAAATATCTAATTCACAGAAGGATTTCATAATATTTGTATTATGTAATTTTATAGATTTTGATCCTGAAGACCAACCTAGACAGATTGAAGGATAATCTAAGCATACCTAATCAGATTGATGGCCAGTGTAACCTAACTTCAGTCAATCCTTTCGTATATGAAGACTCACTGGAAGGTAGCTCAATAATGGACTGTTTTTTAAATTTCCAAAATACTCAGCTTCAGAAATACGAAATTTGTTGTTGAAGAATTCTACCTATTTTATAAATAAATTTTCAGACAGCCTTTAGAGTTGGGGGTGGAAATAGATGACTCCTCGTGTCTCGAAATTTTTGTGATAAATAATTAATCCGTACGACTCGTCTAATATTACTAAAAAAGTCTAAGAACTATTTTAACACTCTTCAAATTCACTGCTTCAAAGTTAGAAACCAAAACGAATGATTCTCCATGAGCCAAAGTCTCCTAAAAAATAATAAATCCCCTCACCTAAAACGATTCAAAAGTCGTCGAATGTATCATCCTGGCAGGAGAGCTGAAATATCAAGGTCGATGATTCTTAATGTGTTTGATGATGGGATCTGACACAAGGGCGAAATTTGACGACCATATTGCTGGGGCACGGGCCACCCCCGCATCTGACGCGAAATACCTACCTAATTTATGCTGTTTTAAACGCTCGACACCCCATTCACCGCGTGAACCAGCCTGTAGGTAAAAAATTTGGCATGTGTACCCGTGGACTCCCTGTTATGGCCGCGTCCAGGGGTGGAACCAGCATCGAGGCAGGAAACACGAAGACACCAGTTGCGCGACGCTATAATCGCTGCAATTACGTATGGAAATTCCTGATTCATCCGACTATTTTCGACGACATCCATGGTTTTCGGTCACGGGTCAATTGTGGCGACCGGTTCTTCGTGACCATCGCGCGTGTCTCGAGAGATTTGCTAAAGGGTTCGATGAAAATTACTCAGCAAAACGTGAGGGATGACATAAGGGAGAAAGACTTCAGGGGAAGTAATTATAATTGATATCTGGCACTCTGGAGTCCAAGTCGCCTGAGGAGAAGCCACGAAAAATGTTATAGTGCATAGGGATAGGACGAGTCGCAACAGTATCAGAAGTTCAAAAGTCAACTTCATTCAAGTGACACGGGATGCAAATGATTTACTAGCTTCTATTCATCGTGTTTTATGCGAAGGTCTTCTGACTTACTTCCCCTGTATTTTCTCCTTTGAAGACATTGAAAAAAGAGTATTTCATTCATCCTCGATAAATGGTCTATCAGAGTCTGCGCCACAGAAGGATTCCTGGAATTTCGGATCACCCTGTATGTATTACTTTGTCAGAAAGGTATCTTCCAGTTCCTAGAGATACATAGAGATTAGTTCCTGGTAGATATTTTTGAATCAAAATTAAATACAGTAACTTATTCAGTTAGTTGGGTGTCATAGGTGTCCTGGGTATCCCGGAAACCATCCCGTGTGTAAGTACAGACGAGTTAACTCGTCCTGTCCACACCAGACACACTTTCAACTATCCACTTAATTCTTAGCTAGACCAAGACATATTTCTGGCAGACGTATCCTGGAAACATGGAACAAAGTAGGTTATGCAGTCTATTAGGTGTCCTAGGTGTCCAGCAAACTCTCTATACATGTACAGACGAGTTAACTCGCCTTGTCCACACCAGACACACTTTCAACTGTTCACTTAATTCTTATCTAGGCCAAGATACATCTCTGCTAGACCTATCCCAGAAAAATGTAACACAGTAGCTGATTCAGTCTATTAGATGTCCTAGGTGGCCCAAAAATACTCCCAACGTAAGCACAGACGAATTGACTCGTCTGACCCATACCAGACAAACTTCCAGTTCTCAAATTGACTCATCCCACCCAATTAATGAGAGTACAGTTAAAACTTGACGAAACTTTTGATCAGAACAGCGAAATCGAGTGGAAGATGGCGACGGTAGGGCAGATAGAGAGTATTTTCGCGTCGGTTCATTATCGTCGCAGTTTTACGCGCGTTAGCGTTCGGAACGCAATGCATCAATAGAAAGATGATCTCGAGTGCGGTTCTGAAAAGGGCCTTCTCTACATGAGAGATCCTTTGTGCGAAGACATGTCTGTCGCGATGCTGCGGTTGGGGGTTTTGGGTTACCGTCGCCGTGTGTGGCGCCTCAGGTGTCTTCGATCCCTCTTTCATAGGCAAATAAACGCGATTCATAGCTTTCACGGCGCGACTGGCCTCGCTTCTCTTCGTCCCGTTCTCGAAAAATCCTCCGTTCGAAAGCATGAAGCTGTCGCACGTTCGGATTCCATTCGTGCTTCCTGTCCCCGACGGCCATCCTTGCCGACTGGGATTCCTATGTAACTGGACTCGAATTTTTCTGGTCCAAGCTTGATTCAACCACGCATTCTGATGTACTATAGGGTTATTCAACTGTATTTGTTTATTGTATAATTGTTCACGGCTATTCTTGAAGAGCACAGCACCTACGTAGCCAAACTGATCAACTCTGCAGTCTGTACTTTTCTTAGTGGGATCATTTGGTACCTGAGCAGATGTCTATGACGTCATCGTGGTCTTTTTCTATTTTTGATCTAGGTTTTACAGAACTGAGCGATGAATAATATTGGAAAAAACTGGTGATAGCATCTAGTAGACCTAGAGAATTCTGCAATTAAAATTTTAATGAAGTATCGTTTCGAACTAATACAGCATGGTAGCCTCTTGAAGTGTTCATCAGAAATTCTAGAACTAATAAGATCTAGCTAGGGTCTAGGGTCAGTAGAGTTTGACCCTACCAAATGCCACATGATCACCACCTTCATCATCCAGCAATTAGAGCTTCATGACTTCTTTCAACCCTAGTGATACTCCATGACTTTCAGAAGTCATCCCCAGGGGATGAAATTGAATAAATCGATCCACCGAGTCGATGCAGAGGGCGTTAAAGTATATCGAATCGTTTCGATGACATCAGGTTAATTCCATCGCAGATGGCCTGGACCAAGAATTCGGTAGTCGAGGAGCCAGGAATGATTCCGCAGAACGAATCGCATTTTCGAAGCATATTGCGGAGGTACATGCAGGTAGTTAATAAACCAGGGGTTGTTAGATCGAAACAGAAATGGTTTACGATTGTTAATGATGCTTCGATGACGAAGTGAATGCAGCCGAGGGGGTTGGTCTCTCTTTTAAGCCATTGCTCACGCGTTGGCTCGTGCTGTTGCATTTTTTGGAAACGCTTGTTTCACGCGTTGATCGAAATCAATTTTTATTGGAGCAATTCACATCGGAGCAATTATGTGAAGAGATAATATTGTTTGGGAAGCATCTTCTTCGTGGTTCTTCAGCATCCTTCCATTTGGGGGTGATTTTCGTGAAAATTTCGAGTTGTATTTGTGAAAGACCATGGTCTTGGGGCTGCTGAAGATTTTCATTTTTGATATAATGCTTGCAGTTGTTTTGAAAGACCGTTGTCTTCATGATTGTTCAATGTTTTCAATTAAGAAATGGTTTTTTAATTATTTCGAATTCAAATCTATTGAAAATCAGCGTTTTCATGGTAGCTAAATATTTTAAATATTGAGACGATTTTGTGATCCTTTGGAGACCTCTTCAAGATCACAGACTGCCTGGCTGTTAAACATTTTCAACCCTGACAGAATACTTATAGCTGCCTCAATTTCAGACTTCTGAAAGATCATTGTCATCAAGGTTGTCGAACATTTTGTATTATATTTTCGTAACATATGTATGCAAGATCGTGGTCTTCACGTTTACTGAATATCTTGAACTTCAATACGATGTTCCTGATCCCTTGTAGTCAGGCCTCATCAAGATCCACTTGACATTAATGATCCACTTTCAATGTTAAAACGAATTTTACAATCGTTCTGAATTATACATCTAAAAGACCCCTGCCACCATGTTTATCGATCATTTTCCGTCCTCTTACGCCCCACTGGAGACCGATTTAAAATTGCAATCACGCGTTCGCCATTTAGCGATCTCTCCGCCGCGTTATCGTCCAATGACAGAATATTCGATGACGTTCGTTGCGTCGATATATCGTGCAAGTAACAGGAAACGCGAGCGGTAAAAGCCAATGTGGAAAGTCCAGGAGAGGAGATAATCTGCCCGTATGTTATAATCATCGCGTACTTGTTTCCAGGCATTATCTGTCCACTGTTTCACCTGCTCGCGCAAACTAGAAACGCGTGCGCGACTGTAATCGACTACATTAACAATCCAATATGAGCTTCCGAAAAGCTTACTTACACATCCACGTGAATTCAGTAAAACGAAATACAGAAACGATATATTTCGTAGAAGGCACCGATTCGTCGTTAATTTTCTATTTAAACAAAGCGAATGATATATAATATACACGCTGGCGACCATAAGTCTGAAGACACTTGCTATGTCTGGGGTACGTTGAACATGTCTTTCCTTGATTGCTGTAGATGGCTGGAGAAATTGTTTAGAAATATTATAGGAGAATAATGAATTAATAATCGTGGATTGGGAATTGGAATCACTCGATCTAAATTTAGCGAAGAAAATGGGGGATGAAATGGACCGATCAATATGATACACCTACTCAGAATCAAAGTTTGATCTCTGGAATTATTTGTTATAGAAGTGGGATCAAATGTTACCAGAGACTATTTAGAAACTCGCAGCTAGAATACTAAAATTGGTGGAAGTTGTAATTAAGAAACAGATGGGGTATATTACTCAAAAGAAAATTTGTTCTTTTAAAATAATTAAAAATTATAAAATATTGAATGTGTAATCCTAATCTGTCACAGATTTATTTCTAATTCGATAAGTATCCTAACACTTACTGATAGAGATGTATATAGAGGGGTACGAATACTCTACAAATTTATTGTCAGTTTTCATAAAGAATTTTTTGCATTCCAGGTGTCGCTTTATATTTATTAAATTTTATTCAAAATGTATGAGGAAGTAATAAAGATGAGAGTTAAAGGTCTTCAAGACTGCGCCTCCACGAATCGTTATCGTAGATCAAGGTTCAAATTTCCAACCCCTTGACTGTAGGGGTGTGCCTGGTGCTAAATAATTTTCCCTAGGACAGCTGCGTCTGGTCGCGTGCCAGCCTTCGGGAGCCATGCTCATTTAAATGCTGAAAATGAAACGTTCTATTCTTCTAGTATATGCTTCTTCAAGTATTTCTTCAGTTACTCATTTAGACACTTATTCAAGTACGTACCTGAACACTTCTTCAAGAATTTCTGCAAATGGTTCTTCGCTCACTTCTTGGGTACTCTTTTAAGAATTTCTCCTAGTACTTCCTCAGGTACTTCCTGAAACTCTACTAGGCTACTTCTTCAGATGCTTCTTCAAGTACTCACCTGATCTCCATCCGTACGATTCACCATGCACTCACGTTTGTTGGTAAACAGAATAGTATACACGAGAGTCCTCTTAATGTTCAACGGGAATCCCAAAGAATAAAATTTCGTCGCAGAAATAACATCTTCGGGGCGAAGAAAATATCACGGTTCCACGCTGAATGCATTTAAATCTCATTTAGAAAATTGTCTCACTCTCCCAATCATCCTGGAGCGAAAGAAACAGAGAAAGGTTCCGCATACGATCGGTTCTCCAGGAGCCTGTTTCTTGTAGTAACTTCTTCCATCCTGCATTTCGTTACCGTTACCCCAGCATCGATAACAAAACAATAACACATACTACAAAATCTTTCAGGCTACTTTCATTCAGACATGTTTCATTCGTAGGACAGGCATTGTTCATAATTATTCAGACAATTATAATGCAGCAAGATTGTCGATGATTGTTGAATCCTATCGCTTAATTCAATTTACGAAATCGTTCAACTAATTATGGACGACACTCTATGTGCTTGAAGTCCATTACAAAAAAAATTATCATCTTCTACATCCATCAGCACCATTCAGAGAATCTTTAATTGTTACTGAAATAATGTACTCCATGAAGTGAAACTTAGAAATAGACTCCTTATGACCCTGACGTTCGTCAAAGGAAAATCATTATCTTCTATATCCATCAGCATCACTCAGAGAATCTTAAATTGTTACTGAATTATTGAACTCCATGAAGTGAAACTTAGAAAAAGACTCTTTATGACCCTGAAGTTCGTCAAAGGAAAATCATCATCTTCTATATCCATCAGCATCACTCAGAGAATCCTAAATTATCACTGGAATTAATGAACTCCGTGAGGACCTCCCTCTGCTCAGGTACCAGAATCTAAAAATTTGCTAAAATCAGTACAGATCATCACTCCTGAGAGTCTCTAGTAACAATGTAATATATTTTCTATAGTTTTTTAATATACAGTGTGAATTCAACGTTGGCCTCGACTTCTATCCAAACGAAAACCATGAAAAGGAAAACGAATATCGGTGTAGAAAGTGTTTTCCTCATTGTGTCCTCGCGTGTAATCGCTGCGGACTGCAGAACGGCAGATAGCGGATCCGAGGGAATAAAACGAAGGAGAATCGAACCCCGTGGCAGGGCCGTACAAAGGGGAGGGGGTCGATTTGCGGTTTTTTCATTTTGGCACGCGCACAACGTAAACGGATACCCCACAAAGCGCTTTATTGTGCGAAACTGAATACCAGCGCTAAATACGCGTTAAAAGGGACCAGCCTGCATGGCTCCTCTTCTCTTCTGCACGCGATTCTACGAACGTCCCCCCTCGACCTCGATGATCTTTTTAATGAAAACACCGGCCCGTCAATGTTTTTTTTTTTAGCCGCAGATATTTTTTCTAGGCGATCGATGAACGGACATGTTGGGGAGCGCCTGATGAACGGGGTGACATGTTGATGGGGTAAAAGGGAATTTTTGTAAGGAATTCTTCAAGGTCTTTATGACACTTGGAATTACTTGGAGAGTAGGAATTGGTTAGATTGTGGTTCAAATTTCGATAAATTTTGGAAATGTTGCTCTGTTGAGTATGGGATACTTTGGGGTGATCATCAGTTGGGATGTAGTTAGGTAAGAGTAATTTGTTGGGGGCTTCAAGGTCTTCAAGATATTTGGAACCACTACCTGAGTAGGAATTGTTTTGAAACATTGAAAATTTCGAAAATCCTCTGCAGTGTCCCCCTGTTTGGCATAGACCACTTTAACACGTGCCATAAGTAGGGAATACAATTACCCCAACTCAGTTTGTCAATGGCATTGTCTTCCTCAATGGCTTTCAGTGTCTTAAACGTTCTGCTGTATCCATGATTGATTGACCATATGAATCCATTAACATACTTTTCTTTCTTCATTTTGGTTCCATTCTTCGACTAGCCTGTCTAGAACAGCACTAGACAAATAGTTGCTCCTCTATATCTACTTACATACTATTCTGCATCCATGTACATACATTTCATAACCTTAATATTATTTCAGCTTCCTAATGGACCAACATAGATATTATTACCATTACATATTTTTATAATTTGTCTGTCACTGACTGTGAAGGCTAGAAATTGGCGTCAAAAAAGCTCGATGCTCAAAAGTATTCCTAATCTTGATCAAGCACAGGACACTAACTTCTCAATCTAGCTATGATCTTACCAGTGCCTGACCCAACCTTTCCACATGTCACCTGTATCTCTGAAACATGATGTCCAGCAGAGCTTGGCGCAGTCCCAGGTGGGGTTAAAAGACGGTACCGAGGTTTTCTCGGACACCCAAAACGGACGGAGTCGGGGAAAAGATTTCAGCGAGCGTAATAACACGTCTGGCGCGAAACCGAGCAGGGAATCGTTCAATAAAAGATCAAGCAGTATGGAAATGTCCTGTATGGTTTCCTGTTCGACCGTGCGGCGACAACAGACCACGTGGACATAATTTAACTTTATTGAGCGGATTTGCGGATTCCTTTCGCGCGACGTCGCCTCATGCATGGCTGATTGAACTGCGGCTTTATCGAAAATAAGGTCGACCGATGGCGCAATGCAAAATCGATTATTCAAATCCCGGGCCGGGCGGCGGTCTCCCACACGATCGGTCTCCCTCGCAGCCGGTCGGTCCAACGAACCTGTTATCGATGCAAATCCACCGTAGGAGATTCAGAAACCGTTCAGACGCGGTCAGACGTCATGAATTCATGCCTTCCAGCACCATGATCCGTGTCTTCGTGCACAGTCAGACCTTGAAGCAGGTGCAAAAGCCGCGTGTCTGGCCTATCTAGGCAAATTTCCTCGTATCTTTCATTTTGATCCCGGCTAATTTCCGCCTGAGCATATTTAGTGGCTCAATTCATGTCCGACGTGCTGGTGGCCTCGATTCGTCTCACTGGATGATAATATTGTAATGGCGACCCTGATAAACCGAGAACTCGGTAACGAGCTGTGACTCTGGATTTACCTGCTGTCTCCATGGACAGGCGTCATTGAATTTAATGTTACATTATCGAGAGTCTTGTTAGACTCGGAGAAAAATCATTATCGTTCGGGTAAATTGATGTCGGGGATACTGGACATGCGAATAATATGATGATCATAAGTTGGATCAGGTGTTGATGAAATTGATACTTCGTAGCAGTGTGTTTGGGATAAGACTTCGGTCGTATATGAAAATATTTAATCCTTTTTAAATACACTGTTTCTCGCTGAACTGCTGTGAGAACTCTGTCCTTCTATTGTACTGGGTGTGGTTAGGTTCAGTTGAGTGTATTAGCTGTAGGTTAGGTTGGATTGAGTATATGTATGCTGCAAGTCAGTTAGGGTTAAGTATACCAGCTACAGGTTTGGTTTGGCCAAGTATACATATTACAGGTTATGTTGGGTGAAGTATTCAAGCTATAGGTTAGGTTTGGCCGAATGTACATGTTACAGGTTATGTTGGGTGAAGTATTCAAGCTATAGGTTAGGTCAGACCGAGTATACATGTTACAGGTTATGCTGGGTGAAGTATTCAAGCTATAGGTTAGGTTTGGTCGAGTCTATATGGTATAAGTTAGGTTCTAGATAGAAGTCAGGCAACGTTTTCCATGCTGCTGCAATGAAGTCTCCGTTCTTTGATCGGGTCAGATTGGAATAGGTGCCTAGACTACCCACTTGATACATTCTGTGATCAATGTGAATGTTAATTCATGACCAAAATTGAGATTATTGATTTAGATCGAGGCAAAAGCACGTTCTCAAGTTTACCAGGTCCATTAAAACATCTTCGACACACAGCAAAATTATAATCTCCATTAAAACGTAAAATGCACATGGTGTGCATCAGTTATCCCGCATTTGTCACCCGACACCCGTCGAATCTCGCCATGATTCACTCTCCACGTTCAACCGCGAGCATTTACGTCGCGGTTAGCTCCTTTTCACCTGGTGTCTCGGAGGAGGCGATCCGCGGAGCCTCCCTGACCGTTTCAATTTTACGGTCTCGATATTTTTATCGGCTCGCGACAAGGTGGGCAGGTGTTAGGCCCCGTGTGGTAGTCTATTTGCCTTGTCTGCTACAGCCGTTTGCGAGCATCACGCTTACGTACGTATGTAAAAGCGGTCGTTTGTGTATTTGAAACACGTCGGTAGGGTTAGCGATGCGGGCTCATTACTGGCACGAGCCAAAGCTTGCGCGCGCGCGCGCTCGTGCCACCGACAGCCTATCGTCTACGGAATCCTTTTCTAACTGTTAGCAGCAATAACGTGTCCTGAATACAGACGTCAGACGAACCGTGCCCTCCTTCTTTCAGCCGATTTCGGGACACCTTGACATTTATTTCGCAACTTTGATATCAGAGCCCCCCAATTCTAGAGAACATCCTCTGGCTGATGTACCTAAATATCGAGACTCGTCATTCCTCGAAGCCGCTGAGACTCTTCCAGAAACACCAAACGCTGGCGCGGACTCTTGAAACAAGCCTAGCTCCTTTGTTGTACGCGTAAAGGGTAAAATCGTCGATAACAGAACATTATGTAAATGTTCTTGGTTCATTTGTTCCCCAGGTCTACCCGGTGTCCATGAGAATATCGAGAGAGCTGTAATCACGCGACAACGGGACATGCGTGTTTCGTTCCTCGGGCAAGAACCGATTATCCTGTCCTCGAAGTCTGTCGCTGATATTTTACGATAAAACGTATCCCGGCCAGAAGTATAATGTACCTTCATTTCCACGTCGTTAGGTAGCTTGTTCAGTTACGTACACCCAGCGCAAAGCATTTCATCGAGAATGTATTAACTAGACTTTTTCTGGAATCATCTTGTTCTTCAGGAGCTACCGGTAGGGTAATCTAACTTGCAAACCTTCAGCACGATTGAACTCCCAATTGCAAATGAATACAACTCTTACTTTGGAGAAGTGTTCTCCATTTAAGCTCCTTTCATTCAATTTAAATTTTTCTGACAACTGTTTAAGCAACCATGAAGCAGAATATGTACGTAGAACACGAAGAACCAAAAGTCTAATTATGTGTAATGCAAAATGTTAGGAAACTTTCAGCTTCCGACGAGATTGGACCAGCTGCAAAGTGATCCTTCATTTTCCTGAACCGCTTTCGACGTCACTGAGAACTGGCTGCCGCGAATTAGATGTGGGTTAGGGATCCCAAGGTCACGGGTACTCGCCTCTCGAAGTCTCCGGCTTCTTGCCGTTCTTTTTCTTCTGTTTTGCCGGTCTGTCTGGTCTCGTCCAGTACGTTTTGTCCCTTCTCCTCTTTTTGCAAGATCCTCGTGAGGCCGCGTGCGTGAGTCCCCGACGCATGCGTTCCTGTCGGTCGCGTGCCGACAACCCCCTCTCCTCTCCTCTCCTCTCCACGTCGAACGACTGCACCGATGGCAAAAATGTCTACCATACTTACCTCAGTGCAAAAAGCAATGACGTGGTTGCCGAAGAATCGCTAATTTCAAGGTTCTGAGACTGGAGACCAGATGAGTTGGATGTCTCAGCTGATGGATCCGAGATTTGAACCGGACACTTGTCCACTCAGCTCTCTTCTAAGTTTATTTTCAAAAAATCATTTAAATCGATGATCCTATAGCCTAGCCATACACCTAGTGAGTAACAGATCAATAGATCCCCCTGATGAAGCAGAACACTTCAGATCGTGCCACGAAGCTCGATGATCAACCGTGAAAGGGTTCACTGCTTAAAGGACGATCGTTTTTCAAGAGAAAGACAGATACGGAGACCTTTCTAACAATGTGGATCGAAACAAGTATTGTGATGCATATTCGCCAGGGTGTTCCGCGTAGGCGAAGGCAAAAAGGTGGGAGGTTGCTCGACTATCTGATCAGGTAAAGCCGCGGGGGGTGGACGTAGCGTCCTCTTCGGCAGCGTCCGATCGTAACCCCTTAAAAAATAAATAACACCTAATCGTCAGCTCGATCTGTCCTGCCAGGACATCAACATCTGCCTGGATCGTAGCTACTCTCTACGGAGATCATCGTAAACTTCAAGCTAGAAGCTGTTCTGGAATATCTTTCAGATACTGTTCACTCAAAGTATACGAAAAGTAGACCAAAAATCCTCATGCCTTCAATGTTCATAATAATAAGTCCTCGAGGTGTCTGGACAGTGGAGCTATCCGCCATTAAAGCATCATAATTGCAAAGTAGGTGTCCAATAATGGTATGGCTACAATGGAGTCTTCTTGAAGACTTCTCCATTCATCAAACGTTCCATAGCATCGATCATCCCTGGATCTCTTCAAGAAACGCTATTTCTTCAGGTGTCTCTTAATGGAGCTGGAGACGGCTATATTTAGCAGGATTCCCTGATTGTCAGGACGAATCGAAGGGAGAAGATTCGAGAGAGCTCGAATCCCGAATAATCGATCTTAGATGGAGCGTTTTGTACGCACGACCACCAAAGAATTTCTGCCTCGAAGGTTCGAAGGGGAGTGCAGAAAAGGCCCACGTGGGAGTCCCGTGGAGATGGACAGGGCCCAAAACACGTTGAGATTGCGATAAATCAAGCGGCGCAAGGTGGAACCGTCTTCTCATGGTGCGGAGAAAAACGGAGGAGAAAGCAGCGGAGAAGAAAAGGGCACGCTCTGTTGTGACTCCGGATGATAATTTGTCCGCCCATTCGGACAGTTTGCGAGTCTCGGGGAATTTTTCTCTCACACACTATACTGGGTTAGGCTGCCCCAACCTCGTACACGTTCTCGATCCTCTTTTTCTCCCCCTGTCCATAACGATCGTCCGTTGCTTTTCTTCCTTTCTGGAGGACACAGGTGCATCCTCCTAGGTGCACTCGTCGCGGAATCACGGTTCTCAGGGATCATCCTTAAAATGTCTTTTATATCATCCTGGGTGCTTTGTGATGTGAAGTAGGAGCCTTGGTTGATTTTTGGAAATTTGTTGCAACGTGGACGATTCCATGTGTCCTGGTCTGACGCTGTATTGACACTTTAACTCCCTATCATTCTAACTGATCTATCTAAAACAAGGTACCTACACTTCCAGGAGAATCTACGTCTATTAGTTCTGTTTCTAGTAGATGATAATGATATCTGAATCAGCTGAGCCCCCTGAGAACTGTTTCTTAGCAAGACAATGCCTATACCCAAGTTAGGGGTGTGCCAGAGTTGGCAACTAAATATTGGGCGTTCTCGACAGGATTTGAAATTTTGGTGCAGCCAATTGTATCGTTTGAAAAATTGTCAATGCATGATTGAGAACATGATAGCATATTTATAACCCAGCAGCCTAGCATGACCCATCTGCCTGTCTACTCCCGTCCACAGGCTCGAGCATATACGTTATCAGACACCACCTTCAGACGCCTGTTAATTATCACACGTACACCAGCTCTTCGAATTACTCTAATAACGTATCCCTGTGCCAGTAAAATATGTCCACGGTCGTTCAACAGGCACAAAGAAGCGCAACTCGGCTCACTCGATTATTCCGCGGTTCTCAGCGTAATTACCAGCGCCAGGTGAATCCCGATGCGGTGGAAAAAAAATCCTAGCAGTCTGCGCTGACGTGCAGACCATGGACACTCGGTGCGCAACATAGTCGGCTAGAAAAATGTCGCAGCTGCAAAAGCTTTAGCACCGAGAACGGTGCAACGTGCATGCGCGACCGTTAGCTCAAGGTGGAAGCCAGCCAGAGAAAAATCCCTATCGATCTCTTCATCGGTTACCTGGATCGACTTGCACCGTAATCGCCGTCGATTAAGACGATCGATCAGCCGACACACGAATCTCCAATTACTTATCTTTGGCCACGCTCCTTATACAGCTTCCTCTCGAAAGATCGGGCCAGTCTTTACGAGCAGGCACAGCCTGCCAAAAGGTATAACAAATGTTTAATCGACGTGGGTGCTAAAATTAACCCCTTAATTATTGTGGAAGGTCGTAAACATTCAGTATGTTGCTGCGGTCTGTGGAGATTGTATAAAACTAAGAAAATATTCATAAACTTGCTTACTACACATGTTACTCTAACGCTCATAGGCGTTTCCTAAGCGTATGCAACCCTTAAGGGTCTGTCTCCTTTTTGACAGAGCTGTATGCCTCGAGACTTTAACAGAGCCTTCTGTGGACACCCTATGTAAACGAACGCGGTTACCCAATTTTTATCCAGAAATTCGTAGATCCAGGATTCGGATTCGATGACGAGGTTATCTGATGTCCTGACAGATTAACGTGGGATCCCAAGGAAGAAGTTGGGGGGTTCTTTATGCTCACGTGATGGATCACTAATATGGGGGTGGACACGCGCATTGTGTCCACGTTTCTCGACGTTCCACGAAATAAAAAGTCGAAGAAGAAGTCGTCCAGGAGTCTGTCGCGGATTCCCAGGCGATTACATCTGTACGAAGAGTTAGCCGGTGAACGCGGTCCCCATTGTTGCGCCCTGTATCGGCAGAGGTCCCTTCGAGAAAGGTCCCCCCTCTTCATCGAGAAAAGTCAATGGTCTCTGGAAGGAATCCGGCTTGAATGAAGACCTCAACGTTTCCGTGGGGCAGCCGGCGCACGGAGGGGCGAAAAAGGAAGGCAGGTAGCCCTTTTTCTGGTAGGTGGGCCAGTCAGACCGCACTCCCGAAACCGGCTACAAAACGTTTTATTTACGCGGTTCGAGGGGGCCCGCCACCCGGGGCTGGCCCTCCGCTCCGTTCTAATTCTGTTTTCTCACACGTCCACCTTTTTTTCTCCTCCGGCTCCTTCCAGACTCGTCTCGTCTTTCTTCCAGGCCCAGCAAGGTGGGATTTCGCGACAAGTGCTACTGTGCTGGCCCGACCTGGGCCCAGATTGCAAGGTGGTTACCCTGAGAAATGGGTTAAGTATTAAGGGACTCAGACGTGAAACCAGATGAAGGTGCATCTTAGAAATAATTGTTTGAGATAAGAAAATAATTATTTGAGTGAGTTGTCAGTGGGCCCAAATGGCTCTGCAGTGTGAGAATGTTAGGAAATGAATTGATTTTGAGGATGGAGGGGTGTAGACACGGAGTTGGACTGTGGTTTGTCCTGAAGGAACAGTTTGAGAGGCAAGTGGTTAATTATTTTTAAAAAATAATAACTGTTGAAGTAAATGGTATGTTTGGGCCTACGTCCTACAGCAAGGTGACCATCCTCAGAAATTAGCCACCACGAAGAGTTAAGAGTTTAAAAATGAAATTTAATTAAGAGTTTAGAAATGAATAAATTTGGATAATTCATCAATTATAAAAATAATAATAATTCTTCAAGTAATTGGCGCTCGTGGGCCCAAATTACACTGGAAGATGGGTCTGCGTCGAGGGTTACGATCTCAGAAAATGACACTGTCCCGAAGAGAACAGCGTTCTGGGTAACTGGTCAATTATTTGAAAAAAATGTTAACGAGCCTAGTTATCGATTTTAATGTCAGCTTTCATGTTTCGCGTGACATTTTTAACAGGGCGCGTAATTTCTGAGCGATGTAAACTTTTTGCCCGGTCCCAACGATCTTGAAGCAGGCACTGTTTAAATTAATTCAGCAGTAAATAATTATCTAGGGCCAATAAAGTAGCGCCGTGGATACGAGTGCGTTTATTATTATCATCGCATGACGCCGTTTCGATAACGTTCACGGCTGCATAATTATTCTTTTACGATTTTCAGTTTTTAAACGCCTCGTAAATCCCCGAGGACACCAACTCTTCGCCGCGGTACGCTCCCATAGTGTCCGTATTATTCACGGCGTGTCTGATGCTATTTTCCACGTTACGAGTAATAGTTCCCGTCGGTGGCTCATTTCTGTTCGGGCCTCGTTTGCGTTACTGTTTCTCGATCCGTGCTCGTTTCAACTATATTTCGTGCGTTAAAAATAGTCAAGGATGTCGTAAAAACCGTGTACACCCGGCGAAGGCTAACCGGCGTGCATTTAATGCAATCCTGTTGCTTTTGTTTCGCGAACACAGTCGATCTTGCTCCTTTGAGCTTCCCGGCGCGTCCGACTCCCGGACTACACCCACCTCTTTCAATTTTTATCCCTGACCCTTTGGACCCTTGGCTTTATTATTATATTTCTGTTGTAATAGTTGCAAAACGACTCAGAGAACGAATTTCAAAAATTGTAATATTTTTCATGGTGTTATTTCGAAGAAAGTAGACTGGGACACTTGAGTGTCATTAAATTTATTTATCCCAAACATAATGAATGCAAGAAATGGCAACTTTTCGTGTTATGACGTGTATACTCGTCACACGAAAAAAGTAATTCCCATTTGCTACTTAATTTAGAGTTTTAGTGAAAAGTAAAACATATTCGTAAGTTTCAGACATTTTAGAATATTTTCAGACAAGAATGAAATAATAAAAAAAACAAACAAATTTTTCCATGTATTTGATTTTCCTTGATGTTTTTTTAATAATGAATGTTTAAGTTTTGTCAATAATATCAATGAATTTCAGCAATAAATTATTCACTGTTCAAAAAAACCAACTGCCATTTCGTTAGAATTTAATTCAATATTACAACAGGTACTGTGTTTGACGAGTATACTCGTCATCTCTTCATTTTTACGACACAACGTAGGTACGCACTTTTAAAATAGAGATATACGGTTACCAGGTTAATGGTGAAATTAGTGAGACGAGAATTTAGTGGAGAAATATGTGAAATGTTTGCTGTTTAAAAGAGATGTTCTCCATCTGAAGTTTGGATGAAACAATTTTCGTTTGATCGGTTTAACTCTTTCGATCGATGGGACACGTGCAGCTCATCTCGAAATCGACTGGTACCCCGCGAAGCGCCAGCTGTTCCATCGAAATTAAACGTCAGTTTAATGTTTGCGCCAAAGTGGACCCTCTCACCTGGACCTCTCGGGGCCCACAGGTATTTATAGCCGGACACCTTACCGGCGTCGACTTCTCCGAACGATCCTCTCCTCCTCGACACGCACTTGTCGGCAATTGCGCTGATTTATGCGATTAATGCCGCGTCATAATGCTTGATTTACGTTTCGACTATGGATTCCATTAGTATTATATCGAATTGCATCGTAAATAAATTTGGCTTCGTAAATTTATCGAAGAAAGGTGGTACGGTGTCCCTTAATGCTTTGGCGAGATTCTAAGGCTTCGATGTCAGGTGCATTGCTATAGAAAGCCATAATTTCGAGCAGCTTCTTTCGTGGGGTATGTTTACAAGAAGTTTGTAAGGAAAAAATGTTTGGAAGTCGAAAAAGTAGCACTTCTGGGGTAGAATATGCTTCTTTAATTTGGTCAGCTGTTTATGAAACACCATATATAGTGTGCTTCGAAATTTTCGGTGCAAACGGGAAGAGGATGTTTGTACAGTTCGAAATAATTGAAAGTAGTACAAGTAGATTTCAATCTCTGCTACAGTAGAGCACAGTAGAGTTGCTCATCCATTTCTGAAACACCCTGTATAGGGTACGTCGAAATTTGTTGTGCAAATGAAGCGGGCATGTTTCCATATTTCAAAGTAAATAAAAATGGTACAGTAGACTTCAGTCACTGCTACAGCAGGGCACAATAAACTTGGTCACTCATTTTTTAAACAGCCTGTACAAGGTACGTCGAAATTTTCACTTCAGCTGGACTGCAGATGTTTAATCAGTTCAGAATAAATGAAAGGTACAGGAAGCTTTTTCGTGATAGCATCCAAGATATCACGAGATCTGCCATTCATCACTTGGTCAGACAAGGCAGCCTGGACGAAAACTCTGCAGAGCACTGGTTCAATTCAAGAAGAAACTCAAAGAATACTGGAAGTATTCCTCCAAAACATGATCCACGGCGCTGTTACTTACTCAGAGCCCTCAAACAGTGAAACTATAACCTGGCTGAACATGGAACATACTCTAAACCGTCAAGGAAGAACCCTTTGCAGACTAGGAAGCCAAGTTCCCTACAGCGGAACTCCAACCAACCTAAAAGATTAAAATCGAACACCCTGTACGAATCAGTTCTTGAACCCTGTGTCGAGTCGCGGAGGCGCGAGCCTTTCTGTTTGTTGGTTTTTCGAGGGTCTCATTGTTCGTCAACATATGTTCCCGTGGGCGTGCAGGAGCGCAGAGAGGAAGAGAGACAACGTGAGGAGAGACGCGGAGGGGTATGGGGCAGGTCGAAGGAAAAACGGATGGACGAGCAGCAGACAGCCAGTCTGGGCATCACCTGGACGAGGAGCACGCGCCTTTCGATCCTCCGTGCCGTGGTGGGAAGGACATGAATATCGATGCAACATGCGCATTGTACTCGAATCCCGTGTTTGCCATAATGCCGATCGTATAACGTCGCCAGGCCACGTAACCGCGCTCACGTCCAGTCACGATGAATGCAGGGGCCGCATGGAAAATCGGGAAAACCCCTTTGCGACGCAATGAAAATCCTTTTAGAACTGCACCGGTGCTGGAGTCACGGGATCCACCGGGACAATGGCTGTTTTTCGAGTGTTGCGGCATGTCTGATCGCAATTAGGATACGGAGACTGTCTGGGGGACTGGTACGTTCAGGGAGATCCTCTTCTGAGCGTGTGTTTGGGGATAGATGGTTCTGAAAGGTGGTCTGCTGGGAATTTGGAGGCTGGGGTTGTTGGAGGCAGAGGTGGAGGCTGACGCAGAGGCTAGAAGAATTAGGAGTTCATTGATTTATTCATTTACAAGGGACATTTTTAAAGTTAGTTCCTCAGCGTTAAAAGATAGACAAAGTGTACATTCCAACATTTTTTCTAGGTCCAATAGATAGAAATAGGGAGACTTTTTTAGATCTATAATGAAATAGGTTTTTTGACCCCAACTGCAGGAGATGTTTTCACCCCTTCAATATGGACGTTTGCCAATATAAAAGCATACATGTCGAATATTTTTTAGAGTCCTATAACATACCTAAATAGCATAAAAATCAGCCTGTGTCGATTGGGTGATGTTCCTCGTTAGATTGCATAGGATTTTTGAGTCTTTATATCTAGCTTCTGCAGTAACGAGTTCATTCAAACTGATACATATAATTTAATTGACTATGGCTTGCATTTATCCAGTCTATCATGAATATAGGGAGAATTATAACATCTATGAGTCAAATGAGATTGCTATATTTCTTCTTAGGCAATTTTATAGAACAGTGGTACACTAGCTGATAGGTATTTCTAAACATAAAATTAAAAAATAATTAAAAGAAATAATAGAAATATACAGAGTGAGTGTAAAGTGGATAACCCTAACTATAGGAGCATATTTCGAACACCCTAAGGAAGAGTGTAGATCATATGTCACACATGAATCAATCAGCAGCTGAGGAGTAGGTCCAATTAGAACGATACCTTTTCAAGGCTGTTCAGGTTGGTGAAGCATTCTGTTTCATTTCTTGAAATCGAGGATGCTGATCGATTGTCAACTCGAAGGACAGTGGCGAATCTGAGGCTTGATGATCGTAACATGGCAAAGGGCGATCGACGACCCCGAAAAGTCTGGCTGGTTTATCATGGACCGTTCACCTCTTATCGAAACGCCAATGATCCTCAGGGTCAGCCAATGGCTTTTCATTCCTCACGGTTAATCCCCTCTTAAGCCTCGATAAAGACCGCCCTTAAGGATCAAGGATTCGTGGATTCCTCGCCTCAACGCTTAATTATTGCAGCCTCGAATTATCTGCTGCTAAGCAGAGCCTAATCTCTGGCTTCCCTCTTCGTGCCACGAGATCACGTGCGGACTGCTGTTTCGATTTTTTCGTTGGGAGTACTTTATCGGTTTCTTCGGGTACCTTATGATCCTCACAAACGTTAGCATTCTTTTCTGATTTCATTACAGTCTTCAAGTTTGACCATGCACTTCAATCTCACCCTCTGTAAATCGATGAAAATTATTATTTAAGTGAATCAATTTTTAGTTAAAAATTGAAGAGGAACAATACGTATTCTGTTCTGTTGGAAGCATATTTAACTTCTTCAAGAACGAATTCATTGGTCTTAGAAAAAAATATTCCTTACCATTCGGTAGTTTGAGAAAAATAATTTTTAGTGATCACGTTTTTATTGGGGGATGTACTCCTTTCTCGGCCTGGTCAGAGGCTAAACTTTGAGAATTTTTTATGAAAAGGCTAAACAGCGTATCACTATGAAACTTTGTAGACGTATTCGCATATGTTTAAGCTACATTCACGAATTTTTGTACATTGTTAGCATGTAAACTACAGTAATTATTAACGAAGGAAGTAGACAAGTGGAAAAAATTGTCGCTGAAGTCATCTGCAATAAATAAAAAATCTGTCTACTTCTCCAGTGAATAATTATTACAGTTCAGATGATAACAATGTACAAAAATTCATGAATGTACCATAAACATACATAAACAAATCTCCAAAATTTCAAAAACGTATGTTGTTCAGTTTTCTCAACAAAAATTCCCAAAGTATACCGTCAAAACAGGCCGAGAAGGGAGGATACCCCCTTAACACTGCCATGTCCCCAATATATAAGTGCCACTTGGACGCAGTAATTATATATTTAATCACGTATCTAATAAATTCTAACAGATCCAGTGAACAAGCTATGAGAGATACTGATACTGTCGAATTTAAGGTAATATTTATTTCGTACACAAATGTGAAAAGTTTGCCACTTTCAGCTAGCCCAACCTGACAATCAAACTGTTCAAGAACACAGTGTTCAAGCCACACAGCTTGCTTGCCCATTCGGAAGTGAATTTCGCAGCGGTGACTGGAGTAGGTGCTAGTAAACAGTGCCGTAAAAAATAATGGCGGTCGGATGATCGCGTTGCAAAACTGGTCCGCGAGGTCAGGGGTCGGGCGTCGATGAGATACCGCGGCAGGTCTGGCAATTTTCGATCGGAAGGGAGGCAGCAATGTAATCTGGCTGGACGGGGGACGGGTGTCGGGGCACGGAGAAAAGAAAAGGAGAAAAGTATGAGCGCGCGAGAAGAATCGCGGGAGCATCTGCTCGCCTCGGAATCGCGAAAAATTCGCGGGAAAAAAAGAATCCTCCAGGCAGCTGCTGAGGCTATCGTCACGCGACACGCGCCAGACGATTTTTCAATCTCCTCGCGAGCGACTGGACACGTTACACGTGGTCCAAGGACGCTCTTCCTGCCGTCTGATCATTCTTTTTTTTTTTATTCTACAGAAAGGCTGCAAAAAGTATGGACGTAACGGGTAATTTCGCGTTCAAGTGTGTGGGGTGTTTTTTAATTTCCCTGAAGTGCTGCAGCGGTGAGTCCTCGGCACAGAAATGTAGAAAGAGGTTTGGAAGCGGAGATTTTTCTAAATTTCTACAGCTGGACTGCTTGCATGATTGGAAACATCTGGCTGGGAGCTTGCATAAATTTCTTCACTTACCAGTAACTATTAGGTGCACGTGTGAATACAGGGTGTCCAAGCAATAGCAATGCCACCGAGGAAAAGGTGATTCCTTGTATGAAAGTGAATCGAAATTACAGAATGGAATTTCTGGATTCAGCACTATGAGTTTCAGATACTCGACCTTTGGATTACAATCAATTTAAGCATAGATCACCGGTTTAATGTGATCCTACAATTACGGATCACGTTAGATAATATTTGGCTACATGTATGGACAAAAGGAGAGGTTAGGAATATTTTATTATCAGTTCCCTCTTCTATATTTCGTTAAATTAGTCAGATAATCAATGTTAAAGTTTGCTTCCTCTAGAGAAACTGTCCATAGCAGCTTGGCCCTCAACCGCTTGCCACGCTCTTGCACTTGCATGAAAGCAGGTGTTACAGTGGAGCGCATAAACTCTATCACAGCTTCAACATTAATATCTTTTAACCTACTGACCGCCTGCGTAGATCTTGATAACATGATCAATCAACGTGGAATGGCTCTCTAAAGTCTGAGACAACGCATCAACAGCGCTCCTCATCGGTATCCAGAGACCTCCTTCCAACAGACATCTGTAGTCGGTCTCAGTATCGACAGGATTAAACAGAAAAAAATTATTCAAGATCTCCAAGAGGAATGGCTGGGGGGACGCAAAAGAAAAGCCAAGAACTTCGGCAAGAACGAGCTTTAAAGGATGAAGGATCGTGGCTGGGGAGAAATGTCGCGAAATCCCCGTACAAAGACACCGCTTGCTCGTTGAGATCTCTATCAAAGGCGGCCGATCGCAAAAAAGCGGAATCGGTGGCGGGATCGAGGCGAGAACGACGTCGACCTTCTTTCGAGCACATCAGAAGCGTGTCGGGAAATAACAGGTTGCTGGTTTCCATTTAACTGGCGACCAGTTCGTCTGGTATAACTGACCTACGCGCGAAACGGGCCCCGCGTGGATCCGAAACTGGTCAGCGACGATCAAGCCGACGATTTCGAGAACGCCGTTCGATAACGGCCACCGAATTCGCCCCGAGGAGCAGTGTCGACGAACTCCGCGTTCCTAACCTCTTTCCACAGGGGGGGGGGGGGGGGGCTTTTCGTTCCTTTTTCCCGAGTTCCGGAGAGCCTTGAGAAAATATTTGACGTGCAAGCAGGCCTGAGGTCCTCCCTTAGACCGAGCGTTGCACTGTTATTAAGGTGTGCTGATGTTAAAGGGAGCCGCAGACTGCTCGTTAAGTGATTATGCCCGAAAGATGAATCGGATCGACGTGCAGCGATCGCGTAGAGTTGGAAAGATAGGCGGAGAGCTTCGATCGGGTTTGATTGAGAGATCATGATCGTCAGCGACGTGTCTGTGGTCTTGGTTAGGTAATCGTACGGTTGGGTTCATTGTTAGGGGGTTCGAGCTCCTTTGGACACCCAGTTGACGCTGGTTGGAAGTTGGGAGGTTTGTACCTAGCAAGTCTAAAGGCCTCAGATGCTGCAGTATTTTTTATTAATTTTTGAGGATCTCTTGTTAGATTTTATTTAAGAATTTTCTGTTTTGAGAGAAGATCTGGTAGTCCATAAGCTGGAGGGATCATACTTTCATTATATCTGTAACATGGAGTCTTCTACCTTTCGTGACAACACCCCTATGTTGTAGCTGGTTAATCTTGGTATTTTTAATGTCAACACTTCCTCAGCTACTGACGTGATAGGACGTCTGTTCATGACACCATAGCTGGTTGCTGATGACGTAATATTACGTCTCTTAACTGCAATGAACTTAACCATAGTTTGGCTGTACAGTCCAGGTTATGCAGTACTTTTCACTCCACTTTCCTGTCAAGTATAGAATTAATGAATTTTAGTATTCTTCCAATGTACAAATTTAGCAATATCTCCATATAATTTGTAGAGGCTATTTATTCCAATTTCAGATTAGGTGTTCCAAAACAAATTTTGAAGATTTTGTTCTTTTTCCAATGACAGAATCCCGCGGGAACCAGCCTCAGACAGAAATTACTGATACCGGCTGCGGAAGTGTCAATATAGGGGACCAGGAAACATTGATTTAAGGTTAGGTTTCTAACCGCCCATTCGTCATTACACGTACTATTATAAAATGTTTCTTCAGGACAGCGTGTGCGATATTATATGTTTGTAGTACCTATTGATGAACCGCATTGATCTTTCGTTGTCCGAATTTTTCGAGGTTAAGAATACCCTGGATGTCTCACTTCTACTCTATCGTAACAGACATAAGTTTTACATTCTTTAAAATTTGTATGCTGAAGTATTCCATCTTTCTTCTACAGCCTGATCTTTCCTTGATCAGTAGAATCTTTTTATTTCTCATAGGTATGAACAGAATTGTTTGAGGTTAAGAACACATTGCCTGTCTCATTTCTGCTCTATCATAACCGGCATAATTTTTACATGCACTCATGCCCAACCATTTTTTAATATCCGTATACCAAAGTATCCTACTCTTCTGCTACAGTCTGTTTCCTTGATCAGTAGAATCTTTTTATTTCTCATAGGTTTGAACAGAATTGTTTGAGGTTAAGAACACATTGCCTATCTCACTTCTGCTCCATCATAACCGACATAATTCTTACAGTCAGTCATTCCCAACCATTGTTTAATATCCATATACCAAAGTATCCTACTCTTCCGCTACAGTCTGATGTTTCCTTGATCAGTAGAATCTTTTTATTTCTCATAGGTTTGAACAGAATTGTTTGAGGTTAAGAACACATTGCCTGTCTCACTTCTGCTCCATCATAACCGGCATAATTTTTACATGCACTCATGCCCAGCCATTTTTTAATATCTGTATACCAGAGTATTCCACTTTTCTATGACAGTCTGATAGCCGTGCGTAGTCCAGTCAGCTGGTGGAGGACGAGGCGAAAGTCCCCTCAGCGGTGGAGTAGTGGGGCGGTCGGTTCTTTCGCCGTTCCGAGTATAATTAACCTTCCACGCAGTCCAACGAATCGTTCGCCGGTTTTTCGCAACGATTTCGCAGGCGAACGACACCACGTCGGCAGATTCATAGAATCTGTCACAGCTGAGACGTACAAATCGGTTGTGCAGTATCATTCATAAACTCTTCGAATAGATTGACATTTCGAACGTTACTGGTCGTCGGTCCAGTGTGGATATCGATTTTTTTTCGCGATACATAAATCTCGTGTACGCGGACAAACTGCGTCGACGTGTTCGTCAATGCCCCGTGACAGGCAGCCAGTCAGACAGACGGTGGTTTTATGAATCGTAACGGAAATCGTAAGGAATCGAAGGCCTTGGACCGGGTCGTACTCTTTCTTTCCTTCTTTCTTTTGTTTCGCTTTTCCTTTCATGTTGCAATGCTTTCAAATTGCTCGGTTCCCCGGCGACGATCACTCCAGATAAAGTTGGCGCGCTTATAAAATACCTTTTGAATTATTTACCAACCGGCCGCGTATGCACCTCACTGAATCATGCGGACGTCATCTTGCGATCGAAGACAGAGTAAAAATCTTGCACCGTATGAAAAACGCCCAATCAGAAATCGGATTTTTAAGGCGTAGGATACTGCGGGACCTGGAATGTACCGATTAGTTGGCAATAGCTGCGTTCGCATGATCCAATTTTTTGAATAAACGAACGATTACTCTTTGGGATGATAGATGTGATGTTCATGATATTGTGAATTGTTAATATTAATGATTTCATTTAAATTTCCGCTACTGGGGGATTTTATACTGTTTTGAGGGTGGTTGGTGAGATTTTACCACAGCTTATGGTTTCAGCTTTTTGTTTTTTAGTATAATATGTGGTCTCTACGTATGGAATGTTATATAGGGAGCTTGTATTCTGATATATCATTAACCATGTATTGTATGAATGATTCTGAGTAAAAAGGTTGTGATAGACATCGGATTACGAGCATCTGAAAATTGCTATAATTTCTGGATTGTCCAGAAATGTTCCTACAGACAATTTTCTAGTAGAATAATAACACTATACATTGTTTAAATATCATAATTCTGAATGTGACAATTTTATTCTAAAACTTTACAAGAAATATATAAAAATATGAATAGAGATAAGTAGAGCAGCTATTTGACTATAAAACGAGCACAGGCTACTCTATGTAACTATAAAAATATTTACTGTATACATTCTGGTATCACAGTAAAATAAATTTAATTACAGAAACCTCTTGCCAATTAAGCTATAAATAATTGAAATATCTGTTAATAGATTTGATACATATTAAAGCAAGAAGTTTAGGTTCTCATGGTCCTGTGACTTTCTCAGAAGAAATAATCGATCGACGAATCGAGGCTCATGATTATGGAATAAAATTGATGGCATACAAAATTCGCCGTTTAGAGTGACAGACTTTTCCCAAGCTCTCGTCAAGTACTTATTGACACACCCTGTCTCGCAGTGTGCGAACACAGCGGTCGCTACAATAACCTCGTTCAATCCCTCGAAAACTCGAGTGGCCGGCACAAGCGCTCTCCTAAATTTCGTCGAACAACCGATTTCGTCTGGGTGTCAAAGAAATTAGGAAACTAGCACTTCGAACGAGTCGAAAAGTCGAGTTCCATCAGGAAAAAAAATTTGTCGCTGTTACAGGAAACTTGTTACTTCAAGATCACCCGTCATGGAGTTATAAAAATGACTAACATTTCCTTGTCTGTATAAAATATTTTTTGTAAATAATATCTGAATAAGAAAACCTATGAAAAATATTTAAAAAAGTATAGTTAAATATAATTAGAGCATTGAGAGTTGAAATGAAATTTTCTTCTCTTCCATTTTTAAAGTAGAAATATTTAATGAATTACTTAAGGCAGTGATGGCTACGGGAGCTCCGGCTTTCCCCCACTCTAGGTCCATTCCCCTCGTTTCAGTTCCCCCAGTTCCCCCTTGGTCCATCGACGTCACAGATCACAGCCTATATGAGGGGAATGGACCTAGAGTGGGGGAAGGCCGGAGCTCCCGTGGGCATCACTGATTTAAGGGGAGGTTCTAGTCTAGAGCCCACAAAAATAGTTCATTTTTAGAAATTAAGGGAGAAACCGCGACAGATAATTAAAAATAGTTTTGGCAGCTCACTAAGGATGCCTTAAACTATAGAAATTTATATACTATGTTATTTTTAATTCAACCTTGTTGATGGTACTGAAGAGTCGTTGAAATTGAGGACTCAGAAAAATCTTTGACGGCCACTAATGTTTTCTGAACACTAATTTTTGAACCTTCTGCAAATATTCTTAAATAACTACCCATTTTGCATTACTGCCTTTGTATTGAATATTCTACAATTTCCACTTTATTACCACTTGAAACATTTACTTGTTTTATATGAGTGTTATTCGAATGTATGAAGTCACGTATATGTGACAGCGTCTATCAAATTATTAATTAAAAATGTCGTTTCAAATACATGTTAAAGTGATAATTTTTTGATAATTTATCTTTTCTACCAGTCGAATTGCACAGCTGAGAAAAGAAATCGAGATTGTCGATAAAATCGACAGAAGAAAAAAAAAATGTCGATTCGGTTGCAAGTTCACGATCAATTTCCTCGCGTCAACGAGCAACATTCGTCGACAATGGCACCGGGAGCGCCTTTTTCTTCTCTCGAGCCACCCATCTGCATTTCTTTATCCCAAGTTGGTACGTTGAGCAAAACCCCTGCTTCTTCGACTGCAACCCCCACTGTTTGGACAAATTTGATGTTATCTGTTTCTTCGCCTTAACAGCGGAGAACTGCACCCGAGTCGCTCAGATTCGATCTGAACGGACGATACCCCGACTGTTACTACTTTCAACAAAAGATCGATCATCGGTCCGTCGATATTTCAAGACATTTAGGCCGTTTTTCAAGCTACATGTTCGCTGCAATAAAATTTTCGGATTCGACAGGTTTCCTCGAGCTTTCAATACGAGACAGAGCATGCCCAGTAGCAGAGAAAAATCAGGGTGATTGTTTATGTAATAATAAATAAAAAATGTGGAATAAGGTCCATTCGTACGGAGCTTCGTTTTCGAGAAAATAATTTTGAAACTTCATGCAGGTGAATAGGATTTGTGTTACCTTCATATGATTATTAATTGCTTAAGTATTTATTTAATAACCACATTATATAATTAGTTATTTTCATTTTAAATGCAAGAGATTTTTACATATTATTTGTTATTCATTATTATTGTTATTGTTACTTGTTATGTAGGTAGCTGCAGTTTAATATCAGTATAGAAACGAGCAGGATATTGAACTATAAAATACAAAATTAAATATTAATGAGCACAAAAATTGTATTAAAAATTAGGTAAATAGATAGTGCAAAAAATTGCATAAATTGCAGACATACCTAATGAATTTTTTATATTAGACAATATTATTATTCTCCTTACTTTCTTTCTTTCTGTCCTCCTTGTGTCCGAAATAAAGTTTCAATCAGTTCTATAATTCTTCTATACTATATAACTACATTAATTATTATAAAATTGTACAAACAGAATGGAAATCTGTACAAAAGATTTGAATTCTACATTTTCCATTTAGAACCGTGTATTTCTCCATGACAGTACCAGTTATGGAACATCCTGTACCTTCACCACATTCGGTCTCGCGCTTCTCCGTCGCATAATCTCCAACATTTTCCTTTTTCCGAACACGGATTTAAGACGATTATGGGAATTAAGTCCCCCGACGTTTTCCGTGCACGTGTAAACGTTCGACAAATCGGCTGAATCGGAACAGGTACCTCGACGTCCTCTCTTCGATCATGCCACTTTGACGTTTGAATGCGTGAAACGTTCGATTTTCCACCGGTCGAATCGACCCGGTTTTCCTGGGGATTAGCAGGTCGGGTCCACGGAATTTTTATAGGGAAAACAGCCGCGGGGATCGAGTTACCCCCATGGAACGGAAGCGCGCTGGAAATTTCGACGAAAGATTCACGCGCGCTTCGATTTTTCTCGCAAATCCGCTCGATTGTGCCGTTTTCGGCTGCCGCAGGGAGGATTATTGGTTCCGTACATTCACACGCGGAATTAGAGCGATTTTCGTGATGCTCAGAGGCTCCAACCGATATTTTGAAGACGCGTGATCGTATACGGGCCATTTCAGGGCTCGAGAGCGCGGTCTAAGGGTTGTTTCTCGAACGCACTCGTTGCACAATGTAACACTATCCCCTTTTGTCGGGGGCAAGTCTTGGAGTGTCTTTAATGCGAAACCAAGCGGCGTTCTTGTATTATTTTGTCGTGAATAATCCCTTTATAAACGACCCAAGAGACCTCCGCTAGGTCCTGTGCAGTCCAGATTCTACTTCTGTACGGATAAACGAACATCCACGTGGAACGCGGCTCGAACGACCGCAGTGTGCGCAATAGTTCACCCTTAGAGATCGTCGATACTAAAGAGAAATCTGTGGGCTCTCCTTGTGAAAAGAATATTCTTTTGTACATTAAAGATTTCGTTTTTCAACCCTCCTGTTAGTGTAAGGGGTGGTGAAATGGATGAGTATAATTTTAATTAGGACAGGGGATGTTTGAGAGGAAAACAATTATAGTGGAATCGTAATAGTTGGGAATGATTGAATCTGGCTGTATGCAAATTGTTGAATAGCCTGTTATGAGAATAAGAAAAGTAAAGAGGTATTGTTTATTTTATATGTTGTAATTAATTATTTTGATTGAAAGTCTTAAATTGTGAAGACAGCAACTATGGTTAGCTGTTGTGAGTAGTATAGGAAAATTCGTGGAATTAAGCTCATAGGTTATGTCGATGTACACTGCGGTTCATAAGTATGAGGACATTTATTAAACAGAAGAAGAAAAATTAGGTAAAATATGACAAATATTTGTCAAAAGTTGCGCGTGTCCTAATACTTATGGACAACACTGTATATTGTCATGTATTAAAATTCTGTCCTGTAGGTTAGGTGGATTTGTTTTAGCAAAATAGCTATGAGATTCAGTGAGGCAATTTTGTTTAATTTTCACTGTATTAAAATTTTAGGACTCATTGTTTAAATATTTTCAGCGACGTATTGTTACTCTGTTCTATAAGTTCCGAATTCGAATCTCCTTGAATCGAGGAACACTTTTTATTCTACTAATTTTTGACCTAAATTGGAGCTCAAAGTCTGATCGACTCCAAGTCATTACCTAACCCAACCCAACGCATGTGTATCATCGTTGTCGAGAATTATGAATGCAGGAAATGGATTTCGAGAGTGCAGATGCAACATAAATTTTCTTAGGTGTGCGGATGTTTCACGTTTCGTGGACATTTCGAAAACCGAGTACTGGAAGGGACAATGAATACTAACGAGCATCCATGGACATTTGCGACGCGTGCCAAAACATTTTAGGGTCACCCCTCCCGTAGTGATCTCTGTCCCTTTGCCCTATGAATATAAAATTTATGGTTTGCTTGGAAAAAAAATTCATTACGTTCACGGATGCATATACATAGCAGCTAACCTAACCTTAAAGCATCACAAATAAAGTTTCGGTCAGATATATTTATTTAAATGTAGCATATTTCTAAAATCGTATAAACTCTTACGATGGACACCTAACCTAACTCACCTTGATTAAAGATGATCCAAACGAATCCATGTTTATAAAACACAGTTGCAACTTCGCTTACAAGTATTCTTTTATCGAATTCATCTCCTGTGGTGGATCCCTCTGTAACTAACCTAACGTAAATTGACCTAACCTGACCACAGTGCAATGGATATCCTGTATACAGTAATCTAACTGAAGCTGACCTAACCTAATCCACACTAAGCCAGCCTAATCTTCATAATCTGATCTAAGCCGAGTTGTACAATCTAAACAAATCCAACCTAACGCATCCAGTCCATATTGTACATAACCTAAATAAAGTTTACACACAACTGTGTATTTGTTAGGCTGCTTTGAAACCCTGTTAACTCTGGCTCCTTTACACCCTGAAAAAGTATCTGCCTAAGTATCCTTCGAACTGACTGTCACTGCCAAATGAAGCTCCAAGCACAAGAACAAATCTGACCAGAGAAATAAATAATAAAAGCGTAATAAAATAAATGAATAAAAAAGAATCAAACCCTTTACTCTGCTAATATCATTTCATGGAGTTCATGGTTTTGATTGGAAGAGTGTCTCGGTTATAATAGAGACAACAGTTGATGAACTCGGTAATCATCCCAATGACTGCACTATTTACCCCCTACCCAACGCAGACTGCCCCAGTGTCCCGGAAAATTTGTTACATATTTTCCGTGGTTCCGGTGCGGCAGGGGGCGACGGATTTCACTCGAATCGGACGTTCTGCAGCACGGCCACTGTTTTCTGCAGCACAATGAGATCCTGAAGTGTCTTTTAGTGCACTCGGTAGCATGGCCGTTCAATGGTAGCCGCTCACAAATGCGCAGCGGGGTGTCCGGCTCTCTCGAGATTCGCTAGTCGATATGAATCGAGTCCTCGACAGGGAAATCGTTGTCGATCGGCCTGGAGCCACGGCCACGTGGACCTGATCAATACTTCTCCGGCCGTGGAAGAACTTAATATGTTTATTGCTGTGAGAATGTTACAGTCGGATAGCCGGTAGATTTTTATCTGACGTCGCCTTCTAAGCTCGCGATTCGGGATCCTTTCTCGCCGACCTTTTGACTTTTCCTCGCGTTTACTCCCTTTTCCTCCTGCTTTTCATCACCGGGTTAATGGCCCGCCGTACTCGGATGCTGCGGTGTCGTTTTTCTCCTTAACGATGATGGCTGGGTCGTTGATGGTGACAGTTTCTCGTCACACGGTAGAATCTTGATCTGGTTTTGTTTTTTTGTTAGTGACAGGTTTCATAAAGAAAGGTTTCGTAATTCAGAGGTGTGATCAGGAATTTTCGTGTCAGCAGATCAGCAATGGCGTAGCTGAGCAGAATTTTTGGAAATTTGTTCGCTGATACATTTGTATAGGCAATTATTGGGGACTTTTACGGGTATCAGTTTTAATATTTTATTATCATTAGTAAATCTAGAATTTTCTGTAGATGCCTCTGTTTCTCAAGTCAGAAAATAATTCTGGTCAAATCAGCGGTTAATTTCCGTTTTTATTGAAGTTTATTTTCCGTATGGAGGGAAGTGAATTTTTTTAAATTGTCCTGATAAGGAAGATCGATCAGAAAAGGCGGGAAACCTTAGAATTACCTCTTCTGCCATCTGTGGTTAAAATAGAGAGCTTAACACAGTCGGCGATACATCTCGATCGGCCGTGCAGACTGGTGTCACGCAACCCTTCGAATGTCTTGAGTTTTTGGCGAAACGAAAAGAGATACGCCATTCTAACAAAGACCAGCGTGTTCGGCATGAAGTTCTGCTTAAGATAGGTTACTCTTATCAATGTTGAATCGCTGGTCTCGGAGCCAGAAATTAAAAATCGAAGAACACCGAAAAGCCAGTTCGAACCAATACAGTAGGATGTGACATGAGAATGGTTAGAGGGACCTACCACCCTAAATCCGTGTGACACAAAAATGCATTGGATGAATGGTCCATTCTATTCGAATGTCGATGAGTTTATAAAAAATTAATCATAAAATAAGATTGTTCATGAGAAATAAATTCTCTGCAGACTTTACGTTCTTTATTCCAGACAAAATGTCAAGAATTAATAGAAAAACGAACGAAACGAAATCCCAGTTTGCCGACCATCACACAGGATACCCCAAGGAGAAGAAAATTAACATAGCTGCAGTCGATAACACAGAAGTCAGGTGGAGAACTGAATAATAACAATAATTATAAATAAAATTACAAATTAAAATAGTGTATCAATTAATTTATGTAAAACCTAGGGCACAGTTAATATCTCGCATTGAAAACGTAACCTTGAACATAATTCAACAAATATGTTCTGGGCGATTACCAAAAATTTCTTCTTCAACTTCACTGACTCTGCCGGATACCCAAAATGTCGAAGGAACGGCTACTTCCAGTTGCTCCTTAAATTACGAATCATTTCAATGCGAAGGCTCAATGACAGCCACTGATGAAACGGAAGAAAATAATAATAACACCAACAGCAAAAGAACTGTCAGCAGTTTTGCTTCGAAAAGGGGCAAAGACAAATTTGCATTGATGATAACTATAATGGCCACGTCTCATCGTTTGTTAATTACAAACACCACTATAACGAGACGGTCCCTTTACTATGATCTGAAAAACGAAAGCAGTTCTTATTTGGTACCGGAGCAAAGATACGTGGATCAGGCAGTGAATCACGTGGCTAATTTGTTAAATTGTGCACCGTGGGATCTGAGTGAGTCTCTCAATTAAATAATATTGATCCTCCAAAATATTAATATGGCGTCGTGGTTTCTTATCTCCTGAGAAGCGATCAGTGGCGCCACCGCGCGGTCCTTCGAATGCAGCGAACTAATAAAAAAATAACGAATTATTTAGACATTCTGCCAACATCAAAAGGATTAGCCGCCGGTGAATTAACGATAACACTAATTGACAATCGAGTGATCGATTGCACGGTGCCTGGAGGTGCCCTAATCCCTCACATGGTGTCAAATTTAATTTCCCTCCAGACGAGAGCCAGATTTGTACTGATCGTCGAGAAGGATACGGTTTTTCAAAAATTATTAGAAGATGATTGCACTGGATCATTGAATTGTATTTTAATCACTGGGAAAGGATACCCGGACGTTGCCACGAGGATGTTAGTTAAATTGCTGTCGGAGAAGATGGAACTTCCGGTGTACATGTTGGCGGACGCCGACCCCTTCGGCGTGGACATTATGTGTGTCTACCGGTAAAGTGATAATTAAAAATTAAATTGGATGCTTGTAATTGTTCTTATATGTATATTAAACTTTTAGACTTATTTGAATCTGTTTATTCGTCAGAATTAAAAGAGGACACAGTACTATAATATTTGTAATTGTTAAGAATACGTCAGATTATAGTAGAGTGTCATATAATTATAATTTAAATGCTGCAAAATAATGGCACCAAACCTAGTGGTATCACTTTCTATTTTTTGCATAAATTTACAATTTTTTTACATAAACACCAAAAATAGTACAGTGTAGCGTGAAAACATTGCTTGGAACGATTTTAAAAAACACCAGTACATATTTTATTAAACATTTGACAAACTTAACTTTTACAAATTTCACAAATTTAAATACAAGTCGATATTAAATACGACAAACTGGGCTCCCAGAAGACACAAACAAGAGAATAAACAGTTTTCTATGTTTTTTCGGAAATTAGTTTCGGATCGGCGAATTTGTCGAAAGAAAATGAAAGTTTGGCGTGCTCGAAAGTACTGTGGCTTGGAGTTCATCCATCTGAATTGCTCGTTTTGGGGGCGAGCACGGTCCCCCTCACGGAATTCGATTTATCAAGATTGGCAGCCATCGAGAGTCGACCTTACATGAATGAATCCTTTCTGAAGGAGCTGAGAATCATGCGAGCAGGGAAAGCGGAAATAGAGAACGTGTCTTCTTTCTCCAGGAAATTTTTGATCACCTATTTATCTTGCAAAATTAAAGGAAACGACTGCATTTAAATGTGCATTAAAATACTTCAATATAAAATATAAAGATACCTGTCATACATTATTTATCAATTAATGATTACACTGGATTGTAGTTTTAGTACACTTCATCTGTAAAAAAATTGTCTTTAATCAAATAAATTTATTATTATTATAAATATGTGCCTTCAGTGCTCCATATTCTTGTACCTCAGATTTTGCAGACAGAAATTCTGATTGTTTAACAATTGTCCCTTCGTAGCTGTCGCAGCTGTCCTCCAAATTGATCAATTCCGGTATTTTGCAAAAGGATCCCAAATAAACAACGCTGTTATCCGAGGATCGCCTCGAAACAGCGAGAGGATCCTTTAAAATCGATTCAGAAACAATTTTTCTCACACTCTTCGACCTCGTCGCGTAATAATGACTGTACGAACTTAACAAATCATGAAATTGTTAACAATTCTCCCTTGGGAGGATAAACAAATAATTTTGCAATATTAGAAACGATTTTACCGATTTTCTGTGAACGTCGAAACGGACTTTCGTTTCCTTTGTTGAATTTTTAGTATGCTTTTTCTGCTGGATCGTCTCAGAGACATAATTTTTGAAAAAGAAAACGAAACTTAGGTTACGTAAAATTCTATCGAAATGAATATGTTGCAGTCGAAAAACTTTCTTATGTTTTCTTATAAAAGTCGAAGGAATTTTTAATTCGATGAAATTCGTCGGTAGACGAGTTCATTCGTCTGCAGATTCAGGTGACAGGGATTCAGTACGGCAGATAAAACAATACAGGTCTTCAGGTAATGTAACAGTTTATTGAAAACACTTTTTTGTTCGTCCGCCCGTTGTTCGGGCCGAGCCTCGCTGATATTAAAAAACGCAGAGTCTTAGTAACATGATTATCTCGTGGGTGTTACGTGGAATAGAACTTGAACGATATCCGCGAAATCGGCGTACCGTTAGCCTAACTCGGTTGATTAAACAATTTCCGACCTGTTGTTTCTGAAACATAACTGAGAAAAAATGTTCAATTCGTTAGAATCGAAGCTGGAAAATTTATTCTGAAAAAGTGTTGAATATTTTATTACAAAAATTAATCAGCTGTTTAATATAAATGTACCTATAGTTAATAGTGAAGAAGAAATATTAAATTTGGAAGAATTCAGAAATCTCTGAGCAAAAGAATGTTATCTATATTTTTGTTAAAAATTGTTAAATTTAAAGAAAAGTTAAAATAGGAAAATTATTTGAATTAATTTAATAGGGCTTCTTTTTAGTGATTAATACGGGCTTTCAGTGGACTGAGTAAATGTTTGAAATTGTTAATAATTTTGAGCATTGGTGGCCGATTTCGTGGATGTTCGAACCAGCAGGTCCGTGCGAATATCGTAAAAAATCGAGTCGAAACAATCCGCGTGGCCTCGATTCCCACGAGAAACAATGATCGAGAACGCCATCTATATATCTCGAACGATAATCCGCTGGATAATCCGAGCAAATGTATATAAAAAACAATTTGTCCGAGCACAATCGAATCAACGAGTCGCCGGGCGAATTCGACTCAACGCTTCCGAGTTCAAATGGCCGACGCTTCACGCAAAATTCGGTTACCGAATTCTTTCGAGCTGCTAGAAATCATCCTTCTTCGAGGATTTCCGATCTATTAGGGTGAGTAGGCCATTTCTGAAGCTGAGTCCAAGCTAATCGACAGCGTTAACGTTCAGATCGATTCATTTTGGATTTCTAGTTGAGGAGAAATGATTTTGTGTCGACTAACTTGGGTGTCTTTACAATAATTCGGTTGGGTAGGATTCTACTGTAAACGTTTTTTGGAAAAGGAAGAAATAGTAACTTTAAGTGCATTTAAATATAGTATATAACAATAGGAACATAATGCAAAAAGTTAAATTAAAATAAAGAAGTTCATTAACGCAGTTGGACCCAGTTTCAATTATGCGTTACTCGAACAGTTTCGTTGTTGGCTGCTTTTCTAACACCTCGACATTCGAGTATCCATTGGCGTTGGAAATGATTGAAACACGGATACCAAAAGATACCCGTAAACAGTTGATAATCGTCCATCCGAGTATCACAGATTATCCAAATAATTTCGAACAGATGCAACTGTATTTCATAGATTTTTCTCTCTCGATGCTCGCGTGACTTTTTCTCGTTTCAGCTCGAAATCGTTGGTAGGGAGTCGACTTAATTCGCATTTGGATTTATAACTGAAGTCTCGGATAGATTCGTAAAGAAATTCGTTACCGAATTCGTAATTGAATTTGTAATTGAATTCGTAACTGAATTCGTAGCCGAATTCGTAACTGAATTCGTAGCCGAATTCGTAACTGAATTCGTAACTGAATTCGTAGCCGAATTCGTAACTGAATTCGTAGCCGAATTTGTAACTGAATTCGTAGCCGAATTCGTAACTGAATTCGTAAGTTAATTCGTAACTGAATTCGTAGCCGAATTCGTAACTGAATTCGTAACTGAATTCGTAACTCAATTCGTAACTGAATTCGTAATTGAAGTCGTAGCTGAATTCGTTAGCGAATTCGTACACGAGTTCGTAGTCGAATTCATGTACGAGTCCATAGCCGAATTTCTAAGCGAATTCGTCGTCGAGCCCATACTGAATTCGTAGCCGAATTTCTAAGCGAATTCGTAGTCTAGTTCATACTGAATTCGTAGCCGAATTTCTAAGTGAATTCGTAGTCGAGCTCATAACCGAATTCGTAACCGAGTTCGTAGCCGAATTCGTAACCGAATTCGTTCGAGTGTTCGCACGGGCCCGATCCTTGAAACTCGAGTTCCGCGTGAATTCTTTTTTTTTAAATCTGTGTGTCTTGCGTCTGTGTGTCTCTCTTTATGTATATATATATTTTTCTTTTTTTTTATTAATTCTCTTTTAGCCTAGCGGCGATAATACGTTACCAAAAGCTTATAGATACCCTTATGCGCTGCTACCAAGGTTTCTGTGTGTTTTTTTTTCTGCGATAAATTTCTCGTAATTCGCATGCTTGATTCGTGTTGTTGTTGTTGTTGTTGTTGTTGTTGTTGTTGACTGCGTGCCTGCCGTAGAATTCGACCGAACCTATACGCCTACGTTAATTCGCCGCACTTTCTGCCGTTTTTTATTATTATTAATATTATTATAGTTAATAATTGATTGCGATTCTCACGTGCATACACACACACTCGTACTCACACTCGCTGGCTTCTCTCATTCTTCGTTTTATGCTGTTTTTTTTTTCTCCTCTTGTTGTTGTCTAATTCCTCTCTATCGAATCGATAGCTCTCGCGAATTCACACGGGGAAAAAGGTGAATAGTCACCGAAAAAATGAACTTTTACGATGGAACGACAACGCGTCTTCTCTGTTTCTTGCTGCGAGACGATGAAATTGCATTAGACAATATTTGGAACAGAAATCAATTTATTTAAGAAGAGAAAGTGTGATAAATCGACCAGGTTGTTAATTTTTTGTCAAATTAAAATGTGGAAGCTTGGAAATATGGTTTTTAGACAATTTCTTCGTCCCGCGCCTTTGTACTCTCTACAATCGACATCAAGCAATTTCGATCTAACGATCTGCCACGTCTACTATCGTCCACCATCCCCTCGACGAGAACTATACATTTCATCCACCTATATTACTCTCCCACTGGGTGTCCCAAGGGATTCGAACGAGATACTTTGGATTCGAACAAAAACACAATACAAAATAAAAAGTTTTCAGACATTCTAATTTCCTGTTTCATCATTTTGTATTTACAGGAGCGATTAAACGAAAATTAACAGTATATTAAAAAATATACTGTATAATAACAATTGTATTTTCCAGCTTCGCGTAATAACGAGTGTTTCTAGTTGATATTTTAGTGACTTTGAAACTATGCCTGGTATAGTCGATGAAAAAAATATAGCACAATCACTAATTATTTCAACAAAGCGTCCAGTGTCCAACATGACAGAACTGTCTTCAACGTTACACTATTGATCACTCACATACTATCTTAGACTTTTCAAATTTTATATAATAAAGAATATTCTCAATTCAATATATTTATGTTGCAACAAATTCGAGGGACATTGACTCCAAGTTATAATTTAAAAAAAATATGCTAGCTCGACGTGTAGGTCGATTTACGAGCGTACTATATTTATTGCACCGACTATACCTACCCTCGTTCGAATTCCATGGAACACCCTGCGTGTCGACGTTTCTCCTCGCCGAGGTCCAGCGACGCAGTCTGAAATGGACGAACCACATCGATCACCCAACTAAAGACTCATTAATATATTATTAGGTAATTTAATCTTCATCCTCTCCGTTCTATTTATTATCGTTTGATTAGTTGCACTAGCCTTGATTGTCGGCATTTAAGGGCTGCTGGGCAGGCAGCGTTTTATGGCGACGTGCGACTCATAATTCGTTCGAGCGCGATTTCCTCCTTCGATCAAACGTACGTACGCGTCTCCCTTCACTTCATCATCCATCGGACTGTCGAGTCAGGTTTTAAACATCGATGACCTTGAAAACAAACGAGCCGCTTCTTCAATTTATCAAACTAATCTATGCCAGAGGTATTCACAATGTGAGAATGCTTATTTGGAGCGACTGAAACATTCGGAGTGTTCAAGGTGGCACAGAAAAATTTCGTACAAAAAGTAATGAGGCATTGTTCTTGATGGTCTCGCGAGTCCGACGGATCTCGAACGACATCTCCAACATCAACCGCGTCTGAACGAACGATCGATCGATCGAGATGGTCCTAAAGAAGCCGATTGTCCGTTTGTCGATTCCTTCGGGACCCTCGAAGCGATCGATGATGATCGAGATACACTATCAACCAAAACTATGAGACCCTGTGACGTAGTATCAGTTTTCTTTATAATATAGAAGACAATTAATCCTGTCTGACAATTATCTTGGAATAAAAGTCGCCATATGACGAAGAGTTAGGGTGGGAGGTGACCTTGAGGAACCTAGTTTCGAGGTCCAGGCCTCTGAAGCCTCAGACACTGAGACAAGGCAGACTTAAACTCTACCTAAGGTTTTATTATTATGACAAGCGACACGGTCAATTTGTTTTTGTTGTCCACTGTCTCTTTCATGTCTATTAGAGGTAATAATTATAGTAATAGCTATCTCACTCTAGATGAATTGGGAGTATCGTGTTGTCTAGTCTCAGCTTTGAGGCTTATGGAGGAACGTCATTGATCAGCCTAGTCTACATGTCTTTAGTACATTATTCTACCTGTACTAAAAAAAAAGGCCTCTCAAGGTCATTTTCTCGTGTACAATGTAATTTCTGTTCCAATTCGAGACTGTGAAAATAAATATGCAACAGAATGAGAAAGACTAATGAGTTACTCAAAGGATCGAGATTGCTTTAAATAATAGGGAGTTAATTTGAAGTCCGGTTGCCTTCTGCTATAATTGGGATTCTTTATCAAATTTAGAGTACCAATATTTGAGGGCCCTTCGACTATAGATAAACTTTGTCGTCCACGTGTTAAGACACTATAGAACCTTACAGAAATCAAATCTACTGAACTTTTCTATCCGTGAGCTTCGGTCTCATAAGTTTTGGGAGGTTGGCGCAGGGTGTACGATTCAGGGTGGTTGCCCTTGACGAGGTCCGTTGACGAACGAGCTATTAGTATACGGTGAATCGTAAACGTTACCCTAAAGCCTCGCGTCGCTTCCTTAACCATACTTACTCATTAATCTGGGAACTGTTTTTATAGTACAACTTAGCGAGTATAGTACAACAAACGATCAACGACAAACGGGAACACATGCGAACCTCGTCGAGGGACATTTCTCCGTAGACGTGTGTATAGGTATATGTATATATACAAATATTCAAGGATCAAAGTATCGTATAGGGAAATTATGGTTGCGGGAGATCGTGGAACGAGGGAAGGCGGAAAAATCTCTTTTTCCTCTGTTTTCTTCTTCTCCTTCTCTTACGCGTGTTCAACATTATGGTACATAGACTAGGCGCGAAGCTGTACAACACAAAACTTAAGACTAGGCGTTCGTTTACTAACGGTGAGTGTGTCGGTACCCCTGGACGAGCATAGGCGTAGCCAGCATTTCCCCCGATATCAGGGAGGCACCGTTTTTTTGGGGGGGAATCGTGTGACGCGAGCTTGCAACCTCTGCCGACACGAATCATCAATTTTCGTTTTCACATCGGGTCGTTCGAAAAGTTCGTGGACTTCTTGAAACCCTGCAAAAGTTATAGAAAACCTGAAACTTCCATGCATACTCTGACTCGAAAGCTCAGCTTTCAGAATGCGCAGGGAAGCGAAGCTTTCAGGCACCTTTGCACGATCTTGAATATTCTGAAGATGTTGATCGAAAATGGGACCATTCAGGTTGACCGACGTTCCCTCGAGACCACCGTTTCTCATAGAAAATTCGGATGGAGCTTGCAAGCTCTCGGTAAGCTCGACACTTTCAAGCGAAACTACGAACTCCTTGAACACCTCCGGCGTGTATGGCACGCGACCAGAGGGGTTGATATAAAAAATCTGAGCTTGCAAGCTCGCGGTAAGCTCGATCGAGTAGCGGGTTCCATCGTCGCCGGGTTCTACGGGTTTAGGTGTACAAAAAAAACCGGTGAGCTTGCAGGCTCGCATGATACGCATAGCCCCGGAGCAGAGCTTGCAGAGCTTGCAGAGCTTGCAGAGCTTGCCCCGTGATCCGATTAGTCGCGTTACTGTAATCCCAACTACGCCCGTGGATGCTAAGGGGTGGAATTGCTATAGTTCGTCCGGGTTGCGCGTCCAGAGAGCAAAAGTGAACAATTTTCTTCGTAGCAAAGAGGATATCCGCAGGCTGATGCAGGCGGCTGATATACAACGTTGTTATTATTATTAACGATATTAACTTATACAAATGCTAGGTTCACCTCGTCCATCTCATCATTTTTCATCTACTTTACCGGTCAAAGCATCCTCCGTGTCTGAAAACGGACCGGACGTCCTCCTTTTCGCTATCGCTACTTCTGCGGGTGTTCCGTCGGAGGAAGACCCGTGCCTTCTCGCGGATGCTTTGGAGAACTGCAGTGGAACTAGTCTAAATCCTGTACGACTGGACGTTGCTGACGAGCATCCACGTCCACCCGGGATGTATCAGAAGTAGGCGAGCTAGAGACAACGAGGGAATATTCGGCTTGAGGCACTAGGACGCGTCCAGGGAGAGGCACTCGGCGAGGAAGTCCTCCATGGAACGATAAGCGTGCTCCAACACGCCTGATAAGGCGTGGTCTTCGTCCGCGTAGCTCTGCCAAGACAATCCAATTATTTTTCAGTCATGAAACGATGTGATGCACTGAATAATGAATTAGGAGCTATAGAGGACAGATAGAGGTCTGTTAGCCACGGTGAACTTTTAAGAATGGCCGAAGGCAGATACAGCCAAGATATTTTGCCTTAGATTCATTCATGATTAGCCTGAGGATTGTGGAAGGTAGAAATAATCAGAGATGTTTGAAGGGGTATACTCTATGAGTACCTACCTGGTACCTAAAGATGATTCCCGCTTCGGACAGAGCCTTAGCGAAGGCGACGCCATGCGTGTAAGGCGCTGTGAGGTCAGCTAGACCATGAAGAAGGTAGAGACTGTGACTTGGTACCAATCTTGCCCGTTGGGTCAGATCAGCCTCCACGTAACCCTTGTAATTTTCAGCTGGAGCACCAAGGACCCGCTCCGTGAACGCGGAATCTGGATTAGAAATCGTGAATTGTTACCTCGAAAACGCAATAGCACTAACAACATCAGCTTCAAGGAAGTTTCGGTCTTCTATTAAACCTGAGGCATGGACTTACTGTAGTAGAGCCAATCCGCGATGGGATTCACAGCGACGCCACACTTGAACACGTTCTCCTGACTTCCTAACACCATGGCGGTGACGTAGCCTCCGTAACCCCAACCCCACACACCGACCCTGGTGACGTCAAGGTACTTCAGGGTCTTCAGCAGATGCCTCAACACGGTCAATTGATCCTGAACCTCGACGCCACCGATTCTTCGGAACAAATCCCTCTTCCCTTGACCTCTGGCACCTCGTACGTCTAGCCTGATGTAGACGACGTCGTTGTGGCTGGACATGTAGGTCCCCCAGTCGATTTTGAATCGATCCGTGACTGCTTCGCTGCCAGGTCGACCGTTCACCTCGACGAGAACTGGAAAAGCCGCGTCTCTGAGCTCCTCGCGCCAAGACGGTGGCAGAAGAAGCTGCACCTGAGCTTTCCAGCCTTGAGGTAGGGGCACCTGAGGAGCCAGAGGGTTACAGGCAATCCTAGAGTTACAGTACAGGGATGATGAATAGGGAGGTACCTCAAAACTTCTTCGAGTTGGCAGTGCCAGTTGCGAGAGCTTGTCTCCCCGTTGGATCCTCGTGTCGTAGAGCATGCGAACCATCTTGTGGGAGGACATCAAATGCACAGCGGCCAGAGGAAGGCCTGGACCCTCGCAATGGAGAACGTAGTAACCCTGAGTATCGTCGTTGGTTGGCGGCCTGACCGATGCGCCGAAATGAGTGCAATTGGTGTAATAAAACCTGTTGGAACGTTTCCACGATCATTAGAATTTGACTTCGTGTTCCAAGTCTCTGTGCGTGTACCTTGTCATCTATGGGAGATCCAAGACTCACCTACTGCTCCAGAGAACTTCTCCAAGGTCACACGTGACACAGAGAGGTTCCAAGCGTCGAGGATCATCAGCCGTGGGATCACGAACAACGTACAGGTGTCTCTGTCCAGGTCTCCTCTCCCTGGTACCCAAATAGTACACCAGGTGAGCCTTGGTGTCCCATGCTAAGATCTCGCTCACCTGAAATCAGAAAACAAGAATTTGTGCGATCTACTGTAGTGCTAAGACTTCCTGAGGTCACCAATCTAGGTGTCTTTTTCAATTATAGCACCCAGCTTCAGGCTCACCTCGTAACGACCATGGGAGAGTACAGCTATCCTCTGTTGCGTCAAGGTCACGTGCTTGATGTGAGTGAAGTGTTCCTTGTCGCCTTCTTGAACACTGGCCAACAGCAAGAAGCTGTCACCGTCAGGGGCAAACAGAGGATGAGGCTGTGCGTCGAGCCATTGGCCTTCAGGCGCTCGTTCCGAGTGGGTTTCTTCGCACTCCCACGTTGGTGCACGACACGCTGACACCAGGGAGAGATTCTGCGATCTCGTCATCCAGACGACGGCTACGTGGCTGGAGTCGTCGCCCACCCAGCCAGCGGAGATCAGATAGTACTCTCTGTTGGGAGGAAGGAAACCCTTATGCTGTTTCATGAGACATAACAAACCTGAGCAATCTACCGTCTGTGATTTTCTACTGGATTAATTCAGAACACTGGGTCTAGAAACCTCTGAATATTATCAATGTGAAATTTTACTACCCAGAAGGTCTTAAAACTAGGTCTCACAATGTAGATTAAATATCAGTTTCCCAACAGCTCTGAAGTTATGTCTCACAGGTTAAAGACCCCCAATATGAAACAGTTTACCATCTAAAGCAGATTTAGACTAAATTAGATCCCAGGATACGAAGGATTCTGGGTTATCCACATCCCTAATCCTCAGTCCAATAACCGAAGTACTTCCTAAACAGTTCAATGTCCTGTGGGTACCTAGTCAGCCTAAATCTCTCAATCCACTTACTGTCCATCCAAAGCAGGCGGCGGTTTGAGCTTCGTCCTCGACAGCGTCGTCGAATTCGTGGTACCAGTCCCATTTATGGTACCATTTCCATTCGTGGAGCTGGTCACGTTGCTGAGCTCCAACACCCATAGGTCTACTTCAGGATTGGATGATCCAGGTGTGGGGTATCTGACAGACTTGGAGGGCGGGAAGGAACCTCTTCTGGGAGTAGTCAAAGGACTGTAACTGGGACCACCCTGGCCGATTTGGGTACCGAACCAAGGGAATTCCAAGGCAGTGACCTTGGTGTCGTTGAAGGTGGCGTAGAGCAGGTGCGTGCCATCCGGGCTGGGCCAGGCTGCTTCAGGTCGAGGTAGCACCTCCTCCTGGTACAGCCAGTCGGGAACCCCGTTGTAAATGACACCAGGTAGACCAGTGTCGGTCAGGCGAGCGTCTTCCGGCGCGGATGGGGCCATTCTCACGTAAATGTCGTTCTCGGATATCATCAGGAGGCCCGACGTGTTGCCCAACCAGCTTGCGTGTTGCATTCGAGTTTGCTGCATCCTTCGAGACGAGTGCAGTCGGAGCGGCGTGTGGTGACTGCAATCAGAGTGGTGGATGATTATATAAATTTGTTTCATGGGGAACTAGGAGCAAAAGGTACCCTTTCATGGTACATGCAAGAGAAAATGCAAGTGATACTATAGAGACGCTCTTCCTGACCTATAGTCTCTCCAATTATCCTCTGTCAATCCTGTGGGTGTACTCATGGCTTTGCTATAGGGAGTTGGCGAAAAAATACTGATCTAACAGGGATTTGAACCCTGATCTCTCAGTTGTAGTCCTTCACCTTTAATCTGGGGCACCTCTTAAAAATTTGCACCGAGTAGGCATGGATTTTATCTCTTTTGGATTATGTATCAGATACCTAACTGATGTAGCTATGGCTGCTACTTATTATAGATAGGAAGTAACTTTTATTCGTGTGCATTATTGTTTATAGTTTCACGTTGTTTGGAGGAGTATGGAGAATGATTACGTTTGTTTGCTTGTCTGATTATGTACTTCTGGATGTACTTACTCATTGGTAACGTCGTAGACTGTATAGTAAGCGCTGAAGGTATTTCTGAACACCTGAAACAGACGAGTTGTTCGTTGTTAAACTTACATTCCTGTAAAAACGTAATTATAATGGTTACAGTTCTTTATTTCGAAAAAGTAACTTTCGTAAACTGCAGAATTCATGAGGAATGCTTTTTTATTACCACTACAAAGTGTCCAGATTGGGTCGTTGTAAATTTGCATATTAATGAACTCTTGCATCCTGGTCTTTTAACGAACATATCACGTTATTAAAGCCCTTTGTAAAAATAGTAATCTAAAAACTGAGACTCCTACTGGCTCTGTTCTGAAAATAGTTGTTTATTGCGCGGTATAAAATTTTTTAAAAATTAAATTTATATTTTTATTATCACTTTCCAAGGTAGAAAGAATTATTAACATTGTATACGTTAACATTTATTTCTGAAAGGATAGATTCTGTACTCAAGCAAACCCAACCTTCAAGATTATGTTTTTCAAAAGCTACAAGTTATTTGAGAGTCGACATTGCAGTGGTGAAGGTTTTTATTATCTTCGTCCAAGCTCTGATGTCATTGCAATTAAGAAAATACAGTGACCTTATTTCTTTTTATATTCTCGAAAACACTGAAGATGTTTACGTGTTCGTTTACATGAAAATCATCCCGAGCATTCTACGAAAGTACTGAGGTTGCGTAACCAAAATTCAAGCTGACCATGAAACCTTTGAAAATGCAGAGCTTGCAACTGAATGTACTACCCTTGCGTAATATTTTTCGCTAAGTAAGCTCAAGGTGGAGGAATTTATTCAAGGTTTGCCCAGTGACTCGGTGCATTCGTAACGTCTCCATTTTGAGTTTAATATAATCATCAGGGGTAGCTTGAACGAGGATTTTCGAAGGGCGTGGAAAGTGTTCTCGTGATTCCATTACTCACCGGCTTGACATTGTGCTTGAACAACACGTAACGTAGGTCAGAGCTGCACTGATAGCCTTGAACGTTCAGTTGTCTCTGAAAATCAAATTCAGTCACGATTTATCATTCTCCAAAATTTACCACTCACTTTCTGTGAATTTCAGGACCGTCCGAAACAGCCTCCGGCTGTAAATTTGAACGATTTGAAAATTTAAAAAAACTTCTGCCCTCATTTTGAGCGTTCTTGCGGAGAACCCTGTGCGCAGAGCTTGCGATAGCTTTTAAATCACGCTGGAACACGCCAGATACGGTATATTTTCGCGATGATTCGAACGATTCCCTCGAACGATATCAATCATGCCGCAATTATCCCCCTGGGAAACGCGGCCATTATAAATTACGGTATTAAACTATACGTTCGAACAGACGATGATTATCAGCGGGCGTTCGTAGTTCATTATGCATGCATTAGATCGAAGTAAATTTCGACGGTGGCTCGTAGCTGAAATTGAAATCGTACGCGCATTTCGTCGCGTTCTATGCCGATCAATCGTTCGGACGAAAATTTCAAATAGAAATTTTTCATACAGATTATTTATTGAACCCACAACTGTCAACATTGCCAGAACCATCAGGTTTGATACATATAGTTTTAAAAAAATTATTAGAATTAATTTGACTATTTTAGGAGCAATAGTTGTATGTATACCGACTACGGTGTCGCGAATCTTTAGTTGCGAACTTCTCGCACAGATCGAAATAATAGAGATATCTTCAATTGTTTTTTAAAATTGAAAATTGCAATGTGGTCAATGTTTCTTCATATTGATATATTTATTTAATACATTTATTATTTGCTCCTATACCTAACTGGTCATGGTCTCAAAAAATGCTAAAACTGTATAAGCCTAGAAACATTTTTCAGCGCACATAATCAGACTACGGTGTCACGAATTTTCACTCGAATGTTCCATGATGAATTCGGTCGAAACGGAGGCGAAGAGTCGGGAGGACAGAAACATTTTCAATTATCCGGTTCTAAATTAAGTATCACCGTGGCCAGAGAGCTCTGCATGGGGTGGAGCGGAAGCTGGTGGATATTTGTTTCTGAAAGTGTGATGGAACGGGTGTGGTGTGTCCTCGTGGACGGCAGATCGGATCAATGCGGTCTGTTCGTTCGTCTGTAACCTGTCTGGTGGTCCAGGAAGAAACGGGAATGGGGATTTTGGATCTCGTCCACTTTGCACGGGAAATACTTCCCATCTGATCGTTCGCGCGATCCCCTATTCGTTGGGATCCAGTGCGTTGAAATATTTCCCTTTAAATTTCCACGAGTGAACTCGAATATACCAAAATCCCCGAACATGACAGTGGCTAGAGAGTCCAATTGTAAGCTCAATAGTACAATGGAGTCTTTATTAACTGTATTGCCTTGGATAGAGTTTCATGATCTATATGGTGGATACAGTGGGGGGTATTTGGACTCCTACTAACCTAATATTCATAGTTTTTAAAATGAGGGTTGGAATGAAGTTTAAAATAGGCCTATTTGGTGTGGAATAATATGGACTGCAAGGTGGTGAGGGCTGAACTGACGTAGAGGTCCTAGGAACGCTAGAAATTCAAGATTTGTGAGACCCAGAGTGATAGGGTTCAATAGGGTACCTTCAGAGTCATGGGATAAATATTATATTATTTTTTTAAGAGAAGTAATTAAAAAGTGCTTAACAGGTCTATCTTACGTAGAATTTCATGAGTTACAAGCTGGTGAAAGTTAAAATGACATAACAATTTCAGAAGACCCAAAAATTGAAGATTTATTCAACCCAATAGGGGACAGGCTGATCAGACAATTGAGAAATCCAGCAATAAAAGTTGATTTATTTTTTTAATTAGGATCATTACAATATTTGAACATCATGTAAACTAGAACTTCATGCACTACCAACTGGACATGACAAAAATAATATACCTAGCTTAGGAAATCCAAAAACTGAATATTTATGCAGCCCAGTATAGCAGGGTACCCATATAGTGGGTTTGAAGGTATGCAGTAAAAGCTGCATAACCTTACGGTCTAAAAATTGTTCCACGAGCATCAGATCACAGACTATTTTATCATACACGAAACTATCAACAGCAATTCCGTTGTTTTCTTGGTTCGCATGGTTTTTAGACTGCCCGGGGGGTACGAATCATTCCATCGAGCGGAAAATGCAATACCATCCTACGGATGACCCCCTTTCCCTTGAATAAACCGAAGAACTTTGCCTGATACACGGCCAGCTCTCTCTCTCTCTCTCTCTCTCTCTCTCTCTCTCTCTCTCTCTCTCTTTGTTTTATGGCAAGCCTCCGGCTGAGCTCGCCCACTTGACGTATGAACACACCGGGAACGTCGTCTGATAACGAAGATAAGACCGATCATTGTTTTCTGCATTTTTCCATGCACAGAATTCTTCTTTCATTCGTCCATCCAGAACGCTGAACGCTTTCAAACACATCCATCGAGCCCAGCTGAATGTGTCCCTCCCTTTTTTTGGAATATGTTAAAGCACGTACTAAGCTCGTGCGATTTCAACGAGCTTTAGGACAGTTTGATCACCTGCGAGATTTTCGGACCGTCCGAACACACCGTTGCTGTTTAATTACAATTAATTTCCGTCGGCTGGATTCGCTGCGGGCTGTTTAATTAATTCCGTCGGCGGCGCGGCGATTCGTTTAAACGCTGGATTTATGATCTTCCCGGGCTTCTCTAGGAATTTTCGGTTTCCGGTGATTCGCGCCGCTGAATTTTCGCTGGCCCACAGAGCCGGTGTTAAAGCCTCGATTTGGGGAATTTTCGCACTCCGCCATTTGTGGTTCTATTCGAAGAGACGCTAAATAATTATTCATGTGAAATTTCCTGAAATTGGTTTCAGATGTTCATACAACGACCTCACACGGGCGTAGTAGTCTCACACATCCTTCAAAGGTCCACAGATGTTCACTAAATGACCTCACAATTTATAAAACGACCTCACGCGGCTTTAGTGGCCTCACGCGTCCTTCAAATGGCCTCAGACATTCATAAAATGACTGCACACGGCCTTAGTGGTCTCACATATCCTTCAAAGGACCTCAGATATTTATAAAACGAACTCACAATTTTTAAAACGCCCTCAAGCGGCCTGAATAACCTCACACGTGCTTCAAAGGACCTGGGGTGTTCGTAAAATGATCTCACAATTTTGAAAACGACCTCGCACGACTTTAACGGCCTCACGCGTGTATCAAGAGACCTCAGCTGTTCATAAAACGACCTCGCACGACTTTAACGGCCTCACGCGAGTATCAAGAGACTTCAGCTGTTCATAAAACGACCGCGCACGACTTTAACGGCCTCACGCGTGTATCAAGAGACCTCAGGTGTCCATAAAACGACCTCACAACTTTTAAAACGATCTCGTACAACCTTAATGGCCTCACGTGTACTTCGAAGGACCTCAGACGTTCATAAAACGACATCACATTTTTTAAAACGATCTCGCCTGGCCTTAATGACCTCACGTATCCTTCAAACGACCTCTGATGTCCATAAAACGACCTCACAATTTTTAAAACGACCTCACATGGCCTTAATGACCTCACATGTCCTTCAAAGGACCTCAGATGTTCATAAAACGACCTCACACGTCCTTAAAACAATATAATACTTTATGGTCGTCCGCGTTACGACCGATCGTATTCGAATCAACGCTATCGACCATGCCAGCGACGTCACGTCACGCGACTTACAAGCCGCGTTTCCGTGTCCTGGTCGTTCTGTAATTTCGAAACGGGTTCCTCGGACAATTAATTCGCATAACCGGCCCCGTTATATCACGCATTATGATGCATATTGCAATTAGTCCAGCGGACGGCTCGTTAATGATGTTAACAAATGGGAATAGTTCGTGTTACCGTGTCAAACCGCGACAATCGTTGAACATGTGGGAACAATGATGCATCAACCTTAAAACATTCATTTCCATTTAAAAATCTAATTCTGTTTGAGTACCAAACTGAAGATCTTCAAACAAATTTATATATTCCTCTTGTACCAGATTACTTCGAAAATAATTTTGAGCTCGTTTATTTATACAATGTGTTATTATTGAGGCCCAAAATTTCGTCAAACATCGCAGAAAAAATACATTTAACGCAGCATATTTTCTATATGTTGAGAAGCCTATCTTTTTGGAGTAGCATTTTTATTTAAACATTATTTCCATTCACAATTGTAAAGTGCAAATAATTTTCTAGATGTTGTATCATATCGTTTGATTGAAAATCGACAATTATAATTTAGATAGGATACCAGAGTATCAGCTGTATAATTTATTGGCATGCTGAAACCCGCTCAAATGCTTCTGTGAGAGACCGTAGGCTGAAAAGCGCTGAAGTGTGCGGTGGCTTCATAAAGATGCATAGAAGGATTAAAATGCAGCGAGCCTCCGATTGCACGGTATGCAGATTGACGACGGACAATCGTCTCGAGTTTTCCTCTCGGAAACGCCGAAAATTGCCAAGGCATTGTTTGCCAGCCAGTCAAGAATCACGCGATCGGAAAGCAATACCCACGATGAATACAAAAATCTCGATAAGCGTACAGCAGTTTGACTACTTTCGCCACAGTAATCTTCAAACAATTTATTTTGAATTTTTTTACTGCATATTCATACCATTTTCACCTTTTCTTCTACGTAATTATGATTATAGTACGTAGAAAAATTTGTACGTTAAATTGTCAACCTTCTGGGACCATTTTACGTGTCCTCAAACAGTTAGGCTCCCTTTATTCCACCCTTTGCACTCCACTGGCGCTGCTATCGCGACATACACGGCTCCCAGGCAAACCGCAAAATAGAAAATTAATAAAACGACTGCATCAATTTTGAATTATAAGCAGCTATAAATTTTTATTGATAAAACAACACCTTTTACTTTCAAAAGTAATTGTCCATGGTGTTGCTAATCGATTTAATTGCATAATTCTTCGAGTGCAAAGGGTCAATTTTATATGGAGGCATGCCGCTACTAGGTGTCCTGAGCTACTTACAAGCGTGTGATTAGAGACGAGAAGGGACACGGAGTTGTTGCTGGTATCCAGGAGAGTCAGAGAACCGTCGTCGGCTTGGTAGACGAACTTGTCGTGGGAGACCCAGGTCGGTGGTAACCTATGCGGCGTTAGATCATCGCGAAGGCACTCGTCTAACGTCAGACGTCTGCCGCTCCAGTAAAGCAGCTCGTCGACGTACCTGAAAATCCAGTGAATCCCGTTTTAAACACACCTTGAAGAACATTACTCTGCTATGAACCCAGTCTTGACTATATTTTCAACGCTGCTTTCGTTCCTGATCAGGCAGACTCAACCATGGGCCTACAGACCTTACAGGAGTAGGTCTTTGGGCCGGTAGGAGAGTCTAGGATTCAGTTTTGTGCCTTTAGAACCTTTGGGACCTATAAACTAATTTTTGTGTAGCTTCGTTTGGAGTACTAGATTGTTATAGCTGTTGCAGCCAAAGGAAATTGTTCAGATATTGAAATTTATTGTTAGTCTAGCGTAGACCAATCTTTGGGTGTAATAATGGAATATTTTACACCCATCAATGCATTTGTATATTCATAGTGTTTACTTAGCTTCGTTTGGAACACTGGAATACTATCACGGTTATTGTCGAAGGGTGAAAACCACGGTATGAGATTGTCGAGAAAGCGAAAGGAACGTTCACATTCTCTCGTGGCTTTGAAAGCGATAAATAGGGATTTTCTAGCGAAATGGAGCGGGATATTCAAGAGGATTTTCTTAAATAAGCAAGCCTATGAAGAAGAAGTGAAAGTCGACTTCCGGGCTTTCAGAGTAAACGCTAGATTTGAACGTAGTTCGAGGTTCATCTGGAAATTCGTTAGCTCTCGGCTACAACTTTGTTCTGAAAATGGAAGTGAGATTTAATTTTCGGTTAAGCTGATGAATTTGGCAAACCTTTCATTATTAAATTGTTTGCGAGGAATCCTCGACCGTTTTAAGGAGAAATCCTGAAAATAGACCAGTGAGTAAAAACAGTAGAGATATTTTAGATGGTCAAATCATGCGAAACACTCTGATTCTACTTAGAACCACCCTCTGAAGAACATTATTGGTTTTGGGGAGGTACATTCCTACAGTAGAAGAAGAATGATCGATTGGGGGTACACACCAAAATAATTGATACTTCAGAGACACATGGCTATTAAAAACCAATCCATAAAAATTCAAAAAACCCTAACTTTCTGAGAGTAGAAGCATTTTTTGCCTGTTCCAGGTCTAGACCTTCTACTAAGGAGACGATGAAAGAATGGTGAAGCATCTCGTAGACTTCAGAGAGACCTGTCTATTCAAAACTAGTCCAGAAAAATTCAAAAGACACCAGTTCTGCGGATGCAGGAACACATTTCGTCTATCCTAGGTCTAGGCCCCTAGGAGAGACGAAAAGAAAAATCTTTTAAACTTCAAAGACACAATCCTGTCTACAAAATTCCAAACGTCATCAGTCCTCTAGGTGCAGGGGAACTTTTCCTCTATCCCAGGTCCAGGCGCTTGGTAGTCGATAAAGGAGTGGTGAAGCATCTCCTCGAAGAAATCCGATTCATTTGGCGTTATGGTAGCGGTGTAGGGGTCACGGGTCAACGATAAAGGGATCAGAAGATTCGGCCGATAAAACGGGGCACGGATTAATTTCACGAAAGAGGTCTACAACGGATAAAGCGTATCCGAGTCTTAACTGCAGCCTCCTCGGACCCTTGAGCAGAAACTATCCTGGCGGAGTCGTTGAAAGATCGTCGAACGGATAAGGAGACCTGCTGGAGGAAGAAAGAAAATGGCGGAACACTCACCCGAGAAGGTAAATGGCCGTGACGATCCCGGCGATAACGAAGCCGATGACCAGCAACGAGAAGATTATGCTCCTCCAGTTGTGGCCGCCCTCCGCGTACGTTAGATCCTGTGAATAGAGCAGAGATCCTTTGGTTAATGATCGATCGATCGATTCACAGTGTGATGATCTACGATGCAAAAGCTGTTGGCATGCAGGTCACGAATCCATCGGGGAGATATCGACCGGGGACGAAACGTTCACCATCGACTTAGTTAACACGCTCATGCTGATAATTTGGTTAGCCTTTGATTCCAACCTGGCCTTCTGCGTGCATTGCTTGGATATTCTGGGATACTGTACTGTGTTCGTTTTAGCTATTTCAGTTTTATGCCATTGTGCCTTTGGTGGTAGTTGTTCTATGTATCGGTGAGAGAGTATCAGAGTTTTGAAGATGTTTGAAGGTATGTTTGAATAAAAAGGGTGGTCAGACTTGTTGAAGATCTTTTTCTACTGAAATTAGTGAAGTTGTTTGCCGAGGTGTTCTTCAGTGAGTTGGATGAAGATTTTAGGGAATTGTACAGTGTTTCTTTGAAGTATTTTAATTCTTTCAGTAGGACTTCGGTATACTTGTGTTTGAGCAAGTTGAACAATATTTGATTACAGTTCATTGAGTATCAACATTGATTCTAGGTAGGCATGGCATTATGTTCAAATAGAGAGGTGTACAAATGTATAATTAGTCTACAATTTTTCAGGCAGTGCTCTTGTGTGTCTACGTTTGAAGAAGTTGTTCAGTATTTGACTACTATTAATGTAATATCAAGCCTGACTCTAGATGAATTTCGTTTCAAACATGTATCATCACCTACAATGCTTTCAACGGTGCTCTGGTGTAGCTAAGTTTGAATAAGTTGTTCAATGTTTGACTACTGTTAGTTTAGTATCATGAGTTGGTATTCAAACTTGTATCAGCACCTACAATGCTTCAAGCAGTGCTCTTGTGTAGCTAAGTTTACGAAAGTTGTTCAATGTTTGAGTACTGCTAATTGCTTGGATAAAGACCAACAATGTCTCAAACAGTGACTATGTGTAGCTACATTTGAAGAAGTTATTTATTCAATGTTTGACTACTATTAATTCAGTACCAAAGTTGCTCCTGTATCCCACGTTTGTGGGAGCTGCCCAACGTTCAAAAATAAAAATTGACAACCTTTGTCAAACCTTCCAAAAATCCTCCTAGCTCAAACCTTAACATCCAAACCATCCCCCCATGTACCATTAAAAGTGACGACGAAAAAGTACCCAAAAAATATTCAATCATATCCCCAACGAACTAACTTCACACCGAGGTCCCGGATCGACTCACTGACTCGGCTAATCGTGTCGAGAGCACGCCACGACCGCTCGCAGTCGGGAAAATCAGCGATTCGACCGGGCGACCGACTTTTATTTTCGCGATCAACAAAAACGCTTTTGGGTTGCCGGTTCGATCGCGATGATGTCAAGAATATCGAAGTTTTTTGCCCGCTGGTGCGGATATCAGCGTCACGGCATGCATATTGCATTCGGGTTACGTTCGCAACGTGGTCCTGTTTGCAGGACTAAGCCGGATAACACGTACCGTCCGTGTAATACATACCTACGTGAGGGGAGTGGCGGCGTGGCGGAGGGGAGGGGTCGAGTGGATTTTCGGGACCTGTTAGAATCGCCACGCGTGCTCGTGTTTGCGCAAACGCGGGCAAACGCAAACGCATCCCCCGGTGCATCGCGGCTACTTGGATATCGCAACAGGGATATCGATTCCCGCTGGTAATCGCGGTTAATGCTTCCGTTGTTTGTTCATCGCGAACAGCCGCGTAAGTTCTAAAGCGTCAGCTGAAATCGCGAGGCTTCATCCGGTTGATCAAACCTGGTGAAACTTCGTTTGGGGTTGATACCAGGTTGTTACTTTAGGACACGTACAGGGCGTTCGACGATACCACAAGATTTTTCCATTGTTTGGGTTGTAATGTCTGAATAAGGTTATGCTAACAGCCACTTCGGTGGCTTTGACCTAATGTGACCCCCGTGTTAAGAGCCACTCTACTGATTAAACTGGTTTCAGATTCTTATTTATCTTTCTCTGAGGTTTGTTAAGGTGTTTTATGATCTGTGGCTGCGAGATCAGAGTGTGAAGGACATTTTCTTCCAGCTAGTATCGCTGTTGAAAATTTTGGTACTCGTCAGGAGAACGTGAAACGGGTGAAGTGGTTAAAGATTCCTTACACGGGAATTTCCCAGGGATTTGGAAGTTATAATCGTTACCGGTGCACTTCTTTCAGTAGAGTTAGTTGAAGTTGCTTTTATTGCAGTGGATTAACGACACTTTGCTCGTTGGAGTTTTGCTTCACCTGTACGTGACGGGACTATAATATTTAGACACCCGTTGTGCAGGACACTTTTTTTACGAGCTTGGAACCTACTTGCTGAGTTTTTTCTTTATTAGCTTGCTGCGAGAATATTCCTCACCTTTTTCCTTGAGAAAATTACCAATTTTTATTCGTTGAGGACGCATCGCGTTTTCAAGGAATTCTAGGTTATGGTTGATGAATGTCAACTGCATTTTTCTGGAAATTGCATCTTTTTAAAAATTGTATCGTACAATAAATGCAAAAAATTCCTTTAAAGTTTTAAGGTTTGCGTAAAAATGTTGAAGGAACAAAGAAATTATAGTTGATTATTATTATTATTCGTTCATTCTACTATGCTTCGTTCTACTGCTTTCAGAAACGACTATATTTAATATTTATTTTCATGTTTTGACAAGGCCCTGAATTTTTCTGTATTATTCTAAACTAATCCCTGTTCGAAGCCACTATAGTGGCCGTTCGTACATAAGAACCATTTTTCAGTTCGTCCATACACACCTGTCCAAATCAAAAAGTTCAAATTTTATGTAACCTAGCTTACATTATTTTAACAGACCAGAAATCATAAATATAATTAAACAAACTGATCAGTAAATGTTATAAAATTTTTAACAGTATTAACTTTGCAATAAATAATAGTCGCTTTACTACGGAATAGTGAAATATGTTGTTCCTTGACGATTAATATTGAAGGCAGCCTGTTATAACGTGTCGTGCTAAGTATGGCGGTTTTCACTGTGCGTTGAACCAACTCACGCGACCTATCGATTTACGCTCGATTATAGCTCGCGTTCGATAGCGTGTGACACACGGAATCCCGTGGAAAAGTGCACGGAGACGGATGCAAACAGAGTCGGTCACGTTGCATCCCAATGCATCCATCCACGTGTCCCGTCTTTCTATTTGAAACATTATACAGGGTGAGTCGCAAAAGCCTAACGCTTTAACACGTTCACCACCACATGTCACAAATGCGTGACGTAACAATTCTCCCAACAGATCGACGTCACCCTGTTACACGTAGAAAAATATGCAATGAGCGTCACATATTTGTGACATTCTTTGGAATATTCACATGGTCTCTTTAATACATTTTATCTGTGCATAATCAAAATGTATTCTATTCAATAGAATCATTACAAGTGTAGCGTGATGTATAGTTTATAAACTCTTATGAGGCACTGCTTTATTATTGACAATCTGAAAAAGTGCCGGAGTATAAATGAGCCCTTTATCTTAAAATTGGCCTAAGTCGCATCGAACAATTGAAAATAATTTTAACTCCCTTTGAAGAAGTCAAAGTGACCTTAAAATCTCAAAAAATATGAGACTCACAAAATATTAATAAAGATATATTTTTTTTGTGATATAAATATTGAGACAGCATTCGTTTAAGATGATGAGTTGTAATAACTCACCCTGTACATCCCATTTCGAGATGCGTTCAGAATTCAAAGCCGATGAATCGATCAGCAACTCGAACCGGGGAGAGAGACGTTACCTTCGCACGAAATGGAGCGGAGAAGAAAATAAACGGACGGAATAAGAAAACGAGGAGATGGAAGAAGCAGAGGAAGAAAATGGCCGTTCGGGGAGACTCATGAGAGATCGACGATCACTCGTCGCGATAAACAAGTCGTATGAAAGCGATTATGCTTGCCCGATGACGGCCAATCGACGGAATAGTCGATCATTCGACGATTTGTGCATTAATGATAGCTTTAAAATTCTAATCTGCTGGTAGTACGTTGTTTTGATTGATGCACTTGGAGTTTCTCTTACTGGAGAGCGAAGATGGTATAGTTATGTTTGATGAAGTTTGTCGATGTTTGCAGAAGTAGTGTTTCAGAGTCGATGAGGTCTTGTTGAGTCTAAATTTATGTTTGAATAAAAAGAATACTCCAGTTTGTATTAAAACATGCAATTTTGGAATCGGTGTTCTTGAGATACTGTGTTTGAAGAAGTTGCTTTATGTTTGATTACTATAAATTCAGTTTGAAGCCACTTCTAAAGAAGTTTTAAGATATGCTGGAATAACAGGATTGTCCAAATTTGTGCTAAGACGTGCAATTTTTCAAGTAGTGCTCTTGTGTAGCTGTGTTTGTACAAATTGTTCCATGTTTGACGACCATTAATTTAATATCAAACCTGTTTCTACGTTAGTTTGAAATTCTATTTGAATGAAAGGGTTGCCTAAACTTCTAATAACGTCTATAATTTTTCAATTATTTCTATTGGATAGGTGAGTTCGAAGAGGTCGTCTCATGTTTGACAACTGTTTTTGTTTAAAAACATGAGGTCTGCAAACTTGTATTGACAATTTCTGTCGTTTATCGTTAACAGTTTGTTGGGGAAGGGTACGTACCAAGAAAAAAAGACCTTCCCAGGGAGATAACGTAACATTTTATTGGCTTGCGAGATTATCGGGTCATGGCACCAGCCAGAGAATCCGCTAAGCTTTATCGGATTCCAGGATGTTGCAGAATATCATAGACGTACGACAAATTCTTTCATCCTTTTAACAGAGGCAAACTTTTCCCCGTAATATCTACTGCAACTTTTAGAATTTTTTACATTTCACAATTTACTATTAATTCTTATTCTTACTTGCTCATGTATTGTACGGAGTTTAAAATAACTTATCGCTGTTCCTACAGACTTCCATAATATTCATTTTGCAAAAGGATTAAGCAACCCAGAAGCAGTAAGGCGTTTCAGAGATCAAACTAGAAGTTAAAGTGGAGAATTCTTGTCCCTTTCACGAAGAGAAACGAACGGAGCAGCGCGTAGACGTTCATTATCGAAGAACCCGTGACGAGCCGTAATTACACAGGGAAATCATTCTGTGTTTAATTATCGGGCCCGATAGCGGTGATGTCAAAGATCGATCGTGGTGTGTCCATTATCCGCACGGTCGATTAATCCAGCCCTCGATACATCGTTCGAAATGCAACGATTCAGCTCTCTCTCTCGTTCACTTTTCGTCATTGCATCGGGCAAAAGCGAGTACAATAGGATAATCCCGACGCAATGGTGCCGGATATTCCATTCTCGACTCGCAATCTCCATTTTCGAGCCAGCAAGGGCCCGTTGCACTGTGAAGGGCTGCTCGAATGTTACCGGGACGCTAAAACCCCTTGGAAGTTGTCCCAAGACGCGTATCGGGAATCGATGGACAAACCAGAAACAGAAAAATAAAGTGTATCGCGCGTGTACGTCGAGAAATTAATACTCGAACGCGTCAGAACATCGATTACTCCGTTTCTCGTGGGAAATGACTCTCCGTGGCCTCTGGTGGCGGTGGAGGGAACTAATTATAGGCCCCATGTTTATTAGAACTCTTTCAGACTGTATTAAAGTGTATCTGCAAATTTTGTGGTTGGATGTTTAAATATTTTAATGCTTTTTAGACACGTTCAATGTTATGACCTATATATCATTCTGGAGAACTCTGATATTAATCCCATAGGAGGGTTTTAAATTCATTTCAATTGCGTTAAATTACACATAGGTACATTTTACACGTGCGAAATCGCACAAGCACGTCACAGTGTCAAATATTATGCAAATATAGTGGAGACCTGGAAAATAGGTCCCTGAAGGGCCCTTCCACCTTCATATTCAATGCTGCACACAAATTCTACACCTCTAGTACTCTATCCCCATAGTTCTACCACGTCTCCTAATTTCTAAAAAGGATCCATAAATCTTGAAGAATCAAAAACCAGATTATTCCAAAATTCTACTCCCACCTCCCTCCCTGCTACAATACAACAATAAAATTAAAACATACCCCTTGTTCGCCTGTGAGTTCAACGAAAAGCTAATCAAGTTACTAAGACGGAGAGAAGAACTAAAAAAATCAGGAGAGCTGTTCTGTCAATCCCCCGGAAAAGCGGGCGAGGATTCGTTGAAAATCCGAGCGCCGCCGCGTCGGGCGAGATTATTATTCCACGTAGACGGACGAAAACGTCGAAGCGCGTCCGGGGGGATGTGTCTGGTCTGCTAAAAATAAAAAAAAACCGCGATAAGGAACGATCGATGGACGCGGGTACGTGTACGCCGGCGGATCGCACGAAAACTCGGATCGTCCGCGTCGGATTCGCAATAATTAAATCCCGTTTCGCCGAGCGAACGAACTTTTCCCCGGCGCGGCGATAGGATAATTCGGCGCAGCTGCCCGGCCGCCGGGCTCTCGGCCCGCGGAATACTGGAAAAGCTCGAAGGAGGCTTTATCGAAAAGCTCCGCACTCCGGGGACCGGCGACCGAATATATGTTTATTTCCATCGGGAACACGGCGACGTTGTAAACATGCAAATACGCCGCGGTTAGGTCAAACGACGACAAGCGCCGCGCTACCGAAAACTGTACCCTGTGCTCCCATTCGCGGTGTTTTTCGCGGAAAGACACGAATCGAAAGTGTAGAACGATGTTTTCGTACGTGAATCACTGTTTTTTGGAGGAAAACAATGTTGAAAGTGGCACGATGGAGGTCTGGATGGAGATTTAATTCTGTGGAGTTTGGAGGCTCGGAGTGGGTCTTTCGAGAGCATACTCCCAACCGAGGGACATGGAAATATACTGTGGTCATGTCAACCGACGACAAAGGTTGCTGTACCGAAAACTGTGGCGTGTGGTCCCAACGAAACGAACCGAAAATGTGGAATAGTGTTCTCATGTGTGAGCCATGATTTCTGAGGAAAAATATGTTGAAAATGGGACGATTATGTGAGGTTTTGATGGGGGGTTAATTTTGTGGAGATTGAAGATACAGAGTGAACTTTTTAAGGTTATATTCCGAGCTAATGAATAGGCAAATACATTGGAGTTAGGTTAATCAACGACAAAGGCTGCTGTACCGAAAACTGTACCTTGTGCTCCCAAGAAAATTAATCGAAAGCGTAGAACGATGTTTTCGTACGTGTGTCACTTTTTTTTTTAGAAAAACAATGTTCAAAATGGGGCAATGATACGAGATCTTGATGTAGGTTTAATTTTGTAGAGTTTAGAGGATCAGAGTGGGTCGTTCAAGGCCATACCCCCACCTAAGCAACGACTTCCCACTTCTACCGCATTTGGATGTTCAGTGTGACAGTAGATCCAGACATACCCGATCAGACACGGCATACTTCACTGTTTCTCATGTAAATAATGAAGGGAGAGCATACTTAATTACTCAGTTGTATACTTGCGTCTATGCCAACCTTGAAATATTTTATAATTCTTTTAGAAGCTGTATTTGTTTAATCAAATTAAATTTGAGGCGCCTGACACCAGTCTGACACTGCACTCAACGTACTGACCCATTCAGGTTAATTTTCGACTCATTACACACTGCACGCTGCTTCTTTCTCCTATTCAGCCAGTCACTTTTGCAATTGAAAATAAAAGAACGCTGTCTGACGAATAAATAAATAATCTATCTAGAAGAACTATTTATCTAGTCTGTATAATATTTTTAATTACTCCATATTGTGGGATGCCTCCGACATTTTCCTCCTGTCTGCATGCCTCAGAAATATTATAATGCGTTTTCTATGCTTCCTGCGCTGTCCTACTTCCTGTCGACCTCTGTCTCATCACTTATGGATCATCCTGTATATCGCGTAAGTAACAGAGCCATGCATTTCTCGGTCGTTCCTCTTTTGGCCCCGACATTAGCGTTCTACATTATTTAACGAAGCACCGGCGAAACAACGGGGATGTAAATAATACGCTCTCGTTGCCGGGCGGAGTTCCGAAGTTGGAAAGTGGGTGAATTTTCGAAAATTTGCGTTGATTGAGTGCGCGTGGAGGTCGTTTTTGTGGTTGTTGGGTGACTAGGTGATTGCGGAGAGAAGCTGGCGTGTAAGCAAATTGCAGACAGACTGGATTTTAAGTAGATTCAGACAGAAGCAGATAGGACAGTACTTAATAAGATCGCCTGATTGTTATTATTATTCTATTTAAAAATAATGCTGCACAGGTTTCAAATTGATTATATAACAAAATATTTTGTACAATATAATTGTACGCACACAGATTCTGAAGCAGATTCGGATTAAACTGGAAATTGCATTCGGTGGGCAGGCAGATATAATCTCCTGTTTATTATTATCGTTCTAATTGAAAATGGAAGTGAATGAAGTTGTAATTTATTACGTAACACAATGTTTAATGTAACTGTATATAGTTACAAGGAACGAAATATTTACTGCAACATAATTGTGGAATATTTTAACATGTTGAGTGTCGCAGTGAGAACAGCCATATCTAAGCAGACACGATACAGTTTACTATTTTTTGTATAATTCGTAAAGAACAAAGAGATTTGAGTGCTCAATCGTGTTCTTCTCTTCCTACATTATTGTTTCAGTATGAGGTTTGCTCAGAATTTTATGACGATCAATAATAAATTTAATTTAATTAAATTTGAGGTTACCCCCACGTTATTCAACGTGTTAAAAAATTATATAGTAATTTCCAGTGGTACAGAATGGAATATAATTACATATATTCATCTTCAGGGCTTTCAGAAAGTTTTGCATAAGACTAAGAATGTGTAAGAGTGTCTAACAAAATAATTTGTACACCCGTGAGGTTGTATGAGCAAATATTAAGAATCGTGGCAGATTCGGATGGAAATGTTCAAGGTTTTCAGGTTGCACAGCGTTCTCGTTCTTTGTAGTAGCATGTACCGGCGCAATATCGAGTAAACGTGGGTGGTGTGAATGGGACAGGGGTATAGTGATTGCCAAATGTTCGCGTGGCCGAGAAAATTGAGCAATAGCAGCGAGCGGAGAATCCGTGAAGGTCCGCATTAGCGGATTTCACGAGCTAGCGAGCGCGAAGCGTTGCAAATTAAATTCACAGTTCCTGTGGCAACAAAAATTTAAAAAAAAGAGAATAGAACAATTATTCAAAAGTGTGTTTAAAACACTTTTTTCATATTAAACAGTTCGCTTATTATCCGTGTGTAGTTCTATGCTCTTATGAAGATTTTATCGAAGTGATTCGACAATAATTTGAATAATTGTTACTGATGAGCAGTTCTGGAAGCCAGTATAGTGGCTGTTCTTATATAAGGTACTACTTTTTCAGAGTGTAATTTTCTTCTGAATAATATAATGCTTTCTAAACTTTATCTATAGTGTTTTATTCAATTTTAGCTTCTGAATACTAAAGATCATTTAGATGCAGAGTATGTTCATTGCAGTGACTAATTCATAATTCAAAAAGAAGAAAATTTAGGCACTGGAGAGTCTACTAAACCTTGCAGGAAGGTTCTTTTTCTACAATAAATTTTTCAGACTTCCTAAATCAATCTCAGAACCTACTATGTAATTCATGTTACAAATAACAACAATTACATCCCCAAAAAATAATCCCAGTTAATTCTGTTCCACTCTAAATTCAGAGTGGGCCCACTTTTCTAACAGGCCCATTAACAATTTCCCCAAACAAAATCCTCCAATGATTCTACAAAAATTATTCTACCCTTCCCTAATCCTTTATACTATATTTTCTCATAATCAGTCAGAACTCTCATAGAATTAAATTCTGTTACACTCTAAATTCACAGTGGGCCCACGAATTTTCTAACAGGCCCATCAACAGTTTCCCCAAACAGAATCCTCTAATAATTCTAAAACAATTACTCTACACTTCCCTAATCCTCTGTACTATATATTCTAACAGTCACTCAGAACTCTCATGGAATTAAATTCTGTTACACTCTAAATTCACAGTGGGCCCACGAATTTTCTAACAGGCCCATCAACAGTTTCCCCAAACAGAATCCTCTAATAATTCTAAAACAATCATTCTAATCTTCCCCAATCCTCTGTACTATATTTTTTCATAGGCAGTCAGAACTCTCATGGAATTAAATTCTGTTGCACTCTAAATTCACAGTGGGCCCACGAATTTTCTAACAGGCCCATCAACAGTTTCCCCAAACAGAATCCTCCAATAATTCTACAAAAATTACTCTACACTTCCCTAATCCTCTGTACTATATATTCTAACAGTCACTCAGAACTCTCATGGAATTAAATTCTGTTACACTCTAAATTCACACTGGGCCCACGAATTTTCTAATAGGCCCATCAACAGTTTCCCCAAACAGTAACCTCCAATAATTCTACAAAAATCACTCTATTTTCTCTGATCTTTTGTAATATACTTTCTCACAATCAATCAGAACTCTCATGGAAGTAGAACGAAAGCAAGGTTAGAAAAGACATGGCTACGTAGGCCGTCGTTCCCAATAAGCCCATAAGACACTAAATCGAAAAAAGTAGAAGAAAACTAATGAAAGCTCGCGTCGGAGATTTGTGGGTGCAGGAGAACGGTTGTGAACGAGGCTGATGATAAATATGCTTATCTTCCGACAAATTGATCGGCGTGTTGGCCATCGCTGCTCCTGTTAAGCTTCCAGAAATAGCACCCGATCAACGCTGCGTTTTTCTAGCCGTGCTGAAAGCGATATTCGACACGGCCAGACACGTCATCTCAACACGTCCGTACACTGTTATCCGGCACCGATTCAACGGCCTACGTTCCGCGCACGGATTTTTTCCGCAGGTATCGAACGAGCATAATCCTACGGCAACGAGCAACCGGCCTCGACTGAGAAGAATCTTTCTGCCAGACTTTCTGGCTCATTGCCCTACACACCTCAGTGTTCTCTTTGTCCCTCGCTCAGTTCCTCACTTAACGTGTTATAAATTATATACACACGCGTCAGCTCGTTTATAGTAAATCGCTGACAATGTCGATCTATCTGTCCATCTCCCTCTTACATACAGCATCTTCGACGAATGCGGTGTTTTGTAGGCTAATTCGATTCAATTGCAATTAACGGGTTCTATGGCACAGTGGATACTGTCATAGGTAGTCAGACACTTTATCATATTCTGGTTGAAATATACATTGTGAAGGAGTAGAAAATTTAATTATTTCAGCGTCCAGTTATTGCTTTATAGTATTATTAAAATATTAGGGTTGGATAAAGCTTTATAAGAATAAATAGTTATTCAATGAAATTAAATTTAAGGTGCCTCTTACTCGAGGCTCTCTGATAGTCAACGTGTTAGGGCGTTCGGTGGGGCAGTAGAAAAATTCATACCTAGTCAGACACGGGAGACTAAATTTTTACAAACACGTCAAAGATACAAATGTTGAAATATGTTATCTTATACTTCTTATTTTATTTTTTACTGGCTAATTTAATTAGATTACAATTAACGTGTTCGGTTTCACAGTAGAAAATTCCATAACTGATCAGACACTTCAAAATAAATTTTTATACATACATAAAATTAAGAATATATACATTGAATTATCTTATGATATCCGTTTTTTTATTTTGTACTATTATTATGGCGTTCATTATAATTGAAATGTAAAAATTATTAACGCTCATTTAGAGTAACTGAATTTGATATCTGGGGAGTACATGGCCCACGAGACACGAAATGTGTTAATTGCGAGACTCTGTACGATCTCTGAACGAAATTTAATGGAACGAATCTGACAGTGAACATTGACACGAGTAGACAGTCGTGCTGGGATGTTCTATTTTAAGTAGATATCGCCGAGGGGCGAAATATCGAGCTGTTTAACCGTGCAGCTGTAATTAAATACATTTCCATTTGCAGCATTGCAAGAACAGTAAGAAATGAAGAAACTCATTCATTAAAATGAAAAATGACAATGCTTCGTCGAAATTAAGGACAACAAATGACCTTGAGACCATTCTACATATTCTCGCACATCAGAATGGAACATGAGTCCTCTTTCAAATAGAACACCTCATAGAACAACTCTACAAACAGTCCAGACATGAACAAACCAAATAATAATAACAATATCCAAATAAAGAACACCAAACGAGTGTCTAAAATTTTTCGTCACCTTTACAGGTGTTCGAAGTTCATTCAGAGTGTCTTTGGCTCCAATTTATACAGTGTGGACGGAAAATTAAATTTCTAGAGCGTGTCACGATGAAAGCAATGGTCAATTAGCTTACCAGCGATTTGTGAAACCTCGCGCGAGGTTTCATGTCGCGAAAAACAGTAGTGTCACGCCGTGGATAGGTAGAGTGTTCACCCCGAAAGACAATGTCGAACTGACATGCCTCCTCGGTGTTACGAACAGATCCTTCTCCCGTTTTCTCTCTTTGCTACAGCTGCGAGTTCAAAGGGGTAACATATGCCGATTCCACCCCTCGTACGTGTGACCCTTCAGGGGTCAGGAGAGTTGTCGCTGAAAAGGGTCGATAATCGAACAGCGGTTGCTCCGTATCGATGGTCGTGGCGCGAAAAACACGTGAAACGTAATTTGGTGATTCCATTAACGCTTCAGAAACGATAAATTTATCTGTTTACTTTGAACGATCGCTACCAATTTGTTATGCGACGTTTACAACTGTCGAGAGTCCTCGAAACCATTCTATCATAACAGAAACAATTTCGAGGTTATGTATGTTTGTGGAGAATACATATGTTTGATGCACAACATATTAAATTGTACTTAAATTTTATATACATCGATGTATTAAATAATTTGGATTAACACGATTTATACAATAATTATATTAATGTATGGCAATCATATTTTGTAATTGGTTCAATTGTAATATTGTTACGCTTCCTCCGATTATATAATTTGGAGGTTATATACACTTGGAGGTAATCTCTACCTCATTGACTTTGAATTCATTACTTTTTTCATACTCCGTTTAAATAAATTTGCCTAACACTTATGTTATGTACAGGGTGCTCCATATACACCCACGTGGATATCTTCGAAACTCTTACAATTTTAAGTTTACAACATTTTAAACAAGAGTGAAATAACTTCTGAGAAGATCATAGACTCCAATTTAGTTGCCAACTCAATATTTTAATAAAAAATTATTAGCCGAAAGATTTGTATCAGTTTAATAAAAATATACTCTTTATACATTAATGTAATAAATATATAATTCCTAGCATAACAAATCTTCTCATGTAAAATGTTTCGAAGGTCGTGTGTCTCGTTGCCAATCTAATATTAGCGGAGAATGAAATTTTCTCTAAAAGCAACGTGTGAATGGGTTAGCAAGGGTGTTGTCTCTGTGGTTCCTTTGAGAACAACGGGACCGTTAACAACAGAAGCGGCCACGCTTTCAGTGGACCGTTTCATTGCTCTTGTTGCGTGTGATCTGCGGATACCGTTGATGAGGAGGTCTTCAGGGACGCGTGGAATCCATTTTAGAGCATGCTCCGATCGAAGAGACGGTAATTGGAAGAGGGTTGCGTACCAGTCGGCCGGAAATCAGCTGATTGCTGAAAATGCCAGGCGACACCTCTGCCACCACCTTAACCCCTTTTGTTTCGCGATGAATTCCCACCTCAGAAGACCGGTGCTGCCCTCTGTTTGGTCGATACCACCACCCCAGTCGGTCCCTCCGCATTTTTTCGCGATATTATCGCGAACGATACCGCGAAATTCCATCGTTATCGAGCTCCGGCGGAATGAGAAAATAATCGCCGATGACTTCATACGGAGCCTCGAAGTTCTGAATTGCTTTTAGAACGATCTGACGAGCTGTAGGTTCTTTTTTAAGAGGATTCGACGATTGTGATTAATGCAGGGAATTCCGAGAATTTATTGCGGAGCTCTGGTATCAAGAGAAATGGTGAATGCTGGCAATAAACAATTTTATGAAACATATTCTCTCGATAAACATAAAACAGACAAATTTTATTTTGGAGATCGATGTATTTCTAGAAACTAGAGACGAATATCAGCATCGTTTTTATTTTTTAATATCGAGCAAAATTCTCTGTTTAAAATTAGAAGAATTCAGAGCTTCAGTTTGCTAAAAATTGCCAAAATTCGTTATTCAGCTCTTACATCACTTGTCAGGATGAATGCTGAGTAATAAACAATTTTCTGTAACATATATTCGGGCCAAAAATACAATACACAAGAGCAATTTTCAGAATCAGAATACTTCCAGCGCCGTCTTCATTTTTTAATATCAAGAAAAATTCTCTGCTTACAAAAATTCGGCGGATTTCAACAATTTATTGTCAAACGATACATCACGTGTAGGGATGAATGCTGGATAATAAACAATTTGCAGAGGCATATTTTATCTACCCTCTATATAACGGGTGACATGAATATAATTGTGTGCTGCGAGGGGGTCGCATTCGGAGGAGCGTGCAATTTATCGGTGCACCGTGGTGGACAGAGAGGACTCGAAAGACAGGAAAATCCTTTTTCCGAGGGAACACGGGTCACGGTGTCTGTAATTGGTGGTAGTTGACAGGTGGAAGCTTTTCAGTCGTTCGTTGGATGTCGAAAGGCCCGTAGAACGACGCCTTAACGACCGTCGACGCCGTTATCTCGACGATCCATTAACGACGCCGATGCAATCTCGCGAAACGCCGTTCCCGCCAACCTTTTTGCCAACCGTTTGCTTTTCTGCCACCGTGATCGGCAAACCGAACCTTTTGCCCTTCCACGCGACCACCCCGCGATAATGAGCACATCTATTGACGCGAACGAAGCACCTTAATCGCTGTACAAATGGCGACAGACATAACCTCAACATCTTTTTCTTTAGCTGATTGGGATACTATAAATTGATTGGGGGTGACCGGGGCATTTGAATAAATTAAATGGGCGGAAGATAGGTACTGTGTGACTTAACCTAAATGAAGAGAGGTTGAATGTTTGTACTTTGTGTCACCTCTGACGTGACACTAGGTTTGACTCGTTGAGACTGGAAGAGTCAAGACTTCTCCTCGTAAATGTATGTATAGTTTATAGATGCCACTATTCGTACAGATTTCATCTACTTATTAAATGTTATGCTAGAGGTTAGGGTCAATGGTGTAAAATATTTCGGGTTATAGACTAAATAAAAAATGGAAGGTGTGTCAATTGACATATGCAGTTGTTTCATTGTTAAACGAAGCAATGGAAAGCAGTTTAAGGATGGGAGGAAAAATACTTGTGGAACGTGTGTGTGGCTTTGAGGTTAGGTAACAGAGCCAAACAAATTGAAATTCAAATTGACTGAGAATAATGTTCGAAACATGTTATTGTGCATAGGGTTAGACTACTAGCAGATCAGGTAAATTTTAATGAAGTCTCATTTTTTTAGTTGCTAATTAAGGGACTTTAAGGAACATTTTTAATGTTACTGTATCCCTTAATCTAAATATTCACATTCTTAATCTATGCTTTAATAACAATTATTCAAGCTAAGTAACTTTATTCAGAAATCATTCAAAAGTGCCTTATAGTGTAATTTTCGATGACAAGTCAGTTTCAACGTCCTGTCCTATAGGTTCGGTGTCCATTCAATTATCTGACTCCCTATATTAAGAGCTACCAAGTATTCCAGACAATTTTTATAAATCCAAGCCCAGTTAAAACTATTCATCATTATCTAATAACCATCCCAATCAATAATTCCAAAAGCAAATTCCAAAATCAAAATCCCAAGCGGATGAAAGCGGTTTATAGCCGCTGCTAATAATATCGGTAGCCGAACGGCGGTAATCGCAGAACAATAGTGGCCAGTGGAATTCCGTCGATTTTCCGCCACAAAGACGCCGTGTGTATACGTAATCCATAAAACAATTTGGATGCAGGAAACCGATGAAAATCATTTGACCGCCGAGTTCCTCCGGTTATGACTATATAGCTCGCCGGGAACAAACTGCGGTTGCACGGTAGCCTCAGCCGTGACGCGGGGCTTTCATGAATAAATCTGCATGCGTCTGAGAATTTACACGAGCCACCGGTTTGCAACATTGTCACGTGGTATGTAAATATTATCCAAACAGGACCGCTTCTATGCTAACAATCGGCTCTAAACTGTAAATTTAGACTTTTCCGCGACGGCTGTTCCGCGTCGACCGGATTTCGAACGTTCTGCAACACTTCGCGAGACAATGTCCGCGGGAAGACGGGAGTTATAAATAATGTAGAACGGTGTGCGGCGTCGGTGACACGCCACGACATCGCTGAAACTATTTCCAAACTCCTCCTTTTGACGATGCACCGGAGAATGCCGCTTTGATGCCTTCACATTGACATTCTCGTCATTGCCCCTGTCACTCGGACGGAACTATGTTTTAAGGAATGTTAAAAATAGACACCGACGGAGCAGTGTATTTAGTGTAACGGAAAATAGTATTCAAAGTACTAACTGAGAAGTGTTTTTTATTTTAAGAGCGTAAGAAGAACTTGTCTGCACGAAATTCAAAGTTACTAGAATTTTAGCATAAAGGGAACAAGATATGTTATCTATTATTTAACACTTTGACTACCACGTCAACCATGTATGAGTGATAGTTGAATTCAAACATTAATTTTGTACCTTGGTAGAAAAAGGCCCAGTTCAATTTTGTGGGACAAGGTGCACATTGACCCTTTTTATTATATTACTAGTAGCCGGGCGAATTCTCTTTCGAGCGCACAGGCGCCAAGCGTTGCCACCTAGCGGCTATGCGTGAACTATGCCGCCGTGGCCAGTGACAGAACTCTGTCTGTTTATTATAATAGTAAGATACATAATATTTTGGCCTCTTGAGAATGTATCTACCTTTGCTTGTAAATGTGAAAGAACAATGGTCCTTTTTCCTATAATAACGTTCATGATTTTTATGTGAATAGTGCATAACCCTTTAATTATTCAGGTGCAGAATTATGTGATCAGGCAGAGTATTAGTAAATATATGTAGCAAACTCCACTACAGCTACTTAAAAAATTATAAAAATTACTAATATTATGAATTAAGAAGGATATAATTACAGGTTACGTTCAAGTTGCCCAATAATTCAGAAAGTTCGTCATTTTCAGTTAACATAACGTGGCAGTGTTAATAAAAATCTTCTCCCAAAACTCGTTGTACTTAGACATCAGGAAAGTCCCCACACAGGTGTAAGAAGTGTTACCTTGAAGTGGAGAACACTCCCTAATTGATTACAAATGAGTCACCCAGTTTCCTCGATCCAATCTTGAAAAATGACCGCACGAGTCGCTAATCGAATGAACGATACTCGTTCCAGCCGTGAAACGGTCGATTAATTGGACTTGCAGATTTCGAGGAGCGTTCAAAGGCGCATGGAAATCGCGCAAAAAGTTTCCTCCGGGATTTCAGGAACGACGTAAGAGGGTGAAACAAAAGCGACGCTAATTACAAGCCGTCGGGGCACGTAAATCGTCGTGAAAGCTTGGATTCATTATGCAAAACCCGGCTGCTTAGTTCACTCCCTTTTGTTTTCCCAGTCCTCGTCACCTGCCGGTGTTAGAATTCACTTTTTAACCCGCGGACGACCGATATCTCGTCGACTATTCCAACGACGGCTAAATTGAACCATTCAAGGACATATCTCCTGCTCTTCAACTGATACAATCGATTGAATCTCCGAGTGGTCGACGTTTTCTTTGTGTAAGAAAACCTAACCCAACCTAATTTTTAAAAATCACTGTACAGGTTAAAATGGATCAATTTGTATAAATACAATCCAACAAACTGAAACATACTTTAAATTACGACTGAAAAATATTTAATTCTTGTAATCGAAGATAATTTGTGATTATAGTTGACTACTTTCTGCAGATTATAGCATAAAATTCATATAAGTGAGTGTTGGAAGAAATTTCTGACTTTTTAAATTTAAGACAGAGGTAAAGGGCGAGAATCTCGTTCAGTTTTAAAATTGGCCGGCGGAATGATGTAATTAGGAGAAAGGTGAAAATCGTGAAGGTGTTCGCGGAGAATCCAGGCGATGAACAAGAGCCAAGGCTACAAGGAGGCGTTCATTTGTGCTCGTTTACATTAATTGTTTAGTTAATACAGAGATCGCGGCTTAAATAATACCGGGCGCCGTCGTAGAAACGGTGTAACAGCCGCGTTTCACGTTGAAAAGTGCCCGTAAACCGGAAGCAGATCTTCGAAACAAAGGAGCGTGTAATGAAACTCTGACAAGACGTGTGGCGCCCTCTGGCTCGCCAACGTTTTCACTTAGACTGTTTTTATTACGCCCGACGAACGTGTTAAGTCGAAACATCAACTTTCCAAGGTTTTACGGAGCAATTGAAAACAGCTAGAATGAAATTTTCTAATTTCTAAAACTTGTGGCTCTTTGTGCTCAGCCCTACACGTAATTTGTGGGATTTCATACTTTTGCAAATTTTGAATAGAGTATAAAGTAACGTTCTCGTTGATAATTATTTGAAGTGGGCAGTATTGGACGTTTAATTAGAAGCAGTCGTTTTCTGTTAATGAGCGTATCTGTATGTGGAAGCTATGGATATTTTCTGCATGAATAACGTGTTCCCTATTCAGTGGAATGTCGTGTGAGCATGTGTCCCGTACCATAATGACTGTATAAGTTTAATCAATGCCACCGCTACTCGCGTGGGTGTCGCAAAATACTACACGCTGCATCGCTAATCGATACTATCATTCACAACCATTGCTTTCATTCAAATGCAAAACCTTCATACCGCCATGCTATTAGAATGATCCAGTATTTACGCCAATATTATTAATCAGACGTCCAAATAATTGGAACATATCAATACTCTATGTAGTGTTCGTACTGGAAGACCAGAAAGAAATTGTGTGAGACGTGTCAGAAACCCGCATGCACTTTGTTGACCGAGGATACAAACGTTAGAGGATGTATGGGACTCTAAATTTTAGCTGGACATGTACCAGATGTCAGATAAGTTGGGTACAGTACGATGGCTTAGTCTAGAGACCTGAAGGCGTGGCGTAGTCTAATCGTCGGGATGTTACTAGGAATGTAAAGAATTTTCACACCCTGGAATGGGATTATTAATGTGATTCTTCAGAGGAATCTATCACCTATAGTGGGAAGACCATTGTCAGGTCTAGAGACTAAGCTGTCACTATACAGTAACTCATTAATACTCAACCAATCAGGAAAAATAGATGGTAAGAGCCAGTCAACAACGTGTCAGGGGTCAAAGAAGTTGAGAAACTGTTTTATCTTCTACAGAAAGTGCTTCTAAACCAACGACACACCATACAACCCTGTGCACTAGCTACGGTGACCCCATAAGAAAACTGAGACTACGATCAGTACGTAGGAATTTAAGGTGGACATAGAGAACTCATGCGTTGAAACCTGTGAAATTCACCACCGTCCGTTTAGATAACGTTCGATCGAGGGGGTCGGACTGCTGGAGCGATTTACCTCTTTTACCTGGGCTGACTTTGAACGGGGATCGGCGACCTGGACGGTCTCGTCGGGAGGCAGCCGCCAGGAGTTCCTCTCGATGTTGACGCTGGCGTTCATAGCGGCCTCCTCCTCCGCCTCCCGTGTCCTTCGTCCTTCTTAACAGCTTCGTCCTTGCTCGAACAATTCCCCGAGGTCCCCAGGGTAACCCCCGGGCCACTCCTGGGGCCGAGGTCCTACACCAGCAATCCACAGCTTCTCACCTGAAATCAAATCGAAACGATTCTCGTCGATCAGTTAGCTCATTCATGGTCTCGAAACGTATGAGGCAATAAATATTAGCTGCCACCTGCAGGGTTTCCTGAGAACCTGGTCGACTTTTAGGAATTCTAGCTACTAGGGGGACAATCTGATGCGCGGAATCATGTTTTAATAAAATTGACACACTGTATAATGGTACTTTGAAAGCCAAATAAAAAACAGGCTAGGGTTGGCAAGTAACCTGCACCTTTTAGTAGGCAACCTAAGTGCATTCCATAGCATGAACCTCAAACGCTTTCCATAAGTAGCAATTCGGTTACATTCCGCATAAAGGTACCCAGTTGCCTTCTATTCCATGCAATCTTAGTGGCTACCATAACAAGCAATGAAACTACATCTCGTATCAAGTCGCCCAGATGCTTGTTACACTAAAGCAGCCTATGTATCTTGTATGGTAACCAACTGAACTTCATCCAGTGTCAAGTTACCTGGTTGCCTGTTACGCCTCCCATGCGAAGCAACCTAGTAATCTCTTGTACCAAACGACCCAAATGTCTATCTTGGCAAGCCAGTGATCTGACTCCTACAGCGGACAACCCAAGTGTATCTTATGGCAAGCAGTTGAAGTGTCTTTCACCTTAAACAACCAAGTAGCCTTCAACAGTAAGCAACCCAAGTGAATCTCATGTGAATCAATCCAGTGGACTCCAACAGCAAGGAACCTAAATGCCTACCAAGTGAAACAACCTAATAGCCTCTTATATTAAGCAACACAAGTGCATCCATTGGCAACTAACACAAGTGTCTCCTATGGAATTAAAATTGCATTGCCATTATTTTTAGAGAACAGAGTCACAAACCCAGGAAAAATAGGACTCTTGAGACCCAGAAGAGCATTACAAACATTTTAATGTTAATAGATTGATCAAATGTCTGACGTGATATCTGACACAATCTGGTAGGTCCTTTAGGATAGACCACTAGATTTTTCATAATTATTCTGTAAAGTAGAAATATTTTATATTCTGCACTATTACAGTCAGTTTGTTGGCGAATCCACAATATCTACCAAATGATTTTTCTCCGCCTCTCCTCAAAAATCTTCAGGGAAGATGGAGGGTAATAAAGCTCGAGCAGAAGGGTGATTGAGGCTTGAACAAACGAACGGAACGTCAGACTTTCATCGAAAAATCGTAGAGCAATTTCGAGCGGGTTAAAAGCTCGAGGAAAGGTGAGCGAAAGCTGAAGAATAACAGGAAACGCTGGAAAACTCAATCCGACTTCCCTCGACCGGTAAGTTAAACAACAGTAATGGCGAATCAGAGCTTCGGACAAACCTTATTGTCCGGATTCCAGGCGAATCGACCGAACGCTCGGTTTCTAGAGCGATTAATATCGATTTTTTATTAGAACTCCATCGTTGAGGAAAAAGGTTAAGGACGATTCTCATGAAATGTCATGGCAATTTGCGTGAGATGCTTCATCGGTTCTTCCTTATCTCGATACAGGAATTCGTTCGTACGAATGGACATCTAAAAGTTCCATTTCTTTCTCCAATTTTTATTATAGAGCAGAACTTCCATTATGCGAAAATTCTTCTGCTACGTTAACTACAGTTACTGAGATTGTGTACTTAATTTTATTCATCCGTGTATTTTTATATTCTAAATAAGAAGTACCATTTTTATGCGAAACATAGTTACAGTGTGAGTCTCCTTATTACTACTACAATTAGGATAATCGAAGCCCTAGTGTACAATCATTTGGAAGCAGTGCCAATATAGTGGCGTTTAGCATCTACAATTGACACATATATACCGTCTTAGTACATCAGGTATTTTTAATATTTAAAAGGCTCCTAAGCTTGTTAAGAAAATATATAACTTACATTATTTTAAGGAAGCTTGTATCACTGAAACTGTCACAATAAAATTCTTCCTGTATATTCCTTTTTTATTTCTTTCTTCGGTCATGCAAAAACTGCTGCTAATAATTTTTCACCTGCACCGGGAGTCATGAATCACCATGCTCGTCGAACAAAGGGTAATTACGAATTCCTCGGGGAATGAAACGTGAATAAAGGATTACAGCAGCTCGCGCTGTCCGTCTTCCCCTATGAATAATTTAATTAAACGCGAAATTTCCCGTCGGAGACGCACACGCAGCCGGCCCATTAGTTTATTTTCGATTTAAATTTCAGATGCTGCCGGCGGATATGCAAATTGCATAATGTACCCGATCTGCAACGTTCCCGCGCTTAATAAAGAATTTTAAGATCGTTCAAATTCAATATCCAGGTTCACTTTGAACTTTATGCGAGCCTTCAAAATTATTAGATCATCCCATAAGTACAACAGTTCTTTTTAGTGTGTATATTAGATGAAAATAGAGCAACTAGAGGTTCATTCTCCCACTAAAGCAGCTAGAGGTCCATTCTCCCACCAGAGCAGCTAGAGGTTTATTATCCCGCTAGAGCAGCTAGAGGTTCATTATCCCACTAGAGCAGCTAGAGGCCCACTCTCGCACTAGAGCAGCTAGAGGTCCATTCTCACGATAGAGCAGCTAGAGGTCCATTCTCCGACTAGAGCAGCTAGAGGTTCATTCTCCCACTAGAGCAGCTAGAGGTCTATTCCCCTCATGTGGAGGGGCGAACTGGAGGAAACTGAAACGAGAGGAATGGACCTAAAGTGGGGGGAAACCGCAACTCCGGTGACCTCCACCGATCTAACACATGAACAGATTCAGAATTGAAATTATTTTTCACTGAAACTTAACAATCACCGAAGTATCTAAGCAAACAAACGTCAATATCAATCTTAGGTTTTCAGAAACTAATTCAACTTTAACAAAAGTCTTTTTTGATAAGGTGATCGATCAGATGGACGAGGGTTTCGTTCAAGTTTCACCCTTGTTCTCAGCTAGAGCAGGCGGAGGCTCTATTAAATCGTTTTCGAGCACTCTCGCTTTCGAAGCTGAATCGCTTCATCATCTTTTCCATGGTTGACTCGCGTGGCTGAACAGCCGGGCTGGCGGGGGCGGTGCTCTCGCGGAAAAGTTGGATAATGAGGCTGGCCGAAAGCTATTGCCCGAAGGAATCATTTAATTACGTCGCGGGCTCCTTTTCATTTGTCAGGAAGTCGATGAAGGGGGATGAGGTTGGCGAGAAGGCGCTTTGAAGTTTTCAACGTCCGCGGGAAAACGAGTCCTGGACCCCTAAGACGGATTAACCTTAATTAAAGTTCCGCGACGGTTCCCTTGACTTTCCCCTCGAAAGCCCCACGGTATCGTTGCAAATTGCGTATTTGAACTTTCAGCGATGGTTAACTGAACAAATTCAGGTTCAGGTGTCTTATTCCCACGCGCATCAATTATTTACAGTAGAATCTCGATTATCCGAACACTGGTCTGAAAATTGGTTGTCATAATAGTGAGATGGTGTTAAAGAAAGTTCCAAAACAAAGTTAAGCCACTCAGAAGATAAATTGAGTAACTCTATAGAATTAAGGGTAGAGAAAAGGGATGATGTTACAAACATTCATGTACTCTGATAATGAAATTGAGGAATTTACTAAAAGTGGAGGTGATCAGTTTGGCTTTTGAGTACCTCCGTTACAATGTAAGAAATTCTATCCCCAATTATAGTTCAGGTAATCGAGGTTCATCTGTACATGGAAAGTGGTAACACTTCCGCGATATACAGGTTGAGAAATGGGACCACTGACTGGTGAAGTTAGAGAGCATTTGTTAAATAAAATATGTCTTGTTTGCACGCCTTCATACGACAACAAACATAAACGCTCACAGGTGTCTTAGGCGTGAATTTAACCCTTTGAGTTCAAAATTAATTTTTCGAGAAATCGTTCACGGTGTGCTAGGGGCCACTATACTGCTACAAACACAGCTGTTTACTGTGCGGTGACCCATAGCACAAAGAATACAATATTCTCAAACCCACACATGGACACAAAGCATCCAAAGCCTGCAATATAAAACCTGCGTCCATTTAAAGAAACAACAAAGTTCGCGTTGAACGAATTTAACATTGTAGAACGCAGGCATAGTTAAAGTCTGCAGACCTGCGTACAAACTTCGAAACTTCAACTAGGAAGGGGATAGTGAAGCTAAAAATAAACCATCACGGCTAATCAAGGCTCATTGTTAATACAACAATGGACGCGATGGAATTGTTCTAGCAACGACATCGTTGCAGCCGTTCATTGGCTGTAAAGAGGAGACTGCGTTCAGAGAGATGGCGAACGTGAAAAGAAGAAGTATCGTCTGATAACTGTCGGTTGCTGCAGTTAAACCGGCGTGTTCCGCGATGCAGTTTTCTAAATGCAATCACGGGAATTTAAATTCTCCGCGCGAGAGGGCAAGAGGGGATGGGATGGTGAGAGGGGCGCAGGAGGGGTGGAAAGCCGTGAAAGAGGAGAAGAATCCTGGACCTCGTGATGCTCGTGTTTCCCGCTCTTTGCATTCCTTTTACGTGCCATAAATTCCCGCTGGCGGGATCGGTAGTTCGTTATCACGATCTATGTTTCAGTTCCCTCCGCGTTTAATGGTGCGCCCAGCGAACTGCAACCTACTGAATAAATACCTGCTACTGCACGCACACAGGCGACCTACCTCACAGATATGGGGACGGCTGTTCCGAGGATTTCCTGAGGAATCGATTTCGAAATTTATGGGCCACGTTGCTGGGTGCACATGAAAAGAGGGAACACTGAAACTTGTATCTGAAACATGGGAGAGAGTTGCCTGGACAGCGGGACCACAGAGGATTTGGAAATTTAGGAGTTTAATTTGTGAGGAATGTTTGGCGTTTGGCTTTTCTGTTAGGTCAGTTCTGTCTCTTCTGGTCTCAGTGACAAATTATCTGCTTTGCTAACTGAATCTAAAATTTGTTTGTTTTATGTTAAGTTCCTGTGTAGTCCTATAGCTAGTCTATTGGAGGGCCAGGTACAGATTAAGGTCTACGCTATTGGGTGTCTATGTACAGACTTAGGTCTAGGCTACTAGGAGGTTACGAATAAGCCTAGACTAGTCTGCTAGATGGTTGGTATGAGCTTAGTCTTAGTCTATTAGAAGGGTAGGTATACGCTTAAGCCTAGTCTATTAGAAGGCTAGGTATCGGCGTAAACCTAGTCGAATAGAAGTAGATCAACTGCAGACTGAGACCTAGTCGATTAGACGGTTAAGTTAATTCTACTGTTTACAAGTCGAACTGTGAATCCTGAAGACCATCAACAAGGGATTACAGCTGGACAGGATAAACCACGAACGTCAGAAGCCTAAAAATCTCCACCAGATGATATCAAACCCGAAAAGCCTTAAAATCTCTGTTCATGAATGAAAAGTGATCGATGCAGAAAGCTCGAACGTTCGAAGCAGCGGTAACAAGCCTGTCGCTATCAGAACCGGTCTTATCAGCTCGCAGAAGTCGTAACAACCTACTACAATCTGTATCGACGTTCGTGACCGAGACGGTTATAGCCACGGAGTTTTCCTGATCGCGCGGTTTCCGCAGGGCTGAAGCTAATAATCGGCGCATGGCCCTGGGAACTGTGCGTCTCCTAGGTGTCATCGTCCCCGGGGCTCCGTAATTCGGAAGTCGCTGCTAAGTGGCGCACACTATACGACCGACTGAATTTTCTCGAATGCGGAAAGTTTCCGGAAAATCTGTGCCAGCCGCGACTACTTCTACCCGGTAGCTCCCCGCGAACCCAACTCCAGCGCACCACGAGAGTGCTTAGAAGTTTCGAAAGGCTCACGCAGAGCACTTCGAATCCTTCTCGCATTAGATTAACCGCGGAATGCGCTCGGTTGTTTCGAAACTCGATTCGCTGCACGCTCGAACGATCAACGGCTAGTTAGAAGCTGGAACTTCCACCCAAGAAACCGGGAATATCGATATTGTATCGGCTCTCGTCACTTCAGTTTGCATACGAATGTCTGGAATGTATTAATTCGCTAGAATGCACATTTCTCGGTAGCCGAAAAAGTATAAGTCTGATAGGGTATCCTATGTCGCAGGATGTAAGAACACGCTATTCCGTTTCTGTAGGATATGCCCATGCCCCTACGGAGCAACAGTTAGTGGCGTCTGGGCTTAACGAGCCATCCCGCGAAGCAGTTAAAAATTTGAGAAGGACCGCGTGAGAGCGTAACAGTGGAATGAAAACGAAAGACGAGCGCATCCTGCGGGGAAACGTCGAATTCAAATAGCAATCCCGCGTCTCCGCTATAAAACGGCGCGCCATTGAAATCCGGCGGCGAGATACCTCGCGTTTTTACGACGTCGTGTCACGTCGAACCGAACGGGAAGCTGAAATGATGCATGCGGTCGTACGTGAACTGTATTTTCATGCAATTTCTCTTTACGATCCGCAGCGACGCGGCGGCCGTCGATGGAAAACCGTCGTCCGGATTATAAGGTTTCCGGTAACCGGGGCTCGAATAAAGAAACGCCCTTTCGTTTATCGCGCCGCGATAAGCGAGAAACGACGCGGCGATAAACCCATTCGCTATCATTTCGATGCTAAATCGTCACTCTCGCCGATGCGCGGGCATTTTGAGCTTCCCCATGCATAATAGGAAGACTTTCAAATTTTGCGTTGGGGTGAGGTCAGTTGCCTGAGATTGGGGTGCGGATGCTGCTGCTATTGAAGGTGAAGTTCTGTGGAACAGGCTAGGTCAATCTATCAGGGATTTGGGACCCAAGAAGCCTTGGCCCCGGTTGTCCATGTGTCCTGAAGATTTACCCCCCCAATCGATTCCTCAGTCAAAAGTCAATACCCTCTGGAGACGCAGTACTTGATTATAAACTAGATTAAACACGTCTATCTTAATCTGATCATCTACTAGGGCTGTCTTCATTATAAGAATTTTAAGATCTGCCGCGGAATTGCCGTAGAGTTGCCAAACCACAACAGCTGCCCTAACGGTATCGCCAAATTTAGGGACATCTACGTTGTCCCAGGTCGCATCGTGATACCATAGAAAATCGAAATGCAGGAGTAAAAAGGGGAGGGAAGGGGATGAGAAAGAGGACGTTGTCCTCGTGAAAGGGTTGCCACGTTAGCCCAGGCTGGTGACGTCAGAAAATGGGGGTTCGTGTTACGTCAGTAGTGCGGCAGACTGTGTGGACTCGATGCGGGGAAGGGGTGGGAAAACAGGGCTGGTACAGGGGATGCCAGAGGGTGGGGGTTGACGCAAAATAAGGTCGGCCACCCCGGATTTCATTCATCAGTCACAGTCCACGGTGGCCTGAGCTAACTGGATTAATCCTCCGCAGTTGTCAGGCCTGTCTGAGGGACGAAACCGAAATCGGAATGTGAATCGATCTCAATAGGGGGTGTTCGGTGTACGTAAATCCCTTGCTTTTTGAAAAGAAACGCGGAGAATTCGCAGCGATAGGAAATCCGACGCTTTAGCAATCACAGACGCCGCGTTTTCGAGTTCAAAGCCTCAGACGTGTTCGTCTTTTTTAGCAATCTGAAAGAACTTTAAAAAATTCGATTTGGTAATTGGAAATTTTTCAAATGTATCAAATTGATATCAAGAGTTGTTTACATATCTCTGTCATTGCTTCTGAGTTCAGTTTCTTTCCCTGAAATGAGCCTTTAAGGTCTCACTTCCAGCGTCAGGTTTTCAATTGGGTGTCCGTGAAGCGTGGCCAACAAAAACACAGTCGATGCAAAAACTGAAGCCTCTTATGGTAATCGAATTTTCGCACAGCTTCGGATCGCCAAGTATGAACTTTTTTCGCCGTATATTTTCCTTTCATCTGGCAACCAACCGGCGCCAAATTGGCTCGTTAAACGTTTCTTATCATGCGTCTTCCACGGTTTTGCTTCTTTGACCACCGAATCGAATATTTTCTGATGGACGATTGCAAGGGTGGTCGGATCTGGCAAAAAATTCCTGGCTCCTTCGTCGTGGAATGAGAATCCCTCTTCGCAAGTAGTACGAGTCTGTCTGTGGTCAGACCAACCTCAAGTTTTTACTTAATTCACGATATCTACCCCATTTGTCTTTGGTTTTTCCTTCTCTAAGGACTCATGAAAGGTAGTATTAATAATTGTTGACACCTATTGTTTATGAAACAATTTGGAAAAAATTCAAAGAACAAGCTACAAGATTCTCAAGGAGGAAAAGCACATTTTCTAACGAATACCCCATATATTTCACAGAATTTCTTTTTACACGCTTGCAGAACAAATCGCGCGATGCCTGTGCAACAATGTTTTAATTTTTGTTAACAGCAACAAGCCCCGCGCCGTGTTAATTCGAAAGAGCGGACAAACTCTGTGCGTTCATGCGGAGTAAATTTTTTTATGAAAAATTCCAGCGTCGGCCGCTTTTAAAAGGAGAACTTGCGTTCGTGCTGCGATTTAAAATTACAAGGGCCGCGTGTAAAATGTGAAACGGGCAACATGATGCGCGAATTCGTTCGTATGATCGTTAATTTCATTGCCTTTTACAAAGCTCGATGATGTCCATTTTCTCTTCGGTTCTTCCCGTAACGAACAGAAATTAATTATCCTCTAAATATTCCATCGAGAGAGAAATTCTCGTTAGAACGCATAATTCCACCGTGCAGCTTTTCTGATCGAAGAAAATAAACATTGGAGCATGGTGCGTGGAATATAAATAAAAAATATATTAACAGAGGCAGGGATGCATTAAAGAACTCACATAAAACACATAGAAACAAAATGCAATGATTACTTAGCAGTCAGAAAATTTCGAATGCCGAACCTATAGGACAGACTGGTTGAACTGACTAGTCGTACCTTTAAAATTGAATTTTCTGTAGCAATTACAGAATCACTCGCACGTTTCTCTAATAAAAATTTTGTTAAATTATTTAAACTCCTTCTAAGGTACATAATCGTCCTACATATTCCATGAGTTATAGCCTACTCGGTATACAGTGCAGCCAGGCATAAGAACGTCCGAAAATTCGACGTGAAATATTACTGTATCGAGGTTATGTATTGACATGTGCCACGTGGGACTTTAAGGGCCTTACTCTCTGTCCACGAGCATTCATGAATAGACAGGAGTTCTGAGTTCGCAGATTTCCCACCGAGATGGAACATTATACGATGTGTAAGCGTATTAAAGAACTGCAATGCTGTTGAGCGGCAATTCGCGTTTTCGACGCGCATGATTTATGGTCGGCGTAAAGAATATCGCATGCATGCCTGCGAGAGTCTGTATATTTCACGGTAATTCCGTTTCTGGCACGTTTCGGCCGATATATTTGCCCGCACGTACCCTCGAATACGTATTACTGCTATTCCGTGACTTCCAGAGCCATCTTTGCAGGCATCCGCCTACATACGAATGTACTGGCTGCTATTGGAATAACATTTTGAACGAACGAGTGAATCGCAGCGTTCTGATAACGTTTGATAGACTTTTCGTGTTGTCCCTTCTAATAAACTGAACTCCACCGCACTGTAGAGTCTTTTGAAAGTACAAATTGGGTGTTCAGTGATTAAAACAAGCAAAGGAAAGCAAATAAGAAGCCTGTTAACTGGGGAAGACGTATTAACTCGTCGTTTTAAAGTGGCCCTGAAATTAGTTGGACGAATTAATTCGTCAGTTGAAAGTGCTGGTACAATGTGCTGGGTACGTTAATTAGTCAGTTCAAAGTGACTCTGTCTTAGGCAAGACGAGTTAATTCGTCAGTTGAAAGTGACTCTGATTTAAACATAACGAATTAATTCGTGATATGAAAATGATTTCATGGTTGACATGATCAGTTAATTCGTCTCACGAAAATAAGTTTCTGATGGGTACGGTGTGTTAATTTAATATTTGAGATTGCCTGGACGATTTAACTCGTCATCTGAACATAAGCTCCTGATGGATTTGGCAAATTAACTAGTCATTTGATAGTGTATCCATAATAAATTGGACGAGTTAGTTGGTCACTTGAAAATGGATCTACCACAAGCTAGACGAGTTAATTCGTCACTTGTAAATGTGCCTATGTTAGTCTTGATGAGTTAATTGTTAGTAAATGTGTCTCAGAAAGCCATGCAGAGTTAACTTGTTTGAAAGTAAGTCTCTGAAGAGCACGACGAGTTAACTCGTCGTTCATAAGATTTCTTCATATTTTCTAGAGAATATATGGGCGTTTTCCTGTAGAGATATTTAGCATCGATTCGTGCGACGCGTAATGATCTCTCAATATCCCGTGTGTGTCTCGAGCACTTCGCAACATACATTTTCGAGATATCGAAGAGTTATATCGAAAGGCGGAAAACAGGTTAGCGGAGCGGATATTAAGATACTTGTACTTATGGCACATTCGATTGTTTATGAGCACGAAACTCACGATATTTCTCGTGACAATCGAATATTCGCTGAATTTTAAAAATTCACATCACCAAGCTCCAACTTTATAATACTAATCGATTCAGGCTTCACGTTCGATTCAATCAAGTTACTATTCCTCATTGTCATAGTGATATCACAAAACCATACTTACAAACTTAACTGTATCACAAACTATACGGATAAGTTGAATTAAGGAAACAAACATGATTAAATTATAGCATCTAATTGCAAATCAGCAATTTTACACTCCCTATTACCCCTGACAATAATATCCAAATTATAGTAGCATCACCACCATAGTTACAGCAGGAAATAGTTATAGCACCACGAACATTCAGTCGACGCTGACTGCGCAAACTTGAACCCAGTCTGATGTTACGAAAACAAACTCTAAATCTGAATCATGTCGTCTTCCAACTGCCATACTAATTTTCTCGCTGGACCAGAAAAGGGGCGAATAATTTCTAATCCCTTGCCTTATGATTTTCCAACTATTTCATGCTATAAAACTCACTATTCGAATCCTAGAATGTCTTAATAAATGAAAAACATCTATGAACATATACATTTCACTTTTAACAACCTGCTATAGAACTGTAAAAAACTGATACCTCTGTACGCAGGGCTCGTATCTGTAACATATCAATCATACTGTGTACCACGAGTGTGACTCGTTATTGTAAGGCAAGGGGTTAAAGCTATCAATAGAACAGTCTCATGACTCATGTTCATGAATAACGTTCGCCAGCATTGCCTTGGTCAGCGATTCCAGTCGGATCGAATCGACTCTATTGTGCCTGGGGCGGTGATTCGCGTTTAGAGCAGCTCTATTCTGCCGGCTAGCGGAAACGAGAGAGTTTCACTGGCCGAACGTACGCGAATTCTCATAATCGACATGCCTGGAAATATTCGCTGAAGCTTCTCTTGTATCGACGAGCTGAGGGAGGAATAGAGGAAGAGAGGAAGAGAGAGAGAGAGAGAGAGAGAGAGAGAGAGAGAGAGAATGATTGGAAAAGTTTACGCGATTCGGTCGATAGCGTCGAGAATTGCACTAGTTCTCCAGCTATAAAGAACGCATTTGTAATTTGTCGATCGGTTGAATAAGTGGGATGAATTTATTCGTCACGGAATATTTATATTTGGCGCGTCATCGAGGAGCAAATAGATATATCTATAGTTGCATCTGTCAGCAACGAAATTAGAGCTGTGTATATTGCACGTCGCTATAACGAGATGAAATTGCTTCCTGTGTGATATGCCCCGTTGAAAGGATTTTAAACGGGGTCTCTACAGAAATAAATTTGCAATAAAATTCATTTCAGCAACAGAAATACTCTATTACATTATTTTATAGCTTCCAGTATCTATACTGGTTATTACCAAGGATTATTAAATTAAGCAGAATGCAGTAACATTTTATCTGGTTTTACGTGTCTGGCTATATACGGATTTTTTCACTTTGCGATGTATTAATAAGTGCCGCCTTCTCAAGACTAAGTTGTCGAAATGTACACTCTTTTGCTATTTCAAATCTAAATTACATGATAGTATCTCATATTAATATGTGATTTATATGTTACAAACACTAATCTTAGACAAACTTAAATTTTAGAAACTCTGTGTCTCAGCTACATTGGCATTAAAAAACTTGTCATAAGTGCATTGTACGACATTATGTATACTGCTGAGTACTGTTGTAATATGGACTTCAGTATCTGAACAATAAACCTGAACACAGCACATTAGAAGAACCCTAAGGCAAAAGCTTGAAAATAACCTTGACAAAGGGATGGAATAGTATGTTTTTGGAAAAGTTCCAACAGCAACTTCAGACAGTAGAAAATAACTATTATTTCCCCGGATGACGAGGAAACATTTCAGATGAAAAATTGGATGGAACACCTTGCTGTAATTCGGCACTCAATCTTTTCCTCCAAACCCCGACACGTTGCTACCGGATAAGAGGTTAGGGTAATTTCCAACGGACGTGCAACGACGCATCCGTCATCGTTTTTCATCGGATGCCACGGACGCTCGCTCGAGGTTGCCTCCTTTCAGACAAATGAGTTTGTTTTCACTGAGCATCCACGGATGGGTCCGAAGGGACATTGATTACGAGCGTTCCCGACGAAGAGGAATCGAAAACCGTGGAGTAGGGGTTAACTTCGTTCCCTCGGACAGGTATTTATGGTCCTGGTCGAGCTCTTCTTCTGCAATCGGGCCAATGAAATTCCGATTTGCCCGCTCCTCCGCGTCACAGAACTTTTCGTCATTCCTGACGAAACTTTCAGATCGTTCGCTCGCTAAGTGAGCTAACCGAAAGAAGGATAAATCCAGTTTTTCCCAGGGAATTTTGTTTGAAACAACGCGTTAGAAACATATAACACTATTAGAACAGAATATAAAATCGTTGATCGACATGGAGTCTAAAAATTAAGAGTCTTGTGGTCTTTATGCTGGGAACGCCTATAGACATCAACCAACGTGCTTATCAAGAGGGTTAATGAGTTTTCAGCACAGAGTGTAGAATTATACACCCTCGCCTTGAAGAAGTCACTCTGTTCGAAGCTTGGAATGTTCTGAGTGGCATATTCTTTGATAAAATTCATTTTTGAATATTTTTGAGACTCCTTGAACCATTATGCTGGCTAAAATGGAGTGGAACGTGGAATTTGTAGCAATTGAAGATGTAGAAATTCCTGCTAGGCTCCCTCTTCGTGCTCCCATAAATATTTCTGGAAAATCTGAACCAGTCTCGGGCAACATGCTCGGCCCTCGCCGTGACCACATCCCCGTGCCCTTATCAAATTAATTCCTCGTGAATCCGTGAGCTCACACAGCCTAATCGGTTTATTAATTCACCGTGCTACCTGTTGTTCGCCGACCAGCCGGCCATTTGGAGCTTATCAATCGGATTAATTTATGTTCTACGCGAAACACTCTGCATTGCGTCGCGTTCTACCACGCAAATCCGAGATCAGCCAACGTTTGCGGTATGCTGAAAAAGCAGACGACCTCGCGCCTCAGACGAGAGAAAAGTATTCAGTAGAACTCTTCAGAATTTTAAGAATTATTAAATACTTTTCTTTGGTTTCGAATAAATATTTGTCATTTATTAATGTGTACTGAGGACTGTACTATGAAATTATTAAATATTCACGTCATTAATGATGTATATTCATGAGCACCAATTTTTACGTTTCTGACTACATACTGAATTTTTCACTGCGGCGCGGAATATTCTAAATGTGAATATTCTTGTCAAAATCTGCAATTACTCATGGAATGGCAATAATAGTTGATTGTAGAAGTCAACCTAACAGTGTCCTGTCCACTATATTCGACTTTTGAGTCTATAGTTTCTGTGGAATGGGTAGAAAAATATATTACAGCGATTATTGGTCGTTTTTAGTCAAAATTAGGTACCAAATTCGTCGATTTTTCAAACTGGCAGAAAAGTATACCTCAGACCTGACTCAAAAAAATAGTCTATATGTATTTCTTCGAATTCTACATCGTACTAAAATTTCACCAAAATCGGCAGAAGTCAATTCCTTTTCAGACTAAAAAATCCAATCCGAAAACACGACGAACGGAGTCAGAAAATTTCTCAGGTTACGCGCGTCAAAACCGTCTGAGCTGTAAAATGGAGGCGTGATTATTTCCCGGGCAAGGTTAGGAAGATCCGGAGACATCGATACGGAGTGACGTGTCTTAATGAAGTGCCGTATCGATGACGAAAGGGCGGCGGTGCAAGATGAATCGAGGGATCGTATCTGGCGCACGGTCGGGCAGCATGATTAATTGCTCGATTCTCTCGAAACGCTGACTAAAGGGCTGCAGCCGCGGATTCGACGCGTCAGCCGATTAGGTTCGGCCTACGATATTAATATAACGGCCACGTGAAAAGACCGAGCCCCTATCCCCGTCTTTTCAACGGCCTCGTCATCCGTCAAGAACCGAGTCAGCGATTTCCTGTGGACAGGGAATCCCCGAAAGCTGACGCCATTCTTCTCTGGCGTTACCAGGAGAAGGATTCGGTGAAAAGTCGGCGAAATATATCCACAGGAGAGAGAAACGAGCTGAAGTGGAAACGGAGGGCCAGTGGTCAGACAGCGGTGATGTTGGCTGAATGCATGATAAAATTTTAAGATTCCTGGGACTGTCAGGTGCGTGAAGGATGATTCAGCTGCTTGATCGTGGAATTTTACGTAAGGTAACCTGGTTTGCTAGGGAAATTATGCCAGTCTCATTCCTTGGTACGGAAAGTCTGACAGACGTCAACGGACTGGACTATGGAATGCTCCATAGTCAACAGTTTTTGAGATTTCTAAAGCTTCTAGATCACTTTAATTGACGTCATCTCGTGTGATATGGGCACTGTGTATTTTAAGACTAATTTGAAGGTCGTAACGGTTTTTGTTTGATAAACAATGGGAAATATCTAAGTGAACCTCTAACATGTTCATACACCAGGTTGAACAAATTGTCAATTTTTAAAGTTGGTGAGATTGTTATAGCATTTTGACTTATACCATGTTGTAAGGCATGAAATTCTGCACAATTTATGCTCATGTTGAAGGTCCTAATGGCTCTTGTGTGGAAAATATTGCAGCTTTGGTACTTGACTATGAGGATACTCCCTAGTATGTTGCTACACTACTCAGCACAACTGTTCAATTTTTAAGAATCTCAAGCCTGCTACGCTATCGTATGCTATGTTGCCTTATTTAAAATAGAACGACTGATTATAAATGCACGAAAACCTTTGCATTCTTACCGCGTTAATTTATTTCATGACCCAGTTTCAATAGTCCATAACAACTGTCACCTAACCCAACTCCTCAGTAGTAGGTGTCTTAAACAAATATATTTTTAGAGTCACTATTTCAGTACCTCACACTCTCGAGTATAAGACCATCCTAAAGTGTTCATAATAATGAGGGTCTCATTAAACCTAACCTCTCAACCAAAGAGGCTGGACAAAAATATGTTGCCAACTGACAAACGTCTTAATCAGCCTACAATTAGTATTTGCTCAAAGAAGTTTAGAAACTTAGAGCAACGTGACCTTAACCATCAATACTTAAATAATAGAACTAGCCTAATCATCGTTCCAAGATCAAGCTACATTGTTCCAAGATGAGTAATTTTATTTAAAGTAGGGTCTCACAGGAGGATGATAAACTATTTGGAGCAACTTAATATTTTTCACGGAGCTTTTGCTAGTCATCGCGTATAATACGAAAACTTTCGACGCGGGCGAGAATAACGTGATTTTAACTCGGTTAATTTTTCTTCGTCGCTTTTTTCCATCCACGACGAAAATTCCAGCGACGGCGACCGTTGCCAAATCCCCCGGTCGCCAACTGCAAAACGCCTCCGGCGATGGAAATAAAAAGGCTTTTTTCAGTTGGCAACGAATTCCCTCGTCGCCATCGCGCCGCAGAAACAAATACCTTCGCAGATAAAAAGAAGCAAACCGACCGGCTGAAAATCTCTATTATCGCGGCCAACACAGCCCTACTCGCTCGAGAACGCGAAAAATCCGCGAATTCTTTCGGTGACATAACCTCGCGAAGTTATTAATGGCTCCGTAGTTAACCTCAAACAGACTCGAGTCACGTGACGAATGTAAAATGGCGTCGATTCGTGCCATCTGACAATTTAGTAAATAAACAGATCGGTAAACAGAGCTGCAATACATTTTTCTTTTCCAATCACACAATTTTACAGCATTGAACTATTCATTGAAACTATTCCTTATTATATAAACGTTGAAACAAATTGTTGATTCTACTATAAAATTTGTCAGCGTTCATTGTTGTATCTTTTCTGATAAAGGGAATTTTTTAACTACAACCGAAAAATCCTCGCAGCTAAGTGGGACGTCAGAGCTTGTAAGTATGCAAGAATTCCTGAATTTTACACTTCAGCAACAAGTTCATTTGCAATGTTCATTAGTCAGATTTTTTATCAACACGGAATTTCCATAGTATTTTTTAACCTACTAAATATTATATTTCGAGTATTCGGTGACCACAGCCACCATGTTTCACGTAAATGCAAAAAACAGATTTTTAATATCGCATTTTCCACCAAATTTTCCGACGTCACTCGGTTCCACGGGTTTACAATAACAGTCATACAGCAGCAGCGTAATAAAAGCCGCGTTACACGCTTATTAAACGTCGTGAACAAAGCTTCACGCGGGAAAAAAAAACAGGCTGCGTGCAAACAATTCCCTCGCACCTATCAAGCACGAAAGCTTTTTCGAGGCCCGCGGCGCAAGAAATGCCGAGCTTAATTAAACTTTCGTCGGAATGTACGACGAGGAGCGTCGAATTCGCCGCGAGAGGCTGAACGCTTCGCGACCGGTTGACGTGCTCACCGTCATTTTAAAAATTTTAACGAACAAATTTTTCCCTCAATTAAGTGCTTGATGTCGCGTCAAGATTGTTTATTAGCTACATAACACACCTGCGCATAAATTCATCATAAATATGAATGAACTAGAATGTACATAGGGTGATCATAAAGTCCTGCCACAAAATTGGTAGATGTATTCGAACGATTCAGACTTCAAAATTAGTCTTCTCGAAATCAAAGATCGCTTGAACATATATTTTGAATGTATTGTTTCATGCAGTGTCACTTACATGATGAAAAGACGTGAGACTATTTTTTGTCGGCGTGGCGGAGAGCCGTCCACGAGGGCGTAGTTCACGTGCTGCCGCTAGGTGGCAAACCTCGGCGCCCGCGTGCTCGAAAGAGAATTCGTATAGCTACAAGGTATAAGGGAAAAAACGTCCGAATTCTATACGCAGAAAGTTGTGGGCATAGCCGCTTCCAGGGCATACTAGTAATAAATAAATATGTAATGTAAAATACTAAAAAATGTGAGAGAGCCTTCACAATCTTTATAATTTATTACTACTTGTCAATTTCGATGATTAAATACGATCTGTACACTGTGACAGGGCTGTTGCAAAGATCACAAATTGGACGAGACGTTTTTACTTCGAAATGATTAAATAATGAGCCTAGGAATTATTGTTCTGTTTTGTTAAACTCTTGTGTCCTTATTTTCGAGAACGTGTAGCCACGTTTTACCATTTCGTTTTCCCAATTTCTGTCGTTGGCCTGTTCTTCATCTTCTAATAGCTCGAGAAGAAGGAAAAACGACTGTACACACGGCTGAAGCATCTGTTCCACTCGAGATCCATCTATTTCGAGTATTCTTCCCCGGTCGAACAGTCGATTCTTCGACGATATAAGCGGCTCGCATGAATACCACCGCAATTTCAATGGCTCCTCCGCGGACAATAGCCTCTTCAGGGTTCCTCGATGCGTGCATCAGCGTCGGCCTCGAACGGTGGACACGTCGAAGAGCAACGAGACCAGCGATCGAACTCGGGAATAATTTATGCGATCCCCGAGAGTCAGACAGATTCGAACTTACAATAGCGTACAGGGTGACCCGAATCAAACATCTCGATGCGGCTGATTAACGCCTTGAATAGTGTAGTGAAAACAGCCATATTTGATCGGACATGCTATGATTTACTGTTATTAACACGTTGATTGCTACAATATGCACGCGGACAACTACATGACTTTCTAGAGTTTGATACAGCTTGAAAGTGACTTGAAAGGATGCGATTTTTGGTTAATAATTTTGGTAAACTATTTGTTGTTGCAGGTTCTGACAATAAGAATCGAATTTAAGTGTCAGCCATACATGGGTGATAAAATAAATCAGAGGAAAATTGTTAGAATAAATGATACAGCATTTTGGAATATTATATGGAAGAATGTGTGAGAATCATGTTCTTGTGTTCCGAAATTATCAGTAGAATGTGAAGATTACTCAAAATTATGCAATAGTAAGTAGTTAAATGTTAGAGAAACCCCTTTTCCGATAAACAACAATAGGAAATAATAAATTCCAGACACTTTCTGGATGTCTACTGTTAGAAGAGTACAAAAAAATTAGGATTATGGTGAATTAACAGATTAAAATACTCCAAGGAACGTACAGCTCCGATGGAACACTCCCATTTTCAATTTTCAGCAGTCATAAGTCGCTTCAACACGTCCCACCTCCCTTCGATCCACCTTAAAATTCGATGCACGGACTCCCGTAGTTACGTGAGAGCTAATTAAATCCGGAAATGTGCGAGATAAAGGAAGGTTGCGCTCAAGTTCCTTCGTAATTGTCCTACTTCTCACAGTTAAGGGCCCAGCCGTTTATTACGAGACCCCTGTTGTATACAGCCTGTTCGAATTAGCTGTCAGACAATAAAACGTCACTGAACGGTGAAATCACTTCGAAATGGCGTCGCCGTCATATCGTTGACAATATCTTGCATACGACCGACGAGAAAGTTACTACAAGTAATTGCCACGAATTTAATGAATCAGATGTTCCGAAATCTACATGTCACTAGCACTGAAGATTCAATTTTATTCAGTAAGTATCGATTTTGATAAATTTAGAGCAAATACAACGTTGCAATAAGATCAGGAAGGAAATGTAAAATAGAAACAACAAATACTTTCTTATCTATACAACTAGCATGCCATGGACACGACTATGCCCCCGATTTTTCTGCATATAGAATGTTTTTTCCTTATATCTCGTAGCTGAGCGAATTCTCTTTCGAGCGCTCGGGCGCCGAGGTTCGCCACCTAGCGGCCGTACGTGAACTTTGCCCCGTGTAGGTACCACTGTGTAGGCTATGAAGGACAGGACTTTCTAGACTAGGATACAACCTGACAGTAATTTAAAATTACACTGTTCTTTTTAATTAACAATTTTAGTAATTATTTATGGCTCTTGCTGGTTCTGTTAGACCTGCTTAAATATTTTACTAATATTCTTCGCGACCAGACAAATGACAACAGAATTGAAGTGTGACTAATACAATAATTATACAGTCATACCTGTCAACTAAATAATTAGAAAACCTAAAAATTTCTTCTGAAAGCGAACGTGTCGCTAAAGTGGAGTCTCTTCGAGCGAAAGTGATCGAGTCCGTGCCTAGCCAGACAAAAATGTTCTCCCCCGATCAAAAGGCCCGAGAGGATGCACGCGATATTTCATCAATTCCTTCGTACCTTACGCTAGGACCATGCATTCCTCCTGGGAGTGGTGCAGCCTTTTCGTGTGTTTACGATGTTTGCGTTCGCGGAAGCAGGATGAATGCATCCGAGGAGACGTTAGTTCGATTTTCGACGGTGAAATGGCCGTCTGCCAACAGGATCCATACACCTCGGCCTCCTCCTCTTTCTGTCTCTTCGTCTATTTCAGGACAACCGGATATAACGGACAGGAGAAAAAGGAGACAAACGCGAAACAAACAGCGAATTCGAGAGACAGAGAAGCAGAAAGAGAGAGACAGAGAGAAAGAGAGGGAGAAAACGAGAAAACTTTTGTTCGATCGCTGTTCCTTCGCTCGTTAATTTCTTTCCGATCGCGTGTCTGTTTTATTAGCATCGTTACAAGGACGTATCCGGCGCACTTCACGAAAGTGAAACGAATTCTGTAACGTCAGCCAGAATTGTTGAGAATTTCTTGACCGACACGATGCTCGAAGAACTCTTAAGAAATCGTCGAAACTTGACTCCCTGGATGTTCAGTTGAAAAGCTTCGGAAACGCATTCTTACTACAATTTCTCACCCGTCAATTGTACAGAGACATTTTTACATGTCTATTTTCTGTAAAAACACTTCTAAAAGTTTGCTCAGGGATTTCAGACAGTTTACAATCAGTCTTTATCCCTGTGTAGTTCAGTCAAACAGTCTCTAATCAGACAAAGTCTCAACTAGTCTGGATAGGGAGTCCAACCGGTTTGTAGTCACACAGTGCAAACTGGCTTATCTACAACTGCCCTGATTAGGGAATCCAGGTAGTCTGTCGTCACATAGGGCGCCAATTAGCCTGATCTGGTAGTTCAGACTATCAACCCTAACGATAACCAGTCTGGTTATCTAGAGAGTCTTGACACAGTCACACCTAGCTTGACTAGTGACTTCAGACAATTTATCACTACAACAAAGGGTAGTTCAGGATTGTAGACTGGCTGACGATCTATCATTCCTACCAGAACAAATGGATAACAAAGATACTTTTGCTCCCAGTTCCAGTTCTAAAGAGAGTCAAGGAGAAAATGCACGTACGGCGACTCATTCATCTTCAAGGTTCTTCAGTCAGTCCTTCCTCCTTCCGACCAAACCAATTAACTGTTTGACACCGCCTCTGTCAAACTTCAACGGCTACCAATCTTCCCACCCTGCAATTTTCCGCCGGCACAGCGGAAAACCGTTTAACATTGTCGCACGAAGTTACGCCTCCCTATTAGATTCAGCAGCCCCGCGCCGGCCGAAATTGTTCCGTAAACACCGTCCGAACTTCGTAAAGCATTCCGTTTCACGGGATTTCTCCCGTTGACGGGTGGATCGATACCCGTTCGACGGCGGAAAAACTTTGGAAAATACTGCAAACAGCTTGAGCAAACAGGTTCTTTGTTTCGCTGCGAGTTCCTTCGAGTTGCCACCGGTTTATCTTTCTGCTTCACGGGAGTTTCGCCACCTCTAGTTTCGCATGTTCGATTTCCTGCTATCGCTGGCCGATATTCCTGAGAAGTTTCCCCATTTTCTTGGTGGGAATAATCGGTCAGAATTGTTATACACTCCTCGGAACAATTAGATGATCACGTCATAATAAAATTGAGGTATGTCTTTACAGAGGTCCTGCATATTTGCTAACAACACACAATTAGGCTGAGAAGTGAAACCAGACACTCTGTAGACAGCCTGACAAGTGAAGCAAAGCAGTTTGTAGCCTGACAGGACCATAACCAATCGACTCAATTGATTCAGACTGTCTGTAGTCAGCAGTGTTCACAATTAGTCGGGTTAGTGGATTCAGGCAGCTTGTAGTCAGCCATGCAAACGGCTAGCCTGATTAACGACTTCACAGTGTTTGGCCATCCATACACCCGTGTAAGTCGTCTGCTTAGGTAATCCAGACAAACTGTGATCAGATACACGCACAACTAGTCCAGCTTGTGGATTCAGACAGTCTGTAGTTAGATACAGCTACAATTAACCAATCTGAGGAATTTGGACAGCCTGCAGTCAGTCTGACTAATGAATTCAGACAGCCAGTAGTACTAGGAGCTAGCCCAACCAGGGGGTTCAGACAATATACATCCAGACACACCCACAACTAGCCGAACTAAGGAATTGGACAATCTGTATTCAGTCTGACTAGTGAATTCAGACAGTCAGTAGGACTAGAAACTAGTCCAGCTAGTGGATTCAGACAGTTTGTAGTTAGGTATAGCTACAATCAGCCAATCAAAGGAAGTTGGTCTCTCTGTAGTCAGTCTGCCTAGTGAATTCAGTCAGTACTACTAGGAGCTAGATCAGCTAGTGGATTCAGATATTTTGAAGCCAGATACAGCTACAATTGGACAATCTAAGAAATTTAGACAATCTGTAGTCAATCTGACTAGCGAATTCAGACAGTCAGTACTCCTAGAAGCTAATCCAACCGAGGGGTTCAGACAGTATGTAGCCAGACACGTCCACAACTACCTAAGCTGTGGAATTTGGACTGTCTACAGACAGTCTGACTAGTGGATACAATCAGTAGTATTAGCAAGTACCAAACTTTGCAACTTACAGTACATTTTTCCAGTTTCGTACTTCTCCTATAATTATCAAACTTGATTATTTATGGTCGTAGTTTCGAAAGAACCCTCCGCTTTTCCATTCCTCTCAATATCCGCCGTTTCTCGCTAACGAGAACTCCAGAAGACGGTCGCATCGCGTCCGCACAAAGTCGGTCGATTAAAACGAAACGATTGCAACGGAGTCTCAAAGGATTTCGTTTCAAGGCGGATCTCCAACGCAAAACTTTCGAGGTTCCATTTCTTTAAAAAAAAGAAAACAGCACTCGATCGTCGTATAAGCGTGCAGCAGCTACGGGAAGAAAAAGAAAAAAGAAAAATAAGAGAGAGAGAATGAGAGATGGAGGATAAACGACGGAAGCAGGTTGTCGCAGCGGATGTCGGTGATCCGCCATTTCGAATTTCGATCTCCACTTTCCCGTGGCGAAGGAAGCACCGTGCTTTCATATCAAAGCCACGTTCTGCGAAATATCTTCTCTTATCGACGAATATCGCTCCGACATTATGATATTCCGCCCGGAAGGAAGAAAGAGGGATAAAGTCGCACTCGATTTATCGAGTTAGCAGATCTCGAAGAATGAGTGATTCGATGGTTAGGGTTGATCTGAAAATCGATTTACTGTAGGGTGAACAAAATGGGGCACTTTCTGCGAGACATGCTCATAAAATGGTAACATGTATACGAATTGTTGCTCCTTGCTTAGAATGGACAGAAAGAGACGAAATATTTGGTTGACTCACAAATATAGTGACTCACCTAAATTATCAAATGACGACGTTATTTGAATTTTCTTTTGTTTAACATTTGCTTAGGTTATTAACATTTGAAGCAAGGTTATCTGTGAGCAATTACATTTGAAATACTCCACCACAAATTGTAATTAGTCCATTGCGTCAGAAGTGGGAAAGGAAATTAATTAGAAACATATTTGATCAATTTTTTGAGTCGCTGTAACTTAAAACAGATAACAGATTTGTTTCTTTTTAAAAATTCCAATGTTTATCTGGGCTACTGATATCTGCGTGATATTTTTAGACATGCTGCAGAAGCAAGAATAATCATCTTTTAATAAATCATCAATTTTAAGAAGATAAGCACGGAATTATTTATGACTTAATCCAATAATAGCTTAAGAGCTGAGTAAGGAGTGAAAGATTGAACTTCCGAGAATCGTAACTGTTTATTGCAAATATTGTTGGTAACAATTCGTACGATCCCTCTGATAGGAAATTCTGATAAACTTATTCTCATTAACACTTTGACTGCCATGTCAGGTTGTTTAACCTCAAAACTAGAAGGTACATCCTTGAAATTAATTCTGATTTTTCTGATATTGAACTGCAGCGTTTTGCACTTGGAAATTCAGGCCAATTGACATCAAGACAGGCAAGTTGAAGTTTTATAACCTGATAAAACGAGATACTCTCTGCAATATGAGGAAACCTGCAGACAAACAAAGATGCATGCGTTCGAGAGAGAAGAATAATGTTAAAATGGCGCAACAACAACAACAAGCACTCTGTTGAACACCCTTATATAGGTAGAAACTCGCTGAAAGGACCCTGAAAAGCTTGTACGCCATTTTGTTGCACTCCATCCCCTCTGATAATCGAATTTCATTGAAAAATGCTGTTAAGAACCTCAAGCCTGTTTCCATCGACCTCTTAAAACACCTAACTTCTTTATGATTAAATCAAAAAAACTAGTTAACCACTTTTAGCAAACTACAAACAGCTAAACATTCAATAAACATTTAAAATATACATGAGCATCAGTACTTCTTCAAACGTAACCTCAAAATTTCGTTTCAATGTAGGAAACACGGGCCTTTGTTCTCTTCATGAGAGCCAGTAGCAAAAATTTGCACGAAACCTACACAAACACGCACGATTCGTTTTTACTGTTACATTTGTCTGAACTACATCACACCTGCAAAAATATTTCAACTTTGAAAATCTAAAAAAAATACCAGAACGAAACACGCGTTTCAAAATTTAAAAAATTGGTCGTAGAACGAAAGCTGTGTCGCGTTGAAACGATTTGAATCCTCGTCATTTCAGTCGGAACGTCGGAAACAATAGTTCGAAGCGATCGCGACGAGGGATATAGTCCGTGTATCATAAAATCGCGCCGGAAGTCATCAACGTACCGTTCACGGAATACATTTGTAAATTCCCGCCAAAGAATTTACCCGAATCGAACGGGTATCGATGATCGAACGATCGTATCATATCACCGGAAGCCATCGAACATCCCGTCGCCGCTGGTGATCGTAATTGTCCACGGTATAATTAATTGTCCAGTGAAAACGACGACCGATAGTTTTAACGTTTTTCGAAAATATTTCGCGACACAATTTTCACCGGCGCTTCCGGTACGTCGCCATTAACATGTTCCACGACCGGCTGCAAAATGTTGGTACATCATATGAATATATTAGAACCTCCATTATCCAAACATAGATCGTTCCAAAATTGGTCATTTTGTGTCAGCTACACTCTAAAATTATCGTCAGTGACACTATAGCTAATTCCATATCATGTGTACTTTACATTCTACAACCATGAGTCATCCTGTTATTAATTATTAGACTGCGGATTTGTATGCAATTTACCATATATAAATATCTGAAACATGCACATTTAAAACTGTGGAAAAATGAGAAGTACATCGTTTAAACATTCACAGAACAAAATACAGTTTTATCAGAGTTTCATTTCTGCAACAGCAATAATATAAAAAGTATAGAACGTTAAAAATGTATATTTGCATACACATCCGCAGTCTATTAATTATAGTTAGGATGCTCGAGGTTCTGCTGTACTTCATTTTGCAGTGCACTACGAAATAGGAGGCAACATTGAAGTTGCTGAAGAATTTCTCGTTCAGCCACGTATCAAATTCGAATCGACGATGAGTTCGGTCCAAACAATGCTGTCGCCAGGTTGGATCGACGTGAAAACAGCCCGAACTATTCCGAATCCGTCAAGTCACCGTCCTTCGATGTCTGTGTAGACTGGCCCCAATCGGACGCCCTGTTTCATGATAAGAAATTAATCTCGCCGCGACGTCGCGTCGCCACGATGGATCAAAGAATACCCTGGTCGATCGGCTTCACATGGAATCGGATGATTCGGAAAGACGTGGAGAGCTACGGCAAATTCGCCGACGCGTCACGTCGGAGTTCTCGAAAAGCTCTGGAAAGTTGCTGGTGTAGCAGAAGGTGGATCATCGTCTCGGATGACGATGGATCGTCGCGAAATGGAAGCCGGTCGTTGAAACTGGATCGAGTCCCGGCGGGATCCACGGAAAGGAAACGAAATGAGTATGGCATCGGACTACGGGTTCCCGCTGATGCTCAGGTATACCCGGCGGATGAAATATAGGAATGTTGTCGATTGGCAGACTTGTCAAACAAACGCGCGTTCCAGCCTCTTGCGGTTCGAACTATTTTCGACTTCTGTGGAGTCGCCTATGGATACTGTAACTAGAGACTATATACAAATTGTAGAATAAATTAATTTAAAAATAAAGAGTTACTTTTTAATAGAACTGTAATTGTTTCACTGAGGATACGTAGGTCTCTTCCTGTCTCTCCCTGTCTCTCCCTATCTCTCCGGGTCTCTCCCCGGCTCTCCCTGTCTCTCCGGGTCTCTCCCTGGCTCTCCCTGGCCCTCCCTGTCTCTCCGGGTCTCTCCCTGGCTCTCCCTGTCTCTCCGGGTCTCTCCGTGGCTCTCCCTGGCTCTCCTGGTCTCTCCCTAGCTCTCCCTGTGTCTCCACGTCTCTCCCTGGCTCTCCCTAGCTCTCCCTCATTCCCTGACACTCCCTGTATTTCCCTGTCAATGCCAGTCCCTCCACGACTCTGCCTGGCTCTCCCTGACTTTTCTCTAACTCTACTAAATTTTTCTTGTGTCCCTTTGTATCTCCTCAACACATGAGCAATTACAAATGTGGAGTTCTGTCTATCATATCCAGCAATCGAATGCATTTATTTACTGAAAGCGCTACTAGCCGTCGTCGAATAAGAATCATGAGTTCCGTAACGGAGTCCCATTTTATGGCGCGAAATTCGAATTCAGAGGGCAGAGAGAGAAGCTGGTTTCAACTGAAGATAAACGTGTTGCTAGGGTAGACGAGAAAATATTCCCTTCGGGACACGCGTTGTCTGCCGGTGTTCCTTTAATTTACGACCGTCGTAAGCAACAACGAAATTATTATCCGTATCACGGGGAAGCCTAGCGTATCCGGTGAAAAGAAAGCGGATACGTTTATCCGCTGGCTCGTAACCAACGTGATTAATCTCCCTCTGGATCAATTCCATTTGAGAAAGGATACAAATTCGTGGTACGCCTCCGTGTACAGGATCGATCCTTCTCACTCTCTTCAGTCACTTTCTCCCTCTTAACTCCTTCCGAATACGTGGCGGCCATTTGTCTTCGAGACATTCGACATTTGTTATCCAATACGCAAACTTCGACAGAAGTAGCAAAAAATTTCTGTTTCTGTAATTTCTCCACATTTCTGCATAGCAGGGTTCAATAAACATGTGTAATTAATTTTTATTATATTTTTTATTCGTAGTTTGCTGCATTCTTTTTTGTGAAAAGTGGGTATTTAGTTTAAACAATCGAAATGAATATTTTCTCTCGTTTTGGGTGCTCACGTTCTCCTTGTCGCGACGCGAAAACTTTGTACTGGTATACGGCCTATTTCTGAAGGGTTTTCAGACACGTCTCTCGGCTGGAAAAAAAAGCGGCGCTCGTCGTCGAGGACGATGTTCATCCGGTCGGTTCTTCGTGTTCGCGTAATTATGACATCTTAACTGGGCAAAATTTCATCTGGGAATGTGGGACGTGCGAAACAGCACCGTTCCCGCAGGAGCTGAAACGAAAATTCATTTCTCAACCGAACAAACAGTTTCACAGCTTGGTACTAACTTCGGGACCGAATTAACTCGACCTAACTGAACCTAAAATTACCAATGAATCACGACTAATTCGTATCATCTAACCCTAACCTAGCTCACCACAAATACGTATTACTCACGACTAATTTCAGATTGAGCAGCCTAAATGAGGACAGGACTACGTAACACAACCTAACCTACAACAAGCTAGTCGCAATAATTTTATTATTAAATTACCTCAGAACACCTTAAAAAATCTTATGTCTATAGAACATTTACAATTGAATAATGATTGTGTATGTTGTAGATTGCAGTATACATGACACGTAAATATTAGTATGCTTGATAGTTGTTGGACGCTAAAAGAAGAAAAATCCTTTCACGATGGGAGAAAAAGAGCATTCGGCTGTTGATCGCGTAAAGTCGGACGAAAGAGCAGTTTCACGAGGCAACAAAGCCGCTCTTACGACGCGTAAAAAGGATTCGTAGGGTTTTAAAGAACAAAGATGAGGCTCTTCTGCCGACCGAGGCTGTTTCAGGGATATCAGATTATATCTGTTTTCCGTTGCTTCTCGTTCGAGCGGAGATGAACAAACAATTGCATTTCTGTCAGCTTACAATACCTCTACACCTTTTTATCGTTTCTTCGAGCTACTGCGTCGAACACCGCTGAAAATTCCTCGACTTAACCTAGAAGAACTAAAAATATTCCAAAGCTAACCTAGACCCGTGAAACGCAGCACCTAACCTAATCTGAAGCCTAAAATAACTTCGAACCTAACCTAAATAAAAGAAAATTGTTAACCTCACTTAAGTATGGATGAATTCTATAGCTGAAGTAACCTAGACCTGAGGAAATTCCTAACCCAACCTTCCCAGCCACCGATCATAAATAATCTCACTTGTACCTAGAGGCACGTTTGAAGTGCAATAAGAGAAAAACAATTGGTGATGAAAAGAAATATGAGAGGTTCGGGCGTAGATCTCTCCCTGTCTCTCCCTGTCTCTCCCTGTCTCTCCCTGTCTCTCCCTGTCTCTCCCTGTCTCTCCCTGTCTCTCCCTGCCTCTCCCTGCCTCTCCCTGTCTCTCCCTGTCTCTCCGTGTCTCTCCCTGTCTCTCCGTGTCTCTCCCTGTCTCTCCGTGTCTCTCCCTGTTTCTCCCTGTCTCTCCCTCACCACCTGTCTCTCCACGACACTCCCTGGCTCTTCCAATCCTTCCTAGCCACCAATTATAGACGAATATTTTATTTCTCCAAAAAGTCAAGAACTATCGTTATTTAAATCAAGTGAGAACATTATAATAGAGACTTGTTCTCATACTAGGAAAAGTCAGCAGTTTTCCGTATTCAACATCGTTCGAAAGTGATGCTGCAGAATAATAAGCGCTTTTGTGTTTAAGGCGAATCCACAAGAAGCTCGGACTTCACATACCCTCCACTGGACGATACTTGAAAACGTGAAATATTATAGTTCATGCATAATTCTCGTTCGTAAATCGATGAAAGGTTCATTATGCATGCGGATGCGTTTCGAGCGTTGTTTACCTTCGTCAGAAGCGATTAAGCGGATTTCGCGATTCGATATTAATAACCGACATCACATTCGCCATCACGTGTCCCTAATAATATCCATCGTTTAAGCTCTACTATCCTAAACGAAAACATATACAAAGATATCAGTAATTCGAAATCCATTGCAATGTAATTAATGGCAACATCATTTTGAATGTACATTTCCCCCAAGGTCATTTACAGGTCAACATAACCTTAAAATATCGAAAAACGTAGCCTTGAGAATTAAATTTCTATGTTTTAAAATATTTCTGTTGTTTATTGCACTGATATTTCTTGGTAGTCGTACAAGTAGCCTAATTGACTATGTCGCACGTGCACAGCATGATAATGCATTTTTTCCATAAGACTTCGTATCCATGACAACATCGGTCTGAAAATGCAGCAGCTAAACAGAGAGAGAAGTTGGTGAAAATTATATTAGGTCGGTGGCATAGGTATCCCGTGTTTGCATTTTTTCTTCTCATCAACGAGGAGAGGATAAACCGGAGGCTAAAAAGATGAACAAAGGGAGAAAAAACATGGCCACTTCAGGACGCACGGTTTTCCAATTTGCACCCCTCGCCTGGTCTGCGTGCAATTAGCGAGTTCCAACTTGCAAATTCCACTCTCTGTTTGCGTTTGTTTCGGACCCGGTGACTTCCTTGAAACGTACTGTCTCTCCCGTCTGCTTTTAGGTTAGGTTCATCTCCTTCCTTCCCGCCTTTGTTCTCGCGTCTGCTTATCAGAAGATGCGAATGCCTTTTTAGAAAAGGAGGCAACAACGATTTTATGGGAGAAAGAAACGTCAGAGCAATTCATTGTTATTATTATTTTTGGAAAATATTAGAGAGTAATGGAGATTTTGAAAAATTTTTCTTTTTTGGTGAATAAGCGGATAGTGTTCAAATTTTGATGTATATTCAGGAAGTATATTACGTCGTATTTCTCGCAATATCGATTTACGAAGAAGACCGATGATGATGGCCTGAAAAGTGACGGCACTTCGGTGTATTATGCTTTTTTACGGGTTACGTGATTCCATGAAGAGAACCATGAAAAATATCACGTCCATGGCTTAGTGACTAGACCCTAGGCAATACTGTTTCTTCAAGAAGCCATTGATCTACTCTGAAGTCATCATAATCAGTTTCTGTCGCCCATTCGTTGAATGACAGGTTGTCGAAGGGACATACTGTTCCTACGCTTTCGAACAATGGGTTAGCAGGAGCGTGATTTTGTGCGATACATCGTGGTTAGGTAATTTGCAGCATTCCAGTGTGATCTAACCTAGTTATGATTTGCCAATGTTTAACATCAACTGGATACAATGTTTGCTGATTTTAAAATTTGTCCATTCGTATTTAGAGTACACGTGTCGTCTATGTAGGATACATAGTATTCAAAGCATTAGTAATGAGGGCATAATGACCTAACCTAACCCATTGTAACTGTGGATCATCAGTGTGTTTAAAATGGAATGGATAATACATACATTTATACGCATTGAATATTCATCTATTAGCAATTAGAGTACACATGTCACCATCATGTGGAAGACTTGACAAAATGCTGATGTTTGCAGGACATGCATCGATTTAATAGAAATGGTGATGTAATTGGGCTAACTTGACCAGAGCCAAATGAACGCAGATTAATTGTGAATCATCGATGTTTATAATTAATTGCATAACAAATTGATTCATATTCAAAATTCATTCAATAATAATCAGTGTACACGTGTCTCTCCTGTAGGTGACATGACAGTCCACGTGTTAGAAATGCCAGGGCATGAACTTATCCTAGCCTTACCCAATCTGAGTGTTAACATCAAACAGATAATATACTTATTCATATTGACGTATCATCCATTCATAATTGCAGTGGGTGACAAGTGGTACTGTTTGAGAGGTAACTGGCCTTACCCAACCTAACCTATCTAAATGCAGCCCAACTGTGAATCCTCGATTTTTATAATTAACTGAATGACAAACTCATTGGGAATATGTGTCCATTAGCCATGAGGGTACAAGTGTGATCCCTCTGTGAGAGACATGGCAGCCTAAGAGTCAGTGTTTACGGGAATGCAATGGTGTAAACGGAAATGGCGATGTAATTGTCGAGTTTCGGTGATCCACGGCTAGGAAGGAAGAGAAGTAGTTGGTTATTTATGCAAATCACCGCGAATCGTGTTCTCATTCTATCTTCGGTCGCCAGCAGGTGGTAGCCCGATAAAGGCTATTATGGCCGCTTTCCTCCGGGGGACGTATCGTTCCGCGCGGCATATTAAATCCGGACGCGAATTTATGGGCCCGGAAAAACCAGGCGGGAAACTCGGCCGGGAAAAAGATGTCCGACGGTATCTCTCTCCCTCTCTACGCCGTGACGTCGATGCGGGAAAAAGTCCGTCGTGAATCGATGAGATTTCCGCGCCACCGCGAATCGCTCTGCAGAAACGACATTCTGAACAGCACGTAGAAGTTTCTACCTTTTGCACGAGCCATTTGCATGACGCAGGTATTCAGGGAAGACGATATTTTGTGCAGGGTTAGTTAGGGTGTTACAGTTCGTCAGGACGTAGATGTCTGGAAGTTTCATAGTTACGAAATGGGTAGTGTATTATAGTAGATCTTCTGAAGGATACCAAGGGTCTGTCTTGCGTCTAGGTCAGTTGGATGAAGCAAACATAGAGAAAAGATAATGTTTCCGGCAGGGTTAGTTAGGGTGTTGGAGCCTATCAGGACGTTAGATGTCTGGAGGTTTCACGATCTCACTGTGAGGAAACGGATAGTGTACTTTAGGTAAACCTTTTGAAGGCTACCTAGAGGTTTCTATCTCATGCATGGGGTAATAGGACGAAGCAGAAGTCTAGTGAAGGCAACATTCTATGTTAGCTGGGATTCTAGACCAGATTGAGAAATCGGCAGTCAGTATGTTTCACAGTTTCATTGCTACCAAGTGATTAGTGTATTAGAGATAGCCCCTAGGGGGACCAAGAGTCTACCTCGAGCCTAGAGGACTTAGATGGAAGAAAAATCCTGCGAAGACATTTTGTGCTAATTGGAGTACTAGACCTCATTGAGATATCAGGAGTCTGGATGTTTCACAGCTCCACAATCCTAAAATACTTAATTGGAGTCAGGCCTTTACATGGGTACCCAGCAATTGACACCTTATACATGGTGTCCTATTGTAGGGGCAGCCCAACCGATTGTCATCGACGTTGTCACGTAGGGAACACTTTAAACTGAGTTGGGTACAACCATCTCTAAGATGGTTTATCATTCTCAATGCCTTCTATACTCATGCCTCCGGTACTCACACAAAACTGTAGGTCCCCCCTTCTGAAAATGATCATAGCAATAAACGCAGTGTTAAATACAAAGAAGAAAAAGAATTTCTTTCTTCCATACATCCGCTTGTTTCTCTCGGTGGAATTTGTCCCTTTGTACGGGAGGTGAAACGGCGTCGGGGTCCAGAATAGAACGTCGCCAGAGCGACGGAAATATTGATAGCGTCTGGTTGCCAAGAATGTCACGGCTAAGCCGCGGCCACGCGAACAAAACGACACGGCCAGGCCGATTTTTCCTCGGTTTTCTTCTCAATGGAGATACAGGGGTCGCCATACCACCGTTTCTCTAAACGTAGCCGCGTATCACACGACCACGTGACCCCACACCCACACACATCCGCACACATTACACACACACCGTTAGGCAACGGTCCACGTTGACAGAGACAGATAGGAACGCGTATATTTAGCGAAACCGTCGTTCGTTTTTCGGCTGCGACACGAACGAACAACGCTCGAACGCTTTTCCGAACGATCTGACAAACGACATATTCAACATTTCCACTTTCAACGTCGAAACGTTCCGCCATATTGGGAAACTCTTACGAGTTACCATTCATATCACCATTTTGCCGTTTCAACCCGTTTCTGCATTACTGCATTTATTTATCTCCTTCTTAAATAATCAGGATTATATTTTCGAGCATGATGTCACGCCAGAGGTGACTGAAAAAATTTCTGGCTGAATTTATTAATATTTATTTAATTTATTATTCGTACATTCTGGACCAGTCGTTTTAGTGCTAGCTGTACTCCGAGATGTAGATGTTTAAATAATTGTTCTTAAAGATAAACAGTTTGTTAAAATGTGGAGCAATACAGTGGAAAATGTTGTAGCTGGTCAGACACATTGTACCTTGTCTGGTCGAACCTAACCTAATCTAATTTAATCCAACCTAACCCTTGATAGCTAACGTTAATAGCGTCAGGGGTGAAATTTAAAATAAAATTATACTTTGATATTAATTAAATTTATTTTTTAATATGTGTTTTATTTGGAATGCGTAGAAATGTTGAGAACGTCGAGGCGTCGAACGAGTCTCGACTCCCCTCGTCGATCAATCGCCGTGGGAAATTTTATTCCGATCGATCGGTCTGATTACAAAAGCGACATTTTAATCCACGAATCCACGGGCGTTTCATTGATTATCGAAGATCGTTCGAGGAATACAAAATTCTCCTGGAAAATTGAATCTCGCCTACCCTGCCCGTCTCGTTCGCCGATAATCGATTCGGTATCGCGGATACACTCGACGGAAATCATGCGAGAATCCACATATGTGAAATAACGTTCCAATGTTGCAGAACACCATTGCGTAAAATAAATACCGATCATCCCACATTTTCTCGTTCTATTTCATTTAATAGAAAGGTATCGATACTACCTGATAGGATTAAAACAGTATTTCTCTATTATTCTTATAAAATTGTTTACTATCTATATTTTATAAGGACACATAACCTGTAAATACGTACAAATTATTTATTTGTTGATCATTTCTGGAGGAACAATATTGTCTTTGATGTTGACTAGCAATGTGGAGGCTGTACAAACATTTTGTGAGAAACGTGGCAGGTAATCACGATCCTATGAGTTCAAAGTAACCTAGCCTAACCTAAGCATGAATCATCAATATTTTAAATTCAGTGGATGACAAATTATCAATTGAGTGAAGAATAATATTACATTTGAAGTTGACTGACGCCATAGAAGCTGCATGAACATTTTGTGGGAAACATGGCAGTCAATCACGATGCAATTAGATCAACCTAACCTAAATAGCTCAACCTAAGTATGAATCATGGTAGCTTTAAATTCAGTGGATGACAAATTATCAATTCAGTGAAGAGTAATATTACATGTGAAGTTGATTGATACCACAGAAGCTGTATGAATATTTTGAGAGAGACATGGCAACCAATCATGAAGCAATTAGTTTAACATAACCTAGCCAAAACTAAGTATGAGTCATCGAAGTTTTACCTTCAATGGATGACAAATTATCAATTCAGTGGCTAAGAATATTATATTGGAAGCTGAATAAGAATATGACGACTGTACAAACCTTTTCTACATTCTTTTCAATTCGAACGACGAGGAGGTTATGTTCGAGGGAGGCCATACTGTTTCACGAATTTCGAAAGTAAACGGAAGAACGTGTCCGATCGAGAGGTTCTCGCGCCTGCATCTGAATAAATAACCCGTTAGGAGGGCGGCGAGAAACGCCATTGAAATTCCGCGCATTTAGCCGAACTCGACTCAATCATGAAGCTGCATCCCCGGAACTTCCGGCGAAAGTTGTCGGACGTGTCGTTGCACAATCGACCCTGTTCGATACACCCTTTCTCACCCTGAAGTCACCCCGCAAGAAGGCGTGTTCGGTTTTGGGAAATCCGCCGAGTTTCCATTCGCCGCGAACTTCCCTAACTTCTTTCACCCAGCGACTTCCGGTGATTAGCTTTAAGCGCCGGGTGAACTTAACTAAACGAAGTTTCAACTTTCTCGCGATCAGGCTCTTGAAGAGCCCTGAAGTTACAGTGGATTTTATTATTTTAAATTGACGGTGTAAAATACTTTTTTGATCCACGATTTTCAATATTTACTTATTCAGTGAAATAAAATTACAAAATTTATAGTTGTACAGTGGTCCACGGTTGGTTGAAAGAACATTCGGGACTGAGAACTTCCAGCCAACCGTGGAACACTGTAATTTAATTCAATGTTGTGAGGGTTAATTCTATTAAATAATTATTAAGTCAGGTAAAATTCCAGATAGACCTAGCAGTTAAAAAACAGTTTTCAAAGAATAGTTAACAACTTTTTGTTTCAGGATTTATATTAAAGACACTCAATTGTGTGGTGTCTGACTAGGTACGGAAGTTTTCACTGCAACACTCCACATGTTACTAAATACACAAGAACTTTCACGTTTCGTAGTAACCTTCTTTTTGTTAATCATACTGTCTGTCTCAAATTTAGTTCAGTCAAATATCTACCGAACTCTAGTTAATTTTGTAGAATATTAATGTCATAAAGAATCCCATTTATACTTCGGTGTCATTTTAAATTAAAGCTTCCTACCTTTCAGACAGGATTTCAGTAGACTCGCTTTAAAAACGAGCTGATGGAGTTAATGAATTCTTAATTAGAAGAGCGCAGTTCCAGAGAACAGATTCAATAATTTATTAAATCAGAAACACTTTGCTCCGTTTCTTCGAGAGATGTTCATTCGGCCAGGGATTGTAAAAGCTCGAATTAAAAAAGCGGGGGAGGGTTAAAACGGCGGGGCTGGGGGTGTAGGCGGAGTCGATACGGGACACAGCAAATTCAATGGAAAAATCCCGGGGCGGTTAATTGCAAAACGGGTCTCACCCTGTCAGCGAAAATTCCGATCGTCGGCGAACACCAGGAAGCGGCCGAATAACGCTGCGACGTTTCCGTTTCGAAGCACTTTCTATTTCCAGAACAACCGCGGCCATCTCTGCTCCCCGATGAAAATACGCGTTCGTTCGTTCCTTTTTTCGGGCTACATTTTTTCGACGCTCGAATTTCGCCCCGAATCGCTCGCGGAAAAACGAAAACGGGGGAGGACGAAGCAGAGACGAGAAAAAAAGAGTACGCGGAATGGGGTGAAACTGAAAAGGCACGGAAAATTAAAATGGATAAACAGAAAGAATGTGAACGATTTAAATTGAGAGGGTAGAAAATTAATGACGGAGGAAATCGATGAGAAACTGTGGAAAGTTTGGAGGAAGATCGATTTCACTTGGAAAATCACTTTAAGTTCAATCGAAGCTTATGTTTTTCCGGAGGAGACAATTTGTAGGTTGGATGTACTGGTTCACGAAACGAAGCGAACGGTTTCGTGCTCGTGACTGAATAAACACTGGACCAGTGTCCCATTCCTCGTCTCTTCCTCTCTCCTCGCCATCTTTACTTCTCTCTTCCACCCTGCTTCTCTCTGTTCTCTTGCCTCATCCATTCTCGCCTCGTTTTTTGATCAAGAGCCACCGGGGGAACAAAGGAAATACATTAAACTGATTGTGGAAATTCCTAATTTATTGTTTCTCACATATCATTATAATTTATAGTTGAGGTGAATTCATAATTCACACAGTATTCAGACGAGCGTCAGATCGAGACGAAGTGAAAAATTCAGTGCCTGGTCAGCCGCGTAAAAATAACTTTTTATCGATATATAGCGTTGGGGACACAGATGTTAAATTATCTCTTGGCATACCTTTTCTTTTAAACTATCATCGCCACAGCAATTCAATGCAAACTATACTGAAGGTTAGAAGGTATATGTTTCAAACGAATTTGTTGCGTGGGGGGTATGTAACCTACACGGAACAAAGCGGTTCAAATTATTGTGAATTATTTCAAAACCATTTCTATAAAGTTCTGACACAGCTTGCAACATAACTTTCCTACTGCACATTTTAATCAGTAAAAATACACATTTTCGATCTTTATATTATTTTCCAAAATACAACATTGCATGGGGCGTATATAACCCACTCGAAACTTAGCTTATTTGAAAACCATTTTTATGAAGTTCTGACCAAGCTAATAACATAATTTTGCTACTATACATTTTAGCCAATAAAATTATATATTTCTGATTTTTCTACTATTTTTCAAAATATTGTAGAAGAGAGTTTGGTAGGTCCAGGTGCAGTTCACAGTTTCTGTCGTCGATTGAAAATGATGATTCATCAAATTGCTTAGTCCTTTCGAAATGAGTGATAGAAGGACATAGTGGTCAGCCATGGAACGGTCTTCAGGTTTGCGCAGACCTAGCTCATACCTCGGATCTCTGGACTGCTCGAGGATACTGAAACGACCGAAAAAAAGGAAAACGAAGAGGAGCAGGAAGTCGTAGCCTCGGGAGAAGTTTGTAAAATGCGAGTCGACAAATAGCCGGGACCGAGGACGTAATAGAAGTCCGAGGAAAGTTAGTTTATAGTGCAATTGTTGGCGAACGGGTAACCGTAAGTAATACTTCCTCTCTTCCGCCACTAAATAACCGGCGGACAGGCGAACGTTAGTTCGCCGAACTACGATGGCCCCCGTTGGATTATGGCTGTCGCGAAATTTTCGCGTTTGCCAACCGACCACCCCAGTACGATAAAACGATACACGAATTTCGCGAGCCGCCGAGTTCGCGATCCATACGACGCCAACCGAAGCTGCAGGATCGTCTGATTTATTATCACTTTTTCTACTAATTTTTTCGGTTATGCGTGTGCGAAATTTATGGTATGAAGATTATAAAGATTGGAGTGGAACGAGAGAATTTATTTTGAGTTACGATGGGAATTTAAGTGCAGTTTGTCGAATGAAAAATTCGGTTACCGAAATAAGAGATTATAGTGAAGTTTAGTTGGGTAGATTTAAAGAGGCTTGGAAATATGGTTGTCGTAATATGATTAAATTGTACATAATATATGTGAAGTGGCACCGGTAGAAGAGGTCGAATTAAAAAATTCGGTTACCGAAATATAGTTTATTCGTACGCGAAGTTGATCAGGTACATTTGGCAAGCTTACAGGTACGAGTTAGTCGAATAAATTCAGATAATTCTAATTGTGAGGATTCTATATGCAGTTATTTAAATGGAAATTTAGATGATTTAAAAATTCGGTTGCCGTAATACGAGTTACTGTAATGAAATCACTCCAACAAATTTAATCAAACTAAAGAGTTCGGTTGCCAACATATGAAGCAGTCGTATACGAATTTTCTTGAGTAGATTCAGTTGAATCCAAAAATTCAATTGCTAAACTATAACTTACACCGATGAAGTGAATCCTATAGAGTCAATCGAACTAAAAAATTCGATAGCCGAAATTCGTATCCGAACTCCAAGAAACAATGATCGATTTTAAAACTATAGATACCGCAGCAGCAGTATTAAAAATCGCAATTAAATATGGCCGAAACGTAGCGAGTAGGAGAAAGAGAGACAACAGACTTTCCAGGAAGTTGAAACGGGGCCAAAGCGACTAGTCTGCGCGTATTTATTTCGGAAGAGTCGCGTGCCACGAATGCCACGAGCCAAAGCATGGATCTTGAGCATGATCTTTCCCGGTGCACGATCCCAAGGATCATGATCGCGTGAATCCGAGCGTTCGCGGAGGAATTTCGTAATCGGATCGCTCGTTGTTGAAACGCGTTCTCTCCAGATTTGTCGTTTTTTCCCTCCAGTCCTCTCCTCCAGAAACTCGCAGCGTTTCAAAGCGCCTCGTTTTGCAAGAAACCCTTCTCAGATTCTGCGTAATTTGCATGAATTTCGTGAATCTCACGGCAGTTCAAAAGCATTCTTTTCCACCGGCTGTACAATTATTCGCTTCTGGTAAAAAATATATTAAAAATTTATTTCAAATCTACCTGGAAATGTTAAACAATCTCACAAACAAATTGTAGGAGTATCGGTGCCCCTCTGCTACCTTCTGACTCTAACCAAAGTCTCACTTGTCTCTATACAGAACATCTAAAAAAATCTGAAGAATTTTAGTTTATCAAAACTTGGTCTGTCTCGACCAACCGTACCTTATGGACATAGGGTCTAGGTGGACCCAAAAAAAAAGGATGAAAGTCCCTTTAACAATACACTACAGTTCCAAACCCTGTACACGACCCCAGGTCGTCAACAGTCTAAGTTCCTGACAGATATAATACGTCTAATCATCCCCTAATCCCTAAATCCTAGCACCATCCCCAGCAACCAGCTCCCAATGACCGAGGAACCAGCAAACATGTGGTGTTTCGTGAAGTCGAAGTGTCGCGAGAAAAAGGAGGCGGGTAAACACACACCTGTTATTCGAGAAGGATATCCTCGAGACAGGATCCGGAGGAAAGAGGGCGCAGGAACGAGCTGGCCCTGACCTACGAGCGAACCGGGGCAAGCCTGGTTTCCATGGGAACCGGGATCCTCACCTGTAAGACGATTTTCGCGGTGTGTCGCACCACCATGGCACAGGTGCATCGATCTTTGACCCCAGCTACCTCGTGATTGAATGGCTCCTGACGACCATTCACCACTCGCTGATTGAACGACCTCGAAAATAAACCGCGTTCAGTCTGCCCTCCGTTTGTTTTGACGGATGTCAGCGCCTCTTTAACTCGAGAAAGGTTTCTTTGAGGAGATTCTTGTGTACAGGGTGGAGTTGGCTACCTTGCAGTATTGCCTTCACACAGAGGATATAGATCTGACTGCTTCAAATCTCCCATTTAAACTACAGAAAGAATGCTATTCCTCTATGTTTATTCGAGGTAGACAAAAACACTGTTTTCTATCACCAGTTCATTAATTGATGAACTATCAATCGTATCAGATGATCTGATAGTTTCGAGGGACCTATTCCAGTTCGAGCTGGGACTGCTCGTTCTTTTCTGTAGATCACTGCTACTTTCAGATCTCGAAAGCTTTCGAATTCTACCGTGCTGATAAATAGCATGGATTCTAAGACAAACAGGGTGCCAGAGTTCGAAATAAATGGGTTAGTTAAATGGTCGGAGTAAACAGAACGTTCAGAGGAGCTCAGAAATCGAGCTGTCCCTCTCTCTGCGCCTCTCGACACAACAGCGAACCTTAATCCCTGTCTTTGCAAGTCAGATTTCCGCTCCCTCAGGGAGTCCCTTTCGAGGTTCCCTCGATTTCCATTTTCCCATCGGCGGTGAATCCATGCCGGGTCCTTCGATCCTCCACGCACTCCGCCATTTCGCGTTCCACTTTCGTCCTTTATTGCTGATTACAGCCAGAGAGAGAGAGAGGAGGAAGTCCACGGAGTACTGATCGTAAAGAAGACGGCGACTTCAGAGGGCAGCTGCTATAAAATTAATTTCTCACTATCGATTCGCGGAGGATCAATGCAAAGGACGTTCCGCCCTTTGGACGGTACTTCGAAGAGATTTCATACGAGATGGAACCTGTGAAGCTTCGAACGGCTTCAATGAACGTTTCTTTATTAGTTACGTGAATTGTATACATGGTGTACGTCGATGCACTGCACCATTACTACAAAAAATTCTGATGAACTCTTTCCAAACTTTACCAGCGCATTCTATATTCAAAACTACGACACAAGTGCTATATAAACTTTTTCCAATTAAGGTTCCGTTGAGAAGTTATTACAGAAATAACGAAAAAATGCTATTATTGGCTTACTAAGGGCCTCAGTAAAACAGACGTATCAGGTCAGACACAATGTAAATTTAAATTCATGTCACAAAGGAGAAAACATTTATATTTTATCATACACACGTTACTTAATATGGATTGGACTCAAAATTTTATCAGAATTAACACTGATTGCCTAGTTTTATTAGCTAAAAACGGTAAATTTTCTAAATTTGGTACAAAATACAATCTCAAATGAAATCCTCATTAAAGAATACTACTAGAAACACGTATATCTCCTTTACTCTTTCTATTGGATCTCACTGGACATACCTACCCCTACTATACTATCAAATAAACAATAACCGAACCACAGCCTCACCCATATATGGCTAATATGGTAAACGCCTTAACACTCCACGATATCTTTCCAACGAAACACTTTCAGGAGAACATTCATAGAACATTTTCATCTTATTTTCGCCAGAGGATCATGCTGGCAGAGGCTGGATGTAAAATAAGGATCCTTTGTTCCATCAAGCTTCGATGTCGTCCGCAGAGAAGCTGGTGATCGCAAAAATGGCAGAAGACAGAGGTATTCAGCGTGAAATCGCGGAAAAGGAACAACGGTTTCTTAATCGCGAACGGAGGTCTCTTTGTACCGTATCAACGCGGACACGCTGCGTTCAGGCAGTGGCGCAGATAAAGGGAGAGTAATTTCAGTGTAGTTATGAGATTCATATCGTATAAACGCCGTCCCTTTCCACCGTTTTCGGTGGCGCCCTTTATCTCCGGGTCCCTTGCTCGTATCGAGAATCTCTTGAAATTCCGAGTGGACGTCCTCCGTGGGCGTAATGCTCATCTTAGACGCTCATCAGGGTTCGATCTTTCGGAAGGAACCTCGTAAAACGATCCCTCGTTTCGCCCCGCCGCCTATGTTCGATAGCGAAACTTTTGATTGGACCAACCGAATCGAAATTCAGCTACGAATTTCGGCGGTTTTGCTCTTCTTCGGTCGTGTGTACGTTCAAAAGCTACTTCCAGGTCGATTTGTAGAAAAAAGTGATCGATTGGAACATGAGTGAGCCACTGTGACTGATCATGGGAATAGGATTATCGAGAGTGGAGTATAGGCGATGGAATCGGTCTTGGGTGTCTCTGATGGGGGCCTCAAGAATTGTGGGCGTTCTGCTGTTTTTTCATTTGTTTGTTTAGGAAATGATAATTTTCTTAAATGCTTACAAAATTGTTTGATTGATTCAATTTAGGAGAAACGTTATAGAATGAATGTTTTGTTGTGTAGAGCGTTTTTATCAACAGCGAAATACGGTTGCAGTCGACCCGAATTCAATAGACCCGATGAAAACGTCGACTTTTCCAATTTGATTTTAGCGTGTCGAAATTTGCCAGATATAGGCACTGTTGACGATGAACATCACTCTACGTTGTTCTTTTGTGTTTTTTATTTGGGTACGAGTATGAATTGGGCGTAGGATTTATTTGATTTATCGCTTTCGAACGGATGCAGGAAATTTGGAAATTTTTATTCAATGCGTGGTTCCCCGATTGTCTAATTTCCATTTGATTGTATTTATAAATAATTGTTTGATCAATGGAGAGCGCTAGATTTATATAAATTCTAAAAATGGTGTCTTTATTTCCAATTAAAAGATTGTTTCGATCGAAATTAAAAAACAGAAATTAATAAATATTGTTGATAACTAAGTATCGAATATTCAAGTAAAATTTTCCAGCAAATTTACATGATACATTCCGATGTTCATTCCATTTTATTTCATTTTAATATCGGAGCAAAGCGTTAAACAATTCGCGTAATAAAGCATCGAGAATCGCGAATATTTTCGTTTTGTCTCTGCTGTATAACAGATGAATTAAACGAGATTTTGAATTCCAATCGAGAATCCGAGGAGCTTCAGAACGCGTAATAAAACACAATTTCGCATGTTTCGAGTGCCGAAATTGGCGTACCCTCTCTGCAAATACGAACCAATCGATCCTCGACGGTCCCCGACATTCGTCTGTCATCTTCGCTGCCGAAACGTCCATTAAATTCGAACAGCCTTTGTCCTGCGACTATATCGCGCTCTCGCGGAATTAACTGATTTTATTATCGATAGAATTTTAATTGACTGTAACGAATAGATGATCCGAATTTTAGGAATCATTTAATTAATAACAAAACGAGATTCTATGACACAGACGAATTTCCTGACCGAATTTCCCAGACGAATTGGCTGAAGGAATTTCCGTACACGAATTCTCCAGACGAATTTCCTAGACGATTTGCTTAAACGAATGTTGCAGATGATTGTCCTAGACGAATTTACCAGACGAATTTCCTGGACGAGTTTCTTAAACGAATGTTGTACATGATTGTCCCAGACGAATTTTCCAGATGAATTTCGTACACGAATTTTCTGAATGAATTTCATACACAAATTTTCTGGATGAATGTTCCAAATGAATTTCCCAGATGAATTTCCCAAACGAATTTCCTAGACGAATTTGTAAAACGAATTTTGTAGACGAATGTCTTAAACGAATTTCCCAAACAAACTTCGTACACCAATTTCGTAGACAAACTTTCCAAGCGAATGTCCTAGACAAATACCGTAGACCAGATACTGTATAGAATCCGATAGTCCTCATGGCAGGTGTTTTCTTGCCCTGATTGCGTTTGTTGAAGCAACAAAACAACCGTCAGGTAAAAAATCGGTTGGTATACATCTGTCGCAGACGAATGTCCTAAACGAATTTCTGAATCAAATTTACTAAAAAAATGGAGCCCTATACAGATCTGATAAGCCCCAAAGAGAAGAAATAATCACTCTTTGCACTTCTAGCTCATGTTTGCCCAAAAAATTGCAAGAGGTGGCTAATTTCGGTGGCGAGTTCGGTACCGAATTCGTACAGGAAATTCTAACTGAAATCCCCCTACGTAGACTCATTCTGCAGTCTCAACTTGCTTTCGTTCAACAGCACGATCGTTCATGGATTTACCACGAATTTGGCAACACCCTGCGCATTTCACGATGCCCATTATAATACGATATCTCGAATGACATCGCAATTCATCGTTTGCATCCCATGGCACGTAGAGAAGCCGTAAAAGCAGCGAGTCCACGGCCAGCGTTTTCACGACGGCGCTCACCATAAACGCTGAAGACGTTAACGACCGTTCGTTCGGTCCCGTAATTCGCCATGGAGCGGGTGAGGGGGTGAAAGGGTCAGCAGGGGTGGAAACGAAGTCGTTTCGCAATACGGTTGGTAATCCACGCGGTCATTAAGCGGGTAATATCGTCTGCAACGTGGCGTTCGCGATTCGGCCTGCAAGAATTCCTCTCTTCGTTTTGGTTGCTATTCGACCAGGTCTCCCTCTCTATCGCTCTATCGCTCTCTCTATCGCTCCATCGCTCTCTCTTTCTCTGTCCGATTCGCTGTCTCTATTAGCGAGCTTTAGCAGAACCTGCTGAAGTCGCTGTTCCCCTTGAATCCGCAATTTTTCCATGCAGCTCTCGACGATTGTTTCGATGACCATCAAATGAGGAGGAAAATGGGGATGAGAACGTCTTAAGCCCCGTTCACGCAGGAGAATATCTTCCGCCAAGATTCGGTGACCTTGCGTTCATAAATTTTCGTCTATTTAGGACTTTAACGCTCTAACTGCCTAAGTGAAAACGTCCGTGCCTGGGCAGACATATTCCAGATCCCATTTCAAACACAAATCACGAAGAAAAGACATATGTAACTATTCAGTTACATAGTCTTGACCTTCTATTAGTATTACAATATTAATTCTATTTAAACTATTAGTAAAATTAGTAATTCTTTAATGAAATCACTGGCACCCCCCCCCCCCCCCCTCGATAGACAATGTGTTCACCCTCTGAACTCTAAATTCTATTGCACCTTCATTCACTCACTTTTTTGTAAAATAAAGTCGAACCATTTCCACAGTACCGTGGTCCACGGTTGGCTGGAAGTTCTCAGTCCCGAATGCTCCTCCAGCCAACCGTGGAGCACTGTAATTCGCTCTCTATAGGCTAGGCTACGGCAAGTGGAATTCAGAATACACCATACGTAATTTCTGTTTAAGTAATTATGTGAGTTGTCACGGTGATCCAAGTGAATGATAATTTTTGTAATGAAATGCCTTAGGTGTCAAGGCTCTGGATTAATTTAGGTGCAGTCGAAAAGTAAATTACATTTGCATCCGAAGACACACGTCGACGGTTTTGAGGACCATAAATCACGAGGGGGAGGAGCGGCGGGAAAACACGATATTGCCTCGTGAAGGTGTTGGCGTGAACGTTAGCGGCGAACAACGGCGGGGCAACGTTAACAAGAAGAATTGTGGTCACGAAGATGCTAATGGTTGAAGATGAATTGGCCGAAGTTGCGAGTGAAAGGCGAGAGGGAATGCGAAATGAGAAAGCTCGCACCTGAATGCGGAATGTATGGAAATCAGCGGGCCGCGATGATAAAAATTCGCGGCTGGAAACGCCGAGTTTCCGTAATCAGCATTATGAATCTCAACGATAAGGTCGAACGAGAGAAAAAAAAGAGAAGAGAGAAGAACGACCGGCCAACGGACGCGAGAAACCTTTTGAAAACTTTCGAGCTTTCACAAATTCCCTGGAACAAAGAATGAAGACACTTCTGAACTCATTATTGAATGCAGTGTCTGTGGCGATTTGTGGGAGCCGTTTTTAATAATAGTGTCCTTTTTAGAAATCGTATGAATCATATCTGCAACAAGATATTATTCATTATTCGATTCATTAAAGGTCTGACATCAGAAGAATTGAAAAAATTAGCACGCAGAAAGGTGTAATGTTTAGTATAGATGTCACCACGTGTCTGTTCCACGTGTCCGCCATATTTGATAGGAAGTCAAACTCGAAGGCTTTCAAAACCGTATAAATCATATTTACAATATAACACTACAGTTCATCATCTCATAGAAATTAAATGAACGACAAAGTTGGCGAGAGAAACGACATAACCTCAAATCTAGAAGTTGCGTCGAGTCTATTCCGGGTCTCCGTCATATTCGATAAAAAACAGAGCTTCTAAACTTAACAAATCATATAAATCATCTTTGCAGTCCGATATTACGGTTCACCTCTCGTTTGAAGTACAATAATTGAAAAAATTTGCATACAGAGCGACCTAACCACAATCCTAGATGTCGCCTCGACTCTACCCCAGGTCTCCGCCGTATTAGATAAGAAGCAGAGCTTCTAGGCTTCAGAAATCATATAATTCATCTTTGCAATCCGATATTACGGTTCGTCACTGGTTTGAAGTACAATAATTGAAAAAATTAGCATAGAGAGCGACCTAACCGCAGATCTAGGTGTCGCCTCGAGCGTATTCTAAGCCTCAGCCATATTCGGCCGGAAGTAGAATAGGGAAAGAGGCCCCTCGGCATTCGAAACGAAGCAGAATAAAAGAATGGGTGGCTTTTAGTCCGGCCGGAAAAGAGGGTGAACAGAGGGGGTTGAAAAGGGGACACGAACGATTCACGATTCGGACGAGAGGGCTAGCAATTGAATATTCCACAGTGAAGTAGAGTCTGCACTCCGATTGGCTCGACTCCTCGCACTCTATATTCGACCCTCCTAATCTGCATATCGAGATTTCCGTCTTCATGACTCTGAAGCTTTTTCAGCCCCCTTTCGCACGAACTCGAAGCTTCCATTCTCCACCGAACGAGGTGACGAGAGTTATCTACATTCCCGCTGAGAGCTGATTCTTCATTGTTGCAAACTTTCCTAACCCCAATGATTCCTCAAACAATTATTTCAAACTTTATTACGTTTATTTTCCTCTAAAAGTCCTCAGGATCATCACCATGATGAGGTATGAATTACTGATTATTGTAGGACATCAGCATTGTTTGAAAATTATTATTCATTAAAATATTAAATAGCATATGAGTTTCAATTGCACCAGATAGATATTTACTACACTCCTGATAGGTCTCGGATTACTCAAAATAATGACAAATCCTGAAACAGTAATCACTCTATCAGTCAAAAGTTTGGAATCACTACGTGAATTAGAAGAAACAAGATCTTTGTAAAACAAAATAACGCCTTCACGGTGCAAACGATGAGTCAGTACAAAATTTATCAGGACATTCCATGTTGGCAGAGATCACCGAGCAATTCCAAACTTTGGGCCTATACTATATATCTAACACTACATTTTTAAAACGTCATCTGATTGCTTCCCTTTCAACAATGGCTGCCACTGAACAGCTGTTTGAGACCACGCAGCCTTTTTAGCAATTATTATAGGTTAGAACCCCCTGGGTATAGAAGCACCCCAGTGATGATGGTCCTTGAAATATTATGTTAAGGTTTGAATATAAAACGTTCATAACGAGCCATAATCAGGGTTCGAGGCGTTTACGTCACCGTGGGGATACAGTCAGCCGAGTCCGAGCAATATCGCTGGCAATATTATTAATATTACCGTCGTAAACGGGTCCTAAGCCGGGACCACTTTATGGTGCCACACGGTATCGCCGATATTGTTCTTCTAAACAGCCGTTTAAGAATTACCGCTCGAACGACGCCCCTAACGCGTCCATGATAAGCAAAACCGCCGTGAAAGCTTTTTACGAGTGCTTTCCGAAGGGTCGAATGATTTCACGGATGACCACGAGCTTTACAATCATCGTAAAAAGGATGGCCGCGGCAGACGCGGCGCCGTGCAGACCGCAGCGTTCGAGCTTTTTTTCGCAGCAAAACAGCTTTCGAATCGCGAAATCTCGTCACGTGGCGGAGCCGTTCGGTTTTTCTCAGCGTTGGAAATTCTCCTGAATTTTCCAGCGATCGTTCTTTACGTACGTATGCACATAGGTCGCCTGTATACCTCGCGATCCTGCGGGATTTTCAAGGACGTCGAATCCTTGGCGAAATGCGGATTCCGAGGCTTCGACGTTCGGAGTGAATTCGCATTGTGCGGCTGAGAAGTGACGGTAATGTATGTGGTGTAAAAATTGTTGTGACAGTAAAAATCGTCGAGGAGATTTCCAAGTGAATTCTGTGCATTTTTCAGCAGAGTTATTTATGAGTCAACTCAACATATATCTCCTGAATTCCACATTTCGTACCTCTGTTGCTAGTCGCTCGATTTAATTATTACGGATGCATCGTGTTAGGAAGACCAGCGTCACGAATTTACCCTGGACTTCATTTCCAGGCGAGTCAAAATTTCACAGGGTTGTGCCGGCAGACCGTGTAGACTCCCAAAGGGATTTCTGTCCTCCGTGAGGCGTCAGGTTCTCGTCAATTTGTCCCTGACTCACCTAGGTAGCTCGTCCTTGGGCTCGCCAAGAAGCCAAGCTGGGAAACCGAGATAGGAAAACGGCTTTCACGTGTTACGAGCTTTCGCTGCCATTACCAGAGGGTTGCAGACCGTTCGTCTTTCCCTCGTTCGACCGTTCGATGAACGACTGTCCTCCCATTGAAACCTCCCCTCGTATGATTTTCTTTGCCAAAAACAAGATAAGCCTGAATTTTTGTCGCCAGTGTGCAGTTACAGTAGTGCCGCGTTAGCTGACCGTGGTTGGGCATATCTGGCCAGCTATCAAGGGAGCAGAGTTCTAGGGAATCCCGAGTGTGTTTCTGCCCCATTGAATACAGCCAGATACAGATACCTGATACGAAATTCAAGGTCCAAATGTTAGGATGTTAGGATGTTGGGTCTAGCGAAACGACGGAGATATTGGGGGATAAGGACATCGACCTCTTTCAGAATCAAAGTCTGGCTCGGTTAGGTTTCTTTCTTTTAGATACAAAACGCTGGAGGCTCATTCTATGGAGCCTGCTCTAAGAACTGATGGAGATAGCGATGGTCAGCTAAGAAGGCAAAGTCCTGGGTAGCTAACACGACACTAATGTACCTGAAAAGCAATATTCTGTATTTTCTCAGCTCAATCTGTCAGGGTACCAAAGATGTAGCACAATGGAAACATCGGGAGGCAATTAAAAATGTCTGTTCTCCAGGTTGAATCTTCTGAAAGGGAGACAATCGGATTGGCTGGAGAACGACGTTACTCGAAACCGTTTCAAATTGACTGGATCAGGCTCTCCGTCGATCGAACTGCACCCGTTTCATTTCGAGGCATTTCCGCGACAGAGCAGAGGGGAAAAAAAAACTTTCAGCATTATCGCGACCCCGGCAGGCGATGAGGGGTTGCGAAATTGGCCCCTTCCGGTTTCAAGCATTCCTCGTAATTACGAGCGACGTGTTCCCTTTGACGATGCTAGTTTGCTGGCCATTCAGACTGTATGCTTTTCAATTCTCGTCACGAGGCCACTCATTTTCCCTGTCGACCCTTTTCGATCCTCTCGCTTCGATTCCGCCTCCCATTTTTCGCCGGTTATTTCGAATAGCTACCCCATCCCTCCCACCCTCTCACTCTCCAGGACACACACGGAAAAGCGACGATCCGTTTCAGGGAACTTTATGAATGTCGGACTGAACATCCAGGGAATGTTTTACATGCTCGTTTCGCGATTATCGTGATTTTTACTCCGACAATGCCCGACTTACCGAGCGTAAGATGTCGATTATGCTACGTCAAGTGTTGTGAAAAGGTTCGAGGTATGCAGCAGGCCTGACACATGAGTAATGAAAGTGACTGGTTAGATACGTATTGTTGCAAAGTCATTAGAAAGTAACATGTTAGGTTAGGTTAGGAAGTACGCTACGTTGGGCTAGGTTTGGATGAAATGTATGAGATTGAGTTAGGTTAGATTGAGACGTATGTTACACTGGATTAGGTTAAGTGGGGAGGTATGCTACATTAAGGCAGGTTAGGCTGAGAAGTACGGTGTATTAAGTTTGGGTAGTCTGCCAGATTCAATTAGGTTATATTGAAAAGTATGTTCGATTAGAAAATATGTTTGTCTGTGTTAGGTTAGGTTAGAAATTATGTAAGATTTGGTTAGGTTAGACTGAGAAGTACGTTAGATTAGATCAGGTTAGTTTGTGAAGTTGCTGGATTGAGTTAGGTTATATTGTAGAGTATGCTAGATCATATTAGGTTAGGGTGGAAAGTATATTAGACTGTGTATGTTACGTTAGATTACATTATGTTGAAAAATAAATTAGTTTATATTAAAGTGGATATTATATTGGATTAGGCTAGGTTGAAAAATATATTATATCCTGCTAACTTTGGATAAAAAAAATGTTCGAATCGATTAAATTAATTCAGAAACACATCAATTGCATTAGCTTAGGCTGGGAAGCAAGATAAATTAGCTTAAGCTAGTTCAGAAAGTACGTGAAATTCTGTTAGCTAGTTTGGAACGTACCTCGGATTGGATTAAAATAAGTTAGGAAGTATATTTCACCGAATTAGGTAGAGTTAGGTTAGCGACATTCAATATCACACAGAAATAAATACGTCTCACGATTTCAATTTATTGTAAAATCCCGGATGAAGCCCTTCCCTGAGCTACCTAAACTTTGTCTCATCCCCATTAAATCCTCCATCATTTCAAACTCTGTAGACCCATCTGTAGATGTTGCCCAACTCGAGTCATCTACAAACCATATCATACCATTTACTGATCACTCTGTAGACAGTTTAAGAAGATTGTAAATTTGCAATAAAAAAATGGTTAAAATACACTGCCTTCAATTTGTTGTCCTATCGCTCTGTGTTTCATCGTATTATCTTTTCACTTTGCGCGGGAAACCCCCGCATCCTCGAATTCATCCGGGTCACCTGTATTATGCGCGCATAAATCGGCAAACAAAGCCGTGGAAACGGTTTCGCCGGAAATCCGGGGATAATGCCGGGTCCGGCGACACGGTGCCGTTCTTTACTGCACGAAGGATTTCCTTTTTTCGACCGGTCTACAATTGCACTCGGCTTTCATGGGACTATCGCCGACACGTGCCGCCATAACGTATATATTCGCGCGGGAAATATGAACGGCGATGGCGCCATAAATTCGATCGAACCCGTGGAGGACGTCGATGGCCACTTCCCGCAGTTCCATCGCTCCTGCGGAGGGAAAAAAGAATTTTTCGTCGCCGCGAGGACACACCTTCTCGAGGAAATTGGAAACTCGACGAGAATAACGCGGCCGCACACGAACGTGTGCAAGTAGAATCGTTATACTAAATTCCCTCAGGCTTGACACGTCTTGCCGTGGATGGTGTTCGTTGCCGCGTTAACTGTGTGGACGGAGCACCGCTGAAAACGCGGCAACGTTTCCGCATTAACACACGTAAGCGTACACGAGCCTGTGTCGTGCTAAGAATGCAACCCCCATCTTTTATACAGGGTGTCTCGTCTACTGAAATCACATTACCTGAAGAGGACTCAGCAGGGTAGGGAGACTGAAGATTCTATTGACAAATGCAGACTGATACAGCGGTAATAAATATGTTTGCACAAACATCCTCAATCTTTGTCAAAGAAAACGATATCGGAGACTGCATCCTAGAGCAGTTGCCTGAAGATTTAGACGGTGCAATTCCATTAACCCGCATGAAGTATGTAATTCAACTGAAAGGAGAATTGTAATACAAACCTTTTCAAGCTTCATCAAATATACCCACATCATGAAGACTATTCCGTAACCAAGGTGCAGCAGAGTAAGGGCCTCAACGTTCCAATGGTACGACTCTATGAAAACGTACAAACATACTGGTACAAACACCTTCAAGCTTCATCCAACATCTCAGAACATTCTTTAAATTTTGTAATATAAGAGATTGTTTGAAATTCAATTATTTGGAATTTTCACCACCTCCAAGACCAAGTTGCAGCAGCTGGGCCAAGGCAGGGGTTACAGGATTAATCCTAAACTTGTTCCAAGAAGTTGTCAGAGAAACTTAGAGGTCTGATAAGAGATCTGGCCACAGGCAGGGGAGTTCTAGGTGTCTTCTAGTGAGACTATCGTGAACCACAATACAGGATCTACTTAGTACCCTCAATTAAACTCTAATCAAATTTCTAGCAAGGAGATCTGACAAGATGTTTGCTTCCCCAAAATCTGACCGAATCCTCCATAAACCAGGAAGCTCCTGAAACAACCCCTAGTGACCTAGACATCAATCCTAGTTGCACTTAGTGTTACATTATTAAATTGCACACCTAAAGGTACAGAACTCTCTAATTTCGTGGAGACCTGAAACACTTTTCACATGGACCAGGGTTCAGAAAAAAAGATTTCAATGTGAAATTTTGTTTGATTCTGTACAGAGAGGTAAGCTGAGGAAAAGAGTACATTAGACACTCTGTTTGTGAGTGGAATACGAGGAAATGCTAATCCGATGCTGATTACATCACGGAACGGTGGGGTGCATCGTGATTCCGCCGCACGTCCGTTTCTTCGTTCCCAATAACAAGCTGTCAAAGTTCGTCCCTTCCTAGGAAATCCGCTTTTCCGCTGCTGACTCCCGTGTATCTGGAGATGCACCGTCGTTCCGAACTTCCGACAACTAAACAGAGGTAGATGAAGGATGGCACAGCGGCAGTGCACGCGTCTATCCGTGCCTCTCTGACGACTCTGGTTTAATTAACCTCGATATCCTATTTTATCCAATCATCGATCTGTATTTAAAAATAATAAAATGAATTCGTGTGAACACATCAACCTTCACTCTTAACTACCCAGTTTTATATTTCAGTGCTCTATTTGATACTCTAACATGGTACAACTGGCTCTAATTGACTGGTGCTCTATTTGACACTCTAACAAAGTACAACTTGCTCTAGCTGGCTATTCCTCGTCTATAAAGTTGCATTGAACTCTAAATGATACTTTTAAACATTTTTCTGCATGTGAATAGACAGGGGTAGCTAGAACAGAGAAGTTAGAGAAAAGATCAAACTAGGTAGATAATCACAGGAATTTATGTTATTATTCATAAAGTGTTACAACACTTATCTAGAGTATCATTAAATTACTAACGTTTGAAAAACAAAAAAGAGGGTAATATGTCGACAATGTGTCAAATACATGACAATGCTCACTGTAGTATGACACAGAATCGATACAACAAGTAGAATAAGTCCACTTGCTATGGAGATACAGGCCAACCCTTTATAGAACTGTATCTGTTGTCGAAAGTAGAGTAGGGCCGTCGCTGGCCAGACGTAGCGTGCAAAAGCGAATGGGTTCTTCGAGGACGAGTAGAATAGAACTGTGCTCGGTTAGACTAGCAGAATAGGACGAACCTAAACGAATACTATGTACGTTCTGTGGTAAGTGAAACGAGACAGTCCGTGATCAGCCAAGCGGTACAATACACAGTTGTATTATACAAAATGCAATAGGGGTAGAATGAATTGTTTGGGAGTCGGTGGATTATATCAAAGGATGCAAGTAGAATAGAACTGTAATTGTTCAGGCGTATGTAGATGAGAGTTTGGGACGATACGTATCACAGTCTGCAAAATAATTTATGCTCAAACATAATGACTGATGCATTAATTGCGACAGTGAAAATTGTCGTACCTGATCAAACAGATTAGAGAACATTTTATTTTTTAATTGTTTTACAGTACGCTCGTTACTTTCCACTGACATATTAATATCGATTTAGGCTGAGATTTTATGAAAATTATATACACAAATAATTTAAAAATACAGTCACGTCCATTCTACGCAGCTGTGCAAGTAGTGTATACCAACGTATGGTCAGACATTGAGAAAGTCTCAATAACGTTCACACAATAAAGGTTTGGACAACTAAAAATGCTTGGTATAATTTTACCAGTGACCAAAACCAATCATACTACCATCTTGGAATTATTTTACAGGAATTATCATACTAGAACACCTCACAAAAATCTATAGCAATTGTCGAATGGAATGGACAGAATTTTCCAATGAATATGCAGACCTTGAAAAGGACTTTGTCACATGAGAAAAAAGGAAACTGTGTTCGACAGTGGCAGTAGAGGAGATAACGTGTATTTTTCGTGGCAATCGATTAGAATCCCGCTTGTTAACAAGGTGTAAAGCGTTTTCGCGCGGAGTCGGCAAATCATGGGATCTAATATTGCCCAACATATTTAGAGAACGGATATGGCCGACTCTGAGGCTCGAGCTTTCAGCAAACAATCCTCGATCGATTAATCGTCGGCTCTCATATCCGGCAGTAGCGTCCACGTTAAATCCTCGGTCCGATTGAAATTCTTGTTCAAATTAAGCCGCGTTCCCGCAAACGCCCACCTGACTGTCGCTGACTTGGAACTGACCATTATTGTCTTCCTATTGCATTGACAAACATTTAATTAAACCACAGGGATAGTAGGATCTGAACTATGCGATGAAGGTGTCTGCTTCATACTCTTTGTTACAGGGACAGCAATCAATATTTCCTTTAGATCTTGCAAACTTGCGTCCTAAGGTTCTGGAGTGGTCTAGTTTGAGTCTCATGACGTCATAGTGGTTCATATTGGACTTTGAGACCATGAACCAGTTCAAAATTGAGACTCAGAGCCTTGGGGTGGTCCTGAATAGCGACTTACAACCTTCGGCTGGTCCCAACTCTGACTCCACCGATTCTCAGAATTGTTTGACTGAGGTCCCAGTACGCCTAAGTCATCCGACTATGATGCCAATGTAGGCCAAATTACATCTCAAGACTGTATGACAGCTTCCAAGTGGATTCCAGGGTTTCAGGAAGGCTTCCAATCAAGCCCTACAACCTCTGGACTGTCTTGAACCGGATCTTATGACTTTGACCTAGTTCCACATGGCAAACTACCATCTTCAAGTGGTCTAACAAGAACGCCATGACATCAGACTAGTCCTAATTAGATCTTGAAACTATAAGGTGATTCCTAATTGATTTCCAGAACATCAGGAAGGTACCAAGTCAAATGCCAGGATATCTGAGTGATCCAAAATTGGGTCCTACGACCCTGACGTATTCCAGGTAGCATTCTACCACCTTGAAATAGTCCTAGAGCATTAGAATTTTCAGACGTGTGTGCTACTAGGCCCAGATGGTTCAATCCGCAGCTTATGAATCCAAAATAACCCCAAATCACAGATGTTCTCATCTGCCAATAAAAATTCTAGAACAGAATTTTATATCTTGACTCCTTAAGATACAGAGAATTTGTTTAGACAATCCACCCAGAGGACTGAAGTTCTCTCTGTCTCTTCTGCTTGTCATTACACGCGCTTTCGAGTGGCAAATCACTGTGCGCCGTGTAAAAAAAGGGACCACCCTTAATTCACGAAGAGAGTAAATCTGCTCGTCCAAAAAGGGAGAGGCGAGGAGAAATGCGAACGTTTTAAACGGAGGCACATTGCAGGAAAATGCAGTTTGCGGTGAAATTATCCGGGATTTCGGAGCACCGCGAATCGCTCGCGTGGTATGCGAACAGTCAAAGGGAAATTTCGTGGAATGAATCTGACGTTCTGCGAAACGAACTGGTGGAGGTACGCCACTGGTCCGTGTAATTAGGATTATTTCCAAAAAACAGCTAACTGGTCAGCTAGCCAGTTCTTTGCGCTCCGACGTCATCAGCGTGAAATAAACTCGTGAACATCTCGCTTTTACTCTCTCTTCAAAGTTACTTCCCGGTCGTTGAATTTGTTGGACGACACTGCTAATTTATATTAATTAATTAGTATGAAAGTTTCAAAAATTTACGAGGAATTTCGAACTGAAATTTATCACTGCACCGTCGACTTCAGCCAATCTTAAACTAAAACACAGAAGAACGGATGAAAAATGAAGTACTTTGAATAGTAGATTTCAAGGTCGCTTGAAGGTCACGTTGGTGTATATATAGAACACAAAAGACAAAGTATGTGGTTGCATACGGAAGATTTCACTGCAATGATCTATAAAACTTTTAATACCTGACTTAAAACTGTATATTCTTCAGAACGAAAGAACATTGGTGACCCTGAAGAGTCTAACAATTGAACAAAATGTTCCTTACAACACACTCAATATTTGGAATGACTTAAACAATTCATAAAACTTTTTTAAGACCACAAGAATAAATACATACTCATGAAGAACAAAATGCCAGACCTTGAAGAGTCTGATACCAGAACAAAATAATCCTTGCACCACATTCTCCATTTGAAGTCGTCCAAACGATCCACAAATCATTTGCAATGCCATCAGTTAAAGAAGACGATCAGATGACCTCCTTCCGGTGAAACAGCCTATCATAAAAGCATGCTTTATCAAGTTTAACAATAATTGATCGTAATCCTTGATATCGTCGGAAATGTCAGCGAAGAGTAAACTTGAAATTGCAAGCAGGACGTAGCTTACAGTCGTTCATCAGCGAGGGTTAATGGCTGCTGGACACCAGCTTAATCGCCTGTTCCTGTTAGCATGCCATAGCTAGGGGGTGTGTTTTCCCTGGCGAAGTTTCCGGGCAGCCTGGACACCGTTCACGTCGTTCTGTGGTCCACACCACCCTTCGGGGGGTGTTGACTCGAAAACGTTGGGAAAGGGGATGACGAAGGCCAGCAACTTGGAGCCGTCGGGGCTCTTTAATCGAGCAACGCCGTCGAAATAAGCTTCCCTCTTTAATTAAGCATCCCCTTCCTCCGCCCTTTGAGTTATTCGACGCGCTAGCTTGAACCCTTGGAAACTCACGGACGAGTAATTATAATCATTGCCTGGAACCGACTTCCTCCAAAGTCATATTTTTCCGGCTACAACTTTCAATGAACGCTCCCAGGAACCTTCGAGGATTCTGTCAACCCTCTGCCTTTGAGGTCGCCCTGCTCAAATTTATTCAGAAGTTGTTCTACAGGGCAGCGGAGGTTGTTAAAATTTGTTTACGCGGCCTTCTGCGGATTTTATGCAATTTAACATATACAAGTTCGCGGAAATTCCATATTCTGTAGAGTGAGTGACAGAAAAAATGTATTTTTATACATGTCAACCGCAATATGCAGTTCTGCCATAGCTGCGTTTCATCAGCTACGTGGAAATAAAAAATATTGATAGTTGAATATGTATGTTTGCAAAAAAATCCGCTGTCTAGTAATCAGGATTTGTGGTGAGTGTATCTGTTACTTCCTGTGTCCAGCTTGTGACTAAATCCTCGTTAATAATTTTATAAATATTAAATTTAGCAAGGATTCATTTAGGTGGCTATTGGAGGGTTTGAAGAGGACCATATGTTACATTGACGAATTTTTATTTATTGTATTCCCTGTCTGTATTAATTTTTGCAAAAATAAATCTGCAAGACTGCCTTCATTGTTGTTCTGTCGAATACAAAATTCCTAGCTGCCCTTGTAAAAATATTTGCTTGAAGGACCATCCGTGAATGCTCAAGAATAGCCCGCAACCCTCAAGTGCCCGTTCGAGATGCATGTCGCATCTAATTAACCCTTTCACTTAACACGACCCTCGACTTCGAAACTCAGCGAACGTTCAGTTGAGGAAACGCTGAAAATTCCGGCCGGCGAAAGGGAAAAAAGAAAATCCAACGAGCGCCGGTTGGCTCACATTCAAATGAGGAGAGGTCGAAATTAAGCTGACCTCCGTAATTAACCCTTTCACCCGGCGGGGTGAAAAGGAAGTTCGCTTGAGAAGCAGGGTCGATACGTAGGCATTGGACCGCACGTGGTTTCCCTGATTTTCTCAAGGAAAAACTTGTTAAGGGGAAGGAATCTCGGAGAAATGCCTCAGGGAGGCAAAAAGTTTCTGTTGAAAAAATTATTTCCTGAAAAAAACTGATAAAGTACACTAATAAGCAAAATACAGGTTGCTATTATACAGTTTGGGTTGTCATGTTGGCATCACAGATTAAAAGTCAGAAAACAGAATGAAGGTATGTCACGAAGGATAAATTAAGGACGTTTTATTTCATAAAAATGGAGGACACATCGATGGATGCTGTTCGAAGACCTTAACCTCAAAGTTGCAGTGTCAACGCCGTATTAGAATTTCACCTGATCACGTTAGAAGCTGTCCTTCGGTTTTCACTCGAGAAGGAGACTAGATGGCTAAAGATAAGGCACGTGATCATTAATTTTGGGGTAACACGTGCCTCGGGGTGTCGACACCGAGAAGACAACCCTCTACGTCGCTTCTGCTACCCTCTGTGCATCTCGAATTCTACCCCAACACTAATTGTAAGCTTGTAATTTACGTACACTCGAGGCAGCCCGTCATTCCGAGAACGCTCTGAATTTCCACCGGAATTACTCTGCCTCTGACTGCTGCTGTGACATCCTTTTCGGCCATGTCTCCTTATTGGCGGAAACACTTAAACCTGTCATGTGATCCGGCCTAATTCTCCTAACTACCTTTCCTATCAAGAATACTCCCCGATGTATTCCAGGGATAAACTGACTGTCAGCCCGAACATAACCTAGACGAATAAAATTCACAATAAATCTTCTTCTCTTAGCCTAACCTCTGTCTGTTGTATTAATCATTGCATTTCTTCTCAAATATTTGTAAACACTGGCTCTTAATATGAGTCTCGTCTAATATAACCTAACCTAGTCAGTGTACCTTAGGAAAGATTGTCAATAAATCCTTTGAGCCTAACATAACCCCTTTTTATATTAGAATTCATTGTTGAATAATTGTTCTGGGTCCAGAGTGTTGAAGATTTGTGGACACTGCTTTCATGTGTGTCTTATACAACATAACCTAATCTTTTCGCCATGTAATCGTAGGTTAGGTCAGTGTTTTAGAGGTTAACTTAGCCTACCAAATAGACCGATGTTTTATTTTGAAACGACCAGATGTGTAACCCATATTAGAATCTGGAGTTCTTCATTCATGGGCGTACATTTGGCACCATTAATTGATTTATAGATGGAGGTGCGTGATAACCGGAAGTATCCCACGAACACATTAGACAGTGCAGTCTAAATCGCTGGAATCGAATCGGATAATTCGGTGCACAATGCTTAGTCCACCGGTCGATTAATTCGTATGAAATTCAAATACCGATCGGAGCTTGCGGACAAACCCGACTGCGATACAGATTCTGAGATATAGCTGGAAACCTGATAACGCGACAATAACGTTCAAATTACTGTCGCGGAGAGGAAGACGGTGACTGCGCGTTAATGCGCCGTGAAACGAACGATATTTCCGCGCTGAATATACCGCCGTCTCTTTTTCTTGAGAAAGGTCAAGCGCCAGCTCGGCTGCTAAAATTGGATGTCCTTCAGACAACAAACTTCGTCTTCCGCGGAGGAAGCTCTGATGCCTTGGTACCGCATACAAACGTTTTATTAAATAATTTAAAAATTCTTGGACTTGTCCATTCGGAAACAAAGCACAGTGGAATATAATTTCTTCAAGCTTTTGAAGAGTTAGGTTAGGTTCAGTTTGATTGAACTCTCGATGCAAGGTCTTAGACAGACCCCCAGAATTATCGTGATGCAGTTCCCTTCTACACCTAGTATTAGAGAATCTTTTGGCTCACAAATATATTGTACATATTAGTTAAGTTTCAAGAAAAAAAGGTTAGGTTGATTGGGCTGGTTGCAGTTAAATTGGACTAGGTTGGATTAGACCTAAAGTAAAGTTGGTCTGTTAGGTAGGTTTGATCTAGATTACTGCAGTCTGGTTGATCTAAACTACTGCTAGACTCGTATAGGCTTGAGTTAGGTAAGGTTGGATCAGATCCTCGACAGACTAAAAGATGAACACTCTTCTGAGACCCAAACACCCTGTACACATTAACTTAGTTTGAAGCAAGACGTTTTTGGGTTGATTTAGAGTACATTCTGTTATCTCTGAAGCAATATCTGAAGGAACTCTCAGATGTTCCAGTTGGAGTCAAGCATTCTAAGAAAACACCAGAGGTTAGGTTCAGCTGGTTGCACTCAGTCAGCCTGAGGGATCACGGGGAAGCTGTTGCAAGTGACACGTCCGTTTGTGATTCAGTACTTCCTTCAATCAGAAAGTTTTCGTCACACTAAACGCTTGGAACGCCCCTGGAAACGTTCTAGGATCCGCCCTATTTCATGGTCTTCAGAGACGCTCAATCTAAACGGTGGACCAATTTTCCGCACGCCCCGTTGACACAGAAGGAACAGACACGATGCGAGGAAGATGTGTACATATATTTGTCAGCCGCTTCCTGTTAAACTCGTTGGAGAAGTTTCTCGTCAAGGATCAATTTCCCCATCGACGTGGTATCGATCTTGACGTAGACGAGTAAACACGTGATAGGATGAAAGTGAAGAGTCTCGTGGCGTCCTCCGAGCTACCGGAAGCAGACCACACTTCCATAATTAAAACAACAGACATTTTTAGCGAGATAGAGACTAGGCACTCCAAGATCATTTCTTCAAATGTTAAATTGTTCTGTAAACTGCAACAGTTCGAAGTTGCCCCATTGAGAATTTTAAAAATAATTTTTTAAAATTTTTTTTAAGTTTCTTTAGACACCTGGTGATAGCACACTGATAGTTTAGATGCTTCTGCAACTCGTTACATATAATGTTGTCGCAAAACACATGAGTTCGCGCGCGTGCTTTGTTATAGGCACACCAAACATAACTGTAGCAGTGCTTTTAAGGGCTAAAGTCTGAATTCAACTTGCATGTCGACTGTACGCCTCGGTGGACACCAGACTAGTTATTCCAAGTCAGGTACCCAGGCTTCACACGAAGTTTTGGGATGACAAGCAACCACACGTTGCTCCGTGAATAGGAATACTCTAGAGATTTGTTCATGAAACGAGGAAGGTGAACGTATCTTCAACTAGCTACATTTAGGTAGCTCTGGTAGCTTCCTTAATAAGGCAAACATAGGAGGACTCTGATTACTAAGAATACAAAATTCTTAGAGAACAAGTGACCTTGGACGGCCAGTTGGAGTGCACCGACTATACTTCCGTACTGTGCAATCAATGTTCAAAGGTTGAAGAGTTGAAAAGTTGAGGAGTTGAAGGGTTCGAAGGTTGAAGAATTAAAGAGCTGAAAAGCTGAAAGTTCAAGAGTTGAGGAATTGGAGAATTCAAAGGTTGAAGAGCTGAAGAGCTAAAAAGCTGACAATCCAAAAGTTGAGGTGTTCAACAGTTCAAAGTTCGAAGGGTTGAAGAGCTGAAAAGCTGGAAGTCCAAGAGTTGAGGAGTTCAATGGTTGAAAGTTCGATGGGTTAAAGAGATAAAAAGCTGAAAGTTGAAGAGTTGAAATTTGAAGAGTTGAAGAGCTGAATAGTGGAATAGTTAGAGTTCAAAGCTTGAAGAGCTGAAAGTTGAAGAGTTGAAGAATCGAATAGTTAAAGAGTTGAAGAACAGAAAATAATAATCGATTCCCATAAAGGCAGATTTGCAGGGGTCTTCAAGGAACATTTCGCGTCTTCCTCGAAAGCCGCAGCCTCCCCAGAAGGACTTAAACTAAATACCCGAGACGGCGGCAAGTTCCACGTCAGATTCAATTATTCGTGTCATGCCAATATATTCTCGCATGATTGTGTATCGTGCAATGCAAATACACGGCTCGAGGGAGCTTCCTGGGTAAACCGAATGACGTTTTCGTCTTGGATTAGAGCACGTGCGGTCTCTTACGAGATTGCCTCGGGGGCTGTCGTCTGGGGGATGATTTTTCCAGAGAACAGCGGAACGAAAGCGCACGTCCTCACGAAATACCCTTGCCTTGTGTACGCGTCTCTTTGCATCCGAGTTCCCGATTTACCTCGAAAGCTTCCGCGATCGAAAGAAGCTTTCGTTAGCTGATCAACAGGGTACTCAGGCATCGAGTGCTCGGAGAGGCTGCTTTCCACCGTTCCATCTGTTTGCATCAATGCAGAATTCATGCTAATTAACAACGTCACGGGGGAATATTTTCAGAGTTTTTAAACGCTGAAGGGAATATTTCTTTTATTGCAGCAGTATACTCTTTTTTTACACTGTTAGCAGGGCTGCTCCTTATGAAAGGAGTTCATTTAGAAATGATGCGGAGGACGTGTTGAAGTCCACCGAAGAATGAGGAATAATTTTAACGCGGCAGAAGGGTGCTCGACGGCAGCCGGGACAAAAATAAAATTCACCCTTTACGTTTTTACACGAGCGCCTGTTAGGTTGGCACCCCTTCCACTGTGGAAAAAAAACTGGACACTCGTTGAGAGGAAAAGCTACTGTTTCCTCGCGGAAACATTAAGTCTGCGAATTTTCGAGGTACGAACTTTTACAACACTATTGTCTTTTTTTTTTAATTATCTACCGAGATAATTTTCTGCTGTTATTACCTTACTAATTTTAGGATTAGATGGTAGCCTCGTTCCTTCAGATTCATGTTTCAAGGATTTTTCTTCTTCTTTTGGCTATTCTTCTCTGGGCAGTACTTCTTCTCCTACATTTTAGTATTATTGTTATTATCGGTTTTCTCTTATATGTTTCTGTTGATTTTTTTAAAGCTTCATCGTCATCGTCAACAATTTTTTGTTATTATTTTTCTCCTTACTCTTATCTCTTCTTATTTTAATTGAGTAGCCACGCACCATCTTGCTGAAACATTCTATTTCTTCTTGACTGAGTATAAATATTTTTTACACGCTTGAACATCGAATAAAAAAATTTCAGCTGACAAGCACGGTGAACGGTGTCAAATTATTTATCACCCGTGCTTTTTTTTCAATATATTTTGTAAATCATCGTAAAAAAGTAACAAGATTTCGATCGAGCTGCAAGCATCTTTTCGAGCTTTATTTACGCTCGTTTATCGTTTCGACTGTTCGATCCACTGACCCGTATTACTTTGATCCCGTTATTCGGCGACCGTATCTCTTAATAACGGTCCATTAAAATTTGCATTCGAAGCTGCGATTCGTTTGTTATACCGACTGACTGACACCCCCATGTTGCTTTCAATGATTTCGCTTAACGAGCGGCTGCTGTATTGTTCAATCGCGTTTCGTTCGTCTGCTCGAATGCGAATTGCGTTCTTCTCCTTCCCTAGGGGAATCTGACAGCGTATACTCATCGATTTTTTCCTGCCTTTCATTGAAAGCTCTATGACCGTTCACTGACGTGAATTTTTTACTTTTCATCGTTTATTTGATCAAAAAGATTTAGTCAATAAATTGTGAAATAAATAACAATTTATAGTACAAAAGAAATGGGTGACATACAGCATAAAAGTTAAATAATTAATGCAACTGAAATGAAGAAATAGAACAGTATACATTTACACAAGGTATTCTAAAATTAATGGTTGTCGGTTATAGTACTCAAGCAAGCAAACCAAAAATTGTTAATAAATAAATCTCAAAAAAAGTAACAACTTTCGGCTTAAAATGAAACCATAAACGTATCCTAAAATTAATGGTTGCAAGTTGGAGTACATATAATACTGCACAAAATGAACAAACAATTCTTCATAAACATATCCTGCAAAATCAGTAACTTTTGCATTAAAAGAAAAAATATTTAATTCCATCTAACAGACGTTCCAAGTGTCATAACCTTATTCCAGTGTCACGACACGTTTTCCTGGATATTTATTACCAGAATCGGTGAAATATTCTAAATAATGTCGCTCCATTTCCTCCGACATCTAGGATTACTTGAAAATATAGAATTATTGGGAGCTACGATTCCGCGCGATTAAAATTTCGATCGAGCATCGGTTGTAACAGGCAACTGGTGGCCATTCGTAAAGTGGGATGCCGTTTAATCCTTCGACAAACGACTACTTGTATCCTGCTATTTCATTGTAACCAACGCAGAACGAATCACAAATTACGCAGGTGACGTACAATAATGCGTTTCAGTCGAGTTTTGCAGATTTTTCATTTCGAACTGTTGGACGTTCGAGCATCGATAGGAGAAATAGCGAATGATGTGTACAGTCTCGTATCAATTTGTCTATGTCCCATCTGTTTGACACCTGTAAACATGTCATCGATTATCCCGAGACGATCCATTATGTTATTGGCAACGACACGGCTCCAGCTTATGGAATTATGCGATTCTTTTCTGTCTGTGTTAAACACAACCTAAATTTTTACTGCTACGTGGAAGGGTCTAGAAATTTATTTTCACTTGAGTAGAAATGAAATTATTTTAAATCGTATAATTATTTTAATTTCAGTAGAAAGTATTATTTTGTCTGAGATTTATTTTGTACTATGTATTGCATGTACTTCGACCTTATAGTGAATCCTAATCTCAATCATGAACGCTTGGAAGATTCTGTAGATTGACTTCTGCAAAACTGACAATGTTTCAAATATTATCTTCACTCTGTTTTGAGGAATAATTTCGAGAATCATGTTTGCAGATACCTTAAAGGAAAGATTTATTACCAACAAAAATTTTTAACGAGGAGCTTTTGTTCAAGATAAACTGTCCAAAGGTTCCTCAAATTAAAATCTGAACAGAATTGCTAAAATATTTATAAATTTACAAACAACCATAGATCATGCACAATAAATTCTGTCAGGTGAGGGGTATGAACAACATTCGAAATGAACAAATATCATTCTACCTGTTTGATTTGTTTCCTTCTAGCTCATATTATAATTTATTGAAACCACATCTAACGAACTCCATGTGGAGCTACTAACAAGTTAATGACTGAGATTTCTCTATAATCACTCGGGTATTGTCACCTTTGTAAACAAAAATTCCAGTAAAACGTATCTGAGAGCTTTCCAAATTTCACCGAAGATTTCTCGAAACAAACAAACGTCGTCCAAGATAAACACGGCCAGTGCCCAGCCGAAAGAAAAAAGCTTTCGCGAGTATCCGAACCACTTTGCAGTCGGATCACGGGCAATAATAAAAATCGATGAACGTAGCCCGGGAACACTGGATGGAGGCGAAACGACGCCAGTTTGATAATCGAATTCCAATTTAATCTTTCGACCGAGTCGCAACGCGTCGTTCCAATAAACTCGCTTTGGATTTCGACTTTAGCCGTCGCGACGCTCCCTCTCACTCTCTCTTTCTCTCGATACACAGGGAACACCTCAAACATCGAGGCCGATGGTTATTAAAATTGTCCGTTGCTGCGTGCAACGCGAAGCGACTATATCTTCCATGGTCGTGTCCTTTAATCGATAGGATATTAACTTCGGCCGAATACGTGCCCAAAAATCGACAGAGAAAAACACTGTGCGCCGTTTTATCAGTCGTGAAAGCTCCTATACGCCACATCGACTGACAAGATTGTTTATTTCATTTTGATATGAGAGAAAAGAGATACTGTAGGATTTTTATTGCAGTTTTGATTGGGTATTTTGGCAATTTTAGAATGTTATGCTGAGTGAGCAAGGCTTCAGAGATTGGGGAATTTTAATACGTCCCCTGCCACAGTAGAAAACTCTGCGATTAGTCAGACATGAGAAAATGGCTGTTTATTAATAGACGTGGTTGATTGTACAAATATTTATCTATTTGTTATTACACTTTCTGTTTCTACTATTTTTTTTAACGTGGATGCTACTCAAAATTTTATAAGGATTGGTAGTTATGTGATGGGCAGGGAGCATGTAAATTTGTATGCATTCTGGTCGAAATTCTGTTTAGAACATTCTAATGAGAAGCTTGAATATTAGATCTACTGGTATTGTATTAGATTCTAGTAGTTTTTTACCTTTACTGTAGGTTATGCTCGTGTAAAGGACTTCTTGCTTCTTTTGTGTCTGATAAAGGACGTCTGAATCGACTGGAAGTGCTAAGAGGCGAAATAGTATTTAAATTTCAGTTTCCTTATACTAATCGACTGAAAATAGTAAGTGGTTCTATTTACAATTCAATGGCCCACATTATCTTCTCCTAAACTGTATCCTGTATTTCGTGTCTGACTAAAAACATCTTGTTCTACTGTGTCAATGCAGAGCCAAGAGAAACTAGAATTTTCTCTTCGAAAGTTCTCGATTTTCAATTAAATATTCTATATTATCTACACACCATTTTCCCCTACTGTTTTTGTCTGACCAAAGCTGTCTGATTCTACTGTGAAACCACAGGATTAAAATACAACAGAAATTATGCATTCGTTCACGCTAATTGGTCGAAAACAGTAAACGAATTGATTCTTATTGTTTAAATCATCTTCTGCTAAAATATTTCCTCATTCATGTCTGGCCAGAACCATCCACTACTACTTGTACATATTCATATTTCTTACAGTGCCTGACTAACAGTAAATGACTCCATTTTAAATGTTTGAATGCAAAGTACTACATTCTGTTTCTGTAAAATACCCCTTGCTTTTTGTGTCTGGCCAGAACCGCCCAATACTACTGCCAGAGCACAGAGCCAAAGCGATCTTTACAGTTTTACGTCTCTCATGGTAATCCGCTAATAATACAATGCTGTACATTATGTTTCCTTAAAATATTCCCTTATGTCCACGTCTGACCAGTGACGTGTTATTCTACTAACATCCCCCGGATCCAATTAGCATTAAAATCTCTCCTTCCCTTGCTCTGCTCGACTAAAAACAGCCAATGTTTCGATTGGTAATGCATTCCTGATCGTATTTAGCAAAGGTAGGCGTAATTCCGTTCGAAGGGGAAATTACTATTGCCAAAGTAATTAGGGGCATCCATGACCGCTGGAGAAATGAAGGAACGTACGTTGTTGCGGTCCAGGCAGGCTCTCTGCTGCCACTGTGTGCGTCGGCTTGTGTGTGGCCACAAAGTGGCCAAAGGAACCACAAATCCCATTACACGTCTGTGTTCTCCTTGGCCGGCCAGCCATTTTCATCTTAGTCCCCTCTGCTCGCGATTTATTTCGTCTGATCCCTCGACGAAATTCTGTTCCGCCCGCCGCCGCAATAACCGGCCGACTCTTTTTATTTATCCTCGTCTATGAAACACACGTATTCATTTGTTATTCAACTCGTGTGTCGCGATAATTCATTTAACTCGGTTGCAGATAATATTCATGAGAAAACGCTCGCAGTTGTTTGACGATGGGAATCAATCGAATTATATTCGCCAGTATTAATACACGCAGCTTCTGGATTTTCATACAACGGTTTTGTGTTTTTAATGACTGGAAATGTGTGCTTTTCAGGGACTCAGCGGGTTTGAATGATGGAGAATTTATTTACGTTGCAGGGGCAATTTTTATTTTCGTTTTATTCCTCTCGAATTTATTAAAAATAAGCTGGTATTGACATTTTGATAAATAAATAATTGATATTGAGAGCGTTTGCATTGTACATTTTGCGGCGGGTATCGCGAACATGAATATTCCGTGAAATATCGCCGTTGGGAGAGAGGAGGATTCCAGGTAATCTCAGAGGAAAAACGAACTTCTCTTTCCACGAAAATGAGCCTCTCGTTTTCTTTATTTGGTCGTTCCACGAAATTCCTCCTCCTCGTTTTTAAAGCTAATTCCCAATGATGCTCCTAATTTAAATAATGCTCCAATTACTCGATCCACTGGAGAACGATACTATACTTCTACTAAAGTCGTTTGCTTTCCACCGATTTCACCCTCAAGTATCCTGTAGATACAAAACTGTTCGAACAAATTTGAAAAATACACGATTTTCCAGATATCTGCTTCGAAAAGTGTTCGATATTTCAGATTTAATGGAATTACTCATGAAATCTAAGCAGAAAAATCAAGGAAGAGCTTCACCCCCAACGTCTTCAGGGACAGAAATTATTATAAAAGTCGTAAAACGCGCAACGTTAAATATATTACCACATTTGGTTATCAGAATATATCAATTTGATGTTCCATAAAATTCCTGAAGAATTCTTGGTACCGAAACTTGGAGAAGAATCTCACCCTCAACGTCTTCAGAGTTGAAAATGATTGTAGCAACTCTAAAACTCTCGACTATTAAAAATATCATCACATTTGCCTTCAATTTAATACCTCGTAAAATCGTTGAACAATTCCTCCTGGAGAAAATTGGCGAAGACTCTCACCTGAAGGTCTTCGTGGTCGAAAGTTACTGTAAGAACTACCCAAGCTCTAAATCTTTCAGGTATCAGATTTGCTTGGTCAAATATTTGATACTTAGGGCACGATAAAATTCCTGAAGAATTCTGACAGGAGGAAATTACAGAGGAATTCCACCCCCAACATCTTCAGGGTGGAAAATTATTATAGCAACTCTAAAACACGCGACTATTAAAAACATGATCACATTTGCCTCTCGACATGTTCCTCGAAGTTCCTGAAGAATTCTTGCTCTAGAAAATTAGAGAAGAACCTCACCCCTAGGACTTCAAGGTCGAAAATCACTGTAAGAGCTACCCAAACTCTAAGTTATTCAGCTATCAGATTTGCTTGGCGAAATATTCGATGGTAGGGGCTCGAAGAAATTCCTGAAGAGTGCACGGCGGAAAGAATCGGGCAATTTTACGCGTTGCTGACCCGCGGCGCGGAGAACTCGAAGGAAATTAGGGGGTTGATGCTCGGTCGTGTCGAAAGTACGGAAGGTTCGAGCGGCGGAAGGACCTTGAGGGCTTTCAATTAATTTTCCTTCGCAGCCGTCAGTTTTCAGAGGTCCGAAGCGCCCTGAAGACGCGGACGATTTAATAACTTCTGGCTTTACCGTGTGAAACGCTATCACGAAGAGGACGGGCAAGTCGTTCCCGGGAGTTTCGAGTCGGATGAAGTCGCGCGAATGAATTCAACGACGAAACTTTCCCGTGGGAGCTCCTTCGAATCGGGAATCGGCTAAACGTTTCACGAAAAATATCAAAAATTGAGAATTTTTTCAGACTGTCCCTCTGACTTGTTAAAGAACATTTTTTTATTTTTGTTAGAACACTATAGTATTCAATTGGATTACATACATTCGATTCAATGACTAGTAGGCTCTATAAAATTTCGGGTATCTTCCACTGTAATAAGGGCAACATAACCTAACGTGTACGATGAAATCTTGAAATGTTTTTTACCGCCAGTAATTTTTGTGAAAAGATTTCAGAATAATATAATGATAATGCACTCCTGTATGCTGTATAGTACAGGTCACAGTGACTGATGGACCCTATAAAATTTTGGGTACCTTTACTATAATAAAGACAACATAACCTAACAAGTGCACCATGAAATCATAAAACGTTTCATACCTCGAGTAATTTTTATAAACCTCTGGATATATCAATTTTAAAATGTAATAATAATAATAATGATAACAATACGTCTCTGTTCGACAATTCTTGTCCACAGATTACAAATTAAGAGAGATGAAAGAAAGCAAGATATGTGTTTTATTACATGACCTAAAATTTGAACAAGAGGCGAAGCACAGCGGTGTGCTGCTGCAAGCATAACCTAGAAACGAACAAGATAATAAAAAAGATACATAAAGAATATATCAAGGGAAAGCAGAAAAAGAACAGTAGAAGAGGAAAAACGTAAAGGTTGTTTCTCCTTTTAAATGAGCACTGTACCATTCGGCATGTTATATAAATAAACATAACTAATTGGAAGAAAAAGAGGAAGCACATTTATTTCATGAAACAACTACACTAATACCAGGAAATACTGTAAAACATGATGCACTTCATAAAACAAATGAATATTCACATGTCTGACTACTAACGAGGTTTTCTACTTTAGCATCTGCGTAAAATATGCCATAGCTAGCCTTTTTACAAACAAAAACTATACTTCAACATCCCTAATATCCGCAATTTGTTAACCAATTTAAAAATAATAGAAAAACGAGTCTGACACTTGCGTTCGCTATTTCTATGTATGGAACGAAAACAATTCGTCGCAATTCCTTACTGTTTGCTTATGTATATTGATAAGAAGGGCGTGTTGCATAAAAAAACGGGATTTCCCTTGCAAAGTGTTCGGGAGATCGATGAAAATCGGTATACCATCGCATCCGGCAGGCAACGGGCCATTCAGGACAATTTCCCTCGAGAAATAACGGCAATCTGCGAGGCGGTCGTTCGACTATACCGAATGGAACTTGATTCCATATAGCCGTAAACACGTTTCTTTCACCGTCGTCAACACGTCGTCAACGCGTTGTCAACACGTTCTTCGCAGGTTCGTCAACGACCAGCTACGTCGCCGCGTTTCGCCTCGAACGTTTCTTCGAGTGTTCGCCCGCCAAGTGGAATACACCTGTGCCAGGTCAGACATGCTCGACCACGAATACGTGAAAAGTGAATTCAGAACACTCTGCGTGCTGTGAACGTACATACACATCCTCCAAGAGTCATCAATTTAAACTATAGACGTATGTATGCATTTGTCAAATTTCTTTTGACTTATACTCGCACTTATAATCCTGTCAATAAGATAAGTCTCATTGTAAGTGCAATGATCACGATTCTGGTGATTTTTAAATGTTTTTAAATTCACTTGAAAATTGAAATCGCAATATGGTATGCAGTGCATCTGAAAGCATTTAGCTCTGGAGTATTTCCTAAGCAGAGTGTTAATTTATTTAAGAGATTTAATTTAATTAAGTAACTATTGATGCTGTTCAAATTCTCAGAAATATTAATTTTGGAATGACAATATAAAATGAGAATTATATGATCGAATAGTTACAAATTGTGTTGCTCCATGAATTATACTACCACTGACTGACCAAGTAAGCTATCACGCTAAATATCAGCGTTTTATAGTATTGGTTGTGCCATATTCTTCACAAAAATAAGCTCCGCTTTATTATGCATATACATATCTGCCAATGATTCTAAGCTGATCAATCCCAGTTTTTAAAATTCCTAATTGACAGAAAAGCAATGTCTCAACTGCTCTAATCGAATAAGCAAATTATGGTGTGTCTGACTATAAATGGCAGTTTTCACTGTTTATTTATAGACAATTAAAGCAAATGAAACTGCTACGTAACTAACAAAATGAGACCAGTCACCCTCATGTATATTGCAGCAAATATTTATTTCACGCGTCGGAGGAGAATTTCGTAAATGTTTACATTATTTACGAGCTGATAATTGGGAAAAATTATCGGTGAGTGGATGGCGATGTTTTTTTTCTGGACGACGGGAGAATCGAGCGATTATTAAACGGGCAAAAACTGCGAGCTCGGCATTGTCGGCAATAATGTGTATGATGTCGCTGCGTCAATTTGCAGTAAATCATCGTTAATTAAACGGGATCGCGGGGCCCGGTAATTAACAGGCACAGCAGTGAACTTTAGCAACCCCAACCTCTCATAACTCACACGTCGATTTACCTTGTTTTTTTTTTAACGACAACACCTAAATGCAATTTTTAAAATTACTGCCGATGGTCCTACAATGACAGAATTTTAATACTGACGAGCAATAATAAATTATAATTATTCTTGATACAGAAAGTGTTACTAAAAATAAGTTCTAAATGTGCAATGCTAAAATATTTTTCTTCTGGTCGATTTATGGTGAAAATGGCAAATTATAGAGTGTCTGACTATGTATGTTTCTTTCTACTGTAAGGTAGCCCATCAGTCACGTTGACTGCCACAGTGAAAAATGCCTTGCCTAGTCAGACATATTATAACATGTTCTTTTCACACGTTCAATTGGCACTCTAAATTTAATTTAACTATATAACTATTTATTACTGCACATTCCTGCTCAATTTTCACGTTATTGCATTAATGTAGGAAAATAAAAACACGGCTGAATACCCGAATATTTTTTCCTTAAGATTTACATTAGAAATAGTATATTATATCGCGTCTGACCAGGTGTGGCTGTTTTCACTGCAGCATTGAACGCGTTAATATCAATTCTTAACCATGCACATATTGAACTATACTAACATAGTATTTTAATATTGATGTTAGTCGAAATTTTCTGGGAATCAGTTATTGTTTAACTCGACAATATAAACAATGAAAATGTTCAAACATCCTTAACAAAATCGCCCTCGCTTCCCAGAGACCCCCAGCTTCAACTTCATTCCATAAATATCATAAGAAGGTCTGCGAATAACTTTGGATAAATTTAAAAAAAAACCGTGCCTAAGACCACACCCAATAAAGTAGGAGGCGGCGAATGATGAAATTTTTAAAATGAACTCATGGAGGCAGATGGGGGTGGGTGAAGGCTGGCGGAGTGTAGTCTGCGGGTATAATAGAGCGGATAAGATTTTCTTTCGGGAAAAATTGAATCGTTATCACGAACCGCAACCTGCTAAGGCTGACGCGTGCGGTTTTGTTACTCGTGCCGGCTTATGACAGAACTATCGATCCTCCTACTGGGTCCAACTCGAACTTTTCCTCTCCTCCGCCTCCCCTCCGCCCCTCAGTCTCTCTTTCTCCCTCTCTTGCTCGTTTATCCGAAATTTCTCCCTCTCCGCCGCTTCGTACTGATCTCGTGCGTGAAACACGCCACGAGGAGCTTTCGTTACGCGTTCAAAGCTCCCAAATTGCAGCTACCAGGGGTAAAATACCATGGAAACTCTTAATTATGAATTGAATTATAAAATTGTTACATTGGTGCTCAGTAGGAGTGGTGGGTGTAACACTATTGACTGTTACAAATGTTTTGTTGGAACATTGGTCCAAAGGGGTTGTCGATTTTAGGTTGGGGTGAATCGTTGAGAACCATGAACCTATGTGAGCGTTTCGATAAATCGTCCTCTGTGTGCTACAGGCCACTATACTCTACAGGTCTGAGCATTGATGCGTATTATATTTTATTTTTGTAAGCCTGTGTACTTGGTCGAATTCTCGTCAGAGCGTATTTTATAATACAATTAGTAAAGTATAAAATATTCATTCTGAAACTATAATCAATTAAAAGCAGTAAAAAATGTGAAATATTGTACACAATAGAATTTGAAGGAGACTTTTCCACCTGCTACTTTAAATTTCGAATCAATTAAATGCATGAGGGACTTAAAATTAAAATTGTAGACTGTCTAACAGAATTTGCCACTGGAAACGTGAACTAAATTCAGCTAAACGTACCTATGAATCATAATGATTTCAATTCTGAAAGGGTTAGTGCTACGGACAAGAAATACTTTGCTATTTTTAGCAAAGTACTCTCTGTTACGTTGTCTATAGAACAGTACACCTCCGCATCGACGTCAGCCGTAAACCAAACGGTTAATTATGCTATTTCTTCGGATTAGACCGTAAACAATGGCATGTGGAGCGACAACAGAGCTTGACAAACATGGCGTCGGGTGTACGGATCAGTATAATGATTTAAACGCGGCCCACGTACGAGCAAACGATCCAGGCCAGAAGACCGAAAAGAAAATTGGCCCATGGGTTATCATTCCTGGGGATGTATCGGTCTACAAGGTGTACTTGAAGATCGAACGTGAGATACATGACGGTTTCACGTGGTATCGAGCCGACGCCATTGCCCCGCGAACGCAATACGGCGCGACATTAATTATTTCGTATTAATGATTCCGCTGGCAAAATCATCGACGAGCGTTCCATCGCCGCAGCTTTCGTTGCCAGAGATTTACGATCGAGGTTTCACGCGCTATCGATTTCCATGGTGACCGCAGGTCGTACAATAAAATCTATCGTGATGGGCGATAACATAGGCCAGAATATTCCCTATTCGGAATTATTCTGAAATTTATTCGATGATTGTTCACTGTAAAAATATGCACGGTGACTCAGCTAGGATTAATACTTGACATACCTCCGCTTTTCTAGATGCTACCAGAAGGTGAGGAAGAAAACAGTTGATACGACATGGAAAATATTTTGATAAGGAAGAATTGTTTTACCAGCGATACATTTTTTTAAAACTTCAGAGTGATCAGTATTTTTTTAGTGGAGCAACAAGTTTTTGTTACTACGGAGCTGAGCTAGAAAGAAAATGTTGAGAATCATAATGTAAGGGAGTTTCAGAACTTAGATGTTTTGTTTTGCATAAAAAACAGCAGGGATATTTTAAGTTTTAATATGTGGCAGGTATGCTGCGCAGGAAATTGCGAAAAGAAAGGTAGGAGGAAAAAGGAAAGAGAGTTTCGTACAGGGCCTGCTATAGTGGACTCATCAGTAAGGCCACCTAGCAGCCAAAGGTATATACACGAATTGCAGGAAGGACTTGCGGGAAAGTCGTGCGCTGCTGATCCCTCTGGTGGCGAGATCGGTAAGTGCCGCCACAAATATTCGAATATTCACGCTGTATATAACGTTCTTATTGCACTAAATGCAATATAAAACATAGAAAATGAATAAAAGAAAATTATCAGCTGGGCAGAGGCTACGTGCAGCCACGGACTGTTGGAACCCTCCCTCCAATAAACAACGCAAACAGCATTAAATTAAATGCAACGTAGCTGAGAAAGGGAGAGGTAGACAGACATTATGAATAATGTTGGGAGATAAATTTCCAGGCAGCGTGTTTAAATGGGAGAAACGATGCTAAGGAAAGGACAGATGGAAGAAAAGAGTTGGAATAACCAAGAAACTTGGATGAATGATGTGACGAGATGGAAAGATCATTCTCGTCTCTAGTAGAGAAAGAAGGAATTATTATATGGCTTCACCTTTAATTTGGAGAGTAAATATTTATTCTGCCATAGTTGGTGGCACGCCTTTGTAACTTCTGATACTTTTATTACTCTGAATCAGCACCATCGAGGTTATGTTTTATAATAAAAGTATGTGCTACACATCGTCCATTCGCCATAATTGCTATTATTGTTTATTCACATACTTAGACAGTTATATATCTCCATAGTGCCGATATCACTATTACTAATTTCTGTGCAGGCCTAGCCCTAACCTATAAAGGCATTTCTCTCGACAAATAAAATATATAATGATTAAATTAGAAGCTATACCTCGTCCATTCATCATAATTAAAATTGTTCTTTATTCACATATTTCCACAATTGTGTGTCTTATAGAATATAATATCTCCAAAGTGTCAAAATCACTATTACTAATTTCTGTGCAGACCCACCCTAACCTATAAATGAATTTCTCTCTTAAAATTGGAAATAAATTCTCTAGATTTTCAGTGATTTTAAAGTGAATTCTATTTTTGATAACGAAACTGCGGCAGATTCAAACAAATTCCTGCGATCGCCGAGGAGCCGTCATTTTGTAGAAAATTGAAAGAAACGGGCTAAGATCGTGGGATGTTCCATTTAGAATCTCTTCTCTGTGCTTTGTCTCGGGAACAAAGCGCGAGGGTCTATTATAGCCGGCGGATAAGCTGAAAGGGGGCTAAACAGGAAAAACATGCATGGACAATTTGGAAAATGGCGCTCGTTCCGCCAGGAGAACGGCGGGAATTCCCCGAAAACGGTTTTTCTTCTTTTTACGAGCATGATAAAGAGTGTACGTCGATGTCGACACGGCTGAACTTCCGGAGCAATGTCGCTGATAATAAGATAACAAGGAACGTTCTCGTGAAGAAGGGTAGCAGGCGAACGGCAGATTCTCTGCTCAGTCTCGATTCTAACCTCGATAACAAACTTCTCGCATTGCGCCTCGAATTATCAATACGCTAAGCGATTTTCCATAGCACACGGTTCGTGCAAAGAAACTGAATCCATAAAATACTATAGAGCAACAATAAGACATTGTCAGGGGTTTCATATTGAAGCAATATACACCTACGATACTAGTCATAAGAGTGTTTCAAAAATGAAGACTAAACAAAATTTATTTCAACGTAACAAAAGGATTAATGAAGAATCTATTTCTGAAATAGATCAGTAATACCGTAATGACAATTTTTAGTTTAGTAATGAAACTATTTATGCATACACATAGTTTGAATTAGCGAAATTTAGTCTGTTATTGACTAACGTCGTGACTAAAACGGTGAAAAAACGCGGGAATACTTCCACCAGAAGAAGTGGCTTACACTGGATGGCTTTAAAGAGGCGGCATAACCTAAAAATGCTGTTTTGAATGCTTGAGACCATTTTCAGCCTAAAGTGCCTATGCTTGAACTTAAATTCTATTTAATTTCAACAATTAATTGGCTATTAATGGAATAGTACTCGAGATCTTTAAGCGTAGAGCGGAAATGATAGCACGAAACGTGATAAAAGACAAAATATCAAGGGAGCAGGAGAATTTTTTTTCTTCCTCTCGAGCCTAAAGCTGGGTCTTGAAATTCGTTATGGTACTTTACAAGAGGCTTAAAGCGCGATGTAAAAGTTTCTCGTAAGCAGCTTAACCGGGAACTTTAATCTGCTAATGATCACACTTGTCGCTGAAATGCGCTGCAAGTGGAATCAAATTTTCATTCGCCTAATTACCCATTGGTTCTCCCTCCTGCTGCATGATGTTACACGAAATTCGTCACATCTCAAATAATTTCTAAATATCGTGTTTGCAAATGGAAGTAATGACCTTGAGACGTTCTTGATCACTACTTTTACCAAAATTGAACATAATGGATGCAAAATACCCACTTTGTATGCAGTAAAATTGACAGTGACAACGAGATGTTACTGTAAATTACTTAATTCGCATGATTTTCAGGTGATTGTTTCGTCGTCGAAAATGTGTCGACCGCAACGAGCAAAATCAAACGACAACGAGGTGTAATTCGATCGTTGTTACCAGTCATTTACACCGGTTTGACGCTCGTAATATCGAGTTTACCGGCCTACGCCGGCCATTCGCGTAATTTCCATCCAATTCCGCAAATTACCTTCAACTTCAAGGGTCGATGGGACAATATATCAGACGACCATCGTATCAGGCTAAACGTGTTAAATGGTATTTCGTGGAATCGAACGGCTATCGTATACCTAATTTCACTTTACGTGAGCTTTCGGATGATCTTGAAGGGATTGGACAGATCTACAGTCGCGTGCAAAAGAGGATGCCTGAGTCCTGAACTTTAATTTCAGAAGCTGGCAAGAAATTTGCATTTGTGAATATCTGTGCAAATAAAAATTGGGAATTTTAAGAAAATTTCAGTTAAAAAGGAAAGGCTATGTTAGATTAAATTAAATACAATGACGGTGACCTTGACTCCTGAAGATCCAACAGTGCCATTTTCTAGAATTCTGCCTTAAAACTCAACCCTCCTTCGAATTTTTATATAAAAAAATAAATTGATACCGTTTAAAAAATAATGACTACGTTAGATTGGCTTAGATAAAATAGGGGTGGCCTTAAATAAAATGGTGGTGATCTTGAATTGTTAAAGAAACTGCGATTATCAAAAGAGAGCAAGTTACTCGTGTTTTATCTCGTTCGAAACTTTATTCTAAAACAATTTTGGCCACATTCGCGTGGATGAATTGAAACGTGACACCTTGCGCAGCCGAGGAAACATGTTACCATCCGATACAGGATCTTCTAAGCTGTTTTAAATGCACTGCGAGTCGTTTTGTTTCGTTGGAGAGACGTGTTGTTCAGGTTCGAGCCACCTTTCACGGCGCACTAATTAAATTAACAGCGTGCGTGCGGTGATAACGCGTTTATCGAACGTCAACGCGTCAGTTCGTGTTAACGTGTAACTATTTCACGTAACGATATTCCATTATATTCGCACCGTTGTGCAGTTTAGAGCGTCTGCGAGCCATTTGGCGTTAGAAACCCAAAAATTGCCGACACAGATGATTGTATTGTTATAAAAAACAAATATCTAAAATCGAAAAGCCTTAGAACACCCTGTACATCCTCCAGATAATATTTTTCCTATAACTATGAGGTTATGTTTGCTTCAGGATGCCAGAGAACTGGAAGTAATTGGAAAAATGTTGGTTCTGCGTGTGAAACATCGGCTGCGTATTCAATTTCTCAACAAATAGAAGAGGGAAGCTTTTTTTTAAAGAAATAGGCTATATAATTGAAATATTGAACTGCAGAAACTCGATTAACACAGCATCGAGGTACCCAGGTTTATTTATTGACACGCAAAGCGTGAAACAGTGGCCCGAGGAGGAGTTTCTAGACCGCTGATAGGATTAAAATGGTATTTAAAGTCTCAAACGAAGCGAAACTGTAATTAAATTCGAGCTACAGAAAGTGTCGAGCTCGTTACTAGATATTTTGAACATAAAATTTTAAATAGACAAGTCTGTACTGTATAAATAATAAATTTTTGGTGAATATTACAAGTTACTTCGTGCACTGTATGGCTCTTAGCGGATTATAATAATAATAACAATAATTTCGTACGAATGAAAATAATTGAGACTCCGACGTGATCTCGCGCACGGTTTTGTAGGTTATTATTATTTATATTGTAATTTCCAACGATATCGGATTACCCGTTGCCATAATTTCGTCGCGCATCGGCGAGTTTCGTGATGACACTACGAATTATCGATGTACATAATTTTGTTCGCGAACGAAGCGCGAATTAGGACACGGGAATCGACGATGCAGTTCCTAAATCGAGCTATCGGCTTAGGTACCAATTGCTACGCCATTTTGATCAACTTATCGCACAAAATGTCTCCGATATCCGGCTGTACTTTCGAGTAAGTGAGACATCTAGCGGCGTTCAGGCGGAAACTTGTGAATTTTAAAGTTACGCGTTAGTTTCGTATGTTATCTCGCAGGCAGGGAGATTGGAAATTGTTGTAGTGCTCGAGTAATCGATACAGTTAAGCGAATAATCGAATAAGGAGCTCGTTCGGCTCAAACGAGGCGATGAGAGGAATTAGAAGGTAACCACGTTATCCAGTCGATTATTTTTCAGTGCGTTAAATGACCGAGTTTAACGCGAAGTTCTCGAGGTTACTGTAAACACAGCATTCTTTCGAGTACCAAGTGAAAAGTCTACAAATTTTCAGAGCAATATTGTTTGTATGAAAAAAGAATTTTCAGGGACAGAAGAAATTCAGAAATTACGCCCAACAGAAGATAAGAACATGAATGAAATATAAAAATATTATAAAGACTGTATAGAATGTGATTTACGGAGAAGATGCTCATGAACATAACCTCAGAAGTTAAAATGAGGTAACAACAGAATTTCAATTGATCAGATAGCCTGGTGTTAAAGAGACTAGTGGATACCAAAAATTTTTGGCCAGTGTTAATCACTTCACTTTCTATTTTCGATTACGCATGCATTTACCACCCGCAAAATTGTTAAACCGCCCCACAATAATGGCGGGAAACCTGAAAATACCGGTGGAACAGCCGTTATCGTGATAACGGTCATCGGTGTCGCAAAAATTGCCGATAATGATCGGAATCGCTTTTGTGATAGCGTGAAAACGAGCGTGGCGTTTTGTGTTCCCATCAAAATCGATCAAGACCATGATGCTCTTCTATTTCGAGTTATAGGTTAAAGTTATAGGTTTTAGTTAGAGGTATCAAAAGTTATAGGTTAGTTTTCGTATACAACAGACTTTATTTCATACAGGAAAATGACACTATGTCTGTTTAATGAACGAAAGTCGATAATTTTATTTAAAATAGAGCTTTATAGATGAACGATAAATTTTTGGCGCCAAATTCAGTACCTCTAAAATTATTCCAACGATTGTGATAGTTCTAATTATTCTAATTGTAAGGAGTATTCGATAAATAGTCATTTAATAAAAAATTCTTAACTCTTTCGCTGTTTAGAGCATGGGTGATGGTATGAAGGTGCTAATAGCCATTATACTGGCTCAGACATTCCGTATAGCCTATTCTAATGTGAATTTCTAATATAATTATAAATTGTACTAAAAGCAGCGTAGAAATATAAATGATTAAAAACAATAAAATTTACAAAGGCAACGTGAATTTAACCTAAAAAATTAACATTACAATTCTGGACTGTCAAATAGAATTTATCTTTGGAACCGCGTAATAAATTCAGCACAGACGAACCTCTCGATCATGATAAATTCAACAGTGAAAGGGTTAAATAGAAAAAAGTTCGATACGTCTCGAATAATAATGATTGCGACCGCACGTGGCAATGAGGTTAGGTCAAACATCGGCGAACGCTTTAAGCGTCCTAATGGAATGACAGATTATGAATTAAAACGACCACGTTTTTCTTGTGAGTGGAATCGATCTCTGGTCGCTTTAAATGGCCGCGAAACGGCAATCTGTTCATAAAAGCTCGAGTGTTCGATGAAAACAGGGAGAGGAATGTGAGAGAGAGAAGAGAGAGTGGCTCCCGAGTGTGTCGGAAACGCTGCAAGTTCTATAATTTACGTTTGAAAAATAGAGAGCAACGCGTACCAGTGCGCAAAGCCGTCTCTTTTGTTCGTCTATTTTTTTGTCTTTTTATTTCACCGTTGCATCGTTGTTAAACGAATGCAAGCTCTGTTCGCGGAGCTTACGTTGACCCGAGGGACGTAAATTCTGCGGACGGTTATCTTGCACTCACCGAACCCAGCTAAATGCGTTCTTACCTCGACGAAAAAACCGAGGATCGCCTTTTACGAATCGTCCCGCTTACTTTTGCCCTACAAAAGCTCTGACAGCTTTTTCGCCGGCTTCCAAGAAATCGACGTGCATTCTGGTAGGTGGAAAGTAAGTATTTCAAATATTCAAGAAGATAGTAAGGTTATCTTGAAGATACACTGGTGTTCTATTGTGTGACTCACCCAGATTTAGGGGTAGCAGAGCATTTTTAGGGGTTGTAGGAAGTTTGTCACACTTAACGAAATGTAGAAACAAAATTATAGTGACGATGATGAATTATTATAAAACTGTTCTGTCTGATCAGGGGTATGCTATTGGATTAGGTTCAGCTAGGTTACGTTAACCCCTTAATATAGACTTCCCACTTCGTTCCAGCAAGGCTAACTCGACCATTTCTAATACATTGTTGTTATAATCATTCAACATAGATTCTTACAAATACGTTGTTGCTTAAATATTGTGACAAACACAAACTATAATATGCTATCTGAAACAACGAACATAATTCAAGCTGCAAAGGGTTCAGTTAGGTTAGGTCGATACCCAGAGTAAAAACATACGGCCAGTAACACTATGATAACGTCATAAATACTGACTTTCGCAAAAATCTATCTAAACGAACATTGCATAATTCGAAAAGAACCACACAATGCATTATTCAATTTCGATGTGTCTCTTATACTTTCGAAGCTTCCAAAGCACAGCTTATTCATTCTTTGAAACATCTTTCGTACCAAATCCAGAGAAGACAATTGGATGATCTGTTTGAATAATATACTCTGTATGACAAAGCTTGATCGAGTTTACTTTTAAACAAATAAAGAAACATGAATGAAGAATGGTGATATAAATTGGGAGGCATCCTTGAAGCGCGTTCGACAAGAGAAGAGCCGCAAGGAAACGGAATTCTTCGAGGTCGCTGTCGCATGGGAATGCCCGACATTCTTGGCGAGCGTGTTTGTGAACGTGCACGACAATAAGTCACGCTCGAATTTGCAATAACAGCCAGGGTGTACGGGGCACAGGATCCCCAGGAGATACGCAAATTTTGGCAGCTGCGAGATCGTAAAGCACGATGGCGTCTTCTGCTTCCGGAAGACGTTAACGGGCGACCTCTGTGAGCCGTAAAACCCGACGATACCGATTTCTAGCCGGATCTCAGGCTGGAAAGTCGTCCTTTCGCCGGAAACCCGAGTGCTTGGAACGTCCAGCGACAAAAATGAAGGAATTTTCAACGAAACGTGACGAAAATGTGGGAAAATCGATTACTAAAATTGGCAAATACGAGTTCAGGAAGAATTGTTATCGAAGATTAACCCTTTGCGCTCCAAGTATGCCTGTCAGGCACTCTGTTGGTTTATTAATTTTATTTACTAATTATTGTAAACCATATAAAAAAAAGAAATATTTCTTAACACGTAAAACTAAGTAAAGCGTAAATAAAAATAAAAATCAAAGTAAATAAATTCATAAATATATATCATTTTTTCCGTACAAATCAAAACTTATGATTTTCAGAAATTTACGATGCAAAAGTGTCCTGGAGTTGCTGGACGATCGTATCAAAACATGTTTGGAGTGCAAAGGGTTAATTGTTAGTGTCTTCAAATTGAAGACAAGTGCAGAATTTTTCATAATTAACGAAATAGAAAATTGTGTTAAAAAATCTGGTAGCATGTAAATTCGGGATTCGTTGCGCAAGAATTCTTATGGCTCCGAAAAACGAAAAAAGGAGAATAAAGTTTAAGCGGTCCATGGATTGGCAGGTCGCCAAAAATAGGCAACGATACTTGGTGAATTTACGGGGACGGAAACGTGTTCGATTCGAAGCCGGCGATTCCGTGGAAATTCCGAAATTCCTCGCGGGAAATTTATGACGCGAAAACGCGCGAAACTTCTGACGCGGCTTTGCGCTAACCTTTTATTCGTCTGCTGCTGAATTTCTCTCTCGGACGAATTTCCAGCGATTTCTGTCAAAAATCCGGCCCCGTCGAACGAAAAACCGATCCGTAATTCACTCTAATTAAATCACTGCATTTGATAATTAATATCCACTAAGAGAGGGTCGGAGTCTGTAGCAAAGATGCGCCAGGAAATTTGTAAATAAATAAAAATTACCACCGTGTGCTTTACGTTTCCATTTCGTCTGGACAGTCATGACACTCTTAGGTCTCCAGTATATTTTTAAAGCGGAGTTCCACTTCTTTTTACGAGACTCTAGGGGTCACAGCTTAGGATACAAACAAACATGTATTTATAGAAGTCATAGACACTATTTCTGTTGCGATCGACCGCCGAACCGGGACCAGGTATTAAATTCCTGCTGGATACGTACTCCTCGAACCTGCTCGAATTTCGTACAAAAATATATTCCAATGTGATCGAGCCTTCTAGCCAACCTAATTTGAATTTGGCGCCACAGCAACTGTATTCCATGTTTTATTTAAAAAAAAAACAGAATTAGAAATGACTGCAAGTGGAAATATTTGAAATATCATGGGCATTATTATGATAACCATGTGCAGTAAGGGAAACCATAACCTATTAAGTAAGGAAATTAAAGGTTTAGGGAAATGCAAAACATGATGAACACTACGATGTTTACCAGCCTGCCAGGGATACCCTAACCTGTAGCCCTGATCTATTAAGTAAACAAGTTGAAGGTGTGATGTAATCTAAATCATTGGGGGCTATACGATAATAGTACGCCTAATCTGTAACCCTAACCTATTAAGTACAGAAATTAAAGGGTTAGGGAAATTCAAAACAGGATGGACACTACGGTGTTGACCAGCCTGTCAGAAATAACCTAACCTGTAACTCTGATCTTTTATGTAAAGAAGTATACAAGTTAAAGGTGTGATGTAATCTAACACATTGGGGACTATACGATGATGGTACACCTAACCTGTAACCCTAACAAATTAAGTAAACGAATTAAAAATTCGGAGAAGGTTCAATAACGATGGACACTGCAATGGTCACCATGTACGCTAAGGAATAACATAACCTATTAGAGAAACCAGTGAACTAATTAGGGATACAGTGAAGTGAATATAAATGAGACTACTATTAAGGGCCGGTTGTGGCGGAATTCATCGGCGAACGGCGTTCCAAAAATAGCAGGGAATAACGATGCGAGGTGGTCTGGCACTTCCGGTAGCCACGGGGCTGTTGCACGAGAATGGCCGAGCCACGATTTTCGAAGCATTGTTCCGCGAGTAGGTCGACAGGAAGCGTTTTCTCGAGACTCTCTTTAAACTGCAAATCGCCTGCGAAATCGATCCACGAGCAAGGACAACCGAACGAGTCCAGGACACGAATCCGAATCGGGGATCCCGCCACGTGATTCATAGTCATCCGCAAATCTCCGGAAGAGGAGCCGGGTCTCTGCACGGACTTTCGTCTGGAGATTCAGAAAGTCTGTGGAAAGTCATCCAGAGCTTCGATCGATCATGTTCTCGAGCGATTTTCACAACAATCGTGCGCCTTCGTTTCGTCTAGCTCACGCTGGAAGCATAGAAACGGTGCCAGCGTAAACGTAACCTCACTTTTCCTCTAGGAATTCCGAAAATCCGTGCAAACAGATGCATTTCACATGGAAATCGATCGAGGAAATCTGAAAGGTTCCAGCGTATGCTAATTTCCGTGATGGAAACAGGAAATGGAGGGGAGACACACTTTTCTGACCGAGTGCACTCGATGAAACGGCCGAGCGCAACATGAACAACACCGTTTGTTTTCACGGCGCATTCAACGCGGTCTCATTGAAACGCGCAAACTGGCGTTTGCTATTGTCGTTCATCAGGCTGGCCAACGTTGCCGGAAACCTCGTCACGAACGTCCGCAGACGAACGTCTCGCGACGTCGAGGTCGGACGTCGCACCTTTGGCTCTCAGACGAAACATCAGCGACTGATTTCACCGTACAATCATTAAATGGAAGTGGAATTCTCAAATAAACCCTGAAGAATCATAATTTGTCGCCAGGACATGATAGAACCACCTAATTGACATGTTTGGCAGGAATGCTAGTCAAGAAGGCTAATGAAGCGATGAGAATTGGAATTTAGGTGATAAGTTTGGAATGTCTGTGCATCTGGGGATTTCTGCTGGATGGAGTTTCACCTGACACCTGCTGGAAGCTCTGATCCTAAACAGAAACCCAGAGCCTCGAAGAAAGCTGTAAAGTATACAGAGAAATTCTTGGGGTAAACACTCGAGGAGTTTGCAGTTCCTTTAAGAACTCTTCTGAAATTGACATTGGGATATATTGAAGCAAACCTGCACTTCGTGTGCTTTCACTGATTTGACACCTTGATTCAAAACAGACCCCAGAAAACCTGCATCGACCTTCATGAAGCACCCCAGTTACCCGCTACGAAAGCTTTCAACTTCTTTACGAACTTCTCTCGAATGATCCGACTGCCCCACGTTTTAAAGGCTGAGAGGTCAGATCGTAAATGAGCACCCAGTAAGTTAGAGCAAGCTCGAAACTACGATGTTGAAGCTCTAGGTCCCGGCGTCACGCTCTGAATGTAGATCAACACTTTGAGAGCTTTCAGCTACTCTGCCTTTCTTAGCCAGCTACTAAGAGACCGTCTGTTAGAAGATCTCCTAAGTAGACGCCTGAAAACTTAGAGCCAGCTTGAAACTACATTGTCGAAGCTCTGCTCCTCACTCTCAGAGCGTAGATTAATACTTCGAGAGCTTTCAACGACCCTGCGTTTCTCGAGCAACCACTCGGTGAATTGAAAATCCGCCTGGAGGTGTACATTGCGTCGTCAGACACGTCCTGATGTTTAATAGACACTCGAAAAAACAGCCTGATCCTCTCATCCTCAACAGGCTGGGTCTCTTAAAGAATCACTGTAGCATCATACACCCCAAGGTTCCAGTACAAATTGACTGAAAAATCTGGCACATCGTCAGGTACCCAACAAAACGTAGACTCCAACTCAAGGAGCTTCCAGCTGCTTCACTCCCTGCCAGGAGCCTGGTCAAGCATCCAAGTGGACAAGCCTGAAACGACATCGTGGGGCCTCCTGGACGTCAAACTCCGGACGCCTGACGGTCTCATACCTCCCAGCGTTGCGTGTCGCGAGGAAAATTCGCGGCGCCGTGAGGGCGGGTGCAAAAGGACTCTTACCTCAGGCGAGGCGATGAAAACGCAGTACTCCGGAAGGACAGGGATGCCGGACGATCCTGGCTACCTCGAGGGAAGCTCGCCCGGGCGGCATGGCTCCCACCTCTTCGCCCTGATCCTCCCGCCCGGCAGGCTGCCCTTTTTCCGCACTCTGTTCTCCACCGGTTCCTGTTCACACGCGATCCTGAACGGTCGTGCCACGAGAACAGTTCGTCGGGTCTAACACAAAACGTCAGCTCCTTCGCGGCAGGATCTCACCGACTATCACCCAGCAGCAGCCTCACGAACATCCTGACTGTCGCACTGTAACGGCGGATAGAAACGAAGGGAACCCCGCGGTCGAAGGACGAACGGTCGAAGGTGAGAAGGACGATCTCTCTGGAGGATCGTCGACGACTAGGATCAGAGAAAAGAGAGCAGAGAAAGCTAGGCACAGGACACGATGGCCCGGCCACTGCGCCGGCACTGAGGCTACGCCGCAGCCTCGCTCTCCTGCTTCCCCCTCCCCTCTCTCTCACCCTCTCTCTTGCTCTCTCTCACTCTCTCTTCGTCAGTTGGATCTCTCTCCGACCACCCCTGCTTTCGACTTCTCCGTCTCTCTCTCTCTCGCTCTCTCTTTCTCCCTCTGTCGACGATCTTTCCATCCCGTTCCCTGCTTCTTGCTTCATCAGGATAGGTGTCCGTGTTTTCGAGCATCTTCTCCCTCACTCCCATGGGATATCTTCCCTCTGCGGTTCTTTCTCTCTTCGAGAAATTTTTCCATCTTTTTCTCCCCCCCGTTTGGCTGTCTCCCTTCGGTCCATGGTGCCTGAACCTCCTGTAGGTCTGTCTCTTTCGTACAGTGTCCTTGTTTTTGCGGTCGTCCCTGTCTGTCTGTCGGGCAGTCTGCTCGGTCCTCTTTCAGCGAGCTCCCGTCTCGATCGCGATGGACGATTTCGGTGTTTCAGCGTTTTCACGCGTTCCTCGGTTTTTGGTGGTCCTCTTTCCGTTGCTCCAACTTCTGTCGTCCCTTCTCGACCTTCTGAGGAATTCTAACCCTCTGGTGTGGTAGGAGGTTGGGAATGTTTCCAGCGTTTGAATTTCCCGCCCAATTCTGTACACCGTTGATTCATCCTCTGGAATGAATGCTTTGAGACTCTTTGTTGGGCTTCTTGGAGTATGTAAATCATTCTAGGATGTTTAGATATTTTTCTTTCGAGCCTAACCTTCGTGTTTATTTTTGTTTAAAGTTTCTCACGTTTTTATTGCCATTCGATTTCATTTTTTCTCCGTCAATCGATTCGATGCTTTCCTTGATTTATCGTGTACAATGGCGCCCCGTAGTCCAACTTATCATTTTCTATCCGTCATTCCCGCGAGTTTCTCTTTCTTCCAGCACGGTGAACAGCATTTGTTATCCACCGTTTTTCAACTATTTCCTTCATCCATCAATTTCTCACTCGCTATGCCCGCCGTTTTAGCGCTGTCACGCGGGCTTCGCGCCTCCACGAATATATTTGTCTTCCACCCCCCTACGTCATTTTGTACAATTTTTAAAGAACCCCTTCGTGTCATCTTTACCGTGTTGAATTAACTACATGTTCGTTTGTTAGGATGGCTGTTAACACACACAGCACGAGCCAAGATAGTGGCTACCAGCACTCTGCTACTTCTTATCTAGACCAGTGGACAGCCTAAGAGCTATCTTAAATTTTCCATTATTTATAATTGGACCTCGTTGAACAGACTGCTAGTGAATCAGAAAAGAAATAAGATAACTGGACTGGCCGGATGTTAGTGGACTGCTCTTTTTATCTTCGCTGTAGTATCCCAGGTTGTCGATGATGTTATTATTTAGCCCGCTGGCTTCGAAGAGTTCATGGATTTCGTACAGTTCATAATTATCCTGTTCTTTCGTTTTTCTTCAGCTACCCGCCACAGTCTGTACGGTTACCTTGCTCTCAGCCCGCTTCCATCTCGTATTTCTTCTTTTTTATGCCCTTCCTCTAGAGCACATTTACTCTTCTCGCTCCAGTTCCGTCTCGTTCTTCCGCGTCTCCCACCGATCTCTCCCGCGCATACCATTTTCCTTCATCCCTCTCCAATTTCACCTCCCGTCCGCCGTTTCCGTTTGTTCATTAATTTTCTTCTCGTTACGTCTGTTTTCCTTGAAATTTTTCTTACCCCCTTCTCGCTCGTTCCGACTCTTTCGCGCGTATCTTCAACCCCTTCACGCGTGCAGATCGTCCTCGTTGCTTTCTCTTGATATTTTTCGGTGGTCCCCTCCATGATTCTCTATTTTTCATTCACGATCGCGACGTCACGCGCCGCCCATCCCTCTTCTGGCCGCTCCATTCACCCCTTTGTTTCTTTCCCTTTCATCGAGCAATTTTTTTTCCACCTCAGCCTTTCATTGTCTCCCCGGCGGCTCGAGTGCGCTCGTTCGACACAGTTCCACGCCAACGGGATTCTTGCTGTTCCCGGACGTTTTACCGCGAAATTCAGCCCCCCCGCAACCCCTCCGCCGCCACGAAAACCCATGTACACTCGCCGCCACGGTGAACGATGAAATAAACACGGTGCCGCGGAATCCCTCGGTGTGTTCCGCGAAACCTCGAGATATTTACGTTCCCCGGCATGATTCTGCCGGGAAATTCTGCAGCTGATACGCATCGAACCCGTTCTTCGTGGAATTTTTCACGGTTTCTTGATATACTTCTTCTGTTTTCGTAATTGCGATCGGTGGAATGTGTGAGTTTCGTCGAAAAATGTTTGCACTACTCGCAAGATGTTCGCTTTTAATTTAAGTTTTTGAGGTTAGGTATAGAGTCATGCAATGGAGGCACATTGGAGGCAAGGTCAAATGGGATATATATTTTTTGGAATTTTATAAATTGTTTTTGCAGTTCGATTGGAATTTTGCAATCCCTCTCTAGAAGGCGGTACCATGAATACATGGATAGGCATGATTATTTTAGGTTAAGTTCATTATAGCACACTGTACCTCACACTCAGTAACAAGGTCCAATCGAACATATATATTTATATGCACAGTTTAAATTGTATTTAATTGTTAAATGCATTCTTGAAATCTGTACCTTGAGGTCGCTGCCTTGGAAACGTCGTGAAGCATTATTATTTTAGGTTAGGTTTATAATAGCACACTGTACCTCACACTCAGTAACAAGGTCCAATCGAATATATATATTTATATGCACAGTTTAAATTGTATTTAATTGTTAAATGCATTCTTGAAATCTGTACCTTGAGGTCGCTGCCTTGGAAACGTCGTGAAGCATTATTATTTTAGGTTAGGTTTATAATAGCACACTGTACCTCACACTCAGTAACAAGGTCCAATCGAACATATATATTTATATGCACAGTTTAAATTGTATTTAATTGTTAAATGCATTCTTGAAATCTGTACCTTGAGGTCGCTGCCTTGGAAATATCCTGAAGCATTACTATTTTAGGTTAGGTTAACAATAATGCAAGTGACCGATTCCCGATCTTCAGGGACAGTCAGGGATGAAATTACACGTTGAAAGTGTTAAATAGTTTTGTGACAAAGTTAACACCAATTATACTTAAATATATTTCTGTTTGCATAAAAATGAACCAACAAAAATATACTTAAGTCATTTGTTTAAAACTGACGAATTTCATTAAAATACGTAGTTCATTTTGGTACACCCAGTATACTCTCGTAGATTTCATGGATTTACGTCCGTCGAAGAGTCAGGCCGGTCGGTCCGGCACCTGGACGGTCATTCGAATCTGCATGTAGTTCAGTTTTAGCGGGTTGTAGCAGTTTCCAGTCGCCCTAAATCTTCGGTTGGACGTCGGACAAAAAGAATTTTCGCCTGGTCGGCCTCGATACGGTCGCGAAACGAATCGCGAGTCGCAAATCAGGCGGAATGGTCGCGTTCGCGTGCCAGCTCGTCCTTCGGCATGTTCTTCGCGGTTATTAAAGCGGCGTTCAAGTCGTCAGGATGTGCATACGCCAGGATAAGCGGAGGCCTTAGCCCAGTTCACGAGGGAAACGGATATCCTAGCGCAGCCGATCGATATTCTTCCGTGATAGAGACATCGAAACGCTCGCCGCGTCGATTCTGATCGTCTGCCGACGTTTTCACTTGTTCCCTGATGGCGATGGGTCAGAATATGAATCATTGTTGAATCAGATCTAGCATGTCCGTGATTTAGAACTGAGGTGTCCATCTTCTTCTTTCTGTAATATTCTATTTTTCTAGTTAACTTTATTGATTTATGAAGATTCTGCAGTTTTAATTTAGACTCCAGAGTATAAGTCTTAGACCACTGACATTTTGGCGATTGTTGATCTTATGACTTATTGTCTTATGTTTATTCTTCATTTTCTTCATCAACCACCCAAGCTCTCCACTCTGTCCTCCAACTTCATCCCCTTCTTGCTGCAATCTCGTCCACTTTTAGACTCCATACACCGGGAAGTTTGTGTCCACCTTTCAGTCCGACCGTGAAACGAATTCAGAAGGATGGAAACGAAGTTTGTTATCCCTTCGCACGTGTCCGAGGCGCACTCGATCGGCCGTTCCAGTCGAAGGGACTTTTGTGAAATTTAATCAGCCGGCTCGTATCGTGCCTCCGCTGTTTCCGGCCGGTGGGAGGTAAACGTCCACCCCTCGAATTCACTGACCTGGAATCCCGATCCGCCAAACCGTCGAGAAGAAAAATTCGCGGGATGAAGAGCGCCTGTTACACTGGGAAAACTTTCTGCCGACATTCCTCCGCGTTTCTCATTTTCCTCGTGTTTACACGCGGCTGTAAACCCCGCGACGGCTTTGCCTTTTTAAGCGGATATCGGTGGATAGTCGCCTTAAGAAATTCTTTAACAGTCTTTCGTAATGTATATGTGTGTGTGTTATTTGAATTCTGATGGATGAAATTATTTTTATGTTTGTGTTTCAGGAGGAAGAGTATACTGAAGTGGAATAGTGAAAGTTCGGTAGGCTACCTGGACAACTGAACTGTAAAAGAATATTAGAAGATTGGTAGATGTGTTACGTGGACATACTGAAACACGAGTGCCTTGGAAAAATAGATAAAGAAGAAACAGCAGCGAGGAGGAGAAGACTATGATAGGGTAGATGAAAAAGGAGAAGTAGCAGAAGAAGACTGAAGGGAAGTAGGAAAAGAAGAGAAGGTTAAGAAGAAATATAAGATTCAGAAGAAGACTAGTAAGACATAGAAGAAGCAGAAGTGGCAGTAGAAAATTAAGGAGAAATAGAAGAAGCAGAAGGAAACCGAGATGAAGTAGACCATGAAGAACATTAAGAAGAAATAGACGAAGCAGAAGAAGATTAAAAAGAAATAGAAAAAGGTGAACGCATTTAGCTGAAAAAGAAATAGAAAAAGCTGAAGGAATTTAACTGAAACCGAAATAGAAAAAGCTGGAGTAGAAGAATACTAACAATAAGAAGAGAAAACAGACGAAGACAAAGAAGAGATAGAAGAATATTATGCAGTAAAAATGTACTCCAATATTAAGGAATCTGAACACCCTATACATGATCACACTTTCAAAAATGTCCAGAAATTCACAAATATAAATTTGAATTGAAATTTCTTCATTCTTCTCGTCACAAATATTTGCCCGATCGAATCCTCGATAAGAACGTTTGATGAAAGTTCCTGTGTCCGCTAGCATCGGCGAATTTTCCGAGTTCGCCGCATGACACATTGGCAGTCCACCAGAATATTCAATTACCTTTAATCTCTGTGAAGTGGCGAACGGTGTTCCATTTCGGTCGTGAAATTCAAATCGTTCGAATTTCGTTGGACAACCGGTACACACTCTTGTCGATTTTTATCGCCCCCATAATCGATCCCACGTCACTGACGGCGATTTTTTCGTTACCGTAAATCGGGCGCGGCGTCGAATTTCCGTGTCGACAAATCGTTCGCTGTTGAAAATTGAACGTCACGTCCAGTTTGCTCGATGATCATTTGTCAGGCACCAAAAATCGAAGGAAGAGTCGAATTTCAGTGCAGATGATTTTTCGGTTACCGAAAATTGATCAAAACGTTACAATTTTGCGATGATATTTCGGTTACCGAAAATCAAATCTGTAAAATATGAGACAGCAATTTCTCGACTGCCAAAAATAGAACACTGAGTCGATTTTCAATTATGATTTTTCGGTTACCGAAAATTTGACGAAACGAGAAAATTCTGTACTGATATTTCGGTTACCGAAAATCAAACGACATGTAAACTGTACGTGACAGTAATTTCTCGGTTACCGAAAATTGACACGTGGAATTTCCACAATGACAATTTTTCGGTTACCGAAAATTTAGCGACTCATACTGCGTCCACGACTATGATTTTTCGGTTAGCGAAAATTGACGAACACGACTATCCACGATAATGATTTTCCGTATACCGAAAATTGATCAAAGCATGGAACCTCCGCAAGAATAATTTTTCGGTTACCGAAAACCAGACGATTCACTGAATTTCTGCAATGAATATATCTCGGTTACCGAAAATCGGGCGATTCATCGAGTTTCCACGACGACGATTCATTATCCCGCAAAGATCGAAGGAGAGTTCGAATTTCGTCAACCGAAAATCGAGCGGAACGTCGAGTTTCCGCCACAACGAACGAAGCCACGGTTCTCCACACCTTCAAACACGCTCACACACACAGAGACACACGCGTATGTGTCGTTGGTGCTCGTTAAGTCGGGCCGCACCATTTTCACCCGTTTGTTGGTCACGCAAAATGGAAAGTCGCGGTGTAACCTTGTTCGACGACATCGATTTCCGAGACGGTTGCACGTGCATCCTTCGACTCCGGCAACCTTTCGACTTCCGGGGTCAAGGACGCGAGATTAATCGTGCAGGAAGTTCGCGACCTTTTGCGAAGGCTTAGATCCCTGTACAAGATTCGCGTAAAGTCTTTCCTTACGCGATTTAACGAGCTAACATGCTAATCGCTGCCTCCAACTTCCCTTTCGTTGGAAATCCAAACAGCTCGAGAATCGTACTAAGAATTTGATTCGATCTAACGTGTTGAACGAGGTGACCGTCACCTCAAATTCAATTTAATTAAATAATTTCTGAGTGTCACATAATTCTGAGCAAACTTCATACTGAAACAATAACGTGGGAACAGAAGAACATGATTGTGTACTCGAAACTTTTTTTTCTTTACGATTTATATGAAAAATGGTATATTATATCGTGTCTGATTAGGTATGGCTGGTTTCACTGTGAGAGTCAACGTGTTAACGCGTTGACAACCGCAGTGAAAACAGCCATACCTAATCAGACACGATGTATTGGGTTCATGTCAAAATTTGTCCTGTTTCTTTAGTTCAAATTTACATATAACATTTATTTGTTTGAAGATATAATTAATCAGTTAAGTTCGATCACCTTCTTGGATTTCTTACCAAACAACTGATCCTGATGCTCTCTGCAGACCTCCAAAGATGTGATGTTCAGATCATTTATACTGTTCTGTAGAGATCTGAATAAATGGCAGTAAGGGAACTGTCTAATAAGATGGATAGACCAAAATTAATTTCTAGAATTATTTTCAATTCAAAAACAATCTCTTAGCAACCTCTCAAACTTTAATAAAGTGTCAGAGTTTCAAATGGCATACAACCATTATATTTTTAATATTGGTAACATGTCGAATTGGCAACAGAACACTGCCAACTTTTATATGGACTCAATAAACCGATATTTTTAATACAAACATTGAAGGAGAAAAATATTGAATGTACATTTACATCATTGCTGCAATGCCCAATTTGTTTAGAATATTGTCAAATTCGTTAGTTATTCAATCAAATAAAATTTAACTTATTTAAAGTCTAACGTTATTTGTAAATGTTTCCTTTGTCTCCCAACAACTGTTGCGCAGATTCTCCTTCCAATTCCAAAAAAAAAATCGCTTGCAAAGAGCGGCCGGCAAACAATCGCGCGACAAATCGATGGAAAATGGAATTCGTTATGAAAAAGTGACGGAGAACGCGATAGTGTCGGGCGTGAGTGCAATAGCGAAAAAAATTGTGAGCGCATTAAGAGAGAAAAAAAAATACTGTGAAAACTGCGTCAGCGTGCTTTTATGAATTCACTATTTGTACGCGAGCATTGCGTGCCAGAAATATCGAGTCCCTGTTGAAACGATTTTTGTTCGTTGTACCGCGCACGCGTGAAATCGTTTCACTAGGAAATTCCCTAGGCGGGACGTGCGTTAAGTAGACCTAGCGGAATCAATTTTATTCGACTCGCTGTGGAAAGAAAAACAAACTGTCAGATAAAAGATGAAGAGCAAGGGAGGGAGGAAAAGAGCACATGGTTGAATCCTTTGCGGAACGATACCCTGAAGAGCATTGTAACTCTTCGGCCACGTTAGGTGTGTCGACGCGGACGAGAGCTTTCGCTGAGAACGCTGAGAGTGCTCTCGCGAAAGAAGAATAAACTGTGCACGGAAGTCCCAGCGCCTTGGTTTATAGTTCAAGGTCAAGTGTCTCTATTTCCAGGATAGAGGAATCGGTGTAATTGATGTTTTCGAGTCACGCCAGCCGTGATAATGTGCGTCACGTGACCAAGCTGAATTCTCCATGGCACCTACCCACCATCTTCCTCCCCTGTGATCGAAGTGGATCACTTCCGGTTTGTCACGCAACTCTATACGGGGTGTCGAGCCAAGAATATTGCAGGCTGATGTACTTTACTTTAAACGAATCATCCTGTTCCTGTTTTTCATGGGATGTTTCGTATCGAGGATGACACGGAGATTCATGGACATCCTGGGACATCCACGTTCACAGACGTTCCAGAAGATTCATGGTCGTCCACGGAGCACGCGATGAAGTATTCAGACTGCCTGGGCCCTTCATACTTCACTAGGAAGAAAATTCTTGACGATAAATATTCGAGGATGTTCCGAAGACATCCAACTTCTACTATGTGAATAAAATACATTTGAAGTTCTGAAACTATAGATTCGGTAGACATACACTGCTGAGGTGTTTAATTATACAGACTGTCATAAAACATCACGATGAAGTACTAATTGTAAGACATCTAACAGACTTCTAGAGCTTCGTGAATATTAATGAGTACCCTACTGCTTCCAAAGACATCCAACTTTTGTGATGTTCCTAAGGCAACCACGGACGTTCTGCAACAATCGATTCCACAGGAATTAACGTTTATCAAAAAGATTGCTAGAGCTTAATGAGTACCACCAGGTACCCGACTGCATCCAAAGACATCTAACTTTTGTGATGTTCCTAAGGCAACCATGGACGTTCTGTAACAATCGATTCCACACGAATTGACGTTTATCAAAAACATTGCTAGAGCTTAATGAGTACCACTAGTTACCCAACTGCTTCCAAAGACATGAAACAATTCCCAATACCCCTATCGTCTAGCAGAAACTCTAAAGCAATTCCAATGCTAAAAAGACGTCGACGGATCCTTTCATTCCTGACTAGGCAGCTACCAATTCCGCCCCCTCGATCAGCCAGGCTTGAGAACCAAATCCATGCGTTACCAGCCGAAGATCTAGGATCCCATTACCCTGTGACCGAGGCAGAGCGACGAAGTATCGGGGTCTCGTTCGATCAGAGGCAACAGGACCACGACGAACGGGGCAAAGAGCAAAAGGGAACGGTGAACATTAGTTAAAAAGGTGGAAGGGCGGCAGGCAAGGGTGGAGGGGGAAGAATGAAAAGGTACGAGTTAGCGGAGGACTAGACAAAGGGGACAGAGTCTATTTCCCGCGTTGAAAGTGTTCCTGTTGAAGTCGCTTGGTAACATCGGGAGGCACAGGGTGCAAAAGCCATTGTCAACCCTCCGTCGACGGGGCGTGGGTTGTAACAATGGCGTTCTCTGTGTCAGCGACGCTTTTCATTGCGCGTAAACGCTATCGGTGACGGAAACACCGATCTTCGTGCTCCTACGACAGCCGAGAGAAAGAGATGGAACGGATACAGCCTCTGGCTTCCTTCCACCGGCCCGTCACTCCTTGCAACCGTCACGGATGACAAATCGATGGTTGTTTCGCTCATCCGTCGGATTTGCCTGCTCGCATAACTCACCCTCCAAGTGCTGAGAATCTGCCATGCTCCGACAAAGATTTTTTCACTTCAACCTATAGTTCGTACCAGCGGACGGGTTCTTGGCAAACTATGACACGCTGGTTGAGACGATAAAGAATTTTTGGGGCATACAATATTTTTTGTAGGCACAAACAGAGTATTTCTAAATACTACATTCTAAGAAAGATGGTACCATCCTTTCTTATGATCTTGGTTCGCTTACAGTCGCCTCACAGCTGTTCTAACCTAGAAACGTAGCAAACTATAGTAGAGACACCCAAACTAGGCCTGTCAAGATCATCTCTTAATGTTTAATGAAAAGCTCCCCCTTTTTCCTTTTGTGTGTCCAAAAATAAATCTACGAATGGAGGAGAAAAACGTATGAAGTACAGTTCGTTGGGAACAAACGTAGCAATCGAGTCAAAGTTAGAAGTCCACCAGACCAACTTTACGACCACGAGCCAGCTATTCTGCGGGTCTCCAGTATAACCTAAAAACGGAACTGTACTTCAGAAAGTATTTGTTATCATCTGCTCCTCGTTTTGAGATACTTTCTGAAGTCGTGTGTCGCTGTTTTGGAATCAGTTCGGTGCAACGTAGAATTTAAATAATGCGCCCGGTTCGCCGGAGACGATCTATCCTGAGAAGAAAGGACCGCGGAAGGGAATTTAAATGAAGTCCATTAAAAAGCCAGCGGGTTAAACGAAGCCGAGTTGGCAAACTGAATTATTCGCCGACCTAATCCGCCCGTAGGAGACACTTTACCCTCTGCTGAAAGAATGACGTTTATTCAGACACGATCCCCGATCCGGTCGTGCAAACAACGCGGTTCGTTCGTCCACGTGAATCCTCGGCTGGGTTCGCCAGGACCACCGGAAGTCGGACGGTGGATCATAAAGCTTGGTGACTGTGGACCAGCCACTGGAAGAGGGTCGTTTCTGGTCGAAATGATCGAAAGCCAGCAGCCAGAGGTGAATGTCGTCTGGATGCTGTATGAAAGGAAACTGAACGTTCTGAACACTATGAATCGGACGATTCGATTCGTTTTATGGGGAATCGATGGTGGTCTAGTCATTGGGTAAAGCTGAAGGTACCGAGTGCAACAGAAGGTTGGGTCTTAAAGTTGCGGGAGAGCTTCAGGTTTCTTTAAGTGTTTTTTGCGGAGACTAAGTTTCTCTGGGGAGCTTCTGAGGTTGTTTTCAAGACTTTTATGGACATTATTATTTTTTTTCCTTGAAATCTCATGTTTTTGATAGCGCAGCCATGTAGCTAGCGTTAGGGTACTTTTAAATGTTTCCATATGTTACATTTTGGATATGTTTTGAGTTCCAGATTCAAGTGAGTCGCTCTGTACGTCAAAAAGTCGAATATCTTGACCTTGAAACTTTCTTCTCGGGTCCTATTTATGTTATCACGATGTTTCTGAAGGTTTAGATTAAAAGGTTCCACGGAAATTGTTTTTAAACAGCATTATCCTAATCCTTCAGTTCGATGGGATAAAGGAGAGCATTTTAGGGAACGGCGAACGTTCTAAACTAATGATCGACCGGTATCTGTTGGGGAAGTGATGAAAGTGGTCCGGAACTATGCCATGAAAGGGCAAGAAAGTTTCGCGGCTTCGAAAGTTCCGCGAGATTGAAAACCACCTGGGTGGAGCCACTCAGAAGATTAAAAAAAAATATTTGGAAACGTGACTTAACGACCCTTCAGACCTGGTTTCAATACATCCCTGCCTATTCAATTATTCCTTTCATGAATCGTCTAAGTGCTACATACGTTTCAAGACTCCCTCCACAGAACGGCCTAAAAAATGTTAGGTTAGGTCACGTTTGCCACTGAAATCAAAATTGAAACTCTGCCTGAATATCTAAAGAATTTTGAAAAAATACTTTCAATACATATATTTTACTTTCTTATTGTAAAAATATCGATGGCAGTCGTGGAGTGAACCAGGCGTTAATTACTCCCATTTATGGTCTCGAACTCCCGATATTAACGGGAAATAAAAATCTTGAAAAAAAAAGAAGAATCAGTGGACGCGATTTGTCCATAAACGAGTAAAGTTTCAACGGTAATTATCGACGAAGCGAAAATAAATGAACGCCGCTGGGTTGTCCGCTGCGTTCGCAATAACAGGACCACCGGAAGTAATTACCGTGAAACCGCCATAATTCCTGGCCATCGAGTTACGTTAGAGTCGAGACCACGTCGGCTTTCCCGCGAATTGAAAAACGCTGAAAAACGTGAATCTTTGCGGGTTTTTCCACCGGGAACGATCGATTCCAATATTTTCAGCTACTGCATTGAAAAATACTGAAAAATCAGTGCATTCCATGGCACAACATTTTGAGAAATGACTAATCTCGACCAGTGACCTCCTGCTAATGAAACAAAAATGTTTCAGGCTTTAAAAATAATATCTATAGAACTCTAAGGACACCTTAAATTTTTAACAAAATGTATAGATGTCTAGATTATGAAAAATTCTGTTCAATTTTCACAGATGTTTAAATAATGTCAGAAAAGCTCGAGGATTTTGAACTCCTCCAGTCTTCAGGCTTCAAATAATTCATGAACGTCTACAAAAATATTTTGTGAACATTCTGAACCGTCCGATAAATATTTGGACAGTCTGACGATCCCGATGCCGATAATTAATTACATCTTCAGCACGCCGGGAGTTTCTGGCGAATTTATACGTATGTTGGTTCTTCGGCGTCTCGAGGCCGAACTTCAGGCCGAACTTCGTCGAAAAAGTTTCGCCGAACGGTTTCTCATCGTTTATCCCCGGGGAACTTCGAATTTGCTTGAATGGAGATCGATCTATCGAGAAGAAGGCCTTTTTCATCTAAGTATACGCCACGATTCCGAGCAAAATGGAAACATTTCATCCTGAAGAGGTCACGTTCGATTTGCTCCACGATGCAAATGCACTTCGGCGGACGAGGATACTCTGCCGGAAGGAGAATGATCGAAAAATACGTTCCTGTGTCGATGGAGAACGTCCGTCCAATGGTCATGAAAATTATTTAATCGTTCAGGAAATATTACATTGTATTATTTTTTAATAAATTTTTCCATTCCTCGTAATTATTTTATACAGTTTTTCAAAAAAGGAAAATTAAGACTACACAGTGAAATTGAGGTTAGGTCCATAACAGAAAACATTATCCTCCATATTTCTTTGTACCTAATATGTACATGTACTTTTCATGTAATAAACACTATTATAATTACAATCGAATTTATTATGTCCTTTCATCTCACTCATTTGGAACCGAACAATTTCTAATTTTCACAGTCGAAGAAACAGATTGTAATATACAATCTTTCATCAACGATTTACTCGTACTGTACAAGGGTAATATTGAACATCCTCGACGAGTTAACTCGTCCAGCCCGCTTCCAGGACATTCTTACGTCTCATCTTCTCCAATTTACTAAAACGATGGACCGAACCAACTTCTGACGAACTTGAGACTGTTTCCACCCCCAAGACGGTACAACCCCCGAAACTCGTGATGAAGTTCATGGAGACACTCGAATGGGTCCGTCAGACAGAGTTCGACTCCAAAATGTCGTGACAGACCAGTGATCGCGTAATTAACCCAGAAAGTTGCTCTAAAAGTCATCCATGGTGTGGTAAAGGGTCCATCAGCAGACTTCGACTTCAAAATGGCACAGAAGAGGTTCCATCAGCAGACTTCGACACCAAAATGGCGTAAAAAGGGTCTATCGACCAAACTTCCACTCCAAAACAGGATGACAGGTCAATGATCGCGAGCATGGCTCAGACAATTGCTCCAAAAGCGATCCATGGTGTGACACAGAGTCCATCAGCAGACTTCGGCTTCAAAATGGCATAGAAAAGGGTCCATCAGACAGGCTTCGGCTCCAAAATGACCTGACGGGTCAGTGATCGCGTGAGTAACCCAGACAATTGCTCCAAAATCGATCCATTGTATGATAAAGGTGAGGAGAGACACCAGTTAACCCATGAATCTCATCGGTGTAGCTCTGCTGCTCGAACATGATGTCCCTGTCCACCAGGGCCTTGTTCAAGGCCATGGCCTGCTGATAATGCACGTTATCGTCACCCGTGCCGTGAATCAGCATGAATTTTTTACCACGGATACCTTCTGCCCGCCTAGTCACGTCCGTATGGTTGTAACCGTACAGATTGTCCTCGGGAGTGGGCAGTCCCATGTAACGTTCAGTGTATATGGAATCTGAGGAACAATGGTTTGTTTAAAATGTTTCTGTTCGATTCTTTTGTTGCTGTAGGTTTGAAATTAGGTGATCCTTTTGTTTCTACGATACAAAAATAAGTCTGATAGCTACTCGGTGTATTTTGCTGTGAGTTTAGATATAGTGGTTTATTGTGTTAGATGTTTGACGATGTTTGAACATGTTTGAGGACTTTAAAAATTCTGATTTTAGTGGAAATCGATTGGGCTGGATAAATATAACTTTGCGGATTATATAATAAGCTATTAGAATTTTGTTTATTGTTAATTTGAAGATTTTGAGATTGCTTTAAAGTGTTCAAATTTTAATATTTAAAAAAAACACCCTATATATTTTTGTTGAAAATACTAGAAATTTAACACACAGATATTTGCAATAATATTCCTGGCAATTCAAGTACGACTATCAATTTATACTTTTACACCGCGTTAAGGATTCCATAGCCCGGGCCGTTCCCGTAAAATTTCACGAAACGCGCTGAAACTCAATCGACTGTACAAACATCGCCCTTAATTTGAATAAGTTCCAGAGAAGTGGGAATAACAGGAAGTTTCCTCCGCAATGAATGCAAATTGAAATTGCAAAGACAACTGGTCAACTTTAAATTGAAATTGTTGTGTAATTGAATTTTTCGCAAATTCCCAACTCGGCACCGGCCTCGAAATCTGCTGTGTGCATGTCGTTTCGACAATTTTGAACGATTATAAATCATTGCAACGTGCCGGAAAATTATAAACTCACCGTAATAAATCCAGGAGGTCACAGGTGCGACCGATATGCCACACTTGAAAACGGAATCCTTGTCAGTGGCCAACGCCATGGCCGTGGAGAAACCGCCATAACTCCAACCCCAAATTGCGGTTCTGTTTGCATCGATCCATGGATACGTTTCTTGCAATATTCTATTTAAACCAACAAACAAGATAAATAAATCGTATCGCGAGTCTTCCATGAATGTCCTTTAAAAATAAGACGGCGACCTACCGAGTGACAGTTATCTGATCCTCTATTTCCACGGTGCCAATACGTCGATATATCTCGAACAGCATCTTGCTGCCCTTATAAGCGGACCCACGGCCATCGATATAACCATAAATGACACTCCTATTTGTCGACATGTACGATTGGAAACCATACGATGATGCTTCAGTAATTCTTACAGTGTTGGGCCCAGCGTAGCTGGAAAACACGAAGGTAAAATGAAGAGGGAATAGTAAGAGAAATTGAATAGGCATTACGGTGGAGAACAAATATGTCCATAGACTAGGGATCTAATGTTAAATAGAAGCTACGTCCGAAGATAGATCACGTGAAAGCTGGTAATTAAGCAGAATCGTCCTGAGATTCTTTGAACTGAATTGCAACCCTTCCTCAGGTCAATAGATTATAATTAGGGAGTTTTAGGTTAATGAGACCGAAATGGAGACACCCCTTGGTTGAAGAAGACGTATTTGAACCCTCTCAAGGATCTGAGATTCCAAGATGAAACTGTGGAATTGGTAGGGCCCACTTTAGGATCACATAGGGTCCAATTACTTGGATTCTAGAGTGGACCCACTATTTCGAGGTAGACTGAATTGGTGTTCTAGGAGCTAGAGGGTCTCCATTCATTTTTTAGAGCATCAAAATGGTTAAAATTCAGTTCCTGAGACTCCAAAATGATCAGAGTGTGGGTCCTAGGATCTGGAGGATCCCCATTCAGTTCTAGGGCCCAAAGATTGTCCAGACTCAGATCCTATGAATCTAACGTGATCCGAGTTTAAGTCCCAGGATCTTAAAAGTCCCAATTTGTCACCTAGGACCTCACGATTGTCCAAACGTGGGCCTGAAGAGTCAAAGCAGACCCCAATCCAGCTCCCAGAATCTCAACAGTCCTAACTCATCTACTATGACCACGTATGATCCAGTTCACACCCTAAGGCCCAATCTGGTTCAATAAAACCCTCTAATATTCAACTAAAATAAAACATAACAAACTCCATAAAAATATTGTAGACGCTGTTCATATGAAAATACTTACACATGGATCAGTAGCGGATAAGATTCGTTCTCGTCAAAATCAGGTGGCAGGTACAACCTGACTTTATTCTCGTACCCGTTCGCTTTGATGTTCAGATTCTTGACAAGTGACTGTCTTCGACCGGCCAATAACCGTCTGAGATCTCGATTATCCTCCCACGTGTACAGCTGTTTGTGATCAGCATCGAAGATAGCGATCGTCGCTGGATCTGGCCCCAAACAGGATAACACATAATAGGACCTGTCCGCGGAAAATGACGCACTGGCGTAGGTGCAGGGATTCCCTGAAAAGAGGATGCAAATCAGGTGAATAACAAAGAATGGAAGAATGTTATACGTATAAATAGGGAGGGTAGAAAAACTGCCATTGAAACTGCTATCTTTTCTCTTCCTGTTTTGTGGAGAACTATCTTCCAGCGTTTTATCAGGGAATGATACACCGACTAATAGGAGCGATAGCGGCGAATGCAGTCGCGTTATCATTTTTATATTTTCTCGCCGCGAATTCATACGCAATGTTATTATGAAACCAGATTATTGCATGCTGCGATCGTATCGCGGGGAAGCAAGTTTTTGTAAATTTCGCGCGGGCGAAAGAGTGGTTACTAATGTTTATGTACATAGTTTCAAAGTCATTGATGGTCTCATTGTGGTATAAACTTATGATACTTCAACAAATATTTAGTAAAAAGTTTACCTACTTAACTCCTCTGCTCTGGATGGACTCAATTATTAAAATCGTGTTGTAACATCCAACCATCGCCCAATCAAACTAGCCCAACCAAACCTTCATCTATCCCATGACTCACGTACTCAACTTTTCTGCTCTCAAAGTACTCCACTAGTCAAATCTTTTATGGTCCATGAACATTATTGTCTGTAGTCTCACCTAACTCATTTGTTTAGACCCTCTACTACTCAAACTGGCATCTACTTAAATCCTTTCAACTTAACAGTCAACAGTCAGCTGACTTCATCAAAGCACCTATCTTCAAAAGCTCATCCACCCATCTCCTGATCTCTGCAATGACTCAGTTAACCAAATCCTGATCTCTGTAATGTCTCAGTTAACCAAATCCTGATCTCTGTAATGACTCAGTTAACCAAATCCTGATCTCTGCAACGACTCATCTATCCCAACCTCTCCCAAACTCACCTTCAGGAGTGAGTACTGCACAGGACACGCAGACAGGCTTCTCGCTGCCGTCCAAGGCCACGGAATACACATTCTTCTGCGTAGGTTCGCCAACCCCTGTGGCCGTATAATAAAGTTTGTCCCTAACGTGATCAACAGCCAAAATGGAGATCACTTCAGAAGCTCCTGGTGTCAAGTCCATCTCCTCCGTTAATTTTCCGTTCTTGTACTTAAATCTGGTGGCATGCAAGAACCGCCCAGCCTTCGTTCCAGAGTCCTGAAGTTTCAGGATGATCACAGTTTGACCATGGTACACGGGAGGGTAGACTCGTAGCCATCCTTCGGGTTCTTCCCGGTAGAGGATGTTCTTCGCGGTACCGTCCACGTTGTACAACACCAGTTGAGCCTTGTTCTGGACTCTGTTCGTCCAGGTGGCCACCACGTCTTTCTTCCACCAGTTCACAGTGTAGAGGACGTTGTCCCTGTCGAACATGCATATTCTTCAACGCCTAACCAGAGTTACCACAGTTGGAGTACAAAGTTAGGTGGGTGGAAAATCTGACAAAGCATAAATCCATTAAATTTGTAGTTTTCTTTGTAATTTACAACTTGGACACAGCGTCTAGGCTAAGTCCGACCCTAATCCTCTGTAAATAATTCAATTTACTTCCGTGGCTCAATTTTGAAATTTGTCATTCTTCCTTTTGACTTGAATTTGGAAGTTGTACGTTTGAAAGTTCAAGAGTTAGAATGCTGAAAATTGAAATGAATATTTAAACGGATGATTTATCGCTGTGTTCGTTGCTGCATTGCATCGAGCTGCTGTAATTACGAAGTTCCCCGCGTGAGCTCTTCAATCATTGTACAAGATAAGATATCTGATAATAGAAATGAAGTCAACTGTATCATGTTCTCCACACTTCTATGGTAGCTGCTAGTTGTGAAAGTACGCAAGCACAATGTGACGACCATAATAATGGAACATAGTTGAGGATTTTGAGAATACTCACGTGCCGATGTTCGATGAACTAGGTGGATGCAGGCTAATTACTTTGGAGGATGGGTCAGACAGGTCTACGACGCTCAGAGATACAACTGGATTGGGACTTCCGGCCTGGAAGAAAATATATTCAACATAAACACCTTCATGCACTGTAATAAAAATAATAATAAGTTTTAAACAATATTAACTTGAGAAGAAATAGAACATTAAATGAAGGATTCACCCTCTCGATCTTTCAGACTACAGCCATTTTGTTTTTTTTATCAGTTGATGTCTGACGAGTTCACTAACAAATATTAAAGATTTTATGGTTATTTCTATTTGGTAGCCCCTTACAAAAATATTCAGAAGGAAAAGGGGTTGAATTTGAAGAGTTCATGTAGAATTGGGGTGGTTCTTGGTACATCGAATCGTATTAGCTTTTAGCGATACAACCATGAAGGGAATAACCGGTAGAAGAGTAAAACTTAGCGTTAAATAGGAAAGCGGTCACGAGATAACTCTTTTCATCCCCTTTTGAAGGGATGAAATCAGCTCCCTCGAAAATGGCTTAGGTCCTTCTACAAATTGGCTGAAGAAAGGAAAGTGTTATTCGATTCCACTGAATTTTCCTTCGAGTTCGAACAGTCAAAACGTCCAAAAATTTCTCTATCGCTGATTTCAACCCGTTTTCAATTTTTTCAGGCTTCAATTTTACTTCTGTTTTCGAAACTATGTGGCATACGAATTACTGTAGTTGTTTTGGGCATCCTGTATAATACTATTTCGATGTTCTTACAATTATTTATAACTACAGTTAGAAAGAACAAGTGACAGTAATTTACCTATTTAGGACAGAATCGAGAATACCATAATGGCCAGTGACAAATATTTCCACAAGAAGAAACAGTCGCTGTTAATTATAGGTTAGGTTCGCGCGATGATCACAAACCAACCGCAACGCGATTCTAGAAACTCGGTTAGGAGTACATGGACGAAGAATATCTGAGAAAGAAATCAGATCAGAATCGAGACAAAACTTTCCTCTCACGCGCCATCTTGTCAAACAATCCCCTTAATTCGAACCGGAAGTCCCCCATTAAAATCCTCATCAATCTCTCCCACCTGATACTTCCCAACAAAAATTAATTTAATGATTCCTACAATCTTAAAAAAAAATATCAAAGGAAAAACCTCTTAACGGTGAGGCACCCTGTACGTGAGAATAAAATCAAAGAAACCGGAAGTCGAATCAATTTGATAGACGTAGCATCTCGATCAATTTCTTGGGCATAAAAGAAATTTGCGAGGAGTGGAAAAAATGATTGCACAGCTCCTCCAGGATCTCCGTTATTTTATTAAACCCACCTTCGGGTACTTGATCTTCACTTCCGCCGGATATTGATCCTCGAGGCTGCCAGGTTTCCCATAATACAAAATTGCGATATCTTTCACTGCGGTGTCGTTGTAGGTCGCGAAGGCTAGGTGTCGTCCGTCCGGAGAGAACCATAATGCGCTGGCAGAAGCTAACACTTCCTCTGCAAACACCAAGCTATCGATTATGTTACTGCATAATGAAATTTTGCTGCTGTAGTTTTCAGCACGCCTTCATCCACTGTAAGGTGTCTGAGAAAATCTTGTAACGTGAGGGTTACTGAAGAGGAGGTTACTGAAGTGGGAAGAACTGAAAAATGGGGTGAACTGAACTGAGTGTCCTCTTCCTAAACACAAGACACTAAATGGCTGCTGTCCACAGTTCTATCAGAGCTGATCTGCTCGGTTCCACTAGGCTAATCCAACTCACTGCTGATTTTTCTTATCCTAAACGCGGAACACTGAATGGCTGCTGTCTACAGCTCTATCAGAGCTCTTCTGTTGGGTTCCAGTAGGCTGATCCAACCGATTTTCCTCATCCTAAATGAGGGCACTAAATGGCTACTGTCTACAGCTTGATCAGCCTGACAAAGTTGGCTATCCTCAGTCTCACATTAATTAAAAATTCATAAAATTTACTGACTAAGCCTAGTAGCAAGAGGGTGAATCTCACTTCTGAACTCTAAGGAAAAATAAAATCAAGTAGACCAGCCAGGAATCGACTTTGGGATCTTCTGCTTGCCAAGAAGGTGCTTTTCCACTTAAGCTATCCAATCCACTACCAATTCTCCTCATCCTAAATGCAGAACCCTAAATGGCTACCGGCTACATGTATGATGTTTTATTGAACTGGATCAGAGATTGACAGAGTGTTGTGTCTTGAAGAGTTGTCTGCTGCATTCTGCTCTTGCTTATTTGTGGGTATTCATGTTACCTTTTGATGCTAACCGCATGACAGCAAGTTGGAGCATTCCTCGAATCCTATTGGTTCAGGGAAGCTCCTACTCGCTGTCCTTGTTAGCAACCTACTTCAGAACGTCTGTATCTAATCTTGGTGCTGAAGCTTAGGAAGCTGTCACAAAAGCGGTTTAAAAGATTTTTAAAGTCTAAACTAATTACAAACGATCTGAACGACGTCCAACTCGAAATTGTACTATGTAACATTTTTGTTTACTAAAACTTCGATTCTACATGCACGGTTCTTTTTTTATTCGACGTTTCAGCAGAAGCTAGCAAACATTTCACCTCACAAGAGAAGCTTCCTCGAAATTCAGTTATAAAATTTTCGTATCAACCAGTCTGCGAAACGAATTTTCGACCATTCATGACCCATTTTGACCCATGATGACTCCTCTCCGGATGATTTTATTATAATAACAATAATGAATCCAGTGTGATCGACGGTATTCTGCATTGCAGCCGAATTACCGATGCCCTGCCGTATTTTCAAAGCTTGTGACGCGGAACGATGTACCATAAATATTCAATGAATGCATTTCTGCACGAAATAATGCACCTTTCATCCATCGTGAACGCTTTATAAAGCTTCCGCCATAGTTTTCTCGTACCTTCGTAAACCCAATCGGGTATTCCATTGTAAATGACTTCCGGTACACCGGTGTGCGTCAATCGGCGGACATGACTGCCGGCATCGGTGAACTCCTCGTAGTAAATATCATTGTCCAGAACGAAGACCAACGCGTTCTTCGTCGGCGACCATTTCGCCAGCGGCGAACGAACTCCATTTGCAATCTCCGTGTACGTTCTACAAAAACACAGAAATTGAAATGGAACGCGTATCGAATAGCCCGCCGACCGAATTTTGCAAACTTTTACTTCTTTCTCGGGCGATGGCAAAATGTTCAATTGGATTCAAGAATTTATTATTTTTCTAAAGGGGCCATTTTGTTGGCAGACTTTCCAGACTATGAAGATAATTTTTTTTGACTGCATAAAAATTGGAGATAATAGTTTGAAAAATAAGAAAATATTTTGACAGGCGTGAAATGATTTAGGAATTTGACACGGTCCCTGCCGCGTGTACCGTTTTGAATACAGGCATGAATTTTGACATTATGAATGTCACACTCCATTAGCTGACAATATTTTTTTTGTTTATAACTAACATTAATAGCCGCACCTGTCAGCCTTAGCTGACTTATCATACTGACATCTAGTAGATGGTATTATCGCCCTAAAGTAACATATAACAAATGTTGAGAATTATTATAAGTAGCAAAAGTTTCAAAAAAACTCCTATACAACTCCATTAGCTGAAAATAGCAACCTTCCACAATTTTTATACGTAATGAATGTAACCATGAATTCTACCTTTTTTAATCAATAATGTCAGTAACATTCATCATTTTTTACTGCTTCTGTTACAGCTAATTAGGTATATTTTAAATATTTTACATGATCAAATAAATAATGGTTGAATCTATCTGTTACCTAGATATGAGTAACACTCAAAATGTTATTTTAATCACATAACTACCAACTCATCTGAAATTTTGAGTAACGTTCACGTTAAAATGATAGCAGAAATAGAAAGTGTGATATCAAATAGATAAAAATTTGTACGTACTAATGAATAGCCATTTTCATGTGTCTGTCTAGTCACGGAATTTTCTACTGCGGCAGGGAACGCGTTAATTAAAAGAAAGAGTTATCATAAGGATCTGGAGTGCTCTGCATGGTCAAGGAGAACGCAAAACAGCGGAACGAATGTCCGTTTTATCTTTATAGCGGCCGAAGCGTTACATCGTTTCGTAATTCGGCTTATCGGGCAGATCGTTAAAGTTATCAATGTTACGAATGCGACGCATAACACTCACTTGCGTTTAGTGTCGTAAACGACGAACCTTTGGTACATCGAGTACCTGTGCCCCTGCAAAACGAAAGAAACGTCTCCCTTAAGGATCTCAAATTTTTTAACACAACTTTTATCGAATTTTGTACACTTTTCCCGTGATACAGGATTTGAAAAAATTTGGACACTTACAGCGACGAAATCGTGGCTAAACAGAACGAGAGAGTCATCGTAGGAAAAGCTTATCGTGGGGCTGAGGTAAGGCTCCTGAAAAATAAATTTATTCCACGCCCTTAAATAAACAATTTTGTTGCCACTGGTAATATTGTTAATGAGAGATAAAAAGTATTTCAGCTTGAAGGAAATGCATTAGTACTTAGTCACCCTAAAGTGATTGTAGAGATCGACAGAGAGATTATAGTCACCCTAAAGTGATGACCGTACTGTCTCTGTTATAATATTACTTTTTTGTATTTTTTGCGAGTACTGATTTTAACCAGTTAATTGCTGTTGAATAAATGTTGCTATAAAAATATGATGTGTCTGTAAATTGTATAAACACCTAGCTTGAAATTACAGTAGTACCCCTGTATCCAAAATAGGCTCCCATAGCTGATGCCTGAAACTGCGGATAACAGTGAACACTATACATAATTAGAAATTAACAATAACTATTAATAAAACATAACAATCACAATAACAGAAATTATGAATATGCAGTCTCTCTAAAATATCTACTGCAGCGTATTCAAACTTCTTCTTCTGGTAATGACATGATGATGACACAATGCCTACCAGATGAGAGGCAGCTGAATGTGATGCGGTGTTAGCCTACTATTGAGATCGAATTACAGTCCTCAAAACAGTGCACAATTTAATTATGAATATTCCATTATACAGTAGCGTGCCGAAGTTTCCAGACACTTCAACTTCTAATTCTGTTTTAAATAATTCGCAATAGATTCAATTCCATAAATATTCACAAAAATGAGGAAGGATCATAGATTGCAACTACGCTATCTCTCTGATTTATTTTCAATCCGATCTGCTTCTAATTCATTTTAATTATACTATTATAAGGGAAGCCTGTAAAATTGACTGTCCAGAAATTTGTCCACTGTATTTCTCGAATTTCCTGTTCAATTATTTCTTCAACCATCCAACTGCTTAACATCTGATACGGTTTTGCTGTACCATCTATTTTCGCACGTATCAGCAATGACATCACTGCTCCGCTGGAAAATTTCGTTCGATGCAAAACGGTTCGATTATTTATGTCTCTGATAAACTGCAGAGCGTATCGCGATATAGGCGGATCGTATGAACGATCGTCTCGAGTCCCATCGACACGTAAGTGACAGGCAATCGTTCGCGGAACGTTCGTACATGCATCCGGTGTACAATATCAAAATATTGGAGCGGAACGATCGAATCGAATCGTTCGAATGATCCGGGGTACAGACACCATTGATTTCCAGCTGGGTTATCGGACGCGTTACGACGATAAATCTCAGATTGTCCGCGTGGATCGATAGCGGCTCATCAATTCATCGATAGGATCGTTCGATTCCCCGCGTTCGGGAGAATCATTTTTCTAATTAATCCGCGCGAAGGGCCGGCAACGGTTTCAAAGCGGCCGTGTGTACGTTCGCGTAATTCGAAACGTCGCTCAATTTCATTTCGATGAAACGTTCGTTAAACGAGCGCGGAATGGCTGCGGCTCTTGTAAAACGGACACGTCAAATAACATGTTTCTTGAATCAACACAGCTCTGTTGATTCCCGTCTGTAAAGTGACCGCGGCGAAACATCGTTAAGAGCTGAATTTCCATACCGCTGTTTAGGCACGCACGCGAGTCCATTACGGGAGCGAAATTCAACAAATTTGTTTAAATTGTACGATTGCTTTTTTTAACTGCATGACGGAGGTGCGGAGAATGAATTAAAGTTTAGTAGGAACGTTTGAGGATGATTGTAGAATTTTTTAGTTATTTTTGGAGCTTTTGTCAGTGGAGGACGACTGCTGTTTTCAGATACTAACCGCGGAAGACGAGTTAATTCGTCAGGTGAAAATGTTTCTGTGGTGGATAGGATGAGTGAATTCGATGTTTGAATGTGTGTCTGAGAGATGAGCACATCAAGTTAGCTCAAATTGGAGAATACAGTGGGTAGGACGAATTAACTCGTCATTTATGAACACCTCTTTGAGGACAAGGCGAGTTAACTCGTCCATTATAAGTGACTCTGCGATGAGCAAATCGAATTATCCTGACGTTTGAGAATAGAGTGGACAGGACGAATTAACTCGTCATTTGTGAAAACCTCTTTGAGAACAAGGCGAGTTAACTCGTCATTTATGAACACCTCTTTGAGGACAAGGCGACTTAACTCGTCATTTATGAACACCTCTTTGAGAACAAAGCAAGAAGATGCGTCTCGAATGGGAAGACGAGTTAACTCGACAATTGAAAATGCATGAATTGAAATGCAGTCAAATGATTGAGCCTGCAATGGACGAATCTAAATAAGTCTACAATAATCAAGATGAGTCAATTGAAAATGCATCTAAAATGGACAAGACGAGTTAACTCGTCATTTGAAAATCCCCCCACAAGAAGCAAAACGAATTAACTTTTGTTATTTAAAAATCGATCTACAACAGGCAGGACGAGTTTATTCGTCAATTTGAAAGTGCCCCTGTGGGAGACAAGACGAGTTAACTCGTCGAAAGTCTTCAATAGCCACACACCAACTACAAGAATCGATGTACCACATATTTTTCACCTCGACGACCACGGTTTCTTCATTTACCAGAACTTAATTAAGATATATCTTCATTTATCATGAAAAAGACAAAGCAACTCGTCTCTGTTTATTCTGAAAGAAAAAGCTACTCGCTGAAATAGATTAAATTCATTCTTTTCCAAGATTGTACATCGTTCTGCATTCCATAATTCGCCGACGTCTCTTTAATCCTTACTTCGAGCTTCAACAGGCTGAGTAAATTTCTCGAACGCTCGACGACACAAAGGAATTGAAAACTCCAGTTAATTAATTCAACGAAGTTTCGGGATACTTCAATCTCCCGGGTATCCACGATCTCGCGAAATATTCGAAGAAACGAACGAACGGAAAAATTACATTTCAGCCATAATCGAACAGTCATTAAGGGAAATATACAATTGACCGCTTTAACGAGCTCACGAATTCCGTTCGATTCTCTTCGCAGCGATTTCAAACATTTTCAAGCGGAATCCTTCAGATTTGTACTAATTTCTCGAGTACCTCGAGAGCGGACAAAATCCGCGATTAATCGAAGATCGATGAGCCTCACCATCGCCGACGAATCCAACAGGGTTCTGCTGATCCCCGACGTCACGTTGAACGTAAGGATGTCTCCGATGTCCCTGTAAAGGATGTCCGTGTCCGTGCTCCAGGTACCGTTGAAGCCGAACGCCTTCAAACTTTGATCGTAAGTCTCCTCCAGGGTGAATGGAACGATCTTCTTCTCTCGATCGTCCCCGTCATCCTGGTATCCGCCGAGCTCCTTGTCGATCAGCCGCGGAACTGCATGGAAAAATGCGGATTTTCCAACAGAACGAGAAATCGGACGAACGATACGATCGAGAAGAAAATTAGGAAACCCTAATACAGTGTTCCACGGTTGGCTGGAAGAGCATTGGGGACCGAGAACTTCCAGCCAACCGTGGAACACTGTACAATTTTTCTATGAACACTTTGTCGATCTTTGGCAGCTGAATTAATATTCATGTGAAACAAATAAATATTCTCAGTAGGTATTAGTGAAATGGAAATTGTAGAATATTCAATATTAGTGGTCGTCAATATGTTGATAAAAGAGGATTGCTTTGAGTACACTAGAACCTCGAATTTTCTTATAAAAGAACGAATATTCGAAATAATATTCAGTGAGACTATGTTTTTTTACAGAGTAAATAAAATAATCATTTATTATGTAAAATTTAATGAAGTATAATAGTTACAATGTGAGTCGACTAATCATGAGCAGACCTTTTCACATTTACTGATTAATTACCCAAAAATTGATAAAAATTCCACTGTACAGCAGCGTGGAATTTTCCAAATTTTACATTCTACTGCAAGTCGGGCACCATAAAAGAGAGAGTAGATTAAATAAATCTAATTTTATCTCGAGATCTTGCTCAAAATTCGATTCTCGATAAAGACTAAGTATTATCGCTGCAGTTTCGAAAGAAAGATTTTTCAAGTGTTTCCCAATGGACGTAGATAGTGCGTTACAAAATGCATTATCTCTTTATCTGTTCGATTAGAGGTTCGAGTGTACGATGCAATAGATGGTCAATAGAAAATGTAATTTATCCTAGAAATTTGGGAAAGGGGACAAATAAAGGGAGAAGTTGAAGAGCATTAGCCTCGATCTCAAGGTGTTCGAGATGTCCGGTCCCTAAGCAGCTTAAGAAAAGCGCGATTATCTTCGAGGGACTTACTGGATTTTCCAGCAACAAGGACGGTCAGCGATCCGTGCAGCAACAACAGCTGGAGCACCTGAAAAAGATTTCCTTCCGGTTAGAAAAAAAAATGCAGGGGGAAAGAAACTGGAGAAAAGAAACGAAAGGAAATTCTTCTCGTCTATGGAATTTTCAGACCTGCCACGAAAACAGGAGGAACGGAGAAAAATGTGAGAAACGCGGGAAAAAGAACAATGGCGTCCGAAAAGACGTACACAGTGTATTCTGGCTACAAGGAAAAGAATTACGATATTAATTTTTATAGAAAATCTGAAATTTTCACAACTATTGAGTAATACTATTTGTAATTCTTGCAGTGAATAGACGCTTCCTATGAATTTCAATTAATTCTGACCTAATCCAACTGAACCTCTAAAATCGCAGTGGGTTAGGTTGGGCTATGTAGCTCAATAAAACCGTCAAATTCTGTGGAAAACTGTAAATTGTTTGAATGAAAATTTGACTATTAGATTGAGAAAACTTGTGGGAACTTTGTTACAGACCGATTGATGATGATAACCCTAACCCAATCTAATCACTAAAATCAGATAAACAATTTCTGTGAAAGAATTATCAATTTTTCCAGTAGAAATTTGATTCTTAAGTCGAGGAAGCTTGTGCAGAATACTGATAATCAAGAGAAAGAATAAAAAATATATCACAGCTCATTTGGGCGGGAAAAATCCTAACCCAAACTAACCATAAAGTCGGATAAATGGCTTCTGCAGAAAAACTGTAAATTCTTTGAGTAACAATTCGACTGTTGGACCGAGAACACTAGCGAGGAAAGCCTAATACCTAAAAGGAGATCGGTTTCGCGGGAAATTCAAAATGCTAACCCAACCTAACCAACTAAAATGCTTTTCGGACTGACAAAATTACGACGAGCTAAAAGAATTATTTAAGTTTGAATTTCTTTAATTATTTTTTCAATGTAGGGTCAGTGTGTGGTTGTAAGTAGTCGTAAATTTGAAATTGTTTCACAGTGGAATTTACTGGGGGGGTTGAATCGTCGGGGGTGGAAAAGTTTGACTGCGACGAGAAGTTCAGAGAACGTACTTTTTCGTTCGGCTTTAAATCTTTTAAACGACGTCGCTACGAGTCATAGAAAGGATGGATGCAGAAGAACGAGTTTGTCAGCAAAAGTGTCTCGTGAATGATGCACGTTTAGCAGAACTCGGAGAGGATCGGGTTCCGTGGACGACTGACTTCCTTCTCAATATTTACGCCGTCGAAAACTGCGAGACTACGATATCGTTTAAATAACAACATTTTTTCACTCGTTTCCAAATTCCGAGAACCAAAGAACTAGCTAGAAACATTTATTTCTTCGAGGGGGTGGCAAAATGGCATTTGAAATTATCTGCCTAAAACTTTCAGGCTGTTGGAGTGTCGAAAAAAGGGAAAAATTGAATAAAAATGATCATTTCGTCATTGTAACATTAATTCTATGCAAGATAATTGAATAATTGTATCGAAATAATAAACTAAGTAAATTATTTAATTCTTCGACGGAGGAAAAACGGGGTCTTGAAGGATTTTCCTGAAATTTGCAAGAAATAGTACACTAAAACGAGAAAAATTGAATAAAAATAATTGTTTCACCACTGTAACACTAATATTATAGAAGATAATTGAATAATTGTATCTAAATAATAAATAAAACACATTTTATTTCTCGGGGGTGAAAAAAATAGCGCCTTGAAAGATTTTCCTTAAATTTGCAAGAAATAGTGTACTAAAACTGGAAAAATCGAATAAAAAGAATTGTTTCACCGCTGTAACATTAATTTCATGGAAAGTAATTGAACATTTCTATCGAAATAGTGAGGGGACGAAAAAATGGCGGCATAAAATATTTTACAAAAATTCAAAATCTCCCAGGGTGTTAAAAAAAATCAGAAAAATAGAATAAAAGTAATCATTCCGTGGCTGTAGCGTTACTTTCATACAAAATAATTAAATAATGGTATCGATACAATAGAGGGGGTTAGTTTGACACGTCCATCACGTGACAGACTCGTTCATGGCGAACGCACGTTCATAAGGTTAATTTATTGTCTTCGATGGAACTTCTCGAGCGTACGTCAAAGAAATATTTCTGAAAACCTCTCGAAACTTCTGGCGGGGATCATTAGCGGCGCAACAAGAACAACAGAAACAATTTCCCTCCGTCGGTGAAGCAATTACAACCCACCCTGCTCGATTTACCGCCAGTTTTTCCCGTCTTCGCGTGTTCCCGGGGCTGGCCGCTCCCTCTCCGCGAGTCTCCCTCGTGGAAATGCATCGTGAACGATAAATCGGGTCCTCGGGAACTTTTCCATTGAGGAAACGAGCAGGACTCGGGACGAGAAAGTTGTCGAATCGATGCGTCAAGGAGGACCGATTTCCTTCGACGAAACGGACGCGAGCTCGGGGGAAAAGATCGATAAGGGGGGACAGGGAGAAAAGAGAAAAATCGAAACGACCCTTGCGATACTTCAGCCTTTTGTTTAACGATCTCGTATGCCCACGAATTTTTTGTTATTGCAAAACGTGACGGCCGCGTAAACGCGTTTACGCGCTAAGATACACTATCGCACCGTACGAAAATGAAAAATCGAGTAAACAATTTGATTTCTGCGGGAAAATTGTAAATTGTTGATGAAACTGGTCGATTGGTAGGTTGGAAAACTCGTGCGGAAATTTGATTCGGAAAGGGAGGCTGGCAGATCTAAAAGATCTATTGACGACAAATTGCGCGGGAAAATTCAAAATTTCTAACCCAGACTGCATTGAGGAAACTAATAGAAAATCAACAACATTCTGAACATTCATCATACAATTAATTACGAACCTATATCGATCTCTACAACAATGAATACAACTCTTAATACACTGCCTAATGATTCATTCTGCAGATGATCAGCCGCTACAACTTTTAAATAAAACTTCGACGTTTTTTATTGACTACATCACTATAATCATTGACCTCACTCTGTATAATTGCAGATATATTTCGATTACAATTGAAACCAACAAATTATTAACAACAAAATGCGAAATTGATCGATTTCTGATCGACGAGAGCTAACAAGGGAAAGCCTATCAGCACGTTGATAATTAAATATAAAATTGTATTTCGGAATTCTGAGCGAATTCAATATTGTAATACTGATTAAATACGTAAACATTCTTCTCCTTTATAATTTATATTAAAAACAACCGGTTGTATTGTGTCTGATTAGGAATGGCTGTTTTCACTCTGGCATTCAACGTGTTAAAAAGCTTTGAGTAGGTAATGTAACTAACTCATGATCAACCAGACTATACCAGCCATATACTCTACAATTATAACAATACCATAGCCAACTATTCACTAATGAATAACTGGTCACAAGATTCGTATTCATCTTAACACGCTGACTGACACAGTGAAGACAACCATCCGTAGTCAGACACTATAAATTCCTCTTTTCCACACAAATCATGAAGCAAAAAAATGTCTAAACATTCAGTATTGTACACGCGTACCTACATTAGTAATACAATATCAAATTTCCTCAGAATATATTAAAAATCAATGGTTATTTAATAAAACAAAATATGAAGCACCCATCACTGATGACCCCCGTGGCAGTCAGCGTGTTAACATAAACAATCACTGATACTTATTTAGCGATAGAATAATGTTCAGACCACGTACAGTGACCTTGAGAAAAAGTAATCATCCAAAACGTCAACGCGGGAAAAGGACGTGAACGATTTCTCCATGGTGACTGAAGGATCTCCCGAGGTTCGATCCTCGAGCTTAATTTATTCAACGAGAGCAGACAGGATATCAGCGATAGCCTGATAAGACCTACCCGGTTCCAGGACATGACGACAGAATTCCGTGGGCCTTCCTCAGTGACGATCGAGGGATCGACGTGTCTCGATGGATACTCCGGCCGCAGACTGATCCATCACGCACTTTCCCGACGTGCTGGAAGTGGCAGGTGCTCCCACCTCCTTCGACAAACACGGGGCATACCCGGTATCACGGCCTTCTTCCTCCTTTCTCGCTTTATTCATTCCACTGCATCGTTCACGGCCGCTCGTTTGATAAGAGACCCTCCTCCCAACCGACCCTGAAGAATCTGGGAATATTCGGCTCGACTATATCCAACTGGACCGCTTGACGAACGATCCTGTCCACTCTGGGTACAGAGTGAAGTGATGGGTCTGAAATACGAGCGTTCGACCAGTTTCAAACTGTTTAATATTTATGGCGTCGAAAAGGGAGATACTACGACATTGTTTGAAGAAGAATACTGTTAATGTGAGGCTGCGTTTACATTGATAAGGTACTTCCGGTAACTGGTACAAGTAGGTAGCCTGGATAGACCACTTACCAGTTACTGGGATAAGTTACTTGCCAATGGAGACACCTACTTGCCCCGAGGTTGGGGCCTGGCTAGCTATTTGCACCAGTTATGGTTTTGTGTTTGCAGAAAAATCTGCAGTGTAGTCATGAGTGATAGATATGAGCCCTTCAGAAGTAAATTTGATCAACTCCATTAAATTGAGAAATAGAGAAAAGTGATGACGTTACAAATATTCAGGAAATTGAGAAATTTGCCACAAGTGGAGTTGATCAGTTTGGCTTCTGAGCGGTTCATACGTTTATTTATTTATTTTGCAAGTGTTTCATTCGAGTTAATAAAGTCACGTGTACGTGACAGCTGTCGTAAAAGTGTTGAGTATCTAATGAGAACCCCTTGAGCTCAGTACCCCCAATTATCGCCAACTAATGTCCTCATAGCCTAACTAGACAAGGAGCTAACTCCTTAGGGTTCATCCAAGCAGCCTTGAATAATAGTTACTATTGTATTTAAATAACTGTATGAAGTTCGACCGTGTTTGTGGATAAAACTGTAACAGTGTCCAACACACATATTTTTGAAAAGTTAAACAACTCCCAGCTCTCTGAACCTCAACTTCAGCTACTCAGTTAAAGCGAATTCACAGTGTGAGGTACAGACTTCGAGAATTTATTTCGAAGAGCACGTATACGGGACAAGTGAGTTTAGGAGAGTCTCGAGATTGAAGTGGACTTGAAAATCTTGGATAATTTCGAAGTACGAACTTGAAATTATTGAGAGTCAGAAATCTGAAAATGAGACTGCTTATGGTTGTCGTCACGATACCAATAAATTTGCTTGTCCTTGTTATGCATAATTTAAAAGAATATATCAGAAAGTGTCTTTTGCTTGAGAAAGTTAAATATTATTATTAATATCTTTTACCATCGTTGTTTTTAAAATTCCAAAATCGTAGATATTTTCCTTACCGTAACGATATATTTTTATTAATTTGTTGTTACAGCTGATAATCCAATTCATTTATATATGACCTACAAACCGCCTTCAAACACGTGTGATCAAAGCTTCGCTCTGTTATAATTGTTTACATAAAGATAGTGTAAATATATTACAGAACGATGTTGGATAAACTTATCGCAAGAAACGTGGCTGAAATTACGTGAATTTTATTGAGGATGTTTTTCTTCCTCTTGTAATAAAAATCAACAGGTTTATCTGAATTTTGGTGTTTGATTACGTGGCTCGTTGTTTTTTAGCAAGATAAAAATTTATGACACAGAGATTTCGATGATGCTTCGTTGACCGTAGCTGTCACATGAATGAACTTTGCACGTCAAATCGAATCAAGTCACACTGTGTCTACGATATCAATTATACGAAGATTTTGTTGGACTCTAGTTCTTTTTTCTTTCATCTGTATCAAAACCATGTGATCACTAAACAAACAATTATTATCACGTGGACTTAATTCCTCTGTTATCGAATAAGAGACATACATATCGATTGCCTCGGGATTAGTTATCGAAAGTATAATCCAATGCTTTGACAAAGTTAAATTGAAGGCTGTAAAATAAAAACAAAACGCAAACTGTACAGAAAATTAATAATCTGTCCACCGATATCACGTGGTATTACTGTATTAATATAGTAAATAAAAAATGTATCATGGATGTAAAATAAATATTAACAGATTTACAGAATGTAAATTTTCCGAATTTTAATTAAAAATATTCGTTTTTGAAAGTTACGGTCAGCAAGTAAATTTCACCTGGAAAACGCTTCTATTAAAGTACACAAATTCAAATAAATGCAAAAAATCATACTCCTCACAGGCATAAAATAAATATGCATCCATTAACAAAAATTAAACTGCAAAATTATCAGTTAAAAATATTCCTGGAGAAAAATAGCGATCGACAAGTGGCCTTTTCCTAAAATGGTAATTGCCTACCATTAATGTATTAAAATTCAACTAAATAATGTGCCCCACTTATGACAGACATAAAACAAACATCCACTCATTTAAAAAAATCAAATTGCAAAATTATCAGTTAAAAATATTCCCTGAGCAAAATGGCGAACGACAAGTGGTAATTGCCTACCATTAAAGTATTAAAATTCAATTAAATATTTAGTCCCACTCATCACACACATAAAACAAACATCCACTCATTTAAAAAAATCAAATTGCAAAATTATCAGTTAAAAATATTCCCTGAGAAGACTGGCGAACCCCAAGTGGTTTTTGCCTGAAACCAGCCGCCATTACGGTATCCAGGAGACTCCAAATGGAGGAGCAAAAACACGTTCGCCAGGCCAAGGTCAAAAAATATATTAAAACATGATCGAAGAAGAGTGCAAAGTTCCAAGGAAAAATCGAAACGGATTGACGTCGACTGGAATCCCCTCGGACGACGATACACCACGTTCACCGTGTTCGCATTCTTTCCCTGCCGTCGGGCTGTCGCTAATAATCCTGATTCACGGGCCATCCCTGTCAATAACTTCGTAAGCTTTCGAAATTTCCCATGTCGAAGTCACGGTTTATCGAACGACGATGCGTCATCGTTACAACGCGTCTCGTCGAGAACGACAGCGATTCGATTGCTCGACAATCGAAGATAGCCTCCCGATAAGATCATTCTTTCCGTTCTAACAGTGTGAACGGGGCTTAAACCGATCCACGGTACGTTGGAAGACAAAGGAGACACGTAATACTTATCAGAGATTAAACTGTGAATGGAATGCGTGCGAGAAGACATGATGTATAGGATGACTCAAAAGAAAAGTTCAAATGCTTCCATTATTATTATTATTATTATTGTATTCTTTATCGCACCTTGTCTGAAATTGCTCCTCTGAAACCTAATTTTGATTCAATTATTCTGGTTGATCATTCAGTCATTTTGAAACATAAGGATTGTTATATTTTTGGTCTTGATTTCGGTGTAAAGAGTGCTATGTTCTATTTAAAATAACATCGGAGTTGAGCTTCAACTCATTCACTTACGAAAAGACTCAGACACTCCATAATGGCCACCCCGAAGACATGCAACATTTTTTCAAAATCATACTGCTAGGTGGATTATGGCCTCATAAGGAGACTATGCGATCTTAAGGTCACCGACTTAGCTCAAATTTTATTCAATGATAGTACTCTCCGTATTAGTCATTGGGTTAAAATTATAGACCCCAACTCTCGAGCATTTTTGAGAAAATTACGTTTAAAGAATTGATCTGCAGTGATTGCACTCGCATCTTTGAAATTTTAGGTTATAATTTCTCTGACATGCTTGAAGGTTGGGTGTCACAAATTTACCACAGTAATATGTGTATGGAGTACTACCATTGTGTAATATTTGAACGAAATCGGTGACTTCAAGGGCTGACACTCTTCGTCGAAGTTATGGATGGCGAACTTCTCGAACTGCAAAGTTCTTGAACTGAATTTTATTTTGTCGCATTTGGCTTGGAAAAAGAGGAAGTTTTGTTCTAATTTCGCTTCTATTTGCGCGCGTCAATTTAAGCTAATGAGCCCAGAGAGCAGGGGATCCAATCTCCTGACTACCGCAAGCTTCGTATTAGCCTAATCTGGCTGTACGTTTCTAGTATACGTCTCTGCGGAACGCCGTGCAAGAAATAATTGTGGTCGTTAATGAGTTAATTAGGAGATGTCAGACAGCTTTGCTTTGTCCATTCCGTCTAACGTTTGTGAGGCAGACACCCTTAGACGATGACAACGCGACCCATTTCGCCTCATCTGAACCATCCTAACCTATAAATCCACCGATTATTACACGACTGGGGGGTTAATTCACGCCAAACTACATCCTATGGCGTGAAAAGCGATTGTCAATCGAATCTAAATGAAATTCAGCGACGTGGACTCTTGTAAAATAATCAAACTGATCTTTCGAGTTTTGAAAATGTACAAAATGAATGGACTGCGTGTGACAGTATGAAAACTACAGAATTTTAAAGCAGAATGAATTTCCCGGGAGGTTTGAATATCTGCATGAAGTATCGTTTCTAGACAGCTGGAAAAATTCGAAGAACATTGTGTATAGATCACATTTGACCTGGATCGACCTTGAGTGACCTTGAACTCCAGATTCTTGAACTCGTCCTGAGAAACTCTATCAGAGATTTAAAACAAAACGATAGTGACCAGTTCTCCTTCACATTTTTTCTGAAAAGAAATCTTCGAAAGGCTGACAGTACAGCCTTACAACAAAATTACGTAGCACTCTGATTAAAAAAAATGATTAGAATCCAAAGCAAATCAACCACCGAATTGCAGACTTGAGACGCTACAAGAAACCAACCATCCGCTCTCCAAGAACACGCAGAAACCTCCAAGACGTGTTACCGCGAAAAATCCAAAATTTCACCGCAAAGCATCTAGTGAAACCTCTCGAAGGGGTTTCACCAGGTTGAAAAGGAATTCAAATGAATTTCCGCCGGAAAACCGAGGACTCAATGTTCATCGAGGCGGTGTACACAAAATAGCTAGCCGGAGATAAAGTTTATCCGCAAACGTAGGTGGATCCAAGGACTGGGACGATAACACGCGCGCGGTGATAACTCCGTTTGGGTCAATGCCGCGTTTAAACGGCGTGCTCGTGATGCAAAGTCGAGACGCGAACTGGCAATGCAAGTCACTCGGTGCAGCTTTCGTATGCCGTGACACGTGACACGACCAGGAAGAGGGTCCCCGAACGCACGCACGCACGCACGCACGACCTCCACGAGCCTCTACTCAATCAGCTAATCTGCTCTGAACACTCATTGTTCCGGTATTTCGAGCCCGGTCGTGATAAGAGGTGACCGGCGGAACATCGCGAACGAGGATTATTGTGACGCTATTGCGTGATAACGGACGCACCGCGGATTAACGAAGTAATTTCCCACGGAACTCAAGTTCCCCCCGTGGACATTTCGCTCCAACGGGCAGAAGCTGCGAGCACTCGATGTCTTTAGTCGATTTTCCGAAATTCGAGGCAGAAGATTGAAATTTCTAGCTGGGGATTGGGAGGTCGGTGTCAAAAGACAGGCTCAAGATGTTGGTTATTGGGAATTTTGAAAGAAGATGGAAGAAGCCAATTGGGAGGTGAAAGTTGGAAGTTAGAATTGGGTTATCGAATGTTGGGGAATTCGACTGTGAGGTTTTAAGTTTGAAGATTGGAAACTGGGGGCTGAAGGCTGAAGTTTGAAGATGACAGCAGAGTGGTAGGAATTAGAAGGTTGGTCACTGAAAGTGAAAGGCTGTAACTTGAAGGCGACAATTGGAAGCTGGAAATTGGCAAATGACAGTCATAAATCGAATGTTAAGAATTTGGTAACGCAGAGTTGGAAATTAATATTGAAACATAGGAAATTTGTATTTTAATCCTGTAATAAACAAACCCAGCTGCAAAATCTCCAATATCATAACACACTAACGGTACACATAATAAATAACATTTTCGGACTTGTTATATTGCATCATGTTCATTATAAACCTCTGTAACTTAATCTCTTTTCACTTTACACCCAGAGAATAAATGTTTACAAGATTGATCGTGGCATTTGCATAATATTTAACTTAAAAGCACCAGAGCATGCAGTTCATAATAAGATTACGTGTCTCTGATAATATTCAGATTATATTTAACGCAACAACCACGCTCGTTTAAAGTGTATAGTACGTGATAACGTCACAGATGCAGCTGGATAGTATGGTGCATGTTAAACAGCACCGATAACAGCCTACTTCTCGAATTAGTACTGCCACCTGTCGCTGATGTCGAACAATACGATAAGAATATCACGGCGAGGGAACGTCGAAGCCCCTGTGAGTAGGCAACTGTAGCTTCACGCGACTCTTAGTTCACTGGGCGTCTCCCTAGATGGCGGTAGCGTGCCATTTACGGGAAAATTACCAGCGATCGCATAGACGATTTATTCGAAACTTTTTAAAACGTCTTCATTTTGCTTACTTCTTCGTCAGAAACGAAATATCTATTCCTGAAAATACTTATTTCAATCCTTAGAGGATAATTTGGAAACGTAAAATTTAATTCTGAGGACGACAAATTTTTCAGGTGGACGGGAACTCCACAAGATGTCCGTACTTTCATGACGTGTCCTCTTGATCGATACACGATTTGAAAACGAAAAATCCTCTTTCATTTTATGATGACAACGGAGAAAGGAGAATTTTTTGATTGACTTAGAAACTTCCTAAAAATGTTCAAAGACATCGGATGAAATTTGCTTCCACGGTGTATCAGCGATATGAAAGAAGCTATAAAAAAATAGGAACTTCTTATTTCACTTCATTTGAAGGTATCAGTCTATAAGAGAATTAATTATACATCGATGCATTGTGTTCTGAAAGAAACTTCCACTGACTTCTTTGTTTCTGCTCTTTGTTATGTGAGGAGGTCTATCGATCGATTAGAACGCACAAGGCAGACATTAAATATACTTCTTAAACAGGGAGTAAGTTATAGATGTTAGAATGCTTCTTCAGGGTCTTAAATTCATCTCTTTTTCCACCAGCAAAAAGTTTCAATCACAAAATTTGAAAGATATTCCTATGGGGATCCTAGAAGGAGTCCAAGTGGAAAAGTCTATTTCCAGACTTCTGGAGTTTGGGGTCTTTGACTTTAAGAATTTTTCTATTCTTTATCCTTATAGCTAGATCAAACCCAGCAGTAGATCCCAATCACAATACTTCATCAGTTTGCAGAATTTCTTAGCAATTCCATGAGGAGCTCAAATGTCCCCAACGCAAAGGGCTGACTCCATCGATCTTTGGGTCTCTTGTTTCAAAACACTTTCTACTCTCAGTCTTTATGTAACAATTAAAGCTTGGAATGAATGTCAATCACAGAATCCTTTCTCCTCGCAAAGTTTCATAGCAAGTCCATGGGTAGTCTAAATGCACCCAACGCAAAGGGCTGACTGCATCGATCTTTGGGTCTTTTGCTCCAAAACTCTTTCCACTCTCAGTCTTTACGTAAGAATTAAAGCTAGAAATGAATGTCAATCACACAATCCTGTCTCCTTACAAAGTTTCATAGCAAGTCCATGAGTAGTCGAAATGCCCCCAACGCAAAGGGCTGACTACATCGATCTCCTGGTCTTATGTTTCAACACTGTTTCTACCCTTTGGCAGGAGGGCTTGCTATCGATCGATTAGAACGCACACTCGTTGCCACGAGTCGCGAAATCACCAGAAAGAGGGACAGAGAGGGTGCAAAAACCCACCCCCGCGCAGCCATAGTATAAGTACCGGACACGAAGCTAGCACGAGCTTATAGTTCCCGTTGCGGTCTTCCTCGTTCGTTCTCCTCGATCACCTCCTCTGTGCGAACTATGAATAGATCGTCGGATCACGAACAGCCATTTTGATTTCCGCGTCAAACGGTAGATCGATTGACAGCACGTGGAACGTTCGAGAAGAAACATGACAACCGGATCGCAGATCCATCTGGGATTCAGACGACCGGAGCCTCGAACCCGTCGATCCAGGACACCTGGCCGGGAACCATGTTGATCGTGATGCCGATTGGCATCACCTGAAAATCATCGGTTCGATCAGAAACATGAAGAACAGCAGAAGCATGCTGGAGATCGAGGACATCTGCGGATGCTCGAAACTACCCTCCATCATCCCGAAGAAAGAGCTACCTCATCTGAAGTCCACTTCCGGTGAGTTCCTCCTCATTCTAGATCCGTTACGTCGTAATCCAAACAAGCAAATCGTAAATGTTCTTTTTAGAACGCTATTCGATCGTTGAGATAGTAACACTACGGTGTTGAGGTTGATCTATTGAGTTTGATGAAGTTTGATGATGTTTTCCTTCGTCGATCCTTGTAAATGTTTTTCTTATTTCTTCTTGTATTGTTGTTACATGATTAAAATTGCTGTTTGCGCTTTTGAAGTTGGTTCTATTAGATTTTATAAAGTTTGATCTTGTTTCCTGCATCAACGCTTCCAAATCTTTCTCTATTTTCCCTTACATTGTCATTATATATTTAAAACAACTGCTCCCTGTAGCAATTTGGTTTAGTTTGCGAACGTTTGACGACGTTTGAACGGTGAATTAATTGCCTGAGCTGAAAACTTCGATGCAGATGACCCAACTATCGTCACGTCGCAGCTTCCGACAGATTTCATTTACCAATTCGTTGGAACTTTTAGTCGACGGTCTTTTTCAGTCGCCTCGTCGAAGCTCGCGTATAGCCATCATTCATTTTCGTCTGTTCTTTGCTGAAGAGCTCCGAAAGCTCTCGACGTGGCCTTTGTGTGGCGGTGCGAGTAAATTCTTTCGCGCCTGCCACGGGGTGGATGTGATCTCGTTAAATTTAACGTGATTTCTGTGGAAGCACCTTGAATGCCGGCTTATGTTCCACTTTCCACGTCGCGGTCGAGACACGTGTCACAACACACACGCGGACACATACAGCACAGTTACAACTACGCAACAGCCTCCTGCGGGAAATTAACATTGCAAACAATGTGTCCTAGCCAAAGTTTAGAAAATTGTAGTTGTAAAGTTTCAAGGACAGCTAATAAATATTCCCCAATTTTGTATTCACTACCTGACTGTATAAAAATTATTTGCAGACGTGTATGAGATTGTTTAGAGCATAGTACGGTAAGAAAAAAATTATAGGCTTCGATAAACATGGGAAATGTGGAAAGTGGTGGGGGTATGGCCTTGAACGGTCCAATATAAGTGCCTGTAATATACTAGAAATTTTATTTACAATCTTAGGATTATTCTGCATCTACTTTTTTAGTTGATATATTTTATTAGAGTATTAATACTTGTTTTAGTAAATTAGATATTAAAATTTGATTTTATTTGAGAATTTGACGGTGTTTGATTGCTTTTAATGTTAATTAAGTGTACTGATGTTTCGTAATCCAATCATCATAGACGTAGGAACGGCTTGCAGTAATTCAACGAACGTTCTCATTTAATTGACGTTTATTTTACGACGCGTTGCGAAAATATACTCCCGCAGGATGTTGAACTGATTTTAAAGTCACTTCTCCTTCAACGACTTCGCCTCCTCGAACATCCGAGGCTGTCTCCTATCAGAAACGCCATAAAAACTGAAGAGGAGCTGTTCGTCCATCAGAACGCCAGGGAAGAAAAGAAGAAACCGCGGAACAATAAAAAAGATAGTGTTCCTCGTTCTGTATAAGTTCCCAGAGAAGCTTCGAAAGTACAGAACCTTTCCCGGAAAGCTCGAAAGAAAATACACCCGAAAACGAAGAAGTTCAAGGAACATTTTGAGATGAAGAATGTAATCAAAAAAATAAATGAAAGAATTTTCAAGAATTATAAAGAGAATGGTGAGAATTTAAAAAGCGATTGTTTTATATTGATTTCCAGGGAAAAGGAAAATTATTGAATGAAATTCAAGGTAGGAGAAAGAAGAAAAGTCAATCGAACAGTAATAAACTCGTGAACAATAATTGTTGCTCAAGGTCGGCTAATATACAGTTTTGTTATGAGCTTTATCGATCGTCCGAGTTTCCCTTTCGAGAGCACGTGCGTTCATATCGATCTCACTTTTCTCTACTTCGCTAACTTTACAGAACATCGACTACATTGTAACACAATTTTGCTGTAAAAAACTTCACTCGATGCTTCATTCGAAGGGTTATTACTTCAAAGCATTTCACTCAAAAAAAAAATTGCACTCAAAATTGAAATTGACGTAAAGATATAGAATTATTTTCGATTGAAGAAGCTGCAGACACATAAATACTGCCATTTTTCTATAAAACAGTAATTATTTTGTTCAGAGACGATAGCATGATCTGTAGATGACATGAATCTAAATTTGTATGGTCGTAGGCATTTAGACTGCAGAAAATTATTATTATACGAAATGCAGCATTAAATTAATGAAGCACCTAACCTAGCACGTGCTCTATCACAATAATTGCACGATAAGGCATGCCTGCTATCGAAAGTCTTAGAGCAGAAAGGGTTAATTAAAGGGGGATCTTTAGGTTAAGAATTAAGTCAAGTCAGGGATTAATTAGAAAGGAACCTTCTGATAAAAAAAGAAAACAAGAAGTCCGTACGTTGAATCCTCAGTCAGCTCATCTAATTTTTGTTATTTAAGAAGGAACTTCCTAATGAAAAAGGAAAGATGATGCTTCAATGTTGACTCCTCAGCCAACTCATCTAATCTTTGTCATTTTTATTCCCTTGTCTCATTTTTTTACAATATTTCTGTCTTTTTCAAAGATAGGCCTTCTGTTTCTGGACCAACCATAGGGATTCCCTCAAAAAGGAACCATTTAATAAAAAATTAAGTAAAAAGTCGTGTCATTAAATTCTCGTCCAATTCTTCCACTTCCTGTGTTCTCTTCATCCACCTCTCTAACGTTCCTGTATTCCTGTTATTTTTTCGAAGTGGATGTTTCGTTTTCGGAGCAGTCATCGGTACCCTCGTGTGCGGGTGCTCAGCTTGATGACGTTTACATACGTTTCCTCGTGCGTTTCCTGTCTCTCTTCGTCGGTCACGTCTGGAAAAATAAGAATAGCTCTCTGGTCTCTCCCTTTGATCTTTCTCCTCGTTCTCCGACGAAATTTCTCGGAACGCCAGTCCGAATCTCTCATCGGCGACGATAACACGCGCTCCGTTTCGAATCGGGTTCCGCTGAAAAGACTCTTCATCGTCCGGCTCCCCTTCATTCTCTCGCCAGATAAATCCCGCGAATGTTCGCTGATCCTCCTCGCGGACAAAAAGAGAAAGAAACTCAGTCTGACGTGCCGCGAGTGAGAGTTTGGGAGATCTTGAAAATCTGTTACATTTTCAAATTGTGCCTGAGATGGAAGAGCGGCGACTGTTGGAGGATATAGTGTTTGTGAATTCTGTTTTTCGGAATAGGGATTGATTTGGAGTTACTTGAGGTATCGCGGTGGTTTAGGAAAATCGACATCGTAATCGTGACGTAAGAACTCGGTGATATAATGGCCATCAGAACACTAAGAATAGATTGAACAGATACGAATAATAGCTACAGAAATTTCCGCGGTTCCCTGGAAATCCGGTAAAATGAGTGTGCTGCTCGATCTATCGAATTCTTCATAGAAATCGTGCAGACAATTGTATTATCTCATTACAAGAAATTCTTTCTTTTCTGATACTTTTGTGTTTTACAGCATTGGCTATTGCAACCTTAATCGCAGTTATTAATCGTAAAGAAATTTGCAGTCTCAGTTTCAGTGACGTTACAAACATCTTCAAACCTGCTCAAACAAAGAGATTCAGTGAAACGCACTTCTTTTAGTCATTCTAAAATCTGTGGGAAGGTTTCAAACCCTAACAAAGCTCCTCATACACACAGAATTAGTGGAAGATATTTATTATATTACTTCTAAAATCTTCAGAATGCTTCAAACCCTTTCAAATCCGCTCAAACAGACATACACTCAGTAAAACACATTTCTTCTATTATTTCGAAGTATTTTAACACCTCCAATATCCACTCAACTATTCGTAAAAATCTCCTAGAATATTACATAAAATTATCAGACACAGATTTAGTAAAATACCTCTGTTTAATTATCCTCAAACTTTGACAAACTATAATATTGCTCCACCTGTCCAAGAGTCCCCTGAAGTGTACCAAAAAATTGCCTAAACTGTACACACACGTACACAGTGAAATTTCATCTCAAACTTCTACCTTCAACTCGTTCAACTCATCAGCAAAATCATAAATTTACGTTTCCAACTTCTCCGCTCTTCAAACCTTCCCAAACGTCCACTGAACCTGCCAAACTCTATACAAAAATCCTCTAAAAACAAAACTGCCCCATAATAACCATGATATATACCTCCAAATCCTGATCGGTCAAGAATTTAAATCTCTTCAAGGACCCCTCGAATAACTCGCAAGCTGCAGAACGGATGCGCAACCTATCAGGAAGCTTTCATGACGAAAGGAAGAGCGCTTTCTCCGTCCTCGGGATGTCTTTAAAAAGTGACACTGACTTCCTCGGGAGGATGAAGGAGTACAGTATGTTGTGGACGCTTGTTTAGCTCTGTAGTCCCGTCGCCTCCACGGGGTGTCGCTTTCAGTCCCCTCGGCTGGGCCCTGGGCCCCAGCAGGTGTAACACACCGTTTCCATTCACCGCGACGTGCTCTCGTGGAGCAGGACCGATAGCTCCTTCGACTCTTCTTCAGACAAAATCGTGTTTCCGAACAGAGCAACAAAAGGACACCTAACCTTACCCCGTGACACGTCTGTGGGGTCCAAACTGACCGAATCTTCGCCATTCCTTGACTGAACACAGTGTGAACGCGAGTGAACTTCCGGAACGATCGTTCGAAACATGAATATAACGACTAAACGAAGAAAGTGATTTTAAAGAACAGAAGACATCTAGCTGTCGTAAAAATGTGAATTCTAGCGATTGAAAGATTGTTTAAAGAAGGTTGTAAGATTGTTTAATATTGAATTAAGACACTTTATACAACTGTTCCAACCGTGGCATAGTGAAGGACAGCAAAATGGTTTTCTTCGGAAGAAAGGAAAAACTGGAGGATCGTCGATTGTTGGCGAGCATCGACGCTGTGAACGGGACGAAACTCTATCACATAGAAAATGGTAAACTGCCCACCAAATTTTCATTTACTGTTCCTCTCAAATCATTTCACTGAAAATCTGTATGCAGACGTTTCACGGTTCAGGCGAATTCTTTTTGCGTCTCGAGGATTTCGAGTCCTCCAAAACAAATTCCGTTCTTCTGAACCAAAACGATAATCAATCAACCCAAATAGTATATCAAACACTAAGCTCAAAGCTGACGTTCGCGATATATTAGCGTGTTTTCGTACCGAAGCAACGAAAAAAGAAAAGAAGATAGGGGAGCGATATTTTTGAGTAATAATATTTGTCTGAAGTTGAGTGCGTGTAATAATGTGAAAAGGCGTAGAGTGCTTCTCTTCTTCGGCTTAAACGGGCGGGAAATAGGTCGAGGCATTCTGGAAAGACGATACTCTATCAGTGTAAACGAGTTCGGTGCAACTCCATGCACCGTTTCATCGATATTTTACAGCAGATATTTATCATGCAAGCACACTGTCGACGACGTCGTTGAATATTCAAGTGCTGCCAGCCATTTATCGCAAGCACTCGAAGCTCTAGTGCGCTCTATCGCTTGATATCTGATCGAAATTCGAACACCATAAAATACCAATAAATTGCAAACCTGAGACAGTCTGAATTGTATACCGATATATTCAATCTATGAGAGTCAAATAACTTTTTGTTGAATAAATTCTGTGGTTATCTGTTTGTGTAGCTTGAAAATATGTAACGCGGTCAAACGAAATTGAAAAGCCAGAACAAAGGTGTGGTATTGATTGTTCTAATTGGTCACGTGCCCTGCGAAAGGATTCAATGTTAATTGCAGCGACTGAGAAACTATGGTTAGCACTATAATCACCCTGATGTCCTTGAGCTTGCTCCATATAGTGGCTCAGTAGCATTGAATAGTAGAAATCTTAAGGTGTGAAAATAAACGAATAAATTATTCCTGTGTCATTAAAATCGAAAATCTACTTTCATCCTAGCAAGATGAATTTTCAAAATTGGGAATTAGGAACCAAGACTTGGGGAGATACGGTACTTGTTAAAATAAGAAAAAAATGCCTAAGCAATATGTGCTCTAAAATGAACCCTTTAAGAACTGTGCAATTTTTAGAACGTCTAAGAAATTCCTATGCTACATCCGAAAAACGCCCAAAGGCGTTCTGTGATCGTATTCATTAAATACTCTGTCGAGATATCCGCAAGTGACGTAGGATTGCCCTATGAACCTACGAAATATAGACTTCCAAAGTCTTGGATCCCTTCATTTAACCCCCTACAGACACGCATAATCATAAATATGAAGTATATTGAACAGAAGTACTAACTGTTGACATAATTTGTGCTGATTTTATAATTTAAAAGAGCAATGGTAAATAATGGTCAATTCACATTCTATCTGCTTGTCTCCATCCCATCTAAAAATTATCAAAAATAGTTGCAACGTGAGAAATATCGTTGTCTGTCTTTTTCAGAAGCTTTCTATATATCATAATTTCGTCATTTGATGTAGAATTTGCAAAATGATCATTCAGGAATGGAATCTAGCACTTTAAAACTCTATAGTATGAAACTTCATAAACTAACCCTACATCGCGTGCGGATGACTCGACACGGTATTCATAACGTACGCTCCGAAGACGCCCATAGGCGTTCACAGGAAGTAGCAGAGGAATTTCTCAGACGCCCTAAAAGCTGCACAGTTCCTAAACGGTCCATTTTAACACACATATTGATTAGGCATCTCTTTCTTATTTCCGCGAGTACTATACGCTACCCAAGTCTTAGTTCTTGATTCCAAATTTATAAAATTCAGTTGGCTAGTATACAAGTAAATTTTCGATTTTAGTATTGCAAAACAAATTTATTCTCTTATTTTCTTTGTATGGGTATTCCCACTGTCCGTTACCGACCCTCATTTCGATTTTTCCGTTGAAATTTCCGCGTGTAGCCGGCCACCTGTAGCTAGCCGAATATTGATCGGTCGAGGAAGATGGCCACACCCTTCGTTCGTTCCCTCTGCACACCCTCTCTATTCGACCGGTAGTGTCGTTGCCCTTTGCCGTGCCGTAGGTTACAAGGTATTATGGAAAAGTGTCTGGTCACTGTTCCAGCCGCCTTCATGCACGTTCGCGACAACCTGGACGAGCTGGGCAAGGTAGCCGACGACACGGACCTGCTTTTCCTCAAGGGCCTCCTGGACAGCCCGGTCGTCACGTCTCTGGTGAAGGTGAGTGAACGTTCGCACGACACCCTCTAACCGTTATGTCATCGTTTCTAATTTTCGCCGGTAGAAAACGCAGGAAATAGTGAAACCGAGGCAATTATGACGCTTCGGATGTGACAGACAACTCGGTTGGACGTTCAATGGAAAGTTTTCAGTGTTAAATGTAAAATATTGACGATTCTAGTGACACAGTGGCAACTGTCACACTTTGGACACATCATAGTACTGTTTTTCTTCTAATTCATTAACAATTTCAACCCTGAGACATTCGAAAAAAGGGTGTGCTGAATTTTTCTATGACAGTGTACTCGTTCCATTAATTGTTTCATTACTGTAATGAATATTATGTCAATTGTGAAGTTATTTCGGTGGTATGAAACTGCAGAATGCTTAATGAAGTACGGAGATTTTAATCAGACACCCTGACGTAATAATTCGTCCAAATCCACAGGTTCGTAGCGTACAATAAATATATGCACGCGGAACAGTACAGTGGAACGTAGCACATGCTGCACGATTTTCAAAACTCATGCACGCGTTCATAGAGCTAAATGGGTTAGGGAAATAATACGTGATACAGGATTGCATAAAAATTAGTAGTGAATTCATTACATTAAATATTAAACAATGCACGTAACGAGCTCGTCTGGTAGATTAATTAACAAAATACAGGATTGAGTTACGTGATGTTTGGCCAACGAACGCGATTAAACCCGCTAATACCCGTGGCGATTAAATATGAATATGAAGCGCGGGTATATTATGTTTGGCGTAATCGAGATAAACAAACGATAGTCATAGTCTGCGGATCATGCGCACGTTGCATGTAAGTACATTGTCCGACACATGCACGTGCTCCACGTGTTTACTACGAACACTCGATTTTACGATGCTTTCCGCTTCGAGCCGTGAAATTTCCGCCATTTTTGAAATACACACACCTTAGAAGATTTCTGGTGTCGTTGAACCCATTATTCGTGATCGGTCTGGCGATTAGATCTAGTGAAAAAATCCTGTACATGGTACGGCGCATGAACGTTATTTTTTTTTATATATATACAAGAGATGTTCAAGATTTACAGGATACATAGTACTCAATCAAATGAGTACAATGTGTCTCATCAATAGAAAACAGCTGGAGTAGATAATGCGGTCACCGAACTTTCATCTTAAAAATGTAACACAATGTGACCAACTAATGAATGTTAGTAGTTATTATATTAAATCTGGTGACTTAAGTGACACAGAACATGTTAAACGTCAAATACTCACCAGAGAGCCCCTGAATACTAAACTCGGTAACCGCATTTTTACTTCAAACCTAAAGAAACTCAAGATTTACAGTCATCTCATTGTTTTGAACTTGATGTGAGGATTACCAGTACCCATGTGACACAAGGCATGATGTGAAATATCAAGTAATCGTCAAGAAGCTGATGAACACTAAATTCGGTAACCGAATTTTTACATTATGACCTGGATATTCTGAAATTTTATAGTTATCTGATGGAATTGAACTTATTGTTAGTGTGTAGGCCAACGATGACCCACGTGACACAGAACAATCTCAAATTTGAAGTAATCTCTGGAAACCCCCAGCATAAAAATTTCGGTAACCGAAGTTTTGCCTTATAACCTAGATAAACTGAAACTTCATAGTTATCTGGCGCAATTGAACTTAGTGTGCAGGCCCACGGTGACCCACGTGACACAGAACAATCTCAAATTTGAAGTAATCTCTAAAAACCTCCAGCACAAAAATTTCGGTGACCGAATTTTTGCCTCATAAATCAGCCAAACTGAAACTTCATAGTTATATAATTGAATTGAACTTAGTGTGTAGGCCAACGGTGCCCACGTAACACAGAACCATCTCAAATTTGAAGTATTCTCTGAAAACTCCTGGCACAAAAATTTCGGTAACCGAATTTTCACCTTATTTGATCCTCCGGGGAGAAATTTTCGAATTCATCGAACGATTTCCACGGAAATCATTCTGTAAATGTTTCTGAAAGAATCCCATTGCGCAGGAATGCACAACACAGACGCAGAAACACCTAGAGCCCTCTGTTTATCATGTGTTCGAAATTTTCGGAACGTTGCGTGTTATTCCTTCTGACGCGTTGCTTGCATCACAACGCCGACGTGAAACGCCCACATTATTTCGGTCGCGACACACATTTTACGTGAAGCCTGCCCGGCCTTCGATCAAAATACTATACACGATCCCCTAAATAAATTGTTTCTACGATGTGACGCAACGCACGCGTCATGGTTTTCCCTAATCAACGTAACGTCGCGTAACACGTCGAATAAAATCGAATATTTTTCCCAACGCCTGAAAAAAAAAAATTATTTCCGGAGTTCTTGAAGGACTTCTGATTATAGATTATGTACATTCCCGAAAATTCGGGGTTAACCGAAGAATTTGTTATTGGAGGTGTTCCAACAGTCTCAGTCTCCTAGAAATCGCAAAAGTTCAAAACAGCAGGGTGAGACTTCCAAATATCTTTCAGCAGGCGACGAAATAGTCATAATAAACAATATGGTTGTATTAAGAAAAGAACTTTTATAATATACACAAAATAAAAATTCATTAAACATTTCTTTCGTATCCCCAATAATTTAAGAAATAATGAACACGGTGTATCTGGTAATTAAATGTTTAAATTTCGCGCGCTTCGAGGCAAGCTCCCAATTTTCAATCTTTTGCAACTAGAAATCAAGGCTTCATATTACAAAATGTTAAAGGAGTTCATTCCTTCAGTTCTCTTTGGAATAAAGAATTTCCACGCTATGGATTTCAATTTATGTTTGCTGCAACTTGTGTAGATTAAGTTATAGTCAGAATATAGGTTAGGATGTAGTTCTATTCTGTTCCTTTGTCTTGTCGAGTTGCCTTCGTGAGAGACAAGTGTGTCAGAGGCTCAAGAACGCTTTCGAATTATCTTGTCCCGATCGGTTGCACGCAGTCCCATAGTTTCCTGCGTTAGGGGCCGTTCACACATTCCTCCCCTCAACTGCCAGGCCCACGAGGCCCACATTCCATCAGCGTTCGGAGTCAGCAGGTAGAAGTCGCCGTCTGGTGTCGAAAAGTCGTTAAAGAAGCCGGTGTCCGTTTCCGGCTGGACGGTAGAATGAAAATCGCTGACAACCCCGGTGCCCTGTTGTTGGTTTTCCAGAAACCGGCATGTGAAAAGCGGAAAATTAGGTGATTCACCGGGGTACGATGAAAGGAAGCGACCTGACGGAGGTGTGAGAATTTTGTACCCCTTGTGGACAGACCTTTTGAATATTCTTTTGACAAACGCCGATGCCTCTCGGTGGCTGTGTTTAATTATTCATTGATGATTTCCTAGGGACTTTAATTTCAAGGTCTCTAGAAATAGTCAGCTTTGATTTTATCGGGAATATTAATAAAAAAATAAAAAATTTTATTAGGTGTAAGACGATATTTTCTACAACTATGTTTAATTATTCACTGATGATTTTCTAGGGAATTCAATTTCAAGGTCACTGACGTTTTAGTTGTGTTTAACTATTTATTAATGATAACTTAGAGAATTTTTAAGATTACTAACAATAAATCAACTTTGACTTGACTGGAAGTAATATTGAAAAGGAAGAAAATCTGATTAGCTATAAAGTTTTTAACTGAATAGACAGAAGAGTGAAAATGATTTTAGTAAACTGATGAAAATTGCAATTTGTCAAATTTCTGAAGGGTTAGAAACACGATCAAATTTTGTCGTTCTGAACGAGTTAAGGAGAAAGGGTCGTGGGGATCAAACAAAGTATTCGACGAAGATCGAATTAATAAAGTTCTGCCATAGCGCAATAGAGTGAAATCTTGTTAATTTAGGTTCGTCGAGGGTGAAAGAAGGTCACTGGAATTCGGATTAATGAAGTCTACGCTGTCATTTCATTCGACTACTAAAAGCTTCAGCATTCAGATTATGTACACATGAAGACTTTATTAATCATTTTCAAAAATCAACAATTTTTCATTGAAATCTGACAGAGGAAGCATATTGAGGCATACACTAAAGATGGCGGAAGACACCAGACACCTGTTCAGATGGAATGACATTTTTCTCTGTAACTCAAAAACTGCTAATTTTTCAACGTATGTTCACTAACACTTTTTGGTTCATTTCGATGAATACTATACACTCTCAAAATTAAGGCCATCAATTTTAGAACACCGTGTGTATATGAGCATACTTAAAGATAACGGAAGGCACCAAACACCTGTTCAGACAGAATTACATTTTTCTCTGTAACTCGAAAACTGCTGACTTTTCAACGTATATTCACAAACACTTTTTGGTTCATTTCGATGAATACTATACACTCTCAAAATTGAGGTCATCAATTTTAAAACACCACCTGAATATGAGTGTTCATCTGTCAATACAACTCATGAAAACTCCCTATTGTATAGGCAGCTATTACAGAAACACTGAATGCATTGAACAAATTTTCTAAGAAGCCTAAAATAGCAAATTAAATTACCATGCTTCCTACTATTACTCCACTCAAAAACATTTCAAAGCCCACCAAAGAGAGGAAGTATTAAAATCACATGTTACACGTGAGCAAGACTTCCCTTGGAAGCCGGTGGAGCTTCCCAAGAACCGGAAACCGCAGAAAAAGGGCTGCTTTTTACGCGAAAGAACGTAACGTGTGGACAGGAAGTCAGAGCGAAAGAAGAGTCGTGAATAATCCGGGCTACTTAATTGACAAATCGTTCGCAGTGACTCCTCTGATATCCCCGTTAATTGGTTCTGACCTCGGAGAACGTGGCAATTGCCCTGGGGTCGACGTCGGCGTCTTCTTCGTCGAGTCATCGCAAAAATCGCGAGGCCGACGTCGGCTCCGTGCGTACGTACACGCCACGATGTAATTTCAACCGGCTTTGTAATCGCAAACGCGTGTGCGACAACCAGGCGCGTGTAAGTGACAGTGGCGTAGCCAGCTGACGCCTGTGCCACGTGCTGCAATTTTCAGACGTGTGCCCTGTGACAGAGTCGAGTTTCGTTCCTGAGAAAAGCTTCACAGTCAAGCTTTATCATTTTAATTGAATCATTCGTGCGTACAGGACTATCATCATCTAAGATTTGATCAGAATCAGGGGGCACGAGATTGGCTCCTTGTTAGATGGGTGATTATTTTAACAGCTACCGTATTGGTAACTGATAGACTGGACTTAGAACTATAGCCAGTTAGATTAAGAATTAAATAGTTTATAATTGTTTTTAAGAACCAAATGGTTTGCATTTAGAGACTCCAATCCTGGGCCTAGGTCTCAGAGATGCAACATGGGAGTCTCCCTATGTAGACAATATAATACATCTTAGATATGTTATTATTTATGTATACCATAACTGTTTCTATTGTGTCATATATTAATTCCACATCTCAGTAGCTAATTTAGAGTATTACTTTAAAAATAATGCCAGTCGTTTATTCTGTACAAGTATCTCTCCCTTTCCATGCAGACTGTAGCTACTCAGAGTCTAAACTCCCACCATTACCGACTCCAATGACACTTCATGTGCACGTAGTTTCTGGTAGACCTGACAGAATGAGCCCTTCTCTTTCCACAAACTGCTTGAAGTTATCCAGTTACAGATGTAGAAGTTGTTTCTGTCCCTATTCCCTCCAAATTCATATGTAGGAATACCAAAGACACTATTATTCTTTGTGTCAAGTTGTACCTAGAGCCTCTATCGCATCATCTACACGTAGTACAATCATGAAGAACATCGACCTGCATCCTATTAGCCTGCATAAGGAACAAAACAACAATATCCAAGCAGGGTGTGAACGTGTAAGCAGGAACGTGTTTTGCCGCGAAGAATGTTAACCATCCAACTGTCTATTTGAAATATGGAGGGGTTTCTAGTACTCGAGCGTTCCACGTGTGCACGCCATTCTTCTGTGTGTGTACACACGGCTGGCGAACAGGCAACTTTCATTTTATTCCCGTTGAAAATATTTCGTAACCCACAGAAACTTCAACTTCATACGGTTGTATCGTACCTCGTGGCTCTTCGGCCCATTGAAATCCTGTCTGATCTGAATCATTGATGTCTAGAGACAATACACGACGGCACACGAGTTGTGTCGTTGATCCGGAGGAATTATGCAAGATGGATATAATAACGTAGGGGAAAAAATGCTTGCAGTCATCGACACCGACCCGTTTGTCGATCTTGTGACACAGGTAGACCCTTCTCGAGATACTCGATAATCCGTTACGCGATACAACGGGATCGTATGGCTCCGGTACGATAGAAAACCATCGGCGCAAAGTTCTTGCGCAACGGTTCAATTGAAATCGATGAAAATGATTGCACAATTTTACCGCAGATACCTTCGAATTCCTGTTCTTGTTGTCATGAATCAAGAATTTCAGGCAGGATATATCTTAAAAAGACGTAGCCTCCCTATAAGTGCAGTTCATATGCCCTACTAAGATTTTAAGGCTTCTAACTTTCAAGCCATAGTTTCTCTAAGATCCTTCAAAAGTGGATGCTCTAATCTGGATACTATAATATACATGTGGAGCACTGTCATTCTATAAAATTTTCTCAAAATCGGTGACCTCAAACCCTTTTAGTTCCCCTCTAACTGTGCTCCATGTCCTGGACTAGAATCTGCATACTCTCTCGGATCATCGTCATGGGGCTTCTTTAAAATATTTTTTCTCAAAAATTCTTGAGAATTAGGTCCTATAAGTTTGATCCAACAATCTGTATATACAGTACTATCATCTAAAAACTTTACTCTAAGTCTCTTAGTCCCCATCTAACTGCACCAATGTCCCCAACTAAAGTTTGCATACCCCCCTAATCACAGTAATGAGACTTTTAATATTTAGAATATAATTTCTCGAAAATTCTCGAGAAGTAGATCTCATAATCTTGACCCAACAATCTATATATGGAATACTACCATTTTAAAAAATTTGCTTCAGGTCTCTTAGACCACCTCTAACTGCACCCATGTACCCAATTACAGTTTGCATACCCTCCCTAACCACAGCAATGAGACTTCTAATGTTTAGAACGAAATGTCTGAAAAATTCTCGGGAAGTGGACCCTATAGGTAGTCTCGGCCTAACAACCTACATACGCAATCCTTCTAGTCTACAAAATTTTCTCCAAGTGTCTTAGTCCCCATCTAACTGCACTCAAGTTCCCAACTAGAATCTTCATACACTACCGGCTCCCCCCGCACATTTTTTCCATTCTCGTTCACGTGTCCCCACAAAATGACTGGGAATGGGTCTGAGGGTATCACGTAGACGGCCCTGCGCATAACGTAGCGGAGTGTAGCATACCATCCGAAGAAGGGCCCCCACCTGTTCCAGGCGGACAGAGTCAGTCTGAACGAGCGGTTTCCAGAGGTGGGGGCGAAAGAAACGTCAGTAGGCGCGGCAGTTTTCTGACGCCGCTTACCTAAGCAACAACATTCGCCGCATCCTGAAGCCCTTCGTCAGGTTCTCTAGTTTCCTGGTCGTTTACCCCGTGCGTGTACCGGCCCTGGGTTCCGATCGATACACCCCACGATCGACCAGCAGTTCGTTCAGTGAGCTCCAGTCGTTCCAGGACAGCCAGCTCGTTCTCCAAAACGGCTGCGTTCCATTGCTGAAGAGACAGGCGACCTCTGGATCGGCGTTTCACCAGTAAGTCGGGATCCCTGATCCTCGATCGCACCTATCGCCTATTTCTCGATTCCACTGGACCTAGCAGACTTCCAGCTGGAAAAGAGGCCTGCATCAGCGATTTCGTTAACTGTGACACGTGTAGCCAAGAGAAAGCGCGAATATCCTATCAGTGGTGCCTCGTGTACGGTGACTTGTTCGGAAGATTCGTGCATTCGAAGAGGTATTTCTCGATTCCTGAGCGGCGATTGGGAGGGACCCAAGATGGTCAGGTGTCCTTCGAATCTCCCGGAGAAAGTGTTCGTCCATTCTGCTTGAAACTCACGTTCAATCTTCTTGGTATATCTGGCATGCCCTCCAGGTTCTCTGTAGGCTCCTCGACGATCATGCTGATGATAGCGTGCTGCAATGCGCGTCAGTGCGTCACGAATTTATTGATTTCCTTCGTACGCCGCTGAGGTATGACTAAGAATCACTATTCCGTGCAACATCCTCCTACTCGAAGTGACGACGAAACGCATACTATCAGACGTAATAAGCGCGACACAGTCGAGGCTGGTTGTCTTTTCTACCTGGAGCGTGACAGTCTTCCTGCGTGCTGGCTTTTGTTTTCAGGGACGTTACAGAAGAGTAGAGGAATTCATGATAGGCTGTAACGTACCGTTGAACACCAGCTGTTCCGTTGTTGTCTCTCTGACAAACGTGCCGTAATTAATGTTTCGTGATAATGACCCCCCTTGCGACACACCGGCGGATACCTGAACCTACGCGAGTCCAACTAATTTTGAAATAGGAATTTTCTTTCGAAAACATTTCGACGCTGTTGTGAAGACTATAAGTGAAATTATTCGACTTATTCTCAGTTTTTCAGCGCTTGCACTAATGAAAATTATAAAAAATTCATATAGTAAGAAATAATAATAATAATAATAGTATTTTTGGATTTAGACGATTGCTTGTAGATCTGCGTAGATTTCTCAATTTTTATTATCGCACCAACGTGTGCAATTATGCCGCAATAATATAGCATGATTACGCAATGCTGTTCTGTACATTTATAAAAATTAATTTCATTGAAAACAGGGCACTCACTTCGGAGCTCATAAAACTTTCAAGCCGAGAGTCGAATTTTAAGAAGCAGCAAGAATCGACGAAAGAAATCCGTCGTATTTCGAGTACACGCTCAATCCTCGTAAATCATAGTGATGTTTCCTCGATTTTCAAAGAAAACAGAGATCAAGCACGCTCTTTGATGTCGCAAACCATCGTGCTCTGATTTATGGCGGCGAGTCGCGTGGGCGTCGGAGTAAACTCGATCGAGAGACCAGAAATCTCGCCGAGCCTTCGGTCCTTTTGATCCGTATTTTCCAAAATGCGTCTCGTCGCAATCGTGTTTCGTAATTCGCGGATCGATCGGCGCAAGTGAAAATAGCTTGCGCATCTGCGATGCACAAGCACCAAGCCGCATGATTCGATGATGATTCATCATGATCACGTAGAATACAGTCTTCGTGAAATAATTCTTATGAAACGCAGAAAAGATTTATTTTATCAAGTGTCTTTAATTTTAATGAATTTCTTTGGGAGTGATGCAGTTAATTTTAGATGTCTCATAGAATTTTTTGAGATTGTTAAAAGTAGACATTTTTTTACTTCTTCCTGGTGTCTTGAAATATTTATAATTAACAATCATTTTTATGGAACTTAAAGAAAATACCCGAGTGAATTTTTATTTATTTATAGAATTTTTTTAATTGTTTCGCGCGTTTCTAAATCCTGTAAAAGTTTAATTGTCAATTAATTTTCTAGCCCAACTAGGTGCCTATGTAAAAACTAATTAATAATAATGTTTTTGTTGAATTTAGAGGGTCTCAAAATTGCAGTACTTTCGAAATTGACATTTAATATATTTAAACTTTATTTTATTTACAAGATGGAGAATTAGATTAATAAAAATCGATACCTAAATTTTGTTTAGTCTAAACGCCTTTAGGTATCAGTGTTTGTTATTTAAATAATTTCAGTAGACTTGCTTCTGTTGAATAATGCCACGCAATGCACGAAAGATTGTCGCTTGAGTTCGCTATGGGTGCGTTCAGGTATTAAGCATACTCGAAGGTGGCTGAGAATGACCCACTTTCGTAATTACACCGTTCATTGTTGTAACATCGTATTGGCTCGTTTAACGTGAAATACGCTAGCCTTACGTGCCTCGACGTTAATCCAATCAAACCTCGTTGACGTCGGGTCAACGTTGCACAACCATAATTTGACACTCGTAGCTGACATAAATTACCAAAAAATGTCTATGATTACTATTACTTTCGAAGCGTATCGATACATCATTTTGGACAAAATAATAAAACAATTTCTATGTGAAGATTGTGGAAAATATGGTCTAGAACTACTATACGTAATTGCAAAATTTATTATTCAGTATTTAGTATGACAGTGGCCTTTTTGCACTAACTATACTGTCTTAAATTTTAACATAAAGGCTGTGGTGAACTTTTAAATGAAGAAATGTTAAGGTTTTCAGGTTGATTAAAATTTTGTTACAGATCTTCTAAAAATTTCACATAAAGACTGTGTAAAAATTAAAAGAAAATTATATCTTCTAAATAAAATATATTACAGTTTCAATAAATCTAAAAAATCGATTAGGGGCTCTAAAAAATTTGACAACTCTTCTAAAAATGCCACAGGAATTATTCTACGTACACCATAAACCCCTTTCCCACTGAACAGAGCAAAAACAGGATAGAATGGTGTGTCAAGAAAGGTGGAAGACAGTTTGCACGTTTTAATTTGTTAAACGGTGAAATTTTGATAACGCCATCGAGCAGATTGTGTTAAGAGCCTCCATTTCTCTTACCCGAAGAGGACAAAGAGCAAACAAGGTTCCCGGTAGTCTCGTACGGTGAATTTAATGCGGAAACCCGTTTCGACTTTCACAACCGGAGACGCCATAGCCGTTCACTGTTTCTCAGTTTGACCGTAACACGTCGACAGAATTGTGTAAAGGTGTTCGAAATAAAATATCGGACAGGTGCATCTGCAACATGCAAGGGACAGGCAGTTCTTCATGCAGAAGCACGTGATAACTGTGAAATAAAATGCCAGAAATGAAGCTTCGTCTTGAAGAAAATTACTGACGAGTTGTCTGGTCATTAGAGGCTGCTTCCACTTCTGTTAAACGCTCATCAACATTAAGACGTTGAATGGCACAGTGAAAATTGCCATATCTAGTCAGACGAATGAGAATATACTGTTTCGAATTTAAATCATAAAGGAGAATAATGTTATATTATTAATACTGCTGAGAATTTTGTAAAAATTAATAGACACTTAATATGTTGACTTTCACAGTAAAAATTGCAATACCCGGTCAGGCAAATTAAAATATCCTACTTCGAATATACATCATATGGAAGAGAAATATTTAACTACTCCCTCGTAGAAGTATTTATATTATACAATTATTCTAATATTAATACTGCTCAGTATTTTATAAAAATTATTATTTATTTAACACGTTGCCTGTCACAGCGAAAACAGCCACACCTGACCAAACAAATTGGAATATCCAGCTTCAAATATAAATCATGAAGAAGGAAAATGTTATATAATATTAATTCTGCTCAGAATTTTGTAAAAATGACTATCTATTTAACAAGTAATCCGGCACAGTGAAAACAGCCATACCTAGTCAGACACCTTAAAGTATTCTGCTTCAACTATAAATCATTCTACGCAAGAAAAATATGTGACTACTCTTTGGCAAAAATATTATATTATATTATTATTCCAATATTAATGCAACACAGTATTTTTTTAAAATTACTATTTATTTAACCCACAGAACAAATACAGTAACTGGTACACTTTAATACAATTTTCTTCTGTATAAATCAAGTCATTTCGATTCATCTGATAGCTCCATCGTTAAATCTCGTATCACAATGGCCGCCGGGCGTACGTTACTGAAGAGACGATTCAAACGAAAACCAGTTTCAGGAGATTCCTCGGGTGGTTAAAGATCGTAACGGTTGCAGGTCCAGGAGCGTCTGGAGGATCCTCCGGTGCACGTGGAACCGGTATGCTCGTCCGTCTGTGACATCGTCGACGAGGTCTGCTACGCGTTTCGATCCTCTCGGGACGAGAACGCGCGCGAGCTCGTTCGATTGCTGAAGAGCTCCCACCTGAAAGCGCTTCTAGAAACCCACGACGCCGTCGTCGAACGGAGGGAGTCGCCGACGAAACCGGAACCACCGCAGCCAGCCATGCCCACTAATGAGAGGATGGAGGCTGTCAGGATGGTTGGTCTTAGGAGACAACCTGACGAACCTCTGGTAAGGATTATGAACAATTTTTTTTATCTGTGTCCTCGCTAGGAGCTAGTTTGTAGGCTGCGGATCGCAGTTGGGGTACTGGAATGGAGCAAAGTTTCGAGAGTTTGGAGACATTGTTGCTTAGGCACTGAACTGATCATGTAGGTTAGATGGGAGCATTTAGGAGTGTGTAGGCAAGGATCTCTGAATATTTTTTGTAATTGTTTCTCTGCTAGGAGCTAGTTTGGAGGCTGTGGATCACAGTTGGGGTACTGAGATGGAGCTAAGTTTAGAGAGTCTGGAGACATTGTTGCTTAGGCACTGAACACATCATGTAAAATAGATGGGAGCATTTAGGAGTGTGTAGGCAAGGATTTCTGAACATGTTTTTTAGTTATTTGCCAGCTAGACGCCAGATTTGTGGCTTTGAATCCCAGTTGGTGTACTGAGATCACTTTTAGCTAGTTTGGAGAGATTGTTCCATGGGCGCTGTTCATATGGATGAATATTTTGAAGATTACTTTGGTTGATCTTAGTAATTGATCATGTAGGGTAAATGGGAGCATTTAGGAATGTGTAGATAAGGATTTCTGAGTATTTTTTTTTAATTGTTTCCCTGTTAAGAACCACATTTGTGGTTTGGAATCATACTTGGTGTGCTGGGATAGGTCTTAGCTAGTTTGGAGAGATTGTTGGTTAAATATTGTGCATATGAATGAATATTTTGATGATTAGTTTGATTGCTCTAATTAATTGATCGTGTAGGTTAGATAACAGCATTTAGGAACGTGTAGGTAGGGATTTCTAAGCATTTTGTTTTAATTGTTTCTCTACTAGGAGCCAGGTTTCTGGATTTGAAACGCAGTTAGTGTGTTGAGATCCGTTTTAGTGAGTTTGAAGTGACTGTTCACTTGAGTAATGCCTACTCATTAGACTCAAGACTGCAAACACAAAAATTGCTTAACAATTTCGCATTTATCTATTAAAAAATCTCGAAAACAATGTGGTTGTCAGTTTCACACTGCAAACAAGTACTTACATTTCTGTTCTGCGGTAGGAAGAAAGTGGAGAGCACGTTTGGTCGATCAACAATGAAATCAACTATTTCCCGCCGACTTTCTCGGTAGCGGGTCTACTTTTAGACGTTTACCATTCCGTCACGTGAGAGAATTCCCATTCCGAATCCGAGACGTGTAAGACGGAAATGCCACTTGCAGTTCATAAATAATTCCGTGGGTTTATTATCATCGCGGCCGTGATTACCGGCCACGTGGCCCTCGCTGATTTTTCTTCTCCTCGGAGAGACACGCGAAGAGATAAAACAGAGACCCGAACTAACTGAATGGAATTCCTTTCCGTAGAAAACTGGAACTATTCGGATTCGATGATTACAATTGTACGCGTGACGTGGGTCTTCTTTCGAAACGGAATAAAAATTGGTGTCAGTTCGATGAACAGTGAGTTCACACTACAATCATTTATTGTACCCTAAATGAACTGATGGTCATTGTAATCCTGCAGACACACAATGTGGAGACGATTCACACTTGTTTATTTTCAGTCGTGCAGCTTTGGACAGATGGTACAGTTCTGGACCAGACAGAGATCATTTGTAATTAAACATATTTGCATTTTTCAGTGACAAATAGTACGAAATTATTATTATTCAGGAGTAATTTCTGTGCCACAGTGAAAAATTCCGTGGCCAGTCAGACGCATCGAAGCAGATATTTATAAAATACACAGTTAAACTGGCAAATAGTTAATTATTTATTGTCATTGCGATATTAATTTTATTAAAAACATTATGAGAGTTAGAAGTTCAGAATTGCGTGTTTTATGTGTTTAAAATTTTTTATTGCTCTCTGCACAGGGCCTGACGGTTCAAGTGGATGAATCCGGTAACTTGATCATCGCCAGGATCCTTGGAGGTAGCACAGCAGCTCGTCAAGGACTCCTGAGAACCGGCGAGGTGATCCTCGAAGTGAATGGAAAAGACGTACAGAACCCTGAGGAGCTTCAGGAAGCCATTCACGAGGCGAAAGAGAACCTCACGTTGAAATTGGCACCTGGGGTCGCCAGCGATGGCAATCGTCCCCTCAAATCTACCGTGAGTACTCAATGATGACCTAATTTTATTTTTAATCGAGCAATGGTATTTCTGAGAGTCCAAGTGAAAGAAGTTTTGTAACCTACCACTGTAGACTGCGAATTTGAAGAAGTTGCAAAGGTTTGCAGAAGTTTGCGGAGAGAAGCATGAATTGGAAAAAGTTTGCAAGAGTTTGCACTGAAGGGTGCACCATACTTGATACAAATTCAAGAGAGTTTAAAAGAGATTGTAGAGGTTTGCAGAAATCTGCAATGAGGAGTATATTACGAAGAGTAAAAATTTAAAGAAAAATACACTAAGGGGTATACCATAAAAGATACAAATTAGAAAAAATATCAGAAGGAGAATCAGAGTGAACTCTTCATTTTATAGGCTTCATTTAAAGCTAGCACCACCGAGAAAAAATTTTAGCAAATAGACGATCGCGTAGCGTAAATTTCTAAAGACGTAAAGATATATTTAAAGCACTTTGGAAGATTGGAAGTTTATGTTCGGTTGTAGACAGATACGAGTTAATGGAATCCATGCTACCCTTCTAGTTTCTGTGGTCAAAAATAATAACGTCTATCCAGAAGCCAGGTTATGGCTCCTACCGTTCTTAGGAATTTGCTTCTCGATGCTGTCGAATTTACAATACGAAATTTTACAACTTCGCCAACTGTAGAACCGTACCTTACAGATAAAACATGAAACAGTGAAACGAAAAGAAAAAAAAAGCATATCACAGACAAAATTAATATTTCCAAAGATGCTAAAGCAACAGATATCAAATCGTATCATAAAAATAATAAATAAATATATAGAAACATGAAAAGTAGGTAAAAAAAACAACCTAAACAAATATCCCGCAGAAGTCGAATCAAAATCGAGAATAAAACGTGAGATTCATCTCAAGCGGAAGTGAATGGTACAAGAGTACACAATACCATCGATATTTACGAAGATCACGTGACACACATATGCATCTCCCGTGAACTGTCATGGCGGTCCTTGAGAACTGCCGCCTCAAATTAATTTTATCCAATAACTACTAATCCTTGCAACATTCTGAGCAACTGTAACATTCTAACACTAGCAGAAAATGGCAAGCATGCCATCAAATAATTAATTCTTTCCTTTCTGAATAATTTCTGTTATAAAACATCGTGTTATAACGTGCCCCAAATACAACAGTTTTCATTGTAAGGATCTATATTCTTTGTTACAGTGTTACATGAGGGCCCTGTTCGACTACGATCCATCGGAGGACACGTTGTTGCCCTGCAGGGAGATTGGACTCGCGTTCCAGAAGGGCGACGTCCTTCAGATCGTCGACCAAGCAGATCCGAACTGGTGGCAAGCACGTCGAGTAGAGGGAGAGGGTCTCGGTCCACCGGGTCTGATCCCGTCTTTGGAACTCGAGGAAAGAAGGAAAGCGTTCGTTCCACCGGAAGCCGACTTCGTTCACAAGATAAGCATCTGTGGCACGAGGATCTCGAAGAAGAAGAAGAGGAAGATGTACCAGTCAAAATCGAACGGGGAATTCGACGGTGCGGAGCTGCTTTTGTACGAGGAGGTGGCCAGAATGCCACCGTTCAGACGTAAAACTCTGGCTCTGGTCGGTCCTAGGGGCGTCGGTCGTAGGACCCTGAAGAACAGGCTGATAAACAGCGATCCTGAGAAGTTTGGCACCATTGTTCCCTGTGAGTACCAGGATCTCTGTACTTGGAACCTTTTTAGAGTACTTGAAATCTTTTTAGAGTCTTTGGAAGACGAATTGGTACAGAGTCCCTTAGTTGGAAGTTAGGCCTTCTTCGTCATTAGCTAGAGTTAAATTCATAGCTTCCTAAATAGACCTTCATTGCAGTTCTATTAACAGGCATAATCTCAAATATGTATTTTTATGCAGTCACATCGAGACCACCAAGGGTACTAGAAGAAGATGGCAAAAGCTATTGGTTCACCGATCGAGAATCGATGGAGACCGATATCAGGGAGCATCGGTACCTCGAGTACGGAGAACATGGCGGCCATTTATATGGCACGAAATTGGACTCTGTTCGAGAGTTAATCAGAGCTGGAAAAATGTGCGTCTTGGACTGCAGTCCGGCAGCTCTGAAAATTCTCCACAACAGCACGGAATTCATGCCGTATGTTATCTTCATAGCCGCTCCAGGAATGGAGCAATTGAAATGCTTGTACGACCTTGGCAGGTCAACGGGTGCGAGCAGTCGTAACCTGACGGTAACTATGACTTTTCTTCATGAAAGTATAATATTTTTATGTAATCTTTCATAAAAAGCGCGTTGTCGAGAATGCAGCCACTTTCTTACAGTCACACAACATTGTACCCTTGATATTTTTTTATAAAAAGAATACGATGCGCGATTTTTATAAACATTTTGAGATTCTGCTTGAAATATCGAGCGTTCTGTGGAAATTTTTAATAGTTTCTGCCTTTTTATGACGTTTTTCCCACTTCTTTGGGGCTCTTACGTTACGACGGATGTGAAAGTCGTTTTAGAGCCACCAGATGGCAGCACGGGGCAATTCCTACGATCTCCACGCGCGAACTATCCGACAGTACAAATATTTTTCTTCCGAAAGTATAAAATATATTAACAAATCTCTTGGAAAATACATTAATAGACATCTGGAATACTTGGACTATCATAAAAATGTGTGTCCTTTTTATAAATGACAGAAACATCGAGGGTATGATTTTGTGCGACTGAGAGTGAATCTTCATGTTTCATAGAGCTTCGGAATAATTGTTAGAGCATTTGATGAAACTTCAACCGGTGATATCCGTTCTTCGAGTCGAAAAAATGTATTTTCGTCATTGACTTGAACAATTTTCGACCCGCCCGAAGAAGAGCAATTTCTAAACAGAGTCTGAAATACTTACAGTTCGACGAATCGCTCGCATAATCGGAATCGGTGCGCGTGCAGGCGCAGTTCAAACAAAGAGTGAAGTATTCTCGATTTGAAGAAACGGCGTCACCGGTTAACGAATTTCAACAAACATCGGTGAACGAATTCTCGGTAACGATTCCAATCGTTCGTGTTTAGAGTGAAAAGAGAAAGAAATGCGCTGTACTCGTTTCGAGCAACGATGCAATTTACAAGAAACATTGCACAGGCGTGTCCAGTCTGTTTCTCATGAAAACGCGACAGAGTCGTTGAACCTATAATTATTCACGCAACCGTATGAGCCTCGACCAAAACAAACTCCATCATAAAACATTTTACGATTCAGCCTTTTGTGAACCCTGCCTGCCAGTCTGTTTGTGATCCTCCTACAAAGTCCGTATAATTTAGTCGTAAATGTATCGCATGCACTTTCGTCTTCTGATTCATTTGATCCAGCTATTAATTTGTTCCACGATATATTATTGTTGCTCGGGCATTGCATAAACTTCGACCCCTTGTTTGATCCGCATTACACACTCGACAATTTCTATCCCCATCGATTTTACGTAGCGGCGTTTATTTAATCTTTTGTATGTATTTGATGTTGGCTTCGCTAGTTTGACCGCCAGAGTTCCATCAGGTACAGTTCTAGAAGAGCCAGGACGTTGGAGTCCCTTGCTTCGTTGTACGAGGTTTGTATTTGCATGGATTGTTATTTTATTACTTCTTTATTGTTTTGTAATGTAGTTACGTATTGATGTGCAGCATCCGATCACTTAATTAACGTAGATTAATAACACCTGATGTAACAGAGTCCCTTTGAATGATACATGCCAGTAAATGAGTTATCAAATCTTCCTTAAATCCAAGTTAGACCTTGTACTTAGCTAACAGAGACCTAACCCAGTCCAAGCCTAAGCCTAAACACCTGATTCAGATGTAAGATAGAGTTGAGAGAGTTTAGGGCCACTCCTATGGTTCTACAAGGGTGGTCTCAGCTCTAGGTCTCTTGAGACCAGCCCAAACTGGATTTCCATCTGATCCAGACCTAATACAGACACGAGATCAAGTTTTTCCAGAGACTCTAACCTTGATCTAGACATGGCCAGAACTAACCTAATATCAAACTTAATTCAGATCTAACATAGAGGTCCTCAGTTCCAGGTCTCCTGAGACCACACCCAAACCAGATTCCTCCCTAACCCTAACCTGAATCTGATGACTCAGGCCAAACCCAACTTAAAGAGCAAGGCCTGCAAAGATCACTAACTAGAATGCACCTAGACAGTTCATTTCACTGACCAACTGAATAGAAGCGTATCTAAGTGGAAGCTAACATGACTCTGTTCCCTGAACGCAGGAAGACGACTTGAAGTCCACGTTGGAGGAATCAGCCGCTTTGCAACGAGCCTACGAGAAGTACATCGACCTTGTCATAGTGAACGAGGACTTTGACAACACGTTCAGACAGGTGATAGCCGCGTTGGACGCTTTGGCTACCGAACACCAATGGGTTCCCGTCAATTGGATCTATTAATCACTGTAGATCACTTGGAGAACCTCTATACATCACCTAGATAAACAAGGCCTTCAGTTTCTGCCGAAACTCGCCAATCGGGAGCGTTTGGATGTACTATTGCCCGTGAAACACAGTGTATTCGTCGAGTGTATCGTTGTACTCACAGAATTTGTACTATTGTGCAACACAGCAAGCAATTATGGTCGTACTATAGTGTATAGATGGTTCAACATAACGACACGTCGGACTGAACGAATGAATGCACGAGCTTATCGAAACGAAAGGCAGGGATTTCAAGATTTTCGAGAAGGAGAGTGTCACGCCGAGGCTAGAAGTCTTCTTTTTGCATTTTGTTCGATGAAACTCGGGCTAATATGGTTACAGAGACTGTCTGAGGGGCAATCTCGCGCTTCGTTGCCGGTTCTTAGCAAGTACAATCGTAGTTTATGTTCTTTTAGGTTTAAAGCGACCCGTTCACCTGCAAATTTTCAATTTCTCCTGATCGATCTACTTTTTCTACTCCGAACGGAATTCTTTGTACAAATATCGTCGAACGATCGGTGAAGCAGGCGTTTCACCGAACGCACTATACATTCCCCATTACACTTCGAGATAGTGCAATCGACCGAGCATCGAACGGGTCGATCCAAGTAATTAGACCGCCGTCCAATTAATTTTAGGGTACACCTAGTTTTAATTTACATCGAACCACGAATTTCCGTACGCGTGCGCGGGCTCAAGCATTCGAGCAACAATTTCCGTTGAAGCGAATACAAAACCTGTCGAGTGATGAAATATTTTTGACAACTTACGCTGTGACCCCGTTCATTTGTATTTGTTTTAGCTATGAATATATTATTTATTGTCGGTTCGAATGCTCGCGCGTAGCGGCGCACGCGTACACCTTTATTTTTCGTTCACGTTAGACGTACTATCGTTCTGTTCTTTTTTTTTTAGTGATGTATGTGTATTATGTACTTCATGAATCCCGTTTGTACCGCCCGTGCACACGCTGAGAAACATATTCCTGGCATAATAGTGCCTTAATAGCGCAACCGTATCAACCGGCTTGCGGTGAAGACCTACTATGTCGAGACGAGGATGTGTCTTGTACTCGTGAGAGTTTTACGTAAGACGATGAGATTAATACACGTTTTTTCTAATGCTCTGACACATGTATAATGCACGCGGGAACACGACCGTTGCGGAAAACAGTTGTACGCGCCTGATCAGGACCAGGCCGATCCTGTCGCGTGGTACACACGGAAAAATAAAGTTTATCGAGAGTTTGTTACGAATGTGCTTCAATTTCGCCTCCTGAACTCCTTTTATCCCTACAAAAGATCTGACTGGTGTTACATTTCATGATCAGCGCCCTGTTGAAGGCTAAAATGCTACAGTGGTCTCAGAAGCCCTTCGAAAGTCTTCAGTTTTTGGAGAAACGAAGAAAGATACGGCATTCTAACAAAAACCAGCGTGTTCAGCACGAAATTCTGCATAAGATAGGTGATTCCCAACAAGTTCGAGCCACTGGACACCGAGCTAGAAATTCTCAATCGATATATCTCGAACGGCCGGCCAGACCGGTCTGACGCAGGCCTTCAAAAGTCTTCAGTTTTCGGCGAAACGAAAGGAGATACGGCATTCTAACAAAAACCAGCGCGTTCGGCATGAAATTCTGCGTAAGATTGGTGACTCTCATCAATTTCGCAGGACTGGACTTCGAGCTAGAAATTCCAAATCGACAGATCTCGAACGGCCGGCCAGACCGGTCTGACGCAGGCCTTCACAATTCTTTGGTTTTTGGCGAAACGAACAGAGACACGCAATTCTAACAAAGACCAGCGTGTTCGGCATGAAATTCTGCATAAGATAGGTGACTCTTATCGATTTCGAATCACTGGACACCGAGCTAGAAATTCTCAATCGATATATCTCGAACGGCCGGCCAGACCGATCTGACGCAGGCCTTCAAAAGTCTTCAGTTTTCGGCGAAACGAAAAGAGATACGGCATTCTAACAAAGACCAGCGTGTTCGGCATGAAATTCTGCATAAGACAGGTGACTCTTATCGATTTCGAATCACTGGACACCGAGCTAGAAATTCTCAATCGATATATCTCGAACGGCCGGCCAGACCGGTCTGACGCAGGCCTTCAAAAGTCTTCAGTTTTTGGCGAAACGAAAAGAGATACGGCATTCTAACAAAGACCAGCATGTTCGGCATGAAATTCTGCATAAGGTAGATTATTGGCATCAAAATGAACCTGTTATGAACTAACTAGCGCTGTCATATAAAACCAGTCCCAAACTATACAGTAGGATGTGACACGATAATAACTCTGATACATGATGGAATCTGATAAAGGATGAAAATACCCTGATACGTACACGGTGAAATTCTACGTAAGATCGGTGGCCTGTATAAAAATCGAATTGTATAATATTTCTGACAAATTAGACCGCGTAGCCTTTTGCTCGATGTTATTTATGCTATAAATTTCTATCGTATTATACCCTAAACAATCAAGACAACAAGATTGTTTAGGGTATAATAACATTGATTTATAACATGAATAATAACGATTGCCCGGGTCTCACCACGTGGAGGTAGCTACGCATGAAGACCCACCCTAACCACGTCCCAACCAACCCACCATTTATGTAAAATTCTATTTATTTTTATTAATATACAACCCTCTCGACACACGTTTGCAAAACGTTCGACTGTTGACCGATTTGCAAAAGTATAGCAAGAGATGTATCTGTACTATCCTACCCGGATTAAAGTAAGTACACATAAAATATTATACAGGAAAATACATGTAAACACATTATCCTGCCTAAACGCAAAAAAAATATAAAATTCTGCCTGTGAAAATAATAACTTATCAACTAGGACATATATTTTTCACATCGATACTTGACTATTAGTGCATCTAAATGATAATTTGATACAATACGAAATTTCTTCTATCTTCTTCTCTTCTCTTCTCTTTTCTTCAATTTCTCTATCTTCTTTTCTTCGTTTGTAATCTCCCACGAAGCTTGCTAAAATAAATATTCTCTACTTTGATTGTATATTCGTTCTCGATTCTTTCGAGACAGAACAAAAATCTGAGGGCATACCTTAATGTATATCTAAGAATAAATCGAACAGGGGAACCCTATTTAATCACGATTTTTCAGTAAAAAGCCTGCCTAACTATATATATTTAATTGTAAGTGAAAAAGGGCAGCCCTGCCTAACAACATATCTAACAATGAGTAAAATGGTGAACCCTGCCTAATCGTGTATCTAATTGCAAGTATAAAGGGTTAAGCCTGCCTAATCTGATTTCTAAGTAGAAAGGGATAAGCCTGCCTAACTAGATTTCTAAATAAAAAAGTGGAAGCCTACCTAAGAACATAGCTAAGGGAAAATTTTAAACAATATGAAGATGTTCTTCTTTCTTCTTTTAAAAAATCCCACGATGTTTGCTGAAATAAATGTTCTGTATATTGATTAGTTTATTTATTCAGATTCTTTGGTTTGAAATTAAGAATCTGAGAGCCTACCTAACAACATATCTAACAATGAGTAAAATGGGGAACCCTGCCTAATCGTGTATCTAATTGCAAGTATAAAGGGTTAAGCCTGCCTAATCTGATTTCTAAGTAAAAAGGGATAAGCCTGCCTAACTAGATTTCTAAATAAAAAAGTGGAAGCCTACTTAAGAACATAGCTAAGGGAAAATTTGAAACAATATGAAGATGTTCTTCTTTCTTCTTTTAAAAAATCCCACGATGTTTGCTGAAATAAATGTTCTGTATATTGATTAGTTTATTTATTCAGATTCTTTGGTTTGAAATTAACAATCTGAGAGCCTACCTAACAACACATCTAACAATAAGTAAAATGGGGAGCTCTGCCTAATCATGTATCTAATTGCAAGTGCAAAGGGTAAAGCATGCCTAATCAGGTGTTTGCTGAAATAAATATTTGTTATATCGATTACATTATATACGCAAGATCTTTCATTTGAAATGAAGAATCTAAGAGCCTACCTAACTCTTCATTTACTTCAAAAGGTGGAAGCCTACCTAACCACATATCTAATATATAAACATTTAATAGAATATACCATTTTTCTTCTACCCTCTTCACAAAAATCGCTCGATGCTTTTAAACTATTTCTTCTCTCCTCAATTCAGATTTTCAATCGTCTCCTACTTCGTTGTTGCTATCTGAAACATTCTCTAAATTGATTAGTTCTTAATTATTAAAGAAATCTTGAGATTCTTCTTTCTTCAGTGCAAGTACTTCTTTCCTTTTCTATGTCCACGTTGCTATCTAAAACATTCTCTAAACTAATTAGTTAGCAATTAAACAAATCTTGAGATTCTTCTTTCTTCAGTCCAAGTTCTTCTTTCCTCTTCTATGTCCACGTTGCTATCTAAAACATTCTCTACTCTGATTAGTTAGCAATTAAACAAATCTTGAGATTCTTCTTTCTTCAGTCCAAGTTCTTCTTTCCTCTTCTATGCCCACGTTGCTATCTAAAACATTCTCTAAACTGATTAGCTAGCAATTAAACAAATCTTGAGATTCTTCTTTCTTGAGTCCAGGTTCTTCTTTCTTCTTCTATGTCCACGTTGCTATCTAAAACATTCTCTAAACTGATTAGTTAGCAATTAAACAAATCTTGAGATTCTTCTTTCTTCAGTCCAAGTTCTTCTTTCCTCTTCTATGTCCACGTTGCTATCTAAAACATTCTCTAAACTGATTAGTTAGCAATTAAACAAATCTTGAGATTCTTCTTTCTTCAGTCCAAGTTCTTCTTTCCTCTTCTATGTCCACGTTGCTATCTAAAACATTCTCTAAACAGATTAGTTAGCAATTAAACAAATCTTGAGATTCTTCTTTCTTCAGTCCAAGTTCTTCTTTCCTCTTCTATGCCCACGTTGCTATCTAAAACATTCTCCAAACTGATTAGTTAGCAATTAAACAAATCTTGAGATTCTTCTTTCTTCAGTCCAAGTTCTTCTTTCCTCTTCTATGTCCACGTTGCTATCTAAAACATTCTCTAAACTGATTAGTTAGCAATTAAACAAATCTTGAGATTCTTCTTTCTTCAGTCCAAGTTCTTCTTTCTTCTTCTATGTCCACGTTGCTATCTAAAACATTCTCCAAACTGATTAGTTAGCAATTAAACAAATCTTGAGATTCTTCTTTCTTCAGTCCAAGTTCTTCTTTCCTCTTCTATGTCCACGTTGCTATCTAAAACATTCTCTAAACTGATTAGTTAGCAATTAAACAAATCTTGAGATTCTTCTTTCTTCAGTCCAAGTTCTTCTTTCCTCTTCTATGTCCACGTTGCTATCTAAAACATTCTCTAAACAGATTAGTTAGCAATTAAACAAATCTTGAGATTCTTCTTTCTTCAGTCCAAGTTCTTCTTTCCTCTTCTATGTCCACGTTGCTATCTAAAACATTCTCCAAACTGATTAGTTAGCAATTAAACAAATCTTGAGATTCTTCTTTCTTCAGTCCAAGTTCTTCTTTCCTCTTCTATATCCACGTTGCTATCTAAAACATTCTCTAAACTGATTAGTTAGCAATTAAACATATCTTGAGATTCTTCTTTCTTCAGTCCAAGTTCTTCTTTCCTCTTCTATGTCCACGTTGCTATCTAAAACATTCTCTAAACTGATTAGTTAGCAATTAAACAAATCTTGAGATTCTTCTTTCTTCAGTCCAAGTTCTTCTTTCCTCTTCTATGTCCACGTTGCTATCTAAAACATTCTCTAAACAGATTAGTTAGCAATTAAACAAATCTTGAGATTCTTCTTTCTTCAGTCCAAGTTCTTCTTTCCTCTTCTATGTCCACGTTGCTATCTAAAACATTCTCCAAACTGATTAGTTAGCAATTAAACAAATCTTGAGATTCTTCTTTCTTCAGTCCAAGTTCTTCTTTCCTCTTCTATATCCACGTTGCTATCTAAAACATTCTCTAAACTGATTAGTTAGCAATTAAACATATCTTGAGATTCTTCTTTCTTCAGTCCAAGTTCTTCTTTCCTCTTCTATGTCCACGTTGCTATCTAAAACATTCTCTAAACTGATTAGTTAGCAATTAAACAAATCTTGAGATTCTTCTTTCTTCAGTCCAAGTTCTTCTTTCCTCTTCTATGTCCACGTTGCTATCTAAAACATTCTCTAAACTGATTAGTTAGCAATTAAACAAATCTTGAGATTCTTCTTTCTTCAGTCCAAGTTCTTCTTTCCTCTTCTATGTCCACGTTGCTATCTAAAACATTCTCTAAACAGATTAGTTAGCAATTAAACAAATCTTGAGATTCTTCTTTCTTCAGTCCAAGTTCTTCTTTCCTCTTCTATGTCCACGTTGCTATCTAAAACATTCTCCAAACTGATTAGTTAGCAATTAAACAAATCTTGAGATTCTTCTTTCTTCAGTCCAAGTTCTTCTTTCCTCTTCTATGCCCACGTTGCTATCTAAAACATTCTCTAAACTGATTAGTTAGCAATTAAACATATCTTGAGATTCTTCTTTCTTCAGTCCAAGTTCTTCTTTCCTCTTCTATGTCCACGTTGCTATCTAAAACATTCTCTAAACTGATTAGTTAGCAATTAAACAAATCTTGAGATTCTTCTTTCTTCAGTCCAAGTTCTTCTTTCTTCTTCTATGTCCACGTTGCTATCTAAAACATTCTCCAAACTGATTAGTTAGCAATTAAACAAATCTTGAGATTCTTCTTTCTTCAGTCCAAGTTCTTCTTTCCTCTTCTATGTCCACGTTGCTATCTAAAACATTCTCTAAACTGATTAGTTAGCAATTAAACAAATCTTGAGATTCTTCTTTCTTCAGTCCAAGTTCTTCTTTCCTCTTCTATGTCCACGTTGCTATCTAAAACATTCTCCAAACTGATTAGTTAGCAATTAAACAAATCTTGAGATTCTTCTTTCTTCAGTCCAAGTTCTTCTTTCCTCTTCTATGTCCACGTTGCTATCTAAAACATTCTCTAAACTGATTAGTTAGCAATTAAACAAATCTTGAGATTCTTCTTTCTTCAGTCCAAGTTCTTCTTTCTTCTTCTATGTCCACGTTGCTATCTAAAACATTCTCTAAACAGATTAGTTAGCAATTAAACAAATCTTGAGATTCTTCTTTCTTCAGTCCAAGTTCTTCTTTCCTCTTCTATGCCCACGTTGCTATCTAAAACATTCTCCAAACTGATTAGTTAGCAATTAAACAAATCTTGAGATTCTTCTTTCTTCAGTCCAAGTTCTTCTTTCCTCTTCTATGTCCACGTTGCTATCTAAAACATTCTCTAAACTGATTAGTTAGCAATTAAACAAATCTTGAGATTCTTCTTTCTTCAGTCCAAGTTCTTCTTTCTTCTTCTATGTCCACGTTGCTATCTAAAACATTCTCTAAACTGATTAGCTAGCAATTAAACAAATCTTGAGATTCTTCTTTCTTGAGTCCAGGTTCTTCTTTCTTCTTCTATGTCCACGTTGCTATCTAAAACATTCTCCAAACTGATTAGTTAGCAATTAAACAAATCTTGAGATTCTTCTTTCTTCAGTCCAAGTTCTTCTTTCCTCTTCTATGTCTGCGTCGTTATCTAAAACATTCTCTAAACTAATTAGTTAGCAATTAAACAAATCTTGAGATTCTTCTTTCTTGAGTCCAGGTTCTTCTTTCTTCTTCTATGTCCACGTTGCTATCTAAAACATTCTCTAAACTGATTAGTTAGCAATTAAACAAATCTTGAGATTCTTCTTTCTTCAGTCCAAGTTCTTCTTTCCTCTTCTATATCCACGTTGCTATCTAAAACATTCTCTAAACTGATTAGTTAGCAATTAAACATATCTTGAGATTCTTCTTTCTTCAGTCCACGTTCTTCTTTCCTCTTCTATGTCCACGTTGCTATCTAAAACATTCTCTAAACTGATTAGTTAGCAATTAAACAAATCTTGAGATTCTTCTTTCTTCAGTCCAAGTTCTTCTTTCCTCTTCTATGTCCACGTTGCTATCTAAAACATTCTCTAAACTGATTAGTTAGCAATTAAACAAATCTTGAGATTCTTCTTTCTTCAGTCCAAGTTCTTCTTTCCTCTTCTATGTCCACGTTGCTATCTAAAACATTCTCTAAACAGATTAGTTAGCAATTAAACAAATCTTGAGATTCTTCTTTCTTCAGTCCAAGTTCTTCTTTCCTCTTCTATGCCCACGTTGCTATCTAAAACATTCTCCAAACTGATTAGTTAGCAATTAAACAAATCTTGAGATTCTTCTTTCTTCAGTCCAAGTTCTTCTTTCCTCTTCTATGTCCACGTTGCTATCTAAAACATTCTCTAAACTGATTAGTTAGCAATTAAACAAATCTTGAGATTCTTCTTTCTTCAGTCCAAGTTCTTCTTTCTTCTTCTATGTCCACGTTGCTATCTAAAACATTCTCTAAACTGATTAGTTAGCAATTAAACAAATCTTGAGATTCTTCTTTCTTCAGTCCAAGTTCTTCTTTCCTCTTCTATGCCCACGTTGCTATCTAAAACATTCTCTAAACTGATTAGCTAGCAATTAAACAAATCTTGAGATTCTTCTTTCCTGAGTCCAGGTTCTTCTTTCTTCTTCTATGTCCGCGTTGCTATCTAAAACATTCTCTAAACTGATTAGCTAGCAATTAAACAAATCTTGAGATTCTTCTTTCTTGAGTCCAGGTTCTTCTTTCTTCTTCTATGTCCACGTTGCTATCTAAAACATTCTCCAAACTGATTAGTTAGCAATTAAACAAATCTTGAGATTCTTCTTTCTTCAGTCCAAGTTCTTCTTTCCTCTTCTATGTCTGCGTCGTTATCTAAAACATTCTCTAAACTAATTAGTTAGCAATTAAACAAATCTTGAGATTCTTCTTTCTTGAGTCCAGGTTCTTCTTTCTTCTTCTATGTCCACGTTGCTATCTAAAACATTCTCTAAACTGATTAGTTAGCAATTAAACAAATCTTGAGATTCTTCTTTCTTGAGTCCAGGTTCTTCTTTCTTCTTCTATGTCCACGTTGCTATCTAAAACATTCTCTAAACTGATTAGTTAGCAATTAAACAAATCTTGAGATTCTTCTTTCTTCAGTCCAAGTTCTTCTTTCCTCTTCTATATCCACGTTGCTATCTAAAACATTCTCTAAACTGATTAGTTAGCAATTAAACATATCTTGAGATTCTTCTTTCTTCAGTCCAAGTTCTTCTTTCCTCTCCTATGTCCACGTTGCTATCTAAAACATTCTCTAAACTGATTAGTTAGCAATTAAACAAATCTTGAGATTCTTCTTTCTTCAGTCCAAGTTCTTCTTTCCTCTTCTATGTCCACGTTGCTATCTAAAACATTCTCTAAACAGATTAGTTAGCAATTAAACAAATCTTGAGATTCTTCTTTCTTCAGTCCAAGTTCTTCTTTCCTCTTCTATGCCCACGTTGCTATCTAAAACATTCTCCAAACTGATTAGTTAGCAATTAAACAAATCTTGAGATTCTTCTTTCTTCAGTCCAAGTTCTTCTTTCCTCTTCTATGTCCACGTTGCTATCTAAAACATTCTCTAAACTGATTAGTTAGCAATTAAACAAATCTTGAGATTCTTCTTTCTTCAGTCCAAGTTCTTCTTTCTTCTTCTATGTCCACGTTGCTATCTAAAACATTCTCTAAACTGATTAGTTAGCAATTAAACAAATCTTGAGATTCTTCTTTCTTCAGTCCAAGTTCTTCTTTCCTCTTCTATGTCCACGTTGCTATCTAAAACATTCTCTAAACTGATTAGCTAGCAATTAAACAAATCTTGAGATTCTTCTTTCTTGAGTCCAGGTTCTTCTTTTTTCTTCTATGTCCACGTTGCTATCTAAAACATTCTCTAAACTGATTAGTTAGCAATTAAACAAATCTTGAGATTCTTCTTTCTTCAGTCCAAGTTCTTCTTTCTTCTTCTATGTCCACGTTGCTATCTAAAACATTCTCTAAACTGATTAGTTAGCAATTAAACAAATCTTGAGATTCTTCTTTCTTCAGTCCAAGTTCTTCTTTCCTCTTCTATGTCCACGTTGCTATCTAAAACATTCTCTAAACTGATTAGCTAGCAATTAAACAAATCTTGAGATTCTTCTTTCCTGAGTCCAGGTTCTTCTTTCTTCTTCTATGTCCACGTTGCTATCTAAAACATTCTCTAAACTGATTAGCTAGCAATTAAACAAATCTTGAGATTCTTCTTTCTTGAGTCCAGGTTCTTCTTTCTTCTTCTATGTCTGCGTCGTTATCTAAAACATTCTCCAAACTGATTAGTTAGCAATTAAACAAATCTTGAGATTCTTCTTTCTTCAGTCCAAGTTCTTCTTTCCTCTTCTATGTCCACGTTGCTATCTAAAACATTCTCTAAACTGATTAGCTAGCAATTAAACAAATCTTGAGATTCTTCTTTCTTGAGTCCAGGTTCTTCTTTCTTCTTCTATGTCCACGTTGCTATCTAAAACATTCTCTAAACTGATTAGTTAGCAATTAAACAAATTTTGAGATTCTTCTTTCTTCAGTCCAAGTTCTTCTTTCTTCTTCTATGTCCACGTTGCTATCTAAAACATTCTCTAAACTGATTAGTAATTAATTAAAAAAATCTTCGGATTCTTCTTTCCTCAGTCCAAGTTCTTCTTTCTTCTTCCTAAACCTTCGTTGCTATCTGAAACATTCTCTAAACTGATTAGTAATTAATTAAAAAAATCTTCGGATTCTTCTTTCTTCAGTCCAAGTTCTTCTTTCTTCTTCCTAGACCTTCGTTGCTATCTGAAACATTCTCTAAATTGATTAGTAATTAATTAAACAAATCTTCAGCCTATACTTTCTTCAGTGTATTAATCCCATGGCAGTCTCTGAAACATTATCTCTATTGATTAGTATTTGTTTATAAAAAAAACTACTACCGTAATGAAATTCCCTTCTTATGTTAACAAATGAACCCACGATGATTCTGAAACACAAACTGACACAAATTTAGTAAAAATGCAAAAGACATTACATCTTACGTATTTTGAATCCTAAAATCCTTCGGAATTCTGTTTAAAATCTATAACAGAAACTTAGTCATGTGATTAGTACGCTGTAAAGGGAAGACTTATTAAACACGTAAACTTAAAAAAGGAAAGTGAAATGAAATGAATTGAAACATCGTCTCAGTACTAAGATGAAAGAAGAAAAAAATCACGGATTATTTAAATTACGTTTTATAAATATTAAATGCATGAAAAATATCCCGAAGTAGAAAAATATCCCGAAGTAAAAAGATATAGTTATAATCATATATATCACATTCAATATATTATGTATTTATTTAATTATTTTATCTCTTTTTCTGAGTATTCAAAATTCTTCAATTTTCACGAATTTTTTCTTGTTCTCAGTTGGAACATACATAAATGCAAATATCTGGAAATTCCCGGGCATTTAATGGAAAATTAGAACAATTACATTTTGTTGCAATATACTGTATTTATGATAGTTACTCAAAGCAACGATGTACTGTCATTTATTATATGATTAGGGAAAACGAACGATCGCGATTTTAAAAAAAAAATATATCTTTACCATCGATATGTGACTATCGAATTCCATTTATAATCTTAATATAATATTAACGCAAGCTTTTCGTATTTCATATAAATCAAAAACTAAACAGTCCCGCGATCAAACTTTGATTTAAGCGAAGTAGTTTTGAAAATTTATAAATATATCTACTATTTTCGCAAACTTGCAAAATTAGAAGCGAAAAGATCTCCCGAGAAATTTTGCAGCTCCAATAACGAAATTCGTCACTATTTTTAATAAAATTTAACGTGACTCTAATATTTATAAAAAAAAAGGAAACATCAAAATGTTCATAGAAATATATGTGTCAATAAAACCAAAAAATTGAATCTGTTGAATATTAATAATACTATGAAAAATATATGACTCTATCGCAACAAGTGAATGTATGTTTACTTTTCAGCAGTATTTCCATAACAAACCCCTGATAAAAAAGTATTCATAAGCCAGAAGGGCATATAATCCACTCATTTTAAGCAAACAACGCGAGAGTGGTGTATTCTTCATTTCGCAACTCTAATTTATTTAATATGGTACGAAAAATCTGCCGAGAGCAGCCCTGAAAAGGGCTGCTCGTTGATATTCGCAACTCTAATTAAAAAAGCAAACGCGTACACTCTTGTGTTTAATAATTCGCAACACTAACTCTACAAAATCTGTCGCAGTTTTCCGGACTACGACAAATAAACAAGCAGCTATTTTAGCTGCGGGGGACCATATAAAAATGGCCCAAAGGGGACCATACAAAAATGGTCCAAGGGGGACCATATAAAAATAGTCCAAGGGGGACCATATAAAAATGGTCCAAGGGGGGCCATATAAAAATGGTCCAAGGGGGACCATCAAATTGGTCCAGCAGGTCCCAGTCATATATTAGGGCATTTCATTAAGCGCAACTCTACTTTAAAACGCGATCAATCATTTTCGCAACACTAATTTAAGGACTTTAATTAATGTATGAAAAGTAAAAAAGCGCGATCAATCATTTTCGCAACGCTAATTGGACAGACTCTAATCTGTCTATAATGAAAAATAAATTATAAAAATCGCGTGTCATCCATAACGCAACACTAATAAAAATCTGAAACCTCAAATAGAACAAACTTTTTAAATACTATCAAAAAGCAAACACGATCAGTCTTTGGTCGCAACTCTAAAGCAAACGCGATGAGAATTGTTCGCAACACTAAACAAACGCGTCCAGAATTGTTCGCAACGCTAAGACAACCGCGAACAAAATCCTTCGCACCTCTACAGCTAACGTTACCTACACTCTTCATTTGCAAAACAAAAACTCAACGCGATCTGTATTTTTTCGCAACATTAAAGCAAACGCGATCGGTCATACGCGACACTAATTCAAAACGCGATATTGCCCAAGGCACTGGGTGATGAGTCACATGGTACAGTGACCATGGAAAAATGGACCAAAGGGGACCATCAAAATGGTCCAATGGGACCATCAAATAGGTCCAGCAGGTCCCAGTCATATTTGGGCATTTCATTAAACGCAACTCTAATTCAAAACGCGATCAATCGTTCCCGCAACACTAATTTAAGGACTTTAATTAATGTAAGAAAAATAGAAAAATCGCGATCAGTTATTTTCGCAACTCTAACTGGACAGACTCTAATCTGTCTACAATGAAAAATAAATTATAAAAATCGCGTGTCATCCATAACGCAACACTAATAAAAATCTGAAACCTCAAATAGAACAAACTTTTTAAATACTATCAAAAAGCAAACACGATCAGTCTTTGGTCGCAACTCTAAAGCAAACGCGATGAGAATTGTTCGCAACACTAAACAAACGCGATCAGACTCGTTCGCAACGCTAAGACAAACGCGATCTAAATTCTTCGCAACTCTACAGCTAACGTTACCTATAGTCTTCATTTGCAAAACACAAAGTCAACGCGATCTGTATTTTTTCGCAACGCTAAGACAAACGCGATCGGTCATACGCGACACTACTTCAAAACGCGATTTTGCCCAGGACACTGGGCGATGGGCCACATCATGCAATGGCCATAGAAACAAACTACTACTACTACAACTACAGGCGAGCATAGTGACAAAGTAGTAACCATATAATGACCATGCATCATTGAGAGCATCGGATACTCTCAAGGATGCACAATCATTCGTTGCAGCCCTCTTCGTGGCAGTTTGCCGGGCCTCTTCGGCTCTCAGCCTTTTCTTTCTTCGGGCTCCTGCCCCCTGAAACCTTAACGAAAAAGAAACTCGCGGAACTAGAGAGATGCTTTGTGGACGATCAACACGATCATGGAAGATCTCTGATCGTCGCACGTGCAAAAGCATCTCGTGCAAGAAAACGAGCGTTTCGAGCCTATCCTTCCGACCGCGTACGCGACTTAAAATTAAGTTCGAAGAGTTCACTCGAAAATCTGAGCGATTTGACCATGCTGGAGCATGTTCAAATCGCGGCAGATTCATCGTGAACACTTCGCCCCAGGTGCAGGTTTATCACGTGCGAAAAGGAGCCTACCCGAATCAGAGAATGTGATAACCTGCCCTGGCCCTACCTACTTACATCTAACTCACATACCAGAAAGAAGTTACCTACCTACCTAGCCCTATATTTAAAAATTGGCAAAACTCAATCGCACCAACACACATCGTTCCACGGTTCTCATTCATTAGCTCGGGTGCAAGAGCCTAACCTAGGGAGAACGTCACGCGGGACGTTCTCCGACACCCGAGCTTGTGCAACAACATTCACACTCTAAGAAATGTACGTACCATTTTACTGAAATCGACTGGCAAGTGTAGTGACCATTTATATTTATAGAAGTTTTGTGTAAATAGTCAATTTAATTATTCATAGAAATTTAGTATAAATAATAAATTGTGTTATTCATAAAAATTTCTTATTAAGTGAGAATAAAAATACATGGCGCTTACAAGAAATGACGCGTTTCGTCTGATATTTGTTTACCGAGTCAGTATAAATGTTGTAATTAATAATGTTATAGTGTGTATAGATTAGAATAAAGGAAATAGATTCTTTAAAGCCACATAAATCTCACAGCCTAACCACACACACACATGTGAGACTTACGTGGTGCATGATACACTAACGCTTGCCAATCGCTTGAAAATTCGATTAAATCTTATGAACTAAGTCATCGTACCCATTGCCTTCACCCACCCAAGTAGCACCTGGGCACGTGAGTGGGATTAGGCAATGGACACGGAATCATATATCTGAAAATCCTGAACTAAAAATGATGATTAGTAAATAAGAGATCTAAGCGGACTAATAATCATTCATTTAATTTATGTATGAAAAGTGACTCGACTTTAATTTATGTAAAATATTTACTGAGAAAAATGACTTGATTGTTGAAAAATTTATATGAAAAATTGACAGACTTTATATGCAAAGTGACTCGACTATTGAAAAATTTATATGAAAAATTGAAAGACTCTAAGCAAAGTGACTCGACCATTGAAAAATTTATATGCAAAAGTGACTCTATGCAATAAAAATATTTAATCTGAAAATTGAATAAAATTTACTTTACACAAAAAATCCTCGGGCGTCTCGATATCAAAGTAAATTTCGTAAGATGCAAAAATAGCTCAAACTTCTTACTTTGATAACGAAATCTACCCGTCGCGAAGCGTCCTTCTTGTACATGTATTTCAATAGTGAAACGCAAAATATTGAATGCAAACGGAAAAGAATATAGAAAACACGACAAGTATCTTTATCTCGATACCGTTCACGTGACTCTAATTTGTTTCAAAGAAACTGCAAAAGTCAAAATAGTGAAGTCGAGGGATACTCGACTTCACCACTAAATACTAGTTAATTATCGAATACAATTCGATACTTAATTCGTATCATAGAAAATATTCATTTGATAAACTCTACTATCTCATTTGATAAACATTCATTTCGATATAGTCTCGCGAATCAAATTCGATTTAAAGACGCGACGTACAAGAAGACCCTATCCTGCTCTAATAAATAAAATACAGTCGTTGGGTTACTACCACGAGCATGATCTAATATCGCTACTCGCGGTCACTATGCTCGCCAAAAACTACTATACAACCAGTCTCCGTGCCGATTTTCGGACCATTCGTCCTACGACATGATGGAGACTGGAGGAATAAAAACAAAACATCATGCGACTCACCGGAGAAGAAATGACTACCCTGCTGCCGAAGTCATCAGGCCGACCGGATGGTAGTCCTGAACAGAAAAGGAGCAGAAAACATTACGCTTTGCTTTTTAAAGTTTCAATGATGTTCATAGAGAAGTAGACAATTATTTTGATGCTTACATTCCTCTCCGCTGAAGATCGCCCGAAGCCCATCGCATCCTCTCAGGTGTCAGGGTGGTCGCCAGGGTCGTCCTGAACAGAAAAGGAACAAAGAATTTGTAGTTAATCGGAACACACGACAATGTATTTTGTGAAATCGTCTATGATATCGATACTTACATCGATCTCTCCAGGAGGTCGCCCGAACTCCTCTTCAGGGACGCACTGACTCTACTCTCGCGATTAAAAATAAATTATTGATACGAAGCAACACTGACTCTACTCTCGCGCGACTCTGATGTGTAATCAAAAAATTATTTGGAGTCACTTGGCTCCACTTAGAAAAAAAAACTGAAAAGTTGAACGAGGCAAACACTGACTCTACGACCGCATTGCGCGCGGTCACAAAATTTGCTGAAAATAAGGGGGTGGGGTACAAAGAAAAAACAACGAAATATTCTTCTTCTTTCTTATCTAACGTTCGTTAAGGAAATACTGCCTTTTATCAACTATTAATACATACGATACTCAGTCTCTCTTATTATGGAGACGTATTCATTATTTAAAAATGAAAATATGAATGAATAAATTGTAATAAATTATATTTAAAAATATCATAGTGAAGATTTTCGTTATCAGAGCTGCAAGCCTGATAATATTCTATTTAGCGAAACTCGAACCCGATTTATAAATTTTCAAATCTGCTTGCAAAAGTCAAAGTTTGCCAACTAATTACAATTTGAGTATTCTTTAAACGTGAAGTTAATATGTTAAATCAAGCTCGCATTAAAAAGTAATTATAAATGAAGATCGACTGTCCCATACAGATTGTAAAGATATACAAATTATTTAAATACAATTGAAAGTGAACACGAAATCGCGAACGCGTTGCAGCAAGTTGCAAGTGATTTAATTTTCCAGTAAACGCAAACACTATTGTAAACAATCTCATGAAACTTCGACACGATTGTAATGAAAATTGAAATTGATAAAGAAAAATTTCGTTCCGATTGAAGAATTTCACGACGTTTAAATACTACTTTGCATTATTAGAAATATTGAACACAAAACTCGAGTTCGTTTTTTCTCGTTTAACCTTAGTACTGGATAAGAATGATATGTCATGTTTACAACTAATGAAAGTTAAAGAACAATAAATAGAAAATATGTAGATATTATTACCTTATTGTTGCGAACAATTAAACGTTACCAATTTGATGAGAAGCTTCGTTTGAAGTGGCATTGTTTCGAATATCCTGCTCCAGATGTCTTGTCATTTGCAGCTCCATCTTCGTTGGAAGTGTCGCTCGAAGTCTGCAACAGAAGGGAAATTCAAATTTAGAGCATACATGTTACAAGAACGCAATAATGTTACAATTAAACAATCATATCAATCGAAAGTACTAATCAAAGAATAATTGAACTGGGAATTACTTTATTCAAAAGGATTGTAATTTAGTTAGATTAGTGGAAAGACCGAAGTTATGTTAATGTAGGAACTATCGATTAACCATTTAGCATGGTAGTCAATTTTTAGTTAACGATAAATAAGAATGAAATATTATTATAAATGTTATAATGTTTGATTAGAATATGTGACAAAGCGTTATAGTTTAGTCCGAGAGAACGAAAAGTAAATTAGATGTATACGCGAAAACAGTTGAATCGCATTCGGTATATCGAATTAATAAACGACAAACAGAACCGGAATATTATTAAAAATAATTAAAATAAGTTAAAATTTATTTCGAAATTGTTTAAATGTAATTAAAACGAATGAATAAATTAAAAAAAGAATTAATCAATAAGTATACCGGGTTAAGCTATTAAAACCGATGCTCAATGCGAGATATCGAATTAATGAATCGCCAACAGAACCGGAATATTATCAATAATTATTAAAATAAGTTGAAATTTATTTCGAAATTGTTTAAATGTAATTAAAACGAATGAACAAATTAATAAAAGAATTAATCAATAAGTGTACCGGCTTAAGCTATTAAAACCGATGCTCAATGCCAGATATCGAATTAATGAACCGCCAACAGAACCGGAATATTATTAATAATTATTCAAATAAGTTGAAATTTATTTCGAAATTGTTTAAATGTAATTAAAACGAATGAATAAATTAAAAAAAGAATTAATCAATAAGTGTACCGGGTTAATCTATTACAATCGATGCTCAATGCGAGATATCGAATTAATGAACCACGGACAGAACCAGAATATTATTAATAATTATTCAAATAACTTGAAATTTATTTCGAAATTGTTTAAATGTAATTAAAACGAATGAACAAATTAATAAAAGAATTAATCAATAAGTGTACCGGCTTAAGCTATGAAAACCGATGCTCAATGCGAGATATCGAATTAATGAACCGCCAAGAGAACCGGAATATTATTAAAAATAATTAAAACAAGTTAAAATTTATTTCGAAATTGTTTAAACGTAATTAAAACAAATGAATAAATTAAAAGAAGAATTAACCAATAAGTGTACCGGGTTAAGCTATTAGAACCGATGCTCAATGCGAGATATCGAATTAATGAACCACGGACAAACGCGCGTAAAATTATTAAAAATTATTAAAATAAATTAAAATTTGTTTAAAATTAATCCAAAATATCATGAACGAATTAATAAATCAACGTAGCAAGTGTACCAGGTTATGCCACGAAAACCGTTGGTTAACGTCACGGAATATCGAATTAATTAATAATAAATAAATGTGAATTAATAAGTAATTACACGTTAATGATATTAAACGAAGGCAGCAGTAGATAAGAAACGCGGTAATTTATGATTAGTACACGATTAGATGATGATTAAATGTGAACGCGTACGTTTATGCGAGAGAGCTGTCAACACGTGTAACCACTTCGGCGGCACAGAGTCAAATGACGCTCCCGCGGAGACTCGGCGCACGCGAAATGCGCGGCGCGAGGAGTGGGGCTCGCGCCTCATTGGTCCGCGCTCGACCCACTCCACTTTCCGCAACAAGTGTCGCGCGCTGTTTTCGACTTTCGCGGTTCATCGGACAATTTCGGGAATGCTCGACTGAAAATTTTGACAATGCAACAGTCCTCTAACGTTTTCTGTCGTCCACGTGCGTTTCAACGTGTTTTCCGCTCTTATTGACCAGGTTACTCAATCATCACCTTTTGCAATATAATACGATGAACTATCATTGATTTTAATAACAGTACAGTTTTATTCCCTGTTCATCAGTTCGATATATCGAATCTAGTCTAGATGTTATCGTCTACTCTTTCGGTACTCATACAATTTCATTCTGTTCGACTGAATTTCAATATTTTGCTATATAATATGATCAACTATTACTGATTTTAATAATAGTTACAATTTTATTTGTTCTTCAGTAGTTCGATATATCGAATCTGGTCCACGTGTTCGAGTGCTTCTTGCCGGTACATACATAATTTCATTTCATTCTTTTCGACTAAATTTCAATGTTTTCAAATATTATCTGCATATATTATACATTTTCGCGATGTTCGAGGGACTAAATATTCCCGACTAATTATCAATAGTTTATATTAAGGCCTACATATTTGTTACTAACATTTTCTTCATTTTTATAACTGTGTTATTCAATTAAATGGTAGAGTTAGTCTAAAATTTTGAAGAATATAAGATTAAAAATTAGTTAATATTTAGACTGGTATTTTTTCTAAATTAATACTTCAAATTTGTATACCTTTTCTCCAATTTAAGTGGATTTGGATGCGACCTGCCATGGAATTTATAATTCTTATCACAGCAAGCGCTACAATCTGTTTTTGTATTCTGTTGGTAACGTCGTGAGTGACACGAAAATGGTAATGGGGCTCTAGAGCCCCACGAATTCGTGCCGAAAAAATACATTGCATGATTGATCTATCCTTATATCTCGTCTGTGCTTGCACCCTCGAGCTGTATGACACAAAACTGTAGTGAATGAGTAGTCTATTCCATACCTCATCGGTGGTGTAAATTAAAATGGTGCAGCAACCCCCGAAAACCAAGAATTTAAAATATATGCACTCTAATGTGGAGGATTCCGACTGCGATCGGACTAATGGGATGAATGTTGAGTTACTGGCGCCTAGGGGGCGCCACGAACCATGCCGTGGACTATCATACAGAAACATACACTTAATACATTGGAAAGGGTAAAATTATGATAAAGACACATACACATTTGTACTCTAACATCCATTAAAAGAGTTAAGGATAAGTATCCGACTTTTACGCATTTATGCCTGTCAAACAAAGTTAAAGAACATAATAAAAAAGTTCTTGAGACCTTTTACCTTCCGTTTCACCTCCATTCTTCCACTTCCTGTCCCATACAGAATTGTGTCACTAGGTATATTAAAGTTAAACAATCAGTATCCAAATTACAATCGTAGATACATAAATAGTACCGATGCATACTGAAAATATAATAATAATTTTAACAATTTCCAACGTACTCCCCTGTTCATGCATTCAAGTCTACTGCAAGGCGCTACTTTTGCTTCTAAATGCAATCATAATAAAACTATCAAAATTATCTCAAATTTGAATCTACAGGGAATTGCCTCGATTTCATTCATCGCAAATGCGAATCCAGCGAGAGTCGAAGGTCATCGATTCCGCCTGCGATAAGATCGAAAGTCCAACAGGTGGACGCCTCGATTCCATCGCTAATTCGACAATTATCGCGCGCGCGCGTCCTTGACGCTACAACATCCTTGCACTCCGCTTTTTTTTCCTCGATCCATAAATAAGCGAGTTACGCAGCTGCAACGAGTCCGGGTTCTCCATGACGACACGATTCCTTCAGATGTTAACGCGTGTGCGAAACACTTGTCGACAGCTCGTGTTTTTCAATCAACCACTTTTTGCACACCTCGTCTGAATCGTCATTTTCCTGCGGTTCCACCCCATTTTCAGTCTTTGAGAGCTGTTGACGTATACATGCGCTCAGAGTGAGATGTTTGCTTTAAATATTGCATTTTAAAAATGCAATATAGGCCTCTGGACTGACAAATGCTTTCAATTACATCATGCAATTAAAAAATTCGGGTTTAACTTCACTAATTATTAATAGTTTCGAAGATATTCGTGTGGAAAGATTAGAAAAATGGAATAACTTGTACACATTCTCGAAAAATAGCTCAATATATGCGAACGGCCATTATAGTGGCTTCCAGAACTGCTCGTGAGTTTAGAATAATATAAGACGATGCAGAGGTAAGTTGGAATATAAAAATGTATAATAAATGAGCGAAGAAGGTGATACGAATAAATCGAATCCTTTGTTTCGGAATAAAATCGCCGGGATATCTCGGAATCTTATCGACAGTGTCCCTCCATGCTTTTTCGCCGTGTTCGCCACATTCCTGTCCGTGTTTACGGTTTATCGATATCGCTTATTAAACACTCGCCTCGTCCACACCATTATCTCATCGTTCCTCCTTCTCCGACTTCGCTATTAATTTTTGCTTTTGTCTTTGTTGCGAGCAGCCACATCTGTGATCACATACTTCTATTTGCCTCCCTATTCTTCGTGTTGATTCCTTTTATTGCATTCTACGCCACAAACGCGGTCTTTCGCGCGTGGAGAGCTTGCACAGACGCAAGCTTGCTTTGGAACACACGTGGCTCCTTTTTTCACAATCTTGGACAATATATTAATTTAAAACTTCTTCCCATGGGTCTTCATGGGAGTACTAGAGATTAGATACCCTTTTTCTATCATATGAATGTTATTAATGGATGAAATTTATTTAGATTAAGAGGAGGATTTTGTGTTGATTAATTGTGACATGTGTAAATAGCCAACACTCTATGTTTCGGTCTAGAAAACATCCCTATTGGACTAGGAGGATTTTAACAGCCAACTGATGGGGTGCAAATTTTTATAAGTTTCTAATGGAACAGTGTTTGCAATACTTTCCGACATAAAATGTACTGGTGCAGTTTCCTGCCTGTATTTCTTAAATTTAGTTTTTGTGCCCAATGAAGAGGACCAAACTCAGACCTATTTTCTGCTAATTTAAAGGGTTAAGAGGAAGAAGTGACATTGGTGTCATCTGGGTCCCTATAATAGCATTTTCAGAATCATTTTTACCGGACAGTCCTTCGATCATCGGACCAATTCATCCTAGTCCTCACCTTTCACCCTTCCACCCAATTTAATCCATCAGTTCCCTTTGTTTCCTCGTCAAACACAAAACGTTTCAAACCAACCGGTGCCCATTCTTTCTTATTAAAACCATCGACCACTCTCATGGTGTCCCCTTTCTTGCCTTACGATCGTCTCTGTTCAGCCTGAGGGAACTGTCCTCTGCTGGATCAATGTTCCTCTCTCCTTACTCTCTAACTGCTAGAGCCTAATCAGACTGCATACAGTCTCTATGTACTCTACAGTCTCCAAGCACACTATATACTATTTTCATGTAAAACCTATGTTGCAGTGCTCCTTACTACTATGAACTACTCAAAGTGTATGCAGTTTCTATTGTGTAGAGCCTATCTGATAAAGTCTACCCACGTTCTATGTTCTCCCTATGTACGCTATATTCTCCTCTTATAGTCTCTATAGTGTATAGTCTATAGTATCTATAGTCTATAGTCTATAGTGTCTATAGTTTATAGTCTATAGTCTATAGTGTCTATAGTTTATAGTCTATATTCTATAGTGTCTATAGTTTATAGTCTATATGTCTCTATAGTCTATAGTTTATAGTCTATATGTCTCTATAGTCTATATTTTATAGTCTATATGTCTCTATAGTCTATAGTTTATAGTCTATATGTCTCTATAGTCTATAGTTTCTAGTCTATATGTCTCTATAGTCTATAGTTTGTAGTCTATATGTCTCTATAGTCTATAGTTTATAGTCTATATGTCTCTATAGTCTATAGTTTATAGTCTATAGTCTATAGTTTCTATAATATATCGGCATATAGACTGCATGCCTCTTAACTGCCATCATTTAGTCTGTACGCAGTCTCTACCACATGGCCCCCATCTGATAGAGGCTACCCAAAGTGTATACAGTCTTTACGTACGTTGTATAGTCCCATGTACACTATATTTGCAATCATCATGCACAATTTCGACTGCATGCCTCCCTATTGCTATCACTTACTCGCAATCAGACTCTATGCAGTCTCTACTAAATGAACCCTGACAGGTAGAGGCTACGTAGACTGTATACAGTCTCTGTACACACTCTGTAGTCTCCATACACATTACATAGAATCTCTATGTACACGGTGTAACGTTTCCAATCAAGTGATGCTCATCCTATCTTATTAAAACCATCGTCCCCTCTCCTAGAGCCCCCTCCCCAGCCTTACGATCCTCTCTGTTCAACCTGAGGGATCTGTCCTCTGCTGGATCAGCGTTCCCTCTCTCCTCGCTCGACTGACATTCTCCTTTCAGCTCGTTGGTTCGGACTGGCACTCGCGTGTCCATCGGTTTCGTGTCCCTTCGGTCGTTTTGCCGCCAGTCAGCTCGGTATCGCATTATGCTACGGTCACAACGGTGTCCGTCGCTGCATCCTGCTTTCCGTCGGTGCAGGCTACCTGGGATCGGTGCAACGTGACCCATTGGCATGCGTCCTCGAGGCCTGGAAAATGGGGAAAACCGCCAGCAAGCTGAAATCACGGAGGAGCCAGAGTCAGTGTCATTTCCTCTATTCTCTTTTTACTTTCTTCACGGTTCCTTGGATCGATTGGAGACTATAGGGAGATACTGTTCGATTTTCCCCTTTTGCCTATTCATAGTTTAGCCCAGTGTCCTGAGTAGGTTCGAGGAGGCCTTCATTCGTAAGTTTCTTTAGTTTTGAAAGGCTTTCATAGGTTGACAGGAGAGTATAGATATATCTAGGTGCAATTTTGCCTGTCTCTCTGTAGCCTATTTTCATCATCCTGATGTCCCATATTGTTGTCAGGGAGCCCCCATTTGCCTACTTTCTCTAACAGGCCAATAGACGAATACAGCAAACTCCCTACTAATTTTTCCACTTCCCTATTGTCTATTCGTAATCTTTCCTCATTCCACTGTACCGTGATAATTGGAAATTGCATAGACAAATTACGTGAGCTACAATTATTGCAACTTCTTTCAATGTACCGTGCATCAATTTTTTCCTAACTCCTTTGGAGTTCGTGAAAAATTGCTAAATCTCGCCCTCTTCGATATTTAATTATTCAAAAAATGGCTCGTTTTATTCATCGAAAATCTCTGTGGTACTCTGAGGTTTCTATAAGGAAGTGTTGTGACTGGTTTGTGACTGGTTAGTGATTATTAATTTCAATGGAGAGGTGAAAGGAGAATGATGAGTCTGAGGGACTCCCTGAACACGTGCTGGATGACTTGCTCTCGCCTCCACGTCGGTCAGATGATTCTCTTGCAGAAATCGGAGCAGGGCCACGTGTTTTTCTACGAAACGGTGAGACAGTCCGATTTATTCCCCCCGCGAGCAGTGAACAATATAAGAATTGAAAAGACATTCCAGTTGTTGACGTAACAATCAATCATACGTTGCAACGCAGCGGGAACCGGCGCATCAAAATATTTTAAATCGAAACGAAACACAGGAATCGCATCGTCCTCGCCTCAGTGTGAAAGATAAAATGAGCACGATTTTGTTTAATTTCTTGCGCAAACCACTGACGAAATAAATGGCTTGGAGCACATTTTGCGTCTGTTTGTCAAACAGTCGAGAGGAGATAATGATAATTTACCTGGCGACGAAATGTTTATCGTGGAACGAACGCCCACGTTACCGCCAGCCACGTGTAGAATCGCGTTCCGTTTCAAAATCGAAAACTCGCAAGGAGTATGTTAAACGTGGGATGTAGGTCGCACGGTAGTTCCTTCTCACGTGAACAGCCGCTGATAAAAGAGCCACATCCACGTAGACAGAAAAAAATATTAAAAATCACTGTCGAAAATAAAGTTTTTTTATCGGAAATGGTAACTGGACTCCGTCAGCCGCGTACGAGTATACCGGGTGTCCCGTAATAAATAATAAAAGCGAACAACAGGTGACTCTATATGAATAAACAAATGAGAAGTGTAGAATAAATTTACCTCCACCCTTCATTATTGATTTTGAAAATGTGTCAAGTATTCGTGCAATTTCTTCAGGATACGTGAACTTCTCTGTAATTAAGTATTCTCAAGGTCATAATTTGGTATTTTGTTTTCTCAATACCAATTGTTATTTATGTAGTTAGTTAAAAAATGGTTTAATTGTTAAATTGAAAAGCAGAATTTTTAAAAATGATAGAATTGTTCAAGAGGTGGAAGAAGGCCGCTAAAAATAGTAACACCTCGATAATTAAAAATAACTATGATTGTCACCTGACTCACGCTTGAAGTTACCTTAGAAACCGACAACACTTTTGTAGTGACTTAATACATTTTCGTTTTGTTTCTCCACGTAGAATTACCTTCCAATCGCTATATGTCACTTTGGGACGCCCTGTATATACAGAATACAATTGAAATTCCTGTCACGAGGTAAACGCGCATACAATTACGCGGCCGCGGAGGAAACAAGGGAATCACAACTCACGTCTCGCGCACGTGAATAAAAAAAATTTTTGTCTTTTCAGAAAGCTGCGTAAAAGTACTCTTCGATACGAAAAAAAATTTAATTTGCATCGAACAAGTCGGAGGCACCTCGACCACCAAATGACGCCTCTAATTTCCTACTCGATGTATGAGCAAACGTGGTATAATAAATATTTTTATTCGAGGAACAACCTTTTACAATTTTTGTTTGTGTTCAGAAATAGGTCCAGCCCTCGAATTATCCTCCATATTTAAAATATTATATTTTCTTATCAATCTGTAGTAGAAAGAGGAGTGCATGCAATAAAAATTACCTGTAATATAATTTTCATAAAAATGTCCGTGTCAAAATAAAAAAGATTGCTAATTGTCCAGCAACGTTCTAACCATAAATGCGTCATATTATTACATACTGTCACGTAATATTGTATAATGCAGGCGTGGTGGAAATTTCTTAATTAAAAAGAATGTGGCTCGCGTAAATATTATCGATCATTGTCCAACAGGGATTATCTATTGGAGCAGAGATTAATTTATCGAATGATCGGTGAAAATATTCGTAGCACGATGTGGGGTCGTGCGATCTGCGCCCGACCACGGGAATGGCGCCTATCGCGGCTTTTTTCGGTCGATACTGCCTCTCCAAACGTTGCATAGTTATCTCTGTAAACGGCGAGCTTATCAGCCAGTTGCCAGGTATTATGTTCGTGGAACGAGCGATGCGAAAAAGCACACCTGCACTCCACTCCACTCCGGCTGTTCGAATGCGACCGTCGCTTTCAGTGGCCAATCTTTTGCATTCAAAAGATCTGAGGATCCTTTCGTCCTTCGAGAGGTCTCATCCACTACTTGAAAGTGTCCTTTCTCTTCTTTCTTTCATAAAAATTGCTCTTCTATCTGGCTGCTCTTAGAATTTTCCAGGTACTCCGAAAAATGTTCACAAAGGACACTAGTTGCGCTAACTTCAAGGATGTACCTGGTCTTAGGTAATGTGTTAGTGTCACGGTGAAAGTTTCAATCAAAGTTTCTAGACTGCGAGGATGAATTTGAGTATCAGGACAGAGAGACTGATGTTAGTATCCTGAAAACAGAGCGGAACGGTGTATGAAGATGCGAGGAACACGTTAGGGACACTTTTGTGTCATAGGGGGAATGCACACGGTCAGGTGATCAGAGAACAATGAACGTTTTTCTTCGTTGAAAATCATAGTCGAGACCGTTTAACTCTTTTAGTATAGCAAGCTATAGCCACGATGTTTGAATACAATAAGTAACTACAGTCAGACGTCGTGAAACTATCTTCAGATGTCAACCCACTCAAGTTGGCTCTAGCAGTGTGGGTAGGCTCTGACAGTAAGAGTCAAGCTGTATAAAGTTTCTCTATAGATTGACAGTCTCTATATATGCTATATAGCACTCTATAATTCCTATATACACTATATAAATTGTATATAGTCACTGCTATATAAGCTCTGGTAGAGCAGGAAGTCTGAACTGCTCAGACAATTACTTGTAGAGCCTACCCACGTTGTATACAGCCTCTATCAACATTGTATAGTCTCCAGGTATGCCATAGAATCTGCATACAGTCTCCACTGCATGTGTCCTTCCAGAAACAGCCTGACCTCGTTGTCTACTATTCAAACTCCTACTGGTAGAGACTACGCACGCTATACACAGCCTCTATCTGCATTGCATAGTCTCTATATAGAGTATAATACACTATATAGTCTCTAGATATACTACACAACCGCATATAGTCCCTACACGCAGTCGTGACTGCATGGGCCCATCTTGGAAGAGCCTAATCTCACTGTATACAGTCTCCACTGCATAGACTCTACAAACCACATACATATGGTCCCTATACACAGTCCTCTCTGCATGGACCCACATTGGAACACCCTAATCTCGCTGTATACAGTCTCCTCTGCATAGACACTTACTGGCAGAACCTGCACACGTTGTATACTCTCTGTAGATACAGTGTACAGTCTTCATATGCACTGTATGCAATCCCTATGTACAGCATCCACTGCGTGGACTTTGAGTATCAGAACCTACCACGAGCCTAAAGAATTTCCCCGGAGGAAACTGCTCGGCCGTCGGCCTGAAAAATGGCCAGGATTCAGGGGGAACGAAGGGGCGTTCGAATCCGCGACTGGAAAGGCCTGGAGAACAGGTTTATATCTGTGCGCGCGCGAGCGAACCGAATCGAAGCGAAAGTGAGCACTTCAGTTTCTGGTCAACTGTTCGAAGGATCCGCACGTGGCCCGTCCTTAAAACGTTCGAACAAAGGATACATAGTGACCGGGCGGAGAAGAAAGGTGGAAACGTCGTTGGAAAGTCCATGGTGGTCCTGAATGGGAATACTCGGGAGTCCCCGTGAATGGCTCGTTGACCAGGTCGTTATGCGGTAACTAGCGTGGTCGGCTGCACCTGCAACCGCATTTCACCTGAGCCTGAATGATGCAGTGCTTTCGAGTGGATTTTCTGTGACCGACAAATCGTGCTAGCGGTTATCCCCCGATCGTGATACCCAGCTGAAGGATTGTCTCTCGCGGAATGTAGATGTGGAATTATTTTTTGGAGCAACCTATCGTTGGGGACTTTGGAATGGACGTAAAGGGAGTTAAGTGATAAATGAAGATGTCCCGTTTCGTATAGAGTTAGAAAACAAATTTCAGCAGTGTGCGAAGCCTGTGGCAAGAACTCTGTACATCATCTGATGCGATGATTGGGTGTTTACTTAAACCTGTATGTCCCTAAACAATAGAAGTCTGTAGACCACATGTTCTAATAGTTGGGTCTCCATCTATAACTGTAGGTCACTAAACAATACGTGCCTATACAATACATATTCTAATGACTACGTGTTCACCTTAAACAGTTTATTCCTAGACAACAGGAGTCTGTACACTACATCTGATGATTGGGTGACTATCTAAAATTGTATATCCCTAAACAATAGAGATCTCTACACCATATATTCTGATGATTGGGCGTCTATCTAAAACTGAATATCTCTAAACAATAGAAGTCTGTATACCACATATTCTAATGGCTAGGGGTCCTAGCAAATTATATTACCCTAGATCATAGGAGTCTGTACACTAAGTACTCTGATAATTGGGTGTCCCCCTAAATCTGTGAGTCCCTAAACAAGTCTCTACCCCATATGTTCTGACGATTGCGTTTCCACTGAAAACAGCAAATCTCTAAACATAGAAATCTGGACACCAGACATTCTACTGATTAGGTGTCCTCCTAAAACTATAGCTCTCTAGCTCATAAAAGTCTGCACACCGCATATCCTGAAGACTGCAAATCCCTTAACCACAGAAATCGGTGCCATTAAATTCAATCTAAGCCAAAGTTCCTGATGCCTGCTGATAACGAACTCTAGCATTAACATAACCTAAAAAAAGACATAAAATAGAAGAATTTCTATGCGTGGAAGCTTGTTGGAGCGAAACGGTGTCGAATGGCCGGTTTCGCTGAAACACGAAAGACAGCTGCGATAGAAGGGGGTCCAGAGATAAAATGCATCGAGTGCACCGTGATCGTTTGTGTGCACGGCGCTGATAAACGATGACGTTGGGGCATTCGCTCGCGATAGCAGATTGCCACGGGTTAAACGGTTTCGATCGAGCCGATCGACGACTGTCGCGACGGCGATTCGCTTCGTTGCAAACGGTGCACGTGTACAATATCGAATAGAAAACAATCGATCGGGACACCGAAGTGAGGTCGAGCTGTGACGCAATCGAGTCGACACGATTTGATCGTGAGTGAATGGTTCATCGATTGTGCGATGATCGCCGGCCAGAAGAAGGATCGCGCGCAGAAAACCGGTATGCGTGAGTATCGTCGAGAAATTGCAAATATCCAGGGTGTCGACAAGAGAACTGCAACGAAATTTTTTCTGCCGCTTCGTTAGGTCATTTAGGATGAAAAAGGTCGTATACATTGTTGCTCCTGGTCCACTAGTTTTTTAGTTATTTAACACTTCATATTTCCAGTCTCCAATCTCCAATCTCACGGACTCGATTATTTTAGAATAAATATTATTTTACAAATTTTATTGTAAATATTATTGAGAGCTGGGCGTAGGCCTCGAAAAAATTCCATCCATGTGTAGAAGTATGATTTAAGAGAGATATTAATTAGGGAACGTTAACATTCCTCAGGCATAACATGGAGCTTCCGGTTTCCATCAATGGGCACCCTGCAAAATTTAGGCGCCAGCGGCCGTCGTCGGAAGAGAAACGGTATACCCTCTTCAGCTTCCTGTAAGGATCTTCGACAGAAACGACATACGATCCACCTCCAACCGGAAGTGATTATTCCGAAGGAACCCTCCCTGATCGTGACGCCACCGACACCGGAAGATCTCACCGAGGAAAGTCGAAGGTAACCTCGAAACCATTGTACCATTGTTCTATAGACACTTAGCCCAAGGTGGTCAAGGTCACGTCCTTGTCTGCAATGGAACTTCATAAATAAAATTATGAATGATACAAGAATTCCACTTAGTTAAATTCTAAATGTTGTAATCATTTAAAAGAATTGGTTTTTAAATTTGTGATCTATAAATATTTATATTATTTAGTAAAATGGAGAGAAATAGACAAATTTTAAGACAACTGTATCACCAAAGTGGCTCTTAGCACAGCAGTAGACATTGGAGCCGATATATTGGCTATTAGCAGTTTAGCACTCCCCACTTTGCTATATCTCACTCATACTAATCATCAGAAGGATGCAAAGTCATATAAAAACTGAGAAGTCGATTTAGAGGCAGTAATGTGACCTTGAACCACTTGTAGACGTCTCTACAATACTTCAAAAGGGTCCACACGTCCATTTATCGATACTTGAACAGAATTCAGTCGAACAATTTAAATAACGATCCCTGTCGGAAGATTCAATACTGAATCGCAGTCAATCTCTCAAAGCATTGATCCAAATCGATTCTACGAACGCAGAAAACAAATTTAAAAGTTACTAAGCATATAAAATGGCTCGCGTTGGCAGCTTCCGCGTAGCGATAGTAGCAACGCAGATGCAAATTGCTTGGACGAGTGAGACAAAGTAGCCGAAGAGAATGAGAACTGAATGCAGGCCTCCTGGTAGGCCTCCTGGTTCGAAGGAGTTTTCCTGAAATTCTTCTGTTGTAACTTATGAATTAGACTGTCCGAGGGTACGTCAAGATACCGGTACGGGAACATAATGGAGCCGGCAGGTCCCGAACCGGTTTTCCTCGATCTTTGCCTTCAAAATGACGTTCACCCTTCGCCAGGCATCACGAAAAGAACCCGAGGGAACTATAAAACCGATACTTTGTACGGGTTTCGTAATCCTTTTGAAAATCTGTCCGACACATTTGATCCTTGTCTGACAATAGGTTAGGTTACAAGGTGGAATGCCCCTTGAATACCGCAACTGGTAATTTCTTTTGATTCTATTCTGATTATGTGAACCCTCTATTTTGAAAGTGGCGTGAGTCAGTCTTTCCGAAAGACGTGAGTCAACCCTTTGACTTACGATTTTTCTAATGGTCTCGAGCGATAGAGTTTAGGATTCAATTCTTGGAGTGTTCTGACGAATGAAAAATGCCTATCAGTATGTGCAATTTGATTTGAATCATCCTCTAAAAGTTAGAGATCCCATAGTACAAGTTTTTAATGAATTGATACTCGAAAGGGACTCTTAAGGTGATTGGACAAGTTGAGCTACATTGGGCACGGTCAGAGCAAAGATAGGGGACCGTCTTCAGTGGTTGGTCGTTGCTGTTGACATGTGCTGGTCTAGAATCCACCTAAATCTGCAGGGCACTCGCCTACATGACCAGAGCAGTCTCTGCTAGGTTACATGCAAAGATATGGGAGTATGCTGGACATCTGGACAATGCAAACTCCATATCTACAAGACCTTTAGGTATCTAGTCCTCAGAAATCCTCAAAGTTGTATTACTCTAGCACCGATACCCCAGGAGAAAACTGAGCAGAACCACTGCTACTGTAGCTCTGGTCCAGCAAACTTCTCCCTCTTTAAAACAAAGTTCTGCACTTTGCACACTCCACTCCACATCTACCAGACGTTTAGGTATTTAGTCCTCAGAGGTCCTCAAAGTTATATATCATTTCTCTCCACTCAAATTCATGTCTCTACCATAGACACCCCAAGAGACAGAGCTAACCAAAACCATTGTAGCCCTGATCCAGTGATTCTCTGCTTTGAATCCTCGCGAATCCAACGAACCTGAAGAAGAAATTGCATCCGTGTATTCGCAGGCAGCGAATACCTTAATATGCACGCTTGTACATATATTCCTGACTCGGTATCTTGTTCCCTTGTCCGATATAAAGGGAGATCCTGACATGAAAGCTCGCAAGGAAGATAAGGCACGCGGTTGGAACTTCTACGAAACAATTCCGAGCTCCATTCGAACGACATCGGAACCCTTTGCTATTTATAACACTGACGGCTCGCTGAAAATTGTTTTCGACTCCGCAGCTCCCGTCACCTTTGAACGTATTGTAATTTGCAACTGCGACTGTAAAACTCTAAATATAGCGCTGATTCGTTGATAAAGAGACACTGTGTAAGCAGAGAAGGGAGTGTGAGATAGGGAGGTGTTTGGACAAGTGTGCGTCAGGGGTAAATTAAAATCGGGGAAATAAGTCAAACAAAAATTGTAGGCATGTGTGCTCTAACTGCTGCACCGAATGGGTTTGATGAATCGGAATTTTCAAAATTTTAGAAGAAGCTCTAGCAAATTTACTGTGCTTTACAATGAACCTTCAGTTCTATGAGGCAGAAGATTGTTCTATGAAAAATCGGTTACTGTGTGCTACGAGCCAGTATAGTGGACCGAGCGCAGGTGTTTATTGAATGCTATAAACGGTTCTATTCGAATGAATAATTGAATCAGGGTATCTGGTTAGAATTTAATTCAAATTTAATAAAGAATAAAATTTATTAAAATAATTTAATAGTTGACGCTGCACGTGCCATGACGTCTCTACATCATTTTATTAAAAGCAAACGAAAATTTCGAATTGTACGGTCCTGTGAGAGCTTTGAAACGTGGATTCTACGATTTTGATACAATAATCTGAATATTATGCAAAGTATGATCAAAATCTATAACCTGGGGACTCCCCTCAGGTAGCCACCTATGGTGGAGTCAAGCAGTATCGACCGTTCAAGGTCGCTGAACAGTTCCCCTGCCACATCTGATCACTTAAATATAATCTCCCTATCAATTTTTAATGAATTCTGTAAGCTATTGAGCTGATTGATCAAATCAGCAACGACCTCAAAAATTAAAGATGCGGGGGTGCCTGCTGTAATTTGCGATCGTACCAGTGACCTTGAACGGCCAATATTCCGCGTCTGGGCTACAGTTGGAGCCGTGGGCACCACTTCCTGAACCATCGGGAGGAAGAGAAATGCACAGATGCGTTTTGTGCGTTCGCTGGACACTTATCGAGCGCTTTTGTTCGACGCAGGCGCAGGGCCCCCCAACGTGCAACCCCTCTTCTTCAAACAGATCAATAACCCCCGCTGCCGTATCGACTATAGGCCTAACGTCGCCCGATAACACCGAAAGCTCACCGAAACCCGAGCCTTCCTCTCGTGAATCGAAACAATCTCGAACGTCGTCGACGACGTTCACGATCGAATGTCAACTCGACGCTGAAAACCACTCGAGAACGGAGAAAACGCAGGCGTGGGTGAGAACGCGACGAGATCGTCGCAGTGACGTATGTACACGGTGTCTCCGAAAAAACGTTTCACAAACCTCAGCGCGAAAGGAAAGAGGATCATCCGAGCTCTGTCAGACTGTCAGGAAAATGAGCATTGGCTGAATAGAAAAATGAAACTCTCGTGGAATGGAGTTCGAACTCGTCCATTAGGTGGAAAATACTTTCCCTGGCCTAAGGCTACGGCGACGTATATACTCGGTGTCCCGAAAATATTTCACAAACCTCAATGTGAACACAGAAAATAATTATTAGAAGCTCGTCGAATTTTCTTCAACTTAATCGCTATTGTTTCCGTTGTATAGAAATACAATTTTTGTAGAATGGAGTTCAAAATCGAACTATAGGCAGACGAAAACTATTAGGTTAAGTCATAAATAATTTCCACTTTCCACAGTTATATAATAATTTATGTTACTTCTGCAGAATGTCTCAGTTTCAGAGCTGTTTGTGATATGAAACTAGGACGAGTTGCATAAATAAACTATTTGAGGTTTGATGAATAAAAAATCTATTATACGTCAGGAGTTATTTATGACTCAGCCCAATATGTTCCTTGGCTAGAGGCTACGGCTTAGGGACGTATGTACACGGTGTCCCTGAAAACGTTCCAGAAGCCTCAATAAAAGAATTCTAACCTCGACATAAACAGAAAAGAAAATGATCAAAACCTTCCTAAACTTTTTCAAATTAATCACTCTCATGCAAATGATAATTACTGAACGAAAATGGAGCTCAAGATCTTCCTATAAGTGAAAAATATTTTCTTTTACTAAAAACTGTGGCTTCTCGACGTACCTACACGGTGTCCTCGAAAACATTCCACAAATCTCAACATGACCGCCACAAATAATTATCAAAACCATCTCAAACTCTCTTCAAACGAATCTTCCTCATGGAGATGATTATTGACTGATCGTCCATCTAGAGAAAAACAGAAAAATAAAATTCTGTTAAAACAGAGCTCCAAATTGCCCCAATGGTGGAAGAAGACTGTTTTCTTTATCCAAAGGCAGTGGCCTCGCGACGGATTCGTCTTTCCGTGGATTCTATTAATACCCACCCCGGGGTGCACCCTTGGTACGTACGTCCCTGTTTTCTCGTGCGTTTCCACGCGCATAGTTCAGTGGGGTGCGCGCGCTCGGCCCGAGAGCCGTGTGGCCAAACCCTATCTGTTACTTTTCGCCCGATCGGGACGGGAAGAAATTTTCGAACGCGTGGTGAGACATTTCGGTTCGCGATATCGCGCGGGGGTGGTTCAACGGGGGACGAAATGTGAGGAATCGTGGTGAAAATTCGTTTTATCGACGCAGGTCGTCGGAGATAAAGGTGGAGGAGGAGGAGGAGGAGGAGGAGGAGGAGGAGGAGGCGGTGGACAGAAGGGAGGACCTGGACGCATGCCACCGTGAATCTCCGTCGAAAAGGGTTGACAGCAACGACTATTCGAATTTACCCATGGTGAGTGCACGACTTTGTTATAAACATTCATCCCTTGCACCCTGATTTTCACCCTTGATTAAATGTGGACTTCGGATGAACTGGTGTTTGATGTGTGGAGCGATAGCGTGGTCTTTTATTAAAGAGACTCCTTTTCAATTTGGGTTGGTCATTGTTTAAATACTGGGTTTTTTAAATTGTTTCATGTGTTGATTCTCAGGAGGGTGGACGGTGATCAACTCATCACGTATTATTTTATTTTCATGCGATAGTGGGAAATTTCTATTGTTTTCTTTTTTCTGTCCAAGTAGATACTAAGAATAGGATTGATAATAATAATAACAGTGATGCGTAAGTCTGTAATAGATTGTGGTGGAAATTTTATAGAAGACTGATGGTCAAGTAACTCTTAAAAGTAGTTTGTTTTTTTAATAAAAAGGAATTGGAAAATTGAATGTCGATAAAAACGACTGAATTTGAAGAGTTTTACAATTCTGACCATCAACTATCAACTTATCAAATAACAAATACGTGATCGAGTATAGAAATATTTTTTTGCTTTACAATTTATATCAAAATTCAATGTATTAGGTAGCATGACAAGAGGGGATGAAATAATGCTTAATAAAAAATAACTACTTTCGTTCAAATGTTCCTGAAATAAATACGTAAAAATTTATCTCACTCCCTACTTTTTCTTCTGAATTTCGAATAACTTTTATCTGAGTATAAATGGTCATTAGTTTGAATCGAAAGATGTTCAAATATTACGAAACTGAAATTAAGTAGTCTGAGTCCTCGCTCTCGAAGAAAGTGTAATTTTACAATAGAGATCAAAAACAGAAGTTTCTAGAATATGTTAAATGTTTTATACTAATCTAATGATGAATTATGTCGAGAATTTGTATATTTTGAAGAATATCAAGACGTTTCATCAAAGCGTTATCGATGAATATTATTTAAAGCACCCTGATAATTAAGATATCAACGAATTCACCCGGTGAAACGATGTATCGATTAAATAAGTCATGGCGGCGATAATTGGTTCGTTCATGCCATGGCTCTTGATCGTTCAGCTTTCACACGTGACACGCTAACTCACTGATAAGTCGTACACACGACCGCTTTGTTTGATCTCTTTATGGACCGAGTACTCAAGGCTGTTCTCGTTAAGCCAATTCCGTTGTCTCGCTGACTCGAGACGCTTCTTCACTGATTGGCATAACTATCTAACGCGTGAGACCTCGTAAGACAGCCATAGAACGTTTTCCTTGCATATTCACGCATTCGATTAAAATAGAGCAAAGAGGTTCTACAAAATACAAAATCTCCTCTACTAAAAATTATATAAAACAGCAATAAATTTTCCTGTATAAATTTCGATATTTCCATGCTTTAGTAAAATTCAGAAAGAAACAGGCAATTTTAGTATTCTACGAAATTAAAATTTCCAAACCTTTGTTTATCCATATTTCTACGTCTTATTATAATCGAGCAAAGAAGCTTGATGAAATAACAGTTGCAGAAAGCAGTAATAAAATTCGATGTTTCAGTGCTGAGAAAGAATCTGGAAGGACCGGGAAATTTTAATATTTAACGGAATTTAAATTCCAGTTAGCAGCTTGCATACATTTGAATAAAACGTTAATGTCAATGGATCGTTTGCAAGTCTAATTTCGAGGCCATCTCTCGAATCAGCTCGTTCGAGATTCTCATTCTCGGCTTGTCTAATTTAGGAGCCACCGGAGGAGTCGACGCGCAAACTTCTCGAGCGAGAACTTCGACTTCTGGATCCTCGAGATCTGAGATCGCACGCTTGGTACCACGGGAGCACCCTTCGGGGTGGTCGAAAGGGCGCTGAAGCGGAAGTACCAAACGACGGTGACTTCTTGGTTAGAGACTGTGCCTCGCAACCCGGAAACTATGTCCTCACCGTTCGATGGAAGGGTCAACCCCTTCACTTCGTTATCAACAGGGTATGTTTCGATCGCTGATTAAGCCACTCAGGCTTGATTTTATTCAATTTGGATTAAAACGATATTTATTAAATTGGAAGTCGGAAGTATTAAAGGAAACACAGACAATTAAAAAAAAAATTTCAGCAGCATTAAGTACAAAACAGGAATCTGGAAAAAATTAGAAATCTCTGAGAAGATTAATATTCACATATGTGTTCATTAAACGCTATATCTTTGTCGATGACGTTTCAATTTTAGTAGCTTTATTATTTAATAGAAAGATTCAACCTATTCCTTATATCAAAATTATTATATTATAAATAATGAAAAAAGCTTCTTCGTGTCGTAATCAAGGTCACACCTTTCACCCACGCACACAGGGTTTGCTCTAACTACCTTGCTATGTGCACTTTGTTAGAGACAAATCAAGTTTAAAGTCAGTTTTTGCGTTTATGATCAGTCAAACCTACCCTAGACTACTGGATGGCCCTTTAAGCACTGAAGACCCCAGTGTCTACTACAGTAGTCGTTTCAACAACAGTTATACCTTGCTTGGCGCTTTGCAATATCCATCAGTCCATGTAGTTATTACCATGAAGTAAATGAACCTAAAGAACTAATAAGAGGCCTTATAAACAGGTCGTCATCCAGCCAGAGACGGTGTACGAGAGGGCGCAGTACCAGTTCGAGGACGAGGCGTTCGACACGGTCGCCGACCTGATAACCTTCTACGTAGGCAGCGGTAGACCGATAAGCCAAGCCAGCGGAGCTCGAATCGTCACCCCGAAGCCAAGATCGGTCCCTCTGACCTGCGTTCCAGGGCCAACGAACAGTCAGCACTGTTCCAGTCCCTCCTCCTCATCCCTGTCGACCGGTTCTCCACCCCGTCTGCCTCGAAAACAGCAACGAAGCCACTCTCTAACCGCCCAGCATCATCCTGCGGACCAACACGACGGCCTGAAGACACCGAATCAACAGACACCGCCTCACGCACCGATTCAATCGAGCACCCTGCCGCGGGTACCACCCATTCAGCAACAGCCACCCTCGTGTTCCTTGTCCCTGGGTCGTCAGAAGATCACCAGGGTGATCTCTGACCCGGCCCTCCAGCAGCAACAGCAGCCAGCCCATCAGCCACCCAGTTTGAATCATCAGAACTCCCACGGAACGGCTCCCCCCAAGCCACCGAGGGTACCCTACGCTGGGAACCATCATCATTCGCACCACCACCACCCCCATCATCATCATCACCATCAGGGGTACCAGGCCTCCGGTAGCGACAGCGGCAACGGGTCAGGCGACAGTGAGTTCGAGACGAACAACTCTGGAGGCACCAGCAATCCATCCTCTTCGGTTCCTATCAAAGGAGTGGTGATCAGAAGCCACTACAACACTAGCAATGACGGTACCAACGGGAACAGTGGCAACGAGTACGAGTTGTCCACCGAAGAACAGCTTGTGGTGGCTGCACCGTCTCTGGAGATCACCACAGCGTTGGACATAGAAGGATTCAACACTCTTTTGCTGCCTTCTGGGGATCACAGGCCTTTAGACCCCACGGCCTTGAGAGGAGTGTCTGGAATGTTGCACGACTCGGCCCCCAGGGTCTTAGCTTCCCACCTGACGAAGATAGACCTCGAACTGGCTCTCCAGCCGGGCTCTGGGAACAGAAACGGCCTGAGCGGTATCGAGTTAGCTACTTTGCCTCACGGTAGACAGGCTAGGATAGACCTGATCGAGAGATCGGAGTGTCTGAAGCTTCTGGTCGCTGTCACGGTGCTGGCTGGGGCCACAGCGATCGAGAGGGCCGCCACCATCAGCAAGTGGATCAAAGTGGCCATAGACACGAAGACTGCCCTGGGGAACTTGTACGGGTTCTGTGGTGTCATGCTGGGACTTTGTCTACCGCAGATTCAGAGGCTGGCCAACACGTGGCACCTGTTGAGACAGAAGCACACCGATGAAGCTTTCAGCTTCGAGGCAAAGCTCAGGCCCACTCTCAGAGCCATGAACGAGTGCACGAATCCTCAGGCGCCCAACACGACGCTGCCACACCTGCTGCCTGTTGCTCTGTTGGGGGAACGGGGGCCTGAAGACGTTCTAGGTGCGTTCAGAAGATTTCGAACGAACCTACAGTTCTATGAAATTTAACAAACCTCTCACATCGCTTTCCTTTCTTCCTTTTAGGGACAGTAGCTCCTTCCGGACTGGCTGCAGCGATCTTGTCCCCATGGGAGAACTCTGCGCCGGATTGCGGACTGTCGATAGTCTGGTCTCACTTGGAATCGGCTCGAAAGATGGCCGAAAACTTGACGTTGTTCCGTCGAAACGCGGAGATCGTTCTGGAGGGCTCGAGGAGCGACGAGCTGCTGTCGGATGCCTTTCGAACGGAGTTCCACATAAAATTCCTATGGGGCAGTCGTGGGGCCACCGTGGCGCCGGAGGAGCGACACTTGAAGTTCACGCAGGTGCTAGACGCCATGTTCGACAAGTGTTCGTCCAGCGAAGTGACGGCCTAAAGCACTGAACGAACTATTATTTTCTGTAATGTCTCGAGCCCTGATCGTTGTCAGGGACACGGTGCTCAGACCTCGTGGAAAATCGAGAAGTATTGTTTGGAAGAGAATGAAGGGACCCGAAGAACACTTACTTTTCACTTACTTCACGCCAGACCGGGGCAAAAGTCAATCTGAATGGCAAGTAATAATTAACACGTTCCGTGCCACAGTGAGAAATTCCATAACTGGTCGGACGCGTGAAAATAAATTTCTATAAATGCATAACGTTAAAAACACAAACATTGAATCGTCTTATGACATACCATTCATTTGGTACTATTATTGTGGCGTTCATTTTAATTGGTATATAAAGAATGTTACCATTTATTTAGAATAATCGAATTTGGCGCGTGGGGCGCATACGACCCACGCGGCACGGAACGTGTTAAATTCGTTTAAATTCGTTGCGTGCGGTTGAAATTAATTTTCGAAATGAATCTCGAATCTTGTAAGTCAGAATTTAGAATTATTTACGGAATAGCAGTGTTAATTGATAATTAGATTCTGATTAACTCCAACTGATTTAGTTGCAGCTGAATCCAATCGGCTTTTTCATGTTAATTTCATAAACAATGCCCTGCTCTGGTTTACGTGCTCCTGTACATTACGGTTATGTAATTATGTAATTAGACGAGTGTAATTAATTGTAATTCCTACGGATAAGCGTTTTCTTTGGTAAGGCTTCGCGATCGATTGCGATGAATGTATATTTAGTCAACCATGAAAGAAGTTTCGATTTGAATCGATTTAATTCGATTAGCGGGCAGCGTTGATTTTTCTCCGGAGGCTATACGCTTTTATACGAATGTTTTTCTATCGGACCGTAGCTCGTAAGGAAAAAGCCGGCGAACGGGACTTTTTCAAGCACGATTTTTAAAACACTCGACGAAAATTTACCAAAATATTCTATGAATCGTATCGATAATTCATAAATACTTCCTCTTAAAATAACAGAATTTGAAACTCATAAACAAGTATGTATTTCTTCGTTTATGTGTTATAAAAGGCAAATAGTCTGGCACGAAGTATACAGGTAGCAGGATACGCTAACAAGATTTTATCGAATGTTTTAAAAATATTCTGAACAAACAACGTGAACCATGAGACCGTGTTAGGTCGCGGTCTCGTTCGCGGTCGAGGAACAATCAAAATAATTCAACTAAATAGCATTAACGTGACTGGAACGTATAATCGAAAAACGTAACGATCCCTGAAAAACTATCGAACGACCTATCGCATTATTAACGACCCGCATTTACTGGCGCGCGACGATCCGTCGCGATATAATAATCAAATCGAGTTTAACTATCGACTTCGTACTGCCATGTACTTAACTATAACGGATCCTATAATTATATTCGACCGATAATACGTTGTAAATGTTGTTCACGTTTGTTCACACTTAATAATAATACGAGAATGAAAATCAACGTCTCGCGTGTAACTTTCTTTATTAGTCTACCCCACGTTAAACTGAATTAATTCTTTGCAATAAATGTTCAGTGCATACTTTGAAACTTTCTTCTGAAAACAATCGTAGATTGCAAAACAAATATAACACGTTTGGCGCGAAATAATCAATGAGAAACACAACTGCGCTGCCTGGCGGCACGTTGCAGTTTACTATAATACGATACGACGTAGAGTGCTACGATAGTACGGTCAGGTGAATGAATCAACTAGATCGTATAAATGAATTCAAAACCAGACAAGTGGCGCTATATCAGACAGGACACGGAATTGACCAGGGATGTTCCAAGTGGCGCCTTCTCAGCCAGAAGGCCTGAACACAGACGAGATATACAGTAGAATAGACCATTCATCTAATGTATGTATTTTTGTGTCACGCGGATTTGGGGCTCTAAAGCCCCATTACAAATTTCTAGCTCAGAGTCCAGTGATTCGAAATCGATGGGAGTCACCTATCGTAAGTAGAATTTCATGCTGAACACACTGGTTTTTATTAGAATGACGTATCACTGTTCGTTTCGCCAAAAACTCAAAAGTTTTGAAAGGCTGCGTCAGACCAGTCTGGCCGGCCGCGGCCGATCGAGATCTATCGATTAGGAATTTCTAGCTCGGAGACCAATGATTCTAAATTGATAAGGGTAACCTATCTTATGCAGAATTTCATGCTGAACACGCTGATTTTTGTTAGAATGACGTATCACTGTTCGTTTCGCCAAAAACTCAAAAGTTTTGAAAGGCTGCGTCAGACCAGTCTGGCCGGCCGCGGCCGATCGAGATCTATCGATTAGGAATTTCTAGCTCGGAGACCAATGATTCTAAATTGATAAGGGTAACCTATCTTATGCAGAATTTCATGCTGAACACGCTGATTTTTGTTAGAATGACGTATCACTGTTCGTTTCGCCAAAAACTCAAAAGTTTTGAAAGGCTGCGTCAGACCAGTCTGGCCGGCCGCGGCCGATCGAGATCTATCGATTAGGAATTTCTAGCTCGGAGACCAATGATTCTAAATTGATAAGGGTAACCTATCTTATGCAGAATTTCATGCTGAACACGCTGATTTTTGTTAGAATGAACTATCTCTTTCCGTTCCGCCAAAAATTAAAAAGTTTTGAAAGGCTGCGTCAGACCAGTCTGGCCGGCCGCGGCCGATCGAGATCTATCGATTAAGAATTTCTAGCTCGGAGACCAATGATTCTAAATTGATAAGAGTAACCTATCTTATGCAGAATTTCATGCCGAACACGGTGATTTTTGTTAGAATGAACTATCTCTTTCCGTTCCGCCAAAAATTAAAAAGTTTTGAAAGGCTGCGTCAGACCGGTCTGATCTAGGTCTATCGATTAAGAATTTCTAGCTCGGAGACCAGTGATTCAAAATTGATAAGAGTCATCTATCTTGCGCAGAATTTCATGCCGAACACGCTGGTTTTTGTTAGAATGGCGTATCTCTTTTCGTTTCGCCAAAAACTCAAAAAATGTCTATTTCATACCTCGTCCGTGGTCTCAACTTTTTAGCGGAATTCCAAGTGCCGCCATCTCTTAGAAATGTCGTCAAGTTAATAGCCAAACAGTAGCGCCATCTCTGCAAAAAGGGCTGAACCTTATAGTGCAATTCGAAGCGCCTCGAGAATTACGTCGTTGTTTAGTTCCGGATCCAGGCAGCAGATGGCGTGGGTGACGATTTTGTTCACTAGCGCCATCTGCTGTCGGGATTCGGAACTAAACAACGATGTATTTCTCGAGGCGCTTCGAATTGCACTATAAGGTTCAGCCCTTTTTGCAGAGATGGCGCTACTGTTTGGCTATTAACTTCACGGCATTTATCAGAGATGGCGCCACTTTGCGCGCTCATTTGAAAATTGTTACAAAGTCCATTGCGATATTATTTATTACAATATTATGGGTATTATTTACATTGCTACAAACTTACCGATTGTTTTTATTTGTTTTGCTTTATTGTTGTAAACAGGTAGTAAGCAATAAATTATATTAAAAAAAAACGATATTATAATCGTATATGTCGTTATAAATTATTATTTAAAGATTAGTTTAATTGTAAACGTAGCCGTTAATTAATATAATTAATTCCAATTTAATAATCAACCATCGACAGGTATTTATTTTTCTTTCAACAAATAGAAACTCGCGGAAGTGTTACGTGAGCCCACGCTGATTAGTATTTACCAAGTTTGTCAATAAACTCGGTTATCGAAATAGACTTTGACCATTACCCAGCATAACTTGAAAAATGGAAACATATAAGCATGGTATACCGTTTTAAACCGAACCATTAATTCTTATCTTAACGGGGACAGTAAAATTTGCATACTTCCTATAATTGCGTTTCGCTTGAATTAATCTAATCGTCGTACTCAGTAATTATAATACGAGGATGTTGTCGTTGCTCGTCATGTTCATGCAGTTGATAAAAAAATAGATCATTTCATTCATCTTTTTCGCGGACAACATTTGGCTACGTGAATTTGTACGTTCGTAGTATTGCAGTACTATAGATAAGTATGAACACGAAAATCGATATCGTCGTGTAACGCTTCGTTGATAATCAGTGTCGCCACCTAATAGAGAATATCGATCAAAGTATGAATGATACATGCGAAATCATAGTGTTTGAACATAGTGATGTTGAAGAGATGATTGCGTTGTGAAATTCTTATTTGTCTCGTGCTATTCCCAAGTCATCATTCGGTGTGTCACCGCCGAAGAGTCAGATTGCACGTGCTACATATGTTTCAAAGTGAACAGGAAAAAGTCACTTCATGTATACTTGAATCTTTCAATTAAATTGAGACATGACGCCTCTCACGAATATTCCTGTAATATCAAGATTATCTAATACAGTTATTCGTATCCTAGGATGCAATCCAGGACCCATGACACTTCAAGGTACGAATACATACCTTGTCGGCACAGGCAGGAGGTAAGAAACTTCAGATTTATGCTTCCTCTGACTTGGAACAATATTTAGAGTAATGAGACTTACCATTCTGTTTATAGACGTATATTAATCGATGCTGGGGACGCCAAAACTAGCAAAGAATACACAAAACTATTAGGCAAAGTGTTGGAACAACAGAAGGCTACGATAGAGCATTTGATAGTCACTCATTGGCACATCGATCACATAGGTGGAGTTAATTCTGTGCAAAATATGCTGAAGGCAATGACTGGACTTAAAAGTACAGTATGGAAACTACGTAGAGCTCCAGAGGACACAGATATAAGTAAAGTGGAACATGCAACTCTATGGCACCCATTAAAGGATAAACAGATACTGGAAGTACAAGGTGCCAAACTCCGAATAGAACACACTCCTGGGCACTCTAGTGATCATGCTTGTCTTTTCATGGAGAATGAGAACATATTATTTAGTGGAGATTGCATTCTTGGGGAAAGAACTGCAGTATTCGAGAACTTACTCGATTATATGTCTTCTTTGCATAAAATTTTGGCACTGAAATGTGAAGTAATTTATCCTGGACACGGACCAGTAATAACAGATCCAGAACCTAGTATTATTTATTATATTCAGAACAGACTGAAAAGAGAAGCTGATATATTAGGTATCCTGCGGGAAAATTCTAAAGAGACTACAATGTCTGAAATGGATATTGTGAAGCACATGTATACGGTAATAATTATTACTCAGGTTAAAATATGTGTTAGGTATATAAGATGCTAAGTATAAGCTATGTTACTTTTAGAATACTGATAAAATTTTCTGGGAAGCAGCAGCCTACAATGTGGAGCACCATCTAGACAAGTTACTTAAAGAAGGCAGAGTAAAAGGCGAAAAAGGAAAATGGCAAATTACATGAAGTGATTGAAGTTAGCACATGAATTAGTTTAAATATCTGTAAATCTTGCACATATCAAATGAATCACGCACAATTCACCGTTGTTTGATTGTTTATTACTGTCTAATACTAACTCCATACCCATATTGACCAAATTATTGAGAAAGCAATGCTGTGAAACATTTACTTAGCTTACAGGAGTAAAATGATAACACATGTTCAGGAATTTTCTTTCTCAATGTTTAGGCTCACAATGCTACAGATGTGCGTACAGTGTACGGTACATATTACAAACAATTTTACAAAGTACATTCCACATAGTACAAATGATCTGTTTACTCTCGATTGATACAGCATTCACGATGCTGCTACTTTTTTTTAACGGCCCTTCAAAACACGTGAAACGCGAATAGATGTTCGATATAAAATATATATATATATACTTTGCTACAAAGACATATCACGACAATAAATGTTTCAATATTTTCATTATAAAATCTGTCTCCTACTAGATTATGTTGGCGAGTATTCGTACACGCGGTACATAGCACCCCTTATTTTGAACAAAAGGGAAAACCCCCCGATGTAACTCGATGTTACAATATATATATATATATATATATATATATACTCAGTTATATTTTTAATAAGCTCACTTGATCATCTGCTTCTCTCTTTGGGTAAACGTAAAAAATATATATATATTTATATATGCACATATATTTATCTATCTATCTATATATATATTTCATATATATATATATATAAATCTCAATGATATATACTTCTATATTAATTATTCTTCGTACTGACATATATAATATAATCTCTCTGTCGTTTCGCATTTATCTATTAGTCATATCGATAACATCATCAACGCAATCACATAATTATTCTGTTAATCGTATTAACTATCAACAAAAAATTCATTTATTAAACAACATACGAAATATATTATACTTAGAAATATATAATAGAAACGACGTCAAACAACAAGATGATCCATTTGTTAGAATGAAATCAAGTCAAAAAAAGAGACGTATATCAATGATCCGCAGGATGCTACTTTAAGGTACTACGAAACGTAACTTTTTTTTTTGCTACACTCAATTCTGTGTGCTCCACTTAGAATTGAGTGGGGTCAGTACATTGTCGATTATTAGGGATTATACACATTAACACGCGGGTCGCATTTTCACGACGCTACATTCTTGTTTCCTTCTTTTTTTTTTTTCAACGAGAAAGACCGGTTCAAGGTACTTCACGATAGGGGGAAAAGGCACCTGGATGCGCAAGAGACGTTAATAGAGATAAATAAAATGAATTATCACATTCGACAACTCGTAGAAAAAGGAAGAGTAAAGAAGATCCTAATTGTCGCGCTCTCGTGCGCCCGTCTTACTTAACGCTAATAGATTAATAGTTGTTTTTTTTGCAATCGTTACAAAGGTGGTGCAAACTTCGTCCATTTTTTTTTTCTTCATCATACAAAAGCGGATTTCGATTCTATCACATACAAAGTCTGAAACGACAATGTGGCACAGATATATATTTATATAGAACTCACGCCGAGCCAAGAGTAGATATCATACTCAACTGGCTGGAATTAATTATACTCATACTGTACAATGAGTACCTTCAATACAATTGCAATCTTAACGGACAAGAATACGGCAGTACTACATAAGAAAACCGCTTTGCGGGTCGAAACAGCTGGGATTTATGTAGCTCAACAGATCATGCTCTGACATGGACGTAAGCTCCTGAGGCAACATGCCGTCCTCCTGTTTCCTAACCGTCGACCCAGCCGCGTTGGTAGCCGCATTCGATATAGGTGGATTTACGTTCTGTCTGTTAGGTGTCACGGGTAAGGCAACCGGTGGCGACTTACTCGTGACTTGTTCAACAATGTTACTCTGGCCGGAAGGGGATTTAGGCAAAATACCTTCCATAGCACTGTTCATTAACTGCGCACTTTGGGTGGCCACGCTGTTCAATATGTTCTTCGTTGCGATGATAGCGTGAGCGGTGGTCGTTGTAATAGGTCGGTTGTTAATAATATCCTGAGTGGCGTTAGTAATTACACTGTTTATCGCTTGTTCTGCAGCGGTGGTTAGCCTTTGTTGCGAGGGTTCCTGCGCTGCTCCACTCGCTAGAGCAGAGCTGGCCTCCGCAACAAAGCCTGCAGGTTGGTTCAGCATCGAACCAATATCCTGTTGCACTGCCTGTTGCATCGCTTGAGCAGCCTGCGCCTGCTGCACCGCTTGCTGAACCGCCTGAACCTGTTGCACCACTTCCTGAGTCGCCTGCTGCACAGCTTGCTGGACCACTTCCTGGGTAGCTTGCTGTACGGCTTGCTGCACCGCTGGCACCGCTTGAACCTGCTGTACCGCCTGCACCTGTTGCACAGCCTGCTGAACAACCTGTGCGTGCTGCACCACTTGCTGAACGACTTGCTGCTGCGCCTGCTGCACAGCCTGCACTGCCTGCTGTTGCGCCTGTGCGACAACTTGCTCCACTTGCTGCTGTGCCTGCGCGACGACCTGCTCCACTTGCTGGACTTGCTGCTGCATCGCTACTACGTCTGGCTGAATAAGACCTTGAATTTGCGGAATGTGATCAGCCGCGGTTGACATAGTCTCGTTCGTGACTTGTAACTGATTATGGGATGATACGGTAACGTTGGAATTCGACGTACCGGTCGCAGTTACTGGTGGCTCCTGCATCGTTGGCAGAAGGGCAGCGTTGATGGTCGTGAGTAAACTGTCACCGGAGGCCTGTTCCTGAACCCCCGACGCGGGAGGTGAAACGGTCGTTCCTCCATTTCCTGAGTGAGGTGGACCTGTCTGGGGTGGCACGAACGTTTCGAGAAGCATAGTCTTTAGAGGTATGGGCGGGCTAGTTCTAGTCTGTTGGGGACTCGATATCGTTTCGTGATCGTTGACCGCGGAAACGTGACTCATCATCGTGGTGCTATTAGGATTCACGGTACGCAGCGGCGACACCATCTGATGAGATTCCGCGGCGGAATTAACAAGAGCATCCAGCTTTGCAGCTTGAGTGGCGGAGGTTAACATGTTGGAAGGCTGCCCTTGCGATGGTTGTCGTCCGGTGGTGATAATAGAAGCTCGTTGCTGCATGGTACCTACGAAACCGTTCTCTTGAGTCTCAGCCTCTTTGACATTGGATTCGATATGGTTAAGGTATTTTTCCACGCTATGGCCGCTCTGGGCGGGTAGCGGTTGTCCGTTAGATGACGAAGTGAAGTTCGACAGAGCGCCGAACTCCGATTGGTGATGTTTCATACGTAGATCAACGACACCGCCAGCTGGAAGACTTCCGTTAGGACTGCCTTCTGCTGGTAACATTGGGTTAGTGTCTTTGTTGATATGGTGAGGACTTAGGACTTTGACTTGAGACGGTTCGTGCATACCTCCGTAGGTGTTCTGATGCGACGACACCATCGACATAGAATGCTGATTCCTCATCAGATCGACAACTCCTAGGAGATTGACTGCTTCCTGCACAGGCGAACCATTCGCTGTTACGGGCACGGATCTGATCATACTAGCCTGCGATGGCTCCCTCGAGTTCTCGTTCACGAGTTGCTGCAACGGACTGGTTCCAGACGAACCGTTCGCTGTCGGCGTCGGTATGCTTTGCATGCTGTTCTCGCTATTTTCGTCTAGGACTTCCGTCTTCAAATTATCTGGTAGAATCAATTGAAGATTCGAGGATGATCTGCGATTTAGAAGTGGATTCGCTACCAATGCTGGCGGCGGCATCATCACGTCAGGCGATGAATTTTGGCAATTAGGACTCTGAGCAGCCCACATCATAACTGGCGTTACCTGAGGAGACGCCGTCACTGGTGGTGGGCTCGGGTCGCTCTTAAGAGCTTCCGTCGTTTGGGATGCTGGTTGTTGCGGCTGCATTGACGTCAAGAAATTCGGCGTTCCTGCTGCTGCTTGAGTTATCAGAGCTGAAACATCATGACCTCGTATATACGTGTAACAATTACGCCGTACCTTTCATTTATCGCATCCCCTTCTTTTCACTGTTCTCAGAGATAGAAGTTCACTTACTGTTGGGAGATACACCTGTGGTTAGTGATACCGCTGCAGAAGACGTTGCGTGAGCCGCCTCACCGTTCGTCGTTGCAAGTGGAGGAGTTATGGGTTCGACTTTACCCACCGAAGGCTCTGGTGGAGTCGACGCAGCGGTGTAAAGGAACGTGTGGGGTTCGCTAGTCTTTCCAGAAGATACCGCGAACAATTTCACGCTAACCGTTTCCGAGGGGGCCAGATCTTGTCGTCTGTATGCGGGTACAACGCATACCAGATGGGTCTGTTGCAGGAACTCCTTGTCAGGCAACACAGCGCATTCCCAGTGCGGTTCTAAGCTACTCGACAGATCCTCGCTGTCTAATTGAAACACTACACGAGTATCTTTCAGAAAGTTCTTCCCGAGGATAAAAAGCTCCAATCCGCCGGTACAGGGGCAGGACGTGAGCGACTTCTTGCAGATCTCCGGTATACCCGGCGGTTGAGCTAAAAAAATAAATACAATTATAGCAACCATCCTTCGGGCTAATGTTGATCGTTAGATAGTAATACTTACTGCAAACTATAGGTTGAGAACAAACTTGCAACGTTTCCGTGGTACCGTCGGGGTGGTTCAGGGTCGTACGGAAGACCATGCGACAACGGGTTGACTTTTTCTTGCTACGACCTTGAAGAACGCCAGCTTCTTGCGGAAATCTGTGCTCCACGTCCACGTTCCGTTCTTTCAGGATACCAACGCAGTCGCAGGTGACCATCATGTCCTTTGTAGGGTCCATGTCTACCTCGATAACAATAGTGCCATCGAGTTTACGCTCGATGCACGGCGTTGAGTTTTTGCCGCTAACTCGGCAGGCTTGGTAAAACATATGGGGCGCGACACGACCGAGGTCCGTGCCGATAAAAACCTGAAGGGTTGCCGGTTTGTCATAACCGACTAGGCGTACAATAGGAAATCCATTTCCCGTACGATCCTTCACCGCTCCTCTGGAGCCTTCTGTTTGGTAACGAGCCCGATGTTGCTGCTCGGGCTGACAGATAATTTGCAATTGCACTTTTCCATCCGCGGAAGCACTACCTGCACATCCAAAAATAGAACTACATTAATTTTTTATTTGCCTGTCTATACATGGTGTTTTATAAATGCACGTTATTACATTGAGGGTTGAATCGATGCATTGAAGTAATTAAAAAATATTATTGAAAAGGGGTTCTCGACAAAAGAAAAAATGCTTCTGCGTTTCAACGAATCCCGTCTGACCTACATCAGACATTGCGCTTGATATCGACAGAGAAATATCAATGATTCACTGGAACCGGATTGAGACGGTTTCTAAACGATGAAGATAACGTATCACCGTGGAGTAAAAGTCGTGAGGTGAAAAATTTTGCCGGAAACAGATTCGTCGATAGTTTGTCGGCCGATCGTGAGGCGAACGAAAATATCAAGCCGGGAGTGCCGAAGGTTATCAGTTTGCATCATTCCAGAAGGAGCCAGTAACATCTACCGTTTCGCGATCCGAGTGCAAACAAGCGTGCCATCCGCTACAAACCACTCGAGACGCCGTCAAACAAACGTAACCGTCGCTCTGTCAAAATGTTACAATAATACGCTCGATAATGCGCTTATCTACAACCAAATTTGCCTGTAAATTCACGTTAAAGTTCAACTAAATCTCGAGAGACGCGTTATCTGGCTGTGACCTCGCGGCCGGCACATATCTCTACCGAAAACGTACAATATCAGGGCAATAAATTCTGAACCCGTCCACGAATGATCCTGAAGAAATCGATAAACCCAGTTTTTCGTCGTTCGGATCAAATCAACCGGTTAACATTACATGCCTGTGGGTCCTGTTGCATGGTCTATTCAGTCACTGATATAAAATTGAAACTAAACGTACCGCTGTCATATTATACAGAGCCAATTTCTCGCAGACTAAAATTAGACCTCCACAGACAAAGTAACAGGACCACAAATGAACAAAATGCTCATTAACGGTGAACAAGGGGGCGCAGACAATCTGTTCACACGTACATAGTTGCGAGGTAAGAGTGATGGGGCCTTGATGGGCCGTTGGTGGCCTCTTCGAGAGCACACCGATTCCTGGACGCGATCTGGAAACTTCGACCACTCTTCCAGCTGTTCCGTTCCCGGTTCTTCCACCGGAAATCGTGGCTAATCCTATACCGTTCGCCGTGCTCCTGCTGGCTGTCTTGCTCTCGGTAGTGGTGGCGTGTGCAACCTCGGGGAAGGCAAAGTTGGCGTCCTCCGATTCGAGCTTGATGTCCATTTTCCTCCTCTTCGAGTCCTCCTCGCCGGCGCCGTTCCAAGCCTGTTGAGCAACGACAGATTGATAGAGCCGTGTGTGTGTGTGTGTGTGTGCGCGTGTCTGTGCCTGTGTGCACAGTTCTCGGCTTAATTTAACGAATCAGAGCACTCATCGACCGGGTTCAACTACCGTTACACCGGTCAGTGTCGTCGAATCGACACTGCTCTTCATCAAATTAAACTCTACACGTACGATATGCAGCGCAGCATCAGTATTTTGTATGCAACCGCATCAGAGTGCGTGTTTATAGTTTATCAGTGGAACTGACAGTCAAGATGAAACTTTGAGACGGTACTCAGAGTGTCCCTTGTTTTATTACAGAATGCAGACCCATGCACGGTCGAATACTACACGCGAGAGCGTTTCAATATTTCACAGCACGGATGAAGTATAAATGGATTGGGGTGTACGGTGCATTGTAGATAGGTGACGTAGGTGTAACGTGAATTCGATTGCGTCCACTTTTACATGCCAGTGGCGTAACTGAAGGGGAAGCTTCAGAGGCTTCGATGCTGAGGATGGCCTCTTGGGAAACGTATTCGGGGCTGACAATGCGACCTCGTTTCACAGGGGCATTCAGGGAGCAAGAAACGGGAGACGAGGGTTGAATAGACAGTGTTTCTCAAACCTCATGATGTTCTACAGCTTTTCTAGCTTTCAGAATCCGGCAAAGGAGTACAGTTAAATCATGAATCAGATGAAGAGTCAGGAAGACCGGGAGCTAAACTTCAACTAGAGCTATAAACAGTCCTCCTGTTTCGAAATCTTCGTGACAGGCTATCTTTAGACACCACCTGACAACTTCTGATCCCTGAAGTAAGATTTTACCTACAGCCTTCGGCTCTTATCAGTTTACCGGCGCTGATACTCGAAACATACTTCCGTTTCGCGTCTGCTCTAATTAAAAATCTCACTGCTCGAATTTACAGCGTCTGAACGGTTGAAAACTGGAACGTACCGCATTTGGGTGTCGACGATCAGGCAGATAGAAATCGCGAGGAGCGTAATCACCGTTTCAAGACAATATCGAGCACCTAACCGGTTGGCAATTATTATCTGTGTATCATCGATATATCGGTACCGTGTCACGGACGGCGGATGATTAAAACGTAACCCGGACGAGTGCTTTTCGCATTATCCGTGATTACCGCGTTGTTACGCAACAGGCCGCGAATAAATTCTCGTTGCATGCATCGATATCGATCGAAGCTCGTGCGTGCGTTTCGTGCTCCGGCGATCGGATGGAATTTCTCGGTTACACGGCTCCGATATTTCGACGACACCTTCGTTAACGGAACGTTGACTGGGCAATCTCGCGGAACAATATTGAGACAGATCCGCGGGTTTCGCTACTATCGTGTGACGAGCAGGCCGTAAACGCACAGAGCAAACGATATTTCGTGATAACGCTGCGATGTAACGCCACTTCGCGACGATAATCGGCGATAACGCGGCGGTAGCTGCTACCGTCAGCTTTTGTCGCGCCGATGATAACCCACAATACGTAAACAAACACCAATTACGTGGAAACTTGGACAGCAATCGGAAATACGGAGTTCGGAAGGAACGGTTGAAAAGTTGCCAGGCTCCACAAGTAAAAACTGCTGAGGCAATTCTTCTTACTGTTCGATTGGACTGTATTTGTGTACTATAGAACTATAGTTTCTGTTAACACGTTGCCTGTCACACTATGTAGGCTGAAAACGTCACAACTTTCTAGAGTTTGATGCACCATGAAAGTAATCTCAAATTATGCAATTTTTAATCAATGATGTTGGTAACTCTTTATAATTTTTTACTAGTTCTGTCAGACTTTTTCAGATATTATTAGTAATACTATTCGTAGTCAAATAAATAACAACTGAATTTAAGCGTCACCCACATATGAGTGACATGGCAGTCAAAGTGTTAATACAGCAAGCACTGAATTTTCTATACCAGATGACTGTTTATTATCAAAACAAAGAACAGTATACTCCATAAGGGTTCAGACATCATTTTCTACTCTACTCAGTGATTACTGCAAGCCAGCAGATCTTTGAATCCTCTATCTACATCCTGAACATCTTGTAAAGCCTCTAACATTGAACAGGATCCATGCACACGCATTGGACGTACCTGGACAGCTCAAACAACCTGGAAACAATTAAACAGAGACAGACAGTATCGTTCTTGGTCTCAGGGTGTTAAGTACTCGAAGAGCTGCGTGCAGCAGCTGTTCAAGGCGTCTTCTCTCATACAAAATTCCTATTTAGGATATAAGAGAGGGTAGTTTCCAGGGTTCAGGGGGTACAGTGATGTGGTGGAAGGTGGTATGTGCAATTGACTAACGTTGGCGTTCGTGAGGTGCTGTTGGCGCTCCTCGAAACCGAGGCCAGAATCGTTGGAGTTATCGCAAACGTCCTGTGCCGAGCTGGCTCTCGACCCGTGCTCATCCGAATTCCGTAAGGATCCCAAGGGTATCCTGGGCTGCTGTTGTTGTTGTTGCTGCTGACGCTGCTGATGGCTGATCCTCCTGGAGGCTGAGTGCGCGCGGTTGCTCGATGCGACTGTGCTCCTTTGTACAGATCCTGTCACCGCTGACGATCTTCCTCCAGCATTGTTACCTGAAAACATCATGTTCAATCAGTCAGGATCGCTGAAGTGATCTCTTCGACGTTCAAAGTGAAACGAGGCGGTTGTAGATTTTATTCATGGAACTGGTCCGATTCTTCGATCATAAAATTCATATACCGAACCGATGCGGTCATCAGCTAATGACCCTTGCACGAAAGTTAATTAGAATTCTACGACGCTTGACGAACTAAAATCTCGAGACCCTAATGGGGCTTGTAAATGAGCTTAACAAGCGACAAACGGCATAGTCGGAAGCATAATCGTTCGATGGATAGAAGAAACGGATCAGTGTTAGGGAGTGATGGTATCGAGTGTACTTTGAGTACGTTCAAATCTGATAAAGTAATTTTGAATCGTTTATGGTTCTGATGAGATAAATGATTTGTAATTGTGATTAGCGTTGTTGGAGACTTTAAATTTGGTCACTTTCTAAGTCTAAGTCAGAGTTAACACGTTGAACGCCACAGTGAAAACGGCCATACCCAATCAGACACTATATAATTTATTTTTTTTATATAAATCGTAAAGAAAAAACAATTTTGAAATACTCAGTCGTGTTCTTCTGTTCCTATATTATTGTTTCGGTATGAAGTTTGCTTCGCATTTTGCGATAATCAATAATTATTCAATTCAATTAAATTTGAGGTGTCGGTCACCGGTGACCACCGTGGTGTTCAACGTGTTAAGTTAGATTGGATTAGTCTAATCTAGCAGACTCATTTTGGCATTCGAATCCGGCTCATTCAAGTCGAACATATCAACTTGAGCATATTTGAGGAACATTTAACAAAAAAAATACAATAACAATATATTTTATAGCTGACTAAAAATCCTCGAAAATATCCCCTGTAAAGTACTATTCGATGTAGTAATAGTGCAATATACCGTACAATATAATATTTTCATAAAAGACAGTCATTTCGTAGATCGTAGATCTACAAGATAATTCGCAAATATACTATATTCCAACATTTCAAGAAACCTAACTTGTTTTGGCAGGCTATTCCAAATCCAATAAGGCGGACAGAGCTCAAATAGCCTGGTCTGATCAACACGAAGGCTTCATCTACCGTGTCCACGGTTGGCTGAAAGAGCATTCAGAACCTAGAACTTCCAGCCAACCAAGGTAGGGCAAGTGGTTACCGCCTTCTCGAACACAATATGTACCAGCGTAATTCGAGAAGGCGATACCAACTTGTCCTACCTCGGTTGGCTGGAAGTTCTCGGTCCCAAATGCTCTTTCAGCCAACCGTGGAACACTGTATTCGAAAAGAATATATTCTCCCCTCCCAATTTGTTTCATAACCTACGTAAAATGATTCCCTCAAAATATCCGGCCACCCCGTACGTGGAACCCGATTTCGTTTTCAAGGCTCCCCAATGAACTGAATCTCGTCCCAGACGTTCGCGAGGAGAATGAAAACGAGTCCGAAACGAGTAATACGGAATTGCAGCGGACAAAATAACTTAATTCGGGGACATCGACTCGTCCGGAGTCGAAGTTCAAGGCTGTCCGCCGGCTACAGCACAACGCGATCATCGGCATGCGTCAGCGCGACGGTTGGCGATAAAAAAAAAAATAAGAGAGGGGACCCGTTGTTGACGGCGAAAGATCGTACGGGGGAGGTTATATAATTTCTGCTCGGAGCTTTCGAAAAGGATAGTAGCTGGCACGGATCGCGGAGAGAGACGATCGATGACACGTGAACGATCGCCGGCTCGCTCGGTTTATCGCGCGATTTTTCGCGCGGCCGCGCCGCGGCTTTGTCGGCCGCTCGGCGAATCGCGAAAAATCGTTACGGTTATATTTAAATATCCGCGAGCTAAGTCGAACGAGCGCGGTTTTTAACCGATGCGGTCGCGACCGGTCGTGATTTTCGTTTTTCCGCTCCCGTCGTGCAAAGTCCGTCGATCGTGCTTCCGTCGAGGGGTAACCGGCGACCTGATTTATCTTCCGTCGATTAACCAGCCGCGATCGATGAACAATAAAATGATTCCGTTGTTTCTGCGGTTTCTCGTTACGTTCCGTGCGACGGGGAAGAATTGCGTAGCACAAGCGTGAGGTATCGAACGTTCAAGGTCGCCGCTTCCATCGTAAATTCGATTGTTAATGTGATTGGTGATCTGAATTATTATGGAAAACGAAATGATAGTACATTGGAGTATTCGTATGGTGGAGAAATTATTCAGTGTCCTTGAACGGCTGATATTACCTCTGCTATGGTCGGACACATTAACATTTTGACTGCCGTGTCAACCATATACGGATGACACTTAAATTCAGTTATTTATCTGAACATGAATACTATTAGTCAAATATTTCAGATCCAACAGAAACAGCAGGAACTTAAAAAGAGTATAATTCTAAATCACTTTCATGTTGTAACGAAATCTAGAAAGTCGTGCTTTCAGGTAACACGGTGTGGCAGTCAACGTGTTAATACAGACTTTTACGAACATACAATGTTAAGTTGTATAGTGTAACATGAATTTTGTGAAACATTGAATAAGGATTAATGTTTATTCGATTCGGTTTGATGAATTTAACATGGAGGGCAGTTCTCGATCTAAATCGAAGAGCTGCTATTCATGGAAGCCGTTTTTATGTCTTTCGTGAAACGTTAGGTTATGCAACCGAGATCGTGAAGTTTCGGTGTAATACGGACTTGAGTGATCGTTCTTATTTTTGTTGACGTGAACTCCGAAATAATTGTTCTGCGCAGCACAGTTGCCGGGTTAAAGTCCGATCGTTTCGTCGAAATGTACGATACGTGTGGCGGATGATAATAAAAATGCTCCATATGCAATGCAAATCGGTAACGTTTTGCGTGGAATCGAGTTGCGTTTGTACAATGGCGGTCTAATGGTGTCCCATAGCCAGTACTTGCAAACTTCAGTCGACTGTACCGACTGCACAACTTCTACTCTTTCTTAACTAATTACTATACCAGTAAACAGCGTCCAATTCACCAATAACAACTGTATCAATATGATTCGATTATTCAAGAATCCCTGAATACCATTCCAATTTTAAAAATAACATGTTTAATTCCAGTAAGAATGATAACAATAAGAACCGTAGCTGTTAAAGTCGATATTTCTAATTTTATCACCAGGCGTCTCGCTATCTCTCGATCCATCGAACAAAACATGTCTGAATAATAACCATGAGTAACCGACCGAATTATTCTCTCGAGTAGAATGCATTCGGGATAGAATTTTCCTGCTGCACCATGGAGGGCAGATAAAGAAGGAGAAATGCGGTCGAATGAGAAAAAGAATCGAGAAATATCGAGAAACAGTGGACACAGGGGAGAGAGGAGAACGAAGAGGGAGGAAGGGAGGTAGAGAGAGAAAGAGAAATGGCGGTCTATCTATAGAAACAAGACTACTGGGATAATTGCGTGGGGTTGCAATCGCGAATGCAACTGGTGGCGTGGAAGTTCACCCCCTTCACCACCGCCCCCTGCGTAGCATCGATAGGGGTGGACGGAACGACGTAATGGGCACGTGCACACACGTGCAAGGTGCATCTATGTGATCGTCGAGGAAAATCACGGAACGATGTCAACGACCCACGTTTCAAACGATCTATCCAACCTCGTCCGCTTCTGTCTCCTCTGTGAACCTTCCCTTGCGTGAAAATAAAATTTAACCACCCTTTCGGCATTCGAAAAGCTTCTTCTGAACGAGTAGATCGAAAGAAAAATTAAAAACAGCTCGAATAAAGGACAGGGGTGATAGGCAACGTCTGATAGACACGTGGCGCGCTCTAGCGGCGTGCAATAAATTTTCTAACGCCAGAAATGCAGTCAACCTGCAAAATTTTTTTTCGCAGACGGTCGAAGGCGAGGACAGATCGAAAAACAACCCCAAAGAGATCGATGCGACCGAGATAGACGTCACACGGAACACAATCGACGTCAATAAAGATAATGACGAATGATAATGATCGCCGCCAAAATCACGACAGCGATTACGCGCGACAGAGTCGAAATGGATTTCGCAGGATCCAGAAGAGCGCATGCCATGGTGCGTGCAAGATAGAGCAAAGAGAATCGGAAGAAATTTGTCAGACGACGAGAGCGTCGTTTTTATCGTCGTGGAAGGGTACCATTTTTTTTTCTTCTCCCTGGAATTAGGCCTCGCTCTCCTACGCCCGTGTATTTACGTCTCTCGTCCTCGAACTCGTGGAAGCTCCGTGCATTTGCGAGTGTACTCCCGATAACAGGATCGATAAACATCGTTACTATTACATTGTAAACAGAGCGTCGGACCGCGCGCTAACTACGACGCCTCTCGAGTGTCTCAAGGATATTGTTACCTGCGCCGATCGATTCTCTCGATCCTTATCACTACAAAAGATGCACGCCCCGGCGAGCTTTCCGCTGCCTGCCGTCTCTGTCAGACTTTCCTTCGTGGAATTTGCGAATGTCAGCGGAGCGTTATTTCCATGGATCGTAAAATCGACCAAACGTTATGTCAGGAATAGAAATAAACAGGACCAGCCTCGAGTTAGATAATACAGATTAGTTAGAACCCACGAGCTCCGCGCCGCTAGTCACCTAACCTATAACTGCTATCTGTGAACATTTTTCACAGTACTAGAGCATCACACAATCGATGTTTTTAAACTTCAAACTGAAATTGATAAACAATGAAAAAGTATTGATAAAAATCCTGGTCGGTTGTAGGACACTATCCATGTGTTGCCAACTCACAGAATTTCGTCTGCTTGTCAGTCTGTATTGTTAACGGTGTATTCTACTTGTCGTAGACATTCCCTTTCTCCATCGTTTCGTATCTATAACGTTCCATCGCTTTCACTGCTAATCAAAATTGCCCAAGTCCGAAACTATTAACATTCCCCTAGGGACATTTAACTGAGAGTACGATTTACCGGCGGAGCTTTCGAAAATGTTCACGGCGTTCCACGGATTCTTGCGACAGCAGTCGCGTGACACGTTGACAGTCCTCTTGCAAGTCTAATGACACTACCGATAGCCTACTTAAGAGGCAGTGATAAGCTCGTAAAATCCGCGAGGGCACGACACTTCGCCATGTGTCGCCGGAGGGAGGAGACGAAGACAAGAAATAGCGCGGGAACAGATAAAGTATCTGTCGCCTCTCGAAAAATCGATAAGGGGGAGCACAGTGATTTCACATTTCGATAACGGCCGTACTTAACGATCGACCGAGAACATTTCGTCTTGTCCCTCGAATCGAGTCGAACTGGTTTGAAAACGACTCCTTCCGTCCGAACAACTGTGTCAACAGGGAGATTATTAACTCGTTGGACGTGAATTGCTCTACCGACAATGTTAAATCGACAGAAACGAAGTTTCTGTGTTGTTTCGTCGATGACAGTTTGATTTTCCCGCGCTTCGAGCCTGCCAACCGTGGGATTGACGTTTTTCTGGACGCTGGCCGCCTAGTGCCATGACTTAACCTCGTAAGCTTCTGTAATACGGTGATTAATAACGTGAAATTTGGAAATTGAAATCATTGTGTTGCTCTGTATGTATCAACGAAATTTATTCTTTGGAACTTGTCTATGTTAAGAACAAGGGACATAGGGAAATATAGGAGATAACCCTTAGAGATTGGCAATGCGTGAGCGTTCCCCTCGATCAAGGTTTCATCGACTCCTCGAAAATAACAAAAAAACATGCTCCGTTAGAGTGAACTTGGAGGGCGACAACGAAGGAATTAACATTTTAGTCAATAAATATTAACTCTTTATCGCGTGTCGGCGTTATCAGAGTTTGTCTGCAGCTCGGCGTACACCGTGTGGCGGGAAACGCATTTTATATTTATCGGATTCCTTGCTGCACGATCGAGTGAGTCAACGCACCTTTTAATCAGATTTATGCCTGCACCGAGCTGTCCGACAGACGATTGACCGTTCGATTGTATACGTAACAATGAAAGAAATAATCGAGACGGTCTTGTTATCGATAATTCCGCGGCAGACGATCCTGCGGCTCGCCGAAACGAAAAACAGTGATAAAATTCGTATCCGAATCAGCAATCTCTCCATTTCTGTCTGCCCCTCGGAAGAAAATATATTTTTACACTGCCCAAAAAAACTTGCGCCGCTATCTACTTTCCGTGAAATCGAATACAGAGATTTGTTGCAAAGCCTGTTACATGAAAAAGCACGCCAGATCGCGCCACAGTGCGGCGACGCCTATTCGACCTAAGGTTTTCTCGATTTGAAGAAAATTCGAGGAAAACCCGCTGTGAGAAACATACAAGTCCTTCATGAAAATACCTGTCTTTTGCAAATAATTATTTATTTAGTTGATGATAACGACGATGTGTACATTCTTTTTATCTGAATGAATCTACTTTAGCTACATCGGACAGACAACACTACTTTAATTCGAGTTTACGCACTTCCTCAACAAATATTTTTTAAACAATACAGAAATAATCGTCTGATTAAGATAACTAAATATGGCTCTAGTGATCCGATTAATCGTATATTAAAATCTGCCAACATAGTTACGGAAAGGTTGATTTTTTCAGTGGCTCTATTCCCAGCTTTAAAAATCTTTACTTATGGCACTGCGCACTGTTTAGATAATGTCTTATTATAAATTCTTTACAATTGCCCTTTTGCTTAATATTATATTGTGTGACTGTCTTCATTGTTCCTATTTTTGTTATAGTTCTTACTTATGTATACACATTGTGTATAAATAAATAAATAAATAAATAACCATTGGTTCTAAATGGCCGTTCAGCAGAGAGCCACTATAGTGACCAGCAGCAGCAGAAGGTTAATGCTGCAAACACTACGGATTGCTGAAGGTTGACATGCAATTGCAGAAATGCTCACACCGCGAATAGAACCAACTGGCTTTCGGGGGCCGTGTTAATTATTATTAATTTGTAAATAATTATCGAACTCTGCTTTTCAAATATTTCCGTTTCGAGGCGACGCTCGAAAGTTTAATCGGATTCCGATCGCGTTGCCAGTTGTATCAACTGTACTGTTAGCCGAGCGTACAAGTGTTGCTCAACCGTCCTGTGTACATGTGCATTATAAATGAGCGTTGCTTTTCATGCGTAGACTTCGCACTCGCCTCGAGGCGAAGCACATGTTCGCAACACGTGCGCGTTCGAGATTTTATCGAAAAGGGACGATTCGTTATGAAAGAGGCGAAATTCGAAGGAAATCGAACGATGCTTTCAATCATCGGACCCAACTACGCCAATTGATATCGATATCGATTACCAGCCGCCATCGAACTCGGTCCTTCAAAGAATCGATTAAAGTCTCGCTTTAAACCTAACCTATTAAAGGGCCTCATCATCCACTTACACCCTAGTAATTTTTTTCTCGTTTGGTTGGCTGCTGTTCCTTCGAAGATTCTTTCAATGCAGAAGTACGTCGTTTCATGGAAATCGCGACGTTGAACGATTTCACGAGGAATGCAGGCTATGCAACACAAATCCATCTGTTACGAATCATCATGCTCGGTTTCTTCGGCAAAACAGTGGCTCACCTACATTCCCGGAAGCGTTCAAACGATCCTAGAAACGCTCGATTCGCGTGAATTCATTTTCGAGCGAATCTTCCATTGATGAATATATTGAAAACTTCACGCGATTTACAAGAATTGCGAAAAAAAGGCCAGTTTCCAAGAGTTCCTTGGTACGTCAGGGTTGCCATCGCGTAATTGCATTCTCGATACTGTTCGATTGATCAAGCTCGTTAGCGACATATAAACGACATACACTTTATTGACTGATACAAAATGAGTATAACTTTGAATTATATCTGTTCTATTTCTATGAAATAAATAATTGAATCCACGTGTCACTTTTGCATGAGTGACGTGACAGTCAAATTAATAGACAGATAAAATCCCTAGAACGTTTTCCATCTCGAATAGAAGTGACTAATCCGTTTTCATGTAAATATTTCATGAAGTGGTTGAAGAAAAAGGCGAGCAATTAAATTCCATAAAATATTCCTCGCTAATTCAATACCCGACCTATCCAACAATTCCAGAATCGTCGGGTCAACACTCGATGCTCCAGTTTACGCTAATTTGCGATAATTTTAACATCGAGTCAACTTACGGTAACCCGAACCCGCGTAACCTCTCTGTGTGCGTGAGAACAGTCACCATCGGCACGCAATCGATTCATCGAAAGGTCATGCTTACAGTTAGCTAAATCATCGACCCACTGCATATGCTAATTAACCAAAAAAGAAGGAGACTGCTGAAGATAGCGCCAAAATATTTTGCCGATTGATCATGAATGAGAAAGCATGTGTAGGGGATCTTGAAAAAAAAGTATTTATGATTTTAGTAACATGAGAACCTTCCAGGAACCAAACTAATCGATTCCGCTTCTTGTAAACTCTTCTAGTTACTTTTTGGCAGTACCGTATGCCGCTGTAGTCTTAGGGTTTTTTCAACGCACTGTATACTGAATTTAAATATGTTTTTTTTATTGTTATAAATGGATCGTATGAATTTCATGGACATCGAATGAAAAATAAATAAGAATATTAAATAATTTTTTCCACGGTCCGGTGGACGATAATGGAGCGACCGGTATCGGTCAGCTTGATTGAAATAAACATTGACGCGCACTTAAAATATCCTAAACACAAAGATAATTCTTTTAAATGCCATAACGCACGAAATCTTGCTCAACGCTCGATCAGATCGAGTCACCAACCTCCATGGGTTTTGCCTTACGTAACGCGGAGTTTCATAAAATCGCGATTTCGTGTCAAGAAATTTTAACATCGAAATGAACTTTCGAAATTTGAGATTTTAACACCGACGTGCTATGCGCGCTGGCAAGATGCAATAACCATACATCACTCACGGACGAACTGTTGAAACAACGACTGTCCTGTCACTATTTAAAAACATATTTCCTCAACATTCCGCGAGTTTGAAGAATGTCGACGGTCCACTGTCGTGCGCACGCCACTGGACCAACAAGGAAATTTCATAACTCGTCATGCAGTATCGTTTTTCAAGTATTAAACATTTAGTGGAAAAACATCCGAACGTTTCCCTGTGCGAGGCGTTCACGAAGCTTCTGGTCGTTGAATCGCGACCGAAACAACGGAGTCGCATAAAATGCACAAGAGTGCATCAAGGGCAAAGTGGAAGGAACGAGGGTCCGAGATTTATGTGTGGTGTACCGGGAGATCGAGGAAAAGCGAGGAAGGAGAGAAATGACGTGTCCTGAAAGGTTATCTGAAAACGAGCGCATCAATTTCCCATGCGTTAGAAGCGACACAATGGGGGACTCCCAGCGGCAATAATAACAATAACATCCGGGTATACTAAAAGAAAAGTAATACGTGCAAAAAATACATCGACCCCATTAAGATTTTCGTGGAAACGAAGACAGCCCTGTTCGAATGTCTTTACTAAAAAAAAAAATAACAAAATATTAAATAAGTGGAAGCTACATGAATCAATTCAAATAAAAGCTCTGCTCGCAGATCAAATTCCACTGGTGAAATTTAAATGTCGACGGAGTTTTCCAAGGGAAAACAAATAAATTACCGCATTCAAATTTCCTCGATTAAATTTGGAACAGACTCTGGGCGGAGGGGAAATAAAAAAAAGAGGCGAATCGAGGCGTTTCGATCGGCCACAACATAAACAAGCCCGACGTCTCGCCTAAGGGAACACATTCGTTAAAGAGAGAAAGCGGTGGAACGAAAATACGAAACTGTTATCATTTAATCTGACTGCGTGCCACGGCATTCGTCATAACTCCCCTAATTCCTCCAATTAATCATCCCGTTACAGGGACCCCATGCTCTGTTGTAATGTCTCGAAGGAATCCTGACAATCCTAGCTAATAAAATTTGATAATGAGGCGGCTCTGCGTCGCTCGTCCCCTCATGCAACGCCGTAACACGTTTTCGATCACGCCTGCTCTGCACATCCAAAAAAAGAAAAGAAAGAAAAAGGAACGGGACGTCAAAAAAAATCGCGTATACCCGATAAGAAAATTTGCATGAACACGCCAGTGCAAACGCGACGCACAAGCTCTAACTGAAAGCAGCAGAAAAAAAAAGCAAACAGAAGGAAACACTCGAAACGCCAGCAACTGGCTCCCGCTTGAAATATCAATTACCCAGTTATCTAGACGCGATCGAATCGTTGAATATTAAACAGCGATAATCGAGCAGAAACTGCGAGAAACCAGCGGATCAAGTTTACCGTGTCGATAAGGCTCAGTCAGCGCATTTCCGCTGCATCGTAGTTGCAGCAGCATTTGAAAGTGTTCGTGGCCTGATTCGAAGGTACCACTTCCTGTCCTCCTGAGTTCCTGCCGCGTTTTCTCGAGATCGGGTGCCATTAGGTCCCCGGAGGACCCTAGGCCCGTTTCGATCGCCTCCTAGGTCCCAGGCGGTCTTCACCTCCGGCGCACCGTAAAAACCTTGGCCTCAGTCGATAAAACAGATCGTAACGCGCGCTTTCACTAGGTCTCGAGGATCCCTCGGGCAGAGTTCCATGTCAGGTAGCCCGGTCCACGTGTTCGAGTCACTGGATCGCCGGAGACGTGTCACTTTTCATGTCGAGAACGGGGTCGGGCAAGTTCTGCTCGCGGCTCGAAAGGGAAAGGAGGAACGGAGGGCAGAAAGGAGTACAGGGTAGGAGGAGGGGCGGGTGCACCGAGGGGAAGTTGACGGGCAGCACTGTCGTCACAACGGCACGACGTTCCCCGAGGAACGACCGAGAAGAGGAGAAACCGTGTCGGATGCAACCGTTCGAAACGCATCGCTCGCGAGCAACGTCGGACGCGGACTGGCGTTCCTCGTTTCGTCGACGATCGGCCAACCCGGCATCGTTTGAATAGCGAGTAAATAAGCCCCCACCATGATCCTACGCAACACGTTCATACGTTCCGTGACTGCATCCCCGGCCAGAGCCCGGTTATGCCGAAGGAAAAAGGTGACCAATCAGCAGGCCGCTAATTACACGACACTGGCTATCTATCGCATCTCCGGCTACTGTGTTGCCTTCTCCGCGGCGGGTTGCACACGTTCCCGCCGCGATTTTTCTCCGTCCCCGGCCTATCCGGGCCTATAACGCGCGAACACTCCCTCCACCGGGGCACCGTAGCCATGGTAGCGGAACATCGGCCGATACACAATAACGCCACACCACCTACATTATAGTTGAATTCGTGTTTTCTGCTGCGAGATCCGTCGGACGGTTTTCTCTGGAGCGGTGGAGGGGAGGAAAGCGCGGTAGGGGCCCCTACCGCGGGCAACTCCGCGGAGCGCAAGCTGAAACTGTGCTACGCGGAGCGTTTGCATCGTCGGTATGAATTTTTTTCGTGCTCGGGGCTTCTTTCAGATTGATTTGCAGTGTTCATCGATTGAAAATGCAACGTGGCATACTGCAGACGTTCGAAAGCTTCTTTTTTTCCAACTGGTACCGAAATAACACCGGCGGAGGAAAGGCGCGCCGATGGGACGAGTTCGAATATCCGGAAAAACTAGATTTACAGACGGTGACTTCAGGATCGTAACGGGACGATAAAAGCGCGACGTCGACGGGCGCCTGTTTTCTCGTTTCCATAATGCACACCCGCTGAATCCACCTATCGTCCTTTTTTTTCCCCTCGCTTTTTAATGTCCCTATCGACCTTTTCACCGCACGCGTCGATGGGCAGGCAGCAACGTGACGCAACGAGATGAGCTTACACCCGCGTTGCACGTGCACCTATCCGCGACGATAAACGTTCATTCAAGGTGTCGTTCGGGACGATAAACGGATTGACAAAATTCGATTTGTAATCGGTTCGTGGACACTTGGACGAGCAAGGGGCAGAGCTGAGTCGAGCTTGTTTCTGTTAAAAATTAGAATAATGTAGCAAATAGTAAATTGGAGTAAACTGAACTCCAACTGGGACCATTTCGATCGTAGCTAAAAATTGCGGTAAGGTTTCAAATTTGCACAGGTATTTTATTTGAACCTCTCCGGAGATTTCGGGCCACGAAAGAATTTAAAGAGATAGAGACCGCTTCCGAGTGACCAAAATTCCACGCTCGAGCATATTTATCTCTTAGCACGTGGAGTAGGCTAATCGAAGAAATCCATCTCGCGTCTAATCTCGGCGTTCTAACATCAATGACATAAACTCTCGTTAAATGGCTGACATAAGTGAGGCGACAAGAATTATCATGATTCATGTTGATCATCCGCGCGAGGAGCTCGATGAAATTCCAGAAATTACGCAAGGTCGCGATTCGCTGGACGCGTATACAGGGTATTGTCTATGTTATTTCCGAAAAATCAGGTGATATAGGAAAAGGAGCACGAGCACGTATCTTAATCGGTGGTTCGGCGAAGATGCTAATGGACTTCGAACGGATCCACTCCAAAGACAATTGTGAAGGTACGAAAGGTCGAAGCTGAAGTTCGATTATTCAGCGACAACGGTGTGTCGATAGTGTCGGAGATTTTGTAGTTTCGGCTTTATCTCTGGCTCGTAAGTAGCGATACCCTGATATCGACAGCAATTTAAAAAACAGATCTTCCGCGGTGTCGATTAATTAGCATCGAAGGTTAACACTTGCGAGGCACGTCGCGTTGTTTGCAGTTAACGTAACGCTCTTACATAAATTCATAATCGATAGCCGTGCGTGTTGCGTATCGACCGTTATCGGGCACTACTTCTTGCGTAAAATTTATTTTACCAGCAACATAAACAGAAATAATCTCCGGATAATCAGCATTCCCCCGACTGTAATTTCACGTAATTACGTGCGTTAACGACGACAGCCGAGTAACGAGTGCGATACCGAGGGACCGTCGATCGATCGAACGTGGAACCCTTTCAGCGATACCCCGGGTAATTGCTACATGTTTGTAACCTTGGTCAGTGACCCCTGCGGCGATCATAGTGGGCGAAGCTTCTATAAATAATGGAGGATCGTCTTCGTCTAGACGAAATCGTGCATCAATTTTCAGGTGTCGCGTTAATCGGCCGCAAATTGGACCTTGGCTCCGTGTGACTCGACCGCGAAAATTAGCAGCAACCGCCTCGTTTATCGCCAAGTGTTTTCGATTTTGTCGGATTTCCCAGCTGGATGATATGAGTCCAGGCCAGACGGTCCCCTGTGGCAACACAAATGAATAAAATAAACAGAAACCTGTACAATTTCTGATAAGACTTTTGGGGATGAAACAGAAGACATTTGTGAAGGAATCACATATCCGACATTCTAATCCATGAGTATGTATGAATATATTTGTAATATTAGATTTACTTAATGTCTCCTCTCTGGAGCAAGTGCCTCGTCGACGGCGCGGGGTCCACTCATGAAATTATGAGGCTGCACATACTTATAGGGTGTCTACCACCGCCCTCTGGAGGGTGGAAGTACGTGGAAGTGATGGGGGGGATCCCATGACTGCGTGTAAAAAAGTTGCGCGTGGGACGAAAAGGTTTTGTCAGTCGAACCTTCGGAGGGTCCACACGCGGTCTGAACACCTGCGTGTGTGTTCCGAGGTCTACATACATTCTTCTCAACACTTTATCAACTCAATTTTAAGGCTCCTCAACCTGCAAAGCTTAAAATTATAATGGTCTCTCATTTAGTTCCTTCTAATGAATATAGAAGGCTTCATATTCAATTCCTTTTTCGGTAATCCGTTAAGAGGTTATCTCGTTGAACTGTTGGAGTTTGTATCGTAACAAAACAATCGATCTTTCAGAGATCGAAACACAATATCGCGGAAAGGTTAATCGTCTCGCAGATTCCACAATAAATCCCGTAATTTCGTCAGAAAAATTTCCCGAGTTATTTCTGTATTTGCTCAGGTGTTATATTAATTGCCTGCTGTCGACGCCCATGGGCGTTCGGTGCAGTGGCCCGCTGTGCGCCAGCGCAGCCGGGCCGCACGCGGCGTTCGTCTCGTTTCCAAGCAGCCCGTAATCGAAGGGTTAAAATTGCAAAACTATAAAAATCGAATGAAAGAAACTGAAGACACGACTGTTAGCAACGGTGAGTAAACAAATCTGAAACGATGTCCATCTGAAAGCAATGGTCGGGACGCGTGACCCTCGACATTAAGGTCGCTCTAATCGAGTCACACACTCAGGCCGCACTAACGAATTGCGTATCTCCTCGTGTGTGTATAATTTTTTCTACAAACACCCGCCAATCGTCGCCAGTGCTCCCGAACCCGCCGTAGCCGGTTCCTTATCGTCTTCGGCGTCCGCGCTAATCTAAAGGCGGATACACACTCGACCCGTGGGCTCATCTCTGTGCGCGTGTCGGCATCGTTGGTCTCGTGTGCCCCGATCGATCGAGTGTTGCCGAAATAGTTGCGATTCGCCTGACTCACCTCACGTGCGCACGAAACGTGTCACGAGCGTGAACCATAAGTCGGATGAACGACAAGACACGCTCCCCCCGGGACGCCTGTGTGTACCGGCCTTAAGGAGGGTAACACGCGAACCGGGCGAACCAGATGTACGGTCGAATTCCCGCAACTTTCTCTGGAGCGATCTGTTAACTTTCGACGATCGAGAAAATTCATTTGCATAATCGATCACGTGGCTATGAAGCACATTTCGAAATGAAACAATCCTCTGAAGTCGAAGCCGACCGACTGCTCGCCGCCTAGAAAGGTTCCAATGTTATAATAACGGAATCGAATAATAAAAATCGATTTTCAATCGAATATACCGTAATTTCTTTTTTTAGTATTAATGAACTAAAAATACTAACAAATGATATTGCGTGACCGTAAAAATTAAGAATGTAAACTGAATGATCGTTTCAGTGTCTCTTTTTGCTTTTGTTTAATAAACATGATTCCAATTACGCATGACCGCATAAATGACATGGACGGCGAGTCGATTTGCATCGATCGCGTAAAAACTGTAGGACTAGCTCAGTAGATGCTTTATTGCGGCATTTATCGCTGTCACGGCCGCTCGATCGTATTATAGATCTGTCGAGAGATCTGTTTTTTTTCGTGTGAACGGCACCGAGAGCAATTCGAGAAAGATAAAAAGGAACCACGTGCGATAGATAGATAGATTCGGTTTGGGAACTTCGAGTGCCTACAGAAGGCTATCCAAACACGATTTTGCTCAATAAGAAAACGAGTGACGTAACATTTATCGAACGGAACTAATTTAGATAAGAATAAAAATGAACTTCGAGTGTTCTTAAGTGATTATTATTAGACTATGAATTCAGAAATACGCCGGGAGTTGAAAAATGTGTCTGAAAATTCTCTGTTACACAGTACTTGCAAGGGGGATGAAAAGATGTTTAATCGACACGGGTGCTAAGATAAATATTTATAAAATTTCGTTATATCGGTAGACCCCGTGCGGAGAACGCACATGGGCGTTCGGATCACATGCTTCATAAGTGCGCTCGCTGATCTTCCGCACGAGGCGTACGGTGCTGGACAAAAATAAATTAAAATTCTCTGGGGGAGGCTCAGAAACTCGAATCTCGTGGATTAACGTATTCGAAACACTCGACAGTGTTGGATATATTAGTAATAATACGTCATCGATGGATGGCCGATTGGTGCTCTTGTTAGATTAGGGATCACCGACCGCGTGTCGCATAATCGGCTTTTCTTTCCACAGGTACTAAACACGCTGTTAATGCGGTGTAAGCCGAAGTATCGACTTATGGAATACTAGCCAAGCACAAACGGGTGACGATATAAATAAGTATACAAGGAGGAGGAGATTGCTCCGTTTGCTAATTTTATAGCGTTCGAAATCGTGTGAAATTTGTCGACGTTTTAACGGAATTCCTTAGAAATTCTAGCGGCGTGACGACTCAATTAACGAGGGCCACAAATATCCCTTTGCCCGCCACGAAATAGCTAAGATAATGTAATTGAGCTCCTCAAGGTCATTACTTCCTTATAACAATTTTAACGGATGATCTTTATGTTTCATTTGCACAAAGACTCTTAACACTTTGACGGCCACTGTCACGTACACGTGATTTAATTCATTTGAATAACACGTGCCCGGAACAACTGGATGCATCTATCACTGATAAACATTAAATAACTGATTACTTATAAAATTAAAATGGTAAAATAATTGACACAAAAAGAATAACGCAATAATGTTAGTAATCAACTGGAGACTTGCCAAAATGGCCAACGACAATTGAATAGGTGTCTAGAAGAAGGGCGTACGTTACAAATTTTTCGAAAGACGTTTTCCGTAGAACAAGGGATAAAACAATGATTTTTATACCCAATTTCGTGTTTGCAGTTAATAAATTACTTCTCATTATTGGATTATTATTTATTTTTCAAATTGGAAGAAGAGCGTACGTTACATCAGCCGCTTCTTTAATTGCTGCAGTGAGCAATGAATTGTTTTTACGTTTTCCTGTAAATTTTATGAAATGTAACATACGCCCTTCCTCCGGACACCCATTCAATTAATTTTCTTTAGACATTTTCGGCCATCAGTGTGTTAAGATAAGTAGGTATTCAGAGTGGGCCCAAGTGAAGTAAAAATGACCTTGAACAGCCCAGTTTTCGTGTCTGAACACCACGAAGACGAGCAGTGCAGGAAGCACGACCGACCACGATTAGATAATCGAGACTGAGCCGATCAATTAGCGCGCAGACGTATCGTGTCATAATTTCTGCCATCGATCGTGACGTCAAGGGTCCATTGCAACTTTATTATCACCGACGAGTATGGTAATGCTTGATCTGTCGTGCGACGTTCAAGAAGACGCTGAAAGGTTAAAAGTTTTATGTTTTTCCCCCCCCGTTCGTGAACCTCGTGTAACCATCTTGTATCACTTGCATGAATGAGCTAATCAAAGACAGTTTTAGTATCAGGGGGGAAAAATTGCGTCCTGCCTTAAATGGCACGTTGAAACATTTTACTGCGGCTACAGAGCTTTGTTAGGTTCGTTGGAATTTTTTATATGTTTGTCGGTTGCAATAATTATTTATATCAGTGCATTAGTAAGTGTTGTTAAATAGAAAATGGTATCGTTCCACGAAAACGTCTATACACAGCCATTACGTGGTGTTTTACTGAATCGAATGAATAATCCTCTAATCTGATCGTCACGAGCGATTAGAGCAATTATACTAAAGCGTCATAGGAACGAGACACGGTGTACAATGGTTCTAGCTTTCAGCGTGCTGGATCATTTTTACACGGTCACGAAGTCACGTAAAGTTCGTCTGCTTTTCGAAAAGGAACGGCGAGTACGTTGATTGAATTTTATTTGCGACTGCAATACGCCGTATTAACTCGTCTTAACGTATCGACGCTCGTGCACTAGATAAACTGCTATCGTTAGAATTCATTTATGAAGTTCCGTTTGACTCGTGTTAAAAAAAAGAACTGAATATTTATCGTGAACACTGATACCTGGTGTCACACTATGTGATCTAATAGACTTGAATAGTACGAATGTAAAAAATTAATTTGCTAAGTATTTATAATGTTGCAATTGTGAACTAATCGATATAAAACGATTGACGTAGAATGTTCATTATTTATTTATTATTCAAGCGGCGCCTGCAAGGACGGCTAAGATTTTTTTGGCCGTCACACAGTGGTCCAGAACGTCACTTTAGGAGTTCAACAGTTTAACACGTTGACTGCCACGCTATATAGGCTGATAACGTCACACCTTTTTAGACTTTGGCGCCTACAACAATGAAGTAATCTCAAATTTCTTTTTCTTATTTCAAAATATTCTAAAATGACTGAAATTTACGAATATGTTTCAGTGTTCACTGAAATTTTAATTTTAACAGCAAATGGTAATCACTTTTCTTGCGCAACGAGTATACTCGTCATACACAGCTAACTTTTTCTTTCAAATTCACGGTTTTGTATACGAATGAAAGTGTTGAACTCCAGAACCGACGTCCCGGACCGCTGTGCGTCTGTGTGTTAATACTTTCGACTATAATATTCTTGTTTATTCATTCATCATGTATAATGACATTAAGAATAATATTTCAAGCACGCCAAGTTCAAAAATAATCCAGTTACGGAGTTACGGTGTCACGATCGCGTAACAGAAACCGCAGAAGAGTCGCTCCGGTCTTTCCCTGATGCAAATCGAAAAGAAAAACGTTAACACCGCTGGTAATAGAGCAACTGTTAACACGCGTAGAGCGAGTGACTCAGCAGATGCAATAGAAGTCCAACGTGCACCGAGACGTCGACGTCGCGTTCTGTTTGCCTCCCGACGGGCCTTCATCGATAATCGTAAATAATTGTTTTCAGATAGGGCATTATTTGCAGCGCAACTAATAGCTTGGCGAAACTGCAATTGCCTTCATTAAATTGTCGCACGCACGGAGCACGCGCTGCACTTCGATCTTTTCGCGTGGACGTTTATCACCGGCCACGAAATACTTCGCACGCGTTTCACCGGTCGAAATGTTACCATTGCACTGCGAATCTTTATGCAATTGACCCTTTATAGCCCAAATTTTTTTCGTGGCTATAAAAGAAATTATATACAGTGAAAGTTGGATAACTGCCCGCACCGATCTACTGCGTAAGTGCCCGCTAGTCATCCCCACCACGAGGGGAGGGGTTCCCCTTGACGCAGCAAGAAGTTCGATAGACGAGGAGTGTAACCTGATCCTACCTTGAATGTCGGTGAGACAATACTAATGCAAACACTTTTTTAATTTTGATATTTTTTAAATTAAACTTTTACTAACGTATTTGTGAGGTTTTTCTGGTTAAAATAATTTTGATTATATTTACTTATTGATATTGATTAAGTCTGCCATGTTGTAGATTTAAATTCTAAGCCAAATATGCTTCAAATTATACCGTGTTTGGTCTTATTTTAACCGGAGAAACCTCACAAATACGTTAGTAAAAGTTTAATTTAAAAAAAATCGAAATTAAAAAGTGTTGATTGCATTAGTATTGTCTCACCGATACGGATTTTTCGCATTCTTTTGTCTCTCGGACCTCTTTCTCTTTCACTCGCTGTCCTTCTCTACGTTTGTCGACAAACCGAACCTCGGCGTTCTGATATTATTTTTGGTATATGCTATATTTGCGTAGCAACGTTAAATTTGCTCGGATTATAGTAAAAATCAAGAGTTATGTTATTAAATAGAATTTGGGGCTCCGGTCTCCGGTGACCGCCATGGCAGTCAACGTGTTAGCATTGCAATTGTGAGTTTCACAGTGAAATTGTCGTTGAGAACGTGAAGCAAATTCAGCACAGAGGGGTGCACCTCTCGATCATGATAAATAAAACAGTGAAAGGGTTAAACCGGCGGAAGGTTCGTCGAGTTCCGTCGTCCGTACGCTCCCTGTTATCAAGGCTCGTTTCTCCCTTGTCAGACGGAAATAAGATGGTTTCTGATACATCCATCAGCGTGGGTATGTAGATTAAGAGCGTGTGCACACGCGTCCACGAGTCAAAATGCAAATTTCGACCGGAGTTTGCGTGCGCTCGCATAAACGCGCGGCAGTGACACCTGCTGTAATGGTGTAGAAAGAAATCGGCGAGCGCACTGTCTTGCAACGAAACGACGAAGCATGAAACACCTCGTGATTCTAACGACCGCTCGCGGCGCTATTCAATTACGTGTTTCGCATTGCGCAATACAAGTCAGCTGATCAAAAGCTGCTTCCGATTCATAATCGAGAGGATTTAAATATATTCGATTCGACGGCGCGGGTATCGGTACAGTCGATACGAACGTCTAGTTTTCATTGGTAAAGTGAGCTGTGAAATCTTAGGGTTACAGACATGTCGGGTTTGAGCCAGAATAGTGGCTCTTAGGACAGCAGACATGTCACGTTTGAACCAGAATAGTGGCTCTTAGGACAACATACTTGTCATATTTGAGCCAGCATAATGGTCATTAGCACAAGAGTCCCGTTAAGTCTGGGCCATTATGGTGGCCCTTAGTACAAATAGGAGCATATCTAGTTTGAGCTTGTATAGTAGTCGTTAGCACAATGAGTATGTCAGGTTTAGGCCTGTATAGTGGCTCTTAGGACACCAGACACGTAAAATCTGGGCCAGTATAGTGACTCTTAGCACACGTGGTTCAGGACGATTAAGAATCTCGTACAATTTTTTTCCATTGTTTCTATAATGTTATTAAATTATTACATACACGTTTGTATGTCACTGCGTTAAAATCGTTCTGAACCACGTACGGCTTGCGGAACGGAGAACGTGATATTTTAGTAAACAGGATGAAGAAATCATATAAACACTGAATATTTCATTTCGAACGAACTTATTGCCCCGCGGAAGCACAGAAGCGGTTCTCATTTTTCGTATGCGGAATATAACATTTGAATAGCATTTTAACCCTTCTGTTCGCGACCCAGACAATTTAAGACGAATTTGGGAGATTTTGTTAGTATCCAGAGTTCATTTTGTAATAAGGGACTGCTATAAACTACGCTAGGCGACTGTTATAGTCTACGCTAGGCGACTGCTATAGACTGCGCTAGATTGCGCTAGACTGCGCTAGACGACTGCTATAGACTGCGCTAGACGACTGCTATAGACTGCTATAGACTGCTATAGACTGCGCTAGACGACTGCTATAAACTACGCTAGGCGACTGCTAGACTATAATCACTCTTACAAGAAAAGCTTTATCGGTGTAGCGCGAGTTAACCGATGAGCTTCTGCACGCTGGTGGATATTGAAATACCGAAGCTACTGATGTATGGTTTCAAACACAAATAGTTTACAGTTTACAAGATATTTAATGTTCAATGTCTTCGGTTCTTAACCTCTACCAGTGTGTAAGAGCTCATCGAACAACTCGCGCTATACCGACAGACCTCTCCTTGTTCGAAAGGGTTCAAGATCGTCATGGATAGTATCGATAACAGTATCATTCTCATCGGTACTTACTCCAGCGAAGCACCTCAAAGGGCATGACACCATGAGCACGATGCTCACAGGGAAGCGAGGATTTTCGCGCGTGAATGTGCTCGAGGAGGAACAACGATCGACAAGTCTCGTTCGGCTCGTTGAACATAAATCTCGTCTGCCGCTGGACGATGACCCGTCGCGCTTATTTATCATCGTTCTGTGTGTTACGGCTTAACTGTTATTCGGCGTCGTTCAGCGTCAACGACGATGACACCGTGCGCAAACGATGACTGCGTTCGTTTGCACCGATGACACGGACAATAGCCACCATATTGGCCTCTCTTTCTCTCCCTTATCGAGCCACCCGGGCCACACCATTCAACGCTTATCGAATTTTCAACGGTGATCCCGAATTCGTCATCGGTCATCGTTCGAAGCGCGTCATCCTCGCGCTGTTTACGTCCGCCATTTTTCGGGCTTTCAATTGGCAAGATAGGGTGGCAAACTCGGCCACGCGAAACTGTTTGCAGACAATCCTTATCAACGCAGGCTCACCAATAAACTCCTCCCGCCGATAACGGAGATTCTTTCGAAGCTCCTGGCCCGAGAACCCCAACTAATCTGGCCGGATTTTTGCTAATTTGCTCGCGCCGCGTCCAGTTGGTTGTTTGCGGATCAACCGACTGCTCGATGGACGGGAGCTTTGTTATTGAGGGGACAGTTTTTGTTTTCCTCGTTGTCTGGCTTTTCGACGGAACACGATGAATTGACGGAACGGAGAACAGATTATTAATTGACTAAAGCTTGTATTTGTATTTTAATGAGAAAATATTCAAAAGATTCCTTTCACGTTCGGTCTAGGGTTCATCCGGATATACTGCTTTGTGTCCTCAGAAAATGAGACACTGGCTTTGTCTAGAGTTTCAGGTTAACAATGATTAATTTGAACAGTCAATGAACGCGACTGTCACTGGCGGCGTATCATCGTTGAAAATCCGTCCTGAGCGACCAGACAGGGAACGTTGATATCCATTGTTCGTCGAATTGCATTCTGTAAAGGAGTCGGCTGCATAGAGTCACCGTAGACAATCCGTCCATTGTCATCTCCCTCGAATAACAATAGGGATTACCTGAGTTATGAGCCTGCCACCGATGACGAGTTTTCGCGAAAAGACAAATCGGGAAGGACTTAATCATCCTTCAAACAGATTAACTTCTGGGCAATTTTAGCGACAAGGATTGTTCTTATGACTCATCGAACAGGACGCAACGGGCTATACAGATAATTGAAGACAGACCTTCTTTAGCTAGGTAGCCTTTTCTTCTAGCCCATTTCCAGACACTGTAATGTATGAGAAAGATGAATGGTACAGTACTGTCAGAGCAAAATATGTTCTCTGACTCAGTAGAATTATTTTTCATGAACATGTGGCTCGTCGAGGAAGACAGTTCAGGCAGGAATAAAATGCCTGTGACCAATAATCTCGAGGGAGTCCGTAAAAACGCAGCGAGCTCGTTGGTTCACGCGACGATCAGCCGGGTGGAGAACAATAATCGAGGCAGAAATAATTACGGGTCATTCGCTCAGCCTTCGAGATTGGGAAGAGCATTAAATAGACGGTTTTCTCGAACTCGGGCGTTTATCGATAGGTGGACGGCCTGTTATCGTCGCCGTGGTTCTCAGCGGCGTGTCCGCGCGCGCGCGCGCCGTTGCCAACTGATAAAACGGACAATGGCAACGGAGAACCGAGCGCGCTCCTTAGAATATCGCTGATTCCTCGGAAGTTCTAAAATTACTCGCGAAGAATCGAAGTGACCTAAAAGGTCGATCAGCCGTCGCCTTTCATTTCTCGTTCGCGCTTTTTCTCGCACGCACCGCGCACTTTTCCGCCGATCCCGCCGCTTTTCCGCACAACGCCCGTCACGCCGCAACGTAAACACCCGGTGAAAACCGTGGCAGGGATGATGTCATAGCGCCGACTTTTCTGATGGACTGTATCGCTCTGCCAATAGATACGGCATTTATTAACACTTTGAACTCGTAATCTTTTTTTAATTTTCTTTTCAATAACTCCCTATTATTTTAAGTGTTTTATTTGAAACGTGCTTCAAGAGACAGTCGGTTCATAGAGACCAGTTAGGCACAATCATGTACCTGAACACTTCGAGGACTTTTTTTGTTACAAAAGAGGGTCATGTGCATGTAATATTGCTTGTTTGAGTAAGAAAACAAATATTGTGAAATATAATACATATTTAAACTAGCAATTTAAAAATGTCGAGTGTGAATCGAGATAGGAGTACCTGTGAATAAAATCGATGTCGAGTCACACCGGATAAAGGAGTTCAAAGGATTAACACTTTGACAAATGCAGAAATGTTGCAAATTTTAATTATCTGTTGCCATTTTTGCAAGAGTCCTTTGAGTAACAGAATATTTTATATGAGTGTCTCTGTATTGAATATTGTAGAATGTCCATTTTATTAATACAGTAGAACCTCGATTATCCGAACTGGGGTCATTCTATGTCAGTAACGAGCTAAAATTATCACTAATAACAATATGTACTTAATTTTGTACCATAACATGTTTTACATTCTAACATAGAATTATCATTTTTATGTGAAATCTAGTTGCAGTGTGAGTCATTTTGTTATTAAGTAGAGTTCGGATAATCGAGGTTCTACTGTACCCCGATATTTGTCATCGATAGACTTCAGATGTTTATCCAAATATTTAGAATCCAACATTTTCTTATGTCAATGAATTTATAGAAATCAAACTGACAAACTTGTATTTCATACTGTGAATGTTTCAAAAATGTACTTTTCATTTTCTCACAATTTTAACTGTGCGTTTCGCGGACATTTGGGTAGGTCAAATTGCATAAATATACGCAATCCACTCATCAGTGATATGTTTATTTATTTATTTTGTAAACATTTCTTTCAGAGTAGTAAAAGTCACGTGTGCGTGACAGTGGTCGTCAAGGTGCCAATTGGTTACGACTGTTTACGAAACAGTTGGTCGTTTTGAGTAGCGTCTGCTACTATGTGGAGCGAGTCGCAACGTTGCTCCGTCTGATAAGAGTGATAACGGTAGTGTGCAGCACGTGCTTCTCCCGGTGGCGTGAGTGCAATATTCTTTTTCTCAGGTTCGTCTAACTCGAACGATACGCTTGTTGACAGAGGTTGAACAACAAAATGACTTCCAGGGATTAATATTTGTTTATTATAATATATGGACGAGAATAGAATAGATTAGATTGATTGGCTTGGAACTGGGTCCCGTGAAGACTAAATGTAAACAGCTTCCGATAACAGTAGACGTGACGTTTGTAATTAAAACAATAGTAACGCCGGAATAAATTTATGATGATTATAATAATCAACGAATGGAGAGTCTTGTTGAGAATTTGCTATAGTTCAATGCTTTGACTACTTATGTATCGCTCACATATAATAATAATGATAATACGACCTCGTTGCATTAACATGTTTCCTGCCACGTGTACCGTTTCCGTTTTAATTTGATCACATAACTGCCAATCCTTATGAAATTTTGAGCAACATTCACGTTAAAATTTTAGCAAAAATGGAAAGTGTAATATGAAATAAATCAATATTTGTACAGTCAACCATACGTATTAATAAACAGCCATGTTCGGTTACGGAATGTTCTACTGTGGCAGGGAACGTGTTAACTTGAAGTACGCATTAACTCTGTATAAAACTGTGCAACTGTGAAGTCGCATAATCATACAGATATCTGTATTTTTTAAGTATTATTTCATTTTTTCGCCACAAGGTAGCGTCTTATTGTTGCACGAATTCTTCATAACCAAGGAGTTTATTTATCGCGCCTTGCGGTTCCTATTTCTCCCACCAGAGCGCGCATTGCTCGAGTTCGTTTGAAATGATGAATAGCGATTACTTTGTATGAATATTATCGTTTCGTTTTTTTACATTATTTAAGTGCACATGGAAATGCATTATGACTTCAAAGTTACAAAGCGTTCTTTCTGTAATAACACATTTTAAAATTGTAAATTAGTGTACCTAATTGTAGTAAACCTAATTGCTTGTTTGCTAGTTTCATCATTTTTTTTAGACATGAAATAAGTGAGTTATAGAGGCAAGGCGGGTGGAATTAATTGTATATACACTGTATTTAACTGAATTAACTGTAACTACAAACAGAGTCAGTTTCTGCGGCAGTCACCACCGTTCAAAATTTTGGAATCGCTACATAAATTAAAAGAAACAGAATCTTTTTAAGAAAAAGTAAATACCTTGAAAATAAACCCCCTCGAAATAAAATATATTCTTCTTAACATCTGGTATATTAACGATGAATCGGTAAAAAATTCATCCGGAAATTCGATTTTGGCAGAAATCAGCAAGCGATTCCAAACTTTTAGCCTGTAATGAGTTCGCAGTATTTTTAATATATTTTATTCCGAAATATAGCACCGAAATCTGAATTAAATTGTATTTCATCGACGGGTTAATACTGTAGTTCTTTTCGTCGCCGGTTCGTTGTATCGTTTGCATAAGTTATCGGCGAAACGAGACGGTGTAAATATGGATTAACGGTCGCGAACAGAAGTCACGTGTGAGACTAGAAAAGGAAGAACGCCGTTAGTATTAGTTATTATCTGGCGACCTTCTTTCGGTACGAACTGTCGGGGCTTGGCTCGGGCAGAATATTGTTATGAAACGAACCAGTTACTCACACTAGAACTGAGAATCAGATGTGCATAAATTACATGAATTCTGCCCCTCCAATCTTCTCTTCCTGATTAACCGAATACAGCAGGACCTCGATTATCCGAACTATAATTAATACTAGTACGTATACCTAAGAATAATTAGTAATAAAATAATAAACGTATACTTAATAATAATTAGTAATAGTACGACTCATAATTTTATTTTAAAATGTAAAATAGAGAATTGTGCAATATTAAGCACAATTATCACTGTCATTAATGATATTTCTGGGGTAGGATGAATAGTTTCCGGATGATCAGTGTTCGGATAATCGAGGTTCTACCGTGTTACTTTCTCACCGTGTCGCGTGGCCATAATAAACAATACCAAATTCAGTACAGTAGATTGAAATCGATTTCTAGAAACACACATGGTTAGGTACTTAAGTAGACAGCACCTTGATTATCTGAATGATAATATGTCATAAATTGTCGAGTAATGTTTCACTATAATTAATTCATCGTATGATCGTAATGAAAGCGTCTTTTTGAATGCTTACAACAGGGTGAATATTTCAGTAGAGAAGTTAATTAGAATACTCTGTATAATAATTTAGAATAATGTTCGATACAACGACATAGATCTGAATGTTTTAGAAATAGAATTTATTGCAGTGTTACGTGGCTGTATTAGACTGATTTAAATTCGAGTACCTGAATTAACAAATCTTAAAGTTTATACGTCATAAAGATTTCAAGCAAACTATTCAACACGTGATATTGGATCTAAACAATGATATAATCTCGAGTAATTACGTTTATATTTTTCTATTTATTGCGAGAATAGCAGTAGTTTCAAGGTACAGTGTCCCACGGTTGGTTGGAAGAGCATTCGGGACCGAGAACTTCCAGCCAACCGTGGAACACTGTAATAGCAATCGAATATACAGAGTAAAAAAATCAACTATTTAGAATATAGACAAAAAGAACAAAAAATTATAAACTTCAATGAAAAATGGTCAACTTACACTCGAAAATATAAAATTAGTCGGATTATACATGAGTCGGTCCCATTTCTCATTAAAACTGAGAAAAAATTTGATTACTCGAACATGGTTCCCAAATATAGAGGTTCTCCGTTATAAAAAAAAAAACTCGAATGAATAATCGAATTTATGAATGTCCTGAAACACTGAATGGTCGAGTGGGTGTTTCATCGATCGTTGAAATTGTCGTACAGGTGAAAAACACCGACCTATTGACAACCTGCGGAATGTAAATGGAATGGGCTGCCACCGTGTCCAGGTTCGAACAGGTATACCAGGTACAAGCGGAGCATAACACATGACGCGTGCACGGTGTTGTGAATGAAAAACGAACGCGTGCAAAGTCATCCGTGAATCATAACAAATTTAATAGGCTATTATGCCGCCTGGTTGCCTTTTAAGTCTCCGACACCGCTTCCTTGAACTCTAATTTTTCGTTCATGAAATGCTGCATAACACGCGTGCTGAGAATAATTTAACAAACGTTCAAGTACGAATTAATTGGCAAAAGAAACCAGTATACTTGTGATGAAACTTAATATTTATTATTCAATTTTGTATATATTCGGGCGAACAACAGATTGTTATTACGTGGACGATAGTTGTAAGTGAATTAATTGTTGTGCCAAAAAATAATGAAGTAATTAACCCTTTGCCTTACGACTTTTTTTAATGGTGTGTGCTAAAGTTTAGTATTCAAATAAGCAAGTGCTGCTTGGTACGCAGCACGTAGAATTTTCGTTTGAGAATTTTTTGAAAGTCAATAGAACCATGACACAGACTTTTTAGAAATTTAAATTAGTAATGGATTCGTGTTTGTAACATATGAATCATAATTTATATCACGAGTGGCGCTCGTTATTACAAGGCGAGAGGTTAATGTCGATAGGGCCCTCGACTGTAAATTAACAAACGACACATTTAAAGACGTTTCGTAACAGGCCTGATGTTATACAAGGCAGGCAACGCGGTGTTATGTAAAATGTTAGTTAACACAGGCGCAGATCGAAATAATACATTTCTTCGATAAGTTAATTGCAAATTAACACACTGACTGGCACAGCGGAAAATTGCATATTGCAATACCTTTTCTTCGTCTGAAATTTCTCCCTTCGAACATGATCGACCACTGAATCTCGCAACCCACTTCTAAATAATTATTGCAGCAATAAATTAAAAATTAATAGAAAATGGACCAATCAAATGCCTCTGTCAGAGCCAGTACTCCTCACAAATAGATAAAAAATCCGAAAGAATAAATTACACGAATTTATAGACCGGTATTTATTGACCTGTGCACACTGAACGTGAAATAAAGAAATTGTATTGTAAACATAGGAATGATCTTGAAAGGAAAAAATTAATTTGAGTGGCTCTACAAACGGCTCAAAACCTATTACACGAGGATCGCCTGTAATTAAAGGGCAAGGAGAAAAAATAGGAAACATCCATTTTGATTCTAGAGTTCAACTTGAAAAAAAAAATTAAAACAATGTAAAACAATTATTTCTATGCTTCTTTTTCTCTTGCTACTTAATTAGAGTATAACCTCATACTATAAACAATAAAGTTCAATTAGTTGAACCTTGTCTCTTTACAGGTGGACTAAAGTATTAACCCTTTGAACTTCTAATTTTTTTTAATTTCCTTTTCAATAACTCCCTATAATTTTCAGTGTTTTATTTGAAATGTACTTCAAAAGACAGATGGCTAACAGGAAGCAATATAAACAATTTTTTTACTAATTATATTGAAAATAATATTGGAATTTTCCCAAGATCTGATATTTGTGCCAAAAAAAATATTGTGGAACATAATACATAGTTAAACTGGGTTAAAAATTGATTTTCTCAATAAATATGTTTTGTAACATTCCTTGTTTGTTCCCCTTACCCTTCAATTAAAATTTAAACCTGGTGCTGCCAAAGTGATTCTCGCGGTTGAAGGAAAAAATTGCCAAAAAAAATTAGAAAAAAAAGAGTGAGTTGTATTATTCCATAAAGGGGATCACGAATCGTAAAATGGCCAATGTTTATCCGATCCTCGATAAAAACAAGCGTCTGAAGGTTCTTTTTCTCGCGATGGCGGGGCAGAAGTTTCACGGTAGCCGCAGTACTGGCAGGTAGAGGCACTCTTTTCGAACGATATCGTGCACGTCCTTGAGACCGATGTGTTCATACGGTTTAATGGTTGTTTCGACGTCAATCGCATATAAGGAGTGTCGGTGACCCGGGTCTATCACAGTCGACTGTAAACGTCGTCTCGTCAACCGCCTTATCGCACCTGTTAGATGATTACTTTGGCCGTGTACGAAGGACACGTCAACGACCCTGACGATCAATTACCAATGAATTTCGATTTCGCATGGAGGGGAGGAAGTAATTTACGTTTATAGCCTGAATGCAAGCAAACAAACGTTAGTCGAAATGGTCGAACCGTACCGTTTGATGTTTGGACACCCATGGTGATCAGGAAATTACTGCTTCCCGTATTTAGGGGGTAGGTACATCCACGTCGACTCAAAAAATCGATTGTGTAATGTTGCAAGCATATTTTTCTATTTTAATAAGAATTATATTTATTAAGAGAAGAATATTTCTGCTGGTTAGTCGTTATCCATTTTGTGTATGAAGTTAACCCTCTGTAACCGGAATTTTAGGATATAAACGGAATCGTAATCGTAGGATAAAAACATAATAATAAACGAACAGACTGCTTGGTGAGAGTACACTGGTAGAATATAATTGTACACAGCGATAAACAAATGAAATAAGACTTAAAAATGTAGATGTATAGATAAGTCACTTATAAGTCACATGGGGTTATAGAGGGTTAATTAGCTTCTTCTTAGCTACAAGTATAGTTGACAACTTTCTTAGAACGTGGACTTTTACTTTAATACATTTTAATACATTTTATTATTAATGAAAAAATAATTCTGAGTAGAGATTAATCCCTTTTATTTATATATTTTAAGAGCACTTCTCATTTCTTTGTTCTGAGCCACCCCTGTTGTGTAACCCCCTGTTACGAAGACCACTACTTAATTTTTCAATACATCTTATGGAAGTTATTACATTTTAATGTATTTCCAAACTTCCAAAGAAAGAATCATTTAAATATCACCTGTACCTTCTCCAAAAAAAATTATTAAAATTGACCTACATGTTTAGTCCACCCGTGTGTCTCTTAACGCTTTGATGGCCGCTGTCACGCGTGCGAGGCTTTGTCTATTTGCACATTACAAATGTAACAAATAAACAAATAAACATATTTCTCACTGACAAACAGATACGTACGTAAATATTTGTAAAGTGAAAATTCTTCAAATATTGAAATAATCGATAGTTCCGCAATTTCCTTATTCAGAAAATCTTGCAAACATGATAGGCAGAAGTTCAAATTTTTAACAAATGATGCGGCCGTCAGTGTGTTAAGGATCTTCAAAAATTTCTGGCACAATTGTCGATCGCACAAACAGTCGTATGAATCGATAGGGGCGCGGTAAAAACTCGATAAGTCCCGCGGGCTTTTGTGCGCGGAAGACAACGAAGCCCCTTGTACGTTCGAGAGCAATCACAAAAATGACAACTGTCCGATACCTCGGGAAGCGTCTCGTCTACCAACAAAGGAGACGAGCCGGAGTGCTGCTAGACACGCCTGGAAAGCGGAAAATTTCTCCGAGGGCATTGCATCGCTAATTGGCGCGATAGTTCGCGCGGCTTTTAATTAATTCGACGGATCGACACAGTCGGCCGGCTACTGTTGAACTTTGGAACGATTTCTCCCCGGGACCGGTCGCGGTCGGTATTTACGGTTTGCAAAAAAGGGGTACACGCGACGGAGACCAAAGGAACACGCGGATAACGCGGTTATCCTTTTTTTCTCACTCCCCCTTGCAGCGTTATCGTTATTGTTGCCGCGTCGCAGCATCGATGACACAGAACGTGAAACTGGGATTCGCTGTGCACTGAAAGATTCCTCGATAATGCACGGGCTGCTTCCGAATCTTTGTCCAAACGCTATCAACGTGTTCCACTATTGATACTAATGAAAAAATGTCAGATAAACGTGGATCCATAAATGCTCCGTTTCAGAGTTACAATTTTTCAATGCATTGTCGATCGGTGACCCAGCGTATGAGTCGTGTCTCCTCGAGGACTCAGCAGGTGGGTCATGTGCAGAAATCAGTTCTCAAAGAGCAATCGTTTCATTATACAGGCTATTAACCGTTAAGTGGATTACTGGGGCCGTAGTGGCCCTTTGCAATTTAATTAATAGAAATCAATTTTCCTTACATTACATAAATCTTCAAATAATTATATCAACACATGTTAAACAATTATTAGTTTGAAGTTGAACAGGGCTGCTGCGGCCACAAAAATCCACTTAAGGGTTGAAAAAAGGTCTGATACTTAAAGGACTTATACTACTCACCGAGAGTCCCATCAACATAGGTCCTAAACGCAATCCTTTCGGTGTAAAATCAACTTTTATTATTTATTAGCGTTTGATATCACGAGTGAGTCTCTTCGCAACACATTGAATGTATAGTCGATGGAAAGGAAATAGCGTTATCGGGGGTTCAGTCAAGCATGAAAACATGTTATGAGGTCTGTGCAGCAATGGAAGGAAGACGTATCGAACATCTACAGTTGTGAAGATTTGTACTACAATTGCGTCTATGAAGTAAGTTCAATATGTTGTGATATCGAACGCTAATAAATAATAAAAGTTGATTTTACACCCCACGAGTTGCTTTTAGGGCCTATGTTGATTGGACTCTACGTGAGTACTATAAGCTCTTTAAGTATCGGACCCTTTCTTTTAAACAGCCTGTATATTTTGCAGTTTGAAAACACTGAAACAACTAAGAAATCGACATCATATATATTGCAATAAAATAGTAAATTTAACATATATTCTAAGGTGGAAAATTGGAGAACACGTTGCACGCTTTTTCCTGAAATCTTCAGGGCTCAAAGGGCTGAATCACTGTCGAAAAATTAAATATCCTGAAACTTTTGCACTGTACATACGGTTACACATTTTTGTGCATTTCCTCATTTGCTTTAGCTCATCGTATCCGTAAGAGCGAGGGGCGATAAAGTCCGTATTATTATTGCAACTGCACAGAGAATTCGAACGGCGATGCTATCAGAGCGTTCGGAATTAAGTTGAAACACAAACGATTTTGCAAATCTCCGTGGGCCTCTATTATCGCGAAGTTATCGTCTCTTAACGCCGGCACTTCAAAAGTTCGAGTTATCGCGGGAAAAGATCGGCCCATTAGTTGCAATCAAACGCGTCCCATCGATTCGCGTAAGCGGCTCCGAATGAAAATATTTTCTCTCGTTAAGGAGCGACCGAAAAGAAAACGTGATCGTTTTAATCACCGCAATTGACCCTGTTCATGCGAGTGAAACAACACTTCTGTGATCCGTCCGCAAGGGTCTGCACACAAAAACGCCTCGTGACACGTCGCCTTACGAATCTTGTGCAATACATGACTTGCGTGACGTGGAGTGAATCAACGCGAGGCGATCGAATAGTTACACTACAGAGTGCAATAGGATTTTTCAACCTGTTCCCTGGGGAAGTTAACTTGTCCTAAAACTCTTGCCCCATAAGACGCCTGTTGATTGCCCTCACAGTATTTGTTGACCAATATTTACATCTGTTGATCAAAGAAGAGGATTTGACACAGTGATGGCCAGCAGAGCTGCGGCCTTCCCCCACTCTACGTCCATTCCCCTCAGATCCGTCCCCTCCAGCTCCCCCTCGGTCCATCGTCGTCACAGATTAAGTCTGTATGAGGGGAATGGACCCAGAGTGGGGGAAGGTCTCAGCTTCACTGATTTAACATGTCAATTTAACATGTCATTTTTAATTAGAAGCGACAGGTGTGCTCCTAGACAAAGAATTACCCAGCTAACAGGTTAAGAAAACAGTTCAGTGACCTAGCATGGTCAATATTACCTGTTCTCATTATACCTATCGCTGACAGAGTGTCTGATAGGTCATCGACACCTGAGCAGTCCAATTTTTATACCACTATCCTTTGCAGAATAGTGGTACAATACTGTGCCACTTTGTTTAAAAAATATAGCTGCCATAGCTCTCGATACAATATTCTACCACCAGGTGTGACGCAGGATGAGGTCACAGATCTCAAATCTTTTAGTTTTCTATAACTATAGGGATCCTACGGTGCACAATTGATTCTGCCTTCACCGTTCGCCCTCTGAGGGGTTGAAAGGAGCATTTCACCTGACGATATGATTCGAAGCTGGTTTCAAGATGAAATCGCGCCGGTCGAACAACAATATCCGAGGACGTTATGATATCTCATATTTTTTCTTTGTCCGGAGCTTGAATTCCAAGGAGGCAGCGGCAAGGTCAATTAAAACGCGTTATTGGAATACGAAAGAAGGACACGAAGGGTGAGTTGCGTCCGTGAAACGACGCCAACAGAAACTGGTTTTCCTCGTGGCTCCGGATTCCTTGAAGGGGGGCGGCGCAGGTTGCGCAGAAAAGGTAGCAACCGAAATATCGTTGCCATTATCGGATTTTCCCGAGTGCCGAAAAAACCAGGCCGCCGGAGAGGGGTTGTGACTTTCGTTTTGTGCACGTCTGCCCAACGGGAGCGAGAGCTCATTCGCGGAGAGGATCGATGCACGTGACGCACGAAACAAACAGCGAATTCCGGTCGACTGTAACGAGAAAATTTCTTCCTGTCCCTGAACGCCGCCGCGAAAATGTTTTGATGAATTTTGGGACGCACAGGGTGTCCCACCTGCATTTATCACCTCAGGTATTTTTCGCCGTTCCGTGCATCTGATGCGTTGAATTTCAGGGTGTCCAAAATGACCCATTTTTTGGACTTACAGAATTTGCAACGTTTGTAATATTAATTATTTGTATGCTTTAAACGATGATTAAAAAATTATGGTTGTATCTATGTGTCACTCATTGATTATGAGTAATATAGTTGAAGTGTTGAGGATGTTTTGCATAGAAACTATGCGGTTTCATGATGGAAACTGTTTATTTTAATTTTTTAGTGAAGCTGAAAAGTGAATCTAATTTGAGGAATATAAAAATTGTCTATTTTTCTTGTTTAAGACTGTGCAAGTTCTGAGGCAAGAAGTGACAAACAGAAAGGAGTAGACAGTGAAATCGACTAAAAAAAATATTTACACACATGTTTGTCGTTCCACAACAATTACCCATGACATTGAATCAATAACAGGACAGTTTCCTCGTACGTGAGATTAAAAAATCCAATTTTCCTCAACTTGAATTCATTAATAACTCAGGCTGATCCACAAGGCAGTGGTTAACGAGAAGATCGCCCAAATGCCGCTGAGGTCATCTGAAATGAAAAACTTAAAAGAAACTCCTGAGCAAAACATATCAATATTTACGATTTTCAGAATGGTTCGAAGGTTACAATATTAGTGAAAAATCGATGTTTCCTATAGTTCAGGTGCTAGCCACACTCATAATAATTAAGACTCTCTCTGAGTTTTTATTTCAGATGACCTCAGCTGTAGCTGTCGTGCGGACCATCCCAAACAATTTTTTCAACCTTTCAACTTAAATGATAACAAAGCACAAAAATTCACGAATACAGTATTAACATGTACGAATACGCCTGCAAAGTTTCATAAAGATATGGTGTTTAGTTCTCTCAAAAAAAAATTCCCAAAACTCAAACGCCTGTAAGTTGGACAATTTTTCGTATTTCAAAAATCAATTTAACACATCGACTGCCACGCTGTATCAGCTAAGAATGATAAACTTTTTACATTTTCGTACAGATTAATTCTCTTTTTAATAGATAATATTAGTCAATTCATAATTTCTCTATTTGTTTCACTCGACCTGCTCCGATATACGTATTAATGTTACACATGGTTGAGTAAGTAATGATTGAATCAAAGTGTCACCCACATATGGGTGACGTGGCAGTCAAGGTGTTAAACAAGCACTCTTGAAAGGTTGAAGATTCGAAAAACAAGGAAAAAACGGGAACTTTTTGATATTTTTAGACCAGAACCTCCTGTTATGCCCAATGATAGCCAGCAGTTCAGGCAACATACTAAAAAATCCGACGAAGTGAAATAAAATCGAGTGAAATTCACGTGGCACTCGATTGTCGCTTTAAAATATGCATCTCGGTCGTCGGTATAATTACATCGCTCTGAAACACGTTGCATATGTAAACAAACGCAGAAACCGATTCCATTCGAAGAGCAGTCGCTTGTGCTCGCGCGCGCGCGCGCGCCTATGACGCAAATCTACCCCCCGTATTGGAACGCTCGCGATTTCACGTCGTGTTCGCGATGCACTCGATATCGCAAGAACATCGAGCTGGTGGTCGAACACGTTCTCCACGATCACGAACGTGTCTTTAAAGAATCACAAAAAAAGAGGACAATATAAAAATGGCGGCGATAATCGGTTCATCGAGCTCTATAAACCGTGAAAAATCGTCGTTGCATAAGTGGATGCATGTTCCTCACAAACACCAATCTAACGACACATCTTGTAATCATTTGATTTTACAAAATATCGATCATTAAACAGGATACTTAACACGTTGACTGCCACGCGAGTTTTATATGCTCTGCCCTGGGGGCCAAAATAGAATTTTCATAATTCTGAGTATGCAATGCTAAAATATTAAGTAATATGGGTAATAAGATCATATCCTTATCAATGGTGCGTTTGTCTTGCTGCTTATAATGGTCACAATGTTCTGTAGTTTGTTACGTAGTTGAAACTTTTGTAATCGATGATATACATCTTATTTTCATCATTCTAAGAAATGTAGTAATGCCGGTCACGGATGACCACCAGGGCCCCACTGAGAAGACAAGCGCCGATCACGGGTGACCACCGTGGCAGTCAACGTGATAATTTATAAATTACCATGGATGCTGATTAGAAGGGCATTTAGGTACATATTTCTTAATTAATTCTGAAAAAGGTGTTATAGATAGAAACAGGAGGCACATCGAAAGCTTCAGGGTGCATCAACTATATTCCGTTGATAACGCAACGTTGATAACGCAACGTTGATAAGAGCTGTTACATAATAACAATATTGTTGATCCGGTTGCAGGAAGCAGCGTTTTAAATAAAGTTGCAAGCAGAAGCGTTTAGAATTTCTTATTGCGCAACCGATATTATTTCCTCGCGATCTATTGGTATGTTCGATGACAGGAATCGTTATTGAAAGCGGTATAGTAATTTGCATTTCATCCGATAAACGCAGCGTGCCAATGATTCGCCATCTACGCTGTGATTAATTAAACGACCGGATTTTTCTGCAGCCCCTGCGGCATAAAGCACGGCGAGGGTGATAGAATCTGCAGAGAGGATGTCGGGCGCCGCGGCGCCAGTCGTCCCTCTCTGTGGTCAGGCAGAAATTGTAGGCCAAATGAAATGCAGCGGACAGTTGGAAAAAAAAACGTGGAGAGGACTTCAACCAGTTTAAGCGACTTTCTACTACAATATTACATACTTCGAACAATATCGCACGATCTAACCGAATTAAATTCTAACTTTTTAATGTGCAATCGAACGAAGCGATCTTTACGAGCAGGCAGAGGAATTTATAATTTTTTTGTGTAGTAATAAACAATTACTTTTACACGCTTAGCATGCAACAGCTGCATGCATATGATTAGAAAACGTGTGTTATCGGTGGATTATTCGTTTTTGTATGTTAATGCTTGTACACGTTATTGCAGATAATGAAACAGAAGTGCAATAGAAACTCATTTTGCCTTTCAAGGATTACACAAAGGTAGCTTTATTTATTTAACTGTGTATGTACTTTGTAGTCGCGTGAGTGTGTTAAATCTAGCTTTACCGGGTTGAGCAATCATTCGTACATTTTAGCAGAATTTCTGTGCATAATAAATGCATGCTTAACGCTATTCCCTTGGCAAAAAGAGTGAAAGAATCTGAAACGTGTCTCTGCAATGAGTTCGTAGATTGATAAATAAGTCTGTTCGATGGAAACAGACGTGTACAAGAAAGCGACTAAAGAAGTCGATCCTTGGCGACATCGAGAAAGGCTGCATCGTTTGAGAAGGTGTCGCCGCCATAAATTGTTGAGATCAGTGTAGATTGACGCCGATTGAGACTACATTACAAAGACCTTGGTCGCTAAACGCCTGCCGGCGGATTCATCGACCGTTATGTCTTCGAGAAATTCTGTCGGGCACGACAGATCCACCGGGAAAGGATCCTCCGGGTCCTTGACGACTTTTCGGCAAGGTGAACGCGCAGGATTTACGCGTCTGTGCATTCGCATCCAAATACCCGAATTAACCGGCCTATCCGCGGGACAGGCGTGCATAGAAATGCTGTGACCGACAAGGAGCGACCAAACGAAATCACTGAACGAATTGAAAAGAAAAAAAAGAAGGAGTAAGTTCGTTTTTAGGAACCGTTCGTGCTGTACGGGTCGCGGAGTGGCGCGCATGCGCGGAGTCACGTACAAAAAAGTACGCGCGTGCCGTTGCGTCAATATAAATCGATAAAACGATTATTATTCGAATGGCAGCGTGTCGGTATTAAAACGCTCGTTTAGATTCTCCACAATAGCCGTGGCTCGTTCGTTACGGTCAATTAACTTGCGGTTCGAACAGTGCTTTCATAGAACATCAGACAATTTCGATATAGTGACTTGATCGTCATAATAAATCATAGTAAACAGCTGGAAAATCTTATTCTGGCATTTCCGTGAAATCCTTCGCTCGAAGGCTTCACTCGTGCAACGAGCTCAGAAAATAATACTTCGATACTTAATTTAATTGAAAAGAAACGTATGCTACCAGGTTCTAAAGTATGAAAGTGTGGGTGCATTGTAAAGTAGTGGTGGGCGTGGTTAAGTGTATATGGGCCAGCTGAACGATCGAATGTACGGTGGACCGCAATAGGGTTACTGTATTTGCGAGAGAAAGAATGTTTTAATTGGTAAACACAGCGTGGCATCTAAAGAGGACGTAAAACTAGTTCCACTGAAATCGAGTCGATCGGATACCGTTATCCGATTCGAGAATACCTGTTGGCGATACGAGAAGAGCTAAATACTGTCCGACCACTTTGTCTTGAGATGGGAAGGCGAAACTTGTTAAGCAAAACCTTCACCACAGATAGTATAATCTTCTCATATACTTTCAGTTAACGCGAAAGGAATGAATAGGATAGAATAGCGACGATCTATCAATAATTCAATGTAAGTGGAGTAAGATCTCCCTATGTCACGCCCACAGGTCTCAAGATTATGTAGTCGGACAGTACTAGGCGTTTATTAGCGGTAGTAACGAGTAGACTTTACGCTGAACAAAGTTTATATAACTCCTTGGAAGAGATATCATGCGACGTATCGCTATCATATCAGAATAAAAAGAATATAATATAACTAGACCATGAAGTTGGTCAATGACCAACGATTTCGAGCGAACAAACGAATTATCGTGGAAATTAAGAGACTTTCAAGGACAAGATATCATATGCCGTAAATGTGTTTAGATGCTGCGGACAATCGTACGAATTGTTATCGTTGTTGAATTTTCGACTCGGCCGAGATAATCGCTCAAACACGGCAGAATTCACACGTAATCGTAATTACTTGGAAGAAGAAATATTGCAGAACCGTTAAAAAAACGCGAGGCTAAGCTAGCAACAGCAATTAGCGTTCTTATCGCTGTAACATTCTACGCGATCTACTCTGCAGTTCCAATTTCCGAAGCAGAAATACCGCATTACGGATTCCCTCGGCACAATTGAAGATACCAGCGTGTAAACGCGTAAATAAACAATTTTAATTATACAACGGAGGAGCGATAAGAACGAGAGAAAAATAACGGGAGCCGAAGAATGCTTCCTGTTTTTCAACAAATAAAAACATAATCACCGTTAACGAGATGCGAACGCGCCGAAAAAAAGCGCGCGAAATTCGAAAACGCCGGAAGAGCACGGCTTCGACGAAAATGGCGCGATCGCTTTCACTGTAAAAGCAGAACGCTCGTCCGATCGATCGATTCGCGTGGACACACGCGGTAAGGAACGGAAAAGCGCAATACGAAGACAGAAATATCGCAAGGTATCGAACACGAAATCAACTTGATGCGTTCCGCCGGGTTAAAAACATCGATCCGCGTCTTTATCGTCATGGCAACACGTGCACTTGTACAATTATCCTTGTGTGCGGTTAGTCGACGCGTATTTCCATACGTAGAATACTGCAGCGGTATGTGAGCATACACACATACAGAAAGCCGCACGGCTATTACGTACGCGCACGTATATACTTACCTCTCCTCTATTTGTTATCTTACTCTATCTTCCTTGCTCTATTCTTATCGCAGCGCGCTAAGAATGCATTTTCACGGTTTCACTAACACGCACCTTCCGTGTGACGTGCGCGAAACTCGTCTCGTTGAAATCGGTTTCGCAGCCGAGGGCCACGCTCAATTAATTCCTTCTAACAAAGTCATCGAAGGCGACTTTTCGCCTTCGTGAAATCATTCATGACGATTAGATCCTGCGACCGGCTACGTACGCCGGTTTTTAATTCGAGTCGACGCCTGAAAGCGCCATACGCTCCGACGAAAAGTGAAAGCAACGCCTATGGATCGCAAGCGTAATAATATCGCGTTGAATTAACGCGAGCTGAAACGGTATTAATATCAGGAATGCGACAAACGCTGTATGCATGTTGGCCGGATAGTCGGTGGGGAAAGGATAGCGATATGTCTCTACAAGGTGTCCCAAAACGAAGAAACTCAAGCCTGTGATGTGATCAACTACTCTGGGTGAAACAATTCTAGTGAGAGCACATTTGTACATGCTTCCCTAAAGAGTTATTTGAAAAACAGTTTCTCTCCGAATTATATTCTCTATCCGACACCAAGCTGTTCTTTTCTTTGGAGACACCTTATATAATCGTAATTTGATAGCGCAGTTCAGAGGAAAATTCGAAGATCTTTTAAGTCAAGCGCTAGGGAAACAGGGATTCGTTTCGCATGCAATCGGCCAGATTAAACCGGCAAAACATCGATTCGTATTGGAAACGATCTAACAGGCTGCGCAGTTACCGCGTGAAGACGAGCTCTCTTCGGAGACCGTCTTTAAACCCGATAACAGTGTATACCAAGGGACGGTGTTTTATCCGAGCGGTCAGAAAATAACCGAAGTTAGCGCGATAACAAGGTCTCATCGTAAACAACGATTGCCTGTCAAACGAAGGGACGAAGTTCGGATCATTGATAACTGCGCGCGCGGTCTGTTGACTCGTCCTTTGCTTCGACACGGATTCAAACAAGAAAACTCATGTTACGTCCCATTAGACAATCCTCACGCAACACCGTGTTGTCACAGGGAGCCGCGATTGATGTCTGCGTACGAGAAGCATCACAAATCAACCGTGAATCATGTTTACCAATACAGAGAACGGAATGCATCGGTGCACGCGCGAGCGGGCGCGCGAGGCGTCCATATTGAAAACGAGCATAACCTCACATTGTCGGATGTTTTGCTGTGCGTTTCATCGTTGGCGGTACGACACACGAAAACCGTGTTGTACCTTAATCACATGATCGCGTCATTTAACGATATCAGACATTATCACTTCGCAGTAGACCGTAAACCGCCGACGTGTGCAGGCCTCTGCGTATAACCTTGATAACTGACATCGTCGCAGTCGCCTATTATTCGATTTCAGAAGAATCGTAAACAACATACGATAAACCGTACTCCGATCTCTGTTTGGCTTAACATCGTGTCGCGTTCAGAACGAATTCTCTATGAAACGTTACTTGCCCCTCGATTCGAATGCACTTCTATTATTTTTAAACGGACCTCTGTTTACGATCGTCCGCGTTAGAAGTACGCCGCGTAATTAAGGGTCTGCGAGAGGTTCGGCCATGTTGTGTTGATAGCATGGGAAACGATCAGAGGGACCGAGAACGCAGCAGGGCTATCTCATCGTCTGGCAGGCGAACCATTTCGCAAATTTCCTGGCGTACCAATCCATCCACTTACCGGCCGTGGCTTTGGTATTTTTCCCATGATGCCTCCGGTTCTTCTTCTCCGATGATCGGCCCTTCAGTAACATCGTACACGCACTTTGTCACGATTTCTATCACTCGCCCAACACTGGCTACGCATTATTATTCACCCGCACGGCAGCCATTTGCCCTCTACCCACTCGGCTATAAAGGCTGCCTGGCCGTTTCGTTTAGCCTTTGGCTTTCGGCCATTCGACAGCCTCTGACGTCACGTGGATCCCGGTGACGTACCTAAAGTTTTATCGCAGCCGTCCCGTCCGACCCCGAAAATCAGAAAAGCAAAACGCCGTTTCAGACGAAATTCGCTCGGTGCAAATTCCTTCTGATAACGTTTCGCGTACGTGCAATCAGTATTTCGGTAGGAAATTCTCCCGAATCGCTCTCATTCGCGTTGTTATGTTTCGTTGTAACGAACAGGGTTCCATGAAAAGTGAGAAATCGAGGGAACCTGGCGCGGTCTCGGAATGATCTGTTTTATCGACGGTCGGTATCACTTTCAGCGGACCGCAGAGCTGCGTTTTTATAGTAGCGCCAAATCAACAGATTTTAAAAGAATTCTCTGAGCGCACGACTCGTTTAAATTAGAAACAGAAGTTTTGAAGATAGTATATATTCTTCGAATGGAATAGCGAATAGGAAAGGAGATTTAGGGAGGTTTGGAATGAAAAGAAGACTACAAAAAGTGCGTGTATGTATGGCCTTTTACTGCACACAATCAGGTTCTCTTTCGAACACACATTATACCAACTAAAAGTGAAACAAAGGACATATCGAAGGCAGCCAATGTACCGTTAAGAAATTGGTTTCTCGCGATCTCCACTTTCGTTCGAATAGAAATTTATTTTGCAATAACGCCTCTCGCCAGGTTGACTCGCTTCTATCGTGTTCCATGATAGGACAATACCAAAGCTCACAAGAAACCATACGTACATTGTAATAACCATATTGTATATATACCATCGCGTAGAAATTTATATATATTTATATATCATAACGTAAGTCGAAAAGGACAATCATGTAACATACATACGTCGGGCATCTATATAATAATTATACGAGATACATTTTTGCAAAAGATCACAACAATTATGCAAAAATAGACGTTGCTCGCCGCCTGTCGTAACCACACGAGAAAAACGAAACCGTCTTGACTCGTTTCTGCTTTTTTTTCATTTCTTTTCTCGACCCGTTGCGACACGCGGCGAATAAACCGCAACACTCGGCAATGTAGGCTACAGTTGCATACTCATCGACGTAAAATGTTCTCTAAATGTTCTTTTTCTTTTTTTTCCCCTTCAATCGATCTCCGTTTCGATTAAGTTTCTTTTTTCGTCCCGCGTCAGTACTTCTGCGAATAGCCCTTTGTAAAAATTTGTCTTGTATAGTTTCAATATCTACGATAGTAGGGTATCGGTTGCAATATCACTGCGGCATGTTATCTTTTAGTTTTATTACTTGTTTGTGTCTCTTTAAACACCCCCGCATTTTTGCGACGATACCGTGACCAGAGCTAAAAGTTTCCTCCCGTTACAATGGCATCCCCCAAGTATTAATATACGAGTATCTAAGAAGGCCAAGGAACCACCAGCTGCCTATTTCGTTTACGTGAAGAGATACGATTAAAACGTAGCCCCGGTTACGGTGTATAATAGTTCCAGCGATGATATATAATATAGTACGAACGAAATGAAGGCCCCCAGCCACGGTATCCATACGAGCGTAGAGGAATTAAAATGCCTCTCTCTCCTGCTTTCTCTCTCACACTCTCACTTAAACGCTACACATTTTGACAAATAATTGAGTCATCACAGAAGCATCATATTATCATATTCAATTAGACTACATATTTGTGAATGTTCTTGTTCAGTTAGCGCAGTAATATTACAATGATCGAGTACAAAATGGTTTTAAAGTTTTCAAGCCTAGTATAAAGCACTATTATATATATTATAAGTGTGCTTCTTGCATGTCGGAACATGCCATACACATATGTGTTTTATTACATACGGTATGCGTACACACATATCGTCGCAATTACCACTTAAGATCTAATTGTAGCGGTAGTACTCTATTATTACTCTATGAATGAAAGCAAACATTTAACGAACAGAACATCCGAAGCTAAAAACCGAAGGTAAAAAAATAGATGTGAATGTAATGAATAAAAGTAAGGTCTTTTCGCTTCGACGGTCGTTATGATACTTTTCGATTTCATACCCGAACAAATGATTCTTCGAATGGGTAATGAAACGAACAACACCATAGCCGTTTAAAAAAAAAAAAAGAGGTAAATAGACCGAAACGAGCAATTTATAAAAGATCGTGAAACATTAATTACTTCGACATATACAATAAATCACAAACACATACGTTATTTTAATGCCATCTCCTAGAGGATCCACAATCTTGTAAGTGGTAGGCACATTAGAACTGAAAATAATATTTTACACGCCATATCCCTAAACTGAAGGTTAGTACGAGTGACCGTGTATCTTAAAAAAAAAAAGAAAATACAAACGAGTGTGTGTGTGGTTAGATGAAGGCAGTGATTTTGCACAAGTACAAAGTGGGAGAAATGAAAATAAAGGTTATTCCCTCGTTACAAACGTTCCTCGAGTTGTTATGTTGTAAATAGTTTTATCTAATCGAATAGTTTAGTCTCCCATCCACTGTATAATAAAATAAGACTGTTAAAATTGCAAATCTCTCCAGCTACTAGAATCATTTTGCTTGCGAGTTCCTTAATTTTCTTCCAGCGAACGAAAATGGCACAAAGCGTAATGGAGCCTCGTTTAAGCACAGCGAGTGCGAGCTCCCTTAGTTTATTCCAAAGTTTAAACACGTAACTCCGATGACCTATTTCAGCGAGTGTGACTCTGCAAGCCCGTAGTCAAATCCCGCTCTCCTCTTTCCTCGATTTTGCAACGATGAAAAGATATTTTAACGAGGATCGCGATCAGGAATGACCGTATGTTTACCCAGAGCTGGCAGTCTCCTTTTCAGACTGCTCGGACATAGCTGCCTTGTTCTGTCTCACCATCTCCGCGCGCCTTTCCTTTAGAACAAGAGAAAACAAACATTATAGACGATCCGCTTCAGAAATTGAAGAGCTCTAAAGTGAACATGTATACCATGCTAACTAATTTTAATTAAGCTAACATGTATCTAGGAAAAGTATCGTGGCTCATTGATGCATGGTCATGCTGAAAAGAAAATGATAAAATAACTTCGTAATTCAAAATGAAGTCCTATGTGATATTCTCTGCAACATAATGCGGCGAAGCCATGGCAACATTCATGAAAAAAAAAAAAATTCTAATCGTAGCCTAATCAAGTCACGGATGCCCTACGAAATAAATCAACGAAAGGGATAACAAGCGGCTGTCATGATGATAGTAGGGGATAAGAACAATAAGAATATATTGAATCAACAGAAAGAGGGCAAATTACATGCTGGCGAATAGCCTGCACACGACGTTGAATCTCTCGCTGTCGGTTCTGCTCCGCAGTAGAAACCCTCTTGTCAAATTCGAACTTTTTCACCAGAAGTTCTCTCGTGGCGCACTCATCCGCCATCTGACGCACTTTTGCTATCTTCACGGTGTTCTAAACGACCATTTCAAACTCCCTTATTGGGTGAATCGTTGATAAAACGTGAGAAAGGATTTCCACTAAGAAAAACCAAGTTTGGAAAACATTACTGGCTGCATCACCGTTTTCGAAACTTGACCAGTACCAGTTGTGTGTGTGTATTACTTCTACAAAGCGAGAAATCCTTCCTGGTAGTGCCCAAAACAATCCATAGAAAACCCAGAAACCAATACCAAATCGAGAACGTGAAACGTTAATGTACGTCGCTTACATGATTGCGCAGCTTCTCCTTCTGTTCGCGTTCAATGGTCTCACGACGTTCACGAGCCTGGTCCAACTTGCCTTGAATCTGAGATTCAAGTTGCTGCACACGCTCGGACATTCCCTGGCGTACGCGAGCTACTTGTTCTTCCTAGAAATCAAAGGACAAATATATAACACAACGCACGAAACAGGGAAATTCATACACAGTACTGTGCAACAGTCTTAGGCCACCTACGTTATATTACAACTTTACATTTTCGTCGCTAAAGAAAGTACACAAAAGATTTAGCACATATAATTTATCTTGCCAATATTATTGTACAGTGTACTGTTAGAGATTATGTAAAGATATTATAAATTCAAAGAAAAATTTGATATTTTGAGTGGCCTCCTCTGGCGATTTTGTAATAATTTCGTTCGGAATTTTTGCCCATTCTATTCGCAATGCCTCAAGTTCATCTGTATTTTTTGGTTCACTTCTTCTTTGTGCTCTGTCCAGATAATGCCAAACCTGTTCAATAATATTTATATCGGGACTTTGAGGTGGCTAACACATACAAAACTTTCAATATTTCATTGTCCTCTAAACCTCTTAAAATTTTTTACAATTCCGGCAGAATGTTTGTGGTCATTGTCATGTTGGAAGATAAATTTGTTATCAATTAGTCGTTCACCCAGACAGCACTGCGTGCTTTTGCAAAATCTCAGGGTAAACATTAACATAGATTTATTTAAGGGAAACCGCAAGCCTGACATGGTGGCCTAAGACTTGCACAGTACTGTATGATGCTGTGGTGGCTACTAACGTGTTCCTTGAGACGGTCCAGCATCCTCTTGATATTTTCATCACGCTGAGCAGCAGCGGTCTTCAGTTTCTCCTCAACAGCGCAACGGACCTCCTCGGTCTGTTGTTCCAGACTCAAGCGAGTCTTCTCCACGCCTTCTAACTGCAATCGAAACAACATATATAAGTAATACTCTTGCTGACGAATAGCGTGCAAGTACGCGAGAATGATTCCAACTAACGTGGTCCTTCAACTTGTTCTTCAATTCGGCGATGTGAGCCTCTCGTTTCTCCTCCGTGTTGTTCATTTTAGCGTCCAGTGACTCGCGGGTGGCGGCGATGAAAGCGGCGCTGAGCTCATCCTTCTTGCGAGCGGCTTCTTCAATTTTGCTAAGCTTAGCGGCCAGCGCGGCGAGCTTATGAGCTTCCAGGGACAATCTTCTTTCCTCCGCCGCTCTAAGCTTGTCTTCGATGGCGACTTGTTGAGTCGGAGTCGTCTGTGGCGGCGACGGCGCTCTCTTGGGTACCGTTGGCTCTGCCAGGATCACCTCGTAGCACAGTCCACCCTTGGATTTCTCCTGGCATCGTATTTCCGTCGCTGCGGAAACATGGGTAAAAATCAATAACTGCATGCATCGTTAATTAAAAATAAATACAATTCCACTGCTGGTGCAAAATCCGATGTTCACGGACAATATGCAAAGTGTCGCTGCAATTATTTGCATAATATTATACATCGCCGTTCGTAATGCATTACAATTCGCCAGAAACGACGGAGGAGTCTGATTATCCCATCGCATGCGGAAGCGCTCATTATACGGCGCATCCCTTATCAGGCGGGCAGCAATTAAAAACGTTCAGTCCGCTGGGACGAGACAATCCGCTTCGGCGTAAAGACTCCCCGATCCGCCTGTGCCTCCGCCAGTCGAACTAGACGAATACAGTTGCGGAAGCATGACTCAGAGACGCGAGAAGGAAGGATCGATCAACCCACGGGACAATTGTCTGTAGGCGCCGCGACGTCTGGCGTCGGCACACGCACCTTTCAGCGGCCACCCCACGTACGTGCACGTTTCTTCGACATTCGCCGTTTTCTCGATTTATAATTCACCGGCGACACATCGGCGTTCGCATCGGGTTCATTGCACCTTGCGTAGCACGTGCAATTTGCTCGATACGATCGCCCGAAACGTCGATCTTTAATGCGATTCTACAGAGGAACTTGCAAATGAGAAATGTTACCCCCAGGGAGTACCTCAAGGATGCTCTCGACAAGAATACACCGCGACCGGTGCGCAATTGTTCAAGGTCTTCGGGTACGATAGGGGATGGAAATCGAATTAACCGTTCGAACGTGGTAATTCGAAGCTGTTTGAACTGAAAGCGATAGCGTACTCACTGATGAACTTCACTTTCTTCGGCTGCTTGGTCCGCGGCTTTCCTTTGCCGCTGGGCTTCTTGAAGGGCGCGTTGCCCCTTCTATCTCCCGCTTTGAAAATCGAGAATCGATCAGAGTACCGTATTACCGTGGGGACCAGGGAAACGGGGATCGTGTGCTTTAATTATTGGGAAATCGATGCAACCGTCCCTCCTCGCTATCGGGCTGCAAGCAACCAACCGGGGGTGGCCATCTTGGGCCGCACCCTGATCGTTTTGCGGAGCCTTTTCGCGGAGCACGTGCGTATCAGCTACTACGCGTTATCTTTAATAGTGATCTCGCAAGTCCAAGGTGACTCGCGGTGTATAAATGCAAACCACCGGCTCGATACGATTTATCCTTCAGAATTGAAATCGAGTTTTCTGATTTTGTGGAATTCGAAGTCGTTGCGCGGTGACCGGCTACCGGTTCAATGAATTTCGGAACATGGTGGGACACCGTTGATACACCAGTGCACCATGAGTACCGATTGGTGGACGGAGAAATTGATCGAACTGCAGGTGTCTAGGATAATACGATAGCAGCATGATATCGACCACCGTCTACTGCGGTAAAAATACGGCGACGATCGCGTTTAAAGAATGGGCGTTTAAAAAGGGACCTTCGTGGAAGGCTGCAGGAGTACTTCCTTGCGTGTGAAGCTCATTTAAATGCAATACCTTAAGATCCTTGCATAAACCGTAAACTCTGATTGATACATTAAATTGATCGTGGTTCGAGGAACAATCATTTTAACACACAAAATACAAGCTGCTGAAATAAATCTGTAAGATTAAGGAAAAAGGTGCCGGTGATTGCAATAGAAATAAAAAGATATAACATCAGACACGAACAGGTAAAACCGCCGGGACATTAAACAGAGGTGAATCGATGCCGCGTGAAATTGGATTAAAATAAATCTCTGGTCACGAGTTTAGCGGATCACCTCGATCGCCAGGAGTCGTTCACCGCGGCATCGACTCCTCCCCTACTCCACCCGATCGTGGACAGACGATAGATACCGCAGACTACAGGAAAACGGTTGCATCTTTCCCCCGGAACGATCTCAAGCTCCCCGGCTGACGAACGAAGAAATTGACTCACCTACGATTCCCAGGGGTGCTTTGCAACTGTGACAGAAGCACTGCAGCATAGAGTCGCGCACGAGCCCGATCAACATGGTTCCGGCTGTTTCGTTACAGCGTACGCGAAATTCTGGTGCGTTCAGGTAGCGCGAAACCGAAAGCTTTTGCAGCGAGAATGAAAAAAGGTAGCGCAGCAGACCACGTCCGACGAGCAGAGGGCCGGAAGTGGCTGAACTCGTATCTGGGGCGGTGGCTGGAGGGCGACTGATCCGCACAGTGCGCCACGACGCCCGGCGTCGCTCAATATCCACCCACCGGCGCCTCTTGCGCCCCCAACCACCCCCGCTGCTGCGACTAGCCTACCCGACGACAAGCCACCCTTCCACCACCAACCTCGAGCAGCCTTAACGCGCCTATATCGTGGACCCGGCTGCCTGCCGGTCGCTAGGCACGTGTGGAAGCCTACGTGGAGGCGTAAAATACCATCTGTCCAACCCCCCAACCACACCGTCGAGCCTCTTGTACTTTTCCTCAGCATCGTAGCCAGGAAACTGATCAATGGACGATGATATCTTCCTAAGACGTTCTGACTTCTCTCTGTAGCTTCGAACGAGTCTCCCTGGATAGGTTTCGCGTGTCTAATGGAAATTGGATGGCAACACCGGGCCGTTCAACGTGGCAAGGTTGCTGTATAGAGGCAAAGTTCACGGAAGTACCAGGCAGTTGCAGCGGCGGTTCCTTAAGTATTCCTCGAGAAGTGGGGAAAGTTTTTGCGTTATTGATTTTCGAGTTCCTGAAGATTTTACGTAACCCGCGTCCTATTTCGTGATGATCCTTAGATCTTGCCCTTGCCACGTTGCGGCACGCCGTGCTCGCGGGTCTTGCGATCGACGACTCTGCGGTATACGACGGTCTGAAAAAGAAGGAAACTTCAGTCGATTGTTCGAATAACTGTGTTAAGTGGCGGCGAAAAGACGAAGACGCTCGAACAACGGCACAATTTTGATGAATGTACCGCATCGAATAATGAATAGATCAAGAGTGCTCGAAGGGGCAGAATGTTCTTGAGAGAAATCGTTGGATGAAGACAATCCGTGTAAGAGATAACACTTCTTTTGTTCCTGACGCTTGAGAATTGGCCCTCGATATCTGAAGAAATGATTCACCAGTTCTTTGCTCCCCGAATCGCGTCTATATTCGGAAGGGATCGCTCTCGCACGAAATTCAGTCCTCCTTCCCCCGATTGACACACCCTTATCTCTGGATCCGACTGACCGTGGATCCTGCTAGTTTTCTAGATTCTTTCCGGCGTTGTTTCGCCGGCCGTTAATAAGCAACGAGTATAAAATCGATCGTGTCGAACGGCCGGACAATACCATCGGGAATCGGAGCGGCGAGAAATGTGGGACGTTACGGACAATCGTTTGTTCCGCAAAGTTTTCCATTTGGTGGACAAACACCGATCGAACAATCGCAATGACAGAACCGATGACGCATTACGGTCGAAGGATAAGCTCGTGGAGTGAATGAATCTTCCGGCGGATCGATATATCGTGGAATATTTTCAGAACTAGGAACGGGGGGGGGGGAGGTAACGTTAATAATGCATTCGCCCCTTTTTCCACTGGTCACGAACCGTGGTAAATTGCGCAGAAATCGGAAGACCGTGTCCCGCCGGAACATCCTCGAAAACGATTGCTCTGTTCCTGCACCGGTTCTTCGGCCGAGCTCGATGGGTTCGCGTATTTTACATGTAAAGATAGAAGAACTCGCGGAATCTTGATCAGGCAAGACGTTTAATTAAACTCCGCTCGCTCATTACGTTTAATTGGATCAAAAGAAGCGTGCCAACCGAAAAAACCAACGAAACGACCGGCAGCGGAAAGAGAGTCGTCCGACCGAGAAAAATGCATGATTTTAAAACGTGCTCCATCGTCGCATGCCCTTTAAGGCAGGAAGAAACTCGACGGGAGTTTCACCGAGAAGTGCTTATGGACATTTCACCCGATATATCTTGCACACGCTGTCGGACAATCGGATTAACCTACGCACTTCAATGTCACCGTGCGTGCTCTTTAAGCGCAAAGTCAACCGAGTCGTGTGTGATGTGTGTGCGCTGTGTACACGCTCGAATCTCATTCCCCTTGCCGAGCTAGAGCCTCGTAAAAAGAGAGTAACAAGGTTTTAGTCGCGTGCTAGCGGCCAACGTCGCGTTCAATTGCGAAATACCATTAATTTATCGATACGCGACACTCGTGCTGGCTCCGTTATACTATGCAGAAGTCCGGTAATGGGAGATCGATACGAGCGCGCCACATAATTATTCGCATTGCGAAATTGCCAACAGCTCATGGGATATCGCTTCGTGAAGTTGGCAAGCGACGTATCTAAAAATAAATTGATTCGATTAAAAACAAAATTAATCATAAAAAAAAAAGGTTTCGTAGAAATTTTCATGACCATCCATGGCGACTTACGGGGGGTTTATTATAATTCCAAGGTAATTGCATAGACTGCTGATCCAAAGCGATTTCAGCTGTCTCGATGATTTTGTTTCTCCTCGCCAAGCATTATAATTTGCCATTCGTAACATAAATCGTGAAGCAACAAATTCTATAACATTATTCAGAATTTTCTGAGAAGCGGTGATTAGTTTAATTTAATTAAATCGGTGGCGTCGGTCGACGCGTTGAAAAACTATTTTTCTAGAAATTGAATGATAATCCTTGATTACTGATGATTTTATTCAAATTCTACTTCAATTTAATTGCTATAAGTCTCATAGTTCATAAGATTGTCGAACGTACTGACCGCAGAAATTTCGATCATTTCGTTCGACTATTCGAAGGTACTCGAATTTATTGAGATCGAGCAGGGTTGAGAACCACTGAAAGGCGTTCGAGCACTGCAGTCGAGTCAAGCTGCAGTTGCCACGGTGAAGTGCAGCCTGCACTTCTCCGAGGACGCCAATGGAGGGCTCTGACCTCTTCTCAGCAACTATCTACTTTCTGCTGCCTTAGGGTGTGTTCCTACTGCCACCTAAATTGCCTTCCTAATTAAGGATCCTTTGTCACGCTGACTTTCTATCAGGACAGGCTGAGACCGTCTTACGCGATATTCGACAAACGTTCCTTTGTTTCGGCGAATTGCGATGCATTTACTCGTGGCGATTTCTATGTCCAGAACGACTCATTCATTGCAAAAAAAGATCATTGTTATCGCGCAGAGGCAAAGTAAACTGTCTTTCTTCGTCTGTTATCAGATAAGCTGTACTCCTTATCCATTACTTAATTTCTTAATACATTACAAAATTCCTATCTCTTTGTCACATCGTGTGAATTTTTTATTGTAATGATGTGAGTAGCTTATCATAGGAGCAATGTATATAATTACTAAAAAAGAAGCATCACTCACGTTCGTTGCTGGCGTGTGATTCCGTAGCAGTAGCCATCGTTGGGTCACTGTAACATAATATTTTGTTTGACCGATCGATCAAGAATTTGGCAAGAGAAACGCATTAAATCGATCGTACGGTTTGGAACTCGACGAACGTCTTGCAATTTTTGCTGCGACAGTTCCACGAACGAGAGAAACGCGTTTCGAACAAAGAAACTACGCGACGAAGCAATACACTATTTATGTATTACGCATGAACTTTTCAGGAATCAGCGAACTCCTCGATCGGAAACGGATTTTAAGAGCTACTTTTTTTATTGTTTTATCCGCAGTTGATAACGTACGGGGCGAGGAGGATTTTATTGTAAAACTTTGTACATTTGTGCCACCTATAAATAAGCTTTCTAACTCCATTCACAAAGAACTGGACAGAAGTACTTGCAATCCGTTCCCATGCATCTTGTCTGACTGGTCTGAAGACAAAGTGTTTCAAGGGGTTATCCTACTGTGACCAGCCTGGAAAGTGGATGTTCTTTGGGCTTGAAATATGGTGAAAGTTAAAGGGCAATTCTTTTGATGACTGCAAGTTTGTTGGAACGTACCACAAGCTTTCTATATTCAAAATTGCATTAGAAAAGAAAATACTTAAACGAGATGCAGCAATTCTCGTAAAACGCGTCTTTCCATGCACAAGTGGATGATGGGGTACATGATTTCGTCACTTTGGTTTTCGAAAAACAGAAGGACGAATTTTTCTTGTAAACTCTTTTATAATCTCTCCTTTTTGACGGAGATTTATTTTGTTTCTTTGAAAATTGATAATAAAAAAAAATTTCAAGATTTTCCCAGTTTTTACTACAAAATTTCTACTATATTTTTATATACTTTCTAAATCAAAACTACTGCTTTTCTGGCCGTATACTTTAAATTTCAAGGCAATCCGTTAATTGTAGCCTGAAATGCACTCCATTTTAGAAAACATAGTTTCGAGACACGTTTCAAATTTAACTTACACAAGTCACTCTAAACGCTATATCTCGAGGAATCATACGAACATCCGCATAGGATTTGTACACATTAATTTCAAGACCTCAAACTATTTTTAAAACGATAAAAAACAGTTCACAGTAGGATAATCCCTTAACGTAACCTTTCTCGTAAGCCAAACAAGGTTTGCAGTGCCCTACTCGAAACATCTGAGAAGCCCACTAAAGCCAGTTCTTTGTCAGAACTGCACAAAGAGGTTCAGTGGGAACCACTTTCATTACCAGACACCAGTAAATTAAACCGAACATTAAAAACCTGCTTCATAGGTGCTTTAACGTTCAGCATGAGGTACGCAAAGAGGTCCAGTGGGAATAACTTTGATTGCAGAGCAACAGTAAACTAAACTGAACGTTAAAAACGTTATTCATAGGTGGTCTGTGGTTCAACGCGAGGCACAGATAAATACCCCCTACACACCGTCCGAGAAGTCATTTACATTTTACCGTTCGAGCATGAGTTGTCTCTCCAAAACATCTACATACAACAAAACCCCAATCTATCCGCTATAAATCATTCAGTCAACGGTACTGAATAACCCCCTATCACAGAGAACAAAGCGTCCGAGAGGAAAGTACGTTGGTCCGGGCGGAAAAGTTTATGACTGCTTGTACGCATGATCGGGTTCAAGAAAACGCATACCGCAGTCACGCTGCGAATCGAACTGCGGACGATCGGTATTGTTCAGACGAAAAAGAGAACGATGCCCCTTTGTCTCGGGTGTCAACGATCGAATCATTTCGATAGGAGCGTCGAACCGACCGACCGACCGGCTTTGTTCCGCGATCGTTGGCGTCCTTTCGCCGTGAAACGCGTTCGCACGAGACGCTTACCTTTTTTCACCTCTTTCGCGTGAACAAAGGGAACGATCACACCGACACGTAGATGATCCTGCGGCAGGAACAAGCACGAACACGCTTGACAATAATGCAAGGAGTATCTGAACGGTCGCTCGACTCGCTGGCCGCTTTTATTGCGAGATGCGAGTATCCCTGTGTATTCCGGCGATTCACACCAGTTACCATTCGGCCACACGAACGGCACACAGGCGCGCCTTATCGAAGCGTCTCGAACGTCCGCGCCCTCCCATTGGCCCGTCCCCGTGCTCCGCGCACGCCGATTGGCCCGTTTGAATTCGAAACGTACCGTGCCTGGAGCTGGCACCGCTCGTCACGCGGATCCTTCGCCACGCACTCGCAGTACCGTTTCATTGTTTAAAAGCGGCACGATTGTAAATACGAGGAGCTTGTAAAAGGGAATCCATGCCCGTCCGTTTCTAGCTTCTGCGGAGAGAATTATTCCAAAGTCCTTCGCAACTTTACAAGCACAACAAAGCGCGGAAGTTGATGTTTGAATGCTATAGCGTGTTTTGTTTGAGTAGTAGAGTTTTGTATACTGGGACAGTTGAGTTGTAAGGTAGTTTTAAGGTTGCACATATAATATAATTTTTATTTGACAGGTCTGCTTGGTGGTCCATCCCCCTTCATTTTTATATGTGCTTTTTTGTTTTGTAAGTAAAATGTCTATGTTGCTGTTATACGTATTATATGCAATCTAGAGAAGCTTGTTTCAGCATAGTTGTCCTGGCATGCTTCTTCATGATCTAAACAATACTGATTGAGTTATTATAAACCTCCAGAAATGTTTTGTACTGCTATGCCTGCCTTTCCTAAAATCAGGCAAAGATAACTGAAGAAATTTCTTGCAATAGTGAAATGAAAGGTACTCAATATCTTCACTGTATAGAGTAGACCAACTATATTGTATCAAGTTGGTCAAAATTATACATACTGTTTTTTGTATAGGTGTGCAGGATGAGGAAGATGCTACCCAGTTGTCCTCACTTCAAGCCTCAATGAATTATACCCCATCAGTAGGGTAACATGGAACAAGCGACTGAACTTAGTTTATGTTAATTTGTAGTAAATTAATTATAATGTTGAGTAGAAACTTGTTACTTTTTTCCATCTAGAATAACTCACACTGTTGACTAAATAGGAATTCAAAACAAAAACTATATTTGTCAAAACTTTTATTTGTTCTCCTAGGAGATTTAATGTATGCATACATATCTATACTCCGCATTCTGTGCGAAACATAGTACACAATCGAAATATGTAAATATATAATGAACTCGGGCAATGTTTCCGTGTAGGTAGGGAAGCATCGCAAAAATACGTTCGCCTGTATTTTCGAGCTCGAGAGACGCTCACAACGTTGAAAAAAGACTCATTCTCGATGAATCATGTGTCTGCATCTCCAGTAACGTACGCACCGATGTGTGGGAAGTTGTGACCGTTGTGCGACCATAAGAACGTAAAAATCCGTTCCAAATATGGTCGAGTCGTTATAACTGGTTCCGATGATTTTACAAGAACACGCTGTACATTCGTTTAGATTTTGAATACATATCACGAGTTTCTTTTTCAACGATTGCTTTGAAATACGAAACTCGCTCGATAAACTATAAATAATTGATGAAAATACCAACAGTTTCATTATCCTATTAATTTTTATCACGTTCTTACGCGGATAATGAATGGATGGCAAAAGTAATTCAGTTTTAGTAAACAAATATGACATCGATTCATTTAACTTATAAATGGTTGAAAGAAAAGACACTTTGCTTGTTACATATTTAATGTTACTAATCTTCCATAGTAAAATATATATCAAAATTGCATATGTTTAGAATAATACATTAGTATCAAATCTGTCATTGTATAAACAAAACTTATGCGTACTTCATAATTAGGATATTATGTTTGTATGTGAATGTCATGTTTCATGGAACTGGATCTGTTCTACTGAGCAAACTGTATAGGTGTATCATTTATAATTATTGTTTAAAAATGTAATTTCATTGAGGTAGAATATTCTAAATATTACATACGCGTGAAAAGAGAACACTGAATACTTCTATAATAAAACCGAATGTTTGTATCAAACCGAAATACAAAATATGTATTGCATCAATGTCGTTTGATGATATCTTTCTCGACTCTTATAAATTGAACGTAATTTATATCAAACCATGATGGGACATACGTAACAAAGTCTATCAAAAGTTCTAAAAAAAAATGTATATTTGTACTCATAATAAATACTTGGCATTGTGTAAAATCACCTATGCCAATGGGCAGAATTAAAGATCATACGTGTCGCATCAACCTACTCGTTGCTTTCTTTACAGAGCAGAGTATAGTTTCAGGTAACCAATTGTCCTATCTATACGCAGAACGTGTTATTCCCTCAACTTTCATCGTACAAGGGAGTACCATCTCCGCTGAGAGACATACTCCGAGGACTAGAATTCGTGAATGGAGTTCCTCTGGGAGATCTGTACGATGGAGTACGAGCAGATGGAGTTCTATTGCGAGGAGTTGCTCTATCGTTTTGTGCTTCTTGAGTTCGAGGTGTTTTCCTGGACTCGTCGTATCTTGGAGTAATATTACTGAAATGAAAACGTAACTTAAAATTTCATCCTCACGTTAGCGTTCGTGTCTGTATCAAACATAAACTTACAACTCTTTCGAAGTAGATTGCTTGGAACGTGCCCAAGCTTCCGCAGCTTTCGACCAGTTCGTTGCGTCTGACGTAACAGGAGCAGGTCTATGAGATCTTGAGGATCTGTGCGAGTTCGGATTCATAGCAGGCGGAATTGGTTGTAAAAATGGTCCTTGAGAATGACTTGGAGTCTGTGGATGGTGAGATGTATGATGGGGAGTATGATATGGAGTCATCATCGGTGTTTGACCCGAGGGCGTATAAGGTGTACTTCCATATATTCCATAGTTATTGACGCTGGCTGTTCCTGGAGTGTATGGCGGATAATTGTGTGGAGTATGATTTGCTACTTTAGAGAGGGAATGGAGCATGTGGTGTGGCATACTCTGTGCTACTCTCTGTATTGCATCCGGATTTACTCCTGTAATTTAACAAAAAGAAAATTTGTTATACAGTAGCAAGTACTACATTTTAGTGTTATAGAAATGGTCTGGAAGTTACCATTTATTCCTGGGGTACCGTTGAATGGTGTTCTGGATGTCATAGCTCCGTGTGGAGTACCAGGTGTAACCTGACCCGGTATAGGGTCTCTAAAATGTTCTTTAAACCAACGGAACAAGTCGTTCACTCTACTAAACATTTGGTCTCTAAATCGGAATCCATCCGGTAGCACGGAGACATATTCATGACGGCAACGAACTCGTGGTAGATACGAAAGCATGAATTTTCCAGGATAGTTCTGGAAATAAATAAGAAACAGAATTAGATTTTGTAAAAATGAACGCTTTGAATATTATACAATACTTTTGAATAATCTTACTTTAGAAGCAGATATCAAATAAGGTATTCCACCAGGATTCTGTTTCTTCTGTTCTTTCAAGATTTCTTCTGCTTTATCTTTAATGCCCTCCACGTTCGGCTTAAAGTATTTAAAATCCAACAGTTCTGAAACGTACGCAGCCATTGGATTAATGTGCCTCGCAATAATTTCATCCAAGTCTTCGAATTCTTCACTGCCAATCCACAAACTGCGACCCAGAGAAAATGTATTCTCTTTGCCTTCCTCCCTCACATCAATGTGTTGGTAAATGTTTTCCGTGATTTTCCACGTTACTGTCAAGTGATCAGATCCTTTACTGCTTGGACGTATTATGGCTTCTCCTTGTTTCACTGTTTGCATCAATCTCTCGACTTCGGCGAAGCTTATATTATGGAAGCTGGGATGAATAATAACACGTTTTACATAAGTCTGTCTTTGCTGCACTTTCTTGGCTTCTTCTTCAGTCTTTGTATCCTTCTCTTCCGCCTCTGCATTATAATAAACGTCTCTTTGTGGCCTACAAAAATACAGAGATCAAGTATTATTCATGTAAGATATTAACATTCGTATTGCAGTTAGACTAGAATCATTCTACTTACCGCCACTCATGATTCTTATCAATGAGATCGCTTGTCTTGCTGGTGCATTCCACGCTGAATCGTTCCACTTCTATTTTTATTATACGACAATGGATCACTTGTCCAACGCGTACTCTTTCTTCTGGATTAGCCACATGTTTATCCGACAAGTTCTTTACGTGAATGTAACCAGAGATCCCGTTATCCAGTCTCAAACGAACTCCGGTTGCTTTTCCTGGACAAGCGCCGGCGTCAAAATGATTCCATACTTCTGACAATTCTGGAAAATCGTTTTTCAAACAGAATGGACATTGCCAGAGACCAGTCTCGTCGTTTCTCACAGGATTCGCTTGATCTAATTGTTCCCCTTGTGGCTTTCTACGGCTTATCCCGACGACGGTCGCCATAACTAATTTCCCAACGTAAAACGATTCCGGAGTCTCTTTCGTCAGAATATCAAATAATTTTTCAGCATTCGGCGACTGATACTCTACACGCAGATCTTTGTATCTGCTATTCAGTTCAGCTCTTATATCATAAAGTGTGATGCACTTGTTTCCGAAACCTTGCCGTTCAAGCTCTTCAGCAAATGCATCCAGATCTAAGTCTTTTAATCTTTCAGGCGATTCAAGAATCTCCTCCAAAGCTCCAGCAGGATTTGCATCTTCGTCATCGTACTCCAAAGCATCCACCGCCATCTTTCTGGCCCATTCATAAGTCTCTGGATGTACACGCGATCCATCCAGTACTTCCACGTATGCCTCTGTACTATCCCCTAAACTATTAGTGTCTATCTTAGTGAAACCAGCACAGTTAACAAATACCTTGGGTCCCATGTGACACGCTGTTATAAGCTGTGTCCTGTTTTCCAGCCTCTGATTGGTCTGTTTCAGAATTTTAAGCAGCGCCTGACTCTTTCTGGGACCCAGACCACATACAAATTGTACTAAGTTTGCTGTATAAGGCTGTTGAACTGCTCTGTTCAAGTCTACCCCCACTTCGTTCACACGGTTTATAAACTCTAAGTATAAATTTTCTATAAGATCCTCTTTAGGCAGCTGATCTTGCAAAGGATGGTATTTAAGGCACAGAATTTCTTCGTCTACGGTACACAATTGAGAGAACTCCAGCAGAGGATCTTGGAATCTTCTTGCTAAAGATATACCTTGCCTCAGCAGCTCTGGATAATCCCTGAAATCGGATGTACCTCTGTTGCTATTCGCATAAACTTTCGCAAGTTCGTTATCACATATCTCGACTTGTATCGTAGGGAATTGTTCCTCTTCGGCTAGGTTCGCAATGCACTCTTTTATATCGGCTACTATCATCATTGCTTCCCTAGATTCGGCAGTGACCACCACAACGTGCGGTTTCTTCGTGGCGATGAAATTCTTGATCGCTAATAAATCCGCCTCCTTCATCATTTTCTCATCCGGTCTGAAGCTGTTCTTCCGTTTCATCAGATGCGGTAACCTTAAGTAATCTGTGCACTCCCCATCGGGGGCGATTATGCAAGTAAAAGCGGCCTGAGACGGGTCAGGTACGTAGGCCAAACCCATCACTCGAATTCCTTTGCTGGTGTCCCAGTCGTCGTCGTCCTCCTCGGGGAATTCACAAGTGTACGGAGCAATTTTGATCCAGTTATACATTTTCCGGCAGCACGCCTTCATAACGCATTCTTTCGCCTCTGTCACAAGATTGTTTCGCAGCTCTTTCTTCAGCTGCGGTATTATAATACGATTTAAAGCTACTTCGACGCTACCAGTCCTCAGGGCGTTCCAGTCCTGCACGCTTTTACTAAATTCGTCTCTGTAATAGAGCTGCTTTATTTCATCTAAATAATTATTGCTAGTATTTCCTTCTATCATGTCGCTGAAGGAGAGCGAAATTAGCTTATCCTGTTCCGCTATAAATAATTTTAGAAATTGATCACCTACAAGATCCCGGACAGGCTTGTCCTTAACATACTTTAATCCATAAAGAGAATGACTTTCGTCGATCTCTTTCATCCCTCTCTTGGTCGGCATTACGCACAACTTTGCTCTTTCCATGTACATTTCTCTAACGCATTTACGTACTAATGGTTCGTGCGCTAATTGAATCGCAACCATCAGTTGCACAGCTTTAAGCACTTCCTCGTTCGTTTTAAATGTCGTTGAACTGAAGTCATCGGCTATTACCGAAGGCTCTGTCGGATCCTGATCCACCTCGTGACGTTGATAATTGTCTCTAAGATTTTCAGCAAAGTGTTCTGGACTGAGACCGAATTTCTTAGCAAGTCCATCCAAACCAGCTTTTTGACAAATGTAATATGGACCTTTTCTAATCGGCTGTTTCAACGATTCGTCCACCTCTTCCTCCTCTTCGTCTAAGTCAACAGTTTCTTCCGGAGGAACTTCTCCGTTCTCTTCAGCCTCTGCGATTTGTTGCCTCCTTTTTTCCATTCTTTCTTTCTTTCGAGCCTCTTTTTCTTTGTTACGGAGACTCGCCTGCATAGACGACACGCTCTGACCATAATAAAGCATAAAGTGCCGGTAAATATCATTCAATTCGTCAAAAGTCTGTGCACTTTTAAGTCGTTCTATGTCGTCGTCTTTCATGACTCGCACGTTCTCAGGTAACGGTGCATCGGGATTTTTCATGATCTCGTCCAGTTGAAAATTTCTCATTCCCTCAAACAGCTTGACTAAATTTTCTTTCCTTTGCTTAAGCTGACACCATTTCGCGTCGAACTTATAAATTTTCCACAAGTCATTGATATTTAATTCTGGTAGTACATACTCCTTTCGGTAGAACGAAATAAACGGAACTTCAAAGTTTTGGTTGCGCATGAAGTCCAAGGCTTTCTTAATTTTGCCAACAGTTTGTGGTCCCTTTTTAGCTCTTTCTTTGGCTTCCTCGTTCAAGTGAGCATCTTGTATCGAAATTGTCGGCTGGCAGAACGCTTGTTTGTATATCCATTCTGCTTCATGTTCTAATTCATCAGAACCTTCTGCTGTTGGTGTGATTGGAACAGAACGAAGTTGCATTCGTTCAGGAATGTCTGTGGTACGAATCTGAAATATCGAAATTATTGTAATATATGATCCATAGACATTAACAATAAATTTATAACTGCGTTCTTACCTCAATATCTACATCAGTAAAATGTCCACGTATAAGCTCACTAGGTTCATATATTTCAAAAATGCTCTTTGCGCTCTTTTTCTTCAAATGTTTCTTTGACCGTCTTGGTCGTTCGTCACCCTCTTCGCGGAGGTAATCATCATCCTCATCCTCTTCTTCTTCTTCAAATTCATCCCCATACTTTTCAAACTCATCGTAATCGAAATCAACACCGAAAATATCTTGAGCTTCTTGCAAAGCACTGTGTCAATAAAATATTAGATTAAAGCATATTTGAAATTGAAACTATTTTTATAGACTTCTTTTCAGGCTGTAAAAATTTACTTACGCGTCCGAGAAAATAAGTTTTTTCTTCTTTTTTCTTTCAGTTATAGGTACTCCATCACCATCCACAATGAAATCATCTTCATCTTCGCTTTCTTCTTCATCAAATGCTTCTATCTCAGGTCTGTGACTAACTTCACTTCTTTCCTCATCTTCCTACAATCAAAAGCAAATACTTTTTTAACTTTTCTAGATCTTATTTAAAACTACTAACAGAGTAATTAAAGCATTTTAATATCAATTTCTAAGTAAACTGAAAAACTTACATCTCCAGAGCCTCCTTGAAATAGCTCATTAGCAATAGCATCTCTTTCATCATCCACTTCTCTTTCTTCTTCTTCTTCTGATTCTTCATCTTGTATTCTACGAAGACGTTTGAACCGATGTTTCTAAAAACAATACCAACTTGATAATCAGTACATCAAGCTATTTAATACAATTTTTTGCATTCTTCACATACTCTTTCCACTTTAACTCCCAAATTTTCTTCAAGCAGGTCATAATCTTCATCTTCCAAACGATCATCAAAATCTTCATCATCACTTTTCTTACGTTTCCTGGAACTATCTGATGCATCACTATCCTCCCCATCATTCTCATCAATCGGATTATCATCAATAAGGCCTGGAACTTCTCCTTCATCTAATCATCAACAACAAACCAGACATATATACTCCTGTTTCTAAACATTTGCTTTAAATACGGTTTACAGAGTATACAGGTTTACAGAATATGCAGACACCCTGTTTTTAGTCAACAGCTTTGAGACCAACAACCTTGATGAAGTAACAAACACATGGTTTCCTATTGCATAAACGTTTGCACAGACACCATCATACCTTCATCCTCATCATCTTCGTCGTCGCTGTCCTGCATAGCTTTCAGCTTCTTAAGTTTTTTCTTTTCGTGAACATCGAGCTCTTCCTCCTCCTGGAATGCGTGAAAGGGTTAGAATGCATCACACAATCTAATCATTCGTGTGCCGAACGTTTTAACACTCACCTCGCTTTCTTCCGCTTCAGCGTCCAGATAATCTGCCATTGTTTCTTAAAAATACGGAATCTACTCGCGGGAATATGTGAAAAAGTATAATACTTAAGCAGAAGGAACTAAACTGGCGGTGAGAATTAACCGTGACACACGCACAGCTGTTCGATAAGTACAGATGCTTCTAATTAAACATTACCAAAATGCCCTACCAACTGCACCAAGCATAAAGCACCATTTACACGCGGAGCCATACAGCTTCATTTTCAAGTTACGGTCGTTGAAAATAATTTGACATTAGGTACACATTATAATAAACTAATTCTCTGACAGAAGCGCGGAACTAAATAGCGATATTCCAAGTGGCTAGAGAAGCTTCATAGTTCAGTGATTTCCACCAGATGGCACGGATGATCGGGCGTAGAAATGATCATGGAATTGCTGAACTAGAGGAGAACCATGGTCTTCTTTGAATCAAAAACAAAGGAGTAATCATAATTTTGTACTTCTCATAGAGACTCTAAAGATTACAGACGCTATTAAAATACCTCGCAGTTTATAATTGTTATTCATATAGTTTTATACACAGGGTTTATAATAAATATACATAGTTTGTTAAAAGAATTGTGTAATTCTTTCTATGTACGTGCGCAAATAAATTCAGAGTTTAACATCTGAACACAAGCAAGCCGCCATATTGGTCACCAGCGCCATCTGCTGCCAGGGTCCGGAACTAAACAACGACCTAACGGCCGCGGCACTCGGAATTGCACAACAAAGTTCAGCTCTTTTTCCAGAGATGGCGCCACTATTTGGCTACTTGGTTCCGAGTATTTTTCAGAGATGGCGCCCTTGCGCTGTGGTCCGCGCCACAGAACCTCGCATAGATGGGAGTCCCGTGTACAGGGTGTTCCCAATCAAACATTAATGGAATGTTCTACCAATTGAATCAAGCATAATGTTTATTCATACAGGGAGCCGTCAATAAACTAATTTTCAGTTGTAACTGACGATTAACTTTATAATTACAATTAAATATAACCTGGCCCCATTGGGCAACTTAGTTTTGAAACCTACAGGCGTGATTTATACAGCTCTTATTTAAAATTCAATGTAATTAGCTGATAAATCAATGAACACCCTACTCTGTTTTAAAAATAATACCTATATTTATAAGATATTGTTTTAATGATGTGGGTAATCCGATACGTTGATAAAAATAGACCAAACGTTTCAAGAGCAATCTGTATGCAGGCTGTTTCGCAACGCGGTGTCCCTATGTTCAATCAGCTGATGCAGGGGCATGGTAATTGGCCGAATTTTTTTTTCAATAATTCGGTGAACGGAAGTCACCTGACCAACTTAGTGCTTTCCTGTCTGCTTCGCTATTCGTCTGCGCCTAAGGTGGTTTATAAATTCCTCGATAACGTGATAACGTTACGTAGAGAGTGTGGTCGACGGAACGTGGCGAAAGAACACGTGAAATGATCAGGATACGAGATTGAGAGGAACCATTGCTCCACTAGGATGACGACCAACGAGGAACTTGTAGGTGACAGCCTCTCCAGGAGGCTTGTTAAGAACAATGAAAAGGAGGTTCTGAATTGCCGGAGTAGCACAGACAATATAGAAGGGCACAAATTGCGACACGGTACCGACAGTTTTCCAAATATCAATGAAAGGCCGGTCGACGACATCTCCATCGAATTTTTTTACAAACCGCACAGCATTACACTGCTTCTGATCGCGATCGGCGCTGTAGTATATTCTGCCTTCACTAGGTAACTCGAATGTGCAGCTTTCTTCATTAAATGAGCCTTTGCATAGCTGTTAATGTCTGCATCTGTTTGATCGTAGGAGTACTACCAATGTCGAGGACAACATTTGGGCTGGAGTACTATGCATCGTATTCTTCTTTCTTATCATATCGATGCTCACTTTCCCAAATGGGCCATTTACGAGACCTCATCCAGTCGTTTGGAAGCTTGTGTTTGGCTGTAGCGTATTGTATCTGATGGGTCTGCTGTTCTTGCTGTTTCAAGATTACGAAACAGCCAGGAAGATATTTGTGTGGATAGACCCTGGCTTGGCATCGTTTCACATAGACATGGACAAAGAATACGGTGTCAACTGCTCTGATATCACTTTAGAGAAGATATGGAATCATTTAGATGTGTTCGCCGTTGCTCACTTTTTAGGGTGGACTTTTAAAGCAATCCTTATAAGGCATCTTGGTATTCTTTGGGCTATTAGCGTTATGTGGGAAGTAACAGAGATAGCATTCGCTCATTTATTACCGAATTTCGTGGAATGCTGGTGGGATGCTTTTGTATTGGATGTAGTTGTCTGTAATGGTTTGGGTATTTGGGTCGGATTAAAAATTTGCTCCCTTCTGGAAATGAGGGAGTACAAGTGGGTTAGCATCCGGAACATTGAAAGCACTACTGGAAAGTTAAAGAGAGCGATGCTACAGTTTACACCTGGGAGTTGGACTGCTGTCAGGTGGTTGGATCCAACTTGCACATACATGAGATTCGTTGCTCTGTGTCAGTTGGTTATTTTCTGGCAGGTTTCAGAGCTGAATACATTTTTCTTGAAGCATGTGTATGAATTTCCACCTTCCCACCCCTTTGTTGTGGCAAGATTGATATTGATTGGAGTAATTGTTGCACCATCTGTTAGGTAGGCAAAGAGTCTACATTGACTTAAGTATAGAAGTTTTATTAAAACCAGCTTGACAAAACATGTATCATGTAATATGTTATTTTAAGTGGTAATAACATTTGAATATAAATTCTAGGCAATATTACATGTATGTAACAGATCCATCATGTAGTAGAGTAGGGACTCAGTGTTGGGTATATGGAGCCATTATGGTTACAGAAGCACTACTGTGTATAAGACATGGTGCTGCATTGTTTGAGCGTACTCAAGCATTAAATATTCTCTTATGGCTGCTCTGTCAATCTCTAGTCTCAGTTCTCTGTGTCTATGGTTGTGTTCTCTGGCATCAGTACTTTGAGGTATGTTCATCGTGATTTCAAGTTGTCTCACTGTTTATTTTGTAACTAACTGAATGATTATTTGTGTTCCCTTTTTATGCCTTTGCATGGCTCTTGTCTTTTCAGACGGAAAAGAAAGCTACTTCAAAACATTCCGTTACTCAACTAGACAGCAGCCATGTGGATGTAACCCCTGGCAGTGGTATGTGTTGATGTCTACTACACTCTTTTGAAGCGTATATAACGCTTCGTACTAAGCTGATAGTGTACTGGGCTATTGACTTATAATTAACGACTACTAAATATAAAACAAGAGTGCCATCTGAAACATTCTAGGGTCTATTATCTAACTGACATGAATGATATAAAAACGAAATAAATCATGTCATGAATGCTTTTGTTTTATGCCCTTGATACCAGAGTATGAATTTCTGTATGTGCTCAGATTGTGTCATGTCAGCAGAACTCAGAAATTTATAAACAATAGTAAGTGTAATGTCAGTTTGCAACACGAGTGCATGCTTGAAACTGTTTTTCAGTTAATGTACATGTTTCTAGTATGAACAATTTTTGTCACAGCTCAGTTCATCATTGGTTTAATAAATCCAGTAGCAATAAATACATACATAGTTGTAGCAATTAATCTGTGTTCTAGGGGGTGTGGTTCACTCTACAAAATCTGTGGACCTGCTGGAGAAGAAGCAATTGTAAACAGGTTCGCAGTGAGAAACGACCAACTTAGAGGACGAATTATTTAAAATATCAAAACTTTCTAGTCGCATTATAAGGGCCTACAGAGGAGAATACTTAAAGTTAGTAGGTTGCTGATGAATGCATGAGCTCTCTGATCGCTCCCTGATTTGCTTGAGCGTGAATGAATTTACAAAACGGAAACCTTGTTCCTGTGAATAAATGGAGAGCGTTGTTACCACTTAATCAGGCTACGTTATAAACGATCGCTATGACATTTGTTCATCAGTGCCGCTTTCTTCGTCATATTGATTATATGGAAACGCGTTGCAGGCTGTACTTGGAAATAGCTGCGAACCCATCCGACAGTTCCAAGCTTGACCAAGGAACCTATCGTTAGACGCGGAAACAAAGACACGAATGCTACTTGGTAATTCCTCGTCCTCGTACAGTGATATATACGACGACGTAAGTGGTGACTTCGTACAATGCGTCTGCAAAAAAAACAAAGAAGGAAACGAAAACCGTGATGAAAATATCTGCTTCATGGTAATTCACCGTAACGTTCGTAGTCTTATTTAAAACGCTAACGCCATGAATTTTACTGTAACAAGAGTACCTGAGCGTAGGTGAGATAGAATAACTGATGTGAATCGAGTTTAAGCCATGGAAGAACTTCCTTACGAGATCTCAATCGATCCAAAGTATGATAGGCCAATCTGAGACCGACCGTCTCGGATAGTCGTTCGTTCAGTGTCAATTCCGGTATCTGAAACGTGAGTTAACGTAATTTACAAGAAAATGAACGAAAAGCGGTTGCTTTCAACGGTGTACGTAACGAAACGTGTTTTACTTCGGAAGAATATTTTTACATTGTAACCGTTTTATAAAAGGAAGGAACGCACGACTTCACCTTGTAAGACACGGTCTGTCCCGTAGACGGCAACGTCATTTCCATAGGATTTTGATAAAGAATCTTTCTCTGGCAATCAATGTACTCGTTGAAATACGAGGTCGTGTCATCGTCCTTGTCCGACAGAATATAATTGGCGTCTCGTGTCCCGTTCCAATGATAACGAATACCTGTGGATCGTGCGTTAAGGTACACTGTTGGATACTCGGATGAGACTCGACGTTCTTAAAAATCTACTGTTACAGATTTATAATGTTGATTGACCGTGACGCTATCGTATGATGTATTATATGATTGTTGAAATACCATTCGTGTCAAAATGACGAGCAATCTGATGCGCTATCACGTTACCAAGCGTTGCCAGCGTTATGTATTCGAACGAGGGATGATCGTACACCGTGGACCAGTCGATCACACCGAACGGTATAACAACGAGATTCAATCCGTAAATTGCGAGCCCTTTAGACTGGAACGGTGTCGCGTAATGCGTCCAGCTGTGTGTATATTCAACCGTTTAATGTAACAACGTAAACCACGTTACGTATGCTTACTACCGATTCGCAAGTGCTACTCACATTTGTTCCGGATGACCTGGATTCCTAGAAAACTCCGCGTACATTAGCATACGATTCCGTCTCATCAGAGCCACGGAGTTCTCGAAATAGTTGTCGGTCAGAGTTACCTAGGATTAAATGATCTGACTAATACTGTTTAATATAAACATTTTTTACAAGCCAATGGTATTAGACTTTTCTTTTCGAACACCGTATTTGTAACAGCGTGCCGCACGCGTGCATCTTCTTCTTCTATTTTTATTGTTTCACCTTTATAAAAATCGAAACGTACCTCGTTCGCCTTGTGCCTCCTGTAAGTCGAATCGCTACTAGAGAAATACGAAATATCAGGCACGGAGAGCTTCATATTCTCTATTTTTGCGATCAACGCGCTGCGTCCATCCTCCCCGATCCATTGTGACTGTTCTACGCCCATCTTCAGCGTCTCTTTCACTTCCTCGAACAGATACTTCGTCTAACAGTTTATACTATCGTTGAATACAAGTTGTTGAAGAATTGCAATGAGTAATGAATACGGTGTTGAGGAATTCTTACAGTGTTGCTCATGCGAGCGAGTTCTGCGTCGGAGAAGGAGGACATGTACAAGCTCGAAGCCTCCGGTACCAACAGATTAGCCGCTACATGGAGACAGTGTTCCTTAGGATCTCGGTGCTTCGATAGGACCAACTGGAAGAGAAATGTCGGTCAAAGAGAAGAAAGCAAAGGCATGAACGAGGGTAAAAGGGACGTACATCGTGATAAAGATTGCGCGCGTACAATCCTAACAGCGCATTGTTCAACGTCATCGGATCTACTGCTCCAAACTTTTCTAAATTCTTCAGCCCTTGGACGAACGCCTGGTGGAAGTAAACCTGCACCATTGCTTCCGGTTTTATGTGCGCATTTGTCAACAGGTAAATCAGCTGCGTCCAATTCACCTGCAGCAGACCCGTGACAGAACGCATGAATTCGGTTGAATGGGTCAGGGAGTTTAGCGTATGTGAACTCATATCTTACAATTTTATAACTTTTATCCAGCTCTTCTATAGTGACCAGAGTGTAATTCTTGCTGGCGTATTCCTCACGAATTTCACTTTTAGATGGATCGTCCTAAAACGCAGGGTGGCAAGATAGAATTTGCTTCAATTACCCCTGGATGATCGATAGACTTACCGCGAAGAACTTCTGCAGTCTCTCGTGGTCAATGTTAATGACCGTGGTGTCTATGTACTGGCTGATGCTGTATGAATCGTTCAACTCGCTGAAAATGCCGAGGTCCGACAAGGCTTCGCTAATGGACCGTATAAACTTCTTTGTGTCGTTCTGTCGAACAAGCAGACGCAGGGTCAAAGTTTTGTCTCAGAATATGAGCCAGAGGTGGAAAAGGGAATCTAGAAGAGGTGTCAAGAGATGTACAGACGTACTTTACATCTGAAAAATGATTCTAATAGGGGTCCAAGAACAGCTTGCTTTTAAGACGAGTCTAACAGTTGGCTAAATAATAACGGACACTATTTTGAACATGTGCCATGAAGTAATGCTTCAATTAAGGCTTTTCTTAATTTGGAGTTATAGAATACACCTGTACAGCTCTTGATCAGAAACTTATTTTGAAATATTGAGATTGAAAGAAAGAGTGTCTGTTTAAGGAGCAACAAACATATCAGTACTTTGCACGTTTTGTATTCTTCGTACAATCGTTCCAAGACCACGGTCTCTTGTTCCCTTTCCAGGCTCTGGTTTTCGTAACAAGGATCCGCCGTGTCATCCGTGTCGAAAGGACTTTTGTACGTCGTAGGCCCTATCTTCAGGGTGAAATGTTCCGGAAAGTTCTCGTTAAGAGCCGGCGAAAGGTCGAACAGTAAAGGGCTGTGGAACACGAGCTGTTAGAATAATATTTGAAGCTGCAATATTTTTGTACAGTTTCGACTTTTACCTGTTGTGTAGCAATAATTTCGCCAGCAGTTCGGTGAAGCTTGTATGATTTCTAGCCCATTCATCGGCAGTGTAAAATCGTCCGACGTCATCCAAAGTTTTCCTCGCTGTAACAAATGTGTTCGCGATTATATTACATTTGTATTTAAGTTAGAAGACTGCGGTGCTTTTCACGCACCTAATTGTATCCTTTCCGTGAAGTTCACGTTCTCGTATGCCAAACAACTCTTGTAAAACTTTTTGAAAAGTGGCGACTTGTCGTGGCGATACTCCTTCATCAGTTGTCCTGGAACGAGAAACACATTGTTAAAATACGACGAGCAACTATTGTTAAAATACTCACGCAATATACGTTGGTAGGCATCGTTTTTCAAATTTCGGTCCACGGTTAGAGGATGCGCCACGAAACCGCCGCAAGCGTATTCATAGAAATCGTCACACGGTTCCACCGTGTGATTCATGTAAAATAGTATTCCGCTACCTATATTTTTGCACTCTCCTGTCATGCATACCGGTTCTTCAGGCGTTTGATCAGAACTCGTGGTCATACTTTCACGCGTGGTAACATAATTTTGAGTCGTCTTCCATGTTGTGGAATCAGTGACCTCAGTAGTGGCTTCAGTTGTAACGTCTTCCTCAGTGTTACTTGTAATTCTGTATTCTGTGGAAGACTTTTCGGTAGCAGTATTTAAATCCGTGGAAGTGGAGGACCCTGCGTCGGAAACTTCAGTTTCAGTAACACCCTCCGTCGTATCTTCTTCTGTAGTCGAAGTAGCATATTCTGTGGAAGAACTAAAATCTTCTGCTAATAAACTTAAGCCAATTGTTGTTGGATCTACATATATTTTTTTTGTAGTGATTGAATCTCCTGAAGTTGTTGAATCTACATGTATTTCTTCTGTAGTCACTGAATCTCCTGAACTTGTAGAATTTACATGTATTTCTTCTGAAGTTGTAGAATCTATATGTATTTCTTCTGAAGTTGTAGAATTTACATGTATTTCTTGTGTAGTCACTGAATCTCCTGAACTTGTAGAATTTACATGTATTTCTTCTGTAGTCACTGAATCTCCTGAACTTGTAATATCTACATGTATTTCTTCTGTAGTCACTGAAACTCCTGAAGTTGTAGACTCTACATGCATTTCTTTTGTAGTCACTGAATCTCCTGAGGTTGCAGAATCTGTATATATTTTCTTTGAGGTGACTGAATGATTATCAATTGTGGAAATGGTTGTTCCTTTTGTGGAAGTTTCAGTAAACAATAATTTCGCAAATTTAGAAGAGTTGGCGTTCCAATTAGTGATATTAATAGTATCAGAATTCTGTGTGACTGTTTCAAATTTCGAAACTCTTTCTGGTTCAGTTGGTTCAGTAGAAATCACACGGGTCAAATCATCTTCGGTTGATCTAGTAGTGCTCACTCTACTTGTACTGGTCATCCTTGTAGGGTGTATATCATTGTGAATATGCTGCAAAGATATGATTACCCTTACTGACCATCTTTTACAGTTTTAATTTGAAAAAGACTTACCTCTGCTGTTCCCCGATTGTCTCCCTGCTGTACAGGATACTGAACCTCCTTCCTTTTCCACAGTAAACCAGCGAGAATGAGAATGATGCACAAGAAGAAGAATATTAATAACGTTAGAACACAACTCCTGTAAGATTGATCTCGTTGAGCAGCTTTGCCTTCTTCTGTGTTAACGATTTGATAAGAACCCCGGGAGTGCATTTTTTCAAATACAATTTACTGTATCTTTAGGTATGAACTGTTTTCTGTTGCGTACAAGATCGTTCCGTTGTGTCTTCTAAACTGAACTCAGAAAACATTAATTTAGAAAAGGAAGTAGCGCCTGCGGTTTCTTTAATCGCTTCCTCTTGAACATGCGATAACTGCTTCCTTTCGTTATTTCGAACAGGAAAGATATCGAAGGAGATGATATGGTTTCTCCGGAAAAACTGTAGGGTACTGATTCGAAGAAAACGAAACACTGGAATTCGCATAAACATCTTTAATCTGTCCTCTTTTAAATACATCCATAAATTCCAAACGACCTAAGGAAGGCGACATTAAAAATGCTTACCATAGATAGATATATAAGTTACTTATATTAATATATATTTTATAATACAATTATCACAGATATGTAAACTACAAAATATTATATGTTATTATAAAATGCAACTTGCAGTTTGCCAATGATCCCATTGCACGTACTATGATAACTTATCTACAACCTAAACCTAAGTTATAATTTAAATACAATTAAAAAATATATTTAAAAACTCTATTCGCCTGTCTGTTGTACCGAGCATGTATCAGTGTTGCGTTTAATTTCATTGTCCGCTCCATCAAACCTGATGAATGATTCGATCGTTGATCCAATTTCTTTGGATACGGAAATACTCTCTACTTTTTTGGTACTCGTTTCTTCTTTGTAGTCTTCAGACTTTAACAGTTCAGAGGTAATCTGAAACACGTTGAGAAAGTTATTCAGATTAATTATTATTCGAAGACAACAAATTTTACTGGGATTTTATACAATTACTTTTCTTTGTATTTCATCAGCCTTAAATTTCTCTAGTTTCTCCTTATCAGCAAGTCCAATTGCAGTCTTTGATGCTGTTTGTCTCTTTGGAGTAGGTTTCCTTGGTTTAAATGATCCGGAGGCTTTCTTAGGTAACTGTGAACTCGTGTGCTTCTTAGTCTCATTCGACTGATCGCAATTATGAGTTAGTAACTGCTCTTTCGTTTTAAATGCCTGTAACACATATTCCATGAAGTCGCCTGCTATGAATTATCTTTCGTCAAGTTCTTCTTCGTTGTAAAACTTACGTGTGAACAGATTTCGCATTTCAAACTATGCTTATTCATCTCGTGATGCTTAAGAGCCTGAGCCCGATGGAAATTACGATTACAGTGACTACAACTAAATCTTTTGATATTGCTGTGCGTCAGAAGGTGACGCTTTAATTTATCAGGTCGCGAAAATTCACTCATGCAGCCCAAGTATCCTCTAAATGGGCACTTCAATCTCTTCGTTAAATCATGAATCAGCATGTGTCGACCCAGGCGATCTTTCCGTTTGAATCTCGCTGGACAGTGCTGCAACAAAATAACTGCACCTGTTGAAAACGTAATGGCAAGAATATGAGGTCCACTGTAAAAATTACTCACTGGACACAAAAAAGGCGTCTCCTCGCTGTGTATCAATTTATGATTGGCTAAGTATTGCTCGGTTTTGAAGGCTTTCCCGCAGTCTTCGCAGGCAAATCGCGCGGATGAGGCGTGCGTTTTCAAATGACGCCGTAAAAATCGTTCGATCAAGAAACTTTTTCCACAGTGCACGCACGCGTAATCGTGTGTGGTGGTCTCCGTGTGATGCTGCAAAGCCTCCAAATTGGAGAAGGAGGATTTACACACGGAACAACAGTAATATTTCTCTGTGGTCTTCTGTTTTTGGACGGAGTGAGCGTATTGATGAAGCCCAAGATCGGAGAGAGTATTGAACACCTCGCCGCACACGTGACATCGATACTCGGATCTCTTGTGGCTGCGTGTGTGCTCCAAGAAGTCCTCGAGTTCGGGGAACATCATGCTACAACTACTTTGCACGCATTTGTACACTTTCAGTGCTAAGTGGGATACTATTAGGTGGCCCTTTAGAGCTTTGTACGAATCGAATATTTCTTTGCAAAACTGACAATGATACGTGCGATCTATATTTCCATCTGGTGGTGCCTGGCAACGGTTACAAGCTATTATAAGGAAAAGAAACGTGGAAGAAAGTCGTAGTTACGACTAAATGTTTCAAGTACCTCTGGCGGCAGAGAATGTATAGCAGTGCCTGGCCATACTTTATGCGACGACATGTGTTTCTTCACGTTGGATTTTTGCGCAAACGCACGTCCGCATACGACGCATTGATATGGTTTTTCCCCTGTGTGAGAACGTTCGTGCTGTTGCCAATAAAACTTCTTGGCAAACTGCTTACTACAGTAACCGCATTTGTACTGCAATGAAACACACTGGTTAGAAGAAAGAAATATTTAATGTAATCCGTTACTCCAGTGATGTACATACTTTTAAATTTTGTGATAGATTAGCATTAGTTTCTAAATCCATTGTTGGATTTTCTGTCACTGGTATATCAACTAGCTCCGAATCATCGATTGAATTACTTTGATCGTGGGAAATATCACTTTGAAGGACATGAGGTACGTCGTTCGAATCATCTTTCACTGGTTCTGTATCAGTTGGAATAGTGGAATTCGCGAAAGTATCCAAACTTTCTGAACTCAATATAATTGGAACGCTAAATGTGGAATCTGCTGTGAAGTAGCTAGCACCCTCTTGATCCATGCTGTAACGAATCGATCATCAGTTAAAATCAAACCTTGATTCCATAAATTTGATGTTGCAAACTCACCTGAATAACATGTCCGATTCTTCGAGTATAATTGGTTCGTTGAGTTGATCATTCTGAACAAAGGTTTCTTGAGGATTATACTGCGATGCATCCTGACTGTTGTCCTCCGCGTGGACAGTCTGATCCTCGTGGTTCACCAGAAATTGACTCAGATCCACCGTTTCTTCGTGCGTTTTCTGATGCGTCCTTTTGTGCAATATGAACATGTGCAATGACGTGAACTGACTCTTGCATTTTCCGCACTGAAATATATCCTCCTCATCTTGATCGATCGCTGAAATTCATTTCAATGAAAGTTTCTCCTCTCCTGCTGATCGTGTGCAACTGTAATTCCTACAGGAAACACTCACCTGACTGCTCAACTTCAGTTATCAGAGTCTGTGACTCTAATAACGATTGCACAGAAGGACTATCCAAAGATACACCTGACAAGCAAAAAGAGGAAACGTGACAACTTCAGGTACGTTCACGGCTATCTCGATTCTTTTTTTAGAAGAAAAGATAAATAGCGTACTTGTTGGTTAACTCCACCTATTTCTATGATACAAATGTTTTACCTGTTAGAGCGTCGAAAATAGATTGCGCCATGTTTTGCAAGAACATTAACGCCTCATTTTAAGCGAAACCAACGATCGAGCTTTCATCAGCCGTTCAATGCGAAGGAAACGAGGAAATAACAAGTCGAAAACATACCGAGAATTTCTACGCCCTGGCAGCGTTGTTGCTGACCAGGCCAGCGAATGATAATCGATATGTCGACTATTGTGAGAGAACGATCCTAACCTCAAACTACGGTTCAGCCTGCACAGCAGCGCCAACGTTTAACGGATCGTCCGCAATAGTGTTACACTGGGAGAACGCAGAACCTCCCGTATACCTGTTTGAAACTCGTAAACCGAATTTTCCAGTGTTTTCTTTTGAGGAAAAATCGTGAAAAATGGCGGCGATCCTGCGTGTGAAGCGCAGACACGACGACGAACCCTTGAATGCTTTGTTAATCGCGTGCAAACGACGAAAAACAGCGGATGATGAGGAAAATGCTGAGGAAACCACCGCGTCGGCTCTGACGACGGTTGTTAAGTTTGCTGGGACAGTTAAGAGTCAGGTAAAATCATGTTACTACAGGGTAAATTGAAGTTGAAGTTATTATTATTGTTTTCCTTTGTCTTGTGACAGGATGACAATGCAGTGGAACACGTGATTAAACATTTAGGGAAGGATGAACTAAAGTCCAGCTTTAAACAACATCCAGTGGATATATTGAGCAAAGTAAGAGAAAAAACAAAAGAGGCTTCAGCAGAGAAACGGTACAAAGTGATCAGCTGTATTCGATCTTTGGATAACTCCAATCTTGAAGTGTTGGAGGATAAGGTCATGACAGTCATAGATGTTGAGGATATGAAAGAACATTCCACAGAAAAAGTAAATATATTCTCTGAAACCTGCTATAGGCTGTTGTAGGAACTGGAAGGGATTAATTAATTAATCAATAATGTGTTGCAGGAGGATAGTTATGTCTACGATTTGTATTATGGGCAAACAGAGAAAGATATGCGTATAGAGGATCTAATTTCTGTACATTCATTCGATCAGGAACTGGTTTATGACACATATAGAGATGGTTACGCAGAAGAAGTATGTGAATCAGAGGATTCTAATTCAGAGTCCAACTGGAGAAATGATTATCCAGATTCTGACCACTCTGAGAAATCCATAGATGAGGATGACATGAGGGAAGCTGTTATGAACATGAGATTGGAAGATGGTTCTGATTTATCCAGTGAAGAAGATTTTGTTTATGCGGTAGATGAAGATGATGTTGAGGCTTATGGTTACAAGTATGCAAAGTATAAAAGTAGGATGAAGCAGGAATTAGGTGAAGATGATATTAATAGTAGCCAATACAGTGATGTGTACATATACGAAGAACCAGATGAGGACAGTGATGAAGAAAGCAATTAATGATGAACTTCTGTGATACTATACATAAATCTCGGATATAAATGTAACAGTGTAGATCAGTTGTACATACATTTTTTTACTTCATGAAAGTGGAGAGGAACCAGTGATTTGATACAATTACAAGTTTACTGTAATTATTTTTATAAAGACTTCACTTTAAGCTGTACTATGTAAGGTAACTCTAATCAGTGAAGAAATAAGTGTTATTTAAAAAATAAAATTGTTTCCCAAATATCAGTTACAAGATTGCAAATAATTTCTTCTGTTACATAGAAGTAAGGGTCTCAGAATTTCATTTGCATCTATATATTTACTGCAAAAGATTCATTTATCAAACTAAAAATAATACAGACGAACTTACACGTACACACTGATGTGACAAGGGAATGTGAATAGGTGTTTAGAAAAAGAACCAATTTCGATGATATGGCATATAATGATATACCAGATTTATAATATATAACAAATCGTTGGAAGAATCGGATAGAGAGAAAGAGAATAGATCTATAAGTTCTGTTGCCAATAATAAATCAGCTTCACGGTGATGTGTTATCAAATTGTTTGTATTTATTTCGAATGGAATATCGTGAATCCTGCTTCTCGTTAGACAGCAATCAGCAAGAGTACAGGCTCGCAGTTAACATAACAATTACTTTATAAAAGTATTCGCGAACGTTTCGCGCTCGTCTGGCTTCTGTACCGCGACGCCGAAAAATTACGGGGAACAAAAAGAACGTTTCGTGTAGAGCCGAGGGGTTTTCCGGAAGCGATCGGATTTTGCGCTCGCGTTGCTTATTTTTTTCTTTCTTTCTTCATCATTTTCGGAGGAATTCACAGACGCGGAGAAACTGTATGCCTCGAACGAACTCGTTTACCATGATATGAATAGTACGCTGCGTATACGTGTAACACTGGCCTTAATTCTAATTTTTACACTTTTTTACGCGCTCGCCCGCGGAGACGAATGAAACGATACTCGTGTGTTAACAAGTACACGCGATGCTTCTTTTTTTTTTTTTTTGATTGTGTGCACACGAAGCAAATTCGTTGATAAGAATCCAATGTACACCGAGTCCTGTAACTCGACGGCAGGAAACGATCGGAAATTCTTATGGCAGTCTGGATACGCTTACCAACGGATTTACTTCCCGAGAATATGAGCGCGATTTTATTGGACATTAAGTCGTTTATTCGTATTTATATTTATATTTATAATATATATATATATATATTAAATGTCATATTGCAACTTAGCATTTTTCACAAGCTGAGATTGGTTTCATTTCAGGATTATCAACTAATCGGTTCCGTAATACTCTACTCGTCTACTGTACAACATTTTACACTGATCTTTATTTTATTTGTCGTAATTCCTTAGGTATGTCGATTAATTAGTTACAGCTACGAGATTATTGAAGAGTCATGAGATTGCACACCTTTGTATGGGATCGATCGTGGCTTTTCAAACCAGCTGCACCCATCCCCAGGAAAAAAGAAAGAAGAAGAAAAAACGCAAATCCAACTGGAACCACGATCCTCTCTATATACAGGACGTGTCTCATTCGGCAGCTTCACTTTGGTATACTTCATTTTCATGTCTTTATTCATTTTGTTCTTCTTTTTACTTCTATCCAGTCGATCCAAAGCGAACTCTACCAAACGCCACAACGACCATCCCTAAACGTCGCACCTAGCTTAATTTCGCTTGTCGTTCCGCAGCTCCGTGACCATGCACGCCTATATACACACACACACGCACGCACGCACGCACACGTCGGTAATTCAACTTATAAGTACAAACAATTCCCTGGATCAACAGAAATCACACAACGGTAGTCAACTAAATCGTATAGTCGGTAATTATATTATATATATTTATAGAAACTGGCAACAATTAACAGTCCCATTGGTTGTCCCTAGGGCCCCCTGTCCGAACGGGACGGTCCGGAGAGTCTTAAAGCACGGACGCCTCGGTTCTTCCGCTCGGGGGCGTCGCGGCGTGGCTGCTCGAGTTGTTGTTGTTGTTATTATTGTTGTTGTTGCTCGCCTCGCCGGCGTGGCTCGAGCAGTAGAACTTCTTGTGAGCAATGAAGGTGCTCAGATAGTTGAAGCTGATGTCGCACGATCGACAGTAACGCGGGCCGCTCTTGTTGGGGTCCAGACTTTCCTCCGGTGGTGGCGTGTCCTCGCGTTCCTGCTTCACCTTGGTCGTGACCGTCGGTGGCGGAGGCGGAGGAGGTGGCTGAGGACTCTTTCGAACCTCCGTCTTACCGTTCACCTGCACTTCGCTGGGGATTTCCTCAGGAGTCGTCGCTGGGGGTGGTTCCGGCGTAGGAAGCACCGTTTCGTCATCCAACACGCACGTTATGTAATTTTCCTCCTGATAAATGAAGCACTTTGCCTTAGTAAAGTAGTACAAGTCAGGGTTGAAGACAAAAGCGTCTGACCAGCCTGAGAATTGCGTGTTATTGTTGGATTGCAATCGTCAGGGTGGCTATGATAGAGATACACAGACTGGGCCTCTTGATGCTTTCCCTATCGACGCTTTTGTCTTTAATGGCAGGCTCATGTGTGTACCTGCAGGTCGGTGCCACGTTTCTCGAAGTGCATCTTAATGTGCGTCCTCATACCACGCAACGTGTTTCCTTTGTAACGGCAGATCGTGCACCTGAATGCTTTGACACCCTGATGCGCGTCCATGTGACGTTGAGCAGCTCCGGCCGTCGGACTAACCGCGCCGCAAACTGGACACCTCCAGCCACCAGTTGGTCCACTGGTACATGTGTGAGTAGATCCGGGCTCAATTATAGCCTACACAGACATACATTATAAATAAAATATAAATACGGTGAAGAATCAATTGTTTGCACAGGAACAACTACTTGTATACGAAGCACACCTTGCATTTGGTGCATCTCGAGTGGTGTTCCTGAGGTTCCGGCCTCTTGGGGCAGTAGAACGCTTGATGGGCCACAAGGTTGTCCATGGAAGCGAACTTAATGCCGCAAGCGGCGCAGATCAGCTGGACCAGGGGTGGCGAGGGTGTATCAGGCGGAGGTGGACTGTTGCTGACAGTCGTTTCTCTCGCTTGGCAATAGTGTTTTTTGTGAGCGACGAAATTCTCGTGCCGACAGAAAACGATATTGCACTCTTTGCATCTGCAAATCCAAGCAATCCCAATCATCTGAATCCCTTTGGCGATCAAGAGTTTAGTAACGATAGCCCGAACACACGTTCTGTAAACTATATCTCACCTCGAGACACCCTGTTTGACAAGGACCCCAGGAACAGGCGGTGGCGGCAGTTCGGCCAGTCTCAGAGCGAGTTCAGTCGGTGGAGGTGGTGCAACGGTCCCAGCTGTCGTTGGAGTCGCGCTGATGGACCTCGCTCTGGGACTGACGCTTCCCCTGGATCTCGGGCTACCTGGTAGCAGAGGCAGAGACGACGGTGTAGGCGACACCCTGTTCTCCTTCTCATCCTGGTGAGCCGGTGACTTTCTGACGCTGAGATCCAAGGGTGCCGATCCGGACGGCGACGTGGACGACGCCACGACCGATGCTGGGGTCGACGGTTTGTTTGCTGCTCGAAGAACCGCCGGAGGCTCCACCACTGTGTTCTGCGCAGTGGTGGCCAGGCCTCTTGTCATTGGCTGAAGATGACCTGTAAGAGACAACCGCTTAGTATTCCGTCGCTTGAGACTCTGCCTCATTAATATTAAAACCGCTATACCATTTGGAAGAAGGAAGCACGCAGTATCGGGCGCAGGCAAGGTTGGAGCAGCCAGGACGCTGGCTCCACGGAACAGGGAGTACGGCACGATGAGAATGGGATTCGTAGGCAGAGCCAGACAGGGCTGAGGCGGTGGAGATTCGTCGGGACTGGCGCTCGTTGGGGGTGACGCCTTCACCGACGACGAGGCTACGCTGGTCGCGGGTGGTGTGTCCTTCACCACGTGCCTGGTACTGCAATAATGCGTCTTGTGCGCTCTGTACGTCTTCAGGGAGCTGAATCTGATGTCGCAGTTCCGGCAGTATCTCTCTGCCTCCTCGTTCAACGAGCCGTTCGAGGCTGTCGTTGCTCCAGCGGCAGGTGTAGTGGCTGTCGTCGGCGCCGTCGCAATCGTCGGAGGAGCCGGCGACGCTGCATGCATCCTCATGTGTCTGTTCAGGGACACTTTCTTGTCCGCGCTGTACGAACAGTGGGGGCAGGCGTACGCTTTCCTGACTTCGAACTTGCTTGACTTCTCCTCGTCTTCGTCGTTTGCAGTGTCTTCCTCGAGCCGGGGCCTATGGGCACAGTAGAAGGTGCGATGCGCTTCCAGGGTGCTCGCTGAACTGAAGCGGATGCCACAGGGAGGACAGATCAGCGGCGCCGGCCTGGCTGGTTCCACGGTGACCGTCTCCTTGCCGTCTGTTGGGAGAACGAACAGTCGACCCGACGCTATTGCTGAAAGATTCATTTTTTCAATAGACACATGTCATTTTGTTGTTGCATGCAGACCTGCTTGGCAATTCAGTCTTGGACCTGACAGGCGTGGTTGTAAATAATTATAAGCATCGACTGTTCTGGTCACCTAGCAGGGGGACCTACAGTGTTAGGTGGGTTCTGAACTATCGTACGCTCTGAATTGGGAGAACTGTATCATCTACTGTGAGGAGGATGTGCAATGCAAACGAAGGGAGTTATCACCACCCAATGAGCCCTGTCTTTAGACTCCAAGACCAAATTGTCCAGCATCTCTGCTTCTGAAGCTGAAGGTCTTCTCAACGTCTGTGAAAGCTTTAGTAAGTGGAGATCAACGAATGATATCTAATTATCTTTACCATTTTGGAGTCCAGCAGGCAACGGTGGCACAGGATTGGGTGGCGAGGTATTTTCCGGTTTGACGGTGAGCGCGGCTACGGCGGCGGGTCGAAGAGCAGGGTCCGTCGCCAGACTAGCATTGAGTCTCAGTCTTGGTGCTGCATCATCATCGAGTTTCATTTTCTTCTCCGATGGCGGATCGTCCGCGTTCGACCGCCTCGAGGACTCCTCGGAGTCTCTCCTGCAGACGGACTCCCTTCTCCGAGTGGAGGACGAGGAGGAGGACGATGATCTAGCCTGACAGTCCTCCTCCTTGACCACCGCCATGTTGGATTCCTCGTCTGTGTCCTTGGGACTCGATTCTCGCGTACGGTTCGGCCTTGAGCTAACATGTCGGTCCCTCAAGCTTCTAGCAACCTGGAACGGCAGAGGATTTCGTTTCGATAAGGGACTGTAGCTCGTTAGAGGTTCTTATCGATCCATCGATGATGAGATACCGTGGATAAACAATTCATCATCGGTCATTTAACCCCGCTAAAATCGTTGGGGATTTTTTAGCCTATCGCTATCTTCGTTCTTATACAAATAATCGCTTTTTCCGCGATAAACATGTTCTTAAAATAAACAAACGCGTTTTTTACTGTCTTCTATATTTACTCGTGTTATCGAGCAGATGAAGATTCGCTAAAGACGATATCTGAGGACAGTTGCGTGAATAAACAAATCGTGAATTTGACAGGGTCAACGCGTTGACTGTCGTAGTGAAAAATACATGAACCAGTAATACTAATTTTTCAATAAATAATTATTAAGAATCTTGTATCTTTCATTACTCAGTAGCGCACTCGGTGTTGCACATTGTTACTGTTACTAAAAATTAAAAATCATTCAGTTGAATGCAACTCGTCTGTCACGAGTGACCACCGCGAGAGTCTCCGCGTTGTCAGAGATCAGTAGAAGAAGAAAAAAAATCGTTTGCATTTTCTTGTCTCACCTCGATATCCTCCGTAAGACTAGCCAGTCGTTTGCGAGCGTCTTCCGAGAGCACGCTGAGCCTCAGTCTGATATCATCAGAGGCCGAATTCGCGATCGACGAAGGGGGATTCAGTCTGGGTGGTGGTGGCAGGCTCGATTCCTCTTCGACCGGAGCGATGGGACTGGAAACCGCCGATCCTCCACCCTCTACACCGCTGCTCACCGACGGTGTCTTCTCCGAGTCGCTCCATTCCTCATCCTCCCCTGAAACAATCAACATCGTTACTCCTCCGTCCAGCAACCTCCTCCGGATCAACAATCCCATCGAACATCCTTCAACGACTCCGAACACGGAGTTCGTTGACGAAATTCCCTGATAATGTTTCAACGATTGACTCCTACATTTCTTCAGGATATTCCAGGGACGATCCAGGGTCTCCTGAGAAACGACCATGGCCACGTCGGAGGGAATCGGTCGCGGAGCCGGAAGTCGAGGGCAGCGGAAGAAAACGGAAGAAAAAAAAAAGCAGCACGCACGCTAAAACGATGCGTCTCTATGGCCGTTCGGCTCCCTAATGGTCGCTCGCCACGCCAGCCTTTGCGTACCCTCTGCTCCCTTCCCCATGCCCTTCGTGTTCCAGCTATCTCTCTCTGTTCATCTATCTATCGCCCTTTCAGGACACCCCACTTCGCTGCACCCTTCGCACGCCTCTGAAATCCCCACCAGTCGACGCCGGCGTGTCGACGACGAAGGGGCTGCCCCTGCATCGAAATCTCGGATAACCACCTTCAGGGTAGGGTTGTTCGAGACACAGACACTCTACCGTGAAATGGGCCTGACTTTCCTGGAATCCGTTGGGATTCCTCTCCGCTGCGACCACCAGAGACGCGGGACGATCCTTGGGAGACCCCCAATCACGTCATGAAACACTCTTTAAAGTGGAATCCGCTCAATCATGTTTATCGTAATTTAGAATTAAGAATAGGTAATTGTTTCGAAAGTTTTCAATGTTCTGTTTGTCAGTACACAGCAGCTGGTGGTTCTAATCTGAAGTGTGGTCAGAATGTTGGAGCATCTGCTTCGAGACATCCAAGTACGACCCTGAAAGTGGGAAAAGCTGGTCCCACGTCACAAAGGCTATCATACGATACACAATTTCAGGCCATACTCGAAAGCTCCCTATCTCTCCTATCGACTGTAGTTGAGAAAGTTATCGATGCCAGATGATCCGGTCGGACTGATTTCGTATCTCTGTGGAGATATTCAGGTTTTATCTACACTCATCTGGTTCGGGTCGGAGGAAGTCCGAGTGTACCAAGGGCCCACTGTGGCAGGATTCAAAGAATTCAATAGATTCTGGGTATAATAGGACTTTTTGTTACGGTATTTCCAATCTCAGGCGATACTGGTAATCGGTTGCTTGCTACTGTATGGGACTGCAAGTCTACTGATACTTTTTCAGGGTTCTTTTGATTTTTTAAACCATAAATTATCAACGACCAGACCCTCCTCCGCTTCAACTTGACGGTGTGTACATGAAATTGCGACATTCTAAGCTGCTTTTTAGATACTCTAATGCCCTATAAACCCGGTTCTGTTTAAAAATCGCCCGCCTGGGTCGCTCCTCCTTGTAAGCATACCCGAAATATTCCAACAATCCTCATTTAGGATCATCGTTTTACATTCCAGGGGACATTCCCAAGACACCAAGCCAGTAGAAAACGCGAAAGCCGATCAGTTAACACCATCGACAGCTCGTGGAGTCTTTCCACGTTCACGTAAGATCCTGTCGAGGACATCCATGATCGGGACAGGGAGCAGAGTCCAGCGTCCAGGTGGGTTGTCCTCGAAATCGAGACGACACGCGTATCGTCCGTCGAATTACCCGGATGCTTTAATTGCCTGGTTGGGCGAGGCTCGACGAGCCATAGCCGTGCGAGAAGGACGAAAACAAGGGGAAAGGGAGGAGGTGAGATGCCGAAGGAGATTGGGCAAAGGGTTGCAGCGCACTTCTAGGCTATCCTGTGCTCGCATCTACAGCTCAGTCGTGTTCCTTCTGCCTCTCTGTAAATAAGTGGTCATCGATGGATCGGCAGCAAGGCTTGCCAGCCACCACACCACGTTCCTCTTGTCTCCTTTCCTCCTTTTTTTTCCTCTCTGTTCTAATGCTATCTTTCTCCCCGTATAGCTGTTCGTTCGCTTGCTCTGCTCCCTGGCAGAAAAGCATTCTTAATTGCACGCGCGTACAAGCTACCTGGGATACGTTTCCAACGTGATCCTCGACGAATCGATCAGAATTGCCGGACACTCGCTTTTCTGCGTTTCTGTTCTCCAGCGGTTGGGGTCTGGTGGGATGGATAACCATCCGGACTATCGTCCTGGAGATACACCAGTCGTTGGTGTTTTTACAAACATTTTGGTCGAGTCGCTTGCACTTTGCTAGGATGAGGAATCATCAGAATTGTCCTGCAGGTAGTCAGATAATTTTTAAGTAAACTGTACTCTATTGGGATAGACCATCATGGTGACCACCAGTGACCCACCCAACGAGTCGATCTTGCTTAAATAAGTACTAATTTTTTCATAATTCCGAAAGCGTAGTACAATGTGCTGTACCACTGTGTTTTTCTGCAAACAAACCACTGCAACAGTGAACGTGTTAAGCTTCGGAAAATGGCTGATGCCTGATGCATGGGGGTCGTATAGTACCTACGACAAGGCATTGTTGCCTATTTACCAACCAGACCACTCTACTGTTATGTCTCTCGTTCGTTTCATTTCCTGACCACGAACCTTTCACGTGGACCATGTCATCGCATCATAGGGAGTATAAGATAGGGCTTGCAGGCGATATTAAATTGTGGGGCACGCGATAAAAACCATGAACGTCCCAGCAGCTCCACGGAGAACTATTAAAATACGTTGTTCGTCCCGGTCTATCTGCCTTTCATTCTCGTTACTGCCTTCGACCATTCTTAATTGCACGTGCATGCAAACCGTTCCCGATCGAGAGGGCTGCACCTTGCTGCTCGCCTGCAACCACCTACAACCCGCCACCAACCACCTCCGGCTGCTGAGGGTGTAATATATCTCGAAAAGCAGGGGAGGGAGGGGGCAACACGGCCGCCATTAACATATCCGCGGCCTGATAAGCCTTTCTCAGAACCGATACCGCGCCCGTGTACACCTTCGGCCCCGCTTTATGCGAGAAACGAACAGCCGCGTGAGAAACCGACTTCGGAAGCTCTGCTCTTTACCGTTTACGGCCTCGTTCTCATCGAACACGAAACGGTTCCTCCGCACAAATTTTTTTGATCATCCCATACGACCCTTAACCCTTTCAACTCTCCCCAATTTTCGAAAAAAATCGTTCGTCCTGTACTGAAATTGTCTACAATACTATCATTAATCAACACAATATTTCATTAATACTGTAATGTGTATTGTGTTAGTCTGCTTTTAGGTTATGTGAACAGGGGAGTGTACAGGATGTTCATTTTGATAGGGAGTGAATCTAGATTGAGGGTTTAGCAACACCCATCCTTCCTAACCAACCCTTGTAGCAGTTTTTAAGAAATTTTACAGGTAGAAATGTCTGAAATGTTGCGGTGAACTCTGTACTGCACTTCCGAGAAAGAATTTTCGAGAGACCCTCTGGTGGCGAAGTACGAAAGTAGCCGCAAGAGAAAGAAGAGAGGAGGTTCTTCTGTTATTTGCATATTATTCAGGGTGGTGTTTAACCTTTGGAGCTTTGACACTTTTGGGAAAGTGCGCCGTGTGCTGATATTTTTATAATTATAATAAACAATCTCTATGTATGCATGTTTATTGGACATACATGCAAACTGAGGTTTTATATTGCGCCACGTGGCTCGTTTTCTGTCACGTAACGCACCATGATTTATCGCATCTCGTGTACCGAGGCAACTCGTCAAAACAATTTACTCTTAATTCACCTATACACTGCCTGCTTATTGATTTTCTTGGTCTTGATGAAATAGAATTCATGAGTTCAATTCATTCAGACTAAACGAACCAGTACTTCATTTTCCAAGTTCAGGATCAAGTGATGAAGTGATCTTGAAGTCTCCAGTAACTTCAAACGAGGTTCATAACCTCCTCAGTTCATTTGATTCGCAATAAACGAATCACTACTGTGTTTTCCAAGTTGTAGATGTCTCTCCAGGATCAACAGCCATCCCAAGCGAAGTTCACATCCCCCTGAAGTTCAACCGGTCTTGTCTCAGTCCCTCCTGGCCACTTTCTCTATCTCCAGGTGACCACGACCGTCATCCCGAAGATGTTGAACGCGTATCGAGGCAGAGGGGGTAGGCCGGTGGCAGGAAAACGAGCGCAACGGTAGCAGCTTCATCGGCGCTATGCAAATAGGATCCTGATCGTGACGCGGGTAGGCAAACACGCGACGTACAGGTAACAGGCAGGGTCTGAGTGAGTCCTCTTCTTCTTCTTGTTCTTCTTTCCAGTCGTATTATGGTAGTGTGCGCCCTCTTTTCACGGGGCCACGACCCAAGCCAGAGATGCATGCCACTCGTACCGATGCATCCATGAACACTTTGCCTTTTCTCTTTCTCTCTGTCCCCGCTGCCTCTTTGTCCCGCAGCCTCCGTTCTCTGTCCCACCGGCAAACAGCGTCTTTTTCTCTCTGCTCTACACGCTGCATCGTGGAGATATGCTAATGCAGCCGTCCCGATCGTGACACTGCGGCTGCTAAGTGAGAGCTCAAGTCGCAACCTTCTCATCGGCTCCTACGCCGAGTGGCTTCCTCGTGGCTGCCTCGTCCGATGCCTCTGATCCGAGCTTTAGGAACCTTTACCGATGTCCACGGTCGTCCCCGTTTCGGATGACGCCACCACGGACCTCTTTATGATCGCCACCAGACCGTCCCCAGTTCTTGGTAACAGGTTTCGCTTGATACGGATAGATAGGGATGATAGATCAGACCGGGGCTCCTCATTCTGGGATGCGCAGCCTTTCAGACGGTACAGGGACTGACTGATCGGTTGTGAAGTGAATTTTCTACGTTCCTGGTGTTCCATAAGACGTGCCACCGGTAGAAGGAGCACTTCTTTGAACATAACTGAACATTTTAAACCTGGATGTGGCTGTTGATTGGGAATGGTGGCGTGTGGACCCATTTGTGGACCATTTTGCAAACCCTTATCGTTTAATATCTTCAGAAACCTTTCGAACTGGGTCACAATCAACAGATTAGCTTCACAGAGCCACCAGCAGGCGTTGGAAATTTGAAAAACGACCCGTGGCTACAGAGGATAGGTGTTCTTAATGACTGTACGTCAGGGGGATAGATATCGCAAACCAGCGGGACTTCAGGACATCCAGGCTGGCAGACCGAGTGAATCGGCTGGGATGTACTACACATTATACACAATTTACCCGACGATTCCTGTCCATGTTCCGATTCAATTAAACGTTGATGCAATCGATCAATTCAATTCGTCCCGTTACACTTAACTCTTCAAGATTCAACGGGCATCGCGCAAGCACACCTCATTAAAACGCAAATCTACTCGATCGATCCGATATCTCCGATCTGCCTTTATTCCCGACCTGCTCTCCTCGTCGTCGTTTTCTTCGTCGTCTTCATGGGCCGGCGGAGGGGCGGACAGGCAAGGGGGCAAAGGGGAGAAGGGGATCTTGAACGGACCGTACACGTTCGTCCATCCCTTCCGAGAAGTTCAGATCACGTCGTGGAGCACATTATTCATGCAAAGCTCTTACTACGTCCACCTCGTCTCTCCATCTGCGTATCAACACGCACGGACTATACGTGGACGTCATACGTGTTGTGACGGCGGTACGACTGTCTCGATTCTCTGTTCAGGAATTTTGTGAGACACCGGACACTCGACTGACGTTGCCCTGGGATTCCAAGTAAATTGGAGGATTTCAATGTTTCAGCTTTTTGGGGGATCTATGGGTTTTTTAGAAGGCAATTGTCATGGACGTTGGGTGTATTGTGTATGAGGACTCTTTACAAATTCTCCAGAGGAGGAGTAGGACACTTGATCAACATGGGAGCCTGGTTTTTAGTACAGCCATCTTCTCAGAGCAAAGAGGAATTGTCATGGATACTGGATGAACTCTACATAAGGACTCTTTATCAATTTTGTCGAGGTCCATGAGAGTCTAGGGGTACCAATGATTCTCCATAAGAGGAGGACACTTGATCAACTTGGGAGCTTGGTCTATTAGTAAAGACATCTTTCTAGGACAGAGAGGAACTGTGATGGACACTGGATTAACTCTATACGAGGTGTTAGACAATCTTCTGACCGCACTGTGCTAGCTTGTCTTATGACTCAGGAATGTGGGGACTTTTCTGGCTAACCTATGACAGTCTTCTCTATTAGTAAAAATAAGAGTGACTCGGTTCTATGTTCAGGAGTTTCATGAGACTCTGGACACTTAATTAACGTTGCCCTGGGACATGAGGCAGTTGGAAGATTCCAATGTCTAGGGGTGTGAGGCATGTATGAGACTTTTAGAAGCTGAACTGATCAACTACATGAAACAAGGAGTACAGATAAAGAATTAAGCGTTTTGGTATTGTTCCCAGAAAATCTATGTGTGCACCATAATGAAAAAAATTATGCGAGATCTGGACTAGTTTGTAGGTAGTTCAGACATTCCACTTTCGCTTAAGCAGTGAGTGATTTTGCCTGTATTTCAATAATCTCGAATCGTGATACGATACACTGATCCTTCGCTTCTTGCTGAACAAGCTGAATTAATGCCTTGTCGCCGATACGAGAAATTATAAATAGTAACATGACTCACCAGTGACCCACGCTGGATTGAACGTGTCAACCGGGTTACATCATCCTTCGAGCAAACTGAATCAATCTATCTGTTCAATCGATTTACCGAATCGACAAATTAGTTATGATTAGTGAAGAATTCCAAAATTGTGGTTCTTTATTTGATCCCGCGTTTTCCATCTTTTAACGTATAACCTTTTATTTTTATTTGCAAAACAACTTGTTTTACATTTAGCAGATTTTATACTTGAGACAATCCAAAAGATGCTCTTAAATCCTTGATGAATCATTATTTTCAATCATTTTAGCGTAAAATAGCAAAATCTCTATGATAGTTCGATCTGAGACAGAAAGGCCTCATTTTACGAAGAGGTTAGGTCCATAGCCCACTGTTCATAAAGGGTAAATTAAGACGAATTTGTAGTGTACTTAAATGAGGTGGGTATTTTTTATATGAAAACTGACCCCTAGGAGTTAATACTGCTCCATTGATACATAAGAATAATAATTTCATTGTCTTTACAGAGACATAATTGAGAATCCACAATGTAGCCTACTAAGGATCACCTGGATCAACAGCCCACTTCCTGATTAAAAGACCGCAACAAGTATATCACTTGCAACTTGCCCTCGTCTTATCTAACACGTTCTAACACAGTTCCAATCGGGATGATTATCACAGAGATTAAATAACAGTTCACAATTCACTTAAAACAGCAGACCTCCCATCTAAAAGACCCTAGCAGTTGCTCCTATACTGAATACGAAAAAAGGAACTCCCCAATCAATTGATATCTCTGTCCAAACTTTCGCTTTTCGAATATTCGTTACTTCAACTTTCCTTCGACAGAGAAAACGTGAAATCCTTCCCTCAGACTGGATGTCAGAAACATCAGGAGAACTACCATCTATGGGGGAGGATGCTGGGTCCTCTATGGGATGCTATAAATTCCCAGGGAAACGAAGTACGTGGAAACAAGCGTAACCGTAGGCGCGGCGTGTATCACGCGAATCGGCTCGAAAATTTAATTACACGTGGTCGATTCGATCGAAGATCACGGTAGATCGCATCGGTGTCCGGCTTGTACTCGCTGAACGCAACACCATCAGGCTGGCCGAGAGGAGGATCGCTAAAACATTAAACGTGTCGCGTGTTGGCGCGCTCATGTAAGAGCATTTACATCGAACGTGTGCCTGTACACACACACACGCGGACACACACGTAGGCACAGACACGTAACGACAATAATGATAGTAATTATGCTAAAGGGCGACGATAAATCCACGCCGGCCGATATCGTGACGAGATAGCGTAACATTTCGACTTTCAGCCATTTACCACTTAATTACTCGATCGATCCGTTCGAACCAACCGAAAATACATGCCAATTACTAGCTGGGAATATTATTAGTTTATTGGCCCGAGTGAATAAACCTTCACAGAGCCGGTTATTATTGCTATTACCCGGTTATTATGTTCTAATGGCGGCCTTTATTAGATACACCGGTATTCCACGCCTGTCGTTACCGTTTACTTTGTAACAGTCTTATTATTTTATCGATATCGCGAATCATGCCGCCTACACGTTAGGGTGCCTTTATATGTGACCGGGAGATTTGCAAACTTTCAAGTTCTGTGGCAATTAGTATTGTTTGGTAATTTAATTATAAGTTGAGGCTTGGGTGGTAAACCAGTTGAAATGATGTCAAAGATTTAGAAGCCTCTAAGATGGTGTCTCCAAGAGTGAATGAACAGTCTGCCTCAGAGATCAGACTGAGACTTCAATCATGGGATGTTTTGCACCAAAGTATCACTGAGGATTATGACACTATGTCAGAGTACATGTCTAAGGTTTAAAAGCCTTTAAGATTATGTCCCCAAGTGTGAATGACCAGTCTACTCCAGAGACCAGACTAGGACTTCAATCATGGAATGTTTTGCACCAAAGTATCACCGATGATTGTGACACTATGTCAGAGTACATGTCTAAGGTTTGATAGCCTCTAAGATGATGTCCCCAAGTGTGAATGACCAGTCTACTTCAGAGACCAAACACTAGGATTTTAATCATGGGATGTTTTGCCCCAAAGTGTACTGTCAATGATGGGAACGTTTGCAAGCAGCTTTGAAAGAGGAACAGCTCATCAAACACAGTGCCCTGGAGCTATAGGCATTACAAGATGACTTAATGTTTGATTTTTGGACAATTTAGCGAAATTTTTGCAGAACTGCTATGGAGAACGAGTGTCATTATTGTCAATGTCGAGAAACATAGCTGGAGTTCCTTCATGGTCGTTCAACCCTCAATTTATACGGAGTGTCGTGGATGTATCATCATTAACGCGGTTACGTTCAGCGTGTTAACTCGTACGAGTCATTGTCTATCAAGCCTGTAAATAAATAGATAAACAAATGATCCCCATAAATTTCCATACGATTGTCCTACGTCGAAAGCATTCACGTAGGATCTCCGATCGGCTCGCGGGACGCAGCTGTTTCTTCTTTTATCTCGCGACAGGAACAGGATCCGTGCAGGTCGTTTCGCTTGCTGGCCAGGACCTTCGAGAGACGTTATCACTACTCGCCATCTGTCACCGACTTGGTTTTCACTGCTTTTGCCTGGCGACTTTTTTTCCCTCCTCTCGTTCCCTGTTTGCCGGTGAAAACCAGAAACCGAGCATCCGAGTAGAACAGGAAACAGGCGATGCCTACACCTTTCGTGGTTTCAATCGTACAACCATGTCGACTCGATGTTCTTCGGGCACCTGATCTGAATTTAGAGGGTTGGTTCGGTGCAGTTTAGGAAGTGACAGAGATTTTCAATGTATTCTGCTTTATTTGTAAGTTAGCGTTGGGGTGTGGGAAGCTTGATGACTTGGTGCCTTTTTAGATTGAATCGACTGCTGTTCTGGATGGTGTACAATATTTCATTACATAGGGTAGTCTACTAAAAACGGATCCCAAAAACAGAACAATACCTAAAAAAGAGAACAAAATACAAAACCATCCAAGTTTACTCCCAATACCTTCACCCCTGGTGTCAGCAGAAGTTCAGTAACCGATGACACCCTAATCTTCAAGTCACCTTGAACTTAGAGACTCAGGATAGAATCTAACAATTCAATAAAAAAACCTAGACATTCAAGAACACCTGCAACAAGAGCACAAAGACCGTTTCATCGGGACGGCGTGAAAATCATGATCCCCTGACTGAATCTCAATCAGTTTGGCGAAGTCAGCTCTGAAAACGGCCGAAGTAAAAAACCGAGATACCGTCGCTGGAAAGGTCCTTTCAGCCTATCGAGAGGAAGGCAGAGTATAATGTGCTTTTATTTCGTTCCTGAAAACGGGAATCCGGAATGTTAATCGAAGGGAGGAGGGCGGCAGATAATTTTGCAACGCGTGTACGAGCAGCACGTGCACCACGCGCATTGAATATGCAGAGGTCGGGATATGGTTTATACATGTCGACGATTAAGCCTTAAAAGATGGGCCAGTCATTAAGTGATACCAACCCGTTGACACCGTGGAGACACTCTAGCCGATAAACCGTCTGCCCTTTTTTCCTATGCGACACACGCCTTTAGGCTTCAACCCCCTCGACGGCTACCTGGTTCTCTGCCTACCTCGCGGCTGATAACTGAAATCGATTCAAGAAACGCGATTTCTGTCATCCCGGAAGCAATTATGGCTCACGACGCATCCACAGGCAGACGAAACGCAACTGGAGGGACATCAATTGGAATATTAACACTCTGGGTGCTACAGAGGGGCACTGTGATGACGTTAGACACCATTGAGTCACAGGATCTTGTTCAACAACAGGTTCTATCTCCTTGCATAAATATCAGCCAGCAAACAACAACGGCGGCCTCGGTTTTTCATTAGCCCGACAGATAAACCTATTCACAGAGTGGAGCAACAAAAGACTACAAAAGATCGTGAGGACGGTGGGGTGGAGGAGGCAAAATAAAACAAATCCAAGCAATTATATTCACGAAATATTCCGGCTAGCCTGGCGATACCATCGAACTCCCTTTCTTCATTCTTTCGATACAATCAACGAAAATGGATCTGGATCGAGTCTCATTGTGGCAGGAGAGGATACTACGACGTACCCGAAAGATCCCTGCCTCTCTGTCTGCCTCCGGAGGGGACCAGCGGTGGAACAGGAAAGAGAGGAAAAAAATATTCAGCTGAAAGAGGAACGGGACAGAGAGAAACAAGAGGAGAGGAGGGAAGATGGCCAGACCTCGCTTCTCGTCTAGCTGAGATCTAATCTCTCGTTCCCGCGCTGCGTGCCTAATTAAAGATCGATATCTCTCGATATTATTGCACCCCCTCCCTTCTACCACCTTCCAGCCACCCCATCGCCCTGCCATCCTCCCCCTCCGCCACGTAGCAGGTTATTAAATTCTCCTATCTCGAGGATCTGGACTGGCCGGTCCTACCCAGTCGTATCTGATCCGGTCAATCTTTAGTCTCGTTACCTTTCGGCCCTCCATTCGGCCAGAATCGAGTCGAATCGACTCTTTACAAATTTCTTCGAGGACCATGAGAACACCGTTCTCCTGGTTACTCGATAACGCGTTCTATAGGGGTACCGATGACTGCCCATAAGGGGTGTAGAGTGTCCTGCGTAACGTGTGGGAGCTTGTTCTGTTAGCAGAGACACCTCTCTAGAGCAAAGGAAAGTGGACGTTGGATTGATTATATGGATTATTAGACAATTTTCTGATCACAGTCGGCTACCTTGTCCTGTGGCTAAGGGGTATAGGGTCCAGCTAATCTGTGAAACCTTGGTCTGTTGGGGGAGACACCTTTGTAGAGCAAAGAAGATTTATAACTACTGGATTAACTCTGCTGAGTCTTCCATATATCTTTAAAACAGTTGCAGATTGTTCACTGGCTAGTTCCATGAGACATTCTGTACAGTATGGAGTGTTAGACACTGCCCTGATCAAAACGGCTAAACAATCATTCCTTACTGCAAAATGATTGTAATTATCAAAGGCAGAGTTTGGTTACAAAGGGATCCCACCAGTGCTTCTCACTGATCCACAGTAGCCTTGTCTGCAGCTAAGCAATCATTGCACAATCTCATTGGTGATTCAGAGTAAAGATCCCTACGCAAAGTGCTCAATTTCAAATTGGCTGTATTTCAACAACGACTGGCTTTAGGACCCATGTTGATAGGAACTTTTTCATCACTTTCAACATGCCCAATTCACCAGCTTTGCACAAGGGCTGCCTGGTCGTCTGGTTCATCCCTGGAAACAAATTTTAACGTGGTGCACTAGCTACTTTTCGTGCTAACGTGCCTGTTCAGTTGGGGTGCAGTGAAGGTTGATGAAGAAACGTTGGTGTCGATCCGGGGCAATCGTCGAAGCGGCGAATCAATCGGGGACACTGTGAACGGGGCTTAAACATTGAGACGTGACCAATGCTCGTTGCCACGAAGGCAATGCCACATCGGGCAATTATCGCTCGGCAGGGCCTCGACGTGCATACATTAAGGCCGACCCGAACTCCTCTTCTCTCTTTCTGTCGCGTTCTATTCCGTGTTCTCCGTCCTCAGCGCGCGACACAGCCGACGAGGACGACCAGGACGACGACGGTGAACCGACACACCGAGATTTCGTATCTGACCAGGACACTTCTCGCCTACCTTCTGGACGACGTTTTAAGATCGATATCGAACCGCTCTGGAAGTCGACCGAATGAATAATTATCAATGGGAGGACCCGGTATATCTCGCCACCTTGCCCCTCCCCTCTACCGTCTTCTCGTTCCTCGTTTTCGATTTTCTATCCTCGATTCGCCATGGGCCAGGTCTAGCCCTTCATGGCACGACTTTAGGTAAAGATATCATCAGAATTGAACAGTTTCTGTGAATGGAGCACTTTTTGGACTGCTATACTGTAAAATGTCGTGTGATTGAATGAGATCAATCTTGATAGTTGGGGATTTGATGAGAAAACGGTCAAACCAGTCTGACTGTGTTACATCCGCAACCAACAGGTGCGACAACCTTCAGGGACTTTCCTTTCAATCACCATTTTAAGAATCTGTGAAATCTTGTCGGTAGATTACTACAGCGGCAATTAACGGTGCGAGTCAAAGAAGATTTTTATTGCACATGTCGCTGTAACCCAGAACTCCTGGACATATAGGCAACAGACAGGCTAAACACCGTTATTTTGATGCTTTTATGTATCTTTCTCGAGGGCCTATTAGTAGTAACCTACTACTCTCTAATTACTAACTGGAACCTAATACTCCCAGAAATCCCAGGACAATCTCGAAAGGAAAACTCCCAATTCTCCAGCACAGAGACATCAGGAACCTATAGTCAGCTCCATAAACCCAAAAGCACAAAGAACATGGTGCAAACAAATGTTAAGACAAAACGTAGACACCACCGTCAAGGTTTGTCGGTCCTCAAACACTGCAGAACCCAGTCAGAAAGTTCTCATTCGATATTGAGTCCCAATCTCACGGTAAATACCTAAAGCGGTCTAACCCAAACATAGGGACAGATTCTAATCTCGCGACATTCTCGCGGGTGCCGTAGATTCTTGTCCGCCAACTCGCCTAACAGAATACATCATCGACTGCTTTGGTAGTTCCATTGCAAAACGATCAAATCAATTAAAAATTTCTCTGTCGAATCGAGTCGTAAAGTTGGGGTATCGGAAAGTCGAAAGGGCGTTATTTACGACCCCGTCGACGAACAATCCCCCACGTCGCGAACTCTCACGTACTTACACGTGCCCGGCGTTAAGCGGACCATTATATCTCGGTATAACCAGCCAGCACATCTAGTAGCCGGTAAAATGTTCCAAGAACATTGTATACAGACCGTAAACACAGTTATACGAAAGGGGAGGTAGGAGAAAGGGACAGGGGTGGTTGTCCATAAAAGTGCAACGCGGAGCTGCAGGCTAGCAGGGGGTTAATAGTTATTAAGGGCGAATAAACAGAGGGGGATCGATTGAAAACGTCTGCAATTGTTTGAAACCACCTGGCACGGGCAGTTGTAATCGTTTTGAGGCTATGTCGAGGTGTCAAAATTTTGCGATTGTGATTTTAGGAATTTTTTCAGGTGTAAGTTCGAAATGTGGTTTTGCAGTACTCATTGGGGGTTTTCTTGAGTTTTTGAAGGGTTCAGGTCTTTATTTATATAGTCTGTACGACGTATGGATGAAGTGGGAAGTATATAACTGCTCATAGCCGTTACAGTGTTATTACAAACATATAAAATTGAGAACCGTTGAATCGAGTTCCCTTTTATTAAACTGTAGAGTCGGTTGAAACAGATAAAAAGATTCATAAGTTTTAGCATTGGAATAGGTAAGTAAATTAAACAATGCAGTTCCGAAATTTAATTCATTTTCTCCTAACAATAAAGTACAAGGAAACTGAGTGAAAGTCAATAAACAAGACTGATTTTCAGCGAACAGAATTATTCCATGATCTCTAAAACAATTTTCACCCTCTTGAAGCTTCACCCTTCATCTTTCTCGATCTTCTTCAGCTTCGAGGCACGACGTGCAAATTCAGGACTGTTTCAGCGTCGTTCACGAGGGGCAGGGGGTGCGTGTCTCGTAAAAATTATACCCCCGTTACAGCCTGCATTATGCATACGAATGCACCGAGCAGGCACGTACGTTCGTTCGGCATCCGGGGGGTGTAAAACAGCCCGAAGACGAACTGGGGATGGAAGTTACCGCTTGCTTTTCACGCTGAGAGAGGGAGGGGCGATGAAATCGCTCAATTTCGATGATATTGGGGCTCGTTTGCGGCGTTGCTTATGCTCGGGGGTGCGAAGGGGTCGTAAATCGGGCCGGAAAGTGTGATACGTGGAAATGGATTTTTATCGAGTGTCTGAGGAAACCGACGTCGAGGGTAGAAGTTAATTTTACCCCTTACATCGACTTTCCCATAACTTTTCTTCTCTGTACACCAACCTACCCCTTGCAGACATTCCACCCGCGAAATTCAATATCCTAATTAAATTATCAGCTGCGTTATTCCAAGCTCTGTCATTTATTTATATATTAACAGTGCTGTTGATAGCGATTAATAACTCACCCCCAAGAGAAGAAAAAGACGGTACACATTTTTGAAGAGAAAATTGTACAGCACGTAACACCACGTGAAAATTACAGACGCGTGATATCTGGCCCAAAGCGTCCAATGAACATCGGGCTGCAAATATTGATAAAAAGAGACGCGAGACGTCTTTCGCGAGATATCTCGTCCAATGAATGGAACGGGTTGAGACAAGCTTTCATTTCAGAGACCCAGAAACCGCCCCCGAAACGTTATCAGAGACCAGGGAAGAATCAGGTTAACCGTCCACGTCACGTCCGGCTCGATGTAAAAGGGTTCAGGGCCTTATTAAGAAAAATGGCGGTGGCTCGGAGAAAAAAGCAACGGGGAAGCAGAGGGTGGGGTGCAGAGCGGACGCGGCGTTATCTTCGCGCAACCCATTCGTGCGACCTTATCTACCGTAAAAACTTCGACTTTAACCACCGGGGATCATAATCGAGCTTATCTCTTTCTCCTCGCGTCTCTCTTCCTCATTCTATCTTACTGTCCTCCCTGCCCCCCACCCCCTCTCTCCTTTCCTCTCTGTCTCTCTCCCTTGTGCCGGTGCACCAAAGGCTATCTCCCCTTTTGCTCATCTATCGCTCCCTGACGTGCTATCGCGGATTTTATCGCGAAACTTTGAACCGACCCGGAGAGACGGAGATCGCGAGAAAGAAAAGAGAGCCAGAGAGGAGAGCAGAGGGAGAGGAGGGATTTTATTGTGTACCGTGGCAGCCACGAAAGGTAGACCATTATCGGAGAAAAGAGAGACACGGAGGTATTTTGCAATGAGAGCTAATTAATTGGACGATATCGACGCTCCCCCGTGCGTACGTCCGTTTTCCGACTCCTTGTCCTATAGGTCCGGTGACACCACGGCAGAGATTTTTATTTCGGTCGTCAGTCAGATCTTAGACGTGAAGTAGACTATTATTGGAGAACAGAGAGACAGGGAGGTATTTTGCAATGAGAACTAATTAATTGGACCATATAGAAGCTCCCCCCAACGTACGTCCGCTTTCTGATTTTCTGTCCTATAGGTTCGGTGACGCCACGGCAGAGATTTGTATTTAGTTGGTTCCTCTTCATTTTTACGGGTTATTTCGGTCGTCAGTCAAATCTTAGACGTGAAGTAGACTATTATGGGAGAACAGAGAGAGAGGGAGGTATTTTGCAATGAGAACTAATTAATTGGACCATACAGAAGCTCCCCCCAACGCACATCCGCTTTCTGATTTTCTGTCCTATAGGTCCAGTGACGCGACGGCAGAGATTTGTATTTAGTTGGTTCCTCTTCATTTTTACGGGTTATTTCGGTCGTCAGTCAGATCTTAGACGTGAAGTAGACTATTATGGGAGAATAGAGAGACAGGGAGGTATTTTGCAATGAGAACTAATTAATTGGACCATATAGAAGCTCCCCCCAACGCACATCCGCTTTCTGATTTTCTGTCCTATAGGTCCGGTGACGCGACGGCAGAGATTTTTACCCAGTCGGTCCTCTTTCATTTATACGGGCTCCTGAGCGTTATATTCGGTCGTCACTCAGATCTTACACGTAAGGTTCGATGTCAAGGGTAGATAACCGGCAGCAGTCGTTCTTCCATTTTAAAGAAACATTTACGGAGCGCGTAATTGCGTTATACATAAATGCATGAGGTGTTTCAGCACGGGGATCGCGATATTTGAATTTACGGGAGCGCCGCGGATTTTCATAGATTCGTCTGTGATGTTTGCACGCCGCTGCGATCGTACGCGGGCATGTGTAAAATATCACGCTTAATTTATGCCCGTTTCTTTCATTGCCAGACCCGGCGCAAGCGTTAATTAAATGGAAAAAAATTCTTTTAATGATTGTATCAACCGCGTTCCCTCGGATACGGCGGGAAAGAGCGGCGCCGATTCGAACGGATCAACGGGACGCGAGATTTACCGATAGAATTTTAAAAGTCGTCGCTCTTCGGGCCGGACGGTATCTCCGCCGGTGGCGAACGAGAATGGCGGAGGGTAAAAAAGACGGATTGGGGTGGCGAAGTCGGAGGGGTGCTATCATCGGTACGTAAGCACGAAATATCGCGACATCGTAGCGGGTGTACGCTGTAAAAATATTTTAAGCGGCTCTCGAAGGGTGGAGGGGGCTGCAGGTGCCGGGGTGGTTTAGTGGCGGCGCCTGAAAAAGCACGATTACGTTTACGACTTCCCTCTCCGTCTGTCGACTCACCCTCCTCCGTCGTCTACCTTTTCCCACGAACACAAGCTGGCTGATTCTCGTGTATCCCGTACGTCGCGTGCTCGACAAATTTTCAATCTCGCCTATGTTTCGTTCCCTCGATCTGTCTGTCATTCGTGATACCTTTATCATTTCGGACAGAATCATTTATGAAGCAAAAAAATATACAGGTAATACTGTTTGAAGCCCCGGGGTGGAAGCCGTGTCCAGAAGGAAAATACTCCCAACGTTTCGCTGGCATTGCAGCTAGCTTCATTAGGGAGTCTGAGGATGTTCAACCTTTTAAGGTACACATGTTCCTGTTCCGAATAGACCAATTAAAAACTGATGGGCTGATCAATGATGACAAACTGTCTGACGCATGTTCTCAGACCACCTGATGAAGCCAGCTGCAATGTCCGCGAAACGTTGGGAGTATTTTCCTTCTGACCATGGCTTACACCCGGAACCCTCAAACGGTATTAATTTTAACAAACCAAGTCATTAAAGCCTCAAGACTCTCGAAAGAAATATACATCCGCGTCTGCAGCCTGTTCTGGCCTGATCCATGTAGTAGGTGTCGTCAGGTCCGTGTCGAGTAATAAACTGCGGAACAATTAACGGCGCGGAGGAGGCGAGCCTCCATTAGACTGACGGATGGTGCCCGATTAGGCTTCCACCTGGATAACGGACGAGGCATCGGCGAAGAAAACGCCGTGCCGAAAAAGGAAAAGCAAGGGAATCGCGGCGAAAACGAGACAACATCGCACGCGCGAAAAAACGAACGGAACGAAGACACGAAAGTCGAGGAAGATTACCCGGGACTGAGAACAGAGTAGGGGGTTGAAAAAGAGAGAGAGAGAGAGGGAGCGATGGTTGCATAAAGCATAAGCAATAACGAGGGCCCCCGGTATCATCGACCTATCGGAAATAATTATTTTCGTTCTATCGAGTCCTCGAGACTTCGAGTCCGCGCGGAAGACGAAGAGGGTGAACGCGAAAGGGAGCTGAAAGAGGGGAGTGTAAGTAAGTATAAGTGACTTTGCCACACGGTCCTCAGATAATGCCGAGGGCCACCTTCCAGGAATTAGTATTTATTGTGACGCGATTCAGATAGCGGTCACGGTACGCCCCTGGCGTACCTGGATACCCCAGTCCCACGAATTATGGTTTTCAATATGATGACGGTTTCGTATCTGCCGACCGACCTCGCTCTCCTCCCTTCGTCTTCGTCTCTTCCCTCGTCGGCCTTTCTCTTCGGCAGCCTTCGAGATATACCTCGTCCGCGGGCTCGTAAACCGTCTAAAAGGCTTCGACGATTTTTCTCCTCTCCGCTCCTCATCCGCCACCAAACGCGGCTCCACAAGTCTTCCTTTTTTTTCGGTTACATCTTTTCTCCTGCTCCGTCCTGTTTCGATGTTAGGCTCCTCCGTCGCGTGCACGCGGGAGAGTTTGATTAACTTGTTTCTAAGGGCTCGTCTGCTCCAGAAAGTCGGTCACCGCATTAGTCGCGTTGGTACCGAATTGGATGTTAGGGTGTTGCATTAGATATTCGGTTATTGATTCGGACGTTTGGTTATCGAAGCGGATGTTCAGTCACTGATTTAGACGTTCATTTATTGATTTGGATGTTCGGTTGCCGCAGTAGGTGTGCGGATACCGAGTTAGACGTTTGGCTTCCGGGGTTATCACATTAGGGCTACTGATATAGACGTATGGCTACCGAGTTGGATGTTCAGTTATTGCATTAGACATTCAGTCAGTTACTGATATAGATGTATGGCTACTTGGTTGGATGTTCGGTTATTGCATTAGACATTCAGCCAGTTACTGATATAGACGCATGGCTACCAAATTGGATGTTCGGTTACTGCATTAGATGTTCAGTCAGTTACTGATATACATGTATGGCTACCAAGTTAGATGTTCAGTTACCGCATTAGGTATTCGTTCAGTTCCTGATTTAACTATATGGCTACCGAATTGGATGTTCGGTCACCGCATTATACATTCGATCACCAGTTCAGAAATTCGTTCATCGAATTTATCTTTCAATGAACATCACAGATCAATGGTGAACCAGTCGTAGTGTAAATCTAAAGGCTTATCAATCCAATGAACAGCTGGATTCGCCAAAGTACGATCGTGATCCATCGAAAATCGTTCGATTCCAAGGAACGTGACGGGACAGTGTAAAATATCCACGACGGAGGTAGCAATTGCCGGCGATTACGGTTATCTCGGCGCCGAGAGAAATAAAATTTCATTCCCTGGAACGGGATGCATTATCGTAGGGAACTGATGGAAGAACTCTCCATCGCGTACGATGATTCATCGGCCGACTATGTCTCGCGTTACCATGCTCGTGATATATTTCAGATCTTGGCGCGAAACGATTAGAATCCTTCTCCCGGATTCCGTGGTGCGTCGAGATATCGCGCGCGATTTATCGGTCTATTTTTACGCCACGACCTTGGATCATCCTCATGTTCCGTATTGCGTACCGTTGCAGTCACGAGCGCAATATATCGCAATCGAGTTCGGCCGAACTCGATAGTCCGCTTATCAGTGGCTCGAAGCTCCCAACATCCGGTTTCACCGGAGCACATCTCAATTTCTTGCTCGAACTTTCGATCGTTCCTAGGAAATCGATTCCTTGTCAATTATTTTCAGGTTACGCCTATTATCAGGGACTCTTAATCCGCAACATTTGAATCCATCGGGTTGCAGGTCAATTTCCTGTTCGAATCAAGAGGTTATGTTGACTGTCAGTCACTCAAAATCTGTGATTAGGACTTTTCTGTGAAAAGAACTTATGTTCTTTTAGGAAGCAGTTTCATTTTGAGGTTACGTCAACGCATCAAGTTTATAACAATTAATAAATACGCACGTTAACGATTTTAAGAATATACGAGGTGTGATAATTTAATTCCCGGAATGTACCTATAAAAAGTATACTCTCGTAACTGTACATTAACGACTGTTGTCGCCTTCGAAGTAGTCCCCTCGAGCATTTATCACATCGTGCTGGATATCAGCGATGTCAGAAAATCTACGCCCTTTCAGTGCATTCTTTAATTTTTGGAAAAGCCAGAAATCACAGGGAGCTAAATCAGGCGAATAGGCAGGATGATTTAATTAGGTAATTGAATTTTTGGCTAAAAAGTCTCTCACGAGGAGCGCACTATGGCTAAACGCGTTGTAGTGATGGATGATCCACGTGTCAGGCCACAATTCAGGCCCATCCCTAAATCTGTTATACCACTAATGTCACCTTTTAACAGTTCCAACGTTTCCATAGCACTTCTGCCGATTCACACGCAAAATTTAATGTTAATACTACTCTAAATTTCCATCACTCATTTTTATACCACAGTTCAAATCTTTGTTCTTTTCACAATATCTAATTAACGAATGACTCTATAGATTTGCGGTCTACGCACGTGTTAATGTAAATCATGTGCAAACAAGATTGCAAGCGTGATTGCAACTAAATCGCTGCAGAGGTGACGCTACACGGCCGTTCGGAGAATTAAATTGTCACACCACGTGCAATATCAAATCCGCTACCATGTTCCTTACACTTCTTATCTCTGAAATTCTTTAAAGGGGCTGAATAATAAAAAGAATAATAATAAAAGATAGGGCAATCCCGTAAAATTATATAACCGTTATTACTCAGTCGATAAGAAGCATAACGCGATTCGTCGTCGACGTAGTGTCAAAATGGCGACGGAACGTTTCCTATCGGTCAAATTTTTCACGGGAAAACCGCACGACGCGTTTCCGTGGGGGTTAGAAAATATCGAAAGATCTGGAGAATCGTTTATTCGATATCTCGTGCTAGGTGGATGCACAACGAACGCATTGTGCCCAGATATATCGTTTTCTTATCGTCGGCGACGGCAGACCAACTCGCAGGCGTCCAGACGCTCGTCTTTCCACCATTTGCACGCCCTCCCTACCTTCTTTCTTTCCCAGTTTCTTTCTCCTCCGTTCGCGGCTAGATAAACGCCGACGATTAGACGCGACGGTGGAAAAAAAAGTTTTCTAATCGAGGGATAAGAATTTCGCGTGACCCGACGGCTTCTCGCCAATTATTCCAGTCACCCGCACGTCGGATTTCAGGCTTAACAGTGCTGTACGCGGAAGTTGTAACCGTCCTCATAAAGGGTTATAGTTTTTTTCTCGCCTGTCCTTTCCTGTCAGCTCAGTATCAAAATTAAAATGCAATTTGTACTAAATACTACGCAGGCACAGCATAGGGTTTGCATGGAGACGCTCAGATTAGCTTATTCGGGGTCATTTCCTCGTCCACATTGCAACTTCCCCTGTTCTCATTTCACGGGCGGGGATGTGACCTTGAACGGCCCAATCTGCGTGTCTCTGCTGTAGCTACACTTAAGGATCTTAGAGTTACTTTTGGAATTTCCTAAGTGGGAGTGGAAGTCAATTTAAAGAGGCTGAGGATTGTTCGACAATTAGGGGAGGATATACTGTAGTTTTTGCTATTTGTTGCTGTTTGTTCTATTAACCTCTTGGCTTGTAAATGATTATACTGCATTTCTTAGAAGAACCTGATGCAGGGCTGTATTAATTTATAAAAATTGAACGAAGGGAAGCTCCTCTGGCTGTCAGAGTATGTGTTCTGTATTTATCAAAGCATTGGGGTTCCTAAATAATGATTTGCAGCGTTCTTAGTGATTAATAGAATCGTAAGGCAGGGGCTAAAAGATCTCTCACATACCTTTACACCGCGATAGGGTTTCCAAGTCAGAAAAATTGCAACTTTTCCCAAAAGCAATTACGAAATTCGTCGAAAATCACACGTAACAGGCGAATGTGACCCCGGAGCGTCGACTGTTCGACACAAAACGAACCAGCCAGAGATCTGGAGCAGTCGACACGGAAAAAAGGAGGACCGCTGAAACGCGACGGGGCAAGTTTCAGCAAGTTTCTCCCCAAGCACCGATACTCCTTAATCATGCCCGCGTTTCCGCCCCATCCGGGCGAGCCGTCCCGAAATACGTCCAAGAAGACCTGGGGGAGCCGATTCTTCGCAGATACCAAAGTATCTTCTTGCCAGAGACGCGGTTAATCTTCGGTCGGGAGTCCTTGGCTCTCATATAGCTCGATATTGTTTAACTTGCCTCGTTATCGCTAGATGCACTCTATAGCCATCTCTCCAGGGGTGGAAGATAGCGTGCACCTTCGAACGTTGTCTCTCCCTACCCTTCCTCTCGCGTTTTCCCTCCTCTCTCTTCGTCTCTCCTTCTGTCGAGTTGCCGAAGGGGTTGGGGGTCTTGGAAGGGAGCTGCATCCAGCTGATAACACCTCCTGGACTGATAACGAGCCGGCCAGGCTCTCGTCCTACGTACACTCAACCCCTCAAGGCTCACTCCCTCCCCTTGCGAAGCTGTGTGTTTCTAAGACGTCGCGAATTCCCTGCGAGCCTGCTTCTTCAACGTCTCCGCTGCAGGATCGTCTGGTAGGGCTCCCAGTCTCCAGCTGGTCCCTTCCTTCATTGATCAATTAACGACTGGCATGTTTTTGTAAAATGTTTAAACAATCTGTAGGGGCTAGCCGGGATGGACGAAGATTCCTCGGGTCGGTGACGAAGACGAATTTCTCGCGGCGAGCAGAGAAGAAAAGCTACCCGAGCGGTCTGGTCCCGTTCTCGGTATCTGGATCGATCGATGTTCGGGGAGAAAGGGAGCGAGAGAACGTGCAAGAGACCGTCGATCGAATCTTGGTGGATGGGACGGGTCCCGCGATCCACGGTCCAAATATTGGGACACCGGATCTTCTTTTCGTACCGCGAGCACGGCGGAGAAACAGGAGAACCACGAGGGGACGTCGAACGAGAGGATTCAGACGCAACGCGGAGGAGGAAAGCCGGACAAAGACGGGCGATACGGAGAAAAAAAGTTCGAGAAAGGTTCCTCGATACTTTGCTGTGTACGTTAGCCGACATACATACGAAACGGACATCCCCTCCCTTTTCCTCCGGTCTTGGCGAGATAGCTCTCGAGAACCAGGGTACCCAGGTTCAGCCGATATGGGGGCCGAGACTTTACGAGACGGTGGTCGTGGACGAGTGATTGATGAGCGGCCGAGCTAATGAGGAGCTGAGCTGCAGGACGGGGATCACGATAAAGAGGTCCCACCACCGTATAGGCCCTTCTCGCGAACCATACGTAGCTGCAACACCTCCTTCTTTTCTACCTCTTCTTCTTCTTCTTCTTCTGCTGCTGCTTCGACTGTGTCTCTTTCTCCCTTTCATTCTTCTGACTCCCTCTCCTCGACGTTCCTTGCTCCCTATGCACTCTTTGACTCTTACAAATCTGCGTGTTACCGCACTTCCCGCGATTCTTCCTCGGAGAAGTTATGGCCGGTTGACGCTTCGAGTTTTTTATGTTAGAAATTAATAGCATGGTCAGGATCAAAATTAAGAAGACTGTTTCTTGGTCCCCTTCCTGAAAGGTATCATTGCCTTTCCTACTCCGTGGTCACATCCTTTAGAACAATGTATACTCTTCTTTGGCGACCACCTCTAATGCTTCTGTGTTGCTGTTAACAGCTATGGCGTGTAAAATATAGGACTCCTGGCAAACTTATACCTTCAGAAGGAAGTACACTCCCTAATACAAAGTAACACAGCAACTACAGTTCAGTTTGCCTCTTTTCCACCGGTCCTGACACCTTTGTCATCTAGTGACAACTCTAGGTGGGAGTAAACAGGCGTCAGGAGTCCCCTTCGTAGACAGGTCTCACGTAAACTGTTCTCCGAGTCACCAAGACATCAGAATGGAAGAGAACTGTAGGCTAACTGAATTATACAACCAGAGAGATGAAAACTTGAACTTCCACCAGGAATGAATGATGTAATACCAACCGGAGGGCTCATTTGCCACCCAGCCTAAAATTCACTGACATCATCATCGTTGCCGACGGCGTGGCTGATCTACCCGGTCGTTAAAAGCATTTGCCTAGCCGTTATCTTGCTTTCTGTTTACAGGATTATGCTCGTAATTCGAGGAGAGGGAGCTAGCGCGAACGGCGAGGGGCGGGGGTGGGAAGGAAGCGTTTGCTGAAGAAGGAGGAAAAGGGGTTGGCGAAGGAAGGAGGTTTATAATAAAGCCTGCAGGGTCCAAGATACGTGGCTGGCAGCCGTTATCAAACGGGTCCAGCGTTCGAGTCTCTCTCCGCAAAATCCTTCTCTCTGGAAACTCGCGGTAACCTGGTTAAGTGTTCACGTACCCGTTGAAAACGCCCGCGAGAACCAACGTTTCGCGGGACTTCCTCAGTCAGATCGAACCGGGAACTCGCACTGAATCGCCAGATGCTGGTACTTTTCGGTTGCATTCACGCAGACTTCATGGGAGCCACAATTTGACAATGGCTCTGTTGGACAGTTAGGTGGAGGGTAGGCAATTTCTGGTGGAAACATTAAGAGGGGTGTAACTTAACCCCTTGCCTTATGATTTTTTTACTAGCTACCTGCACTGAAGTTCATCGTTCGAGTGTTTTAAGGGTGAAATATCAACATGTACGGATTGCTTTAGATGATACTCTAAAAGTTAGTGGTGTTGTACATAGCATACAATTTTCAAGAACTTGTATTTGAGCGAAATTGATATTTATAATCTATAGATCATAATGTGTATCACGAGTGTGACTCGTTATTGTAAGGGGTTAAATATAAATTATAAGGGGAAGAATAGTTAACTATTTGAATCGTGTACGTATTACCTCTAATAATAATAGTCATTTAATTAAATTACATTTGAGGTGCCAGTCACCAATGAGTCCCATGGCAGTTAACGTATTCATTTCGTTCCAATAGTGGAAATAACTAAAAAATATAAAGTAGCTTCATTCATGAACCACTTGTCCAGATCTACCTACATAGTAAGTAGTCATGGTTAGGTCAATCCACACACGATTGCTCTGACTTTCACACGGTGCTTCAACGATATTGAAGTACACTGTAAGGAGTGGCGAATATTCGCTGGCGTGGATTCACCTCTCCCACGTGAAGTCGAGGACAGGACCTTTCCTCCCGTGATTGTCCATTTTCTGAAGGTGTCCAGACTCGAGGAAAGAACAGAGGCAGGCCCTTTTTCGCCGTTCCCTTCCCGGAGAAGCCGAGGCCTCGACGATAACGAGGCTGCGAGTAAATTTGCTGCCATTAGCCGCGTGAAAATAAAGGACGAGGGAGATATTAAATTAGCAGCTCGTTGCCTCGCGTGTCTTCAGGGCCGTGCCTCCAGTCTCTGTACCCTCTTCACAATTACTCCAACAAGTGGAGAAAATTTGAACGACATTGAACATCCTCTTTTAATTTTTTAGACGGACCATAGATTTTTATATGGTGGGTACCCGAAGTATCGACAGGTTGTCAGTTGGGTCAGGTTAGGTGTCTGTTGTAGCGTGATTACATGGATATGATTGCTAATTCCAGAAAATCTAATCTATCAGAGATGACAAAATTGTTACAGTTAAACTTAAACGATTCCCTACAGCAGGAAAACTGAATCGTAGGGAGATATACCAAATTCAGATGCAGTCATCTGCAAAATATGAACAACCATCTGCTTCGACTCATCGTTACAGGGCAAGGGACTATCGGAGCGGGCGTTGCCGGCGAACGTCCATCCAGAGTCCTAAAATCAGCATAAAAAGTAAATGACTGATCAGGGCTGTTAAAGAATCCAGCGAGGGGCAAGCAACGAGCGATCAGGCGAAGCTGAACAAGACCAATCGGGGCTGTGTAAAAAGGGGCAAAAGGAACGGTCGCTGGTACGAGGTCCTAGATGACCTCGGCGAGGATCGAGCTCGATCTCCGAAAGATCTCTCCTCCCCGCGGTTCAGCGACTAACGAGACGTTTTCCCTGCGCTGGATTTATCGTCGAGTTCGCCTCGACATCGGTCGAAGAGCAGAGCCGACGATTCGCACGTCGCGGTCCCAGTTTCTCGCGCTAATCGTTCCATGGTCGACACCGATGCAGTGATCGGCTACCAGCAACACATTCCCTTCAAAGGGTATCCCCCTTTGACGCGGACACGTCCAGCTCTACGAAGACGAGACCACTTTCTGGCATTTCGCCACTCGAAACACCTTGCACTGACTTCGCTGGTCTAGGCGAAATAAGGTGTAGGTTGCGAAATAAGGACTTCATTTATTTGGGACATATAGGGACCAGTGTGTGTTGCTCCAATTAGGCAACTGTGTTAATTGCATGCCAAGTTCTACGGCAGTTGTTCCAAAAATATTTAACTTGATTCGTTCAATGCTTTATAGGTTTCAGTATGAAATATTGGCACACTGGGTTCTGGACATTGGGGAGGTACAGAGGCTAGTGTCTGTTGGTCTGATCAGGTGACTGATTCAATTAATCGTTGTTAATTTTTAGAAGGAGGTCGATTAGAAATGGCGACGAAAATAATAGTCCCAATTCTAAACCAATCTCGATATCATTGTACCAACGATTAGAGTCAATCGTCACAGAATACTGTGTTAGAGCAACCATCATTGCTTCGTCGTTGGGAGCCAATGGATTAGATAGTCCCTCCACTCTTTCTACTAAAATTGATCATTACACTATATTCTTTCCATTAAATCACGTTTCCTAATGACCAACATACATAGTGATTCATAAATGTACAGCAGCAGGAAGACCCAACCTAAAAAATCTCCCTCGACACAGCGCTATTAATACACCTAAAGTATTCACGAGGGACAATAACATTTCCTTCAAACTGAAAAACAATTCAACTGATCGAATAACAGCGTACTTTCTAATCACCCAGTACAACCCTTTGCATTCATCCCCTGCCACGAACGCCATCAACAGCAGCAGCAGCAGCAACAACAGCAACAGAAGCAGCGAGTCTGCTCTGGCGCTGGTGTGTATTATAATGTAGAGTGTGAGTTATCAGACATCGGCCCGTTATCAGGGTCTGGGATCGCCTGGTCCGCTGCTAAGCTCCCACCGCCCCCCTATTCAACCCCCGATAACGAAAGGGTTATCACGCCACGCTCCCCAACTGCCATTCCTCGCCTCTAGAAAACCCAGCCGGCCGCCTTTCCACCGGGAGATTATTATTCTTTTTACTTGCAGCCGCTTTTTCGCGCCGGCCGATTACGATCCCTTTGACTCGGCCACTTTACTGTTCACCCCCTACCTTCGACGCCCACCCCCGCCCCTGCTCCTCCACGTGGAGAGCATTGTTTCGTTGCACCTACCTTCGTTTTTCCATCCTGCCTCGGGATTTTTCGAGAAACAGGTCCTCGAGAGGCAGAATATTCAAAACTTCGGTATGGTTTTATTTTCTCGCTTGGAGGTTTTCATTTACACTGCACTTGCTCCAAAAGATAGCGGTTCAAGAGTTTACACTTGCTTCGTTCGAAGTTCAGAATTTTTGTCGATTAGATTAAACGGTGGGCCCAATTGCAGTTGAACAGTATTGAAGCAACTTAACAATTAACAGCGTGCAAATTACAGTAATGAAATACTCTCTCATACCAATAGTGGAATCTCCCAATAGAGTCCAGATTCCTCGAATTACTTTCCTCGTTTTGAACAAAGGTATACTTCGTCCAAAAACGATAATCCACGCAAGGACTTCAGCAACGTGCGCCATGTTGGATCGCCAACGATGGCCACCGGAATCGCAAACGAGGAGAGACCACGAGGAAACATCTGCGGTATTTCTGTTACGACGCCGGTTTCATCGTGATCCCCGGACTCTCGAACGAAATTCGCCGTTTCTCCGTCGAACAAATTGCGTACAAGACGAGGCGTTACGATCCAGATCGAGGCAAAGAAACGAAAAAGGAGCGAGCGAACAAATATCCAGGGAGGAGGGGGTGAAGCCGCTCGTATATCGGCGCTGATCAGCCGCGTATTTCCAAACAATGCTCACGCGAACGAGCTGCGGAGGGACGCGTCATCGTTCGGGAAGAAGCCAGTTGTGCCGAAGAAATAAGAAAAATTGAGAGAAAGAGGGTGAGGGTATTGATGCAGGAAGTGCGGTGAAATAGGGTAATGGGAAGAAGAAAAAATATGGCGAGTTGGTCTTTGATTTTCGATTGCAGTTCATATTTAGGGATGATACTGCGGTGAAGGTATGGGTTCTATTAGATAGAGCCGTAAATAACTTCCGATTTGACTTCTGAACCCTTTGCGGACGACAGACGCATATATGCGTTCAAAAAGATCGTTCACCGTGTGCTACGGGTCACCGCACTGGCCCAGGCATACGCGTTTACTGTACGCTTTCAACCTATATATTTAGACGAATTATCATCTTTGCTTATTTCATTAAAATATATATTTCTCGTTACATATTTTGCAATTTTAAAGGACTAAAACAATTGAGCAATCGACATCAAATATATAATTATAATTAATTATTAAATTAAACACGTGTTCTACCACGGAAAATTTCAGCACATGGTGCACGATTTTTGCCGAAACTTTCCGGCCTCAAAGGGTTAAATTTGTTCACAGTTTATTACAGGATGGTCACTGTTGCGTCTGCAGCATGTCTACGTTTTAGGGATCCTTACCCTCAACTATGAAGCGAGAATCAGTAGCATAGATAAACTATTTGAATTTTTACAAAGAAAAATCTGTTATGTGTCGGAAATTATTTATGACTCAACCTAATATTATTGTGGAGATAATTGGTCCCTCAAGGTCATTTCCACTTTTTAGATTTGTAGCTAGTCAGTTGCATTTTAATGTCCAAGACGATTAGACATTGAAAGTAGAGAGGTATCTTAGGTTAGAACGTTGAGAATTGTCTATTCAAGCTTTAGAAACCTTCGAAGTTAGTGTTATTCAAAACTATCTTTATCACAATCAAGATTTTCGTCTAATTAGAACAATTTTGCTAAGCCTGACATTGGAGAAACTTATTCAAAAAGAAGTCTATCCCAAAAATTTAAGTGTCAACATGTTTGGAAGGTGTGTCCACAAAACACTCCGCGCGCTAATGGTCACTCTGGTGCCTCAAAAAATTGTAGACATTCTGTAAAACAAAAAAAAATCCATCCCATCACCATATCCTCGGATTGGGTTTCGCAGTCTGAGCAGAGGACCTCTGCCTTGCGGCTGCCGACAGGATGGATCACATTGTTGTTTCCGCGGATACAAAATTGCCCAGTTCGAAGTAATTACGGTGAAACAGCTCCACCCAGGTGATTCTTGAACCCACCCTCTGGTGATCCGGATCGATCATCCGGCGCACGCACGCACGCCAGCCATCCAGTTTCCCCAATTTATCTCGCGAGAGGATGTTGAAATTCCGCTTCAACCCCTAATCGTTCCATCAACAATCATCCGGACGCGGGCGGGGAATGCACCGAGCCGAGCACCGTGGATAAAAACGAGGAAAGAAAATCGGGACGGAGGGGAAAGGGCAAAAGAGAAGCAAAAAGGAAGAGAGGAGGTGGCCCGTTGTGTATCTTGATACGAAGGTAACCAAGAGAGAGGAGAGAGACCAAGGAACGATTGGTCGATGTGGTACCAGAGTGGTACCGGTCTCGACCAATCGGCACCGGCGACCTCCTCCGATGCCTGGTCCCATTCATAGATCAGCCAGAGGAAGGCCTTCGAACGGTCGCCAGGATCGGAAGATCCTTGTCGATCCCTTTTCTCTCTTCTTCTCCTTCTTCTTCTTCGACCTGTGGCTGCTTCTCGCCCTTTCTTCTTCGTCTTCTTCTTCGTTCTATGCGCAGGACCGTGAGCTGCATGGCGGACGTGCAGCGATCGGCCAATTATCCATGCACCACCTGGAGGAACCTACGTGTTTTTGCTCCACCGACCTGCGAAACCTGGTCCTCTTCTTCCTGAAGCCATTTCTGACCGCCCAGTCGGCATAATATGTTCAATATGAATAGATGAACACCATTTGATCGTTTTTGCAAACGCTAGCCTGCTTTTTAAGCCGTGTGCAAGTGTTCCTGACACTGGGAGTAAGAGGTGTCTCCTAGGTTAAGCAGCTTGATGTTAACATTGCAGAGAGTTTCAATTAGAGGTCTGCTGAGACTCAGGGAATTGTATGTAGCAAATTAAAAAGAATTAGCAGGCATTTTGAACTTTCACACCCAGCGAGTAGTATAGATCAAAACCAACCAATTGTGAGATACGATTTGTCTGTCGTCTAAGAGCTTCTATGGGCCCCAAGAATAGACATACAGCAGTTGTCTAACGATTGTAAAAGTCTCCATGTCCAGACCTACACAACGGAAGTTACAAATCTGCTCCACGACGAAGATCGCAGGATGTACTATGTCTTTCATACGCCGGCCCCTTGTGGGGCTTAGAGACTCCTATATACCTGTTCCATGGCTGTAAAAATATCTATGCTTAATTCTTTACACGGTTCCCTGTCTCTAGAAGGGGCAGGCTGCGGCACTTATCTCGAACGATAGCGATCTCGGCGATTCCCCATAACGTTTCCCTATTTCGATCTCGCGGCCAGATGCAAGAGGACGGCGAAGCGCGTGCTCCCGTCGAGTAATAACTCGTCGATAACTAATGGGCCTGGAACGGAGGGAAAAGAAGCCAGCCGACGGGGGAGACGAAGAAAAAGGCCGTTGCACGCGGGACGATGGAAAACGTAGAGTCCACCTCCGCCAAACATGGTAGGTTGCTCCATCCTGATCTCCGCGAAAGCTTCGTTTCACCGCGGGAAGCGCGACAGATGCGGGAACTCTGATATACGTATCAGAGGGTGCGTGTTTGAGGTATCTCGGCACGACCATACGAGCCGGTTCCACTCGCTCATAAATAGTCGATTCCGTTGCTCTCGATCGGGCCGATCGCGAAACCCGGTGAAGCACTCGCGAGGCGGCCGTATAATTTATGGAAACCGGGACCGGAGCTGCTTTCTTTTCGCTTGAATTCAATTTCATCGCGGGTCGAGCAAGCTCGATCGTCACGCCATTTTTTCAGCCGCCTTTTCGGATAAATCTCTTCAAAAACAGTTGGGATGATGCTATCTTCTCTTGGTTGGGCTAGAGTCTAGTCTTTGGGGCTGGTTTAGAAGCTAGGTGTCAGGATTTTGGTTGACACGATGACTACTATAGTGGAATGTACCCTCTGTCGTGTAGATACTGAATTAGGTAGCTACAGGTCGTTTCTTGGTCTACAGAATAATACCTCTCTTGTGGGCAGATGAATGTACAGGCCACCTAATTATCTTTCCTAGTTCTGACGGTGGGAGGAATGTTTTAAAAGAACGAGCGTGTTGCAAATAATATTCTTTTATTTTTCCAGGTGACCCAGCTATCTAGGAGATATCACAGCAATCACATTTCTAAGCTTATCTGCTAGGGCAACTAGTTTGACCGTAAATAGGAAAAACAATACATCTATCACCAATAATCGTCTCCATTACACTACCCCAATCCAAGTTTGATTTGGATTTCAAATCCTCTGAACCCCATCAATTTTCCTGCCGGTCATAACGTACTTCCCGCCTGTGTAGGGTGCACCCGGAATATCCCCCGAGTCCAGCGTAAACTCGTTCGAGGGGAAGCTGGCGGAGAAGGACACCAGAGGAGGAGGTAGCAGAGGAGCGAGCCGTTTAGCAACGCGTAACGAGCAGGTGCGGTTAGAGTCGGTCCACCATAAATCTCAATGAGCCTTACTACCGTATTACTCGGTGTTGCTTTCCCCGGATGCTCTTCTAATAACACAGAACGGGCTGGTTGGCAGCTCCTCGCTCCAGGGGGTGGCCGGCGCGAGCCGCTTGATTACAGGATATGCCACAGATGACGTGATATTAACGTAATGAATACCGATCGGTGCATGCACGCGAGCTGCACACGTCCGAGACGAAGTGAAGCCGGTCTTTAACTCTTTCTGGGCCCCCCTGAACGCTAAGAGGCGTACGAATTTATTAGCGGGGATACTTAGAAGGACGGAGGATTGTCACGGCGGAACGGTGATTACGCAATCGTCCCGTTCGATCGTAACGACGCGAAAGCAGAGGGTACCTGATCGACCGAGGTGCCTGTAATGGATGATAATTGAACGGTGCAGGAGACACTGGCTATCCGTGACGCCGGGCCCCCCCGAAGAATGTAGATCGTCCAGGCATTTTTCGAATTAATTACGATCCCGACGACTAAGCTCTCCCGGTGAAGATTGCAGTTCGCGTTTATTTATGACCCCAAGATTCTGGGTTCCTTAACGTTTCCTCGAACTACGCTAGGTGTTGCTCCGTAACGCGGAGAAATTAGTACGCCGTTTTGAAACTGTTCGGCTGATTTACATAAGTGGCGGGTCACCTGCCCCTCTGAAGGGTCTCCAGCTTTTGGCGCTATATATGGAACAGTCAGATTTTTTGCTCAAGGCCTGCAGAGTCTGAAGGAGGATAGACAAGAGGGACAAATGCCTCAGTAGTCCTTGTGAAAGTTACCTTGCGGACAGGATGCATCGATTGCTCTTATTTTTACAGACGTAGATCAGTAGTTAATTCGTCGAACGTTACCAATTTTTGAATAAAACTGGCTAGAATCAACCTACAGCTCTTTATTGTCGTTTCACCCTGGAAGCTGGGTTTACCCTTTGGTCAAACTTCTCCTGCGACCAATCTGACTAAAAGTCCTTACTTTTTCTAGATGTCTAAGCCAACATTTCTTTAGTCTTGTCCAGATCTAAAAACAAGCTTAGATATCCAGAACTAAGAGAATGTTAGCCTCTGCTGGAGACTCTGATAAATCCAAAAAATTAGGAGTCATCCTCTCCGAAAGCGGCTATTGCGAGTACTTCAACTTTTACGTAATAAATAAAGTTACTTCTGAGATATGCTTCTTTATTGATCCTTCTTTCTCATTCAGAACGACCAACCTCCGTAATTCTGCATGTTGCATGCACCAGCGTCGATGTGTCGCAGAGAAACAGGTCATTCGGACTAGGAGCTCAGATTCTAATGCAGCTGATTGCGACTGCCATCAGCCTGTAACGCGCGTTTCAGTATCAGCCTCTAATGAGCCAGTTTCGTGTAAAATAAACCGGGCAACGTCTCATTTGTATGCACTTTAGCCCACACGATCTTCGCGATAGCCCCAAACTCTCCCCACCGAATCTACGGTCATCAGCTACTCATCGGAAAGCCACGAATTAAAAAATTTCGCGAAACTGTCGTTGCTCTAATGAATATGTTCGTGAAGGAGGGTACAAAAAGTATGAAGCTCACTCGGGATGAACACTTTCGGGTTGCTGGAGAGGCTCGTTGGCGGCGAAAAGTGATGTCCAGCTTACAGGGCCCGCCCAGACCTCGATATTCAATTACGAATTTGCATACGGGCATGCGTCTCCATTAAACGCTCGTCGAATGCACCCGGTCCACTCCCAAAATTCGCCTCTGTGAATTTGCTCGGCCAATAAAGTACACGGCCGGCAAGAAAAGTCCGCGAAGGGGGAGCGGAGGTGGCGGAGAGGATGCGGGCCACGCACGAAACGATTAAACGTCCGAATAAATTATCCCCGCGGCCGATCGCTCGAATATATTAATAATTAAGAGGCGGGCTACACCTTCTCGGAAATCCGGCAGCGGAAAGGTTATAACCCGCGCCGTGTAATTACACCGGTGAAATTCCCTGTAAGAGTCGTTCGTCCGCTCGCTCGTCGGGAGAGAGCCTGTCATCGACACGTTCGACTCATGGAAGCCAGGCATTAATTGCACGCTGCGACAGCGATCGTGCACGGAATCCGCGTGAAAACGTGATGGATCGTCGTCCTGCTGGAAGTCGTCGCGACGTCGTGACCGAGCTACGGAGTCATCCGTGGAATATAATGAGCCAACCGGTCGCCATCGCTGTCGATGATCCCTATCGCGTGATCCTGCTTCCTCCTACTACCGCGGACAGGTCCACTCACGAATTCTGCCCATCTGATGATCAATCGATATGGACGTCTATGGTGGAGGCACCCAGATATAAGGTTGCCTGTTGTCTTTGTGTGGAACCGAACGTTATTTTCTTGAACTGCGTATTTTTTCAAAGAGCTGACTCTTTGACAGCTCCTATAGAAGTGGGTGTATGTGAATCGTTGGTAGTTTTGATGTTAACGCCACGTTTGCAAATTTAAAAGCCTTCTGTTGCTGACTTTGATTAACACTGTACCAATCATTTGGATATATCTACCATTTTACGCTAATAAATAAATATTGAGCAGTCTATTACAGAAGCTTTGGTAGTTCAAGTTAAGACACTGGTAGGCTAGACTGCAATGGTCATTTAGTCAGTGACCTGCAGTTTTACGTCCTAGAAACCTCCGTCTCATCCCAAAAGGATAACACCGCTCTGCCAGGCAGAAGGTCCTCCGAACGAGACTCACGAGCATGTTACACGACGCGATAAAGAAGAGGAGAGAAGCGGAGAGAAGGAGAGATCAGGAGAAGCGTGCGACAGATCACGATGAAACAAGTTCCATGGATGGACGGACCCTCGAAAATGACTGCTCTGACGGCGTACAAAGTGGTCATTCTACTGAAGTTAAGTAGCCGCCTGAAACCCCCGGGGGATTCCACCCTCGGGGCTCGACAAATTGCCGCCAATTAAAATTCTCCTCTTCCGAGGCGCATGCCCGGGGATCTCCTTCCTTCCTGCCCTTTTCGTCCCTCCGAAGGACCAGTTTCTGCGTCCAATTAAGTTGTACCTGGCCCGCGTGGAACCGGACAGCTTTCGAGTCCCAAATTAATTTAAACCCTGGGTCCCTGGTCCCCCTGCGTTCCTCTCCAATGAAACTCTTTGTCACGAGATTACGACGATGCTCGATACAGATAACACTAGCTCCTCTCATTCAAGCCTTCTCCACGAGTCTTTTCCCCAGTTGGGTCGCTACTTTCCAGATGACTCGTTTCACGGTTGGTCCATTTCAGTCAGACCTGTCTACCGTATCATCTCCACCTGGGATCACCGGTAGAGAACAGAGTAATCAACAGACCTTGATAGGAAAGGGATAAACTGTAGGTGTTATGTTAATTTGTATCAGCTAGAGTTCCTGTAGAGGTAGAAGGGTTTCCTCCTCTTTCTGAGATCAGTGTTTAGGCAGATCCAATTTAGGGAACACGTAATGTTGTTTACGATGAATGCAATAGAGTCGATAAAGTACACTGACCCGTTAAGCTTCGTCAGCCTCTGCATCCACGGTTCTACGTCAGGCTAGCACCAAGGCTCCTGGATGAAGGAATCACGAACCGAATCCCCGCGAATGAAAGCCATTTTCAGCCACTGAATCTCTGTGTTCAGCCTAACGGGACGCAGGCGGAATATGGAAACAAATAATCCGTGAAGAGGATCCGAATGGCGAGTCGCTCGCGCGGAAAGCGCTTCTCGAAGATCCATGAGCGACCGACAGAGCGAGGGTGATCGAGGGACGGGGGAGAGGGGGCGAGAAAGGAAGAGAGATCGTATCGGTGCCATATTAGAGGAAGTTATAAATCGCTGCGAATCTAAAATTGATCTTTTCTGCAGAGCCGTGGGGACCGTGTCTGCACACACTCGCAAAAGACGTTCTCGCTCGCACTCGCGCGAGCAAAGAGCGTGGGCGTTCTACGCGCGGGGGTAGTCACCTATCGAGAGGAGCCTCCGCGAGATATATCGATTGCGACGCGTCTGCGAGTTCGAGATAAGCCCGATCCGCATAGCTTCGGCTGTCGAGCCACCCCTGCGCCCCCAAACTCCCACCCCCGCGACACCCCCTTGCACTGTGCCCTCGAGTCGAACTTCTCCACCGGCAGACTACTTCTGTGACGATTATCACGCCGTTTGATGCCGATTAAAAGGTCGATTCGATCCCCACTGCTACGGGTCATCCGTTTTAGGGGATCTTCCCTAGTGGTTGGACCTTTGGGGGTTTGTTTTTTGGTGATTTGAGAGATTGAGGTGCCCAAACCAGTGTAGCTGAATATCGTGAAGGCTCTGGATGATATATAGAAATTTTTAGTGAGCTGGGACCCACCTAACAGTGTAGGTCCTCAGAATTGAACCATCGCAACTGATCAGGTAGTTCACAAGCAGTGACCAGGGCAACTGATCACTAGCTTTCCAGCTAACGATTGTAGTAATTGATCAATGGTGACCCAGTTAACAACCACATAAATGGACTAGTAGGTCCCCAGATATTGATCAGAACAATCGATCAGTAGACTCCAGGCTACTGACCATAGCAACTGACCGATCTGTAGTCAGCCAATGATCAGAGCAATAGATCGGTAGCTCCATCATAGATTCGTAAGGTCCTTTTTAATGACCATAGGAATTGATCAGCTAATGACCATTGCAAAAAGAACCACAGATGAAGTACTACATCATTGTCCCACATGTATTACTCAGCATGGATCCTTTAAGCTCCCATATCCTCCCGTAACATGACATCCAACTAGTTACACTGTACCTAATGTCTTTCACAATCTGGTATCCCCCAGTTACTCTTAATAGAGGCTTCCAGGTGTGGACCAATGTCCAGTGTATTCCACGTTTCGCTAGCATTGCATCTAGCTTCTACATAGTCTACACACGGACACCTCTAATTATTGAAGTCACGCAGGGGAAATGATACTTTCGCCGGAGTAGTACCAATAACCCTGTGTTCATTGGGATGTACAGGTAAATCGAGGATGTAAATCGCAAAATGGCGTATCCCAGTGATTTCGGCTTATCGTTCTCGCGAGCTGGAAGGAATCGTGTTAGCTATCGAAAGGGAGTATAGGTACCAGCGTCTCTGATTACCAATGGCGATCGTCCACCCGCGATCCAGTTACCGAGTCACGAGACCCGTGTGCAAACCGGACGCGCAGGATCGAGGATCGAGGGTCCTCGACAAAAGGATTAAGCCTCACCCACGTGCGCACACGGCCGCGCGGGAAATAAAGTCGTGCTTTCGAACGTGTTGAACTTATCCCCGGCTCGGTGTCCGAGTCGTAGATATGTTAATCAGGCGACGCCGGTGCAAAAGCGATCCACGAACCTGGACGATAGTTGCGTGCCCGGCATCCCGAAGTTCCTCGACTATAATTATAAATCAGCCCTCCCTTATGCTAATGTCTCTGTCTCCGCGAGCAGTCCTTTCGGCGCGTGCGTGTATAAAAGCCGATCTCCAATTAGGCCTTGATACGCGAGTTCGGGAGTTACGACTCGCGGGCTTGAGATATGGACGGACCCGAAAATGCGACCATCCTTCGTCCTCCTGCTCGTCGTTTTTTCCTTTCTGATCACCAGAGCTCTTCCGGGTTACCAGTACCGTTGGACATGTCTGCAACTCGCCGCTCTGTCGCTGTTTTAGACTCCTGCGATGCCCGAATGGGGTGCATTTTTGCGCCACTGATGGGTGTCCTATTGGACAACCTCCCTGAGTTAGGGATTCATTGATTTTTCATTCTCATAAGTTTTTTACTATGGTAGGAATTGTTCGTCGATGATGAAGCATCCCTGAGTTAGAGATTCATTGATTTTTCATTCTCGCAAGTTTTTTACTTTGGTAGGAATTGTTGGGGTATCCCATATAGAACAGTCCACCTATTTTCATGTGGAAGCATCCTTGTCTTATACCGCATTGGACTATTTATGGAGAGCAAGATCCTTTTAATATGCTTCTGCAAAAGTCACATTTATGACCTATAAACCGTAATCTGCATCACGAGTGTGACTCGTTATTACAAGACAGGAGGGTAATGCGGCGTGTGAGGTACACGCGGGGACTTCGATAATTTATTCCAAGGGTATGGAACATTTGACGACCCGAGAAATTGACGAGTCGACTATATCTTCTCCAGCGACTATACCCGACCTCGAGGCATCTCGTGTCGGCTTTTTCGGGACGGTTCCCGCCATAATCGTTTCATTAATATTCGCTGCACCAATAATCGCGATCGCGGCTGAATGCACGTGTGCACGCACACACCGTTGCACAGAGAGATATACCTTTACGTGCATGTAACGTCGTGTACGTAAACAACGAGCCGGAGCTCGGCGTTATCAGCGACGCGCAGCGTCGCCTCCTCGACGGGGGCGTCGTCTTTATCTCGTGCGCCGTGGCGTCTTGTTATCAGCCGGCCATTAGAATATCTAAATACCACCCCCCGCGCGTTCGTCCGACCCGTCGTCTCGCTGCCGGGGGTTAACAAGCCGTTCCTTCCCAGCCGTTTTGATAATTTTAAGCTGCTCTACTTCCGGAATCGTTTCTCGATCGTCTGCTCCACTTTCGAGACTCTTCCAGCAGACGAACCACCCAAGGGGGTTGTTTTGGGGAAATCGAAGATACGGAGGGGATAATGTGTGTTTTGGTGGAGGTTTGTGTTGCTTCTGTGGAAGGGGTGAAGCTTAGATGAGACTTGAGGGTGGGTTCGAAGAGTCAGTGATATGTAATTAACCCTTAAATACATGACTATTTTGAAAATAATAAAATAATTTAAAATTGTTAAATTATGTGTCTGAAAACCATAGAAAAATAATTTACAAAATTTATCTTATTTATTTATATTTTTTAAATGAATGTGTATGCCCTCGTTTATGTGTTCCCTACATTAGGAAATATAGTATGTTGCTAAATGGTGACGCTATGCGTTTAAGGGTTAACCCTTTCACTTATATCGTACTGCTAGCAGCCATTATATTGGCTCAGACGTTTTACAGGTGTTCAGAAATTAAAAGCAGATATTCCTGCTCCACTTCCTAAATTCTTCGACTGCATGAGTCACCAAAGGGGTTGTTTCATGGAAATCGAAGATAGAGAAAGGATAATGTGGATTTGGAGTTGCGAAACTCAACAGAGTTTTCAGTTTCGTTATCGAGAATTATAATACTAATTCAATGTTAAATTCTGCAGAAAACGTTCAGAAGGTATCGATACATCTTCTCTCCCATTTTCATATTTATATTCGTCAATGTTCGCTTATCCTGCGGCTTATCAGACTCCCGCAGCTCCTTGTCATCGAGACTCCTTTTCAATCACGTGTGCATCCCTCTTTTCAGCCAGCGTAGGACGCCGAGAAAAATATATTTGCTCGATCGAATGTCGTATCGGTGCGAGCGAGCGGAATTTATTTCGATCCCTATCGAACCATCCTGCTTTACGATCGATACTCATATTTTTCGCGAAAGTATATTCATCCTCAAAATTATGAAACTGTTGGTCCTGAAAATTAACTGTAGTCTATGAAAGAAACACCGGGCTATCGTATACTATATTAGAGATACTCAGAGTAGGCTGTTCAAGGTCATATTTCCATCATATATCATATAATCAGAAAGTTATAATCAAAATGGCGTTGTACGTCATTGTATATCATTTTATATTGTATTATAAAGAAGAAGATATTTGGATAGACTAGACCAGGAATTTAATTCAGGATCTTGTGCTATCCAGGTGACTTCCCCTCTCTAATTGCAAAACCCTAGTTGTCTGTTGCCTACAATACTATAAAAAGATGTATTACTACGTCATCAGTAGAGAATGTATCGATTTGATGCCTAAACTAATTTTCGAGCACGCGAAATTGCTTGCACCGACTATACCTTGGTCTAAAACGAACCGAATAATTAGAATGTACAGCTAAACACTCAAAGAGGGCAGAGAATTGTGTATACCCCTTCTAGCGCATGAGGAATGTACACAATTCCAATAAGGAACCTAAGAAGTAAGCGTGAATGAAGTATCAGGGTGTCGGGATCTCTGTAAATTCCTGAAATTCAAGGGACGAAGTGCGAAAGTGGAACGTTTCCGGGTGGAGAGGTTCGCGACGGGACAGGTTTCGCGACGAGTGGGCAGGAAAGGGCGAGGAGAAGTCGGACGAGAGGTTGCAAAAGGTAATCTCTGCACCGTGTTGCCCTGGAAGGGTTAAGTTGTAGAACCACGGCTGGTCGTCGAAGATAAGGACGACTCGAATCGCTCTCGTAGAGCCGCAGAATCCGCAGGACTCCTCCGACGATTACCCTCGAGGATCGTCGCGACGCCGACGTCTCGCGTCGGTCAACCCGTACACCTCCGCCGCGAGAAACCTCGAATGAAATCCCCGCCGAATTGCGTTACAGGACTTTTTAAATGTTTTCGAGATTTTCTTTTTATCGATTTATATCCCATGGGGACACTATAAGATAGTCCTTCGAAATTATTTATATCTAAAAGCGACACTAAGCTATCACCATGATATAAGACAAGAATTACTGTCCTTGAAATATTGCGAACACGGTATTCTAAATTTAATTTCATTTACCCACCCCCATCAAAAATGTGCATAATACATTTACACAGAGTAGAACTCATTCGAAGCTTCTACATAATTCAAAAGAAATCGTCAACTGGGATTGTTAATCTGGATTTTATTTAACTTACACAGAAAGCTGTGGTTACGACTTTAAGGCAACTCGATTTCCTGAGTTGTCCTGTTAGGTTCATCAGACTTACCTGAAACAGAAAGCCAAACGTAAGATTAGTACTCATCACACACTAATTACTTGGAATTTACACCGATAAAATAGGAGGTTACGCATCATAAATAAAAAATAACGCCAAGAAAACAGTCAATAATTGACGTGACTAATTATAACTTGCAGATACCTTCAATTATATGCCACCACAATTACACTAACATTATACTTAAGCATACAGCAATAAAGTACCACATAACTCCGTGTAATTACTGCCTACCTCAGTATGAACAGAGGACCTGCAGTCACAAGTTCCAAAGAAACGATTAAAAAATATTTTCGAAATACAAGAACCGATCCGTCGAGTTCGATCGTCGAGGCTCGACCTGGGTGCATCGAGCGGCGATAATCGACACCCGAGTCGATATTAAACTGCTTTTGAGTCGCTTTGAACGGCCACCCCAGTCGCCGGGCTATCGGTTGGCATAAATCAGCCCCGCGATCTTAATAAATGCGCGAGGACGACGCCGAGCGACGACAGAGGAGGGCAGAAGGAAAGGAGAGAGGTAGAAGGTGGCGAGGGTTGAAACGGGGTGCGAACGGGGGTTTCAGATGGATCGTATGAAACGTCGGGGCGGTTGGTAGGCAGCTAATATCCTCCTGGCCGCTATCCCTAGGCTCATCTCAATAAATTCAATATACTTGTGTAAATCGGAACCCTCGAACATCCCCGTCGAACAGGAGAGTTCCTCCCACTGCGACGGAGATGAGCTTGCAAGCCCCTCCTGCCTGTCTTCCAACCCCCTACCACGATTCTACCACCCTGCCTGATAATGTATCGATTATTGATTACCCGTAATGAGCCGGTCGCTGGAATTTTTTCTAGGGACATTCGTTTCGAAGGTTGGCACGAGACAAACTAACCTAACATTTTCTTTTAATTATTTACTAATGCGGGATGCATTCTATAGGAGGAAATAATCAGTATGGTACGTTGCAAACCTCTGTGATGTTGGGTTAGTGTTCTTAACCCGATGATTAGCAGGAGACTATCTAACCTAAAATTTTCTTTTATTTATTAAGTCATATGGGATGAATTTTTTGGCCATTACAAATCCCTATGATATTAGGTTACTGTACTTAATAATAAATTAGTCTGGTACTATGTAATTTTAAACAGAAAAGCTAACGACAAGTCAGAAAGACCCTTTCTCCTAGATAAATAATTATAAAACATTTAACAATTTCATATAATCTCGATTCGAAAATTCAGGAAGTGTTTAGATAAACAATTCGATGCTTCATTCCAGGATAACTTCTCAATGATTACCCTGAGAATTTGGAGATCAGTCTAGGAACATTTCACACGAAAGCTAACCTAAAATTTTGTATAATTTCGATTTATCCGGGGCTGGAGCAGAGGCAATAAAAACGGCTTTACTCCAGGGTAATTTCTTAGCAATCATCCTGAGAATTTAAGGGTAACCACATGGTACCCTGTTCCTTCCTAATATCTATCCGTGGGAGACCTATCTGCTCGGAAGCTCGAACGGCAATGAGCTTTTCATCGAGTCGTTAGTTAGTCCTTCTCCTCGAGTTATCGACGACTTATCGGCCAGTAATGCGAGGATCGTATTTAACCGGTGATATTAATCGATTATTGATACCAACTGGTGTCACCATAATTTCACGGATCTGACTTCCTCCATTTTCTCCTTCGAGCCGACTCCCTTAATTCGACGACCCACCTGAGATTTGAACCCTCAAACAGGCAATGTCTTTCACTTCAAACTCTTTTTACAAAATTAAAAAGAATTTTACATAAAATTTCATCTCATCATTGCTCTGGAGCTAATGTTTTTAAAAATGTACACATTGGGAAACATAAAGGGTGGGGGCATATAGGTGAATATTCCGCAGTAGCTATTTAATTGTATTTTAAATGAAATATCCTGCCCATTTTTACAAAAACGCCGGAAAAATTTATGTTTGTGGACTACTTCAAATGGGCGACAGAAAATACACGGGAAATTCCTCGACAATGAGCTTTTCATCGAGCCGTTAGTTAGCGAGTACGTCTGAAGATAACCACACGAGCCACCCCCTGCCGAATCGAGACGATCGTCGACGACTTATCGGCCATTTCTGCACGCCACCGTACGTTTCACCGTGTCAGGGGCCTAATGCGACGGCGGTCGTACTTAAACGGCCGCCATTTTGCGATTACAGCTTCCGCGAACCGTGTCGTATTTCCTTCCTAACCTCCTTTATTTTTTTCCCTTTTTTGTTGCCTCGTTACCAACGCCTCCATCGTGTGGAATTGCTTCCCGTGCAAGCAATCCGGCGACAAACTTGTATTTTATGCTTAGACTAGAGTCCAAACGCCTAGATCAGACTGTTCAAGGTCATATTCTTGCTATAGTATCTTCGCACTAACTCTGCTGGATCGCCATTTCTGTTAGTTTTCAGTTTTCTTTGATCTTAGCCATTTCTAGCGAAATCCAAAGTATGTTATGGTCAATTCAAGTTGATGAGGGGCAAGAAAAATTGTTCAACAAATTCAGTCGGTAGTTTCAGGAGTTTCATTGAACAAAATGGTCCTCTTCCCTCGATCAGAACATCTTTCTCCGCTACCTTCTTCGTGGTAGCCCAACCGAGAAACCGCTGCGAGATAAAAATAATAAATCATCCCGCGTGTACGAGAGGCGAGACGCACATGCATGGCCGATTTCTCCCGGTATCGCGAACTCGATACGGAAATGGCTGCGCGAGAGAAGGGGAAAGGGAGGAGAAACCCGAACAAGAGGGAGGAAGATCCTTCTTCTGCGGTCTGGATATAAAATTATTTAAATTCAGATGGTATCTGAACCGAAGAAAGACCCGGTCGCATTCAGAGCTACCTGGTGAGGCTTCTCTTGTTCATTTCTCTGCTAGTTCTAATATATTACTAGTACGACTGAAAACATCACCACTGTACCTGTTTTCACAGAATTTAATTTGATATTCTATGCTGTCTATATTTTAGAAATACTTTGTAGTAACTCTGCATTCTATAATGAAAATATCAGACTGAATTAATTTATTTAGCGTGGAGCGTATACGACCCACGCGAGACGATACGTAAAAAACGAATATATCATAGGTTTATAGATATTTTAACACTTTGAGTGCACGTCACCTATATGTGGATGACACACAGATTTAATCATTATTTATTTGATCATTTATAGTATTAGTGAATATACTTAAGAAGATTTAATACCAGCAGTGAAGAAATTCTGAAAGTTATTGACATTATTGATTAAAAAAGGTACAATTTATAGTTATATTAACGTTGTATAATAATTTAGAAAGTTTGCCATTTTCAGGTAGCGCAGCGTGGCATTCAAAGAGTTAAATAAAAATATTCTGACTGTTCACAGTCACCTGCCCTCCAGCACTAGCTATGTGCTAAGAGCCACTAAAGTCACCCAGTGAATATTTATTCGAAGCAAGTTATGGAGAATATTACTAAAACAATGAAATATCGCTGCCGTTAAAAGTAAAAGAACATACTGTGTACACAGAATTTTATAACTGCATACAAACGAGTGTAAGAAAAAAGAAATTGCGAACACGTGTGCTACTTTGGATTCCACCGCAGCGAAAGGGTTAACACCCCATGTATCAGCACGGCACAGGTTGCAGCTGGTCTCTGTTTCGTTCACAGGCACAGGCAGTCGTGCACGAATTGGAAGGGCAGGGATGGTTTGGGGTTCGATATCTCGAACAGCGAGCGCCGATTAATAACGAGCAGTCGTTACGGGAGATAAGGAAGTGCTGCGTCCTCTCTTCCTCTCTTATTTCTCTGCTTTCGAGAGGAGAAAGAGAGAGAGAGAGAGAGAGAGAGAGCCGTGTCGCGATGAGGATGCGTGTAGGTGTACGGCGACGATGCTCGCCGATTTCGCATAGTTACACGGGCTTGTGTGTATGCCGCGACACAACCGACGAGATCGTCGATAAAACGCCGCGTAAATTTGCACCATCGTTAAGTAGGCGAAATATCGAGACGATACACCTCCGCCACCCCTAAATGGAAGAGAATTTATTTTTTTTTATTTAGACTCGCGCTTCCACGCTGCTTTCGGGAGTGCAGCTGAGGATTTATCGACGGGATTTTTGCTTAGGGCAAATTTTAACGAACCGCAGAAAGTGGAAGGAAATTTGCAAGGAATAATAGTATTAAGGGAATAGATTTATATAGAGTATAGTGTGGTTTGGGCTTAATGTATCATAATTAGGGGAAATGCACAGGTTGTTCTTCGTGTCTCATATTCGCGAGATTAATGGACGTGAGCTTAATGTATGAAGAACAGTTTTATTCTTTCATTCACTCACATTGCACTGCGACTTACTCCCAAGTGGGTGTGCCCACTCAGACAGTTTAATTAATATTCCAACTGTTAACAACAAAAAATATCATAATTCAGCTGGTACTACACATAGAGCCAACGTATTTCAGGCCCACAAAATTCTTTCCAAGCGCAACATACATTTATATTCAAACAAACTGTAAACGAAGATTTCTAGCGGACCTACTTGTCAAAATCCAACATGGCGGACGGCGCACACCTGACTCGACTCATCACTTCAATACAAAACATAAAGAAATAAAAAGAAATGACAACCAAAAGAAAATAAATGAATATCCATAATGAATGAACGAGGTGAACGAACAAAATCTTCATCCAAAAACTTACTCATACCGCATACTTTACTAAAAAGTATAAACCCATAGCGAACCTAACCTAGGAAGACTGAAGAGACGCGTTTCGAAGCAAAACCAAACGTAGCGTTCGCGATTGGAAATCAGGGTGTTTCGTTTGCTTTTTACACGGTGGATTTCGAGACACGGAGGTCCAACGATAAATCACGAGAATCGTCTCACGGATGAGCCGTTGAAATCCTCTTCCGGAAAAGATACGGAACAGAGAGAGGTACCATCGAGGTACAATGGTGAGATACGGTTGCCGCGCCATTACCTCTACGCCAACGACGACGACGACGACGACGACGACGACGTCGACGTCGAGGAACACGACGCAGACACAGCCGACGTCGCGCACTTTGTCAACTTTGTATATCAATCAACCGTAGCGGTAATGTTCCCGGGACATGCCGAACAAGTCGATAAAGGACATCGATGCATGAAGCGGCAGAGGAGCCGATGAGCCGAGTTCAGAGATAAACTTCCACGAGGGGCTGACTCGTCCCGATATCCTCGTGGATTTTTATTCCAGAGATTGATACAGCGGCCACCATTCGAAAGACGTAATGGGGAAACTGATACTTGAAACGAATCAGGCGAAAAACGGAACGATATTTCGGAACGTTGCTGGGGGTGGTGGAGAGTCTCGTCGTGAGCTATCGACAGTTAACAGAAACGGATATCGTTGGGTACTGAGGGAAATATGTTGGCGTTTAGAAAGTAATACATATGCTTGTTGTGGAGACCAGTTCGTCCAAGAAAGGCTTCACATGTTTGTAAATCCTGAAACTCTCTTTTGAAAATGGTCTGAAAGATTGTGCGAATCCTGGAATTACATAAAATCTGCCTCAAATGCTTATAAGCCCAGAAGATGTTCTCTAGAGACAGTTTCAAAAGATTGAACACCCTGAATCTCTGTAAAAAGTACCTCAAACAATTGCAGTGCATCAAACTATACTCTCAAACAGCTTCAAGTGTTATACAAACTGAAACTGTCTGTATGAAAGGAGCCTCAAACAGATTGCAAATCCTGGCAACATCAAATGTTATGCAGTCCCTGAAACTGTCTAAAAAGTGCCACACACGTTATGCAAACCCTGAAACTGTTTTCTACAGCCTCAAACAATTGCAAACTCCGGGACTGTCTAAAAAGTTTCTCAAACGACTGCAGGCCATGCAACTATCTCCTAAAAGCAGCCTCAAACGATGCACAAACCCTGAAACCGTCCAAAAGGTGCCTCAAACATTTGCAAATGAGTTGAATCGTGTCTGAACGGAACCTGACATGGTTCCTGTTCCGCAAAAACCGAGCAATTATCGGCACCGCCGATAAGACGTCTCCCCGGCCACCCTCGCGACCATAAATAAGCCAGCAAACCGAAATCCTCCGCGGATCGTTTTAAAATTACCCCGAGTTACCCTAACCAGAAGGAGAACTCCCGTCCAATCAGATATATCGCGACGTTCGCTACGGGATAAAGATAACGAATCCACGATGCGCAGATCGATCGACCGCCGGCTCGAGCTTTCACTCGATGCAACCCCCCAAAAAGTTTCGGGGGTGAGAGAAAGAGAGAGGGTGAGAGGGAATGCTTCGAGGATGACGATGAAGCAAGTAGCTGGGGGTTCGTTGGTGGTTGTTGGAGGGTGTTGGTGCCGGTTGGAGAAGCTTATCGCGAAGCGCACGCGGTCGCCACCGCCAGTCACCAGCCGCGGAATTCCGAGGAATTCACGGGTCGGCGGGGGTTGGAAAGGGTGTCGGGAAGCATCGACACAGAAAACGCCAGGGTGGAGGGGATATATATCGTCGTTTGGCAGAGCCAGCTTTTCTGATTGCGATGAATTTCTTTGCCGGTGGGAACCGAGCATCCCGGCGGTACCGAAGTATCGGCTCATTCCGTGAACCTTCAGCCTTTTTCGCACGACGAAAAACGGCTGATTTCATCTACGAAAATAAGTCGAGAACGTGGACTAAAAGTTTTTTATAAGCGACTTTTCGAGATTATAGGGATGTTGCAAATATTGTTTTCAATATGATTGGGTAGGTGTAAATTGAAAAAGGTTTTAGGATAAAAGCTGTTTCACCCTGGACACTTTGTGCAGCGTTATGTGAATGGACCCATTGGTGTCAATCTTTCACTGGGCAACCTGAGATGGCTTTAAGAATCATGGAAGTCATAGCCCTATAATAATTAAATAAATTTTAGTTTCCCTTGCAGTGTTTTTTGAAAACACAAGTAGTATTAGTCAATAATAAACGGAGACATGATATAAGTAGTATTTGACCATACACACCCCCGGCATTGCCAACTGTTCAACAAAAATTTTCCTACGAAAACATTTTCTTCCAAATGTTGGATTCAATTGAACATATTATACACTATGACACCTCTAAGAGTTTCTCGTATAAACATATTAATTATAAAAATATATACAAATAAATCTGAAGCTGTTTATAACCTCTCAAACTTCCTCCATTGTATATGAGTCTTGCAGTGACATAACCTGGAATTATAACATGTCCATCGAAGGAACCAAATAATGAAACATCACCCAGACACCGGATGCCTCCACAAATTCCTCATACCTCCCTGCCAAACGAGTTCATTTACCTCATTACACGATCCTCGAATAAGCCGAATTTCCGTGCGGAGTGTCGCGGTGGAAAAACTTTCTCGATAAAATTGCAACACGGTAAACACTCGTTCGGAGTCGGCCATCGAAATGCCTCGAAGCACGCGATCCAGAGTTCGTCGATCACGAAAATTCAAATACAGCCCTGCGCCGCGTCGGAGCAACCCCTTCCGCGTCGACGACAGGAAGAGAAAAAAAAGCTCCTCGGCCGACGTTGCTGGAAGTACCCCGTTCCAGATGGACCCGATAACCCGGACGACTCCGCGGATAGCCCACGAAGTAATTCAATTTCACGATGCTGGGCCGTAAAACAGGGAAGTTCGCGTAGAAAAAGGTGGAGAACGCGGTTCCGCGGTTGTAACGACGTGTCGTAACGTCGAGGCTCGCCCACGGCCACGCAGCTTGCGAACCCACGAGCTTTTTTCATAATGCACGAGCGGGAGGATTCGTGGAGAGCCGCTTATCGACCGTGGATCGGGACCAGATCGATCCACGAACGGTTCACAGTGGATTTTCAGGGCGTCGAGAGCGAGGGTAGATCCCTGAAGACGTGGACGAGGAGAGGAGAAACGAAAGGTGGGCCCGGGGCTGCATCGAGATCGGGACGATGAGCACCAGGTGCATCGGGACCGGACCACGAAGACCCTGCACCGTCGATGCAATGCAGATATCGAACGTTCCTGCCCCGTGTCTTCCTCTCTTTCTCCTTCTCTGCTCTTCGGCGTCGCCCTCGCGGACCTTCCGGATATTCTATGCCAGAAAGGTGTTCGCGACCCAGCCTGGCGAAATAATCTTCAGCGATTTAGCAAATTGTTATACGAAGCTCATGATATAGAGGAAAACGTTTGATTGATATGGAGACGCTTGAGCGTTGTTGATCTCTTCGAGTTAGCAGTGTAAGAGATGCTAAAACAGTTATTGAGTCTTAAAGTAGCAATTGACGTAACACAGGATCATAAAATGGTACTGTAGTAAATGAGGAACCCTTGGGAGCAACACTAGGAATTATTGCTGACTTGAGTGATCATAGTCCAGCTCAGCACTTCTGTTGTTATTATTAAGAATGACAAAGACATTTTAGATATGCAGGATAGGTGGAACACAATCTTTACAATTTTTTATCTACCAAACCACTTTCTTAATGTTGTTTTGATAGACTACAGGATACTTAGGTATCATCAAGAAAATTATAGTCAATGATCGTGTCGCCCAAACAGTAAGCACTCCAAGGTGCGCACAGCTAATTTACATAGTCAGCAGAGTATTAAAAGGGTGTTAATTGTTAGATTCTTCTAAGGAGTTTAGATTTTTGGAATATTTGTATTTTTCTCGAGCGATATCGTCTTTCCTCACCGAGGCTCGTCTTGCCTCGAACTTTCTCTGTCCCTCCGCTTCTCTCTCTCTCTCTTCGAGTTCTCGTTCGGTCCACCTCTTATCCTTCCGCGGGATGAGAACCCGAGATGCCCTCCTACAGATACAAATGGGTACCTATGCCAACGGCGCAACCTGTTATTATACATTCCCCTATACAAACAACGTGTTAATCGGGCCCGCACCCTGGCTGCACTCCCTCCATCGCGACCAGGATATCGGATACGCCGTGGAAACCGATTTATCGATCGTTCCGTGTGCACTTCTTCTTCCTTTGTATCGCGACGGTAAATTGAACCACATCGGTGTTACTGTACACCATGGAATTTTGCACTATTTTTGGCAACTATCATCAAAACGCACTGTACCGATTTCTTTGGTTGCGTTTGGGAATCCCCTTGGTGGTACCCCATGTTCAAAGTTAATTTAAGATGTAGTACTTCTTTATATTCTGTAATTTAATTGCAATGGTAAATTAAACTACACTGGTGTTACTGTATTGGTAACCAAAGGCACTACACCGATTTTTTTGGTTGCATTTGGAAGTCCCCTTGGTGGTACCCCATGTTCAAAGTTAATTTAAGATGTAGTACTTCTTTATATTCTGTAATTTAATTGCAATGGTAAATTGAACTACACGGGTGTTACTATATTGGTAACGAAAGGCATTTTACCGATTTCTTTGGTTGCATTTGGAAGTCCCCTTGGTGGTACCCCATGTTCAAAGTTAAATTAAGATTTAGTATTTCTTTATATTCTGTAATTTAATTGCAATGGTAAATTGAACTACACTGGTGTTACTATATTGGTAACCAAAGGCACTACACCGATTTTTTTGGTTACATTTGGGTGCCCCTTGGTGGTACGCCGTACTAAATGTTAATCTAATATTTCTATATACTCTATATTCACATATATTTTTAGTTGTTCAAGCTACTGTTGCGTTGTTTAACTTTCACTCACCATGAGTAATAGTGAGCTTCATATAACCTTGTTCTGATGGGTTTATTCTAATTAACAATATATTCATTAAAGAATGAAAAAGCATAGAAGAAAAATAGTGAAACAGTTGGTATGGGCCGCTAGTTCGAAACGCACGTGGCGGATACACAATAAAATATAGGGCTACACGCTGTTCCACTTTTTTGTTAGTTACAACAAATATTCATAAGAGGCGCTACAGTCTCCATGCCACACACGAGTGACACCCAGTATGAGAGTGTAAAACTATACATATATATACAACAAACCTTAGTACTTCCACCTAGAGACAATTTTTTTCACACGTTGTACTCACTGGAATTATACAACCTTCTAAAACTGCATTCTCATGTCTAAACTAACCTACAGAAAGTCTTCCTAGATCGCCGTTTATGTATAACATATTTTGTTCTTTGAGTTGTACGTATGTGTAGTTTGTAATTGTATTATGTGCAGTTTTTTAAATGCTCATATATCGTCTTTTTATGAAGGCCGGATCACGCACGCAGAGATCAGATCGACGGTCAGGTTCGCATGAAGAAGAAGATCGTTCGAAGGCGAGGAGGCCTTCCATGTCGGCGTTTTATGATTTGTTTACTCGGATCGCCCTCGATGCGATGCAAACCCGCCCATCGTGCCAGGCCAGCACCGAACTCTGACCCCCGGCTAATTGTTGTTGGCTCTAGATTCACGATAATGGTTCACGAGATTCTGACACCGGCAACGACATCGCTGGCATTCTCGATATTTCCTACGAAGTTTCTATCGTGACCATAGAAATCCGCCTTCGCTTTGTAGTTTGCTTTGTCGATTGATAGGTGGTGCGCCTGAATACTGTACTGTATTAAATAAACATTTTGAAATGGCACAATAATTGTTTTTCAGGCTCTAGGATCGTCAGGGACTTTATTGGAATACTGAAAATTTCATTCTGAGTTTCAATCGTGATCGTGGAAATGCTCCTTCACGAACTGGGTGGTTTTGACAGTCGATGGATAACGTTGGCAAACCTTATGTCGAATAAGTATTTAAACAAAGCTAGACTGATGGTTCTGACATCAACTACATCATTATTTAAGGTAGAAACTTCATGTGAAACTTCAGTCGTCATAGAAATATAGACCATAGGTACGCCTTCATGTTCTGGACGCCTCGTGTTTGATTGACGACATTAGGGATCTTCTTACTAAATTACAGGACTACTGAAATATGGAAAAGAGGTATGTACACCATTTTTACAACATGTTGCATTCTATGCTATTATAAGGATGTATAATGGAAACATGTTGTAAGAAGATTATATTCATTTGCAACATAACCTACATTTTTAACACGTTCCCAGGCACGTGTACCGTTTTTCGTACACGCATCAATTTTAATTGTACCACATAACTACCAACCCTTATGAAATTTTGAATAACATTCGCCTTAAAATGTCAGTAGAAATTGAAAGTGTAATATCAGATAGATAAATATTTGTACAATTAATCACGTGTATTAATAAATAGCCATTTTCGTGTGTCTGCCTAGTTACAGAATCTTCTACTGTGGCAGGGAACGTGTTAACTTGAAATGAGAGATATAGAATACATTATACATTCTTTATATATTTGTTCACAAATATTCTTTACGCCACAGTTTGCTTAGAAGTCCCAAATTCTGCTTCAACAATTCTCAAGGCGTGGTACCCTAAAAACAATTGAACCACACAGTTCTAACCCCCCAAATCAACTTTTCCTGCTCCAGCTCTAACAGAAAAACAAAATCCCCCGATGAAAACCGGAGATCCATCAAAGGGTGCCCTAAAAATTAACACAGAACCCCATCAAGCCAGCTTCCTAGCGCCGTCAATCTGATCTCCAGTCTCAGAAAAACCGGCCACGCCCGGCGGGCGGACGTCATCGCGATCTAGACACGATCCACAGACCAGGAATAGATCACGATCACGCGGAGGCAAGAGCGGTGGAAAGGTGGTCGAATGATGGAGCAGGAGAAAGAGGACACTGGCGAGAGGGAGGCGGAAAAATGGATGGAAAAGAGATAGACAACGGCCATGGATCCATGCTATCGCTGACTCTCCGGCTCAGAGAGAGAGACTTATCTACGAAGCCGGGCCTTTCCTCCGCCACCCCATCTGGCCGTTTCCGATATTAAAAATATCAGCCGGTAGATAGGCGGTCGGCTATCGGCACTCGAGCACTCGAAGTTCCTTCCATTAAAAATAGCTATCTCTATCTGAAGCCGGTACTACAACACAACAACCGTGGGCCCATGCCAGACGTGCTTCCATCTGTCCTTCTCCCAGCCCCGGCTTTCCCCGTTGTCACCGTCTCCCTTTCTCCGGTTAGTTCGGTGCTTTCGCGGTGAAACACGGAGAACGTGTACCGGCATAAAAACCGAGCTTTCTCAGGAGATACGGGATCTTATCGCAGGCAAATGTTTGGAGGCACGCTATCAACATGGTTTATCGGAAGACCGAGTCCTCTGCTTTCTCGGCGCGCTTTTTTGGTTCTAGTTTTAATTACCGGATCCGGGAGAGCAACCGGGAGCTACGCAACATGGCTACCTAGGGGGTTCTATTTAGTTTATTTGTATTAGGTTGATCTAATATAAGAAAATACTATCAGACTTTTCTGTATCATCTCTCGAAGAGGTGTATGCAGACTGTTTATCAGACGGATGACAGCCATTGCAGATCGTGAATAATTACAGTGTAAGGGGATTCAGATTGCAAGACTTCGTTTCGAAAACGGATGAGAGGTACAGTTGTACTGCTTGTTAGTTTTTTCTTATAAGATAGAGATGTGGGTTTGAGTGGGAAGAAAATATATGTGACGTTGAGGATCTCTTGGAGCTAGATACAACCTAGCCCCAACCTACAAGCTAGTCGCAGCTTCCAGTCTTCAGCCACCAAGACTCTAGACAACAGCTTCTGCTTATCATGTTGCTCCAATAGGGAGTTAGCCCCAATCAGAGAAACTCAGGGCCCGAGAGACCAGCCACACACGAAAAGGACCACGAGGTGCCCTGAAAAGGAGGCAGAAAAAAATGGGAGCACCTCTCGTTGGGCAGAGCCAAAAGTCCACGAGGCATCGGTGCACGATTAATCAGTCATTATGCTTTCAGAACGAGCATCCTTGCCCTCTTCCATCGTGGCATAATTAATTTGGTCGGCCGGCCGGTGGACAGAGAGGAGCGTCGATCCCTCGATCGAGGATTTCATAAATAAAGATACAAACAGCCGGATCGCAAATAAACTCACAAAGTATTGGAAGCCCGTGGCTGTCGGTGCTCACCTATAATCTCGATGGCAACGAGGTACGAAGGACGAGAAGCGGGTAAAGAGCCGAAGAGGTTGGCGAAGAGGCACGGTAAACGTAGCAGAGGATCGATAGATCGATCCATCGATGGGTCCATCCATCGGTAACACGCCTCTCCCGATCGCCTCGTGGCTCTCGTGAAGCTCATGCGAGCTGATGAACGGAGAAAGACGATGGAATCGGCCCGAAGGAACGAGCTTCAACCCCGTCGGAGCGACAGAGATGGAAAAGAGAGCCCCGAGGGGCCCCTTGTTGCACAATTATCTCATTTGCCGATCGGACCCTCCCACGTGTTAATTTGCTTGTTGGTTAACCCGGCGTCCCTCTTATCGTTTATTTCGTTCTTGCCTTTCGTGGAACCCTCCCTCCTCCCCTCTCTCTGCTCTTCCACCGATGTTTCGGCCTTCTTCTTTCCTCCTTGGCCTTCTCTTGTCCTCGAAATCGCGGCAACCATCGACTTCGACTCGCGTCTGCCCGCTACGTCCGATCAGACCCAGACGCCAGCCTCCTTTTTGGACCAAGGAAAATTTTGACGGCGATTTCTGATGGGTTGGGTGCAACTAGAGGTTCAGTCTCTACTTTGATTTCAGAGGGAGACTTTTGATGGGAGGAATTACTGATGGCGATCTGAAATGGTTGGGGTGTGTTTAGATGGCTGGTTCAGTTTTAACATAGGAATTTTGGTCCAAAGCAGATTTCGATGATATATGAGATGAATTGGGAGCCTCTAGAAGGTTGTCCAGTCCCTCTTTTGATTTCAGGGTGAGACTTCTGGTCAAAGGAATTATTGCCAGCGATTTGAAATGGTTGGGCTGTTTTTAGATGGCTAGTTTCAGTTTCAGGGTGACAATTTTAGGCCATAAGAAATTTGGAGGGTGTACCAAGTGCTTTCGAATTTTGATTTCGATAATTGCATCGCTATTTAGAAACTGAAGTGTCCTGTCAGACGTCGACAAGCAAAGAGTAAAGTTCAACACCGAGGTTGGTGTTCTGATATCTATCACTGACCAGATCGATCGGATCTATCCCGATTCTCTTGAACTATGTTCGATCGTCGACACATCGAAATAGCGATCGATTGCCTTAACTGCATCACGAGCCAGAGACTAAAGTGTCTCGGCTAGAAGACAACGAGCAGAGAGCAAAGTCCAGAAGAATGGAAGATAAGAGACTGGATCGAGACTTGATATCGATCAATGACCAGATCGATCAGATCTAGTCTACTCTCACTCGCTAATCTTCGTCTAGACAACTTATCGAGCTTATCGGTCGACAATAAGATCGTTTTCGAACGATGATTGCCTGATAACCGAAGCAAAGATAAATGATTACGATCTGGTCTCACGCAATCACACTGCATCTCATCGAGAGCAACGATTTCCCTAGGCAACAGCTTCTCGTCTCCTGCGAATCCGCAAATGGGAACATTTAATTTCAGTTTTAGTAAATAGTCCCCTGTTTTAAAGGGCAAAGTTTCGAGGATTCGGTGTGCAATGGCCATTGCATCGCCTTCCTTCAGGGATTATCGTTTCTTCACGGAAATTTATGAAAGAGCCGCTTCCTGGGTACTTTTCTAAGCTACCTCCGGCTTGAAGCGTACTTTTCTTCCTCTTTTGAATATTCAAAGAATTTACCACTGAGGAGTTTCTGTTCTTTTTAGCGACAGAACGTTCGAGACAGATATTTGCTGCAAGATTTGTATTCATTCGATATGCTTGACAAATTGCTTGTTTTATCGATTAAGTATACGTTGGGTGAGGTTAGGTTGGGCATTGCAGATTTGGTTGACAAATGGGTTCATTTGATAAACAATGTTAAACTGAATATCAATCACGTTGCAAAGTATTTGGTATTCCTTAAAACTTTCAGGTTATCTCACTTGTGCATGCTTATCCTAAATTAGAGGAGTAAGGCCATATATTTGATAGTAAAATTATCAATTGTGCTATCTCTTACCACTTTTACTGCTAAACTTACATAAATAAATTCTGTGTATCATTACAAAAAATACAGGAGCAATATAACAGATTCAGCTGAAACTTAACCTCTGTTTCAATAACAACAATAACAACGATGGTGCAATGCAATACGAATTGATGATAAAAAGAAGATAATAGAAAGAACATAGCCAAGATCAAACTATAATTCCACTGATGTTAATTGAATTAGATCTCGTTGATCTATGGCGCCAGAATTTGAACAGTGGAAGCTTAACACCCTGAAGAATACTGCTCCACTTACATATTGCTATAGAAGCTGTATATAACTATTACAAAATTTCTGCAAGTGAAGTCTGGTACCTCAAACGTTATGGCAAGTGCAGCATGTCATTGTATACATTGTCATCACGTTACCAATGAGTCCAAGGGGTTAACACCGCCCTCAACCCCCTGAAGTTGGTCTGCACATGATCCAAAGGGTTGCAATTCTTTTTCTTTATTTCGAAAAACGAGGAATCCGTCGTGCGAATTCGTTCGAGTTAGAAGATAAAGAGGCGGGCAGAAAAGTGGAAGGATCGACGAAAAGGGAGGCACAGCACGACGAGCTGGGCGACACAGGGAGGAAGTGACGTCACGGCAAAGTAACGAGCCTCGCTTTAGCCGCGATAAGCCTGTTATCGCGCGATCTTAATGAACTCCTCCCATTAACGCTCCGAGGCCGCAACGTTCGACGAAACCTTCTCTTTTTCTCTCTATTTGCCTGCTTTCGATCACCCTCGTCGAATCGAAGAACCAACGCTCGAACCCGCTGCGATCTATCGCTTAAACGACTCGAAAGTCTCGATCTCGAGTCGGTACTGTTTCGACGAAACTTTGTTAAACTATTTTTGCAATTTCCTGTACAGGGTGTTCTGAAGACTGGTAGCCTAGCATTGGGAGTATGTAGTGTTTTCAGAGAGGAATAATGAATGTCTAACTGATATGGGTACTACAATTAATTCTGGCAGTGTTATAGGCAATTGAATGTTCTCCATATGTTGATACAGGCTGTGCAGAAAATTATAATAGTGAACCCATAGGCATCGAGTTAGTGTATTTGTTAAGGTAACTTAGGGAACTTACGTATGGAGCGTATGGTGAATGCTCATAACGCTTGAGGGGTTTATTTTAGGATTTATCTTGATTAAATAAGAACTATATACACCTAAAGTTTGGTCACCCTTTTTAGGACCACCCTGTATACATCGTCTTCACACGATGTTTTTGATAGAACTATTGGACCTATGGGATAGTAATGTCAGTTTTGTGTATGTACAAGTGTAACAGAATAATAGTGTACTAACTTTTACTCCTATACTATACTGTATTGTAATAACTTTTAACATTTTGACTACATTATATACTCGATCACTCTAGCAAGGTCTAGTAGAGCTATAATGGAGACACTGAAATTGGGCCACTCATACTTATTTCCTGATTTGTACGAAAGTGAGTAGGTATGAGTGCAGAGAAAGATGAATGAAGTATAGGGCGTTAGGAGCAAAGTTAGCATTCATGCTAAAAGTTTCAAGTTATTTTGCAAGTATTTTATTACCTTTTATATGTGTAGTATTATAAATTTTTACAGAGTATATTATTATGATCTATGAAAAAGTTATGGGGTGTACAATTCCTCGGAACTTCAATTATTTATTTAAAATGATAAGCATGCGATCGGTCGAAAGTTCCACGCGAGTAAAAGCATCGAGAGTTGACATCGTTGACGCGGATAATACAAGTGGGAAATTTCGAAATTTACACGTGATAACGATGTTAAGATATAGTGATTATGTAGTGACAACCAGCGAAATGGATCTTCATTTTTCACGAATGCCTGTCTTGTGATACCAAATCGTTCGATTCGATCGAGCATGCGGTCTAATCTTTTCTAGAAATTTTGTAAGCAACATATGAGCCGAAGGTTAGCGATTGATTAGCATTTATATCAAAATTGATCACAATACTTCTTCGAAATCGATTTGTATAATCTAAAATATGACGTAGTCACTTAGAATAAAAATATGTAACAATTTCTAAAGCTGAAGGATCATTTTCTTTTATAAAAATCAATCTTAATGACTTCGTGGTCCATTTAAAAATTCAAAGCTTTTGGCTTTTTAGTCAAATTTAAGATTCGTTTGAGATTTTATAATTTTCAAAAAATCTCATTGACCATTGTCAAACTCACACTTACAATCTACAGACCCTAATCTGCAATACGAGTGTGACTCGTTATTATAAGGCAAGGGGTTGATTTATTCATTGTAGGGGAGAATCTCCAGTCAATCAGAGTCCTGAAGTGTTCAAAAGTAATATCATTTAATCATTTTTTAGCTTCCGAAAGAATAATTTCACCTCTCGAGCTGCCATGCGTTTTCATTGTCTTTGTTCTTGTCTCATATTTGCTACATTTCATAAGATGCACATTTACAATGCTAACATTGCAATTTTTAGAAATTTCCTATAGCCAACATTTTCTAAAAATTACTTACTCGGTAAGGAAAGGATGGTTTCCGCCCTCAGTTGGCTGGCTCTGCGTTGTCGCCACAGAAGTATACTCATCGCGTCGAGCTTTCTTCCTTTTCACGATCGTCCCTCATTTTCCGTACAGTTCGCACATTTTCACGAATCCCGGGGCGCGAGAACGACGCGAGCATCGAGCACGGTGTATCGAAATTCGTCGAGCGTATCGACTGCAACACAGAACGATTTCGGGTGAGTCAACAGCGCGCAACTGTCGACACGCTCTCGATTCTCGAAGGCAGCCTCGATCGACCGGTCGATCAGATTGATCGCTGGCTGATAACGCGTCCTGCGTTATCAGCCGCGAGCTACACGTTCGTCATCGACGATCGCGATCGCGGGACTCGATTACGATTTTCGTTCGTGCCGATTGCATCGCGTGCACGATCGATACTCTCCTCCGTGTGTTTGCCTAAACACTTGCATTGTCTTTCTTCGCCGTTGGAACGAACTTCACGCCGTGTTTCCAACGCAGAATCGACCAGAAGAGACGTGGAGGGATGGTAAAAATTGTATTCAAAGCAGGAGATGTTGACGTTGCTTATCGCCGTTCTAAGTTCGATTATGATCGACACGTGTTCATTAATTACCTGCGTGAAATTCGGTGGAGCTTGATAAGTAATTGTTAAACAAGTTGTTCGCTTGTTAGATTTTAAAAGAAAATGAGGATCAGATCAAGAGATTTATATTTTAACTTCTGTGAGTACTACTGCATCTAATACCCTCCCAATTTTAGCTACTGTACTCTTTCATGGTGATCAAGAGAATAAACGAAAAGTTAAACTGTTTCTCAATAGGTTAGCCTAGATAGATCAGGAGACCAGGAAGCTAGAAGCCTTTATTAAAATCATCAACTGTTCTACAATATTCCAGCCTAACCACTATGGGTACCACAGCATTTACCCTACAATTCCAGCAATCCTCAACGACAATTCAATTGACTCTGAAGGAAAATTTCAGCTGACTCCCATCAGCATAGGCCAGATGCCCAGGCTACTAGAAGATCCGGTAGGCTGACTGTCGTGGTTGCAGTTAACTCTTAAAATCCTTGAAGATTATCCAAACGTCTCCAAAGGAAAAATGCAAGAGATCCACCAGCCTAGGTTCTGAAGCATTTACTGTTCCTACTCCGTGTCTAATGAAAGCTAAAACGATTGATTGTGAGATGAATCTAAAGATCAGAATAATAATACTAGAGTACCTCAAGCTGACCACTAGTGGTATCGCTGCATCTACCCCATAGCTACTCTACGTTAGCTCTCGCAGTTCTCAGTGATGATTTAACCGACTCTAAGGGAAAAATTCAACTGTTCCTCACCAGTCCAGCCTAGATAGATCAGAAGACCACGAAGTTAGAAGCATTTATTAAAATCATCAACTATTCTACAATATTCTAACCTAACCACTATGGGTACCACAGTATCTACCCAACAGCTCCTGCAATCCGCAGCATCAATTAAATCATCTCCAAGGGAAAATTTTAGCTGATCACCAACAGTTCATGGTAGGTACTGCATCGTAGGTTCACTGGAAACAATAACGATCCTAATTCGAAGCGGAAACGAAGCAATCGAGGCTACTAGGAGGCCTGGTAGGCCGATTGTCGTGGTTGTAGCTGCGGCCGCGGGAATAAACGAGCCGCGCGGATAATCCGCGTATCGCGGCCGGCCCGACAGCTCCGGGGACCGTGCCTTATCAGCCGCTCGTTTCTCGATAAGCCGCCACGATCGGCATCTTATCGATCGTGCACACGCGCAACGCGTGGCCGCCGATTCCACCGGAAAACCGTCCGCTAATTGTGCGTCCGACGAAAATTAGGAGGCACGACGAAATTTTCGTCACGGCCGCCTGATAACGGCTGATACCTGGACCACGATAAGGGTAATTGAATGCTCTGCACCGTGACGCACGATCGTTATCCGACTGTCTTTTCGAGACTTTTGTTGTTTAACCCTCTTAGCCCTGAGATTTTTAAAAAATTTACGCCGTGTGCTAAAATTCTCTGTGCAGCTGGTAAAAGCATTAGGGTACTTGTCCATGTAAATGTCTGATGATGCAGTTATCTTATGCTTCGTAAGAGGAAAATGATTGTGCTCTACTCTCTAACGTGAAACCGCGCTTTCTTCCGTAACCTGATCTTGCTCTGTTCTCCAACGTAAACACCCTCTATTGTGCAAAATTGCTCTATTCAGAATACTGCTCGTTCCTTTCATTCTCTCGACAGAATAGGAGAATTCATCTTAATCACGTCACTGTTACAAAACAGTTTTAACAAAAGAATCGTGTACCAAATCGTAGACACCTAAGATTGCAGCTTACCAAATGAGCTGGAAGCTCTACAAAGGTTCAAGGTACAGCAACAAAATTAAAAATCAAGTTTAAAAAATATGTCGATGGAAAAGAAGAATTAATTATTCTGGAGTTCAGTCTGTGAAAACGAAGCTATCCTGCACCTAGTCTCTCAAGTTTTATGCTAAAAGGATAAACCTTCGTGATAGAATACTCCAACAAAGTCATGATTCTTTCATAGAAATCGTGTTGAAGAAATTAATTTTTCATACATAATTGAAATGTCAATTTTTCTTCTGCTCAGTTCGAAAGCAATAAACCTAACCTTAACTGGTAGCCGCGTTTCCCGCGTAAATAATTCAAATAGCATCGTTAGAGACCTCGTCAAAGTTGCAGTTAACGGACCCCTAAATCTAAACTTGAGGAATTCCAAAAAACCTATCTTTTATACATAACTCAAATGGCAGTCTTTTCTGTGTTTAGTTCGAAAGTAATTAACATAACCTCAATTGGAAGCCGCGTTTTCCCGCGAAAATAATACCAACTGCGTCGTTAGAGTCCCCCATAAAAATTTCAATTATAGACACTTTGCGTCTATCCTTCAAAAATCCCCAGAAATCTAATCTTCGCCTAAAAATTGTATAGTTGATCCAAAAAAGTCAAGGCTACCTACATCAGAAATCGCGAGTTTTCACTTGCAGATAATTGAAACCGCTTTGTCAGAGCCGCCGTTCGCGGTCGCAGTTGAACAGGATGATCCGGGGTAGTTTCAGAGGGATCTCCATCTCGAGTTCGGGAGCTTTCGGTGTTCACTCGGTTCACAGAGTCCGCGGTTCCTGGCGATCACGACGAAACGGACAGATCCTTCGGACGGACTGTTTAAAAGCCGGTGGGTAAGACGAAACCGCAGCGAGATGCTCGCTCCTGCGGGGAAGCACTATCACTGGTTTCCAACCGGCACCGAGACCCTATGCCAATGGCTACCTGTTATCACTTCTCTCCGCTTCCGTCCCTTGCCCCTTGCTTTTCTCTCCTTCCTTCTCTCTTTCCTACGCTCTTCCTGTTCCAACGCGATAATACCAAGCAAACATTCCGCTTTTCCCTTTCGCCGTGCTTTCCGACGCTTCCACGCGGAGTGGAAGCTCCGGTGAATCGACGATTGTCTCACACAGTTGTCGCATTGTCCGCGATTTTTATCGTCACCCTCTGCTCTTTTCCTGATGTCTCTGCTGTCCCTTCAGTGAACTTAGATTTTATGCTGCCTCTGCACGGTCCAGGGGTTAGATTCTAGTTAATGATTATAGTATAGACGTCAGTAGTGGACAGTTCGGGGTAACATTAGTCACAGTAACATGTAAGACATCTGATGTCATATCATTTTGAAAGATGGGGTGATTGTGAGTAACAGCAGACACTGTAAGTTAGGGCGCAAAGTAGGGAGCATTTAAGATAATTGATTGGGGTAAGTGACCATCAGGAAGGCCTAATCTGTGTGTCCCTATAATGGGTAATTCCTTAAGTATTCTCAATATTTTAGCTTCTGTGTATTCTTAAGGAGATCAGATTAATCAAGGGACCATCATACAAGGTTGCCTATTGTAGGGACACAAAGGTTGGACACTTCAAAGACACTTCACCCTTTTTTTCAAATGCTATTCTCTTTTCGCCCTACGGTATAAGTAATACTGCATATTATTTACTGTGAAGTCCTAGGTTTTATACCCTGTAGTCAGAGTAACATGTTCTGCTAATTATCCTTATATCTACAGAATTTTCCTAGAAACATTTTGATGCATAGAAAAATAACAACTTTAGAATACCACAGTGGAGACATCTACATTAGCCTACTCTCAAGATTAACTCCTCGTCTCCAATAAAACCCTCATTTTTAATTGAAGAGTACAAAAGTGCCCCACATTAAACACCCCAACAAAAATGCCCTATACTCGACAAAGTGGCCAGAATTACACCCGACAGACTTGCTAATCTGAAACTTTCTACACTCCGAGGTGCCCGCAGCAAACAAGGTTTCCATTGTCCAGCGATTTTTATCAATCTAACCGTGCACACCGAATCGCAGGAATTACAGGGTGTCCAGAGAGGGAAGAGAAAAAACTAGTATCGCCTCATTGGCAGACCTCGGGGCACCAGAGCACCTCCTGTCACCGGCGTCACGAAGCTTGAACTTCGCCGATACCGTGGCCTGATAACGGATAAACGATAACGACGCCGATACTCGTAACGCGGGCACACAACGGTCTCCGTGACTAATGGCGATAACGATAAGGACGATCGTAAGACACGTTAGGGAACGGCTGTGTATCTAATAACCATACTCTTTGTCTCGCAGCACGTCAGCCTCGATTCGACTATCGCTGACGGCTCGTTTCGGCACTCGCGATTAGATTTTACAATACGACCGTCGTTGCGCACCGGAAAAACTGCCATCCTTCGACTTCTACGTTCATCGTTCTATATTCTTGCTGCTTTCATTTGATTTCTCTCGATGAATTAGCTGCGAGTTCATTCTCGACGATTCACTTCGAGAGAGGTTATGTGACACACCTTGTGGGGATTTTATAAATTGGGCGTACGCAATAGAATTTTGAGAGTGGATTTCTTCAGAATTGAAGATGTGAGTCATAAGTAATTGGAAAGTTGTACAGTGTTTAGTGATTTTTGGGGTTTGGCGCCAAAAGTAACCTCACTGGTAGTAGTTAAGTACTAGTTTCGGTGAATAGTGTATGAAGTGCATAGTGTAATTTGGTAATAAGTGTGGCGTGAGTCTGTTTGGAGTAGCAGCCCATAATTTAGTGCCACTTGGAAATTAAAATTAGTGTTCAGTGTGAATATATGGTCCCTGCAGAGTTTTTATCGTGGGGACCGGAAATGGGGGCTCCGTATGGACGCCACCGCCCATATTGCGGCGTAATAAGTTAGTGTGAAAATCGTTGAGTCTCCGTGTTGAAGGCCCATTCATATTTTGTTTCAAGGTGATCAAAACGGTTGAAGCTGTTGGGTGTATTAAAATAACATCTTCTGAATTACTGTGGTTAGACTCAATGCTGAATTTATGATATCTTTGTATTTTGTGTTCAATTTGTTCTAGTATAATAAAATCATACTTTTTGTTATTTTATGGGGGTTCACATGATTAAGTCGGTACATTATTTAAAACATTATACTTTCCTAATTAAAAATTGTCCATCTCAGTAGAATACAGACTATACAGTTCACTAATTATCAAACCAAAATTGATGTCCTACGATCAGGATATCACCAACCAATAAATTCATTGGAACACGACCGAACTGCTTCCCATCTTCGTTTCAATTCATCGAGAAGTGTAATTGATTCATTCGCCGGAAGACAAATCGTCGTTCGAGGATTGTTTCATCGTCGAATGATTGACAGGGCTGTTTAATTGTGCCCCCATTCGCTACTTCTCTGGCTGCGAAATGAACGTCTCTCTCTCTCACTCATTCTCTCCATCTTTCTCTCTCCAACTGGCTCGTTTGTATTTTCCATATCGTAACGAGCATTTATCACGTCGATTTTCGCTCGATCAACGTTACGTAACCGATATTATTCGCGGCTGGGATTGCGAAACGGACAATTATCGTTCGCACGATCGCTAATTACCTGCCAATAAATTATCAAAGGCGGCGGCAGCAGCCTTGCCAGCCCCGGAGAACCAGTCGAACTTGCACCTCGTGAATTTCTTTTTAATTAGAAATCGACCAAATGATTTACGGCGCCGCCTAAGCGACTCGGTCACTCGCGACTACCGGTTAATTAGCCTTTTTGAATAATCCGCTAATATATGCACGGGCTTGCCAACGGACTTACAATGCGACACCGCCTTAAGGTATCTGAGGCGATCGATCGTGTCGCGGGTATTATAAGATACTCGAATTAATCTTTTTATGAGGACAAAACTTGAAATTATTTCCTCTTGAATGATTCTTTTTTTCAAGCTTTTATCTTGTTGCACTGATATTATTAATTACGATATCTGAATTATGACGTCGGGTGCAAGGTGTATTATATTCCGCTGGGACTGTTATTAGACACGCGCCTTTATGATAAATCGTACAAGTTTGCTCTGTATAGGTTAAGCGTAAACAAGGGCGGGAAGAGGATAAGTTCTAGGTTAGGTTTTAGGTGCTAGCCTCAAGAGATGTCTACGTACTATACATAGAATAACAATACAGTTATAATTAACGTACGCTCCGATAAAAATCTTATGTCACCTAGGTTTTTTACTCTATGGCACTACTGTCACCACATTGACTATTTGCGAAGAGTTCTAAATCGTTTAGAAAGATTCTGAATCATCAAACCCTGGCCATCGTCCCAAGTCCATCGTGACTAATTAATATGTCATAAACACCGAGTCATCCTCGATAAGCCGGCAGCATCACAAATTACTCTGTCCGTGAGGATGGGAGTCGACGATGCAACGAATTAACAAGGGCTAAACTGGTCCGTTCAAGCCCGTTCGTCTGAAAGCGTGAAAAAGCGGCGAAGGGACAAGAGATTCCGCGTAATCGGGCCGAGGAGACGTCCAGAGGCCACGGATAGGATGGATGATCGGTGGTGGTGTCGGTGACCGTTGGCCTCTTCGAGTACCTCAAACAGAAAGAAAGAGAGAACTCCCTGGCGCCGTGTTATCTTATTCGTTAAGATCCTCCAGGGCCAGCAGGGAGGGGAGAAACAGATCCAACAGTGGTCTCACTGTCTCGCAAAGATTCTCTCTTGTTCGTCTCCTCTCCTCTCTTTCCCAGAGAGCAACCAGGGTCCCGGGGGAGAAAATCCAGGAACGGCTCTTCGAGTCTAGACGACGCGAGAGATAACGAAGCTCCCCTCTCTCTCTCTCTCCTTCCCTCAGTCTCTTGGCATCTCCCTGTTCTCTCCTCGCTCTCTCATATCCTTTTATCTGGCTGCTACTCTCATCAGTCCGAGGAGATGGACGGATAGTCCTAGCTCGTGCCGGAGTTACGGCCACTGATTCGTGAAAGTGTAGATAATTCCAGAGCGCCACGGCTAGCGTTTTTCACAAGTCAACCCTTTCGACCAATCCTTTTGCAACTATTCGTGAAGTAGGAGTTGACCCTGCAGCTTCCTGTTAAATGGTCCAGGTCTACTTCGGCTTGGTTGGCTGAAGTAATTCTTCCTGGTGACTCATCCGGGGCAGTATAGAGGTTTCTGACATGACTGTTGCTGTTTGATAGTGTGTTAGGTTAGGATTGGAGACTATAGGGCACCCATGGGGATCCAACGTTAACTGATACGACTGGACAATTGATGCTTGAGACTATATAACGTTAGAAGATGTCGGTTTGTTTATCGGCGACCGTGGCCCATTTGGGGATCACAGGACATCCATTGTAATAAGATCTGAACTCTTTACCTGCTGTGCTCCATCATACAGTAGAACCTCGATGTTTTCACGTGAACTTCCTCCGTTGCATTTTGCCGACAATTGTTAGGGAGAATGTAAGCAAATGAACAGCAGAAAACAATAGGGTGAGAAAGGAAGAAAGATCAATAACCTCAGTTTTAATGCGAGTACATTGCATGGTGGGATTCCTGAACTATCTAATCAGTTGCCTCAACAGTTGCATGAAAACTTATTAAGGTACTATTTAAGCACTCCTGGGCTTCCCTCTAACTAAGTAATCGTTGTGAACCAAACGCCACAATGGTAGCTCATATCTCCTGCACTCTGCAGTAAAAGATTATGCATAGCTTACCCACTAATGAGATCAGAACGCTCTCCAAACAATGTTTAATTTGAAAATTGAAAATCTTAAAAATCCTTAGAAGGGCGGTAATGCGCAAATCCTTGTCCAGGAGTACTGTACAAATGACTATATAAATAAAAGCCGTTCAGAATGGCCAAAGTACGCGGTTGCGACGAGATCATCAGCATCGCGTAACAGCGTTTCGAGGTCGATTACACCTGTACGTCAGTCGGAGAGATACCCTGGGCCGGGTTGCACTTCGTCATCGTCCGGTTGTGCCCTCCGGTGCACCTAGGACGGTGAAAAAGAGCCGGACACTTTTTATCGCGGCGCAATTATGATTAGCTCCCCGGTGGAAGCAGCCATGGCGATTAGGGCAGAGTGTTCGCCTCGTCAAAACCACCCCGTGGAACAAATGGTCGCCACCCCCTCGCGGAAGAGCTTCTCTGCACCACCCTTCCACTCTCTGTGTCCCTCTCTTTTTTCCCTGTTCTATCTGGAGCACGAGGCAGAGAGTCGAGGGTAGCGCCACGGAGATTACACAAATGAGAAATGACCATCAGACTATCGGAGAACTTTGGTGCCGGCTGCTACACAGGGTTTTGCGACATCTGCGACCAGGATATACACGTCAGACTGCCGCGGAGGTTGCAGACTACTTTTTTTTTTGCACAATAGAACCAACCTGTGCACATCTAGATAGAGACACTCTGACTCCCCATAGTAGCGCAATTGAGTTGGGAGGCTGATGATTTCGTGGATCCTGAGCCACATAATTAAATTACTGTCAGTTGACTGCTGTATCTGTGATTAGGATGTACACATCAGACTATTACAGAGGTTGTAGGCTACTTTTTAGAGACAAGGACCAACCTGTGCACGTCTAGAAACAAACTTACATCCTATTGTCATGTAATTAGCTGGGAAGGCTGATAATTTCGAGGATTCTAGGTTATATAATCCAATTATTGCCAACCAGAGACCTTTTGAAATAAAACAATCTTTTGTATACTTTGCAAAGTTAATAAAATCCTACAAAGAGATCCCCAATGTAGATCCCTAAAACATTAGACCACCTGTTCGTGACATTCTCTCCCAATGCAATCGAGAAGGTAATTTCTTCAGTCTTTAAAGCTGAGATCCTCCGAAAAATTACAGCAGACCTTCAATCACGATTTCTTGACAGAAAAGTGTGCCAACCATCAGGGAATTTTGAAAGCAAGCTATGCGCTGGAGATTCATCGTCGACAGGTGAATGGAGACGGGAAATCCGACAATCGAAAGACTGAAGGGAGCCATCAATCGAGGATCCTCCCGACGGAATAATTTGCCTGTCTGAAAGTAGACGTCCGGATCACCTCCTCGCGCAAAAGTTCTTCATCCCTTCGTAGGGGAAGTTTCGATTTAAGCTGTCCGTCGTAGGATGGACGGCGCAGAGAGTGGTGTCTCTACCTTTTAAACGAACTGTCGAACTCGTGTCGAGCCGATATGCTCGAAAGGGGAGAGTTTAATCGCAAATTGACTCGTCGTCGCCAATAAAAATTCAATAACGGCCCGGCCGACGTCGGTTATTGTCGAAAACTTCGGACCAGGCCTTTTAACGTCCCACCCACCCAAATGCTGATCATTCTCTGCCCTCCACCCCTACCTCCGCCCCTCTCTCTCGGTCTCTCTTTTTTTGTTCGCTAACATTGGTTCGAAAAATATTCGATGTTATCTCTCACCGTGAATTGGCTGCTGACGCTCGTACCGAGACTCTGTTTCGTTTTCACCCCAGCCTCCCATCGTGTTTCATTCTCTCTCTCTCTCCCTCTCTGTGGGGTAAAACGGGTGCAGCGTGTAAGCTAGCACGCGTGAACGAGTAACATGATTTTTTTATGAGGTAATATTAATCGAATTGAGAGCTCTCCATTGATTTCGATAGGGGGGTTGCTCGTGTTTACCGCACGCTTCTATGAAAGGGTCTGATGAAATAGGGAAGTGACAAGATGCACTGCGGAATTTGAATATTTAATTATGGTAAAATTGTTGTAGCTTCTACAAAATAGATATAATTCAGAAAAATTAAATTTCTGACAAAAAGCTCTCTCAATGTTAAATAATAAAGATTAGTAGTCGTCACGTGATGTACTATACGCGGGAAATCCCGTGGAAGCTCATCCCGTCTACGTTTACCTTGGAACAATATCTCCAGGCAGGTTTTCGATTCTCGGGGGCCTGTTCAAAGTGAAGACGTCCTGCCACGTGTTCGAGGAGGCACCGTATATCCTTTCCAAGCCTGCTCAAGGAAACAGGAACGACTTTGCGCGATCGAGAACCGGAAGAAGCACGTGCAGTCTTAATGGATTCTTCGGGTATGGTACTCAACCGGTTGTTGCATAAGAGGAACGATAACGACGTTCTCGTGTATCGTTGCGAAGGGTGGACACGTGTCTTATAGGGGTGAGAATAAGGTTTGAACCCTCTCTACAATAACAGTTCAACGTAAAATGATATAAATATATTACACAGCAGGGTGTTAGCACACTGGATACTGAGTTTTCTCCATTTTCCTTCTACTTCTATATTTTTATCTGCACTTGTTTACGTTGTTGGAGTCTTAGATCGTCCTTTAAACGCTCTACTAATTTTTGGGGTATATTTTCTGGAGAATCCTTTGAGGGATAGGCTCTACAATTTTAATATAATACTCTGTATATAGGACACTATCATTATGTAAAAGGATATTGTAATCGGATATATCAAGGATTCGTAGACTCCCTGCAAGATTTTGAAGGAATTCTAACCTCAACATTTAGGGAAATAGCAATTTTACAATAATGGAACAGTCCTGCCTACTGGTTTACAACAAATAGGGACGTTTAGGCTATCATTGTAGCGACACAGAGTAGGCATTTCAAGGTCTCTTCCATTACTTCGTGTCCTAACGAACGATATTCATTATTCTACACATTCATTTCAATTTTAAAAATAACAAAGCCTTTGAGTGACCTCGAAGTGACCAGTTTCGACGCCTGTACTATAGTAGGCTGATCAATATCATACCCTGATTGTAAAACGATTTCTCATCCCTAACGTGATCTCTAATTTCAAACAATTGCACTATGCCTTCGTTCGTCTTCATCTTTAGCCATGTTGCACTCAAAGTGTCAATTAACCTTGAAGTACAAATTTAGGTGTCTCTGCAATCAGCATGGTGACCTTCCAAATTTTTCCTGAAGAAAACACCAAACCCCGGTTTCAGTGAAGCGAAAGACCGCGTCGTTCCGCACGAGTCAGCTCGACGGCCATCCGAGCGTTTTCTGGGACCGTTTCGCAACTTCCGGCCCGGTTGCAACCGATGTAAGAGAAGCGGCCAGTCCTCCTTCTTAAAAGGTTCGGTTTCCGTGGCGAAGTTAATGGCTTAATGGCGAGCCGATGTCCAGGAACGAGAAGGCCAACATTTCACGGCGCGTCGCCGACACGGGGACAATTACACGGTCCCCCGAGCTCCTTCTCGCTTAGCCGGTTTCATGCCAACCGACCGATATCGCGAAACGCCTTTTGATAACGGTGTTATCTTATCACACGGAAACCCTCGTTCTCGCCGTCCCGTCGACCGCTTCTTCGCCGAGTCCTCCGCTGACGGACAGTGGATCCATTTATTCGCAAATGCCAAGGACGGAGGGAAAGATCGACGATCCAGCCTGCGGAGGAGCCCGTCGAGATCCGAGGAATACGTGAATCACGGCCTGACTCGCGAAAACGATTTCGAAACGAATTATTTTCGGTCGAAGCGAGAGACCGCAAGGTTCCATTAAGAACGGATCCGTGGAGGATGCTTTGGACAAAAGTGGATAGTGTGGAGAAATTTTATTAGAAATCGTATGGCTATTCTAACAATGTAGATCATGTTCACTCGAAGATGAATTTTGTATGATAGATTTATCTATTGAATGGTTGTATGATCAGGTGGCCTGGAACTTGTCAGACTGGACCGAAGAATGATATATAATTTCTCCATTATGTAAAGGTGTCTATGAAAATTGTCAGAGGACACTTGGACTTAACTATTAATAGTTGCATACAGTCTAAAGAATTATACAAATAAAAAGAACTGTAAAATTATGAAATACCATACCATCCGCTACCATGTCTGCAGACGTCAATCTACGACTTTTATATTTTCTGAACCGACATGATCTTTATTATAAATGACTGAGCAACTACCAGCATTGTCGTTAAAACTAATGGTAGAAATAAACCGTTACGAGCGGAAACAAAAGTCCGGGAACGATGGATTGCCAGATCCCGATCACTGGCCAGTTCAGGACACCAAAGTGTCCTCGAGATAGGAAGCGATTCTCGAGGGTTGATCGACGATTTGTCAAAGTCTTTCCACGTGACCCAGGAAGACCACGTCGTCGACGACAATGCGGTCCGATATTTAACGTTGTAGCACAAAAACCGCGGCTCGATCTCTGGCTTCGATGCATCACGCAAAAAGACCCCTATGCGTCCATCAGACAGTTCCTTTCATCCTGGACAATTTTCTTCTGCTAAACTTTCGCGTTTATATCAGTCATTCAAGTCGCAGGAAAATCTTCCTTTTCTACTAAGTTGGTACCACAGGTTTCTCGTATTTTAAATAAAATTGACGATTTTTATATTTTGACTTGATAATTTATGTCACTGCAAATTGCCATAATATACTTTTAATAATATAAATTGCAATTTTAATTGAGAGACACGAAGAATCTTTTGCATCAGCCTAATACTTCAGCATAATTATCCTCCGTTTGCAGACTTTGATATGTATGCATGCAAATAATCGAAACAACAATGTTTTGGTTAAAATTGTTGAGAGAGGAGGAAGAGTGCAGCGTAAGAAGAATTGTTTACCGAAAATCAGCGTAGCGATTGATTGTGAAATGCAAAGTACAAAGATATCGAACGTTTTCGCGCGATAATGCGCGCCGAAGTTTATAATGCTATAAAACATAGCGCAGACACGCGGCGGTGGATAACGATTTCGCTGAAAGCGTCGTTAATTTCTGCACACGTTGTGCCAGGACGATTTACAAGCTCTGCGTCGAACGTGGACATCTTGCCACGGTGATATTTCCGAAGCTGATCACGCTCGCTTCAAGATAGGTCCGACATAACCTAACAAACATACACTTCCCGCCAAAAGTCTCGAACAGCTTCTAAATTTCTATTTGGACGTTGCTTTGGCAAAAATGGTTATACGAAGATTCTTTTCTAATCTAAACAATCCCCTCATGGTCATTTTATGTCATAGTTGGCATAACCTATAAAGTATAGATTTCCCGCTAAAAATGTTTGGGCGTTTTAGGCTCCTAAATTTGGAATCGTCGAGTATTTTAAGAAATATGGACAGTATACAGAAAATTTGATTTCATAGTTAGATAATGCTCCTCGTATTCACTTTAGGGTATGTTGACATAACCTATCAAATATATGTATGTAGATTGCTAGGTATAAAAGTTTGAGACTATAAGGCTTAAAATGTTCCACCTAACAATTATTCTTCCAAAAATATTCAATATATAAAAAAATTGCTTTCTAGCTCACCCAATACTGAAATTTCTAAATTAAACATACTACAAAACCCTGCCATTCGTTAAAACAATTATACTAATATAATATACAGCATCCCCCAATCTATTACCAGAATCTCCACATCGAAGTACCCATACAATTTAATTTTTTTCTCGAAAACGAAGCTTCCTATGAAAAAAACGTATTCCACAATTTCGATTCACATTTTGATCCAGAATACACTCCTAAAATGGGATGTCGTTAGGGTTCATACTTTCCTCTCTGCGACACCCTGTAGAAAAACCGTATAAGGCAGAATCACCGCGCTCCTGCTCCGAGGGTAAAGTGGCAAGTTTTGCGAAATAATTCAGCCGATCGTCGGGGTATCGTTTCGTCAAAGGGTTCGCGAATGGTGTGTGCACACCGCGTAATTTTTAACCGTGATAATTTTCCCAACGATCAGCTCGATATACGTGTGGCCGCGGGACTTGTAAATCACTTGGGCCGGTTGCACGGAATACCGCACGCTCGCCGATATTTATCTCGCTGAAACCGAGAGAAGCTTATTAGACTCGGATCCATGTAGTCTTAACAGACGTTCCTTATCTCCAGGTGTCGACGCCTCACGCGGAAAAGGTTAACGTCGGGACAAACGTTAACCTCCGATTTACGTTCCCGCTCTTTTCAGCCGAACCCGCCGATAAATAGCAACCGATCGAACCGACTATCGCGCTGGCAATTAGGGTCGACTCGAAACGTGCCACGCGTTTGCGAAATTCCCCTTCTGCACGAGGAAAAAATTCCCTAGCTACTATTTTACAGGATTGTACAGAGTGTGTCAACTGTTGCTTACTTTCGAATTTATATTGATCAGCGAAAAATTGTTATAACCTCAAAATGTTTATAGTTTAAGAGCTGAGGGGCTCTCTTTGCAATTCTTTTGTGTATAAAAGTTGCGAGAAGTTACTACCGTGCGGATGGATAATACTCTCCTCTAACAGGCAGTTTTTAACATAGAATTTACTCATTGATAAATGTTAATTAGGGAAAACGAGGTATTGAGGTCAACTGGATGTCTTGTTCCAAGATCTCTTCGACTTTAATAAACGGATCATAACAGAATTGGTAGTTTCAAGTTTCCCCGTGTAATCGCCGGTCCATTACACGCCCATTTCAACTCACCCTCGCGACAACGATCTTCCCCAATCAATCCCTACGAACGGAGAGCAATCGCGATGGCGCGTGAACGGCCATCAGCACGAAGACCCCTGTGACCAGGGAATCATCATTACGACTGCTGCAGCCTGACCTTTGGAAAAATATACACTGACTCTGTTGTACCAGAAACAGGCAGAAACTGGCCGTTCAAGAACGGTTTAAAGACCATTGTGAGGTCAGTGTAGCTTAACTCTGAGGCTAGGGTAGCTTAACTTTGATGATCGGCTGATAGCTGGTGTTTCCTATGTGAAAGCGCCGTTTACTTGTTATTTGTAGCTTAGCTGGCTAATGTAAACGAATGCAGAGACACAAAAGAGCTAGCTTAGTTAGAATTTTCGAGTTGTTGACTGGGGATGTGCAAGAATATTTGGAATTCAGGATATGATAAAAGGGAGCAATATCTTAGGGGTTCTAGGAAGACACATGTTTACAGAAAGATAGCTAATTAAAGTAAAATTTTAGGTCTTGCTCTGATGAGTATTTTTTGCTAGCAACTGTCCAGAATTCCAATGAGGAAAGAATAAATTTGGCTCCCTATGAAATACCATAAAGAATAACAGTCTATCTCTGATCAGTAGCCTCTGGGGGACCGCAAGAGTCCTCAACTTCCGCATCTTATGACAGATAAACCTCATAAACCTAACGTCCTAATTATAGTCTACAAAGCCGTCAGACCTGTTGTCGCTGTAACTCCCATGACCCAGGGTCTGTTTCAAAAAGACCTCCTTCGAACTGCAAGGGGTGTTCTCTATCCCTTATGGTCAGCAGCCACCTCAAACGGGCAACAGCGGCCTCTGAACTAATTCAGACGGTAAACAGACGTTCGATGATGAAATTCGAATGTCCAGGACGAACGTGGATGGGGTTCGAAGCAGGAAGGCGGACAGCGTGGAAGCAGCAAGGAAAAAGGGACCGTCTAAAAATACACGGTCGACTCTAGGTGGGAATGATTCGGTATCTCGGACGACGTCACGGGGGTCTGAAATATGAGAGATACGATGGACCTCGCCCCCATACCATCCCATTCCCTCGATGGTGCATTAGCGCTAATCTCCGCTCTTTAGTCCTCTCTTTATCTTTTGCTGCCCTCGTCCTCCGCCACTTCCACCACCGGGCCCCTTCTTCATCGTCTCCTCTCTGTCTCTGCACCTCTTCTTCCCTCTCATCACACCGGGAATAAGTCAGCCGAGAGTGACGAGGAAGAAACCGGGGGGTAGGTATGTATACCTGTTCGAGGAGGGGCCCACCTCTCCGGGCCACCTTTATCGGCTCCATCTAATCGCCACGATCCGTTATTTGGTGGCCACATTGTGTGTACGTGTGCGTCGAACGGATGTTGTGTATGAGACGGGGCCACGGAGTTTTGACACACGGAATCTCATTAGCGATCGTGAAATCCCCGACCCTGAAGGGGATTACGGGCTGAAAAGGCAGACAACACGGGATAACCTCGTGGACCGAATTCCGTGAGACTTTCGTGCGTTCTCGTGTTTCATCCTGAGAGACGGCTAATTATAAACACATGTCCAGAGAAAGCTACAAACCGATGTGAGACAGAAGCAGAAATTGTACCGAGAATTTTTATAGGATCCGAAGTGGGAAATCTCCAAGGATCTTTAGGGTCTACTGGAGCAAGCATATTGGCATGACGAATATAAATCGAGGACAATCGTTTGCTCGTTCCAGCCCGATCTCGGGGTCCATTCTCGACCCGATAGTTGAAAAGCAGAGGGAGACCGCGGCCGTTTATCGCGTTCGGATCTTCAGCATCTACTCGGCGAATTACCGGGGAAGAAGTTAACGGTAACTAGCTGAAAGTAGAGAGTGTCGATATCACACGTCGTAGGACATCGCAGTTTCATTCAAATGCTCAGATAACGGGCGTCGTAATGGCGGCAAGTTCTCTGTGCCTCTCCCCCTCGTTACTGCGACGTTCCTTCTGGAATCAATGAATCCGAACACGATAATGCGAACTTCTGCCAAGAGCGGCCAAGTCGTCGACTAATCTGCTTCTCTGATACCCTTTCGAAGAGGAGGATTCCCTCCTGAACCGTCGGCAAAGAACACACCCTCCAGCTTTCAACAGGCTCGTCGAAGCCTCCCCGTCTTTGGGGAGCAGATCGGGGAACGATAACTGCTTCCTGTTTGCTCTGGTTAAACCGAGAACGGTTTCAAGTGTTTCATTGGCAGCCGGCTGTGTCTGGGGAGGATGTCGACGTTTGGCACTTTTTCATGATACAGGTAGACCTGAGCTAAGAATCCCCTTGCCACCTGGGAGGATAGGGTTTAGGATAGGCAAGGGTACTCCAGGATTCCAAATAAAAATTCTTATTTATAGTTAGCTTTGATAAGAAGGAATATTCTGTTAACTGAGTTGAAACCCCACTGTATGGGTCTATGTCTCCTAAATACCCCAATCAAAGTCCTCCTACCAATCACTCCTAATTTGCCTCCCACTGTTGCTCAAAATCATCATCTCTAGGCACAGTGTTATAATGAGGAAAAGATGGTTCATTACGTCACCATATTTGCTTGAAAACAACCATAGAAACGAAGAAACATCGATACAGCGGCTAGCCCGTGGTGGTAAGCGACCCAACGGACCAGACCCAAAAATAAACCAGGAAAAAGTTCGCGGCAGATAAGTGAAAGGAGCGGGGTCAGAGAAACGGCGTTTGGCTTCGACGTGCGCTAGATACACGATACGTCATTACACCTAGGTCCGCAACACCCCCGGCAAGGGAAAGGCGAGAGAGAAGGCGAGAGGGGTGGCAGTAGAACGAGAGAGAGGGAGAGTTTGACAGATCTTCATAAAGGCACACACAACTGTGCCGCGGCGATAAGGGAATCGGGAGCAGGCATCTCGTCTCCCTCTCTCGCACCCCCTCGTTTCTCCACCCACGAACCAACCCCCGCAGGGGCTTCAAAAGGGAGGGGGAGAGAAGCACGGGCACTCAGTCAGTACGCTGCTATCATTTTTCCACACGAGTGGGCGGCGGCGTCGGTGGTTCCTGGGTGGTACTACGCTTCCACTCTCTCCTCTTTCATCCCCCACGGCTTCCCTCTCTCTTCTGCATGGATCACTCGTTGCACCACCTTACACGACGCGACACTCCGCCGTGTCCAACGCGTTTGTTGGCAACGGTGCACTTTTAAATGGAGTTCAAGGCAGGCAGTCTGAGACTACTTTGCTATTCACTGACTCACTCTCAATTGGAGACTTGACTGGACTTGCATGTCAGATGGGGAGGCACTAGTCAATAGTTAGGGAATTTGAAACTCTATGTGGCCATAGGGTTCCTTATTAGAAAGAGACACAAGTATAAGGATGGTATAACCCCACGTTGCATTGCTTTTGACGAAGCCTACTGTCATTGCTACTTACTCTGATTTTAACTGATTGATGATCCAGTTGGGATGTGAATTGGGCCTACATGTCCAGTGTATGTTTTTACGGATAGGTTTCAGGTGATAGCTAGCAATTTGAAGCTCTGTGGTAACATAAGACAGCTTGTTTAAAGGATTCCTGAATGTCTATGGACAGCAAGCTCACGTTCTAATTACTCCTGAATACCCCAATTATCTTTTCTACTGCACAATCCTTAGAAACGTATCTAAAGTTCCAAGGGATTTTTACAATGATCTTTGCATCCAGCAACAGGGACCATGCACCCAAGTAGCAAGAACCCGGTACCTGCTCCCTATCTTCAACCTAGAGATATGAACCGTCCCATTTGCATGATTCATCTCGCCTATCAACGATCTGGATCTCATAAATATCCGTAATAGATACGAAGAATCAAAGAATTTGCCGTGCAGCCTCTCTCCGTCCCGCGGGCGTGCCGGAAGATAGATCATCGAAATCAATTCCCGGCCTGGTGGTACATTTTTCTATTTTCCGCCAGTTATACTTCGCTATTATTTTCATCAGCGGGAAAGCTGCTGATAAATCGAACATCGTCGCCGGCCATTCATCGCGTTACGACGTTACAAATCGCTGGAACTGTCTCTCCGAGCCCGGTTGCTCTCTTTCGCTCGATGATCGAGCATGCCTGCACCACAAAGATTCCTGCTCTATGGTGATAAGGGTGGCAAGCGATTTCTTAAGGCGGATTCCCTTGAAACCCAGTGAAGAACGAGCCGATGTCCTGTCCGGAGCTTTTTCGATCCCACCCCCTTCCACACTCTCCCTCCAATTGTTTTTTGCGCTACCCCCTTCCCTGACCGCCTGGACGACCTGAATCGTGACTTATCAGTCGCGATCGGGATTTATCGAAACTCGACTTCCGTTAATTATGGCATTAGCCGTGGCGTACTTACTGTCTGGCTCCGTGGATCGATAAATTGGGGATCGATTACTGTGACACTGATGGACTTACCTGAAACAGAAGAGAAAAGACTAAATTAGAATTTAGCATACAGAAATGGTAGCTGGAGGAATTTCTTCCCCTCAATTTTTCCCGCCTTTTTTCGAATACTCCCTGCTACGTCTACATTATGCCAAATTATAATGCTGCGGTCTTCCAAAGAGAAGAGAAAGGCGGTCGGAACGATTCCGATAATAACCACGTGCTCGAAATTACTCCGAAACGAAAGTAATTATCTAGAAACGATTTTTAGGGACCACCCAGTGGCGCGTCGCTGCCGGCGCGTATGATAAATCATGGCGGACAGGGGATAAGGAGGCTCGAATAAGAAGAAAGAGGTGTCCTTCGAAGCTCGTACCGAGCACGTGTCCTGCATAGTGAATTCCAGTCACGTGTCCTATCGGAAATTAGAGCCCCGTCGAGTCGACCATCCTCTCTCACCCCTCTTCACCAGCACCCGTGACTCGAAAGTTATGGGGTTGCGAACGACCACTCGTCCGGAGACGTCGAAAAGGGTGGAACCTTCTTGGTTATACGAACCAGATCGCTTTTCTCGAACGGGACACCTCACCCTTACCGAATTACCTTCCTTGTAACCTTAACACCACCCTTAATCTCCCTTTTTGACGCTCGAGCACTTCCTTCTCGAACTATGGAGGTTCAACGATAGACTGTCCCCTAACCTTTAACGAAATTGGGTATACTAATCAGTGCAGCGCTGTGAATTTATGTATGGGTTGCAAAAATTGTTCACCATGTGCTAAGGATCACAGTAGTGGCTTGGACATTGTTGTTCAATCTATCTTTTCGTACGAACTTTTACATCAGCGTGTTAGATTAAAATAGGCAAGAGAGTATTAGATTTTGGGAGCATATAATATTTGCAAAAACTGTTCATCCTCTGAGTTTCTTGAGGATTCTTTTTTCAATGTACACATGCAGTGCTCCATGGTATTATAGACATGCCTACCCTCATGGAATTGATTAATGACTACCAACAATGCTGACAGGTGTGACCATCCAAATGGTGTGATTAGATCCTTCACCCTGGCGTCACTCTCTGTCAAAATTAAAACAAAGATCCCTACAATTCTCTATTTATAAAACCTAAAGACAGGATCATAAGGCTACCCTCTGGTCCGTGAGGCTTTCGAAAGTTTTTCTTGTAACCCTATCTAGAAATTGCACAATTATATATTTTCGTCATGGTAGCTACATGTATTTGCAGACCGATTTTCTTATAACTCTTCCGGTCCCTGCTATAGCCCAGGAACTCCAAAAATCTATTCCCTCCCCTTTCCCATGACGCTTCCATCCGCGTGTTCAAGAACGAGCTGCAGTGAAAGTGGCGATAATTTTAAAAACGACCTCGCGCCGTACCGTTGGGTCGCAAAGAAAGAAAAGACGGGGGTGTGAGATCGAGCGACGGTCGGAGGGGCGGAGAAAAAGCTGCTGGCGTCGGCTGGATGGATTTCCAGCGGGAATCGACAATAATTGTCTGAATCAGGTGGTCGTCGAGCCGCCCCCTACGAGACGGGGGGTTGCTTTCGAAACGAACGAAAGACAAAGGAGCATCCCGTTCGTCGAATCGCACGCTCCGTCGTCGTCGAGCATGGCGTATCTACATCCCCCGGCGTAGCCTATTCACGAAGTCCCTTATACACGGTCTCTCTGCACTCGAGGCACAGTCGATTATTGCCGATACATCCACTCCGGCTGCATGCAGCTCTCCTTTTCATTCCGTGTTACTTCAACGCCAGCTAATCTCTGACCAGACCGCTCTGTCGACCACCCCCAATCCTCCCTCACCACCTGCCCGCTCGCTATTCTCTCCCACACCCCTGTTCCGCGGTGGATCGTAAATGAAGAAGAGAGAACGTGCGGAGAAAAATATTGGAGAAGATCGATCGACGCTTGAAACGTCGAGCAAGGCGACGAGGATTGTTTTCCGAACCGAGGATGAATTCACCGGGCACGGTGAAAGGGTTCCTGGAATGGGGAATTAACGAAGGGATGGCTGCTGAACGTCCGCCAGAGGGTCCGAACGTGCGATAGGACGGTTCCTAGGGAATCCAGGTTTCTTTCACGGGACATTCGAGTGGTACGTGGAATTTGTTTAATGGGCGATTTCGTGGGATGTCTGTTCCATGTTGTTAGGGGGTCTGTTTGACTCATTCCTGTGGGGTCAAAGTGTTCTATGTGAAACAATAAAAAGCATCAGGGCAGAGTATTATGATGATTTATTAGGCTATCTGAAATCTATAACTGGCGGATACAGGTTAATAATGGTGCTTTATATGGAAAAATTGTATACCCCCTATTTGAGCTGCCTATCCTGTGGACCTTCTTTCAACAAAATGCAATCAGTCTAATGATTTATTAAATTATCCCAAACTGACTCATCCAAATCAAACCTGCTCCTAACAAATAAAGCCTCCATTATAATTATACAGAATAATGTTATATTCCCTGTAGGCTGTCCACCAGTACCTCCCAATCTTGTAGAGCTGACTCACTTGATAGATAAAGTGGTGTACAAGTTATAAATCCATTACTATCACATAGGAAGATCTATTTTCTTGAACAAGTAAAGGAATCCGCAAGCCAATGATACAAATGCCACAATAAATTGTCCGTTTATGATAGTTAAATGGCCTAACAGTTGCCTTAGCCGCTCGAGACGTCATATCCAACGTTGGCAAAAAAAAGAGGACAAGGAAACGCGGTTATAGTTATCCAGCGAGCACGGTGGAACAGTACGCGTGGAAAAAACTGCTGGATCTGAATACAATCGTGAGACATTAAGGCCGGTAGAGTGCAACATCCGCGTAAAACTCGCTCGCGTAGCTTGCTAGGTGCGTGGGTGTGCGTCCCCCGTATCACGATACAGATAGGAGACGGGGTGAGACCATTTAAGGGCAACATGCCACCAAAAACGGATAGGTGGCGTGCAACGTAGGGAAAGCCTTCCTGGTGAAATCGTAAATCTCCTTCTCGCGGTGGCCGTAATGGCCGGTTCCCTGGCTACCGGGAAACGGATCCACCACGTTGCTCCTTCTATTCAATGTTCTCTATGGGACCAGCTCGAGAAATCCGAGTTACATTTGATCAGTCATGGCGTGAGACACTCGCATGATGATTCAAGGAAATTAACCTAGACCCTTAGCAGATGATAAAGTCACAAGATGGTGGTAGAAGTAGATTAAGGCTGGAGACCTGTTTTGCAGGTACGTTGGACCTATCTAGGATTGTAGAATTCTGTCAGGTTTAACCTAGACTTATTCTAGAGTTTAAATCCAACATACTCCTCTTCTCAGAGTCATTCTAGAATTGAAGCAGACCCATGTATGATCTACAATTGATGCAAGCCTAGCTCAGATTACCTTAGAATTAAGCTGGATATATCCTAGACCTATCTGAGGCTTACTGTTCAGTTAGACCCAACCTATACTTATCCTAGATCTACTTTACACCTATGCAGGTTAACTAAATCTAACCTAGACTTAGATAGTTTAGTTACTCGTAAACAACACTTACCCTGGACCTGTACAGGTTAATTAGATCTAACACAGACTTATCCTACACCTACACCCGTCAGCCAGACCTAACCTAGATCTACTGTAGACTTACAGTTTAGCTACATAGATGTAGATAGCATACCATACATGATAGTACCTTTTTACTGAATGCCTGTCTGCTAGTGTTTGATACTACAAATTTTAATTAATATGTCTCATCCCAACAGGCTCAGTTTTAGTAACCAACAATAGTTCAGCCATTCGGTTAGTGTATCACAGATATTGTTCTCTTTCCTGAAACTGACAATGAGCTTAAGTTCGAAACTGCAATTTTGTACGATAACAGTTCAATATTTAGGTTAATATAATTAACTAAACACCAAGTATATTCTGCACAGTATCAAAAATCTGTAACATCTTAATATTAAACAATCTAAGACTGAATCTTATTACCTAAACCAAGCCCCCTAATAATTACCACCCACTTTCAAACAATTACTCGAACCTCTAATTCAAGCAAATCAACAACTATCACCGTGTACTCGGGTTGATTAAATTTCCCCGAGGCAAACGCTAAATCATTTCCCAGCATTAATGGCGTGCCGATCGATAGGAATCTCCTGAAAAAACGTTCTTTCAAACGGCACACGCCTGGAAACATCATAGATGAGGATCTAGGCGTAGCAGAGTTTCTCCTCTGGAGAAGAACGAAATCCCTCGATCGACTGTGGCCGATCGTTGCTCCCAGAAACCGCGATTCATCTCGATATCCACCAGGAAAGAGAAAGAGGGGGAGATCTCTCATCTGGCAGTCGTGAAAAGACGAGGAAGCCTCTGGAACGCGTGATCCTCTCTCTTTCTCTCTGCCTCGCGAGATTCGCGAGAGATAAACCGATCTCGCGTGGGAGTCGATGGAAAGCCCTCGAACCGGCGGAAAAGTTCGGCTTCAATTATAATTTACCGTTATCGCGGCGATAACGCCGATCGACCGGTATCTGTTTCGTGGCTCGGCACTGGATAAAAAGGAAAAGAAAAAAAACAGGAATCGAGGAGGAACGGGAGAGAAAGCGATGGATCAGGAATCACGATTTCTCGAACACGCGATCGGCTAACAATGATTTCGCCCGCGGAACGACTAAATCGAACCCTCTAAACACGATACTCGAGATACGTGTTCCGGCTCGAACCATCGGCGACGTACAGGTTATGTTCGACCGACGGAAGATACGCTTGCTGGTACCCGAACAAAATATCGAGAGTTAATCCGTTGAGAACCCGCGCCGTTCAATCGGGGACCATCGATTCAGAAACGATTTCACGTGAAGAATAACCGCATGTTCTTCGTGGTCCAGGTTGAAGATTCTTTTAAACATTTGAGATTAGTTCATTGTAATTTAGAGTAATTCTTTTTGTTGCCGTGAACTGTATGCTTGAATGGAAGAACTACTCGAATGCCCAGTAAAAGGATTATTCAAAATCATTCAGTACTTTGTTCAGTCTAGGCTGTTGAAGATCACAGCTCTGTCACTGCATGAACTGCTCTATTGGAGCTAAGAAAAGTGGAAATCTATACCACAGACAACGAAATAACCTTAAGAGGTCTAATGTGTGCCTTGCTACTATGGTACGACAGGGAGATCGAATTTCTTCCTCTCCAAAAAGAAAAGAAGTCGTGCGATTCCCAGGACGACGAAAATAACTCAAAAGTTCGCGTACGAGATGTCCAAGGCGGTGTTCTTTCAAAAATTATAAATTGCTCGTCAGGCGTAGGAGAAAGATGGCGGAAGAGTCTTTAGTCGGCGTTAAGAAGCGTGACAGTTTTCGGTTGAAAAGAAGGATAAGAAGAGGAGGGTGGTCGAGAAGGACGAAGGACGATTAAACGGCAGAACGTGGCCCGAGGCTGGAGAACTTTTTAAATACTTCCCAAGTTCCTAAGGATGACAAATTGGACGAAACTCCGTCGAGGATGAAGGTATCGCTGCCTTACGAGTCTTCTTTCGGGATTAATTCGAGACTCTTACGCCATCCCCGCTGGTTTTTTGCGTTCTCCATTTTGTCACGGGACGAACGAGGCAATTTGGAGGACTTGGTCATGATAAGGCGTTTAATTTCTTCGTTTGTCAAATTTTTGATCGGTTGCCACGTAAAAGACAGCCGAAAGCAAATGGCTGAGGAAGACTCGAGATTAAAACTTGGGTACGAGAGGATTCTTCGCTCCGCCTGTGCTATTTATCATCTTGCTCCTCAGTGAGTGCTTAGGGATCATTGTAGAGCTGAAATAGGTTAGGTTAGACTAACTGAGAGTATTCTACAAATACTTCAGTCTTAGACGACATTTCGTTATTCCTATGTGATTTATAATCTTGCTTCTCAGTGAGTCTTTAAGGTTATCTTTGAAAGTAAAGTAGGCTAGATTAGCCTAACCCAAACTTGAATCCAAGACGATTCTTCATTATTCCTGTCTTATTCATAACCTAGCTACTCAACGAATCTTCAAAACTTCAGAGCTGAGTAGCTTTGAAGGTAAAATAGGTTAGGTTATCCTAAGGTTGCCTCACCCAAACTATTCTACAAAAATGTATATCCAAGATACATATTTCTTCTTATTTCATGTCTTTAAGGTTACCTAACAAAGTAGAATAGGTTTTAGAAAACTATCTTTCACATTCCCCATGATACAGCATAGACAGTGTTACCAACGATAATTAAAAAGGAAACTGTTACTTCCAGGAACACCAAACATGCACGCAGCTTTATTTCGAGCCCTAATTTCCTGTCGATGGACCAGCAGGAAAGCTCTTACACAGAGAGAGAAAAGAATCGTCTCACTTCCGGCCGCCGAAAAGCATAATCGAGAATCCGTTGAGTTCGAGGCGAAGGCAGGCAGACGTTCATTTAATTATTATCACCCCTAATGAATCTCATTCTCGCTCTCTCCGCTGCTTCATAATGGATTTCTGCGGCAAGTTCCTAAACGTTCCCCTCCGGTCGTGTAGGTTTTGTCGTCTTCGGGAAATGTTCCCGCGATACGCCGCCTTTATATATTTTCTGCCAGGCAGACGTTCGCTCGCGCGACCGAATCAACGCGGAATGAAGCGGAGAGGAAGTTCATTTCGAGTCTCCTGGATCTTGGATCTACTTCAGGAACTTTGCTTAGATTGCCTCTGCTCCGTGTAAATCTCGTTCGATGGTGTTGCCATTGTGCCAACTATAACAGAACCATTTATCCGCAATCCCCTGGTTAAGAATACTTTTTTCTTTTCATTTATTTTGGAGACTCAATCTTATATTCAGTTTTAGGTTAGAGTCAATAGAAGGCTAGTTAGGTTAGGTTCTGTTTTGATTCTACACGAAATGGCAATTGGACAATGTTAGTACTTATATGTGTACTTTTAATTTCTCATCCTTGATTACTGTGCTATTGACTGTCGGTAGTGACGTCAACTTCCGCTTTCCTTTTTTTTGTTCTATTCTTAATGTTCTATTATACGTCACACATCAGGCAGTCTGTGTTTGTTAGTACTATGAAAAGACTTATAGAGGCTTGATATATGTCACTTTGAGTTTTCTTAGTATATCACTAGAAATTTAATTTGACTTGCTGAGTGTGAAGCTAGTGATACCTTCGTAAAAATGTCGCTAGGGATTAATTTCATATTTTTAAAGTTTTGTTAGAAGACTATACGTTCTGACTGTACAATGGAATTTAAGTTACTGTTAATTGCAGTTATTGGTATCAACGTTGGTGTTAGGTTAGGTTTGATTGTCACTTCAATCTGTTTCAATTTCACTTCCACTTCTGTGCAAACTCCAGCCTTTTAGAGCCACCCGATATATTTCATTCATAATCCCCTCAAGTTGCAGTTAAATTTACAAATATGTTAGGTTATGTCTGATGCATGTGTATGTATGTACGTCTGCATTGAAACGACTGAATTTTCTATGCAGCAGAAGCGAACAGTTTTTTACAGAAGGAGATGAATGGGTGAAGTTCGAAGTATGATTCCAAGATTTATAGTGCCTTTCACAATAACGAAATTTGAATATGTTTGCCTGCATTACCGGAACTTTCCATTCCCGGTAACCCACGCAATAGATAAAAGCTTCCAATTACGTGGACGTGGTTATATATCATTCCGAATAACCGTCGTGAAACAAGAATTGCCACTACGGGCAATTACTCTGATCTTACGCAATCGTTCGTCTATCGCGGGCTATTTCGAACGCGGTTCTGCAATTAAATATTAGTAAAACACTTTCCGACTGGAGATTACGATCCAATTACTTTATCATACGGTATCCATGAACAAGTGTTAACACGATAAATAAACAGTACAAGCAATTTTTCATGAGAAACAAAAATTGGATCGAGCGTACAACCTAATAAACAAACTTTTGTATGGTATTTTAAATAACAACCATATGATGTATCTTGGATCTCTCGTTTTATATTTTTTGTAGTCACTAATAAAGGACAAATATTTTTGAGCATTAAAAGTTTGTAGTCGTTTATTTGAAACACCCTGTATGTGAAGTGACGTTGAACACTCTTGCCGCCAAAATTGTCGCTAGTGCGCATGTGCCGTGCATTGGACACTTACAGCCACAGAGCGCCGGCTAGATAAAACATTTGAATATTTCAAATGTGAAATATCTGATGCTGAACAATTACATTTTTTAATATAGAAGAAACTGTAGTCTTCAACAGAGTATACAGTTGAACTAGTAGCAACTAATTAACATATATAATAACATTCGCCCAACCGAATGGGTCCATAGCTCACAGGGAATTTAACATCATCCTCAATCCCAAAAATATGTCCTCAACACCAAAAGTGGCCAGCGCCACTGATTGTGCATTTAAGTGTCGCCTACATATGGGTGACATAACAGTCAAAGTGTTAAACCAGTAAATGTACCTCGAAGTCACGTGACCAATGAACGATTGGATCAAAAAGCCTCCCCAAGCAGGACGGAGACTAACGGAAGGTGTCGAACCGGAAAAAGGAATCCCTTTGCTTAGCCCGGTTCCAGCCTGCTTTTTTACCCCTAGACGACCGGCAGACAATATAAATGTCGAGAGGTTGGGGAGAGGGGTGGTGGCGAGGTGAGTGGCTGGCTTCGAGGGTGGATATCTGGTAGCGAGTTAATTCCGCCCCCAGGGGGTGTATGTGCCGGAGAGACACGGACCCGAAAGGAGGAGGCAAAAAAGAGGTAAAAAGGCAGCCCTCGGGATGGGAGGGGCGCGGAGACGAGTCGCACCGGCAAGATAACACATTTTGACGGTATAAAAATGAGTGTTTTTCCCTCCCCTATCTCCATGGAGATAGCGCACCTCTGGAGAGCGAAAGAGAGAAAGGAGAGAGGAAGCTTGGATTTTTGTCTCTCCTCTGTATGTGTGTGTGTGCGGAGCTTGTCATGATGATGGCGCAGCCGGTCTGAATCGGTCAAAGGGACCCCAGATATTGGCACGGAGGAAACCGTTTTTTGGAAACCGTCCAAGGAACCTGGACAGGCGTCCTTGCGGCTCACCTTCGTGGTTATCCGACCACAGCGACAAACCTTGGAGAGTTTTTGGTGGAGACTGTGTAAGATGATGTGACAGATACTTGGAGACTATCAGATTGAATTTTAATTATTGGATAATTAACACTGTAGGTGTTCCAACTATCGAGTTCGAACTTTGCAGAGTTGACATCTCTAGAGAAGAATTAAACAACTGGAAATAGAAGCTTCAAAAGAACTTCATCAAGAAGAGATTGACATTGCTATATTTGGGACACGACGAATTGGCCGCTGGTCTTCTGCCTAGCCCACTGAGACAGGGCACACAGACAGCCCACACTCTGACTTCTGCCTTGGCTCTGGTTAGCAAATGAGGATGAAAGGGCAATGAATGGGAAGAAGAAAAAAAAACGAAGCAAAAGTCAATGTGAGACTTTCCATGTGCCATGCCCTAGTGTGCAAAATCTGTATAGTGTATAGAGCTAGAAAACCAGATGGAAATTCCGCATTAAACGTTCTTACAGGATTTGATCGGGGATATGTATTGACAGGTTTGTGTAGAACCGATAGAAACAAGCGTAACGGGCTGTCTCTTCTTCTGACGAATCGATGCAGGCTCGATATAGATGTCTGGATATCGATTGCCACCGTACGTAGCGGAGATATCTCGATCCTGCTATCCCTTCTTCCTTCACAACCTGCTTCTACCATCCGGCTCACCTCTACCGTGCTACTGATTTCCTCGTTTTTCTTCCTCCTTGTATTTCATTCTTCGTTGCTTACTTTTTTTAGTATTTATGCTTTACACGTTCAGACGTCATTTTGATTTGTTTTTTATTGCGTTGGGGTGTCTTTTAGCTGAACTCATTTTGTGTTCAACTGATTTTGGGTTCTAGATCTAGGGATGGGACGTAAGTAGTACTTGGGTTTACCGAAATTATGCCCTTCTACAGAGTAAACACAGCGGTGATTCGTTTATTGCGAATAAACTGACCGGATCATTATATGCCTGATATAATAGGGAAGTCTTCTAACTACTGGAGAATTGGGATGTTGTATAACAGAGCCAACATCTGTACTACAGCATCCTATACTTTTGTCTGAGGACTTATTGTCTGAAACATACTGTAAACCTTGATTGACTTCAAATAAAACAAGAATGTGTCAATGAACTATCAAAGATAATTCTATCTCTACTTTAGACCCTTTCCACTGTTCCCTGACTAATTTCAATGTACACTACGAACCCTAACCTAAAAGTATCATTATCTCCAGAACAAAGATGGAGTCTTCCATTAAGACCCAGCCACACAGTGTATCATATCCCGCGTATCTTCTCGTTTATTTTCCCCACACCTGGGCTGCGGATCGATTAAAAGCAATTTCGAATTAATTAGCGAAAAAGCGAACGGTGGCAATAATCGCGACGCCCGTAGAGAGAGCGTCGATTCTCCGTATCGTTGCACCGTGGGTGCATATGGAAGGCAGCCACTGGACCATGGAGGATTATCAGTCAGATATGTTAATTTCCACGGCGCCCGTGGTGTTCTACGTCTCTGTTTCTACTAACACGAACGCGCTCGAGTCGTACATGTGTTGCGGACTCCATTTAAATTAGATCGCCGGTCGGTCTTTCTATAGCTTCACAATCATGTAGCACGATCATTCCAAAAGTTAGAAGTTAGTTTTGACTTTGAATGATCTATTCTGATGGTGTCTACTAGAGCTACAGGTCTCCAGAACCTGGAGGCATTTGTCTTCTACCTTGAGTAGAGCCAAACTCTTTGCCCAAAGCTCTAACTAGGAGCCTTTTAGAGTCTGGAGATATAACAAAAGCAGCTGGGGGATTCGTATAAGACTCTAGATCTTTCTATACACGTATCCAACGCAAAAGACCAGAAGCAATTTTTCTTCCAACTAGAGTGGAAGCTGAAGGTAGCCACACCCACATTCTGCTCTAAAGCTCAACAGGGATTCTTTTAGAGTCTGAAGATAAACACACTCAGGTGGGAACTCGTATGAGCCTCTAGTTCCTTCTGTAGACGTACCCAACGTAAAGAACCACAAGAAATTTTTACTCCAGTTAGAGTGGAAGCTGTAGTTAGCCAACCTCACGTCTTGCCCCAAAGCTCTATTAGGGATTCCCTTAGTGTCCGATGATCAAACAGTCTGACAAATCGTATGAACCTCTAGTTCTGTACACGTATCCGAAGGATTTGGAGACACTTGTCTTCTGCCTTCAGAAGAAGCTGACGTTAGCCAAACCCACGACCTCCCCCAAAGCTCTAACAGGGATTCCTTTAGTATCTGACGATTAAACAGTATCAACTGGGACCTCTTATAAAGCCCTACTTCTGTCTGTTCTCCATCTCCACCTACCTCACACCTTTTTATAGCCCCCTGTGCGGCGTTTTATCATACAACGGTCAGGATCGAGCGGAAGCCACCCGACGTGTTCTTTTCACGGTTTCGTCGCCATTGCGTTCGATGCGCGCATTAATCCGCCGGTATCGCCACGAAGATCTAGTGGCGGGAATTCTGGGAATGTTCCGATAGTAAAATGAAGCCTTTATGGTTAATACGGGGGCTAATCTTGACGAGTTACAGGCGGCCACCGATGTTTCTTGGAACCGGAGGAAGTTGTAACGATTTCAAGTGAATATTAAGTCTCAGACGTTTGGATCGTCCCGTTCTGTCGGTGCATCCTCCGCTTCTTTTTTTTTCATTCTCTTGGCTATCCGTAGGATCCGTGTTCTTTGGTGTTCCTTTTGTTTAATAAGCTTAATTGACGTCGATCGGTCATTAGGCGTAGATCCAAAGTGAGCTCGAACGCGTTTATCTGCGAACGATTCCCAGTTGACTCGGCGTAATTCGACGCGAATAATTGCCAGTTACACCGTCGATGCTATTTACGATAATTATCGTGTAGCTTGCCCTTTCCTCCGCAGGATCAATTCATTTTGCTCCTTTCGCCGCGTTAACGCCGCTTTTTGCGTCCCCCACACCGCATGTGAACTCCATTAATAATTAGACGTTTTTTCAGTTAGAGTAATTGAAGTCTAGGTTTACTGTAATCAGGCGCTTCCAGTAACTGGACTGTTTTGTTACGTTTATTTATTCCGTTAATAGGAGGCGATATTTTTAGAAATTCTATACGGGATGCATATTAGGTTGGAGGTGACTGCATTCATAAAAATTGTTCAAACTGAAGTGTAAGGGGTATAGAGACCTGTTGTGGTTCGTCATAGTCATCGTGACTGATCAGGCATTGAAATCACTGAAAAAATTGATCACGACATCAATTTACCAGACTTGTTGCTTCTGCCACGAATGATTATTTCATGGGGTTTAAGAGACTAGAAGAAAGTTCACAGAATATAGAAAGGAGTTCATAACCCCGAAGTAGCGATCGTCCTATCTAGGATTCTAATAGGAGAGTTACACTTATATTTCAAATTGGAAGAATTCATTTTGGAGGTAAAATTAATTAGAGTTTGAAGAAATTTACTGAAACAATGTAGAGTAAACAGAACTGGGAAGAGCAATAACGCGTCACACTTGAAATATTCAGTGTTAGCGTAGATAAGGAAACGTTCGCGATCCTTCTATGCAGATAACGGGTGAAACTATCGATGATGACCGCGTATCGATACCTCGGCGATCCAAACATATTTTCCAAGTTTCAGCGCGCTGATTAAAGCGTGTATATCTTTACTGTAATCAGACCGGTCATAAAGCGTTCGGCTAACTAGATAGACCGGAAGTGTTACGATCAATCAAGAATACAGGGCGTTTCCGAAATCGATGGCAACATTTTAGAGTTCTACTCACTCTAAGAATAAAAATAGGCTGTATCAACATAATTCAGATAAAGGGTACGTTTCGAGACATAACTTTCTTTTGTAACCCTACAGATTTGAAAGGATGCCTAGAAGATTCAAGATAATATGTTGCTGTTTCAGAGATCATTCATCAAATCTATACTTGGACTGACGAAAGAATCCACTTGAGTAACAGGGAGTTTCCTAAGTAGCTTCTATCGTCGGTCCAAGCACATATTTAATAGATCTTCTCACGAGCATCAAGCTGCCTATACTTGAACCGAAGAAAGAATCTATTAGTCAGCTGGAGGGGACATCCACGCAGCTTCTTTCGCCTGCCCAGCAATAGACGTCGAACTTTCAACACTATACATCCAAACAAAAAACATAATAACTACAAAAGCAAGCATTCCTGGTCAAATCTCCACACAACCCTTTTTCATCCTCACATTAATTAGATCACATCCCAAAGATTGTGCACCCATTCCGGAACCACCCTATACACAAAACTCCTCCACAATTCAAGATCACGCGAACCGACAAAGGATCGCTATCAATCAGATCTTCGAATTTCTCCAACGCATGGGTCTCGAAAGGGAATAGAAAAAGGGGTGGGGGATGAAAAAGATCGCGGAACATTTTGCAGAAACGACAGCACGAGGAAGGAGAAAGAGAGACGAAGAGAGAGAGAGGGGGTGGAGTGGAGAGGAATATATACGAGTGGTGTCGAGGCTGGAAAGCCTTGAGAGTTGCGGCGCCACTGGATGGAGATAAGGGAGCGTTATCGGCTGCGCGGTGGCTCTTATCAGCGATCGCGCTCTCCGTTCGCCTCTCCCCTCTCTCTCCAACCCCTCCACCGAACCCGCCCCCCGCCGCCTCTCTGTTTCTCTATCTATCTCGCTCACACCCCCGCTCTACCCCTCGGCGTAGCCTCGGTTCGCGGCTCAGCGATGCTATCATCTAACTAGCTCCAGCTACTGATTCTATCTCGCGTACCCACCCAGCAGGGCCGCCAACCGAGACCAGGGACGTCGCACGAAAATCTGGCGCCCGATGCAACGTCTTTATCGCCGCACAAAAGCACGCGGTTTCGCATGCACACGCTGCTGGATCGCGAGAGGGAGAAGATCGATCGATCGTGCCGTTGTTTCTGTGGTTGATGGCCTGCTCAGAGAGGTTGGGGTGCTGAATGCATTGCGTATAACAGTTTTAACATCTGAAATTTCTGGAGCACCATTTTTGGAGGAGCGTACTCGAGAGGATTGTATAGATGCATCGGGTACGAATTTTAAGGTTTAAAATTCATAGAGTGCTGTGTTTAGGTTATGGTACTCGAGAGGATCGTATAGATGCACTGAGTATGAATTTTGACTTATAAAATTCATAGGGTGCTGCTTTTAGGTTAGGATACTCGAAAGAATTGCACAGATTTAATGTTTAAAGTTCATAGAGTGCTGTTTCTAGGTTAGGGTACTCGAGAGGATTGTACGGATGCATTGGGTATGAATTATAATGTATACAATTCATACAGCACTATTCATGGGTATTGGTATAGTGGATACACAATGTATTGACCGACCAAGGTCACTACATCGACAGGAAAATGTAGTAGATGCGGTCACCACTTTTGGGATGATTTCATGTTCTTGTCACTGTCACAAATGATAGAAATACTTTTTTTATTTTATATATTTCAGAAGCGGTAGAAAAAGGTAGGCAGTACCTGGACCCTAAAGATCAGACAATATAATCTCGTTTAAATCCTACACGAACAACAAATAAAAAATGAATTCTTAAAATGAGTATAGTGTGATTCAGATTATAGTCAAACGATTCTTGTTTTACACAAAGAATACACCTTGAGCACACATCAGAACACAACTGTGCCTGAATATACAGCTTGTTGGACCCACCTTCGTCACCCACGATACAATTATCATTTTCAATATCTCCAAACTTGTTATCTGCAATGACTGAAAACTAACCAACAATATATTGACCTTGAAACGCTTGCTCATCGTCTCCCTGCTATACCATCCACTCCACACCTATCCCCCGCGAGCTCATCTCCTCGAAACAATTTCTAAAACCAAACCTCGGGCGCGATCCTTCAATTTCCCTCGTTCAATTCATTTCCCCCGACGAATCACCGATCGAACACGGTGTCGTCCCGGTATCGTCGCATCTTCGATTATATCCGGGGTATCTGGATAGTAGGATCTTTCGGGACGATCGATAACCGTGCTCCAAACATTTTTATCTGTCAACGGTATCGAGGGGAGCCGATGGAGGACCTATCCGAGAAATTGCGAGCGTCTGTGAACCCGACGTTAGCACCAACGCCAGAATAGGGGCGGGTTGGCCGGGTAGGAGAGTAGCGTTATCACAAGGATATCGAAGTGTGTATAAACTAGGACATAGTCAGCGCTCAGATACGAGAGGGAGGAAGAAGGTGGCAGGAGTAGGAGGAAGAGGAGAGATTCCCTGAACGATACCGGTATAGGATGCCAGATTCCCGAGGGAGATTAGATCCCAGTCGTGGATAGAGGCTACCTCGACTGCGTACACCCATCTCTCTCTCTCTCTCATTCTCTCACTCATACAGACGGACACATACAGACGTATATACAAGCACACTTTCGTTCTTCCTCTTTCCCTTTTATCATTCAGACCCGCGTGCTTTCTCTGTTTACCCCTCCCGCTGTTCCCCACGTCTCTCCGCAACAAATTGCCGAACGTCTCGCGAGCTGCGTCATTGTTCTCTTCTTTTGAAGGCTGAAGAAGATAAATAGATAGATAGAATTATTGTGCGCTCGGGCTTAAGCTACTCCTTGCGACCGTTGACGTAAATGAGAGCCCGCCAGACACCGGCAGGCTGATTCTATTTGTTTAAAGCCTTTCAGTTGCTCGATGCCACGGAGTATCGACAGACGCTACCAGGTAAATGTCCTGCCTCGACTTCAAGCCCCGTTTCCATCGCTCACAGGCGCCACCGTTGCGCTTGGGCTTGCCCAACACCTCGTCATCGGTGCAGATTTTTAGGTTAGGCCTTGTTTCGGTGGTGCTCATGGAAACCACCGTGATATCGATGTCCCGGTGTCACTGCGGAGGTTAGTGGAAGAGAGCGCACAGAAGGAGATCCGAGATCGGAAAGGAACGAGTTTAGACAATGACTCGTCGCTATCTGCCGATCGACTGCTTCTTCTTCGGTAAATACTGCCAGATAACGGCCAACAATACCGTCTAGGCAAACGTAAAGATAAACGTGAGTCATTCCAGCGAGAGATAAGGTGCCATTAGCATTTTTCGGCAAAATAAATGATGATTCAGACTGAATCGAGTGATTCGTGAAATGAGTATGTTTATGTTCCAATGATTCAAGTGGTCTCGTCAGATGAACACAATGGAAGTAAACAGTGATGATAAATGAAATATCTACAGCAGGGAGAGGTTATATGGACTGTTGAAGATCACTGAACAGTTCAGATGAATTGACGCATTAACTCTTTCGTCGTTCAGTCTATATGAGCAGTATGAAAGGCACCAGAGTGCTAAGAGCTACTATACTGAGTCATATGTCCACGTTGCATATTTCTAGCCTCTACTACAGTAACTGAAAGGATTGTTCGAAATTTTTTTGGCAAGATGAAAGTTCAGAAGGTGGAGTTTATCAGTTCAAGGTTCTGGCTGATTATAGTGCGTTTTCATGCAAGCATATCGATGAATGGCAACGAAAGGGTGTACACTGGCTAATCCCGTTGCTTGACCCCGATACCATGAACTTTTACCCCTGCTGGCTTAGCAAAAAACCGGCGAAAGAAGAGAACGCTGGTCGGAACGTCGCTAACGAGACGAAATGAAATAGATTAGGGTCTCTGGCCGCGATAGTGATGGCGGATAGCGTCCGTAAAAAGCGGCTGGCCACGGAGAACGAACGAAAAAGGAAGGCAGAACGATGTTCTACGTTCATGCACCGCGTAACCACGATGACAAAAGAGTTCACCGACGTTTTCTTTCGTCTACACGGCGACTCGCAAAAATGAATTTCACCGGGAGATCGTGGTGGCCGATAGGAACTCGTCGCGACTTCGCTGGAATCATTGGAATTTCACCGGAGATTCTCGATCTTGCTGTAAGAGCCTCGAAAATGTTTATTTGTTTCTGTCAAGAATTTGTTTATTCGCACAATAATTTTATTGTCAGATTCAGAATTTATAAATAAAGATTTGTTATATAATTTTGTCTGTGTTAACCCAATGAAATGATACACAAATGTAATAACTGTTGGATTGATAAGTAATTTAAGTACCTATATTAATAACATTTTATGGACAATGTATTGTTTATGAGAGAATATTAGAAAATTGTGATTTATATTTTTTAAAATAAGGGTGAAGTACAGTTAATTGCTTGGAGAAAAATAAAGTGTGTAAATAGATCCAAAATGCTTTCGTTAAATTGTTAAAATTGTCATTAATAAATGTCCGGGTGTACAAAACAATAAAAAAGGAAGATAACCGAAATCAGTTTCCCCCTAGACACACCAGCAAACGAATCGTAAATTGCTCCGATCGAAATCACAAAGTAGACTAAAATTCGCTCGTATCGCTGGGTGATCTTGATAAATTTCTTTTCAATAAAATCGCGGCCCGACAGACGTACAATAAAAACGAAACAAACGATGGAATACAATCAATCAAGTCACGTGATATCAGTAAACTACACACATTTATATCAGAACTATTAACAATAACGATCAGATGCACAATAACATCTGATCCATTAACACCTTTTCGACTGGAAAATTTATTTTGATGCACTTTTCAAATAACAAAAATTGTCTAATGACGAATTAACTCGTCCATCCTATAAACATTTTTAAACGACAGGTTGACCAACTTTTTCACACATTAGAAATATTTCCAAAGGAAGAACTAACTCCTCTCGCCCATCTCAAGTATATTTTTAACTGACGAGTTAACTCGTCGTGCCCATTCCAGAAACAATTCCAAATAATTTAGTAACTCGACTGGTCTATCCTATAAACATTTTTAAACAGCAGCTCGATCAACTTCTTCGCACCTCAGAGATATTTTCGAAGGACGAATTAACTCGTCTTACCTTCTCAAGTACATTTTTAACTGACGAGTTAACTCGTCGTGCCCATTCCAGAAACAATTCTAAATACTTCACTAACTCGTCTCGTTTATCATGTCTTCAACCGACGAGTTAACTCGTCTTTACTGGTTGAGGCAAACGGAGGAATGGATTTTTGCAAGTCACACGGTATGCACGTACAACTCGCGTAGAAACTCGCGAGCGTAATACACACGCAAGAGCAGGAAGAGGAAAAAAGAAGAGCGGGAGGGTGAACACACGCGTGTCCGTCGTGAACCCACGCATACACACACGCGGTACACACAGTGTGTACACGATCGAAACGACCAGATAATCGTGGCACGTACTTTGCCTATCGCGTATGTATATATGATTTTTGTGCGGATAAACATTCGCGCGCGCGCGTTCCTATTCACGTTCCATAAGATGGTCTGCGTGCAAGAAAAATAAATTAATAATAGTATTGTTCTATGGAAAGAAAGCGATTTTTATTGAAAAGATAAGATGCTCAATATTAGAAATGGACCTAACTCCATCAGTTTTGAATTTCTATACTTTTCTAGAGACACCAAGTGATTCTATCAGTTTTCATAAGTCCACAGAAGGGAGGATTTTTCACTTGAAAGGTTAAAGATATAGAGATCTCAATCTTATCGAAAACCATAGTCCATCTCGCTATTAGCCAGGTCACAAATTAAAATTGTTCCTGATTTGCTGGTACCTTTGATACTATCAGCAACTAGTAGGGCGTACTCAAGAATGGACTAGAGTCAGAGCTCATTAAAGATTTTAGAAATAATATTCCCTCAGCAAACAATGTCCAGCGAAAAAGATCATCTATTTGAGCTATTTGACCCAGCCCAACGAATCAAACTTCATGTCAATTCACCTAACACTATACTGCACCCACCCAACTGAAGTGGCTGACTCCAAAAGGACCGCCATATTCACAGACTGATTTTCAGATTACTCAAATAATCATAGGGAGTCAACTTCCTGGAGCCACATGAGGAAGATCCGTGCATCCAGTATTATCATAAGCCGTTTCGATCACGCCAGACGTCCTCCAATCAGGGGTACAATTTGCCGTCGAATCTGACGTTCATCGTCGCCCTAACAGTGTCGTTCGATGCATCGTGTCGGCCATTTCTGGTCGGTTATCCGCGATTTTCTGAAGTTCGCGTGGGGCAGCCTCTCCGAGAAGCCAAGCACCAGGTATAAAGCGATGCGCTGGCAGTCGTTTGACGACGGCTATGAATAATTCATGGACGGCGTTTCCTCATACAGCTCGAATGCTCTTCTGAGAACGTGGCAGGACACAGGAAAGCGTTGATAACGATCTCTCCCGTCCTCCCCCCCTTTCTCTCTCATTCTCTCTCTCTCCCTGTCTCTTAACGATCTGTCCTCGTTGCTCGTTTGTCTGTTCATCTCGTTCTGATCCACGTGACTCACGCTATCGAGCACAGCTCGTCACGATGCGTCAGTGCGTCAGATAAAGTCACCGTACGCTCTCTGCCGTCATTCTCATTGTGTCAGGCCCCGTGCGCTGACACGTTCGGTGTCCTACATCGTCATCATTCTTTCTGATCGCACGAAAATCGACCGGGTGATCCTCTGTCGGCTGTTTAGATACAGACATGATCTTTGTGCGTTCAGGTTCTCTGTCAGGATATGAACTTTTAGGTATACTCATAAGAGCTACCAGGAAGATAGGATTGTAACTGGACAGTGGCGATATAGGTGTATCGTATCCAGTGTATGAATGATCTGAGCTTGTGGTCGTATAGGTTCAGGGATATTGTCCTTAGGGTGCTATAGTGAAACCATTAGGAGGGCATCAAGTGTCAAAGACAGAGTTAGCCTCACTGATGAGTCCACTAGCAGGTCCTGGACAAAGCTACCTTATCTTCTCAGACGAACTGCTTGACCGGGTCCTCATAACTGTGGAATGCATGTATCGATAGCCTTCTGTCAGTTAACCTAACTCTAGACTGAAACTGAACCCACTCAGCTGAGGTGACTGAGGATGAATCCGGTAGGGCCTTTAGAGGAAATTCTAAAATCTCTATGTCAGCTCTATGACAGTTTGCCGGATGCTAGGCTGAAATTGAACCTGCCCAGCTCAAACCACTGACGCAGAATGCAGCAGAGCCCCCGTAGAGACACCTAAAATCTGGTTGGTTACTCTGGTCTATGTCCTCCCAACTGTAGAGTCCACGTATGGACAACAGTTTTCCAAACACTAGACTGAAATTGAACCTATCACACTAGTGTGGCCGAGGGTACCAAGTCCAAAAGATTTACAATCTCCTGTTCATGTTCTCGTATCTAGAGCGCCCAATGATCGCGTTGCAATTGTTTCAGTAGCCCAAAAAAGTTAGAGTCCACGACAAGAACCTTGACCACAGTTCCGAAACAACGATTCCCTTTTCGAGATACACCGAGGCGGCTGCAGCAGCTGCACTTTCGACCGTGTCAGAGAGCCACGGAAGAAGGAAGAGGAGAGAAGAAGGTGAGAGGCGGAGAGGGAAGAAACCGAGGAGGGACGTTAGTTATCTGGCGCACGTCAAAACGGCGCAAAGTTGTGCCGGTCGAGAGGAGGCATATCTCGGTCGCAGCAGGTTGTACGCTCTCTGAGACTTGGTGGCACAGATACCGGCGCCTCAATGTCAGAAAGATAGCAGTCTGAGACTCCGCGAGAGACCCGTCACGACGAGAATGACTACTGTGTGCACACTTGCCGCCCGTATACCTAACCGTGAAGCACGCTCCTCGTGTGGACATTTGTTGGGTCATCGTGGTAACCTCGATCGTGCCTATCAACGACACCTCTCGCCGACCAGCCTTCGAGACTTTTATCTGCAGAACCTATTCGGACAGTTCAATGTACAGGGTGGGCCAGGGTTTCTGATGAGATTCAGGAGGAGGTCAACCCCTAGCTCAAACCTGGGAGTTAATCCAGTTCATCTAAAGCTCCATTTACGATTTTTGTTAGCATTGTTTGGGCGATTCAATGTATAGGGTCTGCTAGAGTTTTTGGCAGAATTAAAGGGACAGTGACACTTAACCTCAAAATTGGAAAGAATAATAGGGCATATTTGGGCAGTTTAACGTATAGCGTGTACTAGAATTTCAGATACAATTAAAGAGACGGTGACACTTAACCTCAAAATATGAAGGAATACAGTAAATTCGACTCATATACAACTCTATTCGCGACTTTTGATAGCACTGTTTGGGCGATTCAATATCTAGGGTGTGCTCAAACTTCTGCTGCAATTACGAAGATGGTGATCTTTAACCTGACAAATGGAAAGAAGTAATACAATAAATTCTTATCCATAACTTGCAAACATCATTAGTAATTTTTTCTCGGAAATATAGCACATACAGGGTCTAACTTTCTTCTAACCTCAAAATGAGCAGCAGTAATAGAATAAGCTGTTTAACAGAATTAATAGAACATACTATGTGGACCAAAATTCAGAATGCAGTTACGAACGCAATAACCTAACCTAAAAAGGGGGAGATCCATTAAACTAAGTAAACTTTATTTCCGAAAAGAATGACCTTAAAGATCAATAAATAAATTCAGAGAACGAATTAATAGTTTGTCGATCATTTTGATCAACCTTAAACATTTTTACCATTCTATCAGGAGACTAAAGTACACAAAAATTCGTTGCCTCATTGCGAATTCGAAGATTCCACGTTTTTCAAGATAATCGAGATAAGTATCCTCGGGATCCGTGAACAGTATAACTATTGCAGCACGGTCAGCGATTACGATGACGCATACAAAACGTACAAAGGTCGATTCGCAAATAGTTTAATCTCCGGGCGATCAAGCACGGGGAACAGATTAAATAATGTCACCCGAAACCCATAACTCGCGATCGACCGTTTTATCTCGCGCGTAAACGCACAAAGATGCCCTTTGAATCCGTGGAAACGGCTTAAAAATAACTTTGCCTTACAAATGTAATGATTAAGCGACAGATCGTATCGCGATAATGAATCATCGGTCTGAAAACAGTTCCCTTGTTGTCTCGAATCTTAATGAGAGCTACTTATCGATATTTTATATCACGATCCCCGACCGTAACGAGTATTATTGATCATCGAAGTGTCAAACCGTATACTCCTCCACCGTTATCGATGAAATATTTTTATATAAATTACTAGCCACTCTGTCGTCCTTCAAACACTAAAAAAAGTAGACTCCTGCACCTTCAGGGCATAACTTTTTGCTAATTGGGTCACTCCTTGTCTACACTTTCCGTATAAACCTTAAAACCATTTCATAACCCGTGTACCCCCTATTAAAAATGAACAAACAGCCTAACACATTATAAAATTAATATATCTTCTTTCTAAAGTACCGATATAGCTGTCATAGAGTACAGTCACTTATCAAAAATTGCCCTATTATCAAGACTTTCATTTTCAACAATTAAACACAATTTACATAAAATCTATCCCTGCTGATTCACTCTGAGTCTTCCAAGCACGCAGCCAATGTAGCTCGAAAATAACCGTGCTTTTAGCACGTGATGAGGAGACACGTATTAGGTAGCCATGGCACGAGATGAAGAGTAGGAGACGATTAAGCGAGAAGTGGTCCAGACGGGTCCATAGATATTCTGATATAACCTGGCACGGAATTCAGGGGCAGGAAAAAAAGGAAGCAGCGGAGAGGAGAGGCCTAAGACGGACGAGTGTCAAAACAGTTGGACCGGGCCATCGCGTTGGTCTTTCAAAAAGGCACAATGACTCGGATTGGGCCCGTCGACAGGGCCTGTCGATCGAAAACACGCTCCTTTGTCTAACTTGTCCGATCCATCGATCCTTCGACAGAGACTCTAACGAGGAAATATCAACGTACCGCTTCTCCATACATTTTTCTTTGTTAATTTTTTTATTCCCCGACTGTCATCGATATTCCGATTCGCTCTTTATCAGCTCGTTTCGCCCAGAATATACGCGGTTTCATAGGAATAAATTCGACGACGCTATCGGATTCAACTGAGAGCGTTCGAATAATACGATGCAGAAAAAATGATTGTTGATGGAAAAAAAGGAAAAAACAGATCGTGCGCGCGCGCGGTTTCATCGCGTGAAAACAAGGAACGTACCACGAAGTTCGAAAGGGTAAAATGGTAAACGGGCCCAGGACAGCCGGTACATTATCCGGTTCGAGCGACAAGCGATCTGAGACCAATAGCATGGTTGGCTGATAGCATCTGATTACTTTAGACCGACACACAGCTCCGACTTCCAGAATAATGTTTTGGCTCATTATGGGTTCCCTTTCTATCGAGGCTTCTCTTCGATGCTAATCTATCCTACTTTCGATTCGAATCGCTTCAATTATTCATGATAAATTATTGATCGTTTTTTTCAACGATTCGCTAACCTTTCGCGTAATACTCTGCCACCGTCGAAAGCCGGTGGGTTTTTTGGAATTTTCGAGTGGGAGCTCTGGAGATGATCAATGAATCTAGGATAAAGTGTTACGGGATCGTAGAATGTTATAAGTGAACATTAACCATAGTAATCTAAGGATTGGTGAATTTTGTATATTTGTGGTCCTGTTAGGAATTAATTTGTTAAAATATATAAGGATGCAATAATTTTTTTTTGATTTCAGCTCAGGAGATGATCAGTGAATCTAGGATAAAGTGTTACGGGATCGTAGAATATTATAAGTGAACATTATGCATAGTAATCTAAGGATTGGTGAATTTTGTATGTTTGTGGACTTTCTAGGAATTAATTTGTTGAAATATCGAAGGATGTAATAATTTTTTATTACACATAATAACACATAATACAGTATGCTAAGGATTGTAGAATTTAATAAATTTATAGATCGGTTAGGAATACACTTGCGGATCGAATGAAACATTCTAATATTTATTCAATGGCTCGTGAAAGTGTAAAAATTCAGTGAATTTCAATAGAGACCGTAAATAGTTTACCGAATCCTACATCTCAGTGATGGACACCGGAGCTGCTGTCTTCCCCTACTCTAGGCCCATTCCCCTCATTGAGGCTGTGATCTAGGACGATGATGGACCGAGGGAGGACGAGGAGGGAACTGAAACGAGGGGAATGGACCTAGAGTGGAGGAAGGCCGCAGCTCTGGTGATCATCACTGTTATACTTGCTCTAACGTGGAAGAATTTCGAACGTTATCAAAGAAGACAACTTTTGAAACAAACAAATACTATAAAAATTTGTAAAAATAATCTAAAATCTTGAAAAATTAGTAAGAGTATTTCCCAACTATGTAATATAATAATAAAATGAAATTGTGACATTTTATTAAAGGAAGACTGTATTTTTTACTTCTGGCAAGATTATTGGAACGCCTACTCAACAATTTTGAGAGTTTTAATATTTTTGAAGAATTAGGAAAGCTAGTGATATCGAATAGGGTTCCTCAGAATTCGAGATCTGTTATATGTTCGAAAGGAATCGATACCAGTCAATTTCAGCGAGAGTCTGGCCGTAACCATCGGACGGTTCCGCAAGAGCAGTCAAACTTTTACGCAACGATCTCTCGAACGATCTGCCGGTTAATCGACACTAATTCACCCGTTAAACGGCATCGAAATTTGCATACTTAGGCGAGTCGGTGGTAACGATCTCGCACGGATGCCATTATGCAAATAACGCGTTCCCCGCGAACGCTTCCTCGTGAATTAAGAAAAGTTGCCGTCGAGAAACAGTCCATCCGATTTCCTCCTCAAATCACATCCCACAGATTCGTCATGTATAATCAGATTTATCAATTCATCAGAAGAGCGAATGGACCTATTAAAATGTCATAAATAAGATCCTAGAAATGTCACGTCTGCCACTGATCCAGGAAAGTACCATTTTCTAAAATTTGATCATCAAATTACATAACATATAATTAAGAAGATATATGGAAATTATTTTCGTATCAGATGATCGATGTCTCAGATAGATAATATTTATTTCACAAAAGTGAAAATTATTATGTAATTATATGCTAAACAGTAACATTATTCTTATTTTATCCTGCCGAAAGTAACGAAAGTGTAAGAAATTTTTAATTGCTGTCTCAGAACTGATTGATTATACTGATATCTGTAAGTACATGACCCACGTGTTGAGTCATCGTCCGACGGGTGAGAAATTGTATGACTCATATGCTGGGGCATCGGTTTGATACGTATTAACCCTGAATTCGCAATAATTTTCATGAATCCTTTATTACTAAAAAAACAAAAACACATCAATACGACAACATACAAGTATACGCTTAGAAAAAATAAGAACAAATTAACCCTTTGACGTACAAATAAAAGAAAACTCGACGCGTTCAAAAAATATTGTTTAATATATCTCAACTTAACAGTTATGTAAACTTTACAATGACATATTAAACAAATGACGTATCCCAGAGCCTTTGTACGTCAAGGGGTTAAAGAGGTAATGAATTACTAAAATTAGAAATTCAACTTCTTCGTTTTGATGGAGTACCCCGGCTACCCTTGCAGCATTAAAATCGCCTGAGCTCGATTCCGTGAAAAATGAAATAACGCGTGGCTGCACACCGGGTAGACCGAGCGATCGCAAAAAGGTGGAGTCGCTATATTTCACGGAAACGGCGAGCGAATCGCGATTTCTCGATCGCGTCGCGGCGGTGGAAGTAAATTTTTCAGCGGCGCCGTAAAACGCGGCCGAATTAGCATCGCCATAATAAGCGATATCGCGGGATCGGCGAACGCGCTATCATAAATTCCTCCAACAACGCTCGCAGATAACACGACCCGATAAAAAAAGGCGCGCGTACCACTCTCTGTCTCTCCCTCTCCCTCTCCCCCTCTCTCTCTCTCTCTTACACACAGAGACACACACGCAGAGACTCGATTCGAATAATTTCCCGGGCCGAAGGGTGCACTCGATCTTTCCCTCCTTCTCTCCGCTATTTTTTCCTTTTCCCGGACGACGAGCTACTAAGCCGACAGGAAACGAAGCGGCCAGATAGTCCACGAGCGGCGACGCCATTGCAGCGAGATAAAACAGTGATAGGGAGATCAATGAAGGCGATAGTTGAAGTTATTACCGGATAGAGGAAGCGGGCGGAACAAAGACGGAAGCGGACGAAAAAGAGAAACAGAGAGAGACGGCGAACGAGTGAGACCGGGCTGGACAGCCTCGGTTGGACGAGGATGGATGTACGCGAAACCGCGGGGTCGGAGGAGGACGGAACGAGGCAGAGACGACGATGGAAAGCTCGTACGGAAAAACAGAGACGGAAACGAAGCTCTCGATGGGACGGGGGAAGGGAAAGCGAGTGCGTTCGAGAAAACGGGAATGATAGAGGCGGATAGACGCGCGGAAAAGGGAGAGAGAAACAGGGGGTGGCTAGGGGGCGGGGAGGACGCGGTTCTCCACACGGAGGCCGATAAGCAGAAACAGTTATCAAGAAATGGAAATGACTGATAAAGCAGCCGGCTCGCCGGCGCTGGAACGTTTTTAATATTACATTAAGGCGGGATTACAACGACCGCGACGGAATTCGCCCCGTCGTGACGCATCGTCCGAGCGCACGCGAAATTTCACGCCTCGCTGGACGATCCAGGACGATTTAATTGAAGATCCACGGGGATGCGTGCGCGTGTAGATCGATATCGAATAGGACGACAAGTCGACGAGGGTCTGCATGTATCGGGTCGTCTCATAAATAATGTAGTACAATTCAATCTTTTGTATGTTTAGTAGTGTTTTATAGTAATTTCCTGGTTCAAAAATATTCCAACGGTCTACTGCAAAGTTGGCCTAGTCCAACAGGGAGACCAAAAAATGCAGATTTTCGAGGAGGTCCACCTGCCAGTGTCACTAGCTGACTCGCGACTGGTCCGACAATTTTTTGATTTTTCCATTGGGGTGGGACTCTCACCGATTATGAGCACCCCTATCTTATGAAGAATTTCACGCCCTTTAAGATGGCATAATTCAAAATTTCATATCTGCAACAGGGACGCCAAAAAATGCAGATTTTCGAGGAGGTCCACCTGCCAGTGTCACTACCCGACTCGCGACTGGTCCGACAATTTTTTGATTTTTGCATTGGGGTGGGACTCTCACCGATTATGAGCACCCCTATCTTATGAAGAATTTCACGCCCTTTAAGATGGCACAGTTCAAAATTTCATATCTGCAACAGGGACGCCAAAAAATGCAGATTTTCGAGGAGGTCCACCTGCAAGTGTCACTACCCGACTCGCGACTGGTCCGACAATTGTTTGATTTTTGCATTGGGGCTCTTACCGATTATGAGCACACCTATCTTATGAAGAATTTCACGGGCTTTCCAACGGTCTACTGCAAAGTTGGCTTACTCCAACAGGGAAGCCAAAAAATGCAGACTTTCGAGGAGGTCCCAGTCTCTGTCTCACTGTTCATCTCGCTGCTCGTCCAATAGTTGTTTAGTTTCTTTTAGAGAAGTGTCTTTCCAGAAGATCTAATATGTGTACAAGTTCGACACAGTGAAGTGTCGTTATCATTATTATAAAAAACGATCAGGCATAAAGATCAACGGAAATACTATAGGTTATGACCGAAGCGATATGGAAACACGGAAAAACTGTTCTTCCTTGATCGTGACAAAGGAAATCTCGCGTTCGAGTCGGAAAACCGACGGTTCCCAGGCCAGATAAATAGCCGACTATCTTCTCTGGCCGGAGATGGACGAATCGAATAGACGATAGAAGAGAATCTGCGGCGAACCGACCGCCGATCCGATAAGTCGAACGGGGACGAGGATATACCTAATCTTTCGGCGATCTTTCGCGAATGAGCCAAGTATCTGCGAGAGCTCGGTCCGGTCGGTTTCTCGTTCGAGGTTATGCTGATAAAGGTTGGCTACATTATTCAGCAGAGAACGCACGCATATGTACGCAAACGGAGCTTCTCCGGCAGCCAGAGTCACGCGAAAGCCAATGCCATCAACCGATTTATTCTTGCTCTTATTTACCACGTGACTCCCACCTCCATCTTCGGGTCTCCTCGAGCAGGCTGTTTCTCTAATTTCGCCGCTCCTCTTCGGGTCTCCTAGAGCAGGCTGTTTGTCTAATTTCTGATAACTACTACTATGCGATAGAGAGCGAAAAATATAATCCTGATCTTTTATCAAAGGAGGTGCATTACTTTGTTTCTGTTGTTAGGCTTTTTTAGGTTAAGGTATACGAATATTTGGAATAGAGACACATTTGCAAGAAGATGGGCAGTCTGGTAGTAATTCAGTAGTCTGGAACACGGAGACTGTCATTGTCATACAATTAATTTTAACACGTTCGCTACCAGCGTCACGCATGTGTGACGCGTCGATCCTGTTTTGAGAGCTCGACGTCACACGTGTGTGACAGAGGTAATTGATAAAAATAAAGCATGGAGTGTAGTGGGCGTTTTTCTCGAATCCACCATGGTAGCGAACGTGTTAATGAGAGTTTTGATATTTTATTGACATATTATAGAGTGTCTGGCCAGGTATGGGAGTTTCCACTGTGGTAGTTAATTTGTTAAGAAGTTACACTGCAGTCGAAGAGACCTTGAACAGCCTAATCTGGGAATCTATGTAATAGTAACATATACAGATTGACCATACAGGTTCAACAGAGATCAGATTTACAGATCACAATATTCTGCTGAAAATATAAAGTAGCTTTGATTTTGCCAACTGGATTCTCTGTTGGACCAGGAGAATTCTTAGACACCTGTGACAGTTGGACTATTAAAACCTAACCCTCTGAGAATTCTTGGACCCCATAGGCACACCATATATTGCAACGATCCATTCTGATAGCGTACCAACATTTTCCGCAGATATCACCGAACGTTTCAACGAAACATTCCAGGAAGCTGAACGGTCCCCGTCGATGGGCTATCAGAGAAGTATAATACCTGGCCAGAGATAATTACAAAAGTGATACATAGTCAGAAGGACGTTGCACGTACTACGTTCACGATACGTTAATTGAATAGTAACTCGACAAACAAGCCGCGGGGGTAAAAAAAAACGAGGCATCATCGATAACCGAGTGATCGAGGCAACCACTCGCAGCCAATTACCAGCTAAATCACCTTCCTCTCGATATCAATTTATTAACCAGCCGCATCTTAACGTCAAAACAACGAGCGTGCCGTGCAACGTGCATCGGTTCTCATGCGATCGTCGATATTCAAGCACAGTTTGCCAGCTCGAACGACCGATCGTTTCGATACCCTTTCCAGCAAACAGATTCTCCGTATCCACGGGATTCCTTCAGAAACTCCATACTTTTTTAACCCTTTCACCTCGGAGACTTTCGAACGAAAACGTTCGGCGAGAGGTGAAATTCTCTGCGGTGCAACAGGCATTGGACTGAAGATCTCATAACTGCAATACGTATGTCACTTGTTCGATTGCTTCAATGTTGAAAACGTGAGAAATAATTTAATCAGTCACTCTGATCCAACCCTGATGAACAATTCGTTTAACCCTTTGAGGCCGGAATGTTTCGGGAAAAATCGTGCACCATGTGCTGAAATTTTCCGTGGTGGAACACGTGTTCCATTTAATAATTAATTATAATTATATATTTGGTGTCGATTGCTCAGTTGTTTTAGTCCTTTAAAATTGCAAAATATGTAACGAGACATATATATTTTAATGAAATAAGCAAAGATGATAATTCGTCTAAATACATAGGTTTAAAGCGTACAATAAACGCGTGTGCCTGGGCCAGTGCGGTGACCCGTAGCACACGGTGAACGATCTTTTTGAACGTATATATGCGTCTGTCGTCCGCAAAGGGTTGAAGTATGCCAAGTATGCCGAGAAAATGACTAGTTTAGTACGAAACATAAACTGGCCGGTCGATTCGCAATAAACGAGCCACTGGACCGGTGCATGCGATTCTTCAGCTATGGCCACAGTAAGTCGATACTATTTTGGGTGTCTTCAGAAACAGACAAGTGTTTCTTACTCTATACTATTAATTCCACATTATGCACCCCTTGAAGTCTCTCACAAGTCACAATTGCAAAAACAATCACGTGAATTAATTCAAATTCAACACCCTGGGCACAGATTCATCGTCCTCAAAGGACCACAAGCATTTCATTCATTTGAAATATGTACCTACTGATCGTCAGACGTCAACACGTTGAACGCCACAGTGAAAACGGCCATACCCAATCAGACAGTATATAATTGATTTTTTTTATACAAGTCGTAAAGAAAAAACAGATTTGAGTACTCAGTCGTGTTCTTCTGTTCCTATATTATTGTTTCAGTATGAAGTTTGCTCAGCATTTTGCGATAATCAATAATTATTCAATTCAATTAAATTTGAGGTGTCGGTCACCGGTGACCACCGTGGCGTTCAACGTGTTAATACTTCCTTCAACAATACTTGAAGATTAACCCCTTGCCGTACGATTTTTCTAACGATCTCGTGCGACAAAGTGTGCCATTCCAGTCCTAGAGTGCCGTGATAAATGAGGAGCGTCTATCAGTACATGCAAATCCTTTGAAGGTCAATTTGTGTTGTAGTGCAGAACTTTAAAGAATTGACACAAAACTTGGACCCGTATTCGTAACGTATCAATCATATTCTGTGTCACGAGTGTGACTCGTTATTGTACGGCAAGGGGTTGAGAAACAGAAAAATTCTCGATGGGGTTAAGCTGTTCCCCAATATTCCTAAATGAACGACAACGCTCGATAAGGAGGATCGGCCGAGCGTAAGATTCGCGGGCGCATATTCAGCTGGATCCGTGCTCTCGATCTCTCGATCGAAGCCAGAAGGGTTTCGAGTCGGGACGATTAATCTGGTCGACCGATCGCACGAAACGGCACCTCGCGATAATTGTGAAATATTAATAATAACGAGGAAACGGGCCCTGGCACGACCGTGTTCCGTTCGAAATCGCGATCGAATAAAGATCGAACCCGCTGCTCTTCTCTCGATCGGTTAGGACGATCTTCGCGACGAGGTCGCTCGTCGTTACCCCCGTATCTCGTTTATTTATGCGATCGCTAATAATATCGTTATGCAAATGAACGTTAGGCGGAACGCGTTGGCCGCTCGTCGATGCGTCGATCGGCAGAGAGAAAAGAAAAAAAAAATTCAAAAAGGCGGGCGAATCAATCGTAAACGCGGCGTGTTTCGAGATAAATGTCGGAAAATTAAAGGGCTCGCGTCGAAAATGCGCGCGTGTGCGTGCGTTAATTGAATTGGCCGACGAGGAACAACAAAACTGGGGCTGAAAGTTGATTAATGAGCGTACGCGCGTAAGATTTTAAACTCTTCGCCTGGGAACCGAACTGGAGATCGTAAAGATTTACTGCTTGATTTAGTGTTTTTCGCGTGTGCGTGTGCGTGTTCTGCACACCTGCGAATGTACTTTGTATGGCGATAAGAGGCTGGAGCACGGGTGTGTGTGTTAATTGAATTGTGGACGAAAGTCGATCAACGAACATATTTTTATGGAACGTCCATTATATGTAGTTTATATGTTAACAACTAAAAGGTTTTCTATAGATTGTTGTTGCAAAAGAGAAAAAACATGGGACTATTTTTTGTCAGCATGCTAACGAGCCGTTCACGAGGGCATAGTTCCCGCACGGCCGCTAGGTGGCGAGCCTCAGCGCCCGCGCGCTCGAAAGAGAATTCGCTTGGCTGCAAGACATAAAGAAAAAAAATAGTATTTTGAATTCTATACGCAGAAAAATCAGAGGTGCAGTCGTGTCCAGAGCATGCCAGTAGAAGATAAAACATAATCTGCATCGTGAGTGTAATTCGTTATTATTAAACTGCGGATGTTTATGCAAATATACATTTTTAAATTGCCATATCTCCGATGTTAATGCAGTTAAATAAATGCAACTTCCGAAAAATTGCATTTGCTCCTTGAAATGTTCAAAATATGCAATTTTTATTTTGCTAAGTTATTAACCCTTTGAATTTTCTGTTTTGTATAAACGGCTTAAAATTCTACTTAATTGCATAAACTCTACAATATACGCATTTTACAAGTATTCTACCACTGGAACAAGTACATTTGGAATAAAACAAACCCTTTTATTGAAGTCAGTTGTATTTGCGTTCCTAAGCTTTGTGTATTAAATGAAAAAGATGTCGAGTACAAAGGGTTCGATGTCCATCATTCGCCTAATTTGGATATATGAAATAGCATAAACATCCGCAGTGTAGTTATTATACAGCAAGGGGTTAAACGAAATGTTTTAACACGTTGACTGCCATGGTGGACACTGGTGACCGGCGCCGCAAATTCTATTTAATTAAATAACTCTTGATTTTTACTATATTCTGAGCAAATTTAACATTCCATCGCAAATATAGGTACACACGTGCGATTCTGAACACGTCAACATTTTTTCCCTTCACGATTTATATAGAAAAGAGAAATTTATATCACGTCTGACTAGCGATGGCTGTTTTCACTGTGGCTGTCAACGTGTTAAACAAATCAGAGCCTCAGTACGTCTATCCATCCACAAATTCCTAAAAAATATATCACATCCTTACACCTCTGCAACATATAAAATTCAACATTCACAATGAGCGTTCACGGACTGTAGAACGTCCTTCAGTTTCGTCACTCCAGAAGTCTAGATCCCAATTAAAACGAAAACAGAAACACGGAGAACCAGTTATCCGGGACATCGAGCTTTGAATCATCGCGAATGAAGAAATCGATCTAATAGATCGGTGACGTGGCGGAGTAATTAACGACAAATTAGAGGAGAGGTGGGACGTTGAAAGGACTGGTCGAACGTCTGTGTGTTTCTTTTATTGTTCGCAGGAGAAAAGCCGCGGCGGGGAAGGCTCGATAGGAAACGCGCGGATGCCGTAATTACGGCGGACGATCGATAACGATCGTTCGATTTAAAGATCGCGTATTACCGCTCGGCTAATCAGCGAGGAAACTTGGATGATCGCCGTTGCGCAATCTCGCAGCTCGAGATATTACGATTTTTCAACTGAAACGCGATTTCTGCGAACGCCGCGTCACCGAGCGGATTAATAGAAATGTCCGATAATGAGCCGGCCGCGGCCTGCTCGACGGGAATCGACGTGTGCGTTCGCGGTTTCTTACGATTCTTTCGAATCGATAGTGTAAGATGCGGAGATAGGACGTCTGCAGAAACACGAAAATACTCTTGAATAATAATAATATACCGGGTGGACAACGTAACGTAATTTTTTGTATTGCTACAGGACCCAAACAAATTCTTCTTTTTTAAATATCTTGGATTAGAGCGGCCTGCAGGCGAATTAAAGTATATTTTTTGTCAAAGTTATTAAGGCCACCTTTAGTTTTGTAAATGGAACCCTAAATCTTTTTCTATATCTTAACCCGTTGAAGACGATGAACGTATATATGCGTTCGAAATAATAGTTGACCGTGTGCTGCGGGCCACCGTACTGGTCCAGCCACAGTTGCTTATTGCACGCTATAAACCTGTGTATTCGGATGAATTATCATTTCAGCTCAGTTTATGAAAATATGTATGTTTCTTTACATATTTTGCAATTTTAGAACACTGAAACAACTGAACGATCGATATCACACGTATTATTATAATTAAATATTCAGTTTACCACGTTGCTCCATCGTGGAAAATCTCAGCGCATCGAGCACGTTTTTTCCTAAAACTTTCAAGGCTCAAAGGGTTCACACATTACCTACCAGTACATTCCAATGCTGATGGGTTGTTACAACTTGGAAACAAAGTTAGAATTGTGTCTGACTAACTGTATCACTGGAACCACTGCTAACGCTCTCTAAATAATTATTTCGATCAGAAAAAAACCGAACAAATTATTGACGAAGAAACGCACAATTAATCGATTTGTGATCGTCGACAGGAAAAAATCTTTTAATAGGCTTCTGGTAGATGAAGTGTTAGTATCTCAACGACCTTAATAACCCTACCGTTTCAATGATTTAATCTGCAGATATTCGCATCTGACAGCAATTAGGCATCTCCAGATGCCCTGAGCATTGAATTTCCTTAAGGTAGGAAATTTTCAAGAAATTAATTTTTTTTCGAGGCTGGAGAGCGATCAGGGAAGAGGCTGAAGCAGATGTTGAGTGAGTGGTATCGCGAGCAAGACGTAATTACAGGCTCCATCGAACGGATACGAGACGCCTGACACGACCGATTAATTATCGTTCAACGATCGGTTCGATTACTGCGAACAAAAACTGTTCGTAATCGTATTTTGTTTCCGGTCGTCGAACGATAGACCGGGGGCCGGGCGATAGCATCGATAGAAGATATATCGAGGACACCGCTGCCACGTCAATCGAGATCAGGAAGATAGCGGCCGTTCGATATCTCCGGTCGACCGGTATTAACCGGCATAAAATTAACTGGGCTACAATTAAAAATGATGCAGGCCTGCATGGATGCAGGCGTATCGAATGGCCCCGTTACTCCACTCAGAACTACGAAATTCTATTTAGAAAAAAAGAAAGAGAATTATTGCATCTTAACACGTACATAACTGTAAATTTTTTATAATATTCCCGAAAGCAGTGACATTGATACAACAACTGGTAGATAGAATGTTTAAAAACGTTTGCACTTCAGGATTTATATTTGTTTATTGTAATAAATAATATAAAAAATTTGTGCAACGTTTGCAATTGTTCAATAAACAACGCAATACACAAATCGATATGAAAACTTGTGGTCTGTACAACAGGCTTCTCAATGTTTATCAAGCTTTCTTTTGGAAATGATTTTACGTAAATATTCATGTACATATAGTAATTTTAATGTTTTTAGGTAGTAGACATCTTTTTTATGTTTTTAGACGCGGGATACTTCGAGTCAGGTCGAAGGATGCACATTTAGGGATCGAAAAAGAGTGGAAGACTTGCGAGAAAGTCGTGCGCTACTGATCCCTCTGCTGGCGAGTGCCGGAAACGCCGCCACATACTCCAAGCGACAGATTGTAAGGTGTCTGACTACGTATGGCAGTTTTCGCTGCAGCACTCCACGCTAACGGGACATACAGGGTGATTCACTAGAAACTGCCATGCAGAATAATTTCTAACTCGATGATGCCAGAAGAAAAATTATTAACGCGTTGAACGCGGTGTCAGTCACCGGCGACTGACTCCTCAAATTAAATTTAATTAAATAATTATTGATTGTCGCAAAATTCTGAGCAAACTTCATACTGGCACAATAATGTAGGAACAGAAGAACATGGCTAAGCACTCAAATCTTTTTTTTTCGTTACGATTTATACAAAAAGTAGTAAATTATATCGTGTCTGATTAGGCACGGCTGTTTTCACTGTGGCGTTCAACGTGTTAAACGAAATGTGTTGTATTTGAAGAGCTTCACATGAGAAGGAAATTTAACCCCTTGCACTCCGTTGGCTCCGTTATGGGGACATTCATAATTTGCATCACAGCCCAACGTGTCAAGAATGCACATTGGAAATTGCTTCTAAAGGCACTTTAAAATTTTATCAATATCAATGTAAATAAATTCATAAACATTTATTATCTTTTCTCCTCAAATCAAAACATACACTATGAAGGTATGCTGGAGCTGCTGGTCTTAAAGCGCAAAGGGGGTTAATTTTTTATGTGGATCGCATTTTGGAAGATATCAGAATGAGCTTGAAAATCCGATGACACCGATCAATCACAACAGACTTCAAATAAATTCCTTTAAAGCTACAAAAATCTCTTAAAAATCAAGCAGCAGGACAAGGCTACCAAAATTACTGTTCAACGTATAGATAAATAAAAATTGAAAGAACTGTCGAATCAAGTTCAAAAAGGACACTACTCGTGGGATGCCTAGACACGGGTTCTCTATTCCAGCCAGCAACAGGACCTTCCATCGAGGGATCTTGCGTCAGGAGGATAACACCGGTCGTATTCCAAAAATGCACGGGTTCGCCAACAATCGAATCGAAGGCAGGGAGCTATCAGGCAAAGGAGGAGAAAGAATAAAGATCGAAACGTCGATGGAGCGGTCGGATTGGCTCTCACGCTTCCCGCATCATCGTCGTCGATCGAAGGCCTGTACGATCGGGTAGCTGAGCCAGGCCTGAAACAGCAACGCTTCAGGCTGTGTGCGTTGCGATCCCGTATCTCTCGTTACACTTATGCAACCCGAGATTTATTGCCGATGATTATGCGCGGATGGAAGTACGCGGCGGAGGAGGAGGTGGGGTCTCGCCCTCGGGTGCTCGCCCGGTTCGAGATATCGAACGGTCGCTATCGATTGACGTGGCCACGCCGTCCTCGATATATCCTCTATCGATGGTAATACGGCTCTCTCTCTCCCCGAGAGCCGACTGTATCGAACGCCAGAGACACGCCAATGGAATATGATTTCATATCCATTTCTCTGGGCACCCAGACGTCGCTCTAATCAGATCGATTCGCCCGCGAGATCCTTCGGATTCTTCAGAGGGAATTTTATTTCCTTTTCTGTTGACCATCCTCGTCGTCCTAGGCGAAATATGGCATCATCGTGGGATGCATGAAGACTTGACCGAAGGGTATTGTCGGGATACCTTGGATAATATGAATGAAACTAGTTGTTTAATAACTGGTCGCTTTATTTTGTAATCGTTACTTGTTGTTAGTGGATAAGATGTAGCAGGACTCTAGGTCTGAGGAAAGTCTGTCTTCAAAGAACATGGAAAACGCTATCAGTACCTTAAAGAGGGAAGAAAGTTTCTCTTGATGGTGCATAGGCTTGATAGGTCCCTGAGTGACCGAGTCTATCTTTAAGGACAGTCAAGCACTTTGCAGGCTTAGTTCGAAGAATTCTGGAGGTATCTAACAGTATTGATCTAGATGTAATCGTGTAAAACTGTTTTAATGTGGACACCGTTCCTATCGGGGCGATAGATCGATGAGAGTCGACGTTCTATAGAGTCTGACTGACAGATTTCACTGGAGGAGCTAACTTATCTGCTTCAGGTAACAGGTTAAAAGTCTATGTTTAATAACCCTTTGTTTAGACGATAGCATTGTGCAAAAATTCAAGAATGTAGTACAAACGTACACGAATAAATCTCCCAAGTTTCACGCAGGTACTTAGTCTAGTTTTTTCAAAAAAAATTCCCAAAGTACACCCGCGAAACAGCCTGATAAAGGAGGATACCCCATAAAGGCAAAGTTTCCTTTGTTTATCAGAGTGCTGGCGATTAATAAATGCGTAAAACAAGAAGTTAAGCATCTTATGCCCCTTTTTCTGAATACTGCATGCTTGTAAAATTTTGCAAAATCTTTTCTGTACACCCTGTAAAGATATTCTTACGACGGATCGAAGAACGGTCTGCTCGGTCGAAGGGCGCGGAGTCGAGTGCATTATGCCAGGCAGCTGGTGCAATTAGGAAAACGTTGCACCGAGGAAGAGTCAGGATACGCACCGTTAACGGGAACCTGAATAGAAACAATCGACCCGAGTGTACAATGGGACCGACAACGGACCCGCCACTTACGACGACCGAGCTACGCTTGCATTTCAGGCCACGGTATCAACGCGATCGGACATATTGTTGAAGCGCTGGCGAAGATACGTGGAAACCACTGATATCACCCGGTATCTTCTTATTATTATGTAACGATAAATAACAATGCAAAACCAGCGAGATTACGCTGAGAGCTTTCGACAAGTCTTACAGGGTAATACATATGCTCCTTCCTGAGGATTAATTGGGGGTATACTGTTTTATCGGTGATCAGAGATTTTTATGCAAATTATTTCGAGGGTTATTATAACTGAGAATGGAATGGAGAAGGTAGGAATGCTACAGCATACAGGGGGAGGTTGATTCATATTTATTGAACAGTAAATTATTTTGTACAACTTGTAGGATATTATTGCACAACTGGGATATGTTATGTATTTTTTTTTTCAAATTGGAAACTGAGGAAATTGAGAGGTATAACAATATCTGATCCACAGTCTCAATTTTTTTTAAAGTGCAGTTATTCATTTGTAAAATGCAATGGAGGGGTTCATAACAAGAACAACCCTTGTCAGAGATTACGATGGTAACCCAGCATCACAGCTTCATGATTTAATTGGATACAGTTCTTCTGCGATATAATTACAGATAACACCCATAGCAGTTGTACAATATGATGAATATACTGTTAAAACAAAATTGAAACCTATTGATCAAAAGTTAAAGATGCTAGAATATGTTTTTGCTCCCCGAAAAAGGGACCAAAACTGCCAAGAGCCATTTTTGTTACGAACCCTTCAATTACACCATTTTTTTAAAATAAGAACAGTTGTATCTTTCAGGTGTAAATTCTGCTGACGTTCCTGCATAGCACAGCATTATTTATTAATTTTTTGTTAATCTAAGTGGCAGCAGAATGCACGTCGATTGGAAAATCCACGAAACGCGTGGACAGACAGAGGTGGTCGATAAATTATGCCTGTCGAATCGACAGTTATCACCGTCCAGCTGAAGTTTATCGCGGAGGTAATGAAAAATCGTAATCTGTGCCGCATACCAAGGACTTTTGTCGCGATAGAGCATACGCTAGGACGCTCTACACGTCGTATGGACGTAAATGCACGTAGGCAGACGATAACTTAGGAACATGATACGGTGTGTGCACACCTTTGGCCACCGAGATACCGTTGAAAACGCGGCCGAACTATCACGGAAAAATCGCAGCCTCGATAGGCAGCATAGTAACGCGCAATCTGTCACACACCCACTGTCCAAGGACCATTCCCGCCGATATTTGACATTCTTCCACGTGGCGATCTCTAGGACACCATGAGACGGTTTCCAGTAGCATGAGTTTCACAAACGAGATATTAACACGTTTAACGACACCTCAAATTTAATTTAATTAAATAATTATTGATCGTTGCAAAATTCTGAGCAAACTTCATACTGATACTATAATATAGGAACAGAAGGGCTGAGTACTCAAATCTTTTTTTTCTTTACGATTTATATACAGAATAATAAATTGTATCGTGTCTGATTAGGTATGGCTGTTTTCACTGTGGTGCAATTAAGTAGTGTTAGACGAGAATCATCAGGTCATCTGATAATTAACATCCTTTTTAAATGTGACATTAAGTATAAATGGTTTAACAATTGCGCTCATTTTTAATTATCAATACATTGAATATTAATTTTGGTATCCTTTTTTGAATGCTTGCCATTGAATTGATTGTTTAATAAAAATTGTCAAGCCACCTGAATATTGGTGACTATAACAAAATTGTTAACTACCAAATAACCGTATTACTCCAGAGTTGCCTGTAGTTCTTTATTTAAACAATTAATAATCTTATACATTAGAAAGGTTAAAAGATTTTCTAAAATGTAAAACATTGTAACAATATTGTTCACTCTGCAGCTTTTTTTAAATTGCACAGTGGATGTTTAAAAAAAACTAATAGTGAACGGTGATGTGTTAAGGTAAAATGAAAAATATTAAAAATTTTTGAACTTGCAAAGAATACTCTTTATTCGCTCGTGCAGCTGAGTCACGAGCTTATGGCAGGCTCTAACGTATGATGCAACGTTCCTTAGGAACGGAAGAACGATATCGATAAACGGTTCAGAGATTCCTCGAATTAATGAGGCATTAATTACCAGCCGGAAGATAATCGATAAGAGTCTTCTTTATCGAACGCCTCGCAATCGAAACGAAACTTTTAGTCGAATTATCTAGCCGGTTGAGAGAAAGTTGCGGTTCTTTTAATTTGTTTCATTAACTATCGCTGGTCGTCACGGAGACCGCTTTCGTCTGGAAACGACGAAACGATTAGGATCTCGAAATTATACTGCTTGCAACCAAATGATCTTGAAAACTTCTTTTCAAACTAACCGTAATATACATTCAGTAGTGTTTTACGTTAAATACTCTTAAGAATTCACTTTCGAGCGCACGGGCGGCGACGTTTGCCACCTAGCGGCTGTGCATGAACTATGCCCTCGTGGACGGCACGCCGACACGCTAATAAAAAATAGTCTCATGCTTTTTCGCGATAAAATATAGCCTATGGCAATTTGGAGAACGCAAAGAAGCTACTGAGAAAATTTCACAACAATCGGTGCAGTAGTTTTTGAGATTTTTGTGAACACACAAACAAACTCTGTCTCTTTATTAAAATAGCAAGATAAAAAAATTAAATTTGTGTACATTCAGTACATTCCGGCACAAGATTGCTCGTATCATTAATACTACTTTTGTACATTATCACATTTTTGATGAATGAGAGTTAAGATCGTTTCTTGTAACACGTTGGCTGCCACAGTGGAAACAGCCATCTCTAATCAGACACGGATAAATTGCTGTTTTGATTGTAAATCACAGGCAAAGAACATGTTTAAATACTCAATCGTATACACGTCTCTCTATGTTAATCTTGCAAATTAAATTCGCTGAGAATATTATCAAGATCAATACTTATTTAACTGACACCTTCAGTACTGCAGTGAAAACTGCCATACCTAGTCAGACATCGTATAATTCATTGTTTCGAATATAACTCCTGGAACAATAAAAGTTTCCCAAAATTCAAACATATAATTTGTATTTTATATTATTGTCTCAAAGTTAATGCTTTTCGGAATTTTATAAGAAACAACAGTTATGACGTAAAATAAAATTAGCAGGCCACCGGTTACCCCCGTGGCATTCAACGCGATGGAGTTCAATTTTTCTTAAAAAAATCCTGTTTCCCTTGTTGCAAATTTTCGATCGATAGTGTGTATATAACGATTGGAGGGGAGGAAAAAAGAAAATGGGAAAAAAGTGAGTCGTAGACGATTAATAAATCCCGCGAGCGGGCCCGTAACTCTCTCTCTCTCGAGCTATAACTCGAAATAGTTTGCCGGGGCTTATCGGGGCCGTCGATCGGCCGCCGTCACACGATGCGTCGGGACGCTCGGCGTCCACCGATTACACCGCTCGTCGGATGGACTCGTGTTTTCCACCCTCCGCCGGCCATTCGCGTCCGCGACGCGCGCAGATAAACCTCTCGAATTCAATCGACGCTTTACCCCCCCGCCACCCCCTCTCCTCTGCTCTATCGATAGATCCCAAAAGCGTTTTTTTTTCTCGGACAGGGAGCTTTCAGGGATTTACGACGGACGCGCGAGCCCCCGAAAACTCGCCCCAACGAGGTTAACCCCTTGCAATAACGTGTCACACTCGTGGTACAGAATATGATCCGTGTGTGACAAATGGGGGTGTACATTGAGAAGCAATTCGAGCCATGAACTACAAATCAGCATAAGCCTACGTTTTGACACTGTGTAAATTATTGGCGTGACTGTTTTTAGGTAACTCGGACCAGATGGTGTTCAAAAAAACATAAAAATGTGTGTATAAATGATATTCAGAAGGAAAATTAAAATGGTCGACAAGTTGACTGCCACCTGAATTTTGAATGGTTCCTCCTGGGTGCTACAGTAGAATTTTCATTATTGTTAGTCACATGATCCCACTGAGGAAACAGGTGGAAGTCACGGGTGACCACCATGACAGTCTACGTGTTAATGGGGAGTTAAAGAATTTTTTAAATGTTTGTGCTGTAGGTTCCTTAAGTTTCAGAGGGTTGTTAAAGGAGAATTGTGTGTCTTGATAGGCATTTCGCATTTATCTGGGCACTCGAAGGGTTGCATGGTAAACTTCAGCACGCGAAATCGTTAGGAAAATTGTCAGACAGGGGGTTAAGAAGCTCAACCTGTTTGTCGTAATTCAACTGTAAATATTCACCTTGGTCGCCATGATAATCAACGTATTTTAATATGAAAACCACATTCTGCATATCACAATGGCAAATAACATGATATGCAAATAGATTTCCTACAATTAATGAATAAAATACAGTAAAAATGTAAAAGGTTGACAAATTGTATCTTGTACAACCTTCTGTTTAAAATAATCTATAATTGTTCTAACGCAGCATATAGAGTTAATAATAATAGTAAAATATGAAAATCTTCGTAAAAGGGTACGAAAGAATTTTCAAAATTACAATACCCTTTCCAGAAATACAGAAACCTGATTCTTACTCAATGAGGCATCACGTGGTCGCTTTATTATGCTCCCGAATGCACTATATTTCTTCCACCGACTATACCCTTTCGTATCTAACGTTGCACTGATCAGTAGACAGGTAAGATACCTCGTTTCCACGGCGGTTTATAAAGGACTGCGTGTCTACAGCGCGTGACCGATTGCAAAAACAGTAACAGAGCCACCGCTCGGTATTTACGCAGCTAATGCCAATAAGCACACGTTTATGTGACCTTGTTCTTACAGCACGTTTGCCTTATCCCACGGTGGTCCGTTTTCTGCCTCAGAGTGTCACGTGATCATTTAATGACCCCCTCGCGTCGACTACATTTATTCCACCCACTATACCTCGTTCGTAATTCGTATTCTCGTTTGCATTAACAGGATTTTTTAATTATTATATTACGAAGCAAGTGATTATTCATTTTAAACGTATAAATGCACGTAGAAGATGTTTGGACGATGTTTAGCGATGAGTAGGAACAAAAGTGGAGGTTACGAATCCAGTGTAGCATCAGTTAATTATTCTCTGTTTCATTAAGTAACAATTTGTCCACAACGAGGTTGATATATTTAATAATTTATAACTGAACCAAAGAAATACCTTATCGAAACTTAACATGTTATTTTGAATCACATTGGATCATCCCACACAAACGTCATGTTGTTTTTAATTAAGTGCGGGCCTATCTGAAGAATACTTGAATTAAAAACTGAAGCCTCATATGAACAAATTCTATTTTAAATTTGCAACTTATTTTTCTGTGAGGAGTCAGCATCTTTTCGATTGCACCACAACTACTGAGACACCCTGTGTAAAAGGAATAATGTACGTTTGTTATTTAAATATTCCTGCAAGAGACGATCAGCGACCAGTTTTCCCATGATATTTCCTACCGTGAAAGCGTCAAGACAATACCGTGAACTCACCGATAGGTGATTACATCTGTCGCGTACGGGGCGGCGAAGTGTGGCGGGCGTCCCGACGCCGAGGGCCGCGTCGTGTAACTTCGGCTGGCCGACTCACACCTGTTGCCGCACGCCAACGCCGTGCCACGGAGTTCGGTACACGGCAATCGATTATTTAGCAACAAGCCGCAGAAATTGGAAGGTTAATTTCGCCCGCTTGTTTACGCTCGTCCGCAATTTCATTGCTCCCTTCCCCTCCGACGTCTCCCCCACCACGCGATTTCCCCTCCGCCGTCGGCCGCCCCTCGTTCGGCCGATCAACGAACGAGCAACACCGTCTACGTGTGCACGGGCAGTCCGTTCCACCCTGTAGATCAGCCGTGTCCGATCGACCGGTTGATCGATCGAACCGGTTAATCGATACGGGCAACCGACCGATTCGACCAAATATTTGCATCGTTACGAGCCGTCGTTTACCCTATTTCGTTTTTCTTCCTCCAGATGTTCGTACACAATGTAATCCTGGTTGTGATTTAATTGAATAACCGACGATACGAGAGATAGACCGTGTGAAACGTTAATGAGCGCCGACGGTTCGATTCGAATCGATGGTTCGACAGGCTGATCGATCGATTCGCCGATCGATGGATAGGTTCTACAGACCTGGTTCTAAGTGACCGTCAGATAGGGGAAAGTTGCAAGCGTTATTGTTGTTTGTACATCGACACGTTAGCGATTGAAGTATTTTTGATCGATCTGTGGAGGGACAACAGAAATGGTCTCTTCAGGGTTGTCTTGGACCCCCTATGATGGGAGACTCAAAGTCTAGTTATGAATTTTAACTCCCTCATTCATTGAGTGATTCCTGTTTTTAAATTTGTAACTCTGATTAATGTCTTTGAACTATGGTATGCAGTTGTATTATGTTATGGAGCAGTGTGACGTATCCCCCTTCCACCCAGCAGTTAAATATGAAAAAAATTGATCATGCTATCAAGAAACACCTACGTGAAACAAACATTTATCTCTATAATTAAAATACTAGCAGTTTATAGAAGAGAAAGAAGCAGCGTGTCATTATTGACGAGCGTCCTATAGGTCCGGCGTCCCAGATGCCCACAATTCCATATCCTATGTCACACGATTGCCATAGTTCAATAAACAAAGCACATATTAAACCCACAGCTAAAAACAAAATCCTGAACCCCAAAGAATCATAAATAAATCCCACCCCACCAAGTTGAGTCGTACAACTGGGCTACCGAATCGAGTCACCAGTGTACCCAACAAGATCAACAGGGTAATCTTTCAATTTTTCCGGCCCGAAAACACAGAAAAAAGGGAAAAAAAAATGATTAATACGGCCCTGACATTCCCGAGGCTTCGTATCGGAAAGCCATGGGAAAGAAAGAATCCGCAGGAAAGTCATCCGACGCGATGGGACCGTCCGATATCGCGGGCCTCGCATAAAACTCGGCTATCTTCGCAATCTGATGCCGCACGAACCAGTTTTCGGTACGAGGATCCGCGAGGAACCATCTTTGCTCCCCCACCGCCGCCCCCTTCCCCTACCGGGCCGTCCCTTCCCCTCCGCCGCGCGCGGTTTTACCCGCTCCGAGTCCCGTGGGGCCCTGAGAAAAGAGAAATACTGGCGTGGATCGATACCGGCGATCGATCGGCCGGAGAAAGCGAATCGTGCGCGTTCCTCCGCTTCGAAAGTCGAACGGCGCTTAATTGAAAAGGGAAAAAATCGTGAAAAAAAAGGAGGAACGTGGAAACGTCGGGATCCGAGAGCCGCTAATCGCGCCGAGGGTGTCGAGATCCCGATACCGATCGGACCGCGGTGGGAGGCTTTTTTCCGAACTCCGAGCTGGTTCGAGTTTTTTCGTTTTTCGAAAAGCAGTTCGAAAGGGGATTTCAGGATATCGATCGTTCGGTTGGAATGATAATCGGTCTGAAAGTGCGTGAGCGAACTTCGTGTCGGCTATGAGACTTTCCAGGAGAAACTTCTGAAGCAGGTTTATTTATTTAAGATTGTATGATGTTCGTTGGGCAATTCTTTCAATGTGAAATTGCAAAATGTTTAATGTAACATTTATGAGTTAATGGTAGACAGTGATGTAATAATTTATTTATGGATTATTGATTGGGTATGTTCAGAGTGTGCGATAAAGAGGTGTACCATTATAGTGGTCCATAGCATACAGCGTACGATTTTTCAGAATCCATACATGTTGTATGTCCCCTTTGATATCATGCAATTTTTGTTTGAAAAATTTGTTCACACAAGAACAGTTTACCAGTAATTTCAGGTGATCGAGTTGGGTGAATCATCCTACATGTCCACGTTTCTTTTCTGTTCTTTTCGTCCACTACATTTGCAACAAACTTTCAGACCGAAAATCCTCTGCTCATTTTTCTTTTGTGCTTCAATATTAATAGTACATAACCTCAAACGCAATCTCCAAACAGGAGACCCCAAAGGGGTCTTCAGATCTATTTTTAATTGTAATTTCTCTGAGAATATTTCTGAGTCACCCGGTGCGTATCGAGGCAATGATATCAGTTCGATTTCGTGGAACGAAGATCGGTGATGATGCAAATGAACGTCGCCCGATGATGAAACAGATACGTATTTATTATCCGACGCGGAGAAAACAGGACCTGGTCTTTTTCCGTCGGTCCCGTGGCCGTTTGATGACCGATGGACGAGGCCGATGTCGATAACGTGGTTATCGAGTGATCTGGGGGCGTCCAAGTGTTATCACCGGCGTGATAAGCTTCGATACAGCCGGGACAATCTCATCTGACCCAGGCCCTCTTCCACGGCTCCCTCCCTCCTATTTATCTGTACCCCTGTCCACCATTTATTTATTTATTTGTTTGATCGATCGACTCGAACAATGTTGACGCGACTGATGGTAGTTAACCCTTCCAGCCTCGAGACATTCGACAAAAAACGTCCCTCGTGTGCTGAATTCTGTGCTACGGCAGAATGAGCTTCTGATTGAATGTTACATTAATGCTATGTGCGCGGTGTTAATTATTCAGTTATTCCAGTGTTGTGAAACTGTAGAATACTTGACAAAGTATGTAGAATTTAATATGATACTGTGATGTAATAGTTCATGCGAATGTATAGGTTTAGAGCGAGTAATGAACAGCTGCAACTGGACCAGTGCGGTGGCTCGTAGCACGGTGCATGGTTTTTTGGAATCTATTAGCATTATAAGTCTTACATAAGCAAAAATATGGACAGAGCCTTTTTGAAATAATTGTGAAGATGAATGGTTAGCATAAAGAATGTTTAAATCGTGCTACAGCTTGTTAAATTTATATGTTGATATGATACATTTTATCATATAACCAATTTGTTTCAAAATTGATATCGATGTATTGATTTTATTACACAATTTACTCGAAACTGATAATTAATACTAGTGAAGGAATAAATATCGTAAATATAATTATGAATTGGAGAGATTCATCTAATTGTTGAACGTGAAACCTAACCTAATTTCGCTGATGGAACACAATACTTTGGAACAATAATAAAACACTCATAACAAGAATGCCACATGTGTAAATGTTTCGTTAATAAACTTTGTGTCTGCTAAAATATATTGATACATTGCAAATATCGTTACATGGAGATTATCGTGTATGAAAACTTTTAGGCACACCGGGTATATCTATCGACAGCGTTGAAATGACTGGATTTCCTTGTCAATAGACGATATCGATTAAACGACAATTGTAACGCGATCGTGGACAGACGTATCGAACGATTTCTGGAACTTGTAAATCCTATCAAGCTTGTAAACGATCATACGCAAATGAAACTGTTACATGTGCTACAGTAAAAATATGAACTTCATACATTCACTTACAGTTTTGGACAAAACTTCTTTAAAAAGTTTTCGTTTTTAAGAAAAGATCAGTTTCGAAAGTAACATGAGTCATTTTCTTTACGTCACCTCTTTGCTTTCATGCTTTCAAAGTGGCGATTATTTCAAAAACAACCTTCAATCCCCAAATCGCTGATATTTTAACCATATTTTCCTTTATTGCCATAAAGAATACCGCGATATATTGATGTAATTGCCCATTCTTGTCAAAATTCGCATTATTGTGTGTATTTCATGCAAAATCGCTGATATTTCCATTGAAATACCGCGATATAGCAATTCTCATTGACTTTTCGATGGAAATATCAGCGATTTTGCATGGAATTCGCAAATCTGTGCGTATTTTACGTAAAATTGCTGATATTTCCATAAAAATACAGCGATATAGCAGTTTTCATTGAGTTTTCGATGGAAATATCAGCAATTTTGCAGAAAACAAGCACAAATTTGCGAATTTCAGCAAAAATCGACGCCTACATCAATATCTCTGTATTTTTTATAACACAGAAAGAAAAAACGGCGGCACGAGAGCTAGAGATCGATTATTTTGTGCTATTAAACAAGATATATCGATTTAGGACGACCAACAACAGCATTTCTTTCTCTGCGATCGGTGCAGGCGATCGTTCGATCTTATCGCGGATCGTCGCGAGGCCGTCTCGATCTATCGACCAAGGCTTATCGTCCCACCAGAAACGGAGTCTCTGGGCGTGTTCGCACTTACGAAATTGCATTCCACGACACGACGCATTGTCAAACTGCTCGTCGCGGCGGACGGCGTCACGGGACGAGAAGCGAGTCGGACGTGTGCGAAATCGGGCACGCGTGAATGCGTCCACGGGGTAGATCGGCCCGAGATCGAGAAAGATCGATCCGGTGGCCAAACGGAGGAGCCGGATTCCGGGCAACGGGTCGTCGAAAAAAAAAGAAAAAGGAAACACGGTTTTTCGGTTGGATGAGAAATTCGATCCCGATCGTGCATCGCGGGGCCTTTTTGCAATTCCTATCGAGTTTCGCGTCGCGGCGACTTAAATCTCGATTTAATCTCGGCCGGACTTTTCTTGCGCCCCGAAACTCCCTGCAGATCCTGCCTATCGATTCTTGTAAATATCCTGACGGAATGCCAGGTCGTTTTTTTAAACCAGCATCGAAGGAGGGGAATTTTCGAATCGATCGAGCCTAGAATTGTTTAAGGAAACGATTACTGAATTTTGGAAGTCGTGAATTACAAGGAACACCTAAATAGTGAGAGCTCTATCTTTGTTGGAGCTGAGAAAATTAGATATTAAGTTAGGTATTCCGCAGCATATCTGAGTTACAGAGATGATAACCTTCTGATAAGAACACAAATTAACCCCTTACGTGTCCAGCCCGTTGTAATTGAATATTATGTACATAGTTCTGAACTTAGTTTTTTTAATTTTTGCTAATAAAAATTGACATCTCATTATTGCTTCTTTTATCCTAGAATAAATCACCCAACTAATTTATGAAAAAGTAAGCATTCCTTAGACGATTTCTTAAATTTTATTAGACACCCAAGAGGCTAGTAGTCTAGGTGAGCTATTTAATTTTTCAGGACGAATAATATTTATTGTGCATCGAAACTTATTTCTAAGTGGACCCAATAATTATACAATAAAATCGAAAAATAAATCTTGCAATACAGTAAAATTTTTCCTGTAAGTACCTTGAGGAATCCAACAGAGCTTACGAAAGACAGCATTTGTCGAAAGGGTGGCATGATTTTCCGGGCGCGCCGTGGCGGAGGGATATTTATGGCGTCGATCGGAATCGGCGGGAAAATCGGATGCACGTAGTATCGCGGAAACGTCGTTAGTGTATCGCAAGAAAACGATTCCTTCCTGGCGTAGGAAGACGCCATGGGAAAAAATCGGTCGTGACGAAACAGCTCGTTTCCATGCTCGTCGTTCGCGACGATGCCGATAAGCTTTACGAGAACTGCTCTCTCTCTCTCTCCCTTTTTCTCTCACTCGCTCTCTCGAAGCTCCACGTCTCTCCTCTCTATCGATTATATCACTTTTCCTGCGACACGATCGTCTCGAAGAACGAGACTCGATCGAACGAGATCGGTAACTTTCTACGAGCTATAAATTGGTGGCTAATTAACACATTTGCTGCTAACACTGTAAGCAAAGTTTCATTTAAACAAATAATTATTGATCAATGTACACGCTATCGGTGTAGAATTTGAGATCTTGTCAGAATTTCGACTTTTAAATAATATTATCAGGTTTCAACAATGGGTTGTGCTGACATTTAATTGTAATTTATTAATTAGAAAGGTTAGTTGAAGTGTAGCCGCACCGAAAATTGGAAAAATATCTCATAAAGGGGCTATTAGGTCTCTAATTGCAATTAAATTTTACAGAGTGGTAGTATTTTATGGTTGAATCATTGCATTAAAATTTAGGACTCACGTCAGCAAGTTTTATCGAAAACTTACCTCTGATAAGTATGGAGGAGAAGAATATTAAAAAATGATTGAGGAGGGAGTACTGTAATTATTAATCAGAATTAATATTTTAATAAAAACAGAAGTTCAAAACTGTCCAACTGAGTAGTTACATATTCCTTTTTTTCGTGATTTATATTTTAAATGGAATATTATAGTAAGTCTGGCCAGGTATGGCATTTTTCACTGTGTCAGTCTACGTGTCAATCCTCCGTAGCTCTAGTGTTAACGTTTCTGTTGTAATTTAGAGGTAGCCGAAAAACTTCTCGACTTTGTCACGTAAAATAGCCTCAGTCCGTTGAATACTTGTTGAAGCTGATCCTCAACCCCGCAGTTTCTCTTTCTTTCTGTATCGGTGGTCGGATCGTGTCGACGCCGCGTAGGCAGTAGGTACAGTAGGTTGTATATGGAGATAGAATCTCGACAGCGAGCTGGTCATCGAAGCAAATCGATTAATTGGGAACGAACGCGCTCGATCGCCACGCTCTGACGTCTAAAAACCAGCTCGACCGTGTTTACCGCAATACGCAACCGTGAATATGTATATGCACGTATCGTCGGGGACGAAAAAAAAAGGAAGAAGTGGAAAGACGGGCAGACTCGCGAAAAAAGCACGCGACGGGTTCGATTTCGAAATTCGCTGCACCGGAGATGAAAATACGAAACTGATAAGCCGCGCGATAAGGGGACGCTCCGAAGAATCTCGAACGTCCCAAACGGAGAGATACCAGCCGAGTATTTTCGCGAGTCATGCCCTTTTTTTTCCTCGTTCACACTCTCACACGAAGATCGATCTCCATGAATATGTTTTAATTTCGCGTGGAATTCGCATACGTTCGTTCGCTGGTGGACAAGCGATTTCGAAAACATTCGGACGGCTCGACTGAAATGTGACACCCTGTATATTAATTGAAACGTTTAAGCCAGTATTCTCAGGGTAAGTTTGGGCAGTTTTGAGTCAAACTTTGAGGACTGTTAACTGTCACGTTCAAGTGATTTTTATTAATTTAAACGAAATGTTTGTGGAATAAGTCAATTAACATATCTATCACTGATAATTAGACTGAGGATGTTCATGCAACCTAAAATGTCCAGGTATGTACAGTATGTTATCTGCAGCAAATAATATGAATAAAATGTATATATCTGGTGTCTGCTCCATGTCCTATTTGTTTATCCGTAACCAATGTAAAAATATTAAGGAATAAAAATTGATATTTGCTTAAACTTCCACAGTCTACTTATAACAAATAAATACTGCAGTACGAATAAAATAGAAATAGTAAAATATTTATTATAAAAACAATCATGTCAAATATTTCGTTACCTAAAGATTCTTGCGAAAATGGTCGGTGATGATTCAAAAACAAGTATTTGCAAAATTTGTACAGCTGACAGGGTGTTAAAAGTTGCACACAAAGAAATTGTATAAATAATAAATGTTTCATCGATTTCGCGTTAGCTACAGTGTTTGAAGGAATATAGTATCGTGAGAAAAACAAGCGCGATAGCACTATGGCTATTTTTCGTGTGTGTCACAGAGGACTGTCATTACATTCTTTGGTTAACCTAACCGCTTAATGCAGTTATGGCCACGGGAGCTCCAATTTCCCCTCACTCTACGCCCATTCCCCTCATGTAGACTGTGATCTGAGACGACGATGGACGAAGGGGGCCGAGGAGTGGACTGGAGGGAGCAGAAACGAGGGGAATGGACCTAGAGTGGGGGGAAGTCGGAGCTCTCGTGGCCATCACTGGCTTAATACTTCCGCTACGACAGGGTCCAGCCAAAAATCGCCAACAAACTGTACATTACACTATTACGAAAAGCAAAGTGCAATTTAATTTAAAAACCTGTAACCCCTAAGAAGTAATTTGATTATTATGCGATTTTTCTTCTTTGAGAGATTATACAACAGCTAACGCTGGTACTTATATACAGGTAATTTAGTAGAAAAGAAGTCTGAAAAGATTAAAGAATCGTTCAGACATAATTAATAAATGCACGAATACACAGAATAAACAGGACACCGTGTACAAATTCGCCATTGAAACGTCCCCTGGGAATACTGAGCACGATAAAAACCGCCTTCGCCGTTTTCTAATCAGCGATCGATCATCGCCGCGGCGAGATGCGAAGGACAATAGTGAGAAAGACCATAAGCTGGAGGAAAATTCTCCGTGCAGCACGGAGGAAAAGCGATTTCGCAACCCTATCGCGCGTTGATTAGCGCGTTGCGAGAGGCAGAAATGGGTCGAATAAAATGAATATTATCGCATCGCACTTTTACACGCGCCGCTCTATACGCTGAATTATATTAATATGTTAATGACGCCGATTATCATAATATAATTCACGAGCACGCTGAAGAGGAGGGAGAAAGGAACTCGCCGAGCTTATCGCCGACCCGCTTCCTCAGATTATCGACCGTGTTTTCTCGTTATCTCTGCAAGGTGTTAATCGATCGAAGATCGATATCGCACCTGTTCAACGCGATGCAGGTAATCTCGATCAAACTGCACGTATTAATGTAAAAATTTACAGCCAAGATGTTTAACGCTTTAAGTGCCAGGCTGTGTTAGTCGAACGTAAGGAAGTTTCTAAATTGCTGTACAGAATTAATGTGACCTCAAATTATAGCGTTTTAATTAACCCTTGCTCCGTAAATGTGGGTCAGTTTTGTCTGGGGTAATTTCAACGATGTACGTGTTTTACTTTATGCATTTGCAATAATAATATATTTGAACAATTTATTTGTTGAATTTATTGTTATAAGATTTATTTAGAATGTTTGAAGAATCTATGTGAATTTTTTCAGATTTTTTTAAGACTTTTATGGATTGAAAGATGCGTTGGAGATAAATGACCCACGTTTAGGGTTTGGAGGTACCAAAAATAAGTAGGAGTCAGGGTTAATACCGTTAATGGATTTCATAATTTTCTGTCGGTTATATTTATTAATATGATACATGATTAAATAAATATTAATACGTTGAAGGCTTTGGCGGTCACCTGAAATTTAATTTAATTAAATAATTATTGATTGCCACAAAATTCTGTGCAAGCATCATACTGAAACAATAATGTATGAACAGAAGAACATGATTAAGTACTCAAATAATTTTTTTTTGCGATTTACACAGACGAAACAACGATACGTTTCTGGATGCAAATCATTCTGAAGTTCCACAACCATCCACCGGGTGTACTAAATTCACCGCCGACCAAAATCTAAGGGGATGAAATAGAAAAAAATTCAAATTTCCATCGAACGATCGTTTAATTGGCGGGCGGCCATTAAAATATCGTCGAACCGAATTCGGTGTACGGTTGAAAAAGAATTGAGAAAGCCATGAATCAAGAGAATTTTCAAAAGCTGTCTCGACGCGCCGGTACATTTCATTTCCACGACACGCAGTAAATCACCGAGGAAAACAATAATTCGTCAAAGTTTAAGCTTGTATTTTTCGAACGGTTCATCGATCTCTGCAAATGGCTGTCATGGTGTAACAACAAGCGAGGGTGGCCCGGAAATAGCGAGATTTGGTAGTCAATGTAAAAGTTTTTATTTCAGATGACTTCAGCGACAGCTATCGAGAGAGCCAGCTTTGTTAACCTGTCTGCTTCCCTGGTGAATAACTACTATAGTTTAGATTACAATAACGTACAAAAATTCATGAATGTAGTATACATGTATGTGAATAAACCTTAAAAGATTCATAAAGATTTGTTGTTTAATTTCTGCGCAAAAAATTCTAAAAGTATAGCTTCAAAATCGGTAGAGAATGGGGAATACCCCCTAACACTTTGATCATGTGTAACAATGATAAATATATCTAAACAGGTCCAACAGAATCGATAGAAAAATTATGAAAGTTATTAATATTATTCATTAAGAAGCGTATTATTTTAGGGTGTAGTCATTCTGCAAAAAAATTTGGAAAGTTTGTAATTTTCGCCTAATACAGCGTGGCGCTCAGAGAGTTAGGGGTGGTCGCGAACGCAGTCAGGAATGCAGGCGGTCGTAGGGCCAAGGTAACCAGGAAAGTATAAAGGGATTCGTCTCTGTTCTCGTTCTATGGCGACCAGCCAACGACCGGGAGAGCCTCAAAAAACCGAGGGTGAAAACTAACGCGGTGCAATGGGGCGGCAGTCGCGTGCCTCGCATCCCCTAAACCGTGGATCGAATGGTAGGAGGCGAGTTTATGCTCGTGGCAAGTCCACCCTCCTTCGCCGACACCTCGATCTTACTTAGCCGTGTTATCACGATCTGCGATCCCGCCAAATCACCGCCACGAAACCGACCGAACGCCAACACTGCGTCAAACTCTGCACTCTTTTGTTCGGTCGTTCTGGTCGCTTCCGCGTGTTTAGAGAGTTGAGTGTTCAGCAAATTCCAAAAGTCTTGGCTCACAAAGAAGAATCATGATCTGTGGTCTCACCAAATCATCGCCATGAAACTGATCAGACGACACTACTGCGTCAATCTTTGATCTCTGTTGTTTGCTCGCTCTGGACGCTCCCATGTGTTCAGAGGGCTAAATGTTCAGCAGATTCCAAAAATCTGTGGCACAGTATGTTCCATCCGCAGGAGGGACTATACCTTTCACTATAGAACCTCTTTTTGACACCTCCTCACTGTGTAAGATTTGCTTTCAACCCTATTCCCTTAAACAGACTTCTCAGCCTTACAAATGCAAGCCATGTCCAGAAAGAAAATAATTCCAACGTTTCGCCAGCACTGCTAGCTTCATCAGAGGTCTGAGGACGCACTGATACTGACCTGTGTTAGAATGTTCACATTTCAATGTACCATGTTCGTGTTCCGGATTATTGATCAGTCAACCAGTTTTTAATTGGCCAAGTCATGAATTACAAAATTGGAGGAGAACAATACGACATATGCCCATACGACAATAAACACTTCAATCCAACTTGTCACAGGATTGAAAGGGATAATAATACTCTCCATTGCCCGTTCTATCTTGCATGAAAGCTCTTATCATCAGCCTGAGCCCTCGATTACATACCATAATTCCTGGCCGCTTTCGATGTTTAAAAAGTTTCTCAAATAGCAGCGCTTGGGTCGTTATAATTATCAGCGAACCGTCTAATCGTCCGCGATTATTTGTCTCGATAGGCTGCTTACAAGCTCACGAGGGGTGGGCCTGCCTTCCTCACGTGGCACGGGGGCCATGGTGCGCCGATAACGAACCGTCTTAATCGTTATGCAAAACAGGAGGCCCGTACGTGGAAAAATGCCTCGCGCAATTTCCACGATCCATCGACCGATCGACCGTTGATCCTCTCGCCGTTAGCTCGGAGTTCGCGAGATGCCGCGTGAAGTGGCGCGAAAATACGGTTCGGTCAGGCGAAGTGGAGCGAAGTGGAATGGACGCGGCGATAAGAAAACTCGCCCCCGTCCGCGGCGTTATCGCTTCATCCACGCTGCAAAAAACTATCTATAAGCCGGCCACGATACGCATCTCGGACGTTCTCCGGTTCGATGAAACGCGACGCGGTTCCTGGACTCGCGTAATTAGAATGGAATGACCGCGCGACGGAAGAAATATGAGGAATCGATAACGAAACAATGGACGGGGTTGCCACGCAGAGAACTGGACTCTAGACTTCCTAATCAGAGACGTGTATGTAAGAGAAATCAAAAGAAGATTGGACTGTCCCTGGGTTGACCAGGTGATCTGATTTGAACAGGCAAACTCCGATACAGGAAATGGCTACTAGCTCGGTTAGTTAGGAGGCATCTGTACTCATTCTGCTGTCTGTCTTAAGACATTGATTAAGGACAACGACAGATAGTAGTTATGTAGCTTGCTATTGTAAAGCAGGAGTGTTAATCCTATCACTGTTAACGCTGACTATACTCATCCTGCACGAGTCCACCTATGGGCGGTAGGTCCTATAGTCGCCCAAAGCAGAAAAACCGCTAAATTGATTCTGCAGCCCTACCATCTATCAGGATTTCTCAAGACATTAATAGAAACTGCTCAAATTTGTTGTTCGGAGACATATGAGTGGGTACATTTGTACTTGAGTGTCCACATAAGGGTTAGACTGCTCAGCCTGCATACCCCACGTTTCACAGACACCCCCCACACTAAAGATACTCTGCAGTCTGATGAAAGTCCTTGGGGCGAAGTTTGAGGGAAGATCTGTCTCGTGTGCTTTGATGTGACGGAGGGTGTCGAAAACTGTCGACGCATGGGGCGGGAAATTCGGTTCTTCGTGGGAGTCCGTGAAGTGGCGCGAAAATACGAGTCGGCCGGGCGAAGTGGAGCGAGCTGGAATGGATGCGACGGAATATACGTACGGGGCGAAGCAAACCGGCGCGCCGATAAGAGCGGTGGCGAGCCGTTATCACGATCGCCGCGCGGCCACGTCGCGCGATAACGATAACAAACTCTCTCCCTCTCTCTCTCACACACACACACACACACACACGAGCCGCTCGTTTGCACGTGCACAACGCGTACGTGTATATTATGTGCTCGTCGAGGGCGAAGAGGTGACTCGTCGTTACTGCGTGTGGCTGCCTTCGCCAACCGGCGACCCACACACACACATACACAAGTGCACACATAAAAGTATGTATGTGCATCGACAAAATTCGCCAAGATGAACGGGAGCTGAAACGAAATTCTGATGACGTCGAAAAGCGTATGAGGCAAAGTTCAGCTGGTGATAATCGCAGGGGAGATTAGAAGGATGATAGCTGGGAGATATTTAAATCTGTCGCAAGTGTCTGCAGTTGACGAGGAATTACTAGTTGTGTAATGCAGGGGGAACTCGTTTGTTGGGAAAAATTCAATTACCGAAGGACAGCATCTTGGGTTTAACTCATATTCAGCACTGTTACGTGTGGATACTAATGTTACAGTTAGGGGATCTGGTGTCTGGTAGAAACCGGTGCAGTGGTCGTTTATGCTGAATCGATGAATGACATTTGTTGGAATAAATGAATTGCTGCTGCAGAATGTGGCGATGGTAGTACACGAGGCTTTTTGAATTGCCCTATGAACAATGCAGGATATCCTCATTTTAAAAGTCAGTAGCTTGGGATCTTGATTAGTGTGCTTTCTGTTAAGGACAGCCTGTATAAAACTAAAATATGAATCTATATAAATTGCCCAAAAGAACACCCTGAGACTCCGTGCTAAGCCTTCTAGGTATCAGTCAGAAAAATGGCTCCTCGTTTAACTCCCTATACGATGCCGCCTCATCTCCCTGCGCAGACCTCTAAAAAAGCAGCATCGCCCTCGACGTCACGGTGGAAAATTCATTTTTCCAGCTCATCGAGGTGGTGGGGGAAGAATCGTGGCGGGAATCACCGTCCAGGGCCATTCTAATCCAACCGATAGCGAGAATCCGGGGGCCGTTTCATCCTGGCAATCTCCGCGCACCTATTGAAATTTCCAGCGGATCCGAAGAGGAGGCGAGGAGCATGCAGTCTCCGGAGGCCGCGCACCATCGACCTATATGCGTCGCATATACACACACCCGCGGCTCCGCATCCACACAGACACCTGTCTGTGATACATAGAGGTGGTTGCAAGGGTCCAACGAGGGAGAAAGAGGGGTGGTTGGTCCGTGGTCGGTGGCGGTGTTATCGCGTCGGCCCAGATTGAATATATTTCATATGTTTTCATAACTACCGCAGCCGGGGCGCTACGTACCGCTATCTGCTCCACCTACACCTACACCTCCTGGTGCTGGAGTCGCCCCTACGACGGCGGGGTGAAAACGGTTGCGCGTGGAGAATGGAAGAGCAACGCTCTTCGGGAAAGAAGGAGCACGAGAGCACGGGGTGGAAAGGAGAGGAGCGGGAGATGTGCACGGGGTGGAAAAGAGAGATCAGTGAAAGGCGGGGGAAGAAGAGACGCGGGAGAGAGAGAAAGAGAGGTTAGGTCGGTTCCGCCGCGGCCACGGGAAATCAACCGTGAGGAGATACCGGTTGACTGATGTGCGCCTTTCTGTTGTAAAACGATAAAGGCGGCGTGGCATTGGTCGGGCCGAGGGTTTCCGATAGCCAACCACCCTTCCTCTTCTTCAACCCCTGCCCGCGCACATCTAACAGACCCCCGGAGACCCAGCAAAGGAGAAAAGACTGCGTCCAGCGGCAGAGGTGTGTATTTTACATTGTACAGCGCAGAAATAGGCGAGAAGAAGAGCCGGCCGGGCTTGAAACGAAGGATAGCGATCCGACGCCATCGGCTGAATATTCATCTCGCGTCGCGTCGCTGCCTGCACCGCGATAACGACGCCATGCCCTTATCGCTAAGGCTTTTCTGGACGCCTACCCATTGTCATCGAACCAATCCTACCGGGCCTTTTTCCTTTCCGAGATTTCCTGTACAGGATGTACCAGTTGACACGGATGCTCTAAGCAGCTACGTTGCGGTTTTTGGGAGTTTTTTTAGAGGATATGCGTTGAGGTTGATAAGATTCCAGGATGACAATGCCATTAAGGCTCTCTTAGGTGGAATTGTATTAGTTGATTAGGTTGAGAGGATCGCATGAAGTTTAGATGTCTTTGCATCAACTGGGCTGGAGGTAGACTCTGCTAGAGTCATTGGGGTGTCATTCATTTTTAAAATTTTGAATAATATATATGAGTTTAATAATTATCTTGTTCTTTAGGATACTCGGGGGGTCTAGAGTTTTAGATGGTGTCCAAAATTATCAATGAATCAACAGTAGCGTAGAAACACTGAAAATAGTCCCCAACCTCGCGCTGATCGTTGCTGGGGCAGCCTAACGTCGGTGATCGTACGAGACCTGGTGATATTAATTAGTCTGGTTAAACTAAATGTCATATGGTTGCTTCATTAGGCAGCAGTTGCTTTTAGGACAATCCTAACAACAATAAGTGACTACGGATGTGTCTTCTGTCTCTCCAAAAGGATGAGACATCGCAGTATCCTATCTAATGCACTTGACAAGCTTGTGAGCATTAATGGATTCTCTGACTGTACATATTTGATTGACCTTCAGCAGCAAGCAGTTTCAAGCCTTTTTGTCGATAGCTGTCCTAATTCTTTCAAGATTTCTAAGAGTAACATAATCTCCCACAATGTAAATAGGAGTAGAAGCCTATAACACCCAATCATCTTAGTCAAATGGATCATCAATTAAAACAGTCCAGAATTTTTTAACAAATTCTAAGTGTAAGGTTCTTAAAGCTTGTGGCTCCGAATATGTATTAGGATCAGATCTTCCATTATTCAAACCCAAATCGTATCTTCAATTTTTATAGAATTCAGAAGCTTCATTCGAAGCGATCCTCAGCAACCTCATTAAAATGCAAAAGATGTAGCGTGAGGAACAATAATTTTCTAAAATCCGTATAAGTGTATTATTTGAGTATTTGGAAATGGCACACGCGAGAATCTTCCAGGAAAAGAAGAAAAGAGGAATGCGAGTCGCAATTTCCATCGATCTGATGTTTTGCGCGACAACCTCGTTTCACTTGATACTCAAGGTGAGGCGATTACGACAGAAGTTGAAACATTGAAAAGAAGTCGGCCTCAAGTATCGAGTACGGTATCGGCGAGTTACTCAGGGACACGTTCCACGTATTTTAATGGGGCAGGTTACGCCGTTTCGATATTTCGCACCCTCGATAGCACCGGCGACACTCGAACGTTAATAACGAGCGCTGATTGCGAGTTACGAGATGCTCCATCCTCACCCTCGCATTTTTCTCGAGCTCGAGACAATCGTATCTGCCGCCATAAACATTAATAAACGAACAGGAATAAATAATGAAAAGTCTTATTACAAATTATAGAAAATTACCCTTATATTCTCTTATTGATAATTGTATGCTAATATCAGTGATTTTCTAACAATTTGGGCGAATCTGACTGTACCCAAAATTCAAAATAGATTCACTGATGACTGAACCACTTTACAGATTCTTTTCACACAATTTTTTATATCATTAAACATGGTGAATTAATACATTGAGAGTCGCAGTGAAAACGGACGTATCTAGTCAGACGCGCTATAATTTGCTCTTATTCATAGAAATGATAAAAGAACAAATATTTCAGTGTTCAGTAGCATTCTTGTGGTTCTAAATTATCATTACAATGTGAAGATTCCTCAAACTTATGCAATAGTAAATAATTATTTAATGAAATTAAATTTGAAGTATTGGTCACCAGTGAAAACAGGCATGCGTAGTCAGACACGATATAACTTGCTCTCGTTCATATAAATGGTACGTGAAAAAATGTTCAAGTAGTCAATCACGTTCTTGTGTTCCTAAAGTATTTAATAAAATTAAATTTGAGACGCCACATACCCGTGACTCCCATGGAACTCAAAGAGTTAAAAAATAAAACACCTCTGCCACCTCTCATACAACAAGGAAATTTCTATTAAATGATATTGCAGGTGTAATGCCTATGTATCAAAGACGCAAAAAGTATGATCATTCCTTCATATTTTCGTTCATCTTGAAGGAATTGGTATGGACCGGTGAGAAATCGAAATTGCAGGGAAATGGATGGCGTTCGATTGGAAATCGCGAGCAATCTGGTCGCATAATCAGCGTGTGCGGGACACGTTATACGCGGTCGATATATCGGCTGCGAGATCGAGCCATAAAACTGGCCATTCATTCGATATCAGGGCAATACCTCCGTGAGATGATAACAAGAATAGGTGAGAGCATAGGTGACCTATTCTTGCCGCGGCTTTTGTCCGGCGACAACGCCAGATGGACCAGTGATTTTCTATGAGGGAGCCCGGATAACCGATACATATTTGCAAACTATATGGCATCGATTTGAAACAAAGAGATCGTCGCGTTTCGACAGGCGGAGAGAAGAATTAAACAATTAGAAGCATGTTACGATTTTTATGCATCAGTTTGCAGTCCCGAGATACTGTCTTTCATTTATTTTCATTCTGATCAGATTAAATATTACTCTAAGTGTTTCTGATAAACGTGAATCCCTATTTACAGTTGTAAGTGAAGCTAATTTGGTACTTTTTTGTATATTGTTGATTTAACGAGTTGCGTTTATTACTGTGTGGTTTGGACTTTAAAATGATTTTACTTATTAAAATTTATATTAATCAAGTAACTGTTTTCAATTATAATTTAACAGTGCTTGTAAATCTTGAGAAATATTAACATTCTGATAATAACATAACATAAGTACTAAACTGTTAGATAGCCTGCCAGATATGGCTGTTTCACACTGGCACGCAATATATTCGATACAGTCTGAGCTGCAATTCGAGATACAACTAAATCTGGTCAATTCTGCCTGCAATTAACTAAAAAATCTAGTAATAATCCAAGAACAGCGATTTTTGATTACTTTTTCAATATACATAAAAAATAACGTGTACAAATTTTCAATGTGTCAGTGGACCTGTCACTGAAATACAATATAACATATTTTTATTGTCTAAGAAAAAATACAATTTTTACCCTGAATATTTGTCAATCTCAATTCATCAAGATCAGGCGAAATTTTCGCCGGTTAAACGGCCATGCACGAAAATTACCAGACTGGTAACGGAACACATAATTATTTTCCAGCACGCGAGATGTTCGATCATCCGCGTTATTTTTACGCGGCGGGCCGCGATAAAGCGCGAGTTAAGTCATCAGATTGATTGCTTCTCACAGAAGACGGAAACAGCGAGGAGAGAGGGGGCGAACAATGCGGGTAACCTTATCGAATCTCAACCTCCGACCCCTTATCACGCGCAACCCGATAGATATTCGCGACTATCGCGATTCGAATTGCTGTCTTTTAAGGATCTCGAGTTTATTTCAACTGCGTGATCGTTATTAAAAATTGTGCACTGTCTAATATGCACAACAGTCTCTAAAAATGTTGGTTAAATATGTCAGTAGAAAGCATTAATTGTCTACAAGAAATTAATTACCATTACTGTTGTATTAGCAGGATATTGAATTTGTTGAATTGTGGATAAATTGTTGTACTAATTGATATTCATTATCATCCTTAAAAAATTAAGTCACACACAAAATAATGCTAGAAATAAAGAGGTAATTGTTTACAAGATATTGATTATTCATTATAGTCTTTTTGCAAGTTGGCTGTCGCAGAGATGGCCACGCTCTCATATTTAATTTAATAATTACTAATTCTTGCAAAGTTTTCGGCAGCGTCAGTATTTTCTAAATGATGCAAATATTGTCGTTTGCTGTACTGAATATTCCTCACTGAACTCATATACGTTTCAACCTTTTTATATAATTTTTACATGAACAACTGTTATTTTGTCCAGTGACATCGTAGTATATTTATTCTTTCACGAATTAGACGGGTTAACGAGGCACCTGGAGGGAAACTCATAAACCCGACGACACTAATAACCACATTCGGGGCAGACGATTTCTTTAAGTTACCGTAACGACCATACGTCAAGCCAGACACAGAGAGAAAGAGAGAGAGAGAGAGAGAGAGAGAGAGAGAGAGAGAGAGAGAGAGAGAGAGAGACAGAGAGGGAGAGAATTTAACAAAACTTCCTCGAAGTTTCGCGTGTTTCCGTGAGAAGTACATAATGGTTGGTCGCCGTCTTTGGTGCAATTAATTAGCGTCATTAGTGCCATTGGCTGAGCGCCTGCTTCGTTAAACCCTCTCCTCACCTGCCCTCCTTCATTCCTTCATTTCTTCCATGTTTCTTTAGGTGAACGACCGTTTTTGCACACCGGTTTTGCAACGACTATACCCCTTCTACGTACATTTCCCTCGAATGTTCGAAAAGGAAAAGAGTTCCCAGTAGATGCATCATGTTTGAGAACAGACGTCGTTAGTCATGTATAGGTTAGGTTTCAAACCTACAATTCGCTGAATTTCAGCATCACACTCGTTATATTTAGTCATATGTTTCTATTATGATTCTTCTGTACATCATGGTGTCTTGAAGTCGATCTTACATTTATTTCTAATACATAGGGTGTCTATAGAGGAAAGAACCAGTAATAGGTTAGGGTCTGATCATTCAGAACATATTTTAGAAAATTTCTCTTTAAAAATATACTGTACTGTTCACGAGATGCTACGGAAAATGTAATAAATTAAATTTTTAATTATTTGTTGGTTAGTGGGGACTTAATTCACCGATATTTATGATGTTTTATTGTTACTAAATTTTTAATAGTTGAAAATAATTTTTCTTTGATATTAATTTACATGTTCAGTAGAGTTTATCTAGTAATATCCTATCATAAACATCTGGAGATGCTCAAATTTAGGTTAGGTTATCCCCTAAACTATAGGAAGGTCACCATTACTAGGTACCCCAAAGGCTACTTGGCTTTCTTCAATTTTGAGAAATAATCTCCTCTGTCCATTACTTTCATAAAAATGTGTCATGTTCCAGGTTGTGTAAATAAATGAACTGTGACCTTAACTCGACCAGTTTCGTTGCCCCTACAATAGCAGGTATTAACTAATTTACCATTAAGTTCCTAATGAATATACTGCTACATATGTTATAAAAGCACGTCTCAATCGTATTCTAATTTATAAAAATCAAGCCATCAGAGGCTCCTTTGGCTGTCAAAAGATGCTAAAGCGAATTCCACATTTTATACACACTTTATATACCAAAGTACTGGGACAGTTAAATGGTCCAACTATACAGCACTCAGCGCTTATTCAGCAGTTTCTTATCACCAAACACTTCAGTGTTATTCAAAATTCCTTTGGGCGCCATCCTGTATAAAACTGAATTTCAAATCCCTCTTATCGCCGGCTGCTCGGACAGCCTGCCGCGAAGGACAAAAATTTCTACATTCAGTGGCTGCTTCCACTTGGAGGATCCTACGGGCCCTTTCAGCGTGTCCCCGAGATTAAGAAATCTAAGATTTACAGGGCAGATAAGCATCGGGGCGAAGTGGCCGGTGAAATGTATAAAATCCGTCCGGTCCGGTATCACGGCGTTAAATACGCCCGGGACGCGTCCCGACAGAAGTTTATTTGGAGTAATCCTTTCGGATCGTCCTTTTTTCTTTTCCCCACCGCGCGGCCGCAGAGATAAAGCACCTGCATTTCTCGGCCAGAAGACGCCACTCCGAAACCCACGCTTCGTCGATAAACCAACGGTTGCATTCCTCCCCTATCGTCCTCGAACCACCTCCACGCCACAAAGATAACTAATGCAACTCGAACACACCACCGACACGCGGAACCTTCGACGGTGTGCACGCATTCTCACACGAACGACCTGTCCAGCGTTTTACACCGATCTCTTTCAAAAAGAAACTGACCGTCTTCGTACGATGCACCGTGTCTAATCACTGAGCAGTTATTTCGGTTTCTAAGAACGCTAGGGCGTTTTCTGGTTGCATTCGTGGCAGCCCTTTGGAGGGCAAAGGTTAGGACAGTGGAAGGTGAGGTTAGGAGATGGTATAGGTAAATGGAGACTGAGAATGGTTTGATTGAATTTGAAAGTGTGAATGGTAGATCGTGAAGCCTTCTGGTTGGGGGGTAAATTCAGATGGGTGTCTCTAGAAAAGTTAGGTTAGGTGTTGCTTGGGCTGCTGGGGAAGTACAATAGTTTGCACATAGCAAGTAGATAAGACCTCAGAATGGCGGAAAAATTCAGAAGCCACCGTTAGGTTCGGACAAGCGGGGAGCTAAATAATTTGAAAAGTCCAAATGGGCTGCAAGAGTCATTTAAATCACACTGTAAACCCTAAATATAAATGACAGTCAAATTCAAGTGCTATACCATTAGAAAAGTTAGGTTAGGACGAATGAGATACACGCACCAGGCGCGAGAACATTTTTCCCACGAGCACATAGTTTGTACTTGACTGAAAAATAATCGTCGTAAAATCTGCGGGTCAAGCACTAGGCGAACTATTAAATTCGTAATGGCGGCGGTTCTATCTGTCGCGGGGAACCGTTTATCAGATGAACCGCGGAATTTATTCACGTACGGGCCGCGATAAACCGCCGCATCGAAGGAATTAACAAATTCCGAAACGGAAAGCCCTAAACCGATCGGCCGTTAGCTTTTCGCGGCCGGAATTCCACGGTCGATCGATACCCGCGACCGCATCAATTAACAACACAGCCGCACGATTTACATAATCGAGCGCACCGAGAAAAAATCCCTAATTAAAATCGCCGATCGTTAATTACACGCGGGCATAGCGCCTAATACGTGCAATACGGTCACGAGAGATCGTGAAGGAGAGCGTTACAGATTCGTCAGATCGGCCGTGGATAGATCCCCGTCCACGGATCCACAGAGAGGGGTCAGGGTTCGATCAAACTTTCTCGAAGGTCACGACGTAGGGGGAGGTCGATTCCAGCCGGCCCTCACCTCGAACAGCCACCCAACAGGTAGCTTTATACACCGTGTCCCCTTTTAACACGTATTGCAATCCAGAAAGTACTTTAAAGTTTTCGAATCTTCGTGATGTAGACTATTCTAGCTGTTCTATGTCTTGTGTGATGTCTAATAAGTGTCCCATTTGTTTCATTAGATGTCTATGGGTTTTAGCAGGTGTCCTATAAGTTCGAGTAGGTGCCCTAAATGTTCCAATGGGGGCACTATACCTTCCAAGGTATTCTAAAGCTTTCAGCAAATGCGCTATAGTTTCAAGTAGATGTCCTATATGTTCTAATGAGTACCTGGTTGCTCCCAATACGTATCCTATGCAGTTCAGTAGGTGTCTTATATGTTGCATTAGGTGTCCAGTAGGAGGAATGTCCTGACGTTTCATTAGAGCATCACAGCTAGCTCCTTCAGAGTCTAATGACGCGTTGATGACGTGCCTTTGAAGGTTTACACCTGTACAAGCTGACAGACTCCTCTTTTAATTGGTCAACTGACTGACTACAACAGGAGAATGCTCCAGATAGGCTTCAATGCACTCCCGCAGCCCTGCTGACGTTGCTGGGAAGTTTCATAGTCTCTCTGGCTTCTTTACTGTCTTAGCAAAAATATCCTTTTAGTTTACAGGACACCCTGTACATACTCGATCACGAAGAATACTCGTTAATGCCGAACGGTCTCCGCATCGAGAAACGAAGAAACAAAGGGCACAGAGGAAGCTGAATAGAGAGGACAATCCGAGAACAGACGATCAGCGACGTTATCTAGCTTGTATACATGCGAACGGTTCGCTGATAACACGACGCCAGGATATTCAACGAACTTATCGTCCAAGTATTTCAAATCCTTCCTCAACCTCCAAGCTTTTAATGCCTGCATTTATGGTATTCCAGGAAAACCTCAACCACCCAAAGATTTGAATTCTTTGCAACATTGTCCACGCCATCCCGTCAACTTTACTTTCGCAGTGCTTTTATCAGTGTGGGTACTCGCACACACACAGGTAAAAAACGCATGTGTGCGCAGGCGGTTCCGTATGCGGAACGCACACGAACACGATCGAAACTCGGAGAGTGGGACGCAGCAGCAATCGGTGGGAGCGCCGTGGTCGAATCTAATTAAATATAATTAGCTGCGATTTGCATAGATAGCCGATAGAGACCGGACGCGGTGATAACCGCGATAACGGGCGTGCACAGCCGATACGAGGGACGATTATTGTTGCCGGCCCTGGGTCTCTCGTTGCAGAAGCAGACATCGCCACGATCACCGCGAAATTCCCTCTCTGCTTCTCTCTCTACACCTCTTTGCTATCTACCTTTTCTCCATCCTCCTTTTATCGAACCCCGCGTTGGCCAGTCTCATCTTTTGAGGATGGACAACACGTGGCTGTAGTAAGAAGTTAGGCTAAAGCTCAATGAGAGGATTGATCGTCAGTGAAACTGTATTTTATAAATAGTTTTTGAATTAAAGATTGATAAGGTTTACTTGTTTAATGATTAAACTCCTCTAGCTTAGAGGAGGTAGACTCTGTCTACCATTATGAATTTTGATCAACATGAAACTTCCACTCTACTTCCTCCTATACACCACTTTCTTAATTTTTTGAATTTACCATAGACTCAAGTAGACCCTCGGAGTAAAAGTTCCCAATAAATAAATTTGGCTAATCGTTGCCTCTGGACCTGAAGAAGATCAGAGAAGTGATCGCTTTGCTATTCATCAAAAGACTAACTTTCACAGTTATACTAAACTAATTGTAACAAATGAGACTGTTGTGACCGAAGACCTAGACCAGGCCCAAAGTAGAACATCATAAATATTGGGAAGCACCCTTTGCTTCAATCACGAATGAACACCCTTCTTTATATTGAAACACACATTAGACCCCAACTATTTCGGTGGTCCTACAAAATCACTCTTTGCACATTTACGTGTCATCAGCATGTCCGTGGACCTGATCGAAGTCGCGGCGGACTAAACACCGTCTTTTTATGAGGCGTTGCTGGCGTGTGCGTGCGTGTGCGTGAAATCATGCGTGCAAAGCCTGTTAAAGGATCGGGCGGAGGTGTGGATGGAGGTTGGTGGAGGGCCGAGGACACGATAGCGAGCAAGGGATCCGATATCTGTTCGCACGTCATTACCCCAGACTGCAGCAGCAGCAGGATCCAACGTAGGATCGTTCTCGAGGCGCCTTCGGTGCCTGCCCGCTCGATCTTCCATGATCTATGGATCATAGTCCGTTTAATTCCGAGCCGACACGAAAATCTATCGCTCCCTGGAACCCCGATGGGGAAGACGCGTCTCGCGTATTAGATCAATGACGCGGCGTATCTATCGGTGGATCTTACCGTTATTGAAAATCGAAAACCTGCTACCATCTAGGCGCATGTGTATGAGCACACGTGTGTGTGATAAGTAGGGTACAGTTGAATGTTCACGAAAGGAATATCACGAGAATTTGAATATTTTGATGGGAGTCTGCACGTTGTAGAATCAAACTTGTGGCTTACCGTTGGGGTGGTCGTAACTGGATTTATATGGACTCCACTATGGATTTTTTTCTCTTAGGAAGTTCTGCAGGTTTGACTAAATGTCTTATAGGTTTAAATAGATATTTTGTATGTTCCAATGAGTGCCTGGTAGCGCTGATGAAGTATCCTCTAGGCTTCAGTCGAATATTTAGCTGAGTAATTTTTACCATTTCTGGCGTTCATCATGGAAATGATCAGATTCAGAGGATCAATCCAATCACCATACCTGTTTTTACCAAGATAGCCATTCATCATCCTACAAATGGTAGGAACATCTAGCCAGTGTACAAAGATGCATCGATAGCTCTTATAACTCCCTATTCTGAAGAATCTGCCCATAGTGTGGGCAGTGCAATGACGCCTTTTGATAAGACAACCACAAGGAACGTCACACCACTATCTCAGAACTACATCAGAACTTCCTAATTTTGATCCCGACAATCCTATTAATTTGTAGCACAGAAACTTCATCCGCCACGGTTCCAGGGTTTCCGTGGTTCAACCGGAGACAGTAGCGAGCAATTCTCCCTGACGCGGGACGATTATACCTCTGCTGCTCCCATGGATGTCTCGATCGCGTCTGGTACTTGTACCACTCCCTGTAGGTACGTTGTAGCAGGCCTAGTAGGTAGTACCTACTTTAGTTGTAGGTCGTACAACTCCGTATAGCCGGGCAAACGCCGTCGCTTGATATCTGCTACATATCTAGCAACGTGTGCCATGCCTTATCTCTGCTGCCGTTCGGAGCCGTATTCGCGCACGTGCGTGTGTGTAGAACCGTGTTCCGTTCCTCCTCGTGCCTCCGTGTGTGTGTCTGTGCAACTGTGTGCGCGTATGCACACACACAGGGTGTAACATGCAGCGAGTCGAGCGACTTCGCGAGAGCGTTTGTATTTGGCGGGTTTCGCATTGTATGGATATCAAACGATTGTGCACGGCCCGTGCGAGCGAACGACGTTTACCTTCTCCTACAGATTTCCGCGCCTAAGTGACTTACCGTCGTTTTACGACCCGTTGCCAGCGTTTCCTTCCCCAGCCGACGGGAATCACTCGTCCCCGTTTTGGAACCGAGCTTCTAACTCACCGTGTAAGGAACCCCGTTCGCCTTTTCCTCGAAACCTCTATCCTGATCCGCGATCTGCCAATCCCCACACTCCCGTACTGTTCTTTGCTTTCTGCCTGAGCTCCTGGCGGCTTTTGAACACTGATCCTTGTTTGGTAGATTGATTTGGGGTCTTTGCGGTGGGGGCGAAGTTCTTGTGTAGGTGACACGTTGGGTGCTATGGTGGGTGGGAGCAAACTGTCCATCACTGTTTTTTGTACTTATCGGTGTCACATATGCGTGATGTGGGGTTTTCAAAACTGAATCAGTGCATTAGACATCGGTGACCCTGGTAGCGAATATTTAAAGCAACTTTCGCAGTATCCCTAAGCTTGGTGTCCAGTTGGTGTCCTGATACGTCATCACCCTAGAATACTCTTCTATTTCGATTCTAATGGACCTTCTTTGAAATTTCTTTCTAACGACCAGTTGAGACAATACTTTTTAAAGTGTGACAAGAATCGTGAGCACTGTCTCTGTCTTAAATTTTCTATTTTAGTTTTCAATTGCGGTTTAGAAGACACTGATGTGGCCAGGAGAATATTGCAACTGTTGATAAATGCAAATCGTCTGGGTGAAGGTATTGTAGTTTGACGTTCCCCTAATCCATCAGAGATATGCAAAATATTCTGCGGCCTGTCGGACGTTTATTGACAGATTGTTTTTTTTAATTGTTACGCCAGGGCACACGTTCTCGGAACGAGGAGTGAAAAAAACGAGCTATCTCTCCCCTCATCAGATTATTATTTTCCCATGGTCGTTATTGTGTTTACGGGCGGAGAGTGTTTAATTAATAGGCAGCGACCACGTACTCATTATCGGGAAACGATTATTCTCGAATATTTTGAATGCGTATCGAGCATCGTATCGCGGCGGAACGATACGGAAATGCGCCGAAAACAAATAAGTTTTCTCGCTTCTTCGAATCGCCGGTAATCGCTCGTTTTTCAAAACGATGAAAACACACGTCGCAACGTTGCAATTTTCATCGCTGCGATGAATTGTAAAATGCAAATAAACTAACAGATAAAAACGAAGCTATCATGCGCCTCATTGGGTGTGCTACGAACCACTATATTGGCTCGGCCCTGTGGCTTGTCGTGTGCTAAAAGCCACTGCATTGGCATGCGCCGTTTAAGCGGAGCTAAGAGACACAATATTGGGTCGAGCGCGTGGCGTTCTCTGCGCTAGGAGTCACTATATTGGATGTAGCGTACGGCGTCCCCTGTGCTAAGAGCCACCGCAAAGTTAAAAATGTTTTCTCAAGAAACACGGCACTGAAATATTTTCCTATCGTTTAAATTCCACCGAATGCAGAGGAATTGTTTCATGGCCGAATAAAATCGAGACTAATGTAGGTCATAATTGCTTAGGACCGCCACGACGCCCTGAATTAAGATTTTTGCGTAAAGAGCCCGCATAGTTATGGTCGGCACACAACCGCCGGCGGATTATCGTCCGGGAAATCGGCTAATATCCATACAATGTCACGCACTTCCATACGCGAGCCAGTGTTAATGCGGTTTCGCTCCGAAATGCCTGCATCGGTTCGCTGAAAGCTGCAATTCCGATCCCGGCCACCGACGCCTTCACCCAGTTTTCGAAAACTCCGGACCCACGGGACGCAGGACACGCAGATCCGTCGAACACCTGCGTCCAGGTGATTTTTCCTGCTGTGTGTTGTCCGCATCGCGGAAACTAAATTACTAAGAGGATGATAGTCTTATTGCTCCGTTTACTTGCCGTCGATGATTTCCATTTAATGACCGTCCGTCAGCCCCAACGCGCTGGAACCAGCGAGCAACTAATTACGCCGCAACCGCGAGGCTGCTGTAACGTTCGTGTTAACACCGCGTTTCGACTCAAAGTAATTGCTCCTTTCGCGTTGTACAAATAGAGGATACAGCCTGCGGCCAATCAATTTAATAAATCTCCATCGAGATTGGAAAAAGATCGGGGCGCCGTTCGAACTACGCAAATACGAGACCAACGAATACTCGGCGATACCCGTATCCGCTGAAACGATCGGCGCGCAGGATGAGGGCAAAAAGAAATTTCATGCTTAATTCAGGAGGCATAACCATCCACCGACACGAACGAACTCGAGACATCGACACGGGAGGATCTCCACGGAACGTGTTAAGTTTTGGCGGGAACGGCGTTATCACATAACCTCAAATGATCAGCTGTCTTGTTAACCCATTTGTGCCGAAGAAACTGGCCCTGTTGCTTTAGAAGCGTTTATTATTGAAAAGCTGCGCATATAAAATAAAGTATTACTATGAGACCAATGCAGATTCTGATGTCATCTCTCGTGGGAACATTCCATAAGCATTCAACGTAATGAGTACATTCAACAAAATTTTCTACCGACCAATAGATAGAGTTAGCAGGCGAAAATGTGGGTGTCCTCACCTGAGTACAGTGAGCAAAAATAGGTTAAGAGAGTGACGAGTATGCCAGGTTGATTTAGAGGCTGTGTTTATTAAAGATTGACGTTTCAAGGGTAGCAACCCGGTATAGTGAAAAGCGTAGCAAGCACAAATACATGGAAACACGAAGAGCAGAAGCTCGCAGAAGGTGTAGCGTCAATATGGCGGAAAAGAGGGGTTCTCGAGGCTTAGGAGGGGACCGTAGGTGGACGATACGGGGAAAAGGGGACGCATGTGCTAATGAACGCCATTAAAAGCAGCGTTAATTAGATTGCGCTAATCAGATTGTCCCGTCCGTATCTGCTACCCTTTTTTTCGTACAACATTCGTAGCCGATGGTAGGAATGTTGGTAGGCTCGCACGAAAACCTTCGCCGCGATTATTCGCTTTTTTCCGATTGCTCCGACCGCCCCTCCCCCCTCTGCACCCTTCCGCCGCTGCTGCCGCCCCCGCCGCCGGCCGCCCTAACCTCCCCTCCGCCCTCCGGCTGCACACCGTCACTGCTCTTTTTCTTTTCCTCCATGAAATACTACGTGTTCCGAGCAGACTCTAATCTACCCCGCCCGATCTAATAATATTTCCTCCTTTGTCGAGAATCTAATTAAATTTATGACGCTCGCGTTTTCGAGCCAAGTACGGTTTTCGGGCTGCTGCGATCGAAAACGAAGGCTCTTCTTCTGAAACTGATGTGTTGAAGAACGCAGGGTGTCAGTTAACGTTGCATGATGTTATTAATTGGGGGGATTTGAGAAAAATTGATTGATATGTCTCGATATGTTTAATGAAGTATTTTAGGGCGCCTTGTATAAAGGAGAATCTGTAGGATACATAGTTTAGTATTAAGGCTAAATAAGAAAGGATTGAAAAGTGCTGGGTTATCTGGAAAACAGGTAGTTAACCTCTTTAACGCCATTAAGGTGGTTCGTAGCACAGTAGCTGCAATGTCAGAGCACAAAAATGGCTGATGCTGATTTAATGTCTGTTGCCTCTCTTAGAATGGTTTCTTTGGCACCCTGTATATGAGGTAAACCCCGAATAACCAATTTTTGCTTTAGTGTCTCATCTCTTGAGAGTTAGGCGTCATATCTATTGAGACATCAGTATGGGCAATTGTTATGCCGCACTAATTGTAACTTAATTGCTGAAACAATACCGATACGAATTAATTTCATTTTTTTAAATATTTTCTGTCGGTGCAGAGTTAAACAACGTGACGAAACATCCCGGACTGTCACGCCGCAACGTCTCGAACTGACTTGACGCAGAACTGACCTAAAATCGGAAGTGAATCCAGACAATCCAGACAGACCTTAACCTTCTCCGATATACAGTGAAATATTCCGTATCTAGTCAGACATAGCAACTCTTCAACAGAAATTTTTATATTCCAACCTCAATACGCAGTACCAAAACACTTGATACAAAAACGTCTAACTCCTTCCATCCATTTTAAAAATAATTTATTATTATTGTTAAACTATCTAAAGAATATCTCCTAAGCATTACCACAATCCCAATTCAGCTCTGAAGTGTTAGGTATCATACACAAGCAGCAACCGAACATCCAAGCCACTATAGTGGCCGTTCGCACGGAGGAGGTTACTTTCTCAAGTCATATCTACACACCATTCAAAGTGGAAGGTTCAGTCACGCTAAAAATTAATAGAATATTAGTAGTTATACGATCAAATGGACTTTGAAGCGGGGATGACCGGTGTCAAGGCAAGATCGTTCCGCGGATCCGTGCGTATTTCTGCGGAGTTCGTCGCGTGACCGTCGATACACCGTTCTCGTGCACATTTTTCTTCGATTCCACGCCTATTCGGTAAATAGTGCTTCACCGAATGGCCGCATAAATCGACGAGCCAGTGTGTTAGCGGCCCGCGAATCCATATTCATCGTCCACCCAGTGCATAAAATTACGATATAGACTGGCAACACACAAACACATACACACACGTCAGCGTGTGTACGCAACGGTCGGCTTACGTTCAACGTGTCAACGTGAACCGGCTGAATTATGGGCTCCTCGATCAATCTGATAGCGATTAATACCTATGAGAAGTTCACCGCAGGCCCCGAATATATATCTTAATTCGCCCCGATTTAAAAGGGCACTCCTGAGGTCAGACTGATCCGATGCGTTTGCGACTACAGGATGGTTCAAAAGGAAGACACCGTTCATCGGACATGTACTTACTAAAATAAATAAGAATATTATGCAGTGAACATGTACTGAGATTTTTCCGATTCATCTCTTCGGTGACAGTGAGGAATGTACATTTAGTTTTTTGAATTTAAGTATTTTTGACTGAGGTACGTGGTCTACTCGACAAATGTGAGAACAAAAGAATTTTTGTACAATTCTTTGTGCTATAATCCAACATTGAGTATTATTGGTCACTTTGTCGTGGGGCCTGCAGTTTTAAGTGAGTTCCAGTGGACCACTTTATTTATTTTTGAATAGATTTGATTTTGCATTGAATAAATATAATTTTCCTCCAACTTTAATAAATATGTTCTTGAAGATGTTTGGGTTTTAGGTAGCTGCGCTTGGAATAGACATGGGCAAATCTTGCCCACGCGTGCATTCTTTCCTCCCCGGGCACCAACAGTAAGCCACGCCCCCCTGAGAAATTTGAAGTCCAATGTACACGCCCCATGCACGCTGTGTGGTAACGCTTAAATAATAATTTAAATTATAAGAAGTAGGTCGAATAAGGTTAATTGATCAGATCTCGATCTTCCAGATCATTGGGTGGGACATGTAAATAAGGCAGATTTAAATGATCGTGGAATCTCAACGATCGATCTCGAGCTCCGGTGAATTTCTGATCGAAACTTCTTCCACGTTAAGTTATTCAGGACTTGCTTCGTTATCGCCGATGGAAGAGTAATTTTGTGTGTCGGCGTTGAGTAGTTTGTAAGATTATTGCGAGCTGGGGTTTCGTAACCGATTTTGCAACGAAAGTAACGAATAAAACTGTTTCCTTCAATTTTATTTATTTCACGTAGGAATTCTCGTAATTATCTATTGCCTGTTTCGTTTTCTATGAATTCTCCTGCAAATCCAAATGAAAAAACTGAAAGCAAGAATTAACCTACTCCTACATTTTTGAATTAACATAATAGCAAGGCATACAGTTGGTCATAAAAGTAATTGACCACTACAATTATGAAATAAATTTTGTGTTAAATGCACACGTTTTCAACAAATTCTTATTAGTTCACTTTACAATGATACATAACAATCTTATCTATTGCAAAATCGGGCTCACAAAAATTGTTGACTATTTGCTAATAAATTTCGCAATAATATTCAAAAATAAACATTAACACTTCTTCGCACATTCCTTAATTTTGACTATAACTTTTAATCTATATCATAAGTTTGGTTCCTCTTTCTAGAGTCACTGTGTAAAACGAATGATCTAAGTACTCATTACTAAAAGCATAAATAAAATGTCCCTCAAATTGAAGAAGACTGTAATAAGATTACAAAATGATACTTGTACACGTCGAACATCAAATAAATTCCAACAAAATAAACGAAGTCCCGCGGTCATGGTACGCGGCCGGATGCTTTTGCGAGCAACAGCCCAATTTGTCCCCCGATCGGAATGAGCAAGATTAATCGCGGGTACAATGTAACCCGGCTTTCAAAGGTTTTCGTATCGCATGCGATTGTCAGAGCACTCGTGGCCCGTTCGAGATCTAAATATACGTATTCGTACGTAGAGAAAACACTTATTATAACCGGAGCCCGTAATACGCTGCGGCCAGCAAAGTCGTAAGTGGGGCCCCGTTAATGGCCGCCGCTGTACAAGATAAGGAATTATTGATCGTAAATAATTTTGTAATGTACGCGACGATAATGTTGCAATCGCTGGCTTTATCGAGTCCCGGCATTCCGTAGATGCGCGATCACAACGTAAAAAGTTATTCCGAATGATTTTTTCGCGGAATTTTTTTAACGGTTCCGACCGGGACGGCTTTGTCCGGATGCTTTTACGAACCCCCACATCGAACCAACCAATCGCGCGCGTTCGATCTACAGCGGACTTCGTTACAGGTGGTGCCAACCTAAGATCCGAAAAAGGAAACGATTACTAACATTTACACAAAAAATTATTGACAAACTTTGAAACTTCTTCACGGGTAGTCCCAACCTAAGAATAAGATTTATTAGTGACATGCTTTATTGTTTGTGATACGGGTTATTACGATCTTATTAATCCTCAAGGGTGCTGCAATCGACTGTTTAGGTTAATTGGTAAGTACTGTCACGCTGTTCTGCTGAAAATGATCAATTGAAGGGTTAAGGGAAAAACAGCTTCATTGAGAAAATCAAGTTTTAATACTTTAGTGCATCAGTAAAGAAACAGGGCCCAATTAATGTAACTGTATTGTTCGTGGCATGAAGTTATATTCTAATTAGACGACAGAAAAAGAATGAGCGAAAATATAATTGTTTTACATTATTTGAATTTTTCTTTCAAGTTGAACACTGTGGAATAAAAATGGGCATACCCTGTTCTTTCTGCTTACCCTTCAATTATATTTTATTGCTTTTTTTATAGGTTATAAGGAAGCTATCTGACATGTGGCAGATAGGCACAGAACACGGCAGAGAATTTATAAGTAAACTGCGGATGTTTATGCAATTTTATGTATCCAACTCTGTGTGATGGACATTTAATAAATTAGTTTGAACATTTCGAGGAGCAAATGCAGTCTTGTTGAAGCTTTATTTATTTAACTGCATTAGCATAGAACATATGGACGTCTAAAAATGTATATTTGCATAAACATCCGCAGTCTATTTTTAAGAGACAATGAAACAAATTATTTTTAATTATAGCAAGTGGACCTTTTTCTAAACAATCCGTCAGTATTTTTCCAATAACCTAATGTTTATATGCTCGAGTGCTCTAACAAATAAAGCACATACATCAGAACGTACGATTCTCCTCTAACTATCCTTTGACAGCCATAAAGAGCCTCCTGTATCTTAGTTTCTATAAATCAGTACAAGTCTGTGTCCTGTTTTTTAACATGTGGAGCATAGTCTACGTCACGAGTGTGACTCGTTATAAGCGACGGGGTTAAAGCTTTTCGGTGGTACGTAAGAACGTCCTGACACCCGGAGAAGCCAGAAAATGGAGGCCCGAGAGTCGTGTGCCACGTAGAATGCCGCGTTATTGGCAAGAAGCATGCGATACCCGCAAAACATGCATAAATGCATAGCCGTCTCCCAGATGCACGGGGATACCGCCGGAGATCCCCCGGTCCGACAAGACCAGCCACCCCTTTTTGCTCCCTTTGCGCAATCCCTACCTCCGACAACCCCCTACGTCGACTCGTTCGACCACCCCTCTCCGCCTTCCCGCCACCCTCCTCCTCGACCTGCTTCACCTACAAACCGATCGGTTCGCTCACGAGAGAAAAACTGCCTTTTTCTGAGAGCCCGTGAGACATCGTGATCGCCTTTGACTGATGCTACTGACCAGACATTTCTGTCATTCGCATTGTCTATAGGATGAATGGATAAGAATGTGGAGAGGAATAGGGAATGATTAGCTGCATTAGGGGCAGAAAGATTAGGAGGATGAAAGTTGTCTTCTGGTCAATGCAGTATTTCTTGGGTTTACTCTAAGAGACTGTTGGGTGTTGGGGTAGATCTACCATTCTGTGATCCTGATGGAGGCATGTTGTAATACATTTTGTAAATGTAATTTTTAGATTTCATGTTATTGATGAGAGCAGGATAGAAGCTTTGGTACTGTAAGTTAGGAGACTAGGTTGGATTAGGTGTCCTTAAGAGATTGGTAGCTGTTGGGGTAGTCCTACCATTCTCTGCTCTTGAAGCAGACATGTTCAAGAGACTAGCTTGGGTTAGATGTCCAGCATTTAATTAATTGTAATCTGTGCGGTTGGCAACTTGTTTTGACAATGTGTCACGTGGTCTTCAGTGGCATAGTATCACTTTAACTTGGAAGATGAAAATATAGAATGTAAAAATTTGGCTTTTGCGTCTCTGGTTGTCTAGTCATTACTATTAATAGATCGTTGTAATTGATCATTGATATCGTTTGCTGGTAAGATGTAAGGGTCCAGAAACAAGCTAGATGATTCACTGTCTTAAAACCCAACAGATTTCTTGCTCCCCAACCAAGCAACACTGTCCTCCCTTAATTCTACGTTTACAAATTTCACGTTCCACTTATGCTCCTAATTCCGCTGCGTTCAGCCGGTTTATAATTATCATGTACAAGCTTTCCGTAGCAATCGCCAGTGCAGAGTGTCGCTAATGAAACATCGTTACACTTATCAGGAGGCATACGGGTACAAGAATCGCGCGAGCTGGAAATGTTTATCTGCTGGCAAAATCGATAGCAGTCCTCCTTGCGGCTTAATTAAATTTACCTGTTATCTCGGATCGAAACTATGGTCGCACGCTGTGAGAGTGCGTACGAACACCCGCGAACGCTCGTCAGGACTCATTAATTGAGAAATTAATCCCCCATGATTGTCCCTTTCGCCATGCTGCCTCGCGCCGAGATAAGGAACGACACCAGATAGTCATCGATGCGCCGTCTTGAGAAATGAAAAGCATCTGTTCGACTTCTTCTAAACTTCCCGACCACATGTTTTCGTTTTTCGGAATTCTTCGTCGCCAGAGAATTCATAGTCTTGGACGTGGAACAATTGCACTGTCTCTAATACAAATGAATGTGTTGCATCCTAGTTGAAATTTTGAATTACTCAAGTACAAATATTACCTAATTGTGGTAGACTGGTTTTATTCAACAGTTGAAATTATAGAGAAGGTAGGCAGGACAGCATTTTCATCAATGAATTAATAATAGGCAGACTGGGGCCTATAGTGTATATGAACGTAGTGGTTCAAAAATGACCTATCACGCACGGTGGAAAAATCTGTCGCTTTATTTTCAGGCCAGTCTGTATTTACAGTGTGTTATAATAATTTTACAACAATTTCTCATGAGAAATTAGTATTACGGAGTGGGACACAGCTGAGCACTCCCTATGGCTGATGCTTAGTTAAAAGTACCAAGCACTGCAGTACAACTTATTTACAAACGCTTATTATTTTGTAAACAAATAAAGGAGTGTATAAACTGAATGTCTAATAGAATATTCAGTGCAAATTAAAATTCTTTTCTTTTATGACGTGTCTAAATATCAGGCCACAGCAAACGTGTCACTCTAAGCGACAAATGCGCCTATAGGCCACACTGATCATACATCCGCCCGCAGTACTCCAGGGGTAAAAATCTCAGAGATCCTGGATCACATGAATAATCCAAAACCGTTTAGTACCTTCTCCTGCATATCATTTTCACAAGGAAACACTGTTTCCAGAGTGAGTTTCGTTTATCATCTTCTCGGAGAAGGTATGTTCAACCGGCGCGAACATCGTCTTACTCCTCGAGGGATTGAGAAACGCGTTGACGCAACGCACGATTATTTATCGATATTATTAATGACGGGCCGCGTGGCGTATAGTTGCGTGCTGATAGTCGTATATCGATATCAGGGGCCGATAACTATTGCGACGAGCGAAAGAGTACGGACACGGCTCGTCCATTACCGTTTTAAGAAAGTCCTGGATCGATGGGACCGAGTAAAAGGTGGGCTGGCGAACAACTTACGCCGAACACGTACATAAGTGCGTTCGGTTGACTCATCGTCACCAGACTGCCGGATGCTTCGGGGAAAACCGGTTGTTCATGCGCTTCCCAGCGAATCCGAAATTTGTTCATGATTGTTCGGCTGGCGCTGAGATTCCTGCACAAAGGTGTCCTCGATAGGTTTGCGTGTCAACGGCGTCGCTACGTAGGAAACTGGCCCTCGTTGTACACTGCTGTTCATAAGATTAGGACAGTTGCAACTTCTGTCGAATATGCACGCACCTATATCACACACTGACATAGGTCATTGGTCATTGCAGTGCCAGGTGTCTAGTGTCCCAACACTTGTGGATGACAGTATGCAAGTACATCTGTACCTAAGGATACTTTAAAATTGACCATAACTTCCAGTGAGGCACCTTCGACCTCAGAAGATCTAACAACTGTCAGCTATGACACTGCTGAGTCTCTTTCATAGAGGCTGAAGGACTGCATCAGCCCAAATAGCTAACCTAAAGTGTCCTATCAAAATAAATTCTATTTTCAACTATTTTAAATGTACAGTTCGTCCAAGTCACCCAGATCACCCTGTACTACACAAACATCCCACGCCACTAAAAATTACGCCCACAGGCAAGATGGTTGGGTACAACAGGCAGATCACAATGAACCACGACTCTTTCATAGATGCTGAAGGACTGCATCAGCCCAAATAGCCAACCTAAAGGGTCCTATCAAAATAAATTCTATTTCCAACCGTTTTAAAGATACAGTTCATCCAAGTCGCCCAAATCACCCTGTACTACACAAAAATTCCACGCCACTAAAAGCTACGCCCACAAATAAGATGGTTGGGGTACAACCGGCAGGTCAGGAGGAATGGGCGAAGTGAATGCAATTGGCGTGCATGGGAGGACAAGGAAGCTCCCGATCGTTCATTTAAGCAGTGTCTTCACGTGGCGGTCGTCGTCAGAGGGGACAACGATCGTTTGATGAGAACCGCCTTGAGAAAACTCCGCGTCGGTGGAAAGACCACAGACGCGGCAATCTGAAGGGAGGCGCCTCAGCGTCAGGAATTTCGCGATTGCGAACGTTCTAGCTCGCTCCTGGCATAACAACCGTGTGCTAATTGCCTCTCCTTTCTCCCCTCCCTTCTCCGTTTGCTATCCACCACGCTTCATCCGTACGTTTCATCGATATCCGTGTGTCGAACGATTTCCTATCTAACGGTACACCGAGGAGCCACGGCTGGCCGTGCGAGAGACTCCGATAGGCGAATTCTACGAGGACTTCATCGGTCCTTGGGCGCAAGGATAATTATTGCGAGAATCGCTTGGGCGGGTTTGCACTGAGAATCGGTGATTAGGACCTCGTTTGTGGGTCTGCTGATCAAGTTTGCGGCTTCTACGCGACGTGCGTGAGGTGAATCCCTGTATGTCTCCAGTATACTGAATCGGTTGGGCTGAAGTTTCTACAGCGTAGACATTGCTGAAAGTCTAGAATTTTGTACCTGGTGTACAGTTTTACAATTTTATAGCAAATTCTGTGGACCCTGTCCTTGTTTTAACAAGGGAATCCTGTGGCAACAACTGATGTAACACTGGTACCCTGCTGCTAAAGTGTTGTTAATGATGGTGATGAAAATGAAATATAAAGTCCAGCGGTTAGGGTGGCGTTTATGAGATATTATTTATAGGGATACTCGAGTTTGAACGGTAGAAAATGACCATTGTGCATTCACGATTCGAAACGAAACCGAAAGGAGCAGAGCAGGGACGTATCGAGCGCTGCGGGGTGCCCGGATCGGTCGATTCAATTATCGAGATCGATATCTAGCGCAGAGACGAACTCGTGTTGAGACACGAACCAGGCACACCTTCGCTTGAAACACCTTGTACAAAGCTGTCCGCCCTCGCGACGATCATTCTGATGATTAATGACGTCACACTGACGACCATTAGCTACAAATGACGGGACAAAACGCCTGGAGTAGGTCTATAGCGGGATGGGGGCTGCTGATCATCGAGAGGGTAAAGTGAATTTTGTAAATTTTTTAAAAAATTCTATTGCAGCTTTAAAATAATTAATTTCTTCGATATGAGTATACTGAAATATTCTATAATCAATGAAAATGTTGTGGTACAGTTTTATTAAATATTGCTGCTGTAGATAAGACCTAGAGACAATAAATGTAAGTTAAAGAACTGTAAGAATAAACGTATTTTAAATTCACTATAAAGTATGATGAAGGTTCTACACAAATATGGGATGACATAAGAGCAACTGAAGCGTGAGATTAAAGAAAAATCGACCGGAAAGAACCAGCTGCACGTAGATATCGTGAAATATTGATACAGCATGAAATATTGTGTAATCGATAATTAATTACATATGCAGTGTCTTTCAGAAATAGATGGCCACCCTATAGAAGCATATTCTACTTTTCTTGAATATGAAAAAGGGTCGTATAAATATTTATCTAAAAACGCTTCCAGTTGATTCAGGTTTTCATCAGTTGCCTAGACCCTAACAATGAACTAGTGGACCATGATTTATGGCGATTTGTAACTACTTTAACTGTTCTAGCCTGCAGCAGTCGACGGAAATACTTTCTAAATACTCCAGTACACTGTTCATGAGCTTCAGAAAGCTAAGTGGTCTGTCAGAGAATCTCATAATTGCTGCTGAGGGTTATAGGTTAGCTAACATGGTCGCCATTCTGACTTAGACGGAGATGCTCCTTGAGGACACGACAGTAGTCTCAAAACATTCTTCGAAGATTCGTCCGCGTTATTCTAGATCTCTTAGAATTGCGTCTGAACGACGATTTCGAAAAAGCAGCGGGCGTCGATCGTAAACTCACCTAGAAACGTCGAGCAATTGCATGATAAACGTACGGCAGCCCACGCATCTTCCCACTCGCGGCACAAGAATCATCGTTAACACCATCGTGTACTCTCTCACGACATAAATCAAGGAAACAGATACAGAATAATTACCAGTGAACCCTTTTAAGAGTGAGAGAGGAAGTTACTTAACCTCCTAAAGGAGGTTAGCAACCGATGGATCAACCGCCGTTCGCTTGAACCCGGAGCTGATGTTCCGGGTACTAACTTTGGGGTTTCATTAAGTGCCATCATTCAGCTAGAGAGCCTACAGTTTTAGGTGGGTTCCAGACCACCAGAATCCATTCTATGTTCAGAAGAATGAAAACTCGTTTGCAAATAGAAATGTAATAAAGTACAAAGCTTGTACAAAGATTTCACCTGGCAGTTTTCATTCAATTCAGAATCTGATAGTGAGTTCTGAGTACAACTGTCCCAATGCACATTCATTCGCTCGTACTTATCTAAAACGTGAGACCAACCGCACAAAACAGGAATCTACTCCCACTGAAACGATCTGTGGCTCATCTACGTTGTATCTTGGCGATCACACCAGCGTCCAATCATAATTTTCACATCATAGCTGAACGATCAGCGGCACCAGCTTGCCACGCAAAAGAAAATTCTTAGGCGAACGGTCAACGGAGCTTGATAAATCGCAACAGCTATCGCACGTTCATTTACACCCGAGAGCATCGTTTGTTTCGAGCCAGAAATCATTCGGTCGATACGAAATCGTTCGCGATATCAGCTAGCCCACACAGAGGAAAAAAAGGCGTACTTTCCTCCACTATCTGGAGAACTATTTCTCCGGTGTCTGGAAAAGCATTGCCGCTACGATAACGACTGCGAGGGCGGTCGGAGAAAGGGCGAATTTATCGGATTGACGATGGTCGAGGCGGGCGCGTGCACACACAGCCACACACACACCAGCCGCAGCCACGGACACATATTCGTATGCACCGGGTGCACGTACAGGCGAAAACGTCTGGCCACACGTTGCGATATGAAGAAGAATTGTTCGAACACGTAGACATTGAAGGCTTTTTCCCGGCCGGACTGATAACGCGATAAAGGGAGGATACGGGAACGTCCTGTTCCTCCAATTAAACGTAACAGCGTGCGGGCTTGTTTTCGTCGTTCGTTTCGAACGTCCGCTCTAATAAAATCCCTCTGCTCTTCAGGTTTGCTCTATCGGAGGAATGAAAAGTAATTTCAGTTTTGTTCCGTGATTGACGTGGTCCCTACCAGGTGTCATGCACCTGTGACGCGCTAACTCTCATCAGAGATAGATGTATATGATAGCTAGGTGTCTACCAATTCCTTCAGAATCACCTGTTAGAGATAGATGAATATGAGATCAGTGTCACATATAGTGTTTGATCACAAAGTGTAGTGAACACAGCTATCAAAATATGGGGTGGTCTGTGGTGGATGGTTTCCCAATTGAACAGTAGTAGATTGCTATAGTTAGAGCGCGTAGAAAGGACTACTCGAGGTCTATCTTCGTTGTCATGTTCCTAACACGCGAAGGTACCCATGAAAAAAGTCCCTGAATTCTCCTAAACGTCTTTACCACTGTACACCAGTTTGAATCCTCTGCAACCTTTAGAGCAATCCTTAAACCCGATGTTTAATTGACCATCAGAATCCTCACAGATTGGACTAATTATTTTTTTAAACAAAGGCAAGGTTTTATTAATGAGTAGAGAATGTTCATGACTGACCAAGTGGTCAGATGGAAATAATTCGATAGATTCCGGAAGAAACAGGGTGGCCCCGTGGAAGGGGAGACGAGCAGGGCGGTTGTTTCGCAAGGTTGTGTACGATGCACCTAGCTGCAGCTATTCTAACGGAGAGCGATAAGGGCGGCGAAAACGGGTGGCCATAGCCCGTAAATATCGAGAAGGGGGTGGCCAACCCCCGTCCGACCTTTCCCCTCTGCGTAGTTTATCGCCGGTATCGGAAGTCGTGGAAACGGAGTCGCGCCAATTGTTTCACATTGCGCTGCCGTATCCTTCGTTTGCTTAGCGTTCTGAACTCACGTCAAGATTTTAAAGCTTTCACAGAATAATAGTTATTACTACCGCCTTCTAGAAATAAATCATGTTCACTGCAGTTAAAATCTTCATTAGAGGGTTTGTTGATTGATAGTCTTCTATCCTCTTTGTAAACGAGAAAGTTGCGTGGACTGGACAGGGAATCCAATTTGGTGTCTTCCATTTACTAGATGGGTGCTTTTGTAGCAAGCTATCCAACCTGGTACTGATTTCCTTTCCCTAATAGCAGGCCACAACATAGATTCGCCTAAACCACGACCATCCTAGCAAAGATGACTGTCCCCAATCACATGTACATTAAAAACTCTCGAAACACAAAGGCTAGAATTCTGCATAACAGCAGAAGGGTGAATCCCACTTCTGAACTACAAAGGAGAACAAAATTAAATGGACCTAACTAGAAATCGAATTTGGGATCTCTGCTTCCCGACTAGGTGCTTTTCTATCTGGTCCATGCATAACTACCTTTGCATACTCCTCTCAGATATCTACGATGATGTTTGCTTATTCCTTGTACCCTAGTTCTGAAGTAGATGGACCACAGAATATTCTAGAGGGAGTGGATTTCTTTTCTCATGCTGAGTTCAATTTTTTGAAGTAGAGATTAGAGCTGGGCTCAAGATTCCTCATCAGATTCCAGGCTAGCATCAGTCGATGGTACTTTTGGTCTACAGAGCGCACCCACAACGAGGGATGTCTTCTAGCCTAGAACACAGAACGTCCATTCCTCGATAATTCGTTAACATTTAGCCTTCTGATGCTCACTGATCCATTTCACTTGGACGTTTCCGAGCGCAAATGGCGGCAATGGATCCCCCGATCGATCAAGCAATCCCGTCATCACTTTGGCCGTCTCCCTTCAACCAGGTTGCATTTCCTTGCTCTATTAACCCTTTGCACTCCGTTGGAGCTACCACCGGGACATACATTGCTTCTACACACACCACAAAGCAGAGAACATCGAGATTCAAAATTCAAGTTGTATTTCTTGTAACTTCATCTAAATTGTCAAAATAAAACAATACACTTTCAATAAATAACGATTTATGAATGTTTCTTGAAAGAAACAACACTTTGATTTTTCAGAGGTGTCATCAAAATGTCCTGGAATAGCTAGTAAATTATGTTAAAAAATTCTTAGAGTGCAAAGGGTCTCACCGAATTGTAGAGCGCGTCTGAAGCCATTCGCAGTGTTCTCCATTGACCGAGGGAAAACACCCAGATAAAGGACAGTAGCTGAAGAGGGAACGCATCGAGGAAGTAGTGGAGGCTTCGTGAAACAATGGGAATGACAGTGAGCTTTCTACTTTCGCGCCTGTACCCATTGGCGGGGATAAAAGCGACGAAGCTTCCGTGAAGCCAATTGAAAAACGCCATGCCATCGGAAATTCTCCCCCTCTCTCTCTCTTTGTTGCTCTTCAGCTTATTATCTTCCTCGATCCAACCGTTCCACCTCTCTCCTGCTCTCCAGACTACCTTGATATTCATTTACGAATCAAACGACTGGATTTCTATGTTAGTTGGCTGGCTCCGTTGTTCCGCCGGCCACTTTTTGCCGTTTTGTTAAATGTTACTGTCCTGCCGCCCCTTATCGCCGCCACGATGCACCCCCATTCACCGGAACCAGCTCCACGTTCACGGGGAAATTATGTTAATCGAGCCGCGTGAATTAAAACTTCCAGCTTCGTACGTGTGCGCGCGGAGCTTTTGGACTTCACGCCGCGCAACGTATTGGAAATTTATAAATGTTCCCGCGGTTAAGTATAGAACCCCCTGTACAGGGTGGTCCGTTTATACCACCGGAAATATCCTCAGGAAAGTTTCGACTATATTAAAGGCACTAGGGCAGAAATTATAGTTAGAGTGATTGGAAAGAATTATTGGCTACGTCGTTTTTTTAAAAATGAACAGAAAGGATATAAAGTGGTACAACCGAAAAGAGGGTGATTTTATTTTGAAAAAATACACTAAGGGTGTGGAATAATATTTGTTCATACGATGCACTGTTTCCGAGAAAATGGACTTTGAAAATTCATCTGTTAAGGGTGAATGAACTTCATCTTTCTTCTCTCTTGCATCACCAATTATGGAACACCCTGTATAATAATGAATATGAAGATTCAATAACAATTTTCAGACCCATAGTTACTGGAACTTTCTTGTTCAATTTTAGTCGTATAAAATATGCCTGGAATATTTCTGACAGAACTTTGGAGTTACCCTGTATATTACTCGATAATGGTACATAACCTCTCAGAAAAGTACTTTAATATTTTATACAAATTCTACTGAGCATCCCTGATAAAACAGAACAATATTTCAGTCATACAAAAAATCCCAGTGGACCGCACAAACCGCCAAATAATTTTTGGAACAGTATCGACGGAACTAATATATACGGTGTACATAAAAATTGTTACTATTGAGAGATCCAAATATACTATACCGTTTTACAAAGTTTCCAGAAACGAATGCATGTCGTTAGCCAGTATTTTATCCATCGCCTTCACCGCAGCGATCGGTGCAGATATTTTTACTCCGTAATTACAACATCTAATTGCGAATGTTAACTGGTTCGATGCCAACAGGGTGCGGTGGTGGGGGTGAGGTGAAACAGAGACAGCCCGGAACGGAGAGAAGAACGTTATCACGAGAGGGTGCTTCCCTGTATTTGCGATCGTGGAGAGGTGTAATCAGATAAAAGCCTCAAAAGTAGCACCGACCGTTCCAGTTTGAAAAAAGCCTTGCGGTATCCGGGGCTGATTATACACCAACGAAGTCAGGGACGCAGCTTACGTTCCATTTCACCCCCAATTGACTCACCCTTTATCTCTTCGCGACATTGTCTTTGCAAGGAAATGAATTCATATAAGAAAAATTTGTGAGGTTCAATTTTTGTGGAGCACCCTGTGTATACATATATAAAGATTTATTTCGGTGTTTAGTGTCTCAGTGGTAGTAGACAGACCTGGTCAGACAATGTATGTACATGTACTACTAATTGTTATTCTTAATATAAATAATAAAGAAAAATAGTTTTGCATCTACAAAATTAGAAAATAATTATGGATGATCTACCTGATGTCTGAAATGGAAGAAGTATTATTTATATTGTATTATTATATTTTTATTCAATCTATAATGTACATAATATTTGAAGGTTTACGTGTGTTTGCACTTTGCAGAGCAGTAGATCAATCAAGTACATGATATGCTAAATTTTTGAACTGGTACATTTGCATTTCTATATTATTATTGCAATATTAAATTTTACACAAAGCAGTATCTATTTAATTAAATGAAAATCTGAAGTCACCGGTGTCTTCCACGACAGTCAGCTTGCAGCATGTACCGACTCAATTATTTCCTATGATACGTACAAATTAATAACAATCCCACGATGTCTAATTAATGAAATGCAAATGAATGTACTTGGTGTGGCATCGATGAAAATTTCCAGGAGAAATCCGCGGTGGCCGACCCTGGTTACAACGGCCTAGGGGTAATGTGGGCTAGAGTTTGATAGGGGTGGATTCGGGGGTGAGCACCTTATCACGCCACTCTGCTGTTTTAGTTTTTGTCCAACCCCTGCATATTCCAACTTTCTTCCCCCTCCACGCGCTTGTGGATGCAACGTACGTTTGTGTCTGTCCGTGCGTGTGTGTGCACACACGATGCTCTTATTGCATACGAAAATGCAACCCTTCCGAGATACCGCGTACCCGCCACGTAAATGAGATAAAATTTATTTCGCGACAGTTTCATCCAATTATACATCGAAAAGATTGCCGCCTGGAGAATTCGCGTGGCCGCTGCTCGCGGAAATGCTTTTAACTCTACTTTGATCCTATGACAGAGACGCTCAAACTGTGCCGCTCAAGGTCATTCAGTGATGTGTAATGAGACTTTTTTTATTTCAAGGGAAAATTAATGAGAGGGGTGAATAGAGTGTAGTGCTTTAGGGAAGAAATTAGGATCGTTTTGAAAGTTGCAAGTCATTTTGCAGGTCGACTTTATGACCTTGAATGGCCTATTCTGGTGGTCTCTATTATAAATAGGACAATACCATGCAGAGTAGACGGAGACATCTGAAATTGAGTGGTTTCACTGATAGATTACGGAAGAAAATGATTATAATATACACTGCTTCTAAAATAAAATTCAAAATACAGTGCTGTTGAAATGATTAAGAGATCTAATCTCTAAATCACCTGTAATAATCTTCAGGAACACGTGAGGAACAGTGACAATTTCTATATATCTAATGCAGGTCTAACATATTTAGCATATGAAGTTTTTAGGCTACTTGACTCTAATTGAGCAATATACATAGACAAATAGAGTGTACATTTGAGGACTGCATTTTGTTATCCATGTAGATATTTTAAAAACGCCTAAACCAAACAACTTCCCAGTCTAAGAAGAAAATAATAACCTTCATCGCCTTTGCTCTACATGGGCAATCCTTGGCATGGAGCAAAATGAGCTTACCACTACCCTGACCACTAACTGGCCTTCTTCCTTCTACTTCACCGCTCAAACTGAGGAGTTGCAGTTGGTAACTCTACACAGTGACTATTTCTCCTAGATAACACAAAAGAAGAACAATCATTCCAATAAACTTCAGTGAAGGTTGTCCTTCAGGAACAGGCTGGTGCCATCGATCGTCGAAATTTCGTCGGCTCATCGTCGCATCCCCCGAACGGAGGAAAGGTTCCGAGGTGTGAGATCATTTATCAGCGAGACACAGGGAGGCATTATCATCGACACGATACATCATCCGCGAGGCAACTTTTGCCAATCTCTCGAGGATACAGCAAGGACGTGGCAGCCGAGGTGATCCTGCATGAAAGCGGCTGCTCCGCTACGTGCCCTGTGTCTCTGATTTCATAATTTCCGTAGGCGGGACGTGTCGGAAGGAGCAGGGTAGGGGAAGAGGAGTGGAGGGGAGGATTTAATACGAAGCATCGACGAGCTCGGAAGGGGCGAATAAACGAGAGCCGAGGCTCAAGGAGATGGATGAACTTTGGACGCTCCGGGAAACCGAAGAGGATCCTGGCGAACGAGCTTTGTCGTTGCAACAAATAACTTGGATCCCTTCTTCTTCTCTTCGTCGTGGTCTTGCGCCTTCTTGCAGCACGAAAAAGTAGGGCAAAGGTCACTTGCATTTTTGAAGTAGACTATTTCTGCTGGGTTAATATGGCAGGTTTGCTGTGTTGCTAATGAGAATTAAAAAAGCGAAATTATTGGGCTGAGTGGTAACAGCTGGTTTCTTTCGTTATCTTTCGAGAAAGATGCAGTTAGAATAACACAAAGAAGATACAAAGCACGTTTTTTAAACATTTAAAAGACATAATACAGTTTGGTCAATGTCTCATTTCTCTAACTGCACCAATAGAACAAACATGGGAGTGTACAAATACATATTTGCATAAACGTCACATTTATTATACCCTGTACGACCTATCCCATCAGGAGGATGAGGATGATCACGCACCCGTGATCAAATATTTCCGCATTCGGGACAAACCGACGCGAATGTCGAAGAACGCGCACATCAGAAACGCGGAGAGGCAGAGATGGGGAGGCAGGATAGCGGGTTCGTTGTCATGCAGGATGCAAAAGGGGGATGAACGGTGTCCGCCCCCTGAACCATCATCCCCCTTCTATTCCCCTTCCAGATGGCGCACTTCATTTCCGCGTCTTACAGCTAGCCGGCATGCCGAAGGAAATGAAAACAATGAGATACAGCGGTCATCCGTTACCTATGCTCGTCGACCGCCTCCTCTTAACTCGCATTTATATTACTTAAGCGCCTCTAAAAGCATCCACCCGTCTCACCGTTATCCAACGTTCGCCATTGCCGCTACACGGCCACCAGCCGACTCCAGGGGGAACTTATATCCGCCATGGAATTGCACTCCTTATGAATGTTCTTATTAATTTCGTCTAGCTACCCACCCAGTGGAATTGCCTTTTCGATGATCTCGCCTTCCAGCCGGTGGCTTCCCTTTATGCGGGGTAATATTGGTTAGGAGGGATGATCGATGGTGTGTTGGAAGGTTAGAGTTGTTGCAGGGTTCCTTATTGCATGGATGTGGATTCACCCTCATGAATTTGGTCCATCTGATCATTCAGATGTCTAGGATCGGTACAAGAATTAAGAACGTTGGTGATATTATTGATTGAGAAGGTACACTTTGAGGTTATATTCATATTGTAGAGTTTTGAAAGTTTGGTACTTTCAGATGGTACAGTTGTTAATTTGTTGATTGCTGCTCTTGTAGCAGGGATGAGATATAGATTGTATCTAAATGATTCTAAATGATATAGACCTAAGTGTCTACTATAAAAGTGTAGTGGAAGAAGATTGAATAAAAGATGTAAAAATTGTTCAACACATTGTCCAACAATCCAATTATTCTAACCTAACTTTACTGTATCTAACCTTACTCCAGTGTAGCCTTGTTCTAATGTAACCCAACCTTACAGTCAATAGCAACAATAACTTAACATTCCTCTCCTGAATTGTGATCCTGAACATAAATTATAAAAGTTATTAAATTTCTGAGGCTTTTTTACGGTTATCGCCTCTATATGATAAGGCAGATTTAATAAAAGAAACGTTCCACTGTGGTTTTTAGAGAACGCAGAGAGCGCTAACTCGTCTGACCGCAGAAATTTCCCTTTCTCTCGGCGGAAACAGCGCGATAACGGAAAAATGGTCTTGTGGCTCGCCTTTTTACACTTCTTGGGTCCGCGTAACTACTTCCTTAATCCGGCCGCCTTCAGCCCGCTGTACGCGATTCTTTCTGCAAGAAATACAGACTCTAATTCTATTTGGAGACCACGGGTTATTTCTCGACCATCTTTCGCAGCAGAAAACTGCACGTGAAGTGAAATAAGTGGTTCGAAATTAAAACTGTGAAACAAGGTAAGTATAAATGATATTCAAAGCTGACGATGATGATCAAAGCTGCTGCAAGTATACCAAAATTAGACTCCTCAACATTTTTTATTACTTAGACAAGCTGTAATATAGATTCCACTTTGGAGATTTTGGATGTCTTAACCTATAATCGCAGACTTAACCTAAATGTGGCCTAGGCCTAATTCAGATCAACTCTCTGAGTATCTTTTAATGTTAGGAGTTAGAATGAAAGTGACGAATGATGGATGCCTGTCAAAATTAAGATAAAAACTGATCTTGTGGTACCTAGTTTTATATCCTTACTGTACTGTTAATATTAAGTCAAACCTAACCTAGCTGTAGCTTGTACCTTATTCAAATTACCAGTTTGAGTATCTTTTACTGTTGAGAGTTGGAATGAAAGTGAGAAATGATGAACCCTTGTCAAAATTAACAAAAAGAATTGACCTTGAAGTACCTAATTTTCATACCAATAGTATAGTACTGTAGCTATGAAAAGACAACTGTGAAGTCGTTGGCCCTCAGTTTTTCTACCAAAGTTTCGCGTTATCCTAACCGTCGATCAGCAACGGCTATAGAACAAGATCCCCGGGCACGTGACAATGATGCAAACGACTTATTATAGTTCGCTTCGAGGTGATAATATTATAATATTCAGGTCGACGGTGCGGGTGTGGCACTCCATGACTACCAGACAATATTTTTTCCTGCATTCCCCTTGTGAGGTCTCACTTTCCTAAAATAGTTTCCAATTAATTCTCTTGAGAAACTTTTTTGTCAGGTTAGGTGAATGGAAGAGGAAATAAATCGAGAGTAAGATCTTCCGAATGCAATTTTCCCCTTATCGTGGGAACAAGACTCCCCGTAAAAATGCTCTAAAACAATCTCCAAGACAGCATAACATTTCCCCGCGATTAACCTGTTGAACATTACGAACGCGAGCTTAAGTCGTACCATAGAAATCGGTCTCTGTAATCTGACCGATCAACAGGTTACAGTCTCCGCCATTCCTGGAAATGACAGTTTGCTCAAGTTGTGCTTCAATTATCTTCGCAGTATCACTAAGGATCACCAAAGACGTTAGATGAAACTTCTTACGAAAGCTGAATACCCTGCGACGGGAGGCATTAATGGGTACTATGCCCAAGCCAAATGTAGGCTGTCAAAAGGTTTTATAGGCAATTTTTTCGATGGTTCAAGAGGTAATTAGTGGTGAATCATTAAAAGAAAACGAAATAATTGTTGTGGAATTTAATTTAGAGGTTCAATATTCAAGAATCAAATAACCCCCTACGCTGATGCTGGGCAGTGTATGCCCACTGACGCGCCCCAATTCAAATTTACAGTATCATAAGGATTCATTGACAATTTTTTGAATAGTACCAGAGAAAGTTCATCATGAGTCATCAAAACGACCAAAAATAATGATCATCGTCTTATATTTAGAGAATCAGTACTCAGAAGGCAAATAACTCCCAACTCTGATGCAAGGCAATGCTCTCAATACCCCAACAACTTTGTATCCAACAATGCTACAATAATCGAAACCAAGATGTTCTCTGAGCAATGAATACTCAATTCTGAATGCCTACAATAAAGTTTCAATGAAGGGAAGTAATTGTAAGTATCCCTTATGCGTCTACAGGACACTAGGTCTTCGTGCTGCCATAGGGGTATCCCCCACAAAACGTCAGAAACTGCCGGACTGTTCTAATGGTTTAGAATAGGCGATCAAGTTGTCAAGGTCCGTGACAAATATTACATCGGCAGGAATGAAATCATTCCAAGGAGTCTACTCGTAGCGGAAGGACCCGTCCCACTGTTTCGAAGATTAGACCCGGCGCATCACTCCGGATGCATCGATACGATCAAGCCTCGACTAACGAAGTCACCCGGTATACCTGCACGTGGAACGGGGGTGGGCAATCAGCAACGATCTCGTGTGTCTGTCCAGTGTACCAACTTAACGACCATATCAGATAATTTCTCATAGCTCCGTACACAGGGCTCTGCACACATGTGTGCGCCCGTTCATCTCTTTCTTGTTCTCCGTTCATCGGTTGCGACGCATCATTTCCATGTTTCTAATTAATCGCCGCTCGAAATAATCCACTTGATTCTGGAAAGAACGTAACACGTCGGCTTCGTGATTCACGTAACGGAACGATCACGGGTGTGATCTAAATATGAAAACGTGAATTCGAAATCCCGGCTGCTGATTACATTGCAACGACTAGACAGGCTCCGCGGTGCAACATGGTTTCTCGCGATAATTGTGAGGAATCACGAGCGAACGACTGCAAGTCCCCGTACTCAGGCAATAAATATTTCCTCGCCCGAATACGACCGGTCGAAATAATTTATCGCGGCAGATACAAGCCGGGAATATTTCCTACGGCGTTTAATTATCGCCGTGGAAGAATACATCAACGCGGAATTCCAGGGGCGAGTGTGCTCGCGATTGAATAAATTCGTGCAGCCGAACCGGCGCTCTTCCTGCGCGCACACCGTTCATTATTTCGCCGATTTACATAAGACAGAACGTGTACGGGCTGCTTGATCGCGATCGCACCTAATTATCTCTCAATATTTTTCTATGTTTCCTTGAAGCTCTAGTGTACATTGAAAAATGACCTGCTGGCATTCAGTGGCAAGACAGGAAACACTAAACCGTAAAAAACCCCTATAGTGACTAAGAGTTGGCAGATTACCCATGCCTTGGATAGCACAGACTACTCAGGACCCCTGGGCTAAAGCTACCTCAGCTGCAAAGCAGCTAATTTAACGTGATCATTCACCTACGAGAAGAAATGGCATAAAGCTATGACAGTGTAAACGGAAGGAACAAGATCGCCGCGGCGACGACCGTCACGACACATCAGGGTTCACCCTGTCCAACGCTATATCTCTTCCACCGATAATACCATTCTTCCTCCTGGAAGCTTGCCGTGGTGGCAGCTCGCGTGCGTGTGCGTGCACACGCGAGCCGCGAAGTGGGATATCAGCGTGTCGAGAGCGTCGTCGGGTGGAGGAGGTGTGCGCGCAGGAGGGTGGGGGTGCACGAGTCGGAGAAGCGAGGTAGGGGCGCGGAAAGAGACGTGACGGGCGAAGGAGGAGGTGGGAAGGTGTGGGAGGGGAGGGGAGGACGGTGGGAGAGGGAGAGCGTGAATTAACACCTCTACCGCGGCATCAGATAGCACCGGTGACTCCCCTCACCCTCTGGAGAAGCGGCCATCCCTCCCCTACCGCGGCGACGCTAAGGGTGGGGGCGGGGAAAGGGAGTTTATAATTGGCGGCGTGCGTATGCAAGCCTCGAGGAAGAGACCGAAGGAAAGATGAGAAAAAGAAGAGGCGACGAAGAGATTTGTTACCCGGGATTCTCTTACACGCGCGCCTCCGTACGCGCCTCGTTCTCTCGCTTCTACCGGGCCTCGCTGTTTTCCCTTTTTCTGTGACCCCTCCGCGCCCGTGCGCCTGTCCACTTGTTAAGTCGTTAACTGGCTGTTACTATAACAGACGGAGAGCTTGAATGGGACCCTCGTTGTTGAGCAGATCTTTTTGGCAAAGCAGGAACAAACTAGTCCCCTGTTAGGGTAGACCCCTATTGCGGGGATGCCTTCATTTGGCTGGTCACTGGCACAAGCCTTCTCCAGCCTCGCACGCTGGACGTAGGACTTTTTTGTACAGGACCCAGCATCGACTGCTGTGGACATTTAGTTGGGAGAGGTGTAAGTTTCACATGCAACGCGGAAGCACTGAAAATGATCAGCTATCTCAGCACTGACTGTGCTTGGTGTAGCTTAATTTCGCTGATCGAACGGAAGCTTGTGTTCCCTACACGGTAATACTCTTGACGACCCTAGGCCAGAAGACATATAGGAAAATCCTGATCATTCTTTCAGCTATTGCCTGTTCGACCGACTCGATGATTCTTAAAGACAAGATACTGGCCATCTTGCTACATTTCTGAAGAATTGCAACGAGATTGAAGCCGATAGAAGGCTAACGGGATTGGCGTGTCGAAGACAAAGCCTGGCTCCCTTATCAAACAGCGTCAGGGAAACTTCCAATTCCGATTTGCCGAATACAAGATAAGCAGCAGATAAATCCCTGGTGAGTCCCGATAAGGGGGGCGCTACCCCCGCAACTTTATCTCCGGGTTCAATGGCGGTCAGTCCGCTGGAAAAAACGCAGGAACCACATGGCGGAGAGAGGAAGCACGGAGAGACAAAGACAAGGACGGTAATTACAAGCAAATATTCGTGTGGAGGAACGGAGAGCCGTTTGCAGGTGCAGCCCGGTTTTAACGCAGCCACGTTATCGCCGGGCGGTATCAGGAAGCGCGGAAACAGAAACGAGAAACTAGAAAGTCTTTGTCCCACGACGGTGATAGCAAGCAGCGGTGACGTTAGAGGTGGGTATAGGTAAGTGGTGCTGGTAGCTAGAAATCCAATGGTACCAGTGTACGTGTGGGACGGGGGGTTAGAGGGAGGGCCCAGGGAATAGGTAGGTACCTTTGATAAGGAGACATTAGCGACCCGTATGTGATACCGCGGTGTCTGATAAGCGACACACGACCAACGACGCGCTTCTGTCTCTTGTTCGTGCGTTCGCTCGTTTTTGACGACAGCACCTGGAAAGTGTCTAGACCGTTTGACGTCGCGCCAAGTTCATCCAGATCCAAAGAAGCTTGATCCTGACATCGAACGGTCCGTAGTGGTACAATTTCCCCCGTTACCAATCGCAAAGAAGATATAGAGACTTAATGCAGTCGACATTATCTACGACACGTTGTCAGGGCGATGTTCTGAATTTAAATTCAATAAACCCTGGCTGGGTGACGCAGCCCCTATGTCAGGAAGAAAAACTACAGCCCCGTAATCGGTTCTCGGTAAGCAGGTGCGAGGGCCTTCGCACTGCAAGCATATATCGCGAACCGTAGACGCTATCGTATCGTCTAGCACAACGGGAACGGTCTCCTATCGCACCCCTATGTTACAGCGCGTTCTCGCCGAGGGTGGTTGACGTCCGTCTTTCCCAGGCCGGAACACGGCCAGATAATTGCGCTGATCTAGTGGAAGGGAGACAATTAAAGCAGACTGGCCGCAGCGATCAGTTCTCGAAAGAACCTGAACGACCTAATAGAACACCCAACAACGATACGATAAAGATTCAAATTTACGGTTCCCTATCTTTTGTTTCTAACGGACGAGCCTCGGGGACCGTCCCAATATCCGTTTCGAACCGATCCGCGATAAGCTGAGAGGAAGAAAGGCCCTCTGGGCTGGTTGATGGTCTTAAGGAGGTGCGTTTTATGCGGATCATAAAGCATACACGCCTCCATTGCGGCGATAGCCTGGTGTTGGTGCCAGTTTGACCACGTGTCAACGTGGACGTGCAGTTAGCCAGCCAGAAACACGTGCGAACGAGCACCAACACCCACGCCGGCCTGTCGTTCGGCGATGCTGGTCGGTGTGAACGGAGCATACAGGTCGTCGGTTGCGTATCTGCCAGCCAATCGAGGCGTTCTCGCCTATAATGGCTAGGTGTCCATTACATCTAGCCGACCGCCGCGAAATAATAAAACGCCGGCCAATCACTTAACAGGGAACCTCGGGGATACGTGCACACCACACGGACGTAATTGAATCAATCGGCGATTTACTACCGACCGATGCCCGGAGTGACGATTAATCTCGCGCAAAGGAATATGCTGTTATTTTCGCCGGCTCGAGGATCTTCATGGGCAGATCCATGCACCCACCGATTGCCTTTTTAAAGGGGATTCTACGGATTCCATTGATCAGGAGGAATGAGGTGTTGGCGACTGCTCTGGGTTTCTGGGGTAACGAATGCTGATTCTTGCAATGATTACTGCAATCAAATTTAGATACACTATAGTAGGAACGGAAGGATACCAGTGGTTGCTTAAACCCTGGCTCCTATCAGATTGCCGAAGTTAAGATTCGGCACGGTCAGTGATAAGACGGAGGATACTCTACAGTGCTTCCCTGTTGCTGTTGTCACACGGTGGTTCCAGCAAGGAAGGATCCTACATGAAACAATGAATCAAAAGATAGAAAGATTCTAACGCTGTCTGATCATGACTCGCTGTATCTACTTGTTCAGTACCCTGTCCACTGTCTCTACTCCTCAATGATCCCCTATGAGTGCAAAAGACTTTCAGATTAATTTTCACATTTCCTGCAGCCAAATTAACCTCACTGGCCGCTTCAAGATCCCGCTCTTCCACGGAAGCACACAAAGCTCGGTAGCCTTCTAAAAATGAAGGCGTGTAACACGACGTTCAGAAACTCCCGAGGAGAGGTAGGCCTCTAATTTGAGGGCGCCGTAACGACGCGGCGACGATTTTCGTAAAACGTCAGGCGAAATTGCGCGACGAAATCACCGAGGCCCAGAACAGCGGCAATCGACAGGGCCAATTTACATGTAGAACGAGCGGTGTGACGCAACGCGACAACCTTCGCGAATTTTTTTCCCGTGACTTCGGCCGCCATACTTTGGCCGGAACTGGGCGATATCGAGCCGATGCCGTACAAGTTCGACCGAGACGGAGAAAAAACGGAGTGGAAGGTATAAAAAAGGCGGGGTGGCGGAGAGAGGGAGAGAGACGCGAAAGATTCCCTCGGAAGCTTCGATGAGCGACGTGTTATCAGCCGGCTCGATAACGCTCATCCTTTGAACAGACATCGAGGCAGTAGTCGAGAGATCGGCAGTTTGGAACGACGTTTCGTCATCTGTTTCCTCCCATTCCTCTCCCTTCGACTCTCGCCCCGGTTATTTCACGTCCTCCTACGTTCACTATACCCTCTCCTCGTGATGAGATCTCGACCAGACTGTGATAAGGACAGAGATTGTCAAGAAATTTACTCGAACATGGAAAACGAAGCTTCGGTTGCTACTTACAATTTGTCTTACGGGGTAGCCTAGTACATGACCGGGCTAGAATGATTCCTGTTGGGGGCATACACTGCGATTGCATAGATGAACGTTTTGCATATGGTGATCACTTTTGCATTAGGAATGGGAGCTTGCCAATTAGGAGGAGGCTTGTGTCTGATGTAAATGGAATGGAGTATATTGGTTCCAGTTTGAGTAGGTTGTATTAGGAACATGTGTGGTTCAGGTTGGACCAGGTCTCAGAAAGGTTCATTCAACTATTAGGTAGGATCTGACAAGTTTGCTTTGTGAGTGAACCAGAGCAGATTGGGGTAGGTTACACTTACGTTTCGATCAGGTCTGGATAGACTGACTTGACAGTTGCTGTACTCCACTAAACACTAAATCAAATTCTTGCCATCCACCTGCCACTTTCAGATGTCTCTAAGGATCCTTTCATTGCTACATTGTCTCGTAAGCTCATACTCCGATGCCAGACGTAACCATGTGGCACGATCAAAGGGTACTCATTTCTACGGCAGAATAACAATAATTTCTCTTTATCGACGAAGCGGATAACGGTGTAGCGACGTGTTCATCCGTCGAGGATGATTTTTCACGCTGAGAAATTACAAGGCGTTCCACGGAGTATCGTTCGTATCGCTCGATATCGCGCTCGTATTCTGCGTTTGCAGTTTTCTGGCGCGCAGAGATCACGCCTTATCGGCATGCACACGTTTCTCAACACGAATCTGCTCTCGCGATAACGCCGATATCTTTTTCGGTAGCTCTCGTGGCTCCGAACATCTTTTATCCCGGAAGGTGGCCTTCGATGCAGAATGCACTCGAACGGCGACCGTTCATTCCGCACGAAATCGACGCTGCCCCTAATATCTGCCTGTTATTTTTATACCGCGCAATTATACCGTTGCGTGCATCGCAATTAACGAAATGCACACGCGATAGATGCTCAAAAAAAAAGAGAAGAAATAATAAGACGCAGTTGATAAGACTTATTTACGAGAGACGATCTATAGTGCACCTCGGCGTTTGTCCAATTGCGAGAACGGGACGGGAGAAGACAGAAAAAAGATCCGTCAGGCGACCAGGGAAGAAGGAAGAGGCGGAAGCCTGGGCCAATATCAGCGCGACAGGAAGCTGCTTTTTGTAATGGCGGGATGTGGCTCTTTTTGGCCTTTCAACCGGTGGCTTTCAGGGCCTTCCAACGTGGCAGATAATGAACGAGCACCCTTGCACCACCTTTCTCTCTCTCTCTCTCTCCCTCTTGCGGCTTGTACAACCGTTACTTCCTCCCCTTTCCCCGTTCCTACGACCACCCTCGATTCACCTCGGCCACGATGTCAACAGGTGGGCACGCGGATGCCACCTAACCAACAAACCTGCCCTCCTGTCGATTCAATCGCTCACGGCCTCCTGCATCGGGCCTGTAAACGCTCATCCGCGAATCGTCGCATTCCATGCAACAATAAAAGTGTAGGAGACAGGAAATGGTTGTCGCGTGACAAAATGTGTTGGAGGTCTTATGGAGGGGACTGGATTATGGTCATGGGGGCTGTTGAGGATTTAGTCTAAGATAGCCAGTGACGTCAGACTTTCAAAGAACAGTAGTTTTGTAATGATCGAGGGAAGTAGGTTCCAAACTAGGTCTTCCTATTCAAGGGGACCAAGGCTAATGACTCCATCAGACTGCTCTATCCTGGAACACTCCTAGAGGTGCTAACCAAATCGATTATTACGGTCGAATCAGTTTTGACTATAGAATCTAGACCGAACGAACTGACTTCCCTTATCCCTATCTTCAATCTCCAATCCATCAATCCTGAGCAGCCTAATTGGAGTATCTTCCCAATCTCCCGAAAGAAGTGAACCTCCCGCCGTAAGAGAAATTTTCAGAGCATTCCAAGATTCTTTAATCTGGAAATCCGTGACATCGAGGTACGTTGCTCCACGAGGACTCTGATCGAGGTTCCAACGGCACTGTATCAAGCTCAATAAATCCACGCCAGCAGACACTTGAATGCCTTTTTTTTCCCCTTCGCAGATTAGATTCAGCTCGGGAGTCCTGGATAATCCGTACGCCGTGAAATTCAAGTCGGATGAACGAGGGCTATCGAAGGAGGATCTATCGGTGTCGGGGAAACGGGGTGGACCTTATCGCGGGCGAGATGGGAGCCAGACGGAATCGTGGATAACGATAAGGTGTTTTTCAGAGCGAATCAGTGTTAATGGATGTTTTCACGCGGGTTCGTGCGAGAGTGGCTGCATCGCAGATAAGTTGCATCGCGGAATATTGACAGACATCGCATCTCGACTTGTAATTCGTTCTCCCCCGCCCTCCCTCGGTGTCTATCGTGCTTTCTCCTTCTTCCTGGCCGATCTGTGGGCCGCTTTCTCTCTTGCACGCTGGAAAGCTTTCACTCCTTCGTCTTCCTCGCTTTCTGCAACGATATCGGGGGAAGACCGATACCCTCGCGGTGATCTCTGGGACAAGACAACAATGCAATCTGCACTGTCCGGGCGTTCGATCGTTGGAAAACATCGTCGTTATCGAATTGCGTTGCTGCCAGGGCGAACGAAATCCCCCAGGTCCGTCGTTCGCCAAAAATCATCGACTGATCATCTGTGACGGTCCGTCAGAATCCTTCGAACGGAGGAAGTACAGAGGTCTCCAGACTGATTCGCTGAAATGGCGAGAGGAAACGCTGGGCTTTCGTTTCAGACGCAACGGAGTCTGGTGTTTCTTCGAAAAGCCTTTTTACGGATCGTTATAGTCTGGTCGTCGACTTAGAAAATCGAAAGCAACGAGCGGCGGAGGATTTTAAGTGCACGACCAGCCGAGGATTTTGTAAAAAATGGCCTACGAGTTGTTAGTCGTCGATAGGATATCAGTTGATGGTCAGCCGGACGGAGATAGCGGTAATGAGCGACGAGAGGAAAGTTTCCATCGGGCGAATAACCAGTAAAAGGAGTCGCGAGAGAAAGAGAGAGAGGGATAGAGGGAGACCGGATGATGGACTGATTACGCTCTACGGCCGAGATAGCAGCTTGATAGAAGGGAACTTCTATAAATTCCGAATTCACTTCCCGAACGTTCAGCCCAGACGCCTGATACCGTTCCAGGCAGCCCACCAAAAAAAAGAACGAGGCAACGGCGATAATTACCGAGTTCCTCGGTGTCTTTAATTGTTAATGCGATTCAGTCATTTTTCCTAAGATCCGAGGTCTCCAACCGGTCAAGGATCACTGCGTATGGAGAAATGACTCAACACAGATTTGAAGCCTTACAACCTCAAGTGGAATTACATGGACGTGTCTCACAGTTTGGTGTTCCTACAAATTGTTAGGAAAATGGCAAAAAGACCTAGGATCGCTATAGACACTGCACAACTGGATTATTCCTGGACCCCAGAAGTATTTTAGAAGTGAAACGCTGCACACTTGTGAACCAGTTATTCTCATTAAAATTATCTCAAAAGCTACAACCTACATTTCTTCATTACAATCCTTACAAACTTGTCATGTTGTACAGATAAGCATACTCGGTATGCTGAATACTATGACAATAATGACAGACCAAGTGCTTTATTATTTTACAGGGGTTGCAGAATATTTAATGATTCGCATCTATCTTTGCAATCCACGTTGATGGAATCATACCTAAAATCACATGCGAGTCCACAGGCCACAGTGATTACCTTCTCCCTTTCTATGTAACCCAACATCCACTGCAGTGGTCACTTATTGATAGCTGGAGGACCTGCACTCTTAGGTGTGTCACCAACAACACAGAAACACTGAGGATGGTCATCCATCTTAGTGTCCCTACGTGGTAACGCAGTCGACAGTGATTTCCTCAGACCTAACGTACGCATCCGCCAAAAGGGTTAACTGCTAAGAGTTCAGTCAGGCCAATTTCCCAGCAGACGTGGCCGGTGCATTATTAGGGAAACGTCGCGATGCTCGTATCGGGGTGCACGGGTACAAAGGAGGGAAACCGTATCAAACGAGTTGCCGAAGCGGGGCATTTGAAGTGGGAAGGGTTGGCCAGTCGCGTGGACAAACCCGGAGGATACGACAAAGGGTCCGTGGCGATAGGATGAAGGGAGACAGAACGATCCTGCCGAAAGTTAAAAGGGAATCCATCCATAAATAAGCGGAGCTCCGTACGGGGTTTGCCTTGGCGAGCCGTGGAACGGCCACGGATCAGCGCGCGATCTCCAACGGAATAATAATGCGGGTAAAATAAAACCGGCCTCCCCCTCGAACACTCTAACACGCTTACGCACAGGCCTGAACACGCGTCAACCGGCTCGTACGTGTAGCCTGTGCACACCGAGAACCCATATAATACCCCCATAGAGAGATGGGAAGATCAAACACTGAAATTACAGCATTGTGAGCATTCTTCTTGCGGCCACTCTTCTTCTTCTTGTTCTTCTTCTTCTTCTCCGAGTCTGTGCTTACCGATAACGGTCTCTCTCTCTCCCCCTCTCTGTCCTTCTTTCTCCCCGGCCGTGCCTCTCGCTCTGTCGCACGCAACACGGAACGTTTTACTTCTCTGTCGTTCGACGAACAGAGAGAGGAGAATTCTTTGCCTATCGCCCCCTCAACCCTCGTTCGCATAAACACACACTTGCCGTGCCTGCATAAGGCTCCCTTTATTATCAAAACCCGGATCGCGTGCATATTGCATCGGTGCACCGAGAGAGGAGAACACCGACCGACCGCTGCTTGCATCTATCCGTGTATATCGAAGTCGTAGCTGTAGCCACGCTCGTTTACTCCTCCTACTTCTTGTTCCTCTTCTTTCCATGGCCGAGTCCTCCCCCTAAAGGACCTGCTGTCCGTACGATCATCCAGACAGCACTCGGCTAGATTTGCCACGAATCAGTTCGAGAGCTGACGGTTCGGCGGTAGTCTAAGCTTCTAACCTTTAACCTTTTCATCTAGTCAGACCGGACGCTGAAACCCTGAGTGCATCTCCGTGTCCGTGGTTCAGGAAGGCTAGCTAAAAGAAATTATTTAACATCTACTTTTGATTGAGTCCATCTCCTGGGCAGATCTGAGTCAGGCCCAGTCTCAAGCTAGAACAAGATCACCTGTAACCAAATAGCCCAAGCACAGATAAAGCAATGCAACAACCAGGTTGCCAATCATCAGATATTAACGATTCAGCTAAAAAGACGATTCACAAAGACTACAGGCACAAATGGAACAATGAATCCCTCAAGCTCCAATGCTAACATGGAAAAAGTCTCATGGAGTTTCCATAGTGGCGCGAATGGGTATTTTTTAAATACAGAGAAGGTTTAAATGTGTGGAACAGTTTCGAGGGATTCCTTCCCTTATCCAGTCATTCTGACATTCCGTTCCAGACCGATCACTTATGGCGATTTAACGGATTTAACGACCACACCTGTACACAGGGGACGCTCCCCTGGTCCCCTTTCCCGTGTAGCGACGCCGATCGATAAGAATCGGGCCGAACCTGTGAGAATCGACGACGACGGGGAACAACATTCGAGAGATCGATCGGTCCTCGTCGCCGGCGACGACGACGACGACCAAGGCGCGTTTCCATCTCGCGGAATGCATTAAGCCGGACGTCGTCCTCGCGAATGGAACCAAGTGAGCGGCACGCAGACGATTTTTAACCAGATAGGATTCTACCTCCACCTCCTCATCTTCCTCTCGTCTCCTCCTCGCCTAACCTCTCTCTTTTTTTCTTCGAGACTCCCGCACGTACAGGGTGTCCCCAAAGTGATGTTGGCAGATTCACGGACGTACCCTAGGTCTCTGAACTGGACAACTAAACTTTTTGTTTGTTGCACAGAGAAGTTTTCGTTGTTGTGGATTGATCGACTGAAGGATCGTGGTTGATGTGTGCAGTGAAGGGATTAGTAAGTCAGGAGACAGGTGTTTTGAGTCAGTTTGTGGAATTTTTGAGGGAGAAGTAGATTTGGACATTCCACACGCCTTGGGTCTTAAAGATTTTAAAAGTAGTGAGTAGTTTGAAAGTATTGAGACTTTTTGAGTTTCAATATCTAACTACAGATGTTTTAAGTCGACTTGAATCGCATCAGTAATTATGGGGTAGACTAACGCAGACTTTGAAGTATTTTAAGATGAGTGCAGTTCTAAAGTAGATCATCACTTTCAACACGAAATTCATGGAAATCATGAAATAATAAATGGATGCAAACAGGATATTTTAAATGCAATTCCTGAAAATGGGCATAGTTATGAGTGTGGTGTGTTGCACACTCCAGTCGCGAAAGCGTTAAATAACCCAAACTGTGTCTTGTCAAGAAAAAAGTGACAGGTATCGTCACCTGCTAAACATGCCAACGAAATCTGTCTCGGTTAATCCACCCCTGGGTCGACGAACGTCCCCAAACCTACGGATATCCGACCGTGGAACATGTGGACTCTCTGTTTGCCTCGAGGGGGTTGAACGAGGGGGGTGCTCTCCGTCGAAGAGGAAGAAAGAACGAGAGAGCAACCCCAGACGATGCGGAGACTGATAAAACTACGAATGATAACGCTTCTGCCCCGGACTCTGTTGCCCCCGTTTGCGCCCACAATCCGTCTGTTTCTGACTATCCGCGATAATCTCGTGTTTCCGCATGCGGCGGAACAGTTTTGCCCGTAAAGTCGATCCTATGATGCGGAAAGCGTTTGTGATTTTCAATGTCCGAGCTGATGCTATAAATTCCACCGAAATTTCACCTACGAACTTTAGACATGCCTCCGTTGCAACCTCTACACCCAACGTGATTAGTTGGGAGCATTTGAAGTTCACAAACGGACCTGTCGAAAAATTAGGAACCTCGCATATTAAAGCAGTAATTCTATGAATCCATTATCTGTTCGGACTAGTTCAGCTAAAATTCCCTGGATATACAGAGGATTCACGAGCAAAACCGATGAGAAAAAGTATTGGCAGTAGTCCCACGATACGTAGCGTCGATAGGTCCAGCAGCGATGAAGGCACGACGTCACGAAAAGGGGCAGTCGATCAATATACATCGTCGCGTGAAGCGGTGAGATTTTCCCCGGGAACGTCCACGAAGATCTTATCGAGACCCAACCGCGAGATCGTAGTCTCGAATCAAAGCGGTTAACAGTGGTACAAGTACGTACGAGCAGCGTGTAAAGGTAAGCGGTCGGGACGTGCATCTTCTTATGGCCGACGAGAAGACAGTAGTCCTTTCTCGTGAGAGATTCGCAGCCGATAACGAGCGGGCCCCGTTCGCCACGTATATCGCGGACTCGTCTCAAAACCCTTCGACTACCTAGCACTCGCGTTAGCAGAGAACAGGGATAGCAAGTATCGTCGTAGTATTCACAGAAAAATCTCCATATTCGGCGTAAACCTTCAAGTTCATGATCAATTTTTTTTCTACATATTCTACTGATCGGGATGATAAAAAGTTGTGAAGAAAGCACTCGTGCCAGAAGAATCGTTTTCTCAGAAAAAATTGTTGAACTTCTGGCGGGAAACGACGTACCGTGATCTCCCTGTGCAATAGGGAGGCTTTCAAGCAAATGACCATACCTAGCACAGACTTCCAAATACAAGGTCCAAATTTTTTTCACATATTCTACTCATCAAGAAGTTAAAAAGTTCTAAAGGAAACATACGCGTGAAATGAACCGTTTCCTCAGAAAAAATTATGAAACTTTTGGCGGGAAACGTCAGGTAGACTCCCTATAGGCGTTACAAGGAAACTAGCAAACGTGCGGTGTTTAAACAAGGAATAGACGCAAGTGGCTGCACTTTTGTTCCGAAAATATACTTGATTCCATCTGTAGAGTGCTCCCTTGTTCCTGGTGAACCGAGTCCAGGTGGAGGGATGCGAAGAGGAGGGGAGAGAACGTCGGGCAAATACGAGGATACACGTAGCAGCGCACACCAGTTTCTCGGTGTTACCTACGCTCTCGACACGCTTGCTAATATCGACGATAAGATCGAGGCTGCATGTCGATGCAGCTCGAAAGGCGAAAGAAGCGACGAAGAGGCGCGGATATATGCTCGCAGCATCGCACGGTTGCGAGGCCAGGTAACAACGATCGACGACGTGGGACGCGCCGCTGACACCTCCATACAAGCACCATCGTTCCACCTAATTAACGCCGTGCAACCCCCTTGTCAAAATAACACGACGACCGGGGCCCCGTCGATCCACGCTGACACGTACCATTTACGCTTCTATCGGGTTAGATCAATTAGAGGCCGAGCTGCTCTCCTGGCACCGCTTGCGAAACGCTCGGAGGGTCTACCGTGTCTACCAGGTGTCCCATTTTACCTGACCAATCAAGCTATCTCAGTCCTGTTCACTTTGGAATAGTGCCCTGAGTTTCTTTAGTACTTTAGCATCATCAGGGGGTGTTCCACTGACGATTAAGTGTCTCAAAATTGATTTTGTCTGAAAGGTTCAAACAACCAGAGAGGATAGACTGAAATGACAATTTTCTCGTCTTGGAGTGAAGACATAATAAAGTTTGACGGTTTTACTAATTCCTAAAACCAGGTTTCGTACTTTTTCCTGGTCAGATAAGCGAAGTGGATAATGTATGGCATTACGAACACAAAGTGGCTCTAGGTGAAGGCTAGACTCGTCTATTTGGGTCAATTCGCCACCACATCCTGTAGCTTCAGTGTTTGCTCCCATTTGGTCAGTCAGCGGGAGAGGAATGTCGGAGACCAGTCTGAATGTTCCAAAAATCACAGTATCCTGGTGACTGTCAATAACCAATCCACCAGGCGTCAAAGCAGCCAGCGGAGGCTCGGTGGCAGAGCAATTTGTCAGTTGGTCGTTCGAGGGAACACCTAATATCAATTTCTCAGCGGAGACTGATTACGTTGAACCCACGCGATCAGTCTGTTCCTCGTTCCCGACGTGACACGTCATTCTGAGGCTCGTCGAACAGCGATGTTTAAAGTGCGAGCACGTGGGTGGCTACGGCGGCGAGCAGAACGGGACAAAAGAGGATGAGAAGGTGGACGGGGAGGGAAGAGAGGCAGGAGAAGCAGGGAGGAACAGAGACGGAGGACATTTAAGAAAGACTGAGGAGCGGCATCACCTCATTCCACCTTCTTATCTATGCATCTCCCGGCGGCCAGCTCGTGTGAGTGCGTCTCTGAACAAATAGACGCGTGTGTGCGAACCCGATAGACCGCACACCATCGAAAACCAACGAAAGAGACGGGGAGTTTCGTGACGCCCTTATGCGTCCACCATAAGGCCAACGGGCAGACGATTTTACGACCGATATCGGGAACGTACCTTACGCGGCTCCTTGCCGGTCTTCGCCTGCATGCAAAACCCTCTCGGAAAATCCTGCGATTTCTTCTTGAAGAAACGGTCAAGTTTTGGGAATTCCAGTCGTTTGGAGTCAATTTTGACACTTATAAAAATTTTTTGTAGCAATAGAAAGCGAGAAATCCTGAAGTCTCTGGGGTTTCCTTGTACCTTGATCAGTATTCGGGGAGCTCTGAGGATGATGGACTCTACTAGGCCGACAATAGAAGAGGTGAAATGTAGTAATGAATGTCCTATGAAGATAGTATTAAACACGCATGTCTATCCTATAGATCCAGCAGAAATTTCAAATACTTCCTACCTCCTTAAATATGCCCTGGACATTCCATTGAAAAGACATTTATATTCCACTTTACACCCTCTTCAGGAACACTCTATACCTCCACATCATTTCCAAAATCCATCCACCGGCACAATGAACAATAATAATAAAATCTGATAAAAATCGTGCACAAGAGGAACGACCTTGAGCGGCCCAGTTTCGATGCCCCTGCTGCAGCTACACCCACTGCGTCGAAAGAGCAAAAACAGCGGGAAGGAACGATCGATTCGCAAGTTTTACGAGCAGAACTGCACGCAGGGGTCTTGATACGTTTCATCAGTCTCGTTTTCATCCACGGAAATGCATCTCGCGAAATTCGACGTCCCGTTGTATCGTAAAACCCGGCGGTGCGGCGTGTTCGAGCCTCCTCCGTGTAAAGTTTACGAGCATCGTGAGCATCGTAACACGCCAACCCGCTTATTTGTTTCTATAAGCGATACAGAAAGCGGGTGAGAACGAGATCTCAGCTCGTGTCCCGTCGTTCGAGTGCACGCCGACCGTAATAATATCTTGTTTAGCCGGACAAACAACGGCACGCGCGCCGCCGTGTCTGAACAGACCTAATTGCCTGCTCGTATTTGCTCGGCAAACACCTTCAGGAGCGTACAAACACCTTTCCCCGTCCCCCCCTCGGCCGCACGTTCGACGAAAGTCATCGACGGAGCCGCCGTGATGACTCACGCGGTGAAATTCTGACGATTGCGTCATCGGCGCCCTGATAAGCTCGCTGTCTATCGCGGAGACATTGGATTCAGGGTGTTCAAGGCCGTATCCCCTCCCATGAAGAGGCTACCGACTTCTAACGTGGATGATGCATGTTCTCAATGTTCTATTATGAAAATTATACATTTCTTTATTGGCTACTCTCATCAAGTGGGGAGGGGAGCACTGCTAAAAGCACTGATGACAGTCAGCGAATATTTGTATTAGCTACTGTTCTTGCTTAGGTAAATTGGTAATGTGATAGCTCAGGTGACGAATATGGGGTGTTGAATTCAGATTTGAAGGAATCAGTATTCATTTTTCTAAGCATAAAGTGGGAACAGACACAGATGGGGTACTACCGATGGGGGTACGACTTTGAGTAGCCTAATTTAAGAGCCTGGAATACAGTAGACACATTACACACTTTTCAGTGTGAATCTTTATGGACTACTGATAGCTTCACTGCAGTCCAGAAGTAAAAACCTCATCAAGATATAAAACCTAATTATGCTATTTTAGAAAACATCCCTGTAATAATACTCCAATGGGAGTAGCATCCACGCGTTACCCTTAACCAAGATACAGCAACTTGCCAAATGTTCGCCAGGACAAATTGCAAGGAACCTATGGATTAATAAAAAAAAAAATTATACACGTGAAAATTCACCATTAAATCCAGTTTGAGGCACTGGTCGTCCCTTTTGTCACTTCATATTCACACCATCGTGTAAAAGGTATCTAAAATCCAGCTGATCAACACGCAGCTATCTGTAAGCTGAAGAACTGAAGAAGATCGATGGAGTGATCGATACGATGCAGCAATATCAAGATCGATAGATCTCGAGAGAAATTTAATGGGAGATTTTTACGTGTTGGCGGAGGGAGTATGTTTGCGTGCATTGTATCGAGAGAACAAGGGGAGAAACGTGTTTATTCGGTCGGGACAGCCTTCGTCGTGGTTTAATTGCCATCGAAAGGTCGTCCTTAATTTTACGTTATCTCGATCGAGAGAATTCGAGGCCGGCACTGCCACGAAATGACCGAGGCGCCACTCTTATCTGAAGAGGCACGGATAAGCCCGATGATTGAGGAGAAAAGGAGCACTCGAGATACCTTCGGCGTCGGCAACCAACAGAAAGGGGGCAGAAATTGTTGAGAAATGACACACGCACCAACACACGTGCTCACACACACCCGCCGTCTCGTGCGCGACGCTTTTGTTCCGATTTCGATTAAATATCGCTTATCGCTAGATCCCCATCTCCGCTAATTAGCCTCGGTGGAATTCTTACTGTTGCGAACTGTCTGATTTCACTTTCTGCTTCTGGCGAACGAGAGACTCTGTTTGACAGCTTTGAAAACCTTCATTTTCTACTGCTGCACCGCAGCCATCTACACCAGGTCGTTTCAACGTCGTAAATACGCTTTCAAAATTCCTAAAGACCTAACTTGTGTATCAACTATTTTCTAATGAACTGGATCACATAGGATAATATTGAGACTACCAAGTTTTGATGGCGAGGTTTCGTTGCAAACTTGACACCAGATTGTCCTAACAAAGCTACCGTGAGGTTGACCTAACGCAAAACACTGAGATCGTACAATGTGGTTACCTGGGTTCTTGAAGGGATATCTCATTCCTCCAAAGTTCCTTAGAGTAGGTAGAAAATCGACTATTTTATAATGGACTAACGATCACACAGGATAATATTCAGACTATCAAGTTTCGATGAAGAGGTTTCACTGCAAACTTGACACCAGTTCATTCTAACAAAGCTACTACCAGCTTGACCTAATGCAACACAGGGATAAAGGGATTCCTCATTCCTCCAAAGTTCCTTGAAGTAGGTAGAAAATACAGAAGGGAGACAAAACAAATGAGTCACTCTTGGCTGACGTGCCAAGAAAGTTTGCCATGTGGAAAAATGTTGGAGCATGATTCAGTTGGTCCCAAATACAGTATTACTCAGGCTGGTACCTTATAGTTTTATAAGATAGGGCATATACGGACCTAATTAAATGATTTCATTCTCTGGTTAATCGAAGAATTCAGTATCTGATCCTTCCAAGGGAACATATCTAACCCGCACACGCCGATTTTGATGAAACTTATACAGGAGTTAGTTCGCAGAAAAATATTAGGCACGTATTTTTTTATCGGCCATCGTCCATATTGATAACAGCCCTCGAAGTCGAGGGTTGAAAATATATTTTTTGGCATATCTCAGAAACTAAAGGGTGTAGAAAAAACTTCTTTTGTTTTAAATTGTGTGTTTCTGAATGGGGAAGATATTCACATGAAAACATTTAAGAAAAAATCATTTGTTTAAATAATAATCCCAAATACAGTATTAGTCGGGCTGGTACATTATAGTTCCACAATTTTATGAGTATTTACCTACTGATATCTTGTCAGTGAAAGGTACACTCGGTGATTTCTTTAAGAAGCATATTTTATGTCACGACAGCGTCCATGGAAGTGTTAAACATTTTGCAGTGATCGTCAGAGTTAACCGTGGAATCCGCTGGCGGTTCGTATTTCTCCCCGGATCGGCATGTGTGCAAACGGAGCGGTGAATACGGGAGGGTATCGTTAAGAATCGTTCGCGGAATACTCTACTTGCGAAAGCGAGACAATTATCTGATTCGACCGCGAACCAAACAACGGCCAAATCGTTCTGACCGAGATGAGATGCGATCTAACCGTGGTCCCTCGGCTTCTCCGCCACTCTCCACACGAGAAGAAGAAACTCTCGTTGTTCCGATCAGTTAACGCTAATGAGCGATATATTTGGAAGACTCGCGAAACTGGCCGGCCGTTCCTCGTTGTTGCGGTTCTTTCCTGCCTCTGCACGCCTCTGGTCCACGGACTTGAAACCAAAATTACTTAGCTCCAATAGCTCCAAAATAACACCAGTTCTCTCTGTTCAACCTAGTTACGAGCTTCAAGAAAAATTGTGATCCCTTGCTACGAACTGATGGCCCCTTTCCACACGTATGAACCTGTACATTAATTATAACACGATATTATTGTTGTGTAAGACTCCACCGCTACTACAATTACCACTGGTGCTGCTATTATCAATATTTCTTATTATTATCATTACTATTATTAGAATTGTTATTATTACTATTATTTCAATCATTATTGTCATCGTCATAAGAATTGTTACTACTGATATTATTGTAATTGCGAACATCACCATCATCGTAGGCGTTACGCGAGTCCGAAGAACCCAGGTCAGTCCTAAGACCCTTTTCTCCCACCATAAGACCGTAACTACCCCTCCCTTCCACTCCAAGGTTTGGTAATTATTGTTTCCCGACAACACACACACTTCTACTCGAGCAACTGAACAGTGTAAAAATAAAGAAAACGATAGAAAACAGTTTGAAACATTCATTCTTGAAACCCGAGACTTGACGATCTCACTCGTTAGGGCCCATTCCGTAACATTCCTACAATTAAAATTAGCAACTCTAGAATATTCCTCACTGAAGGTGTCTTAAAAATCAGACTGTATGAACGTTTAGACGTAAGTATAATCAATTTTACTAAAATGTTTTGGTATGTGGTGGAGCAGAAGTCGCCTGATTGTTCGACCGCGAACATGCAAATAGAGCGAAGCACACGGGCTGGTATTAAGTTGATACGTCAACGCGATCACACGCACGCACACCCACACGCGTGTATCATGATCAGGACGAGTCCGTGGCTCGCTACCCTCGGCTCCCGCTGTCCGTTTTATCTGAAGACTTGAGAAAACGCAGACGCTTCGTAGCGAGGCTAATCTCTCTGGTATCGGGGCCCTAAAACCGCCGCCAGGAGGCCGCAGAGACAACGGTAATAGGATAGAGGGAACCGTGGTGTCTACGGAATGCTATGCGAACTTCGTACGCAACGAGGAATATAGCGAACGTGAGCTCGATCCATCGCCAGCTATTCAGGATTCGAATTACTTCGCACGCGAACCTACAGACGCTGAGCAACCACTTTTTTTCGAAAATCGTGCGAACGAACGTTGCCGTGGAACTATACTGTGTTCGATTCTGGACAATAATTCGTGGAATCTTCTTTATTATTCGGGTTTGTGTCAATTTTAACCAGAAAGCTACAATTGATGGCTTCTCCTAAAAACTTTACTTCTCAAATTCGTTTTATAGATTTCTGCAGGTGAGAAGGACTCCCCCAGGGACTGCAGAATCTACTTAAGGGAAAAAGTAATTCATGCTACCTGGCTAAACCTCACACACACGCGTCAGAAGGCAAATTGGTCTTCTCTGACCAGAGGGATCATTTATTCAATCCCAAATTAATGATCATAAGTTGCACTGTTGGGAATGTAGGCTGGATAGCCTGGCGCTGCTGAACGAAATTATGTTTTTGGTTATGGTAAGATGTTGCATTGCTAGAATTAACGAGTTGGATGCACTGTGGTTGGGGACAAAAGGAAGTGTGGCTGGCCACGTGGCCTCCACCCTTACCCACCAGGTCAGGTAGACAGGGTGAAGACCTAATCAAGATCTCATCCACGTGGTGATGAAGGTTCTCGAGACAACGTATGACTACAGTGGAGAAAACTGATCAACTTTGACTGAGGATAGACCAGAAGTGTGTATACAATTTTGGGTCTATAGGAATGTGGGTAAATCTAACCACTAAAGTTTGCAACAGGAAACAATTGCAGATGAAATCAGAGTAGAAAGGCTGTGACTGAAGGTTCGCAGAAGCCAAAGAATGTCCCTATACTCTACCATTAGCAAGAGGAGACCACGGCGAGATCCAGTGCATTTTAGAGCAAACAGAATCCCAATATCAAACCCTAGAATGAGTCCCCCTAACGTTCAACCAAGGAATAGCTAAAAATGTCCCTATACTCTACCATTAGCCAGAGGAGACCACAACGAAGTCCACTACGTCTTAGAGTAACCAGAACCCCAACATCAAACCCTAGAATATGAATCCCCCCAACGTTCAACCAAAGAATAGCTAGAACATTTCAAAATCATCGTATCAACTTCAGTTTTCTGCAAATGGTAGGGTACAACCGAGACAACAAAACAGACCCCAATAAAACTGCTATGTAGTCGACAGTTTGCCCAACAAATTCAATAAGCTAATCATTTTCGAAGAACCGGTCCGACGGCACCGAGCAATTAAAGTTGAAACACAGTAGAGCGGTTTTTCGGGGTTCGATCGTCGGAATTAGACCGGAGATGATCAGATTCGTGAAAACGACGATGATCAGGACAAAAGAAGGGAACGATAAGGACAGCGCGAGGACAATAGCAGATACGGCGTATTGTTTCCGAGCGGGAACCGAGATTATTCATATCCACGTGCGTTCGTCGACAGCATTGTCGATTAGTCGACGCGATGCTTTTGATCGGCGGATCGTACGAACGTGACGGTCGGCAGGTTAAAATCTACTATCGGTGGGTATCAGCTCATTACGCTAATATTCACTCGGAATGCCAGACCGATACGGTATCTCGATCGTGCCTCTCGCGTTTCGCAAAGGCCTTTTTGCGCCGTGTGTCCCGCTGCTCTATGCGCACGTGTGCAGGTCGCGCCATTTTTCGACCTCCTGTTTCGACCACTGCCAGTCCATGGACAATCGGGTGCACAGATATGCCAGAGTCATCAAAGGAATCGATCTTGGTCGACTGCGAACACCCCTATCCCTCACAGCAACCAAGAACTATCTTCTAACATCTTTCGTCAGACATTAACACTTCTATTGTCCTCGCATCGACTTTGTGTCTTTTGTAAATCATCGGCTAACCACAGAAGCGAAAGAATAGGGCAACCACTAACCAACCCTGGAACCACGATTTCGTCATCGGTTTCCAAGCTCACCGAGCCTCGACAGCGGCTCCTCGGTCTAACACGAAACACATGTCGCCCTCGTCAAGCGTGTTCCCAGCGAGCACGAATCTATTAAACCTTATCGTCCCGGGGCTATCAAAAAATTCCGGGAACAAACGTCGCGGGCACGCCGAACGAAACGAAACGGGGCGAAACGAGAGGAGAGGAGAGGAGTGGAGGAAAAAAAAAGGAGCGAGGAGCCGGGGCAAAAGAAGAAAGAGGCCAGTTGTCCGGCATCGGAGGTACATCGCGGTTATCGGCGTAAAGGCGCGTTTACACGCGTGTAAAGCTGGTTACGAAGGCTGGTTGACACCGGGCAGAGGCGAAGAGAGCAGCAGCGGAAGAAGCCTCGAAAAAGAGAGGGCCGACACACACACGGCGAACGGGATGAAGGGAGAGGAGAACTCGCGGACACCATTCCGACGATGCCAGGGCCGTGTCGTAACAGGCTGGAGTGACACCACAATGCGGTGTAGCAATTTGTAGGCTCGCCCTTCGTCCTTCCTCCGCTGTATTTATGAGCCGAGTCGAGAACGCCTGTATCGGTTCCTCGGTTAAAGGCAGGAAGGACGATGCAGGGCGCACGAAAGGAGCACACCAACCAGCCTGTTCCCCCGGAGCCGATGAACAAGGAGAAGAACAGAGAGGACAGGAGAGAACGTTGAAGAAGAGGATCGAGAGACGAAGGGCTAACTAGACGAGATCAACGCCGCGATAGTTGTCTCTCCCGCGTTTCTTCGCGAAAGAAGACACGGGGAGAGGTGGAAGGAACCTCTCTCCGGTGGAGAACCCGGTGAACAGGGGAAAACAAGAGGGATAGAGGAGACCTGGGAGAGACATCTGCAAACGGTTGGATTCATGCGTTTGCGCGGAATAAGGGACCCGGGCGAGGAAGATAAGGGACACTGATGGACCTTCCTTCTTCGCTTCCTTCGCTTCTTCCTCCACCTCCTCTTCTTCTCCATGCCTTCTTGCCTCTCCTCCTCCTCCTCTTCTTCTTCTTCTTATTCTTCTTCTTCTTCCTCCCTTTCACGTCACCCGCTCATTGCACACCGCCGGCCGATCGACACTGATAGCCGCAACGACTGTTCGCGGGTAACCGGCCACCACGGAATTTGCGACTTCGCTTTTGTGCCTTTCTTCAGGATCCGGCCAACCTGTGCCCCCTTTGTACCGATAGATTCGACCAGCAGATTTCGACGATCGGGGGATTCGATTCCACCGGCCTCGACGATGGAACCGATTCCCAGAAACGCAATTAACCGTTGCTCCGAGTGTCTTCATGTGTAAGTCCTGAGGGATGTGGGCAGGTGCAGCCGTCACGGTTCCTCCTGGCTTCAGCGCGAAGATTACCCAACGACCGGTGATAACTTCTTTCGGGAAGAAACATTGGAAGTGTTTGTGAAGAAAGGGACTGCGGTCAGCTGCATGGTGGAACAGCTAGGGTTGTTCCAGTGAGGATTTGTTTTATTTGCGAATTTGAAGAGCTGGTGAACGTTCAGTTGCTTTGTAGAAATGCAATTTTTAGCCTCTGTTAGGTGTGTGGTTTGAGCACTACACCGATGACTCGGTTATTGCAGAAAGCCCCCCAACTCATATCCTCGCATCATTCAAATTCGTAGAGCTGTCAAACTTCATCAGTCACACTTCTGGGGGCAAAATTTCTCGAGAAAGATAATCTTAATATCAAAACACCCAATACCACGTCATCGACGATCAGCTGTAGCTTACAAAAAGGACGTATTTTTACGTCTAAATAAAAAAGGTTGCGAAAGTGTTAAGCGTCGACGATTCGAAGCAGAACGATCCACCCTCTCATCGGAACTCGATGGCGCGCGGAGATATTATTTACTGGGAACACGATTCAATAAAACATTCTATAAAATCATTGGTTATTAATTTGACGGCTGAACACGACGGGGGGTGATTGCTGCCTCTCCGCGGGGTACCTTTTATCCCTGGCATCGTCGATTACCAACACGATACAACAGAACCAGACCTCCTCCACCTCTTTCTCTCTTCGACACGCGGCTGCTCCCTTCGATTCGATAACTCGCTGCGTTTCCAGACGGAAAACAATCGAGATGGAGAAGGTGGCCGATGTTTCTCGTCATCGACGAGGCGTTAAGCCGATCGCGCCTCCCTTTCGAACAGGCTAATATCATCGCGAATGTAAGCATCATTGCCATCGATACTCGAGATATACGATGAATGCCTTGTGCTTAATATTCTTTATCGATTTTTGATTATATTAGATCGATTTATAAGTGAAGGGCTGGGGGAAAAACAAGGAATGTCGCAAAATAGCGTCATTGAGAAAATTAATTTTTAATACTTCAGTGCATCAGTAAAGAGACAAGGTTATATTCTAGAGTTACACTCTAATTAGGCGACAGAAAAAAAAATCAGCGAAAATATTTTAATTTTTCTTTCAAGTTCAATACTGCAGAATAAAAATGGACATACCCTGTTCTTTCGCCTTACCCTTTCAGTAATCTACAAAAATTCACAAATGTAGTACAAATGTATATGAATAAATCTTCAAAGTTTCATAAAGATATCTTGTATAGTTTATTGAAAAAAAAATCCCAAAATGAACCTTCAACACAGGCGAGAATACCCCCTCAAACGAGTTAGCTTTTACTGATCATCCATACTCTCCCCATGTTGCCTCATCGGATCATTTCTATCCATCTTCACAAAATCATTTGAACAGGAAAAGCAATTAAACAATTTCCTCTGTCTCGAAGATACGTAATTAAATAACCCAAGATTCTTTCATATTTATGAAGATTTCGACCACCGAAAGGATGAAATACAGTAGAACCTCGATTATTCGAACTGTAATTACTAACAGGATGAATCACGTTGTAACTATGTTTCACTCGAAAATAATAATTGTATGTTAGAGTGTAAAACACATAGTAGTATATAATTAAGAACTCAGTATCATTAAGGATAATTATAGCTTATAACTAATATAGGATAGCCAACTTTCAAATGACCAGTCTCCGGACAAATGAGGCTCTACTGTACTCAATCATTCAAACTTTTACTCAACCCCTTGCCTATCTATTTTATTAATCGCCAAGTGCACTGCAGTTAACTATTTAAGTGTCTCAGTACTTTAATAAATAAGAAACACACATCAGAACGTACAGTTTGCCTTTGACAGCCGTAGGAGCTTCTGTTACCTACAATTTTTATACCTCAGTACAACGCTGAGTCAAGTTCTTCAAACTCACGGATCACAATCTTCGTCACGAGTATGGCTCGTTGTCCTAAAGCAAAGGATTGAAATGAAACCTGTTCTATCCCGTTTGAGGGTCAATAAAAAAAAAGATTAATGACCGCGCGGTTCAGGGAATTGTTCGAAGCGCGTAGAGACGACGGAACCGGCGATCCGGTAACGAGGAATCGTCGATGACGCGATATCCAAAAAGGTAAAACAGTTTTCGCCGCGTGCGATACGCGCCCGATAAAGGAAGTCCCGGGGATCCGTGGATTTCCTGTTCGCGGCGCTGGATTCTCACGGCCGTGGATCGTCGGAAGAAAAACGGCCGGCTGAAAGATAAAAAGCCTTCTGACGTCAATTATTTTTAATCCGGTCGTCGCTTATCGTGCGTTCGTCGAGGAGGACCGTGCCTCTTCCGCGAAGGACGTATCTGCCTAACGTCGAACCGTAATCGCTCGTTGCCCGTCCTTTTCGTATTAAACGAACACGCTCGCGAATTGCGCAACTCCCCGCGATAAACCGGCACGACGGCAATCTTCCCGACCGATCGCGCGAATTTTGTCGCGAATTTCTGACACTAGTCGCGACATTTTTAACGAATTGAAGGATGCCATGAGGAACTCGTGAGTCTGAAAGAGGGTTGGGTGAGGAGCAATTGGGAATTTTGACGGGGCGCCAACTAGTATGAGGAGGTTCTTTTCTAACGCCTCCCACGGCACAGTGGAAAATGCCCTGCCTGGTCAGACACAGGAAAGAATAAAATTGTACTATGAAAATGTTCCATTGTTTCAAGAAATACTTCCTATGGTGTGTTATTGTTGTGAGATTAAGTTGATTAGGGAGGTTAGGTTGGGCTACGTGGCCTATTACCACGTGATGCATTCTCAATCATTATTTTTTCGTATTTATTAAACATATCTGGCTTCTTCCATCTTTTTCAAGATTTATACGTCTATATAAAAATTTATTGATGTGTAATACATAAAAGATTGAAGGAAAGACTGAGTAGAGGGCAGTGAGTGGTAAGAAACCGGGAAAAGTGAGGTTAATAGGTTACGTTTTGAGCGTTTTCGATATAGAAGAAATTCGTGAGGAGTCAAAAGTAGGATAGGTGGATAAAATAAGGAAGTTAACAGATTGAGAATAAGAAAAATTAGTTAATAGCGAATAAGATGGACAGGAAGGGGATAATAGAAACAGGAGGAGACAAGGCCCGAAGAGGAAGGCCAGCGACAAAATTAATTTGATTAAAGACATAATTAGGGGTGAAGGTTATTTTGTTTAATTAAATTCGTTGCCTGGGCGTGTGTGGGTTAAATTTGGTTTTGTAATGTAAATATTGATGGAGGCGATGAATGCATTTTTCACTGATTTTTGTTGAACTGCAGTTTAGAGATAGTCTGTTGCAATTTGTGAATGATTTATGAGCATGGAGTGTCACAAAGGAAGCAGTAAATTTTTAGTTTAGCATTAACTCGAAAATTGTTTAGGTATCTGCATGCTGTGACTCAAATGTAACAAAAATGTTCAGATAAATACGGGCCCTAACTGTATTAACTTTTATGTATAATTCTATGTAGTGATGTATGCAATGAAAATTTTAATCAGCAAACTCTGATGATACAAATATTTGCCATGAATTTAAAACACTTCCATTAAATGTGTCTGTACCTCTAACTGACTACAACTGGACATAGAATCAATATTTATTAAAATTTTGCTATTAATCCTGATCTGTAAAATATGTTTACAAATTTTATATCTTTGAATCGACATAAAACATACGAGAAACCTATTCTGGATGCTTCTACTATACAGAACTGTCATTTCAAACTCCATACAAGGAACACTCGGCTAACTCCGCAGTGGTGCCTATATGATGTGTATCCAAGTTCCCTTTTAACTCTAAATTTCTTTAATTGATCTGCTAAACAACAGTTTGGTCTATCTCTACACACCTGAATGTTCCTAATCTACAAAAATCTTGCCATAAAAATAACACGTTCTCCCCCAACTACTGTGGAGTTAGCTGAGTCCTCCTGTCCTTACTTAGGGAAACTTCAAAGAACTGATTCATACAGCCTGAACCCTCCATTACTCTGTACAATTATACAGTAACTGTATAGAATCCATAGCAAAAACAGTTCAGAGAACAGCACCGGTACAGTTGAAGAGAACGGAGTGTAAAGGGTTAAGCTGTTGTAAATGCAAGAGAAGGAACGGTCCCACGGGACTGGGGAGTCCGTTGAGTAGCCGTTCGTGGGGCCAGTGACACGAACGAAAGCCGGTAGGCTCGCGGTGTTTTACTTTTGCTCGTTATTAACTCAATTACCGGTGCTCCCAATTAGCAGTCACGCGCGCGGTCCGCAATAATTACGGGGACATTAGAGTCCTGGACGGTCGCGAGGAACGCGGTCCCGGTTCCACGAAAAAACCGTATCGATGGATCGGGGCGAAAAACGACGGATAATAAATGCGAGGTGAGACCGTAGAAACGAGAGGGTTCGAGAGAAAGAGAGAGAGAGAGAGAGAGAGAGAGAGAGAGAGAGAGAGAGAGAGAGAGAAAGAGAGACCCGGTTCGACGAGTCGCCACGTGAAAGTGGCCGGCGACTTTCGTGATCGCGCGCACCGGCCACGTGATACCCGACGACGAAGGATATCCCGTGGAATCGGCACCCGCGATCTGGCCTCGATCGTTTTACGCTGAGAATCGAGAAAAAATGGCTGATACCGAATTTACGCGACCGCGAACACACTCCTCGAATCGATCTCAACATTTTGTTTCACGATTTATTCACGAGAAACTTTTGGATAAAGCCTCGCACCGTCTGCTGCGTTCTACTGGCTGGAACACGGTTGGAGTAAATAGTTCGTTATTGTAATATTTATGATGTTAATTGTTAAGTTATTTCACTGGTGTCCGAGTGATAGATTCGCACTGAAATATGTATATTTTAATCGGATATGTTGATGTAATAACTGTGGCGTTGGTGGATGCTTTTGTGTGTATTTGTGCTAGCGTTTAGGCGAGGAGAAATTCGGCGCTTGCTAGTTTCTTGTTTAGTCTCGAGGACAGTTTAGATAGGCGAACTGTTTAGGTGCATGAATGAAAAGTGTGGAAGGATTGATGGGATGCGTGGTGTGAGAGGTGCGTGCGTTCTCAGAAGTCAAGTATCGAACGGATCGTGTGACTTTCTGGGAATGCATCTCCTCTGTATGAATCTGGTGTGGAAATGCGTGTGGAATGTGTGTGTGTGTGTATAGATTTTTGGGACCTCTGGGTCAGAGTGCAGGGGAGAACCGTTTGAGTTGTTGCGTGGAGAGTATTGCGTGGAGAGTTTTGCGTGGAGTCTGTTTGCGAGGAGTTATATATTGTGCTGTCTTTTATTATTTTAATATATATATTAGTTTTATTATTTCAACTCACGACTCACAGTTTGTGTCATATTTTTGAATCCCACATAACTTAAATGAATCAGTACATTCATAGGGTGTAATGCATTGTTGCTCCGGGGCAATATAGTGGTCCACAGCATACGGTAACTGATTTTTCAGAAAGAGATAATAATTCGCTTGACTGCACAGATTCATAGCGTATGATACACTGTTGCGTCTAGACAACATAGTGGTACCTAGCACACAGTGAATGATTTTTCAGAATTCCTATATGGACTCATGAGACTAACAGGGATAGTAATTCACCTGAATATACAGGTTTATAGAGTATGATGCACTGTTCCACCCTGGCAATATAGTGGTTCATAGCACACAGTGAACGATTTTTCAGAATGTCTGTATGGTTTCGAAGGGCTGATAAGAGTAATCATTTCTCTCAATACATAAATTCATACCGTACGATAGACTGTTGCACACGAGGCAACATAGTGGTCTGTAGCGCACAGTGTACGATTTTTCAGAATCTTGATATGTTAATAGAGCTGATAGAGGTAATAATTCATCATTGTCTATACCTATATTTGTAGTCTACAATAGGCAACTACAAACGAGCCAACATAGTGGTCCGTAGCTCATGGTAGACAATTTTTCAGGACTCATACATCCCTACTTTTTAGGAATTTCTGTTGCTGTAATACGTTCCATTCTTACAACAATTGTTTATAAAGACAAACCGAAGAGAATGGTGTCTTGTTTATTATACTAGTCAAGACTATTACGAAAATTGACGTGTTCACATACGTTTTGACTTATGGCATTAAGATAAAATGAAAAGGTCGTCCAAACGAATACATACGTCCATAGTCCATACCGATGACGTCAGTGAGACGTATACATACGTCCACAGCACTGAAAGGGTTAATTGGTGTGCAATAAAAACGAGCCTAGCTCAACCGATAAGTCTGTCTGAGAACCGAACAGAAACTTAAATTCCTCGGTTTTATATCTGCTGCAGCGTGGTACACGCATAATTGCGGAGCACAATTTTCTGCGTTCGAGGCTTTTTCCTTATCGAATGAACTCGATTGTGCGCGTAACGAGATAAGTCTGAGAACCACCCAAACACAGAAGTAAATTGTCTTTTTCGCTCCGTTTCCGTTGGATTCAATTAAATATTTGGTTACAATGCAGGGAAGATTGTAAAATATATTTTTAATCCTCCTTTTTGACATACTTGAATTAATTGACTTGTAATCAATATGTGAAAAACAAATCACCTGGAATGTTAATGAAAAATCTCTACACCCTAGTCACTTAAGGAATCCGTCACTGCGCTAGGAATCTACTGCCTTGAATCTCCCTAAACGGACTGACATTCTGATTCAAATATATTCGATCGTGTTGACGTTTATGGTATTTTAAGTACACTGACAAAACACGATTGGAATAATTGATCACGATCGACAAAGAATCGGCAGGAACGGCTGCGCCGGTGTAAATATATTAGAGAAACATTTATTCGAAATTATTCGAATAATAGGGAAGCGGGTACGCACGCGGTCGGGATGCGTGCGTGGTCGACCACGTGACCCGCGGGAGCTTGAAAGGTCAGCTGACAAGAGACCCGTCGTCTGTCTGGCACCGGCCCTTTCTCATTTTCTAACCCAACCTCGCGGCTAAAAAACACTCCAACCTCCACGAAACATCACACACTATCAGTCTTTGGGGACAGAAAAATACCATCGAAGTTGATGATTCAGCATTCGAAACCGAGCCAACGAACATTCCCGCCAACGAAGCATACGAAGTGAGTCACCATCGGCTGGTTGGAGCGATCCAACTTTCGAGAATCGTTCGAAGGGATCGATAAAATGATCTCGAAAAGATTCGTGTCGGTGTGATTGCTCGCGTCAGTGTGGTCGCACTCCAATCGGTGGAGACAGTTTGCGCGCAAGCGGTCAATGGACAAGACGGCCGATCACCTGTCAAGCGAAACGTGGCTGCCGGCTGAGAAGCACGCCTTCGTCGAGAACTCGTTTCGTCGACGCATGTACGACAGGACACAGGCGACAGACAGCGCGTGGAAAGACATGGAATCACATGGAGACTCACGTTTCAGCGGTTTTGGGTTGCTCTGCTTGCGGCGTGACATCCTCTGCGCTCTGCCATCACCAAATCAACGTTGACAAGCTTGACATCGTTGCAGCTACGCGAGAGTACACGAAGATCGGTGGTCCCGGATCGTCGTACGGTCGTAGACATATAACAATTGACACAACACACGGGATGGAACGGTTGGACGAAAACAGGCAGAGGCGAAGCCAGGACAAGAAATAAAGCGGAGTAACACTATTCGAGGCACAGAAACGGTTTCTTTTTTTTTTCTTTTCTTTCGATCACCGGTCACGTGTATGCGTGCGATCGTTTTGCCCGTTCCACGGTCACGAGAGCGATGTTTTCTCTCCTTGCCGCGTTTACAGCCGGTTCTCCACGCACAGGCGCCGACAGAAAAAAGCGTACACGCACCACGACAGCTCGTACCGCGGCCGCTGTCAGCGAGCAACTAAACAAACGCGATACCAAACAACCCCCACTCCCGCGGACGCGGCGTGACTACGGGCCTAGGAGCGGGGGAAGAAGAGTGGGGGCAAGCTCCGCCCACTACGCGCGTTCCCACTCCGAGAGCGGGAAATTTTGAACTCCCGCTTATCGGCGGAGAATTCCAGATGGCGACACTGCGCCGCCGCGGTGGCCGGCGATCTTAATCCGTTCTTTGTGGATTCAAATATTAATTTCTATTGTGATGGTTATCGCGAGACCTTTTATGAAAATTTACAATGAATGGAATCGTAATTCGGTGCCCTGAGAATCGAGCACACGGCTGATGTTATAAAGATGTAACATTATCAAATAGGATTAAAGAAGATAAAGGTATCTATATGAAATGTATATGGGTGACTCCTGCTGCTCACCATTTTGTATTGGCACAAAGGATGTTGTTAATTATTATCATTGTTAATTTGTATCTATAGGTTTGCTCAATCTTAGATAACTGTTTACCAGCTGCAAACTATTTACAATCGCCTCTGATTAAAATGAAATGTATTATTAAGTATTAGGAGAGATCAAATTTTTTCAAAATTAAAATTCCTGTTAGCGGCGCCACGGGTGCGCCTAACTTCAAGCGATGGGTGTGAATCCCACGCATCTCATCGATTATCTAAAAGCCAAAACACGTGGTGATTCCTGTTAAGCATCAACATCAAAAGCTCGATTAAATCGATCGCTTCGTTACCATTTTTGTGATAGGAACGATACGATACATCGAATGTGGGTCATTGATTGAATGCAAAGCATAAATCTTTGTGAGATATTGGAATACTCATTATCGAAGATGAGTTCTCATTTTATCACGCAACATGTGGTTTGCATTTCGGAAGCTTTTCTCGGAAGTCATAGAAAATAGTGGTTGACAGTTTGCGAAGTTCTCTAGCGACATCTGATGACGTTGCGCTGCAATTTCAAGCGGCGAATTTCTCATGTGGTAATCGAATTGCTTTCATAGATTCGCGACAGCCGATATCGAAGACACTGTGTGTACCGACGAAATTGTGCTTCAGATCGCATCCGAGTGCATACAAATTGGGATCCCCTCCATTGTCGGCAGTAAGGAAACAACGCACTCTCAAAGCGAACGGGTTACTTTTTATTGTCAACACAAACATTTCTTCAAGGTTGAAATTCATCCCTACGAAATCCTCTTATCGTGCTCGCTTTCGTGCCAAACTTTCTTTCATATAATCTTTAAATCCACGTGCAAGGAATATCGACAACAGATTCAAAGGAGGACCATCACCGTTACCGGTACGGGTTATTTTCGTGCAATCGAATTCGGATGCTCGAACGATCGATATTCAAGGAAATAACAGACGGCACGAATGTTGTTCGATTGGACGTATTTTTAGCCGTGAGATGCCGTGTTTACGTGGTACTTTCCGTGAAGGGCTCTGACCCCTTTCACGTAAGACACGCCCCACGCTTTCAGAGACGTGAGTACCGTAAACGCAAGCCCATAGTACGCGCGGCTACCGTGATACAAGGTTTTCACGTTTCAACACAGATGCACTTCAAGCAGCGGAGGAGCTGCCGAGGACAAAAGCTGATCCGGCAGAGCCAAAAACAACACGATACGGTCACCCAACGAAAACAAACAATGACTGCGTACGCCGCACAGACGCTATTGTGTAGGGAGAGACACTTAACGCCTCACACGCAGCGTCATTGTTTTCAGTATTTCAAAGTGTTCTATGTGAATTTGAAATTTTCGGACGTATCGATCTTTTGATATCAATGAACCGTAGCTTATCCTAGAACTTTATCTTCCACTTATGACGTTTCCTAAGACGTCATTTACTACCGATGCTGATTGCGGAGTGCTTACGATTACAGCCCATCGCGTTTGCTAACGCCCATCGGCGTTTATCGGTCTTTTGTTATGCGACAGTGACTCATTGTGACTGTATTTTTAAATTATTATTTGAAAATACGTGTAAACATACTGCAGTATCCGAGGTTGCCCAATTTTCAATACTGTTAACCCTTTGTGGACGAATGCCACCAAATGAGCTGCATCATGCTTCCAACAATAAGTACTGCGGCGAAGGTCGCTGCTATTTTCTACCTCCGTAATTTCTATTGCTGTGTATTTATTCATATTTCCATAATACCTCATGTTTAAGCCTTCGGTGTTTAATTTTGTTTCATGCAGAAAACATGTTCGACCCCCAAAGGGTTAATATTCAGGTTTGTGAAGTCTATATCTTTCTCGTGCAAAAAATTACCATTTTTCGAACAAGCAGTTTGCTTATTTACCTGCCCCTTGGAAAATTTGTAAATTGAGAAATTTTAAAGAAGAGTAACCGAGTGTACGTAAAACATGAAACCACGGTTTCTTGGTTTCACGTTTCACCGAAGAGAAATTCTCTCGTCACGTTTTACGTGCCGCACCCTGTATAGTAATTCAATCGAGGATGTCTCCGAAGGCCGTGTAGAACCACGCGACAAGGAAGACACGCCGTCGAGAAACGAGAAAAAGGAAAAGAACGCTTGCGAAAAGGACGATAGAAAGGAGTGGAAATTATTTATATGATGTTGACGCAAAGGCTGTGCACCATCGTGTCCTCGGGACGATACTTTCCATAGACATAAAATGATTGTTTTCCACGAAGCGATTGTTGTTGAATAATTTAACGTCGGACGCGACGAAAACGCCGATGGTGTGGGGAGCCCCTGAATGAAGTCAATCAACGGACGCACGTGTCCGTGAAGACGAGCCTTTACGTCGCGACCAGTCTCACCTCGTGGACTACAAACAAAGAGGCACGCGCGTTGGCGATCCTCAATAGTGACTGATAAAACGTAGATAAACATCGACTCATCGGAAACAACGACCGACAATCCATAAAACAAATTTTTCCCGGCGTGCGTTGTGGCTATAAATAGACTCTAACCTCTCAAACAAAGAAATCTGAATCTTTACATTATAACCGCTCTGAAAACCCCTGATTACTATATTTTCCAGTGGATAAGTTAGGCTTGAGACCTATAGGCAGGGTATAGCCTTACTACAATCACAATGGACTACTATAACACACTTCTGTTGCTACAATGAACATTTCTCACAACTTGCTCTCATCAAGAAGGAATTGTTTACCCTAAACAAAAACCGAAAACTGAAAACAGTTCCGAAATCTGAGAAAAAGAAGTGTTATAAATACTTTTACTTCATCAATAGCGTCATTATCGCCCCAGAGGTTAATAAGTCCCGCCTCCGGGGCCCAAGACTAAGTTGTCGTACAGTACAAATTTAAAAAAGATCCCTTCAAAGTCTTCCCTAGGCTTAAGGAAGTGTTAAAAAAAGCATTCTGCGCACGAAACCTCTATAACTAAACACTTCCTGGCTAGCCCAACGAAACGTGGTCAGGATGCAAGAAACGGCCGGGTGGTTGGGTCGTATTGTTTCGATCAGTGTTGCAAAACGGTACAGTGCGTTCTGTACGTTGGGAAGGTCGAGCGGTCGGCCTTGAGGCCCTCCACGAGGAAAGTACATGCTGCGGAGATAATATTACGGGGTCGAGATGTTTTGAACGGACACGACGATACACTTTCCACCTGCCGGCGATTCCCAGCGGAGTAATTCGGTAATCGTTCGCCGGGATGTGCTACCCGCCCGCCGGCTCGCTAGATACTCGACTTAAAAACAAAGTCAGCGACACTTTTGCGGCGTTAACACGCGATAAAGCGTGAACAGAGGACGCACACACGATCGCTGATCACGAGTTCCCCGAATGATTCCCTTGTTGTCCATCGTGAACGATCCGCAGCCTTTGAATTCGCCAAATCGCCGGGACGCGTGCTGCTCACGAGAATTGATATAGGCTAATTAAAGCGCGTCGAATTATTAAAAGCAACGGGTCCAACTGCGGTACAGCGCGATAAAGGAGTGATGAAAAAAAAATAAATAAGTAAATAAATAAATAAATTGAATTCGACGCGTCCATCCTCCATAGACCCACCCGAAACGGTGGTTATCGAATTTTCTAATTATCGCGTTCACATAAATTTCCGTCCGTGACGATAGTGCAGCCGGCGGACACAGATACCGAAAGATAGGATCGAAATCGTTGGATACGCAAGGGTATCGGGGGAAAAAGAATTTACATAGTAATATTCCATGCGATTGCTCGTTCCCTGATAAGAATGCTCAAAAAGAACAAGAGAAAAAAATGGAGATAAGAAACCGATGGATACGTAGAATCTTACGAGGCCGCGTCACGGAGGATTCTTGATCACACGGCTCCACCTGCGGTGACCCATGCCCGAATTTGCGATCGTTGTTTGTTTCCTCGTTCAGCAGATGCGACACAGGCGATTCGTAATGAACCGTGCCGTTGCACACGTCGCCGACGTTGATATGAATGCGCAATTATAAATCGCCCTGTACCGGCAACGACGATTAGGTAACCGCGAGTGCAACGGGATGCTCCGTTTCCAAAGGCGATTATGACGTGGATTGTTTTTCCCAACGGCTTCGACGCTAGACTCACGAATTTCGAACAGGGAAGCTTTTTAAGCATTGCAGTATTTTTCTGACGTCAAGCAACGACAGGTGTGCCTACTGAAACACTTTAGAGGAATCCTGACTTCTTGATGCGCACTGCCCATTAATATCCGGACCCCTAGGTTTCAGACTGAACACATATTTCATTGTGTTTGTTAGGTTTTGTGTTGATCCTTTGGCTTCTGTGCTCCTTGCTCATCGTGGGATACCCTTCACCACCAAAGATGTACAATAGGAGTGAGATAGGGTCTCTGGGCTGGCCAATATGTCCTCAAACCATTCCGTCAGAACCCAGGTAGTAGGGTATACGTAACACCTGCTTTGCATACGATTTGTCAGCGTCCGGATATTAATGGTAGAGCAGTGTAAATCCTTTGTGAATTGCGTGATTGAAATAAAGAAATAAAAGTATGGGTTGCGTTGGGTTATGAGGCCACGCAGATCCTCCCTACTAAGGGGGTACCCTATTAGCCGTTGGGTGTGTAGATGTTCAGATGGGAATCAAAACAAAGGGTTAGGTTAAGTTTCGATCGGGCTATTGAAGAGAATTGGTAATTGTATTCTAAAGCTGCGTCGAAATTGGGTCAAGCTGTACGAATTGTATTAAGAATAAAAATCGATAGGTGTTTCGCGTCCTCGTAATCTCGTTAATATACATTACGACGTTCCATGCATTTCAGCTCGAAGGTCGTGAAAAGTCCAGGTGGCCAAGGAGAAAACACTTCCAGCTCGTTAGAATAGAAATTAAGGATTCTCATGATGGGTTCAGCCTCAAGGTGGCCGTCGTACGGAGGACAATGTAACAGGTGATTAAATGAGCGAGCGTGTACTGAACGTCACTGGTCAGCGTGTTGTTTATGAGCGAACTATTGGTTATCACGTTGCGGCTCCATGTTATTTTAGTAACGGTGGCGCGAGATGTGGAGCGTTAGCAAGTTCTCTCGGGGTTTACGGAGATTTCCGCGTTTCCAAGCCAAATGCCGTGGAAAATCACTAGGCGATCATGGCAGTGAATTCAGCAAACACGAGAGAAGAAGAAGAGCACGCGGTTTTTTGATACGCACGACCTCTTTAGAGATCTTAAAATATGATCTTGTCTTCGCGCGACAGACTGACACCAATTATATACGACCGCGTCAAGCGACTCCCAACAGAAAATGGTAAATCCATCCTCCGCTCCCCCCCGTCGGGCGAAAAAAGACGAGAACGTGACCGAGGAATCGTTCACTTTCGTTTCATCAGTCGGTTTATTTTCAGCTCCACGCGACCATTGGATGCAGATACTTTGATCGACCATCTAATGGACCAATTTGCTCCACAGAGAGAGGGCACTGCTGAAAAACGCAACGGGACGCGAGTATGATGGAAGGAGAAGGAGGTGAAGAGGAGTCAAAGACCAGCATCGGCCAAGCTGGATTCGAATTAACCAGTCGCAAAGTGGGCGTCCGATATATTTAACGGCAGACTGCGCCAGAATGCTTCCTCGTTGAAATCCGACCTCCCGGCGACCTCGCTTCCCCAGATTTTTCAGTCACCCGACCGACGCACTTCGTTACAACGTCCGCGTCTGTTATTTATCTCCGAAAGCCCGACTCTGCCGGTAGATCCAGATCCAGTATACCGTTGAACGGCAGAACGGTTAAAAACACCAGCTCCCACCGTAATGGAACCCGTATGCGACGTCAGGATATCCCTGATCCGAGTAACGCTACAGCTTTTTCCTCGTCTCCGTCGAGAGGCGAAAACAGGAGGGGAAAAAAAACCGAGGAGATCGACGAGTGAAATCATCTAACTGACGCGGCGGCCAGATCGCATGAATAAACTTGAACGTTCGCGCTTGCGAAACGCGTGCAACGGGAAAAAAGAGGGGAAAGGTGTGCGCGCGGTAGTAAAAGAGCAATTCGGGGGCTCGCCGTGTGTATGTTTCGCGATGCATCGTGGTTCTGCGTCCGGTGGCGGGCGTCGGGCCACGGCGAGGAAGAGCCGTTGGACGAGAGAGAAAAGGCGGAGGTAGATGGAGAAAGAACGAGTGACAGATAGAGGCCAAAGGAGGTGTAGGAGGGTTGAAGTTGCATGACGCTTGGGGAGCGCAGCGATACCATGACGTATCGACCGAGAGCGCCACGCGGACTGACGTCACGATCACGGTCCCAGGCAGACCGCGAGCACGTGAACAGCACGCCGGTGATCACGCGGTCGTCGGCTGACGAGGGGCCCCTGATTGGTCGGGAACGGCGAGCCCCTTCGCGCGATTGGTCGGCTGGGAGCGCGCCGCATGATCACGCACACAACGAGCACGGCGTGTCCAGCCAGCCGACCTGAGAAAGCTTCATTGCGTTACCAGACGTTCAACGGTTGCGTACCCTGAGCCTTTTTTCGCGAGACACAACGTCTAACGCGAGAACGCGTCTACTCGTCGATAGGCGAGCCTATTTCATACATTGTTGCCGTACAGAACGGTTTTCCTGAATCATGGATACGAATCAGACGCTACTTTCGCCACCGGCCTCACCCCAACTCAAACACGTAAGTGCTGGATGAATTAAATGTACCGCCACTGTGGACCGAGCAGCCGCCCGCGAAATATGAACGCAGCTGCGACCGGCCCAGCCCCGTTCCCGATAACACCCACGCTCTCTGATCTTTCTGGCTGTTTAGATTTCACTTTTTTCAAGTGTTTCTTCGCCCTTATTTTTGGCGGATGCTTCAGCGAGTCTGTTGCGACCGGCACCATAGAAATTTATCCTTGACTCGGGCTCGTTTACGCGATTGAGTCTAAGGTGCAGGTTCTATTAAAAGATTTTTTCCCGTTACAGATCGAACCGTTACAATCGTCGTTCAGCGTTGCAGCGCTTTTGGGGGACAAGCTTCTGCACAATGGGAAGGGTACGGAGGTAAACGCCAGAAAAGAGGACTATGGGAGCACACGGCCTGGTTTACCACCGACCCCGCAGCCGTCCGACTCGGAGGAGGACGAGCCCCTGCGAAAACGACGATGCGTGGAGCAGTGTGAACTGGCGAAGGTAAATATCGTGTTATCGCCAGACAAGCTTTTCTGCGCATCTTGAAGACACAAGTCTATCTCTTTTTGATTTTTTCGCCGCGCGCAATCGACTGGGCCACTCCAATGTGCATTCGCGCATGCGCCTGCGTTTTATAGAGTTGTTTTGCAAGATGACCCCGTTTGCCGCCTGCGCTCACTCGTACACCATTTTTGTCGCTTATCCTTCGAGCGTATGCTTTGTACCTTCTGATGGTACCGGTTGTAAAATGCACAACAGTTGCTAAATAAATGTCCCCCAATCAGGAATCGTACAAGATTCTCGCAGTTTCATAATTTTTCGCAAATTTAATGAGTCTGTTTCGACAGTTTTCTGGAAATTCAAATATTGCCATTTTTTTTAACATTAGCTACTCCTGGACGGTACACCACCACCCAGTCCAGAACCTGCCCGCGTGTCGGTCATAATGCGTGCCAATCGAGATGGTACCTACAGTCCTGCCAACCTGATACCAAAGACTACCACGATCTCCTCGCAATCGGTTCCACGTGACGTGCAACAGGTCTCCAGACACCAGTCGGAGCCAACCAGGCGCCAGAGCACCGCGGAGCCGGAGAATGTTCTAAAAAGTCTGAAGTTCAAAATGAGTCTACGGAAGGAAGAGATCATTGTAAATAACAAGAACACGGATCGTGAGACCAGCCAGCCGAAACTGCACCCTTTGGCCCCAAAACCTGCGCCCATAATGGTAACCGGACTGCTGGGATCTCCCCTGGTTCTCCCACGGGCGCCACTTTTACTGGTCACCGCCCCTACGACCACCCCAACGGGAAGCGTGACCACAACGGAAGCCGCGGCGAGACGTCGTGTTTACGAATGCGAGCACCCGGGTTGCGGCAAGAATTACTTCAAATCGTCCCATCTGAAAGCTCACACGCGAACGCATACGGGAGAACGGCCGTTCTCGTGCCCCTACGAGGACTGCAGCAGACGTTTCTCGAGAAGCGACGAGCTCTCGCGACACAAACGAACGCACACTGGCGAGAAGAAGTTCGCGTGCACGGTGTGTCAGAGAAGATTCATGAGGAGCGACCATTTGGCGAAACACGTGAAAAGACACGCCAGGGACAGGTCTTCCTCGGTTGGCAGCAACGGGGTCCAAACTTCCGTTAGCCAGGTGACTCCCGCGCCTTTGAGGGTTAGCCTGCTCCCGGTGCTAGCGCCGCGAATAACGCAACCCGCTCAGCAGATAATACCGCCCCAACTGGCCGCTTAAGGGGCACCGTGACCGGTGATGAATCACTTGTTGTGCTTGAACCTAAAGCTGTGTCTCGAGCTTTAACCGACGAAAAGGTACGAGAGCCGTTCCAGCGTCGGAGAACGTGACTGATGTTTGACTGGACCGCGGGAAGTTGGGTGTTCTCCAACTGTAAGGGCATCGTGATCGACGGAGGACTGTCATGATGTTCGGGGAACTACCTGGGAGAGTGTACTCGCCTCTCTGAAGCTGTATCACATTGTGATCTTGAGGAATGAGGTTAACACGAGGCGTACTTAACGAGAAAGGATTAAAGGCACGAGGAGCGGTGATAAGTCATGAAACGAGGCTTTTTTGCCGTCCGTGAACCAAGTACCTAAGTGTGTCTGTGATCTGTGATGCATAAGCGCGTTGACCGAGAAAGAGTATTTATTTAAATGAGAAACGACAAAAAATGCAACACGCACGCGAGAAAATGCAAAGACAGTTTTTATGAATCATGTACATACAACGGTTATGCAAAAACGATGAGTGTAACGCTGTTTTCATTATCGACGACTAGTTGTATATATGTTAAATTGTATATATCACATATGTATATGTAATATCTCGTCCGGATGGGGAGGATCCTGCCGGGCAACATAAGACTTCATATTGTACACGTAAATTTTCATGATTTTTCTACGAGATCGGAGATCAATTAAACGACTTATATATTTTCGTACAATTCGTGTGGATTCATTGGGGGGTACCCCCTGGATCATGGCAACCGTCCTTCCTACCTCCTTAAACGTTCAACCGTTTCAACGTGAATAATTTACAGTCGTAGGTCGCAACAGATTTACGACTGACAGCTTTTATCGCCACTTCCGGTCTGAATCTTGCATTCCTTCTGAAATGACACCGACTGATAATATTCGTCTCATTTCGCAACAGTCTAACCTCAATAACAAACATCATCAGTGTTTTTTTAATATACACTAGTGTTACATAAACTATGGAACAGTTATTCTAAATAATACGGCTACAATTAGATCATTGGTGTTCCTAAAAATATATATTTTAAGTTAAATAAACATAAACAAAATTTTCTTTCGACTTCATGAAGGATTTCAAACTGCATTTTTGTTTAACATATTTTACATAATGCACGTACTTTAATTATACATATCACGACACTGTGCATTACTTCTCTTGAAATAGTTCAACGAACCTTTAACCTAAAAGTTCAAATTTCCCTATGTCGCTTCCTGTTTACAATCATATTTACAAGTTCATTTGTGAACCATAAGAAAACTAAACATATTACACAGAATTAAACGATTCGACGTGTATAATGAATAATCATTTTTCAGTTGAGTAGGAAGTTCTGGTTTTGCAAAATTAGCGAAGGTTGGTACGTGCTACTGCAAGTTTGATTTCAATTAGCTCATCCGAGGAATGCAACGTAAATTGCAATAACAAGGGAGCCGTGAGAGCAGAGCAACGAAACGCTATATCAAAGCGAAAAGTTTCCATCACGTATCGTGTAAGAAGCTTGATCATACTCAAGTATGTGGATACGATCTCGCGTTTATTGATTAAAATCGGCAGAAATGAATCACGTGAAAATTCGCAATCGCCTTGGCACGTCCTTTTCGAAAGCTCTCCTTCGATCACGTGTTAAGTCCCCCGACATCCCAGGACCTTTCACGAAGCTTCTGAAAAATTTCAACGAACGTTGACAAGAATTTTTACCGCTTTTGGTACACCCATTTCGCGTGTCGCAGTATCACGAGCATTTTCGCATCGTCGGGCACCTACCACGCGACCTCACTCATCGAAGAATAATATTAAAATACAACTGTGGAAGAGTAAAAAAAATTTCATCCCAGACATTATCACGCTCGCCGCGCTCGTAAAAAGGATTGCGTTGCACGCAGACACAATTCGCGAGGCCATCGATTCAGATAAGATTTTTTTATCGATCATTCGTGTTCGCTGGGGAGACGAAAATACTCGTCCACCAGCAAACGTTTCCGTGGACATTTTAGTGTAGAATGGACTGTTTCGGCTCAATAAATGTATACGTGGAATTTGAAAATCGGCCGCTGTGTGCTACGGGCCACCGTACTGGCTCGAGCGCAGGCATTTTTGGCACGATATAAACCTGGGTACTCGAACGAATTATTACATCAGGATATCTTATTGAAATCCTGCATAGGATAAGGATTTTGTAGTTAATGAACACTGAAATAATTTAACAATTGACGTTATAAACATTGCACTGATGTGTTCAGTTTGAACGAAAAAATTATTTTACATCGCTATCTAGGCAAACACTGAATTCTCTATAAATAGTATGGTAAGCTGAAACCTTAACCAAACAATAAAGCGGGGTTTCACATTAGTCCAACGTGAAATTGGAAAAGTTCCATCGGATCATTTATTTCGACGCTGATGAAGTTGATCTTGTCCGTTCTAACTTTCTATCCATGTTATTGGCAAACCAGTACAGGACTATGTTATACAGGTCAATTTACAGGCATGATCCTCGTCGGTGGTGTCTCACGAAACGGCGTGGTTTCTTGCATCAGCCAAGGACTCGGACTCTTTTAACTGTTATAAATGTCACAAACAGGTGTGGGACCGGTAGATGACGTAAAATATCCTCTGGATTACCCTCGTTTGTTTTTGTTAAAATTTGTCTCGCCAATTACCTACGTAACGTTCATTAGAACCCGTCCCCTATTGATGCTGCTGACCTAATCATTTCACAGTCGCAGAAAAATTTAATTAACATTTAAATTTACATATGTCGTTCATAGAGCCATATGTTATTCATTCTACGAACTTTCTCTCCACTACTCCGCAGACAGAAGATCACAAACACCATGTGGTTAGGAAGTTGGAAAACATTTATAGTGGGGGCGATAGTCAATTTTATTTAAAAAAAATATTCCAAGCATTTGTGTCTTTTGGAAGCTTGATCTGAAAGGATATTAGTGGATTTTGGTTAAAAGAATCAGTTTGTTGGTACAAGCATAGAATATTCCTCAATTGCTGAGATCATGCCCGCAGTTGCCATACGATGCAGTGCTGGACTCCTCTGAATTAATTTTTACATTAGAATTTTAGTTGCACCGCGGAAGTTAAATATACTTTATCCGTTTATAGCATCGAACACGGAGTACTTGTATTCTTTTCTCATAAATAAGCATCACTCTTGAAAGTGCAATATCTCCGACACATTGCATCAAGAACAAGAATTCCGCTCCTACGTCTTTCATAATTCAAAGGAAATAAAAAAATGTTAATCAGGTGATAAATATATTCGTGTACACTTGTTAGACATTCATTACGGAATACCTTGGTAAAGCGTAATGTACGCGCGCTCACGCATCCTTCCTGTTATGACCCCTTGCCGGGAATAATTGTAGTCCGTTCGTATAATGCGCGAATCTTTCATTGAAACGTCTGTTAATAAACTATATTTTATTTTCTTTCGAAAAGTTTACACTTGGTGTTTGAAAATAATGTAAATATGTACAAGCTACTTCGTAAAAAATAAACTTTAATGCTGTAACATGATCCATATGTCATGAGAACATTATAGATATCGTGGACTATAAACTGTATAAAAATGCTATAATAAATACGTATATAGTGTTTTTGCATTGATACCTCTTCGGGAAGTTCCATAACATCATTGGAACAATCTTAATATATATTTATCAAAAAATATAGTACTTTTAAAAATTGCCACTCAAGTAAACGTTATAAATGTATAAAAATGTTCATATTCTATATTAAAGGTTTCCTGTCACGTGTGAGGATTGTTTATGGAATTTTTTGCTTGAGTCGGACGCCATGTCTTGCAGCGTCTGGCATGGTTTAAATGCATCTCCATAATGACTTCGGAAATCCTCCATTTTTTTCACCAGCTTGTCGGCTCCGTAAGAATCTACCCAACGGAATGGTCCTCCAGTAAATGGAGGGAAACCTAATCCGAAAACGGCTCCAACATCACCCTCCAACTAAAAAAATAGCCACGTGCCCAGGAGTATCCTACGAGGGATTTAATTGACTAACAGTACAATAAAAATTTTACTTACGGGATTAGCCAAAATATTCTCTTCCAAACAAAGCACAGCTTCATTTACGAATCGAGATACCATTCTCAATTGACGATCTTCGTCAGATGTACTACCCTTTGGTTCAAGTTTATATTTCTTTAATATATCTACTGCTTCAAGGTTCAGGTCCCTGTCCTTGGTGTGTGCTTCGTATACGAATATACCCTTGCCTGATTTTCGCCCTAAGGATCATACGTATTTCGTTAAGTACGTATACCCCCCAAGAAGTTTAATAGATATTGAGTAAACAGGACAAATACCAAGAAAACCACTTTTGACCATGTCAGCCAGTATATTCACGTCTCCTCCTCGGAAACGTTCACCCAAAGCTTCTACCAAGTGAGCGCTGATATGAGCACCGACGTCGATACCGACTTCATCTGACAAAGTTGCTGCACCAACTGGGAATCCAAACTTCTTGGTCAGCTTGTCCAGATCTATTGGGTCCACACCTTCCTATTTTCATGCCAAACATTAGACTTTCCTCTGCTTAATACTCTGGTGTTATGAAAGGCAAATGGATTACCTGCATTAATCTGATAGCTTCTGACAACATAGCAGACAAGATTCTTGTAGTGTAGAATCCAGGACCGTCGCCAACGGTGATAACTGTTTTACCCTGTTTCAAACCAACGTCAACCGCTGTTTTAATTGTGTCAGTCGATGTTCCCTTGTGCGTTATTATTTCCAACAGTTGCATTTTATCCACCGGGGAGAAATAGTGCATTCCGATCACCTGCAAACGATCGTTCTATTAGCCTAAGCTTCTACGAAATGGTATTTCATACTTGCCTTATCTGGACGACTACTTCCAGCAGCTATTTGAGTGATAGGGATAGCCGATGTATTTGTTGCAATAATACAGTGTTTTGGTGTGTTTGCTTCGATTTCTTTTATGACCTTATGTTTAATTGAGAGATCTTCAAAAACAGCTTCAATTACTATGTCTGCATTTTTGAAGGAAGTATAGTCTAAAGTGGCATTGAGCTCGGAAAGATATTTATCTCTTTGAACCCTGAAAGTAAATACAAAGGATCGTTTATGATAAAAATGTGACAAATTACGCGTGCGAAAGAATGATAAATAACGTATTGAAAACCAACATAGAGTATTTTCTCCTTTTCACAGCAGTATCCATTCCTTTCTGTACTTGACTAATACCACGATATAAACCTGCCTCGTTTGTATCTTTCATAACTACGCTGAAGCCTTTGTCTATGCTTACTTGAACAATACCTGCTCCCATTAAACCGGCACCAACAACGGCGATTGTCCTAGAACGTATTAAAAATTAGTTTCTTGTAAAGAAAGTGAATCTCTTTTAGTGTATTACATGACACAATCTACTTACTTAGCAGCACTCTTAGGTGCACCAAAACGATTCTTTTTACATGCAGTCTGCCCAAAGAACAAACTGGTAAGACCTTTGCACTGTGGTGTAACTGCCAGCTCACCAAAGGCTCTAGCCTCTGCTTCAAAACCAGCATTTGGACCTTTATCTAGACTAGTTCGTATAACCTCTAATATTTTGAGCGGAGCAGGATACAAACCACCAGTCATTTTCATAACTTGAGCTTTTGCTCTATTAAATACTTGATCCTTAACGAAATTAAAACCGAAGGCATAGTGCATAGCTTTGTCAGTCAGACTCTTAGGATTCCGATCAATACGCAAAGTTCCACTTGCAATATCCTTTGCAGACTGAATAGCTATTTCTTCTAAATTTCTCATAGTACTGTAAATATATAACATTTGCACAGAGTTCAGAATTTATACAACCATATGATGGATTAGACAAAATATATCTTACTTTTCTTCTGGTGCTGCTATTCCTGGACCAAGACGATTTACTAACATATCCACAATTCCAAATTTCTTAGCTTTATCTGCTTTAACATTTTTGCCAGTAAGAGTCATGTCCAAAGCATTGGGAAGTGTTGTTAATTTAGGTAATCTTTGAGTACCTCCCGCTCCAGGTAAAAGCCCTAACATGACTTCAGGTAAACCTAAACTAGTTTTTGTATCATTTACAGCAAGCCTATAGTGACAGGCCATTGCAACCTATTTCAATGAAATAAAATTATCAGTGATACAAAATTTAAGAAATATAAAAGAATTAAATATGGAGTACACAAGAATTTTTCTAATTGTATACCTCAAGACCTCCTCCCAAACAACTACCCTGAATTGCAGCAACAACTGGCTTCTGACTATTTGCTACAGTGTTTAAAACTTGTTGACCTTCTACAGATACTTTGTAACCATCTTCTGCACTTTTAAAATCTTGTATCATAGTAATGTCTGCACCAGCAATAAAACAACCAGGCTTTCCACTGATGAGAACTACAGAGCTCACAGCGGGATCAGTTTCTGCTTGTTTCAGCACGCTTACAAATTCAGACATTACTTCATTATTCAAGGTGTTTACCTGCAATAAAACACATTGTAATGTTTGTCAAAACTAACACAAGATACAAGACTCATACGCCGTGAACATATTGTACCTTGGTTCCAGGGGAATCTATGGTAAGTACTGCTACATTATCCACAACTTTATACTTAAAGTGTTTTGTGTTTGCTGTATTGGCATATGTTCTGTTCATTCCAGGTATTGCTAAAAGTGAAATATAACATACAAAACATTTTGATGCTTTTTTCAAAAACAATTATAAAAGGTGACTTAAAATGGGAAGGAAAATAAAAGTCCAGTTTAATATTTTGTGTTGCATGTTATTATGTATACAAATACTTTTTGATCATGTGTTACAACCTTTGACCTGTATATTAATAATTTCATGTGTTCCTCTGCTCTTAGGTGATAGAATTGAAACGAGAGAACAAATTGCAATGATTCTTTTAGATTCCACTTTATTCGACAGCGCAATTACTGTTTTTTTCCCCAGAATACAGATTTTGATTGTTATGTCACATCCCGGCAACTTCACCCAATTGTCCTGAGAGCAAAGGATCATTCGTACGTGCACGTGGAAGCATCGTTTGTTCCCACGGTCATAATTACCTATTTGTGTTAGAAAATTGTTGTTAACAGCCGAAAAGCGTTTAACAGCACCCAATAATCTGTATTGTGACATGGTGCCTAAAGCATATCCCGTACACACCCGAATTGACTGTACCCACTATGCACAAGAAATCGCCAGTAACTGGAGGAGCATGTGAACCGCGCATGCGCGCAATACGTGGACGGTAACCTAACCTACACAATTCGCCATACTTTTCAAGGACTTTGACCTCAACCTGATAGAATTGGCACGTTTAAAAATAATATGGATATCTCACGATATTCATTGCATGGAGAATGATAAAGATTCACTTCGATCGAAAAAGAGAAGATAACACGTTACGTTGAACGATGATTTTAAAAAATTACGAACGTTCAGACGTAACGAACGTTCGAAAGTTAACACCTTAAAGTGTATTGTTACATTTGAATTTCTGAACGTATTGTTGCGTAACAATAGAGAACCCAGCCGTGTTAAGTTCATGCTGATGTATGTACAATAATTTTAACAGAGAAAGTTAAGTGTATTTTATGAAGGATCAAACTTTAGATCTCAAGTCTAATAGTGTTTAAGTATTAATTGACCTAACTTATTGAAGTACACAATGGGATAATTGAAAGAAATTAGTTCCCGCGTTTCTTACGTATCGCAGTCTTGAATAATTCAAAATAACGCGCCATTAACTGGCGTTTCTTTACCATGGTAACGCGAAATCAGAGTGGGAAAGCTTGAGAGAATTAAGTTAATCTAAATACCCTTGTTGAACATTGTATACGATACAATATTATCCTGTTTTTGTAATATAACATTGAGTTTGGATAACACATTAAACGAATTTTTCCAAAAACCCAATACATGAGAGGACAGTTGTTAAGTTGAAGGGTATCTTTATATGAATGGCGGACTTTGCCGGGCACCTGCGAGAAATTCTTGTGCCTATGATCCCTCTGGTGACAAGTGCTGGGAGTACCGCCATAGAAAGTACATGGACGCCATCTTGTACGTTGGCGTAGAAGTACCTTTTTCGCAGCCTATATCGTTTGACTTCCACTTCGGACTGCAAGATGACGTAATATGTATCTTCTTTTCGTTTTCACACATGAACAACATCAGCGAATTAGGCGAGTGGTGGGAGGCTCCTTACCCTATACCAAGGGACGCCTAATGTGTACCCGGGTGTACGTTTTCGTGCCTTTTACGAATCGGGCTTGAGTATCGATGAAACGCGATGGTCGACATGATTTCGTGAAGTCGAATGAAATCGACTGAAACGTGAAGTAAAATCGGCGACAGTGTGATAATCGAAAGAATGTTACAGTGAAGTGGAGAAGAGGATTCTGCACAAAGGGTTTTCTCGTTTACACAACCTCTCTACTGAACAGTTTTCATCTTTCATTGGCTGTTTTGCTTTTTGTCGTAAGATAGATATTTATAAACAGTTGTTGTAGCTTTCCACGCGATTTTGTCCGTTTGCTCTACCGTATGAAGGGTATATCAGATTAATGATGAGCAATGGTAAGAAGGTAGTTGAAAATGCCAGTAGTGAGGTTGTTAACCAATTTCGGAGCTGTAGGGATCTGAGGGATATCGTGCCCCTGTACACGCCACGCGCGCTTTATTTAAAACCGGTTGCAAAGATAAACGTGTCTGTTAATCTACCCCAACTGAAAGTCCCAGGTAAAATAGCTAACGATCGTAGCTAATCTTCCATTCGATGTTACTCTCCCAATTCTAGATGTAAGATCTCTGTTCCGTGTGTACATCTCATTAATGACATTGTCTTTTGCAACAGGGAATATGTGCAGTTACTTTAAATCCTATGTAAATCTATAACTATACATAATATTTTTAGCATAGTAGGTTTTTACAGAAAATTAACTGCGATATAAACAGGAAAAACTATATCAACATGGGAAGTAATGGAGAAGATTCGTGCCCTTATACTACCGGACGAGTTTGCATCTCTGAAGGTAGCCAAGAGTACATTGGAGTTTATCAGATTGGAAGGAGACCTGCAAGACAGATGCAGGTTGCAGTCTGTGCTGGCAAGACTGGATTCTCAGCGTTTGAATCTCTCTGGATTTCCAAATGTATTGAAGGTTCGCGCAGCAGAGGCAAAGGATGACTTTCCCACAAGGCACAGTTGGGATTCATACTTCAGAGATGCCAAGCATATGAATGAGCTAAAGCCTGGCGAAAGGCCTGACACCATACACATAATGGGCATGCCTGTTAAGTGGTTCAATGAAGATGGTGCAACCATGCCTAGCGAATCCTTAATTAGCAAAATCTTTAAGAAATGGGGAATACTCCGAAGAATCGATGTACCTGCTGCAGATTCTTATAGATCTAGAATGCGCCTTGGCACAAATATAAATAAGTTTAGTTATGAAGATGGAATATTTTTTGATGCATATATTCAATATGTTGAATATATGGATTTCGTTAGAGCCATGGATGCATTGCGTGGCATGAAACTTCTCAAGAAAGAAGGAGAAAATGCATACACAGCTGCCATTAAGGTGTGTTTAACATATGCATTTTCTGAATAAATTTTATATCTCCAGAGGACAATGATCTAGCATATTTTGATAATTTTCTTGTAGATCACTTTTGATAAGACTAAGCATATGAGTGATAGCTCTGTTGCACATAGAGAGTTTGAGAGAAAACGCCTTATAGCACAGGATACATTAGCAGCAGAGAGACTTCGCAGAAAAGAAGAAGCTGAAGAAAAACGTCGTGAAGAGCAAAAGTAATTAATAGCATAATTCGTAATTATAAGCATAACAGGAAGTATATTACATACATCTCCCTCTACAGGAAGAAGGAGGAAGCTGAAACGGGAGTTAAAGATTCTAGGCGGCAAAAAAGAGAGGAGAAACGCAAACGCAAAGCTATAACCATATTTCGTAAGAAAGAAGAAGATAAAGTGTCTATGAAAATTGCCAGAGAGGGACAGAAGTTAATAAAAGCTCAAAGACAATTAGAAAGCATACGTCTTTTAGATGAATTATTTGATAGGATAAAGGTACAATTCAATGAGACATTTGTTATAGACCATCTTTACTATAGTAACATAGACTGACATACATTCTGTATTTTAAGATAAAAGTAGAGAGAAATGAAATCAAAATAGACGAAGTATCAAATACAGAGGCCAGAAAAGAAGAGAGAAAAAGCGGTAAAGTGGATGGCACTGTCGATATATTAAGTTCAGACGAGAACGGAAAGGACGGAAAGAAAGACAAGAAAGGTAAAAAGGCGAAGAAAAAGAAATCTAAGAAAGAAAAAAAGAAAAAGGTACGTGGCATATTTAACCTCGAGTATTTATGATCGACATTGTTTTATGACTACGAATGATTCTATTGTTATAGAAGAAACGAAAAAAAGGCAAAGATTCTGACAACTCCGCGAGTTTGAGCGAGGATTCAGGCGCAGAAGAAACAACGAAGAAATTAAAGAGCGTATTAAAACAGAACATTACATATCCTTCTTCGTCTACAGGTAATTGAACAAATAGGAATCGATATCAAAACATCAAACAATTTTTATTACATTTATTTGATTTTTCAGCTCCTGAACCCCTGGATTCTCTTCCTTACACGACCCTGTATCCACGGTTCCCGCAACCGTGGTATTATGAGGCTGCATTACCTATGATTTACCCGACTTTGCCAAGAGGTGTGCCCAGGCGGAGCCGTTTCCCTCGCGGGAGAGGCAGGGGATTCCTCTGGCGAAACGCTGGAAATCCTCGTTCACTGCACACCTTTAACCCTCATCTATACAACGAGCAGTACTACAAATACTTCGCCCATTTGGTAGGGCAGGATTATCATTCCTTTGACTACAGAAGTTCGCGGTCGCGTAGTCGAAAAAGGTCGTTGAGCAGGTCAAGGTCGAAGTCCAGGTCGAGATCTAGGTCGAGATCAAGGACGAGGACGAGGTCCAGGTCGAGGTCTGGTTCCAGATCGAGATCCAGATCACGGTCAAGGTCGAAATCAAGAAGCAAATCCAAATCTCGAAGTAGAAGACGCAGTAGGAGCAGAAGCAAATCTCAATCGAGAAGACGACGGGGTAGATCGAAGTCGAAGTCGAAATCGAAATCCTCCTCGAGGATGAGATCGCGATCCAGGAGATCGAGGTCCAGGAGGAAATCTCGGTCGAAAAGCCGTTCGAAATCGTGGAACAGAAATCGGTACAAACGTAGGCGAGAAAGATCAACGTCGAAGGTGAGAGTGACCAGGGCCAAGTCTCGAACCAAGTCGCCCAAAAGAAGATCTCGAAGCAGCACGTGGTCCATGCCAAAGTCTCCTAGCAGAAGAAGTTGTTCCTGGTCGAAAAGTGCCGACAACGTCGAGAACAAGAAGGATACCGAGAAACCGCAACAGAATCCAGGTACCGCGGGCAAAGAAGCGTCAGAAACTTCCCAACTGGAAACCATAACTTCCGACTGACAAGAATTGAAGATGATTCTTCCGTCTCGTATCTTCGTCCCTATCACGTAAATGGAACGCTTCGCGCTAAATCTGTATGAGATCGTGTAATCAATTTCTTTTGCATATCCGTAGATTATGTTCGGTGAGAAACGATGTATTTTGATTTACGTGATAGTTTCTTCCCGAGCCGTTCATCCCAGCGTAACTTGTCTGAGAACAGAAGCTATGAGTTCATCACTACAACAGAAGCTATGAGTGTATACTACGTATGTTTTAAGCAAGAACACATGCTAACGTGTCTAAGTTCTATGGATGTCTTAAGCTCTGAATGTCTTATGCTCTGAATGTGTACTGTATAAATTGTGGAAAAATCTCTTAATTATGTGTATATGTTATGAGTGATGTAACCGAGTAGCGTACAAGCCCGTACAAACGATCAAAGGATCATTGCATTTTGAACTGGACACCGAATACAAACCTGGCATCGATGGACGCAAGCGTTTAGTTGAAAGTACCCCGAGAGGCTGCAGTACGATGTCTATTTTGTTAAAAGTTTATTGACCTAAATACATGTACATACTGGAGACCTTTGCGTTTGTATGATTTTCATTTAGTTACTACATCGTTGGAGTCACTAGTGACTAGCAAATATTGTTTTTGTACACGCCAATGCTCAGAGGACGAAATAAAATTCAGAATCTTAAACCTCTTCGGTATAGTTCAGTTTGATTCGTTTGACTATAATTCATTGGTACTCCATATCTCGTCTACGATAAAAGCACTATTTACAATACAAGTGGCGCCATCTCTGACGGGACGCTGTAAGTGCCTACTGGATTACCAACTGGCGCCATCTCTGACAAAACCCCTCAAACTGGTCGCGGTCAGTGACGTCATCTCGACGAAAGAGAGCCGATTATTTACAGAAACATCCGCCAGGGGCGCCCCGAGCGCCACGTCGTTGTTTAGTTCCAGACCATGGCAGGAGATGGCGCTGGTGACTTCTCACTGGCACAATTTGGCGATACATTTATGACTGTCGAGCATCGCCCGCGCTATCTTCTGCCAGGATCTGGAACTAAGCGACGATGTGACGTTCGGGGCGCCCCTGGCGGATTTTTCTGTAAATAATCCGGCCCCTCTCGCTAGATGGCGACACTTGTAATTTTGCTATTTTCTTCCGATTTCAAGAGATACTTTTCGTTAAGAAACATTTATTTTCAGGAAATGAGAAATTGTTTATGACTCAATCCAATAATGATTCTGTACGTGTGGAGGGGGGCGGGTCGAAGAAAGAATACATGTACATCCGACTTGCAAATTTATTTGTATTTCGGCATGAAAACGCATTGGTTCATAAACATTGTAATCATTTTATTTACCCCTATCCGTTCGTACGATCGAGGATCGATTTCAGCAGCGTACTTCGGAGATACACCACGCTACGTTAATTTATTAGATCGACTGGTGCACGCTTGATATTTTAATTCGCCTATCATGAACAGGATCGAAATTCATCGGCTCGTTCAATTTATTTCATTTTATTTGTTTATTAGTGCCGTGATTAGCACCCGTCCGACGGTTTCTCCACATCGACACGATCGTTTCTCTTTTGTTCACTTTAAAAATATGTGCTACACTTTTATTTTCTGTTTTTTTTTTCTTGTTCTCATCGCTATAATTAATATATAATTAATATGTATATATACAGCTCACGGTATTAATCGCCCCTTGTATGTTTCTCGGATAACAACTCGCTTTCGATTTTTTTTTATTTGTTTTCTTTTTACATAATCAATGCTCCACAATGATATTCGATCTAAAATTGGAAGATTCGTATCATTCTTGAACATCGTTTCGCTTAACACGCTTAAACGTTATTGGCATTACTCGTTTTTGTTTACTGGCTTTTCACGCTTCTCTTTAGTTTACATTTTTTTTTACTTCTGCATCTCATTTTTTACATTTCACTTTAAATCGTCTACCTGCTACGGTATTTCTTTCGGAATTGATTAGATATTGACTACTTTCAAGATTCGTTGCGTGGGAATTGTTTCTTTTGTTCTTAGATTCACACGACGACAACGTTCTCCTCTCGTTTTCCCTTTTTACGCGGGAAATCCCCGATCGCATCGGGGATTTCACTAGTTCGTGATAAAATCACTATAATTTCTTCGTGTTTTTTTTTTTTTTTGAAGTAGGATGAACGTTATCGCCCACGATAATTGAATTGGTGATTGAAGAGACAGATTGTAATTTATACCTTTTCGAATTAATTTTCTCTTATAACGGGTGTGCTGAAAAATACGGTTAGTTACCCATCCTAACGGTGACCGTGGCCAGGGTAAGTTGACTTTAGTGATCGTACTACATTCAGTGTTTCGAAATCACCAAACTTTAGTAATAACGAAGGCACAAAATAGAATTTTTTACTGCAAATAGAATTGAAAAATTATAGAAGAAATATGAAATTCGTCCAGGGGGTAGCTTCTTAAAGAAAAGATTTCAGTTTCTTCAGTCACCGATACAATATCCTTCGATATAATTCTGTTTCGTGTTTCACGCCTATGGAATACAAGAGGTACCACTTCGTTCAATGGATCTCGTTTCATTCATCCCGGTGTACATTCTAAAAATGAATCGTCCATTTTCCAATAGCAGTGCTGCCAAAATTTGTTCCAGAAAGAACTGGCCGCGAAACACAATGGAAACTCGAACACAGAAAATAATGTCCGCGAAATTCTCTGATTACATTGGCGCGGACGATTATTATTTCAAAATTTCACATTTCAGCTCGGTAGAATATAATGTTTCATCGTACCAACGTTCATTAGCAATTTCTGCAATTACCATTTTAAACGCACCAAAATGAATTCATTTTCTCGTGAATTTTCCAGGAACGTAATTTCAATTATTCGATTCGTTGCGATTGCTGTTTAGGTTATAAAATAATTGTGTAACGTTTTTGTAATTTATTTGTGACGCGTAGATTAAATTTTGTTTGGGAAATGGACGACCCAGGAGTACAATTTTCTTATTGAGCAAGCATTAGATGCTTCGAACGCCAGTCATCGTCCAACAATGCTGAAGTACCTACGCGCACCCTGTGGGTTTCTTCTTTGTAATCTAGACCTCTTCGGATGGGCTGATACACTGAAAGAACACACAGATGATGCAGCAAGCTCGAAGGATGCTCGAGGATTTATCGACAAGAATTTGAGCATAAGAATAATGTCAAATATTCTTTCTTCTTCAAATAGTACGATGCTAATGTAATTTCTTTCGTAGCACAAACATAGGGACATTTTTTAGGTTGGTCCTCCCTGATTGGATTTTCCCGAACTTAATCACGGCATGAATGAACGTAATTGAAAATTTGATAAGATATTTGAAATGTAAAGAATCACCAAAGAAATTGAAACCTCGATTAGAAATCATAATTAAACATTTTGATGACGTTTTTTATTTTGAAGTGCTTTAAATTTTCGTTCTCAAGACCAGAAGTAACTTTGAACAGTAATCTTCTAATACTATAAAATTGCCTGCAATCGAACGATCGATTTTAATAATTACGTCGAAGCAATTTTCGTATAATAATCTCCGAGTGGTTCGAAATTATTTTAAACGATTCCTATTCTTCAAAGTTTTAACGTTTTATCGAAAAATCGACTATCGATGAGATCACTAATAAATATCTGAATGAGTACAGACTCTACAAATTTCTGTTCGTGGAAACGTTAAAAAATGAACAGAATTTTCGGTTTCCAAATTTTCCTATCGATGTTATAATTTTTATTTGGAGAATCTAAGCATTTCTGTAATATTTATCCAATTACAGGGATTTGTCGTCTCGTAAATTGTTCTTGTCGTGGCATTCAGACGTGAAAATCCCTCGGATGGTTTGTTTCAGCAACTTCTGCGGAGTGTCTGCGAACGAAACTCCCTGGAGTTACATAATCAACTTCACAATTACAACGTCCACGACACGTACATGTCCAATTCACACGAACAGGCCATTATCTGACTACTAAACCCTTCTGTTATCAAGGAGACCATATACAGGGTATAAAATATGTGGCCAAACTGTGAAAACTATTAAACTTGGAGTAGAAACACTAGAACTGCGCTCTTCAAGGTTATTCCTCTTCCTTAATAATTTATCCCTAGTTTAATGTTTCTAAAAATTGAATTCAAACAAATTCTTGCATCAGCAGACTCGTTTCAATTGTTCCAGAAATTACAACCCCCTCTACATACTTAGCCCAACGATTTTAAGTAGCCGCGTCAAGTAGTATGAACCAATTCAGTAGTACGACTCAATCATATATCAGACATGGCCAAAGCAAACATGTTGAATCACTGGAACAGGCTACAGAATGAAACGATATTTGTTATTACACGTCTCTGACGTGTCAAATGAATTGATCGTCCACCCTGACTGTCCTTCAAGAGCGCCATTAACGATCCTGTTAAACGGCAACATCGATCTCTGATAACGTGCCATAGTCCGCTGCTTCGTCTGTGTCCTCTTTCAGTGTGAAATAGTAGTAGAAGAGAGAAAGATAGAGAGATAGAGATAGAGAGAGAGAGAGAAAGAGAGAGAGAGAGAGAGAGCTCGTTAAAAAAGACTGTTTCCCTTTAAACTTCGTGGTCGCTAGATCACCCTATAGATTAATAGGTTAGTTTACATTACTTAGTAATTTTTTGGTCATTTTATGTAACAGTTAGGTGGCGCCAGCCAGCTAGGTAAATATTGGTAAAGACCTTAATAAAGTGTCTGAGAGTTTTAAAACCGTTTAAACGCTACCGTTATGTCGATAATAATTCATAATCGTTCGTAATAATAATAATCCGTAATAATAACAACAATAATAAACGATTACACGTGGCGATAACGTGGTAATGCTCGTATAAATCGTTTTCCGCTCCCCGTTCCCCCCCTTCTTCGTGTCCTTTCTCTCGTGCATGATTCACACCTCCGCCATTCGGGGACGACCAAAATGATTTATCCCCTGTTCGGTTTTCGAAGTTCGTTTTCGAAAGAAATTTGCGATAAACAGGAGGGAAGAAAGTATACGGGAATCAGCTTGGAAACGTGTCTCTGTTCTCTACGTTATGTACAAAGATAGTCTGATTTCAGCCTACGTGTCTTCTTTTTCTTTTTTAATATCTTTTCGTTACGCTCGACTTTTCGTTAGTGACTTTTTCGTTCCTTCTCGCACGCCGCGTCCCGTTCTCCGATTTCTCCCTAGTCCAATCGCATCGGTTCTTCGCTCCTCGCGCGCACACGCTTCGCAACAATCTCCACCGTTTCGCATTACGACGCATTCTCATCGACCGACGGTGCTGACGTCTGGTGGCACGAATGATCTCGCGAAATGAAGGCCGTGGCGTTGCAACCGAACTGAACGGTTTCCCTTTGGTTTTTCGTAAAAGAAAATGCGTTTCGCTGCAACGTTCGCTGGGTCGTAACCATGACACACTGGGGGATTTCCATGAAACTCATCTCTTCGACGCAGCTATGATTCTAACTAAAAAACAGAGCATACCAACCTTTAGAAATAATATTACTCGGTTCAAGGAGAATGATGGATTTGTCGAAATATTGCGATACTGCCTTAAGTTTACTGAAAAATTGAAAGATTTAAAAAAGTATGGATTCAAATGTTCGGTGGTCCAACTGATAGAGTTGTTTGTATTTAATATTGAAGTTGGAATTGTTGTAATCAGTAGAGTTTCATGGAAATTAGCCGGTGGACATTAGACAACAAGGGAGCGCACACTGTTCTAGCCCAGGACGCCATTCAACCGTGTTCTCTGCACTACGATATTTCCAAATCCATTGAACGTACAAAATACATATGTACACGTACAAAGTACAACAGTTAAACACCAATTAAACCCTCAATGAATATGAAAACGTGGCGGTCGAAGATACGGGTTGAATGTGCCCCCCAACTGGACAGTGGCCTCCACTATGCTTTTATATAGACGTACGTGTAAATTCAGAACAAAGGCCATAACGTACGTTACGATATATATATACACTATATACTATAATATCGTGTATATTACATAATATAGTATACACATATGTACAGGTATAAACATACAAATGAATCTCTGTATATTCCAGGTGTGAGGGAAACTTTGTCCACCTGAAGCATTTGCAGGATTTTCAACAATAATTACAGAAGTATGTTACGTTTAACCCTCCTGACTGTAGGAACAATATTTTTCACGATATTTTACAGTACGAAGCAACTGTAAACGAATCGACGTGCACGGAACCGAGGGTAAAAACAATTTTGAAGATGCTGTGATTCTTTGGGCAGAAACGGGGATATCATCTGTTCTATGTTGGCTGTACTTATGGAAATACTTCTGGTGAATAAAGTGTCCTGTTGTACACACACGCGATATAGGTTTTATGTGCATGAATACGCGATGAGGGGGTCATCGATGAAACAATTTCACTCGGGCGATGTACAGATCGCCATTTAAGGTCCATTTTCATGGGATATCAAACGATTCGCCTCTTTGGCATGCTCTGTTCCAGCTATCCTGTTTTGCAGAAACGAACTGTCTATTCTGAAGGTCTATTGACAGACGTGTGACGAAAAGCGATTTTCCTGTGTCACTTCGGTCCGCTACGATGTGGCTAGTGTTTCCTTTTTCTTTTATCGATCGTGTCTGTTTGCTTATGCGTTAGGCTTTTTCGACGTTCGAGGAGGGCTTTGCCGAAACGAAATCACGATACGCGGTTTAATCGATAACGAAGCCTGCCGGATTTTCTGGGTCAGTTTTTGATGGAGCATCATTCAATTCTATGCTTCATTCTTTTTAATTTATCGATCATTCGGTAATTTTGATTGTTAATCGCTATACCGGGTTGCCAAATGATCGTATACTCAATGCTTGGAGAATATTTGAAGTAGAGCGCCGATTAGCTGGAATAGAAACAAATTTTGAACGAAAATAACACGTCTGAAGGTTGGGCAGATCGACACAATATACAGGGTGCCCCTTCTGACACCCTACCTAATTATCGGTTCATAAAAAAAATTCAGATGAAATTCAAATCGATGCAAAGGTCATGGATGCATATCGAATAAATATCGTTGATGCAAGAATATGAAAAATAAATAAATAAAGCCCGTGTGGAGGTAAAGATGAAAATCGATTTCCAGAAAAACTGGTTCGCTCTTCATTGACTCACAATCGGCGTTCTATTGTATCCTGAACGATACCATCACGGTCGACGAATATTATGCTTGCTCGTAAAGTTGAAACGCAATACTCGTAAGAATACTTCCCTATCGGAACTGGTGCGGTTCCTGTTTCGCGTGTCCACCGCGAAATGGACCATCGAAACGTCGATTGAAAGCTGTCCGGTTCGATCGGTCTACGGGGAAGCTAATTTATGATTCAAAGCAACAATGGTACCCGATCAGTCTAACGAGGCCAACGAGCCATTAGCTTAAATTACCGATTCGCGGGCGAACGACACCGGCCGCGCGACGAAATTCCCTCGAAAATCCCGAACTTCGTTCGCATAATCGACGTACGAACATTGGTCGAGCAAATAATCGCGTCCGTTTCGATAGGATCGCAGATATAAACGAGACTCGTCGACCAGACGCCCCCGTTTTCATCCCTCCGATTCCCCTTTCACCCCCTTAAGCTCGATTTGCACTGCACGAAACGTCCGCGTTGGAGTATTCTTACACAGGCTGCTCCATGTAATTTAAATATTGTCAAGTATAATTCTAAGAAAAATACTGAAAATGGTTCTCTTTGCTTAGGGAATTTCAAGGTCATTGTTTTGTTGTTACCAGGGTATCGAAGCTGATGGAAAACTGGCATTGAATTGTACATGTGTCGATTTTTAGGTGACCTTGAATTATTCTTTAGAAGATTATAATTCAATGCAAGGGGAAATTCATGCCGAAATATTCTTTGATGTATGTAAAAATAATTAAATAAAAATTGTAGAAGTACCAGAGTGTCTATGGTGGTCCAGAATGGAAGGTGTGAAAGATGTAAGTCACTATAGTGGTGCTTCGTATCAAACAACCTCTCATTGATAGAGGATCATAGTAATGCTTAGTAACCAAAGGATTAATCGCTTTCAGCGAATCTGAATAGTGTACGAAATTCTTCCATCATTTAATTAACAAAAAGAGTTGTCGTGAAACCACGTATTCATCCTCGAATATTCCCATCCAGTATCTAGTACGTAAAACTCCCCACAGGTGGCTACCGATTGGCGCCAAAACTCCTAAGAACGCAAGCGCGTGTTCTGCCATCTGTACAAACGCAGATATTTACTTAAAGAAACCAAAACGAAAGCTTTTAAAAATGCGAATTCAAAGGAAAATGCGTGGCAGCGACAGCGAAGCCGACGCGACGGGTCGTTTAATGCGAATCGAACTTAAGGCCAACCTCGTACCGTGTCCCTCACGATCATGCGCCGCAGAGGATGCAACTCGGCGATCACCTACACGCTCTCGCGTTTATACAATTATAATACTTAATAGAATCGGTCTCTATCGCCTAATGCACCGATATTGAGACTGTTTTAACACCTGGCGTGTTCTTACTTCCTGGCACTATAATGCACTTCTTAAGAAATCTATATAAAAATATCGTGTGGAGTTGTCGTGTCCGGTATGTTGAGCCGCGACAGGGTGGGAAGGTAGGGAGGAAGAGACGGAGCAGGGTAAGAAAGAGGACGAGGTGGATGCAGACGTGGAGAAACTAAATCGAAATGGACAATCATCCCGACGGAACAACAAAATGAACGGAGTGACAGAGAACCGGGAGAAAGAAAGCAGAACCTGATGCAGGCAGCCAGAGTTGGGTTGGGGGGACAACGGAATGGTAGGGAATGAGAACATTGTGACAATTGTGTCTTTTTTTTTGTTTTTGGTCCCGTTTCGCGTTACGGAGCGGCCGCGAAACAACGCTTTCGAAATGAAACAATGACGGACAAGACAAACCAGGTCCCAACGTTATTCGCGGAAACGAACACTCGACCGTTTCTGAGGGCAGGCGAGTCTTCTCCTCTCGACGATTAATAAACCCCCTTTGTTCTTCAACGACCGTATCCACGTGTGTGTGTGCGCGAGTACGCCAGCGTGTGTCTCTGTGTGAGCGCGCGAGCGCATTTTTGGCCGACGAAGACGTGTCGTTTTCGTTTCTCTCGAACGTTCGAACCGAAAGGCCGAGTCTGCCCCCAAGAAATCTCGATCTCGATGTTTACGCGTCGACCGTTCACGTTTTCGCCGTACGTCGTCGGTAGTTTTCTCGGAGGTCTGAACATCTTCAGGGTTCATCGCGTTCTGTTTGCTCGGAGAGAACGAATGTTTCTGCACGTCGAGTCACGTGGACAACGTAGCACACGCTATATGTATATATTCCGCTCGAAAATTAATAATATATTACGAAACAATGTGTCACGGAATATCATAATATATTATCAATAGTTTCATGTGTGTGTGTGTTTTATTTTCTCTCTCTGTGTGTGTGTATGTGTCTGTAAGTGTCTTGAGTTCCTTGTTCGTGTGTATAATATATATTATACGTATATATGTATACATGGTAGTCGTTTGTTCGTTAACGTACTGAATTTTCTCTTTGCCCCCGATAATCGCGTAGTCAACTTGAACGTTTAGTGATCGATTAACGTAATTAACATTTATCGTTCGCGCTTGATATCGACGATCGCGTCGCGAGGATCCCAGTAGGACCACGCGACCGGAAGTCGATCGTTCTCAACGATTTATTAGGGCGAAGATCGAATAACGGTTGCGCTTCCTTCCGGCCACCCGGTAGATTTTCCTGTACGAACGCATCGGAGATCATCCGCTTTCTAGGGCTGAGTAAAATGATACTTTCAACAGAAACCGGTAAATCGAACAATTTTTTAATCGGAGCGGAAAAACACGAATATACAGGGTGTTTCTTATTCGAAGGTTTGGATTGTAGCAATGTGTTCTTTGAGTAAAAAGTGTTGCTTAAATATGTGCTCATTTTTCAATATTTCGTTCAAGAAAATATATTAAATATAAGGTACAGTGTTCCACGGTTGGCTGGAACAGCATTCGGGATCGAGACCTTGCAACCAACCGTGGAGCGCTGTAGTGTGGGGACATTGAAACCAGGATTACCAAGATCATTTCTGCTGACCTCTTACTTGCAACTTTCTTCTGTAATTTTATATTAATTTTATTCAACGTTAATTCATCATTTATAGTTTTCGTAGCAACTTTTTAAGAGACTCGTTTATGAACAGATTTTTATACAATGTATCTTATTAAATTCCATTTATAGAACGTGTTGATACACTTTAATTGTTCATTTGGGAAACACCCTGTATGTACTCGAAAGTGAAATTCTATTGCAATTTCGATAGCGCAATATTTGTTTATGATTCATTTAACCAGCTGTTCCACTGTTTGGATTTTCGAACGTTGCGCGGGAAATTTGAATATTTGAAAAAGTATACCTACTTTACAGCCTCCTGCCTCAAGTATTATTCCATCCAGCCCTGCTGGCGACGTCGAACGAAATGTTGGCGAATTACTTCCGACTCGTCTGGTCGTAATTTGTTTAATTAAGCCTATCTCGTAGCAACGGTACTCAGTATGCGTACAGGGTGGTCCGTCTGGCTCGCAGAACCCCGTGGACATCGATTTTATGGAAAACGCGGCGAAATTCTTGTGTCAAAGTCACTTCAACATTTTCATGCGGGCCGAATTTATTTGCATAATAAGGAAACGCGGGCAATATATTTGAAAGGATCTCGAGCGAAAATTTGACTATGTATGAATACACGAGCCTGGCCTAACCCAGATTTCGACATTAAAATTTCAAAATCGTACCTATGATTCCTTTTCAGACTTTTCGTCGTCGATATAAATCAGAGCCGCTGAAAATGAAATCATACACCACGCCTGACGTTTTCTTAGGGGAACTTTACAGCTTCAGAGAATTGCGCGGCGAAGAGAATTGGATCAAGGTCGTTCGGAATCGGATCGTTTCGTTAGAATAAAAAGAAACGTATATGTAAAAAAAAACAGAGAAAATCGAAAGAGGACTTTGAAACCCGTGAAAATCCCGAGCAACAGTTTTATTAGACGGCGTTCCCTTTGAACCGCCGTCAATTTCGTCGATAACAATTTTCGATAAAATCAATATTTACGGGGTTGTGCGAGTGGACCATTCTGCGCACACACACGCTCACGTGTGACCACCGTTGTGCGTAGCCCGTTTATAAAAAATTTCCCCTCTCTGTGGAAACGTAGCCTTTGTACCCGTGCGCCATGTACACACACTTTGTATACACTAACAATATAATATCCTATGTAACCTACGGACGTTAAAGCGGATAAGATCACTTTGCATTCTCCCTCAATCAGTCCCAGGTTCCTTCGTGGTCTCGTATGGTGGCCCTTAAAGTTTCCTGGTTCAACATTTTCCTCATGGACTCCCCTGTTCCTTCAAGGTCAATTACATCTCGATCGTAAAAGATGCACCCACGAAGCGATACGATAAAAAGATAGTAAAGATCGAAAGGGAGTCCTAGATCTGCGAAATAATTTTTTTGTCGCAACGAAAGACGATGCAGAGCTTCGTGACTGCACTCGGTGGTACGGGAGCGTTAAAAAAAAGGCGGGAAAAAAATTGCACGAACAATTTCAGCGATTTCTCGTTCCAGCGGGAGAAACTTAAGAACCAGGTCGCGGAGGGGACTGAGATAGCGAGGTCGCCAGATAGTTTAGGGGTTAAACGTGACCGGGAATGTTTTAGAACATGAAATTTTAATCGTGGACTCACCGTTTGGAGGTTATCTCGCGGTTCTCTTATCGCTTTCTCTTGTAAAACGGTCGCGTAAAATATTTTTCCGTGCTTTCACATTCCCGGAATGAAAGCCCGCATAGGCACGTTCCCGTCGCACATGCTAACTTGTTCCGTTCACCTTAAGAGCCACCCCTGTTCTCGTCGAGGGGGAGACGTTCCTCCTGTATGTACACACGTTGTGCCTGTCCGCGTTTTCTTCTTCATTTTTTTTGTTTCACGAGGTATACAGAGATAAGATGGAGTTCGTGTGTCGAATATATATTTAAATATTAAGAAAAAAGTTTTCAGGCACGCAAGTTGGGCAGGGGAGCAGCTCGCAGCTAGTGGAAGAGGACGCTCGTGTCCGTGAGTCCCTCCCTTTCGTCGTGTCTTCGAGAATCCAAACATGGAACTTCGATCGATTCCCGAACGTCCGAGATTCTCCTTTTTCTAGTTTTACTGGGAGGGCACAGTCGATCGGGAAGAGGATTGGACCCGTTGTTTATGCTGCTGCAAGACTTTCGTTTGATCCGCGGTTGCAAAAGTGGACGAGCTTGAGCGTCGAACCCAGCGAGGATCGAAAGGGAACGAGAACAAAGGCAAATTGCTTGGGAGACTCTAGCTATACCCATGCCGGCGAAACAAGGGACGGAAGATCTCCCACTGAACGCTCTGTTAAGCAGGATTCTTCGTTCAGCTCTTTAGGTATAGTCAAAGCACCAAATACTGACCGTCCATGTGCTTGCTAATGCGAATGTGTATGCAACTTAACACGTTCAAGTATGTAAGACGTCCACATTTTAGTGTACAAGCAAAAACAGAAATACATTTTCTAAATTTCTGGAGGCTAAAACAAGTAGACTCTGATCAGAGCGTGAGTCCCTCCAGCTCCTTCTTTCGCCATTCCGGGTACAGACCACGAAATCAGCTCACTGGATTCGACGTTAAACCCGCATCGTCTGATGCACGCGAACGCTGCACCTCAAGATGCTTCCTGTCCCCGACGGACGCCTGGAGAAAGGTAGCCAGAGAAAGAGAGAAAGGGAGAGAGATAGACAGAGTGGGACCAATGTTTTCAGGAGGGACTCGAAGGTACGCGAGCGTCGTGAAGTTCACCGAACAACGTCGGGATCCTTAGTAAGAGTGCTGCGGCTGCAAAGACGAGACTCAGCTGTGTGCAGACGTGTCGGACCCCTGACTGTTGCCCAGTCCTCCCATTCCGGACTGCGAGGTGAGCCTGGTGGCTGACTGCGAGGTCGTGGTCGTGGCCACCGTGGAATGTGCCAGACTGTGGTGCCTTCCGGTCTCCGGCACCAGGTGAGGCGTACGACTCGAAACTGGCGGCAGAACCGGGCTGATTGGCCAAGGGTGAAGGGACATGGTGCTGGGCGCGCTTGGCACGCTCCTCGAGTGTGGCAGGAGAGGCGAGTTCGACAGGCTGGCCAGAGGATGATGAGAGGACACGTTGCTGCCGGAGATGCCCATCGACAGGCTGTTCCCCCCGGAAACCCCGCCGCCACCCCCTGAAGACGCCATGGCGACCGCGGTGTCCGGATGAAGGAAGTTTCGTCTCTGCTCCATACGCTCCGCGTGCTGGGCCAGACACCTGGTCAGCTCCTCTGGCAGCAGCTCCAATTGACCCTGGAGGCCGGTCAGTTTCTCTTCTAGGCCGATCAGCCGGTCCTCCAGGCCCACCAGACGCTCCTCCAGCGCGTCCTGGCGCGTACTCATGTCCGAGACGATCTCGTACACTGTGTTCTGCGTCTGTGGGAACAGGAGTTCGAGATGTTAGTATCTGCTGTTGGGTAATTTAGAATTGGGCCCTGTAGACGGGACTCGTTAGGTGGTATCCCTTTTACTCTAATTTTTAATTGTTTCTGAACAGTTAGCAATTCTTTGTCTCTATACTGTATCCCCATCAAGGTCCCACCTTTGTTTACGTTACGTCCACAGGGTCTAATGCTAAATTAGTAAGCAACAGGACCTCTAGAGGGTCCACTCAGTTTATATCGAACAGCACAGTTTTATCTACGGATGAGCTTGGTCAAAACATCGCCGTGACTTTATATCTCATCGATACGGTGAAACCGGCGTTACACGCGGCCGGTGGTCGAATTTTCGTGAATAGAAACGGTGATTGCCGCAAGGAAACGACGTTTCCCGGCGTGACAACGCGTTATGCCGAATCTTCGGCAAACGAAGAGTTTTGTTTCGTCGGGACAAAGGCCGACGCGATAGGGGGGCACGGTGTTCCGTATCGACAGGGGAGGAAGTTTAATTGAATCGCAAGTTACTTGCGTGCGGGTACCTTGGCCATATCCGTGATGGTATTGGCATTGTCCATTAATTTTCGCTGATCCATCTTCACTTTCCTGAGTCTGAAAGTTCGTATATTTTACGGATGAGGACGGTTAATCGACCCTCCGCGACTTGTCGTTTATGGGTGTCAATCAGAAGTCAGTTATCGACTTACGCGTATATAGCCAACAGAAATTTCCGCTGATGCGTTCGAACACGTCCCGGATTGACACGTTTCACTAGGCGAGTGTGCTTGTAAATTAGCCACGTCTCGCGCAACACGTTCGCCGCGGCGTTTTTCAACTGGAACAGAACATTTCGAACTCGGTTACCCCTTTGGAGTCATCTCTTTCTAAATACGTGCAACGCCACACTGTAAAACGTGCCTACACTTGGGACGACGGAAGAATCGAGTCAGATGGTAGGGGAAGTCTCCACTTAGCAGAGCCTTAGGCGTCTGTAGTATTTCAGGACACTTAGAAACACTCTCAGTGTTCTTGAATATTATTTATTATTATTATTATTACTATGGAGGTCTTTCAGGGCGATTCTTTCGTCATCCTTCAGGCTTAATAACCTAAATAATTAGTAGCTCTGTTATATTTGTGAATTATTCCCAACTTGGGCTAATGATCTGATAGGTCGACGTCTACAACAGTAAATAATAATAATTATTTGCAATTATCCTGTTTTCGAGGCCACTATAGTGGGCGTTCCTATATGAGAGGCTACTTTTTGCAGTAGGACCTGCTTCCACTCGAGTTCCCAGATCCATGGTTAATTCAAGCTCTGGGAGCCAGTGGACTGGGAATTCAATATCTTTAAATCGAGATAAAACAGCCGGGGAAGAAGTTCAATCTTGGGAACTTCCGATAATCGAGAAGTCATCGCGATCAAAGATGTATTTATCTCGGTGGAGAACGTATATAGACGTCGCCACCGCGCGAGGACAATGGAGAATCGAGTTTCTGCAATAATTAAAAAGACATCGAGAACTTCACGAGGGAGCGTGGCTACTTGATATTTGCAGGCTTTATAAATGTCCCAGGCTGTTGATTAATTCAGTGCGCTTCGATCGAGAAGTAGAGACGAGACGATTGTCGTTCGCATACGACCCCAACTGGCACGTTCGCCATTTTGTCAGCTGCTTTTCAGGTTAAGCTAATAACAGCAGGCAGAAAGTACCTCTCCTTCTGCGACAGTGATGTCTTTATGCTATTTTCAACGTAGTCTGTTTCATTTTATTAGGATGGCAAGTAAATTCACAATTGTCTTAACATTCTGCATAAAAACGTTAATTAAAATCTTTCAACTAATAAGTCTGCCACAGTCCTGGTGATTTTTAAATACTATGACAATTGAATTGAGTGAATTTTGAGATAAAGGGATACAAAGGGTCGCGAACTTGGTTGTCAAGCTAATCTTTTATATGTGACAGCAGGGTGTAAAGAAGACTTATTATTATAATTGTTATTTTCTAGCAAGTACCCTATTGTATGCATCAATTTTTCGAAGGTGTCCTGATTTCTGCATTAGGTCTACATTCAATTTTCCCTAGGTATTGTTAGTGATACTGAGAATTGCAATATGAGAAAGAATTGCTGTCGAAACCGAGGAAAATTGATTAGTTTCGTGGAACTCGACACGGCGAACGCAAGTTCGCGAAAGAGGAAGCCCGTCTAGGAGTTCTGAGGGAGAGACCGGCGTTTCCGGGTCGCCCAATGTGTCACTGTCATTTTTATCCGTCGACGATGGTCCGAGGTGTCGCGATCGATCCGCTCTGGTCGGTCTGCGGTCCTCGAACAAGGGAATCGCATCTTCGGAGACGAAGAATGTATCGGTCTTCGATCGATAATGGAGGGGAAAAGAACATGAAAAATGAGGGAAAGAAACGAGCAATGATCGGACCGCTGTTTATCGACACAGGAAATCGTTTCCAGACTTCTTCGATACTTCGCATCATCCCTTTGGACTTCGAAGGACAATTAGTCCAAGAGTAATTATCTTCGAAGAAATTTCCTGGCGCTGTAGAATGCCAATCTATGAGAAATTGGTCTAATCGGTACACCCACTTCATTTATTATTACATTTTCTTCATATAAATGTGGCCGATGTTTTAATTAAGAAACCCTTGTAGACTACGTCACTTTGGGATCTCCGAATTTCGAGATGTTGGAAAATGTTAATTAATGGGAAATTGGACGAAGAGGCGCCAATGTTTAATTTAATATTATTTTTTGTTCATTTGAATACATTCGTCGTTTCGATCAAGGCACCCTGTACATTAAAATGTATTTTAGGTTCTCCTTTTATCTCGTAGACGAAGATATTCACACAAAAGATAGCCTCACACAAAAAACAGTGATTTTAAATGTACTAACAGTAAAGTGTTATAGTAGAGGCACGACACGTTGGGTGTTCAAGGTCACTTCGATCATAAATTACAGCAGACACAACCACTGCACTGAGTCAGTTTAAACAATTCCAAGGCATGAAGTAACAGTAACTCGGATGATTTAATTAGATTAACATTGCGTTTAAGGTTATGTTCTACATTTGAACCTCATCTACCCAACACATTGATCCTGATAAGCTTCAAATAATTTGTAAACTGTACTTAAGGTTCTGCTGTATTAAAATCGAATTATCATCATCATTATTATAAACCAGGGTAACTGCCCACTGACCTTGAACGGTCACAACATAACCTGCCCCTGCTAGAGCAGAAATTGCACGACGTCACGTTGTTATTGATATGGTAGCCGAGGGGAACATGTAGACTTAAGTCTAAATGGAACGATTTCCACAAGATGTACCAGCAGACACGTCTTACCCTTTTCGTTAATTGCGTATCCATCATAAAGTTATGAACGTGCTTCTCCGCCCTGGTGAGCTCCAGCTTCCTGGAAACAACCGCCACCAGCAACGCCGTGCATCCTGCACCCTAAAAACACCGTGAAACGTACCTGTGAACTATCCGCTGTACATTTAATTAGAAAACTAGCAGCCGCGTTAATTGCGAACTAATTCAATAGAATGTTCGAAGTTGCCGCTGCTGTTGCAGCAGGTAGCACGGGGGACCGTCTACGAAACAAAGTCTGAACGACATCAGCGGACAATCCGTTGAGATAATGATTTTCGTCGACAGAAGTAGGTGAGTAGCATATTTTTTTGAAGCAATATATTGAACAAACTGTTGGGTCGTTTGAAATGTTGGGCTGCGTTTACATTGGTTAGTTACTTGTACCAGTTATTGGTATAAGTAGCTAGCCAGGCCCCAACCTCGGGGTAAGTGTTTGCATTGGAGAGTAACTTGTACCAGTAAGGCTGCGTTTACATTGGTAAGTTACTTGTAGCAGTAGCTTGTAAGTGGACTAGCCAGGCTAGCCAGTTACTAGTGCGAGTAACTTCCTAATGTAAACGCAGCCTAACTCGTAAGTGGATTGGCCAGGCTAGCCAGTTACTGGTACAACAAACTTCCTAATGTAAATGCAGCCTAAGTCGTCAGTGGACTAGCCAGGCTAGCTTCACTGGTACTAGTACAAGTAACTTAGCAATGTAAACGCAGCCTGAGCTTGATAAAAAAATAGTGCCTGAGTATTCCTTCGTACCAGTCGTAGAAAATTGTAGATTGTACTTGAGATTAAAAAATAAATGACATCTGACAATAACGAATTGAATTTTCAGTAGAAAGAGTCCAACAAAATGTGCAAATGGACTTGATAATATTGAATTTATTATTATAATGCCTGATGCTTCCATGAAAATTGTCCAGTACCCCATCGACCATGCGTGCGATTAATAAATAAATAAATTTTGATAATAGCAAATTGAATTTCCAGTGAGAAGATCTGAGAACATTCTCTGATGGACTCAATAATAGATTGAAAGTGTCCGCGATGGATGTCGGCGATTACAAAGATCGTCGAGGCCGTGGGAGGGCAGAAACGCGTTCGTCGAGAGACGTTTCACGGAAAATTAGCCTCAACGACGGCTAAATTGGTTAACGATTCGCGAACCTTGAAGATCGTTGAATTAGCATTGAGTGCAGACCGTGGTAACAATAAGGAAGCGGTTGCGCTCCCAACGGGCAGATTCGACTTGCTTTTGCTGTTGCATTTATCGTCGGGAAGTGTCGCTTCAAGTGCATCGTAACTGCAGCTGGATCGATAACCCTCAGCTTCGCAGTCTTCCGTGCATTATAGCACTCGAAATTATTTATCATGTTCCGACGAAATGCAGGCCGTTCGAAAATTAATTGATAAATCCATAACCCCATAAAACATTTGAGTAGATTCACGTCATAATGGAATGAAACTATTGACTTCTTTACTTTTGTTTATGCAAACTTTTTTGTTTATTTTGTTGAATACTATACGCACTCTTTGCAGTGTAAAGGCCACTACTTTTACAATATAGTTAATTTAATTTTGTATAACTCCGTATACAGAGTGTCCTACTTAATTTTGTCAGGTGTCACATACTCCCTATTACATGATGAGAATTGCAAGGATATTTATATTTTTTCATATTCAAAGCAAACTTGCCCTACGTTTACTGTTTAAATCCCGTTAATGAAGTATTATGTCGTTTGAACAATTTTAAGCACCAAATTGGTTAGAATAAGCATGACCCTGACATTCTAAGTGGGACACCCTGTGTATGTGGTTGTCCGCCGATTACGACCGCCTCTTGTGGACAAATGGTCTGAATGGGACGCGAAAGAGGCAACCAAATCTCGCGAGAATGTCTGTATTAAACATTGAGTCTGGTCTTACCATTATTCCAGTGGAAACGGCTATACCTCGACCGCAGTACGTGTTGGGTACGATGTCACCGAAACCGACGCTCAGAAACGTGATAGCAATGAGCCACATAGCATTAAGGAGATTCGCGTGCTCCTCGTCGTGAAACCTGGTGCCACAAAAGAGAAAACGGGGTGAAACATTAGGGAACGTTTAAGTAATATGCAAGAAATCTCATCCTTCATGTTTATTAACTAACAATTCTTCTCAGTACATGAATAAAATAAAAACAGGACAAATCATACCTTCTTTTAAAATGCAAATTGAAAATACAAGAAAAGAAAAAGTGAAATTGCAAGAAATTTCCTTATTGCAAAGAAAATGATACATAGTGCGTCTGAGATGTTGGTTATATATAGTACCAGCAATAAGGAACAGAAAGTGTTAAGTTAACGCAGGTCGTAAAACGAATCCTTTGATTCTTACGGCTCCTCTTAATCAGCGCGGTAAGCACGTTACGCCGCCCGGACTGTAGCAGCATAGGCGGCGCCTACGAGTGTTTATAACTCTTAAAGGATTAACTTGACGATCTGTATTAGCTAAACACTATTTGCTCCTTTTTGCAAGTGGTGCATTTTCGTTAAAACGTAACGTTTTGCATATTTGTATCGTTGCTAGGAATCCTGAGAGTGATAACAAGCCATGGAGCTGTTAGAACGAGGCACTCAGCCGGAATGGAAACTCCATCCTCTCAGGTGGCGCCGTTAAATAGATTCAGACGGATTAATCGTATAAATCCTGTTACGATAATGGCGTCGCTTTGAATCTCGATCTCTCGTTAGTTGGGACGGCGTTCACGTAGATTTTTTCCTCCTCGTTGGATCGGACGAAATTCATTATCGGAAAATCGAACGTTTTAACCCGTTCGACATCGGAATAACACGCGCGGATTAATCCTCTCGTTAAATCGGACATTCCAATGGGACGGCGGGTATTGGCAACGGATTCCTTTTTAAGATCTCTTTTATGGACCATCAAAACCTCCGAACTACGATCCCCGACGTTGTCGGAAATTGAATTTGACGATTCGTCGTTTTCTCCCCCGGCTCGTCCGCGTTCCCGCCATTAAATGGCGCCCGAGTTAATTTCCCGCCTCGCGACTCTCAATTGGCGCGCTTTTTAAATCGCCGCCGGCCGTTAAAGTGGACCAATCGCAACGCGTAAAATTTCAAACCGTCGTTCACCTTTCGAAACATCGACGAACGATCGAAGATAATCAGTTTCAGGGAGATCGAGAAGATGCTGTTCGCGTGACGCTGGGCAAATTGTCAGAGGAAACGAGCCGGTGCCTTTCAAATAACTGCTCTGGGCAAACGAGCGTGAAAGTTTAACGAAGTTGAATGTTGATGCAACGCTGCAACGACGCGTATTCGACTTAATAAACGACTGAGAAATCCTTGATACTCTGCTCGTTCACCTTTTTCTTTTCAAATTGTGCAATTAGTATTTTCTTGGAATTCGTCGTTTAAATTATAACGTAACGTAATGTCTGTTTATTGCAATGTTAATGTAAAATGTGTAAGAAGTTAATTTGAACGAGCACGTCAATTACATTGATATAATTTTGTTTAATAAAATAATAAATATCGAGAGACTTTTATAAATCAGTGAATCAGATTCAGTGAATTGCTGATTTAATATATAAATTCCAAACGTTGCAATAATCAAAATTATTATTAAATTGTTACATGTTCTGGTTTTCATTATGTTGAATAATTTTGCCAATAATGTACGTGTGATTACTCAAAAATAAATATAATACCGTTTATATTGATTCGAACGTATGTCTGACTACAGACAGATCATTTCCATTTGTGGTCTGACACTCAATTGATTATGTCCTTCTCTCTCTAGCAATTCAAGAACAGTAACAATAACTTACTAATAAAAATTCGCTGGAAAAATTCTGTATAAAATTGAAATTTCTAACATGTCCAAAGTCTCTTTAACATCAGAGTTTGGTAGTTAAAGTTTGAAAGCATCAGCTGAAAAGTTCAAATACCTCGTCATGTTCTGAAGTCTTTAATTCTCATTCGTTTTATGCGAACATTTTATAGCCTGACGAGGGAAGTGCGTCGTAAAATTGCAAGGACTGAAATTAATATTATATTATAATGTTATAGACACTAGTTCGTGAGACCCGGTCTGATGTCTTCGGGCTATTAAATTTTTTCCAAATTCTCCAGGACAATGTAATATAATATCATCAAGTGTTTCCTAGAAAAGGACAATAGTAATTTCTACACTTCGGATGAAATCTGGCATGAATCCGGTTCCGTGTGGAAGAATTCGATTCCATTTGACATTATGGCGTTATTTCAGCGGGAAATTTACGATGTCCTTGGAACTTTACTGTCGTGTCGAGAGAGATCTTGGTAAAATACAGAGGAACTCTATCGCCGTTTCCCACGGACGGAAATAAGGAGAGGCAGGAAGCTTTTCGGAAGCTCTGCGAATCTGCGAATCCCTCGGGACTAGCAGTTTCCCTTTTGCTTCTTTCGCGAATGTGCCGGCTCACGTATCCGCCGTGCCTAAAATCCTAATTCCACGAGAGACCGAAACTCACCGGACAAACGAAATAGCGAAAAACGGAAAATAAACTGTGGAAAAGTTCGTGAAAATATTCCACTCTCTACGCTTGAAGTGGCAAAACTGTATCAACTCAAAACAGAAATTATATAGAATTTTTAAGTATCAGTCCTTTAATCCTAAACTGTTGTCATAGGACCCTAGCAACAACTGGAGACCTCAAGAATGCCTACTCTCCTTGTAGATCCAACCTAACTCTTTAAATCATTCCAGACTGATCATCCCCAACCTAACTCTTTAATCATTCCAGACTGATCATCCCCAACCTAACTCTTTAAATCATTCCAGACTGATCATCCCCAACCTAACTCTTTAAATCATTCCAGACTGATCAATCCAGAACTTGTCCAAACCGGTGCAACAAATTCCACAGTTTCCGCCTCGCTCGAAATTCAGGAAGTTTTTTTACAATCGCATGCTCCTATGCAAAAAAAGTCTCTTCCCCTGAATCGTGAACGAAGTAGTTTCAATGATGGGGCACATCGATCGGAGTGATCGACGAAAATTCGACCGGCCTTTGTCTGACCGAGCGAATGGAACTTTTGCGCCGGTTCGTATCATTCGAGAGAAGAAGAGCGGAAAATCCCGGGCGGAGAAAAAGGGAGAGACCATTTTATTGAGAGTCGAGCGAGAGGAAAAAGGGAAAAAGAAGCTGGAACGTTGGTTACTCGCGCGAGAGACCGGACTCTTATATTGGCCAGCGAGATTGATTGTTTCTGTGCCCTTCGTCGATTCCCTAAATCGGCATGGAAGGCCGCGCTGTTTGCGGGAGAATTTAATTATACGCGGTCCGGCAATCTCGGGTCGCACTAAATCCCCTATTGCCGTTTTAACAGCCAGCCAGCCCCGATATTCGCCGCGGAGATTTATGCTTTTGTCCTGCGAAATAGCCGGACCTTTCACGCACGCTCAGAATTTAGGGTTCGTTATCGAAGTGGTTTCTCTTGCCACTTTACAACGAACCTCTCCTACAGCCCGTTTGTTTGGCGTATGATATTATTAGTGAGAGTTGTTGGGTCATTTGAAAGATCCCATATGGGGTATTTATGCTTGTTTAAAATTGTTTCTGTGGAGTTCATTGGGTAAAGTGATTCCTGATGCTTTTTTAGGAATTGGTGGGAGTAAGTATGATTGTGTGGGGGAGTATGGGAGAGTTGTTGTATTGCATGTTCATATAGTAGGTGGAATGTAGCAATCTATAGACATGTCGAAAGGGTTCCTAGAGATCTCGTATATCTCCGACCCAATCCAACCTGATTAGACCAACCCAACTAAATCTAGTCCCAGGCTATCCCACACGTGATGGCACCCCAACCATTGGTCTTAATCTGCAGCCGTGCTAAATCGTGTCCTGGAAGTCTGATGAATCTCAAGTGGAGGTTAACTTAAAACAGTATTGTAACACATAAAGAAATTGGGCTGTTGAAAATAAACGTATTACGTTTACTGGCGTTAATAGGGAGTAAAACACGTCTGAAAGTCTTTAGGGATGGCAACTAACTCTTGTGCACTGCTAGAGTCAATTTTAATCACAGTGGAACTAATAGAAACAGCTGTAGTTTGCTGGCTAGGTTCATACAGCCGACTAACACACTAACCCTGGAGAGAGCCCTATAGAGCTCCCCCTAAGGTAGCAACAACAACCGAATCATGATTGACCATAACAAGAAAATTACAACAAAATTATGAGCACTGTTAGGATGAATAGTTTCCATTTAGGCAAGCATGAGCAAATCTTGCCCAACCGGGCGCTTGTTTTCTTCTCCCAACGATCACCAGGACAGGCAAGCGTCCGGTTGGGAGCAATTTTTCCTTGCTCGATACAGCGTGATGTTCTCTGCATACCTCTCGCACTGGCGTAACGTCCACGAAGCGATGATCCACAAGGACACCATGAAGACAAGCAACACGGTGCCCGGGCAGATGGTCATCAGTGTCTTGAGGACGAATCTGGTGTTGAAGTTAATACGATTCAAGGCCCCTATGCTGCGCGACGAGGCGTCGGTGAACAGCTTCGAGTGCAGCAGCATCACGCGACAGATGAGGTAGAGTCTGAAGAACATCGGTAGCGACAGGGTGACGTCGTACGGCACCCATTTCGAACCGAAGTCACCGCCCTTGTTCGCCAGCTTGGTCGTCCACAGGAAGTAGTACTCCCCTGGGATCGGGTGGATCGCACAGATTATCAACTCGAGCGAAATCTGCGCGATCCTCTGCCAGGTCATCGCGATCCGCCAATCGTCCGCGCAGTTATCGATCATGAACAACTGTCGACAGAAAGAACATTGTTTATTAGTTACACGTGACCATAACACTTCTATTGGTTGTCTGTGCAGGATGAATCACATGAACTGATACAAGTTGGTATCTTTTAAACGGAGTGAGACATGGAGGACTGGTTTTTTATACTCCCATGCTTTCAAGAGGCACTTTGTCTGATGGATTCGAAGTTTTGTTGGGCGGAGTAGCCTTTAGATCTCACGGTCACCTTGGTTTTTTTAAATGGAACACTATCTTTTGTCCTGATAGTCTGGTGTTATAAGAGTTTTTCAATGCCTCATTTTATTTAAAAGATATTGGTTAGTAATTTTATGTCACTCTGCCTGTATGGTTATTAGAGAACGTCGTTGTTAACCCTTCCTTATGAAGGATGACTAGAATACACAACACTATGATTAGTTTAACTTCGTCCTTATCCTGAATATTCTTAATAAATTTCTGATAACGTTAGCCAAGCAGGGTTTCGTAGCTGTGACATTAATTATTGTTCTTATTTTATTATTGATTTAGATGTTACCCAGTTCGATAGCCATACTTTCCGAAAGTACCGAGCCATCTCTAGGTGGCTCGTTGTCGATATTTTTCCAGTGTCGTCGAAGATGCGGCCTGACACGTCTGAATAGGATTATCATAAAGCAAATGGCAGAGCTGTGCTCTGGTGAAAATGCGTGGCGAGTGAAGATAAGTTGCATTATTTATATGCTGCCATATTACCGTCGTTTCTCATGTCTTCGTTTCTCTGTACGACGGCCCACGACGCCTTCTTCTGCGGCTTTCTCTGGGGAATCCCTATTGTCGGCTTACAGGTCGTTCGATAAAGTAAATAATTTAATGGCGTCGTTGCTTGGACGATTTAAAGGAAGATCTACGACCAGGGGGGAAATTAAGCGGGCGAGTGACGAGGTTTGGCTGAATCTAACATGTCCAGCGTCATTGTGTGCTTGTTAATGTTTAAACAATTGATATTGAAAATAATATTAAGTGTTTGTAATATAACTATTAGTTTTCATGAAGCTCTGATTAAAATTGATTGATTAAAAGCGTGTGTTTGTACATGTGGTCAACTCCACGCCATGAAAGTGTCCTATGCCTTCAAGACTTGCGCATGCGCACACAAGCTTGTTTACAGTCTAGACTTTTTTGTAATTACATTTCATCTACACTTGGGTTAAAACTACCCCATTGTTAATATCCTACAGGCAAGATTCGTTTACGTGAACTGTATATATTGATTCTGTAACAGTTTTTTGTTAGTAGAAGTCTGAAGTATTTCAATATAATACGATACTAATGAACACATTCAGCGCCATATTGGCCGCTGGTGCTTGCCACTTCGAATTTATTTAATTAAATAACTATTAATCTTTCTACGATTCTGAGTAACTTCAACGTTATAGTAGCAGTATAAAATGGCAAGCATGCAATAGGATAATTAAATCTAGCTTTTATTAATGATTTACATTAAACACAGTAGAGTATAATGCACCTAGGTAAGGCAGTTTCCAGTATGGCGGCGAGTGTTACCCATTAATCATGTCCAAGTGGAAAATTTTATTCTCCATTTCCAGTTTCATGTCTCTTTTATCGCTACCTTTACTGTTATAAAAAATAAAAAACGAACAAAACTAAAACTTTCTACACATTTTCCCCCAACAAGAGCCAAAAACGAAAAAGCAATGGACCAGAGTTTCACGAATAAAAATCTCTCCTCTACCGAATGCAAATTTCAAAGAACAGAAGGCTAACCGGTTACAGAGAGGCAACACCCCGAAACGGATCGTACAGTGTAAAAAAAAATCTCGAAAACATTCGTACAGATCGAAAATTCGATAGTAAAACCTATACCTCGTTAACAAACGCGGGTTGGTTTATTTGGAAATCCTGCAGTCTGTACAGAAGAGCGGCGGAGAGGGTTAGAACGAGACACGGAGGGTTGGAACGACGCAACACTCGTAAAATCTGCGAGGTATCGTTGCAGGGCGTTTGCGGTGCATCGGCTCGTGCGTTTTACGAGAGATAATTCGTTAGAGGAACAACAGCAGAGGATCGCGAAATCCCGAGATAGCTTGCGCCACGTTCCCAAGCTTTACTGCCCCGTCTATTTCCTATCGATAAAACGAATTACACCAGCTCCGAAGAGATCGCGAGGAACTTACACCGCCGTTCGTCGCTTCCTATTTTCACGGTGGTTTCTATCGATTTCGCGCTCTGCTCTGCATTTTACGGTCGATTTGGGTGCATCCTTGCCGTAAGTACTGTCGAGCACCGTATCATCGCCGCAGAACGTTCTAGATCCTCGAACATTCCGATATATAGGGTGAGACCTTTGCAAGGACACACTGACAAATAACTTCGTTGATATTCGTGATAGAAAAGAATGCTACAGATGAATGCTGCTTGGTTTAGAGGGGAGATATTGTGCAGGGTAATTGTTTCGTTGTGTGTTTGAAGGTTAAGGTCATTTTAAGGTCACTGTTTTTTTTTAATGAAGTGGTAGGTATACTTTTCTACATTGGTGGTGAAGAACCTAATGCAATTATAATTTTTCCAAGCGACGGATAAGTAACAGTCCCTGATATTTTTGGGGGAGAATTGTTCTGATGAGGAATAATATACAAAGGGGTCTAAGGATTGTATTAAAAAAGGTTAAGCATTGTGTAATTTCTTATGGTGATTTTAAATTTCAACCCCAGGGGAGAATTTTATAAAGATATGTCAATTTCAGTAGGGCGGTCAGAGAAGTTTTATAATTGAAGTGAAGGGATTAAGTGAAATTTTCACTTCGACCGAACAATAGGGCAGTTTACAGTGAATCGCTATTCTTCGCGTGACAACGCAATTCGATTATCTAAACGAATCGATTATCCAAACAGCGTATCTTCCAATTAGTCCGGATAATGGAGGCCCCACTGTATTCTAATTGAGTCAAACTGTCCTTGAAACACGTGATTCGAATAAGGCTCGAGCGCTAATTAGTTCATTGAGTGAAGAATCGAGCGGCTATAATGAGATGCAATCATCCGGCGGACAATTAATCCTTTCGTAAGAGGATTGAAAAGAAAATTCATCTTTTCCCTCGTTTAATCCCCCTCGTTTCCCCCGAATCACCGTTTCGAACTTCCCAATTAATTTCAGTGATTAAATTTTGTAATTCGATTGCACCGGGACCTCGAATTATTTATGATCATCACGGTGTGTTTTATTCGCGTTCGAAGGGTGGGCTTGGCAAAGTTATAACGTTGCTGGAATTCCGTTCGAGGCTCTTAGAGTGTCTCGTATCGATTATCGAGAACGCTGGAATACTAAGGATGTCTTTGCTTGAATACTTCAGTCGCGTAATTAGAATAATCGCGAGGTCTGGCATTTTCTTCCGACGCACACGGCCACGTAACTTCTGTTCAATCACAAGCAATGGAAAAAATTTGTTTACAAATGTTGTACACGATTATCATCACAAATTCTAAGTTATTCTTCAAACGACTGTCAAAATTATTTACTAGTTTCTTCAGAAATTGACAATTCACTGAGAAAATCCTGTCAGAGGAGTGGACGGTACAGTCTGAACGTCTGTAACAGGTTCCTCTGGGATCGACATTTAAAACTATCCGAGACACGGATCCTGTACGCGGAGATACAGACATTGAACGCTACAGTCTGAGCGACTATACAGTTTCACCTGGGGCAAAAACTTGCAACTAATTAAATTATTAAAAATTTTTAAAATTTGTTTATCTAAATACTTAAGACTTTAAAAGCACCGTGTTGCGGACACGATGTTGAACGCTATAGTCTGAGCGTCTATACAAACAGACCGCTCATCTCGCAAACCTCATAAAAGCTTTCATAACGAGTCTGACATATTGGAACACCTCCAAGCCTAAAGAAAGAATTTCCTAGCATCGGTAGTTGGTAGTTAAGCAGCGAAAAGTGTACGAAACACATAGAAATCTCGTTAACGAATGCGAGGGAGTGCGGGAGGCTCGCAATAACAACGCTTGGATTCGAGCCTAATGGCCCGTTGACCTTTCGGCACCTGTTGATTGTCGTTTATCAACGATTTGCATGCGCAGATTTGCCGGGGATCACCTGACTGCACAGCAAAACGAAAGGGTTGTCCTCGAGGGGATGACGAGCAGCGTGTTGATCGAGACAGCAATCCCTGGTCCGACAGAGAATCCGAATCGTGATGCACGGGTGTCCCGCTCGAGCACACCAGATTTATCGATTTTCGATTCTGAGGAGCCGATCCCTCTTCCATGCCCGAGTTTCCATCGTTATTAGCAAATTGCAGTGCATACCCTCGAAAAGTTCCGCGGAATTTGTAGCCCCGATCGACCGAACGGACGGACAGATTGAACTTTCGATCCTCTGGACAGCGTCCCTTCGATAGAATGTTTACTGGTAGAGTAATAGCCTTACAACCGTTGAATTCTTGACAATTAACATTTTTGTGGGTTTTGTAAAGTCGTGGGAGTATAGAAATCGCGAAGAATTGTAATAAACGAGTGTACAGTTTGTGAAAGTGTAATTTAAGTAAATAGCAACGAAGTAATGGTTCAAAGGGATGTTTTTTGGTAGAGTAGTATTGTTAGAGTTGAATGTTACGTCCTGAGTACAAACATTGACCCTCATCGAACTTTTTAAATGAACTGAGGGAATATTTATACTAAACACTATTGTGAAAGTGTATACTAGATAAATAACAGCAAAGCATTGGTACATAACGATGTTTTTGGGTAGAGTAGTACTGTGGGTGTTGAATGTTATGTCCTGAGTACAAACATTGATCACCATCGAACTTTTTAAATGAACTGAAGGAATATTTATACTAAACACTATTGTGAAAGTGTATACTAAATAAATAACAGCAAAGTATTGGTACACAACCATGTTTTTTGGTAGAGTAGTATTCCGTACATCGAATTGTATATCCTACGTAAAAACATTGACCGTCATCGAATTTTTCAAACCTGAATAAGTACAGAAAATATAGAAATTGTACGAAACGAGCGTAAAATTGGGTGAAAGCGTGGGTTAAACGAGTAGCACCGTTATAGGAAGAGTAGAAGAATGTTATGTGTTCATGCTTCCTCTATCTGTGCATTGCCCGAAATTTTTCCATTCGAACAAGTTATTACACTGTCATTCGGGATAACATCCGCGACTCAGCCACGCGAAATCGAGGAATATTCTTCGGTGACACACGTCGTGTCACGAACCTTCGTCGCCATCTCAAATTTCGAGCAAAAATATCCAGGACGTGCCGATATTGTGCTGGAATGAAATCGAGCGAAAATCCACGCGTATCGTTTTTCCAACACGTTGCGCACCGTTCGATCCGTTTTGTTGCGACAACGAAAGAATTTCGAAGAAACTTCGTTGAAAATGGCTATATTCTGTTTTTCTACTTCGAGGAATAGGACAATGTTTCCTTTCTCGTCTGAGGAAGCATAGTCTTTCTTATTTCTACGGTTGCTTCAACGGGGTACACAATTTCCCAACCGATAGGTTGCACGATTAATTTTTAGGAACCCCTCGAACTACCATAATTGCTAGAATATGGAGATTAGTGATATAAAATTTGTAAATTAAACTCATAATGTCTTTTTAATAGTATTAACAAACTGGGTTTATTGAAATTTAATGTTTTATCTATGGTTAATCAGTTTATGAGCAGAAATGGGGGATCCCCCTATTGGGTTGTTCAGCGGTGCATGGAGAAATGGGGGATTTCGCTATTTAATCATGCTCTTCTACGAAAAGAAATGAAATATAGTCGATAATAACATCCAGTGATGAAATATAGTCGAAAATACTAAGAAATAATTAAGTATATAATTAATTAAATACAGGATTCTCTAAAATTGATGGTGCAAACTTTGGGTACCTAGAATACACAAGAAAATAAGCAAACAAGTTCTGATAAACATGACTCAGAGGATGAAACATTTGAATAAACAGCTCTGATAAGGAAATCAAATATTCCCATAGGTACCCAACTGGGATATGTACCCGAAGTTCAAACTGTGACGTGCTGAACTGTTTTTAGTTCACAGAATATGTTAAAGATTTCACCCTAACTCTGTTCAGTCGAACAGTCTGCACACAGAAAGATCTCTTCACTATAAAACTTCAAAAATACAAAACCAGTTTACAGTTGACCTGGCTTGGTACAAACCCCATTTTCTGCCCCAGCCAACAGCACACTTTTCAGTATCCTCCACAACTGCATTCACCCTAGACCTCAGACTTATTCACACACGTACCGCTGTACACTCCTAGTTATCCTCATTAAAACAAACTTATTCTTTCAAAATCTAACAAGTCCACAGTCCTCCTCCCTCCACCACACTGTCACCAATTCCGGACCACCGGTGCACACTTCTAGAATCCTTCAGAAAGACAGAAAATTGGATAGACCCTCAATAGACAAATGCTAGCCAATTTGCGGGCCATCTTAAGACACCTAAAAACAGAAATGAGCTGGTGGACGAACGACCCAAGAATTCACAAGGACGATGTTTCGTGTGTTTCGAGTGTTCCCGGAGAATTCATTACGTGCCCTTTATTACATCCAACCTCGCGTTTCCAATTAACAGGAGACTGCAAAAACAAACGGAGCCAAGGACGATTTCTTTGATGTAGCCGTGCCGGGGCGGCGGGTTGCGACTGCGACACAACCGAGTGGCTGAAGTCCACGCGACATAACCTGAAAGCGATCCACGAAATCGGAACTTTCGAGGATTACAGGGTGAACCGCGGTCCCGGACGTACTCCTTTATGAATATATACGTAGATCTGGATAACCTGACCCGTTTATATGACGACCACCGAGCAAATCGGCTTTCGTGTACACGCTCATCCGACGTCCCCGCCGTCTTTCGCCCAGGATTACTAACGTACATCTAAACGGCCACCGAGCATTACGCTTAATTAAGCGGCGAACGTTTAAACCGTAAAGGCTGCCGCTGACAACATGATTTTCCTCAGTGACTTGGGGAAGTCTACGACCAGCGACAACATTTTCACTCGATCCTCTGCCCTGTGTTCTGCGAGATAAACTCTGAAGAACTCGCGGCCACCTCGCAGTTCGGGTTAACGTCGCGTGAGAAGTTGCAGGATGAGTTGTGGCAGACGAGGACTGTTCTTGCTGTTCTACGTTTGACTTCGTTTGTAATAGCATTGTGTACCGTGTTTTCCAAGATAAATTCTGAAGAACTAGATGCCTTACAGACAGGGTTAATGCTGTGTGAGAAGCTGCAGGATGAGTCGCTGGAGACGAGAATTGTTCTTGCTGTTCTACGTTTGACTTGGTTTGTAATAGTATCGCGGTGTACTCTGTTGTCCAAGATAAATTTTGAAGAACTCATGGGGGTGTTACAGCCAGAATTAATGTCGCGTGAGAAGCTCTGGATGAGTTGTTGGAGACTAGAGTTGTTTCTGAAGTTCTATGTGTATTTTAATATAGTTTTGGTTTCCTTTTGTATAAACATGATCGATCTTTATAGAGTTTGTTGATGCTATGAGCGAACAAACGTAGATAAATATCGGTTAAGTTATTTGGGGACACTCTAGAACCTTGTCCTGTGTTGGCAGGAATTGGGGTTGCTATACCCAAGGCTTCCAACTCATTGTTGTCTATTATAAATTGTCTTACGTATTTTAGATACTATTATGGCTAGTGCCTCGATTGATTTGATAAAATAATTGTTAAGACTTAAAATTTTTAACAAGATTGGCACTATAATGATATCATCAAATAGGGAGTGTCTGGCCAGTGGCGATTTTTTCTACTGCACAACGGAACGTGTTCATTATTTAATTAATAATACTGAAGATTGTTAAATATTTTACATGTATTAGAGGCTTGGAAATATGCAACGGTTCAATTTAATTAATATAAAATATATTTAAGAAAGAAAAATAATTTTTTCTAATGGTTTCTTCAAAATAGTCAAGAACAGAAAGGAAAATGAAGAGTTATTAAAGTAAAAAGCGTGTTTTCGAATATTTTGTACTCGTTTGAGGTAAAAGAATATTATTTTGCAAAGATGTGGGCACGTAATATTTTGCAATACTATATTTCCTTTGATTCTGTCTTCGCCAGAGGGAACATACTTTTTTCCAGTACGTGATTGACAGTCTTACGTGGTTATGAAATACCGAAGGGCTCGTTTGCGTATCGATCACGTGAACGAACCTTACGTTTTGAAGAACGAGCTGTAGGAAAATGTTCTGTTGACAAATGAATGGAATTCTTTACTTGTCAGTGGCAAGCAACTTGCAAATTAAACACGTTTTCAGGGCAATTGGAGTATTAATCAAGTCAGCGACACAACGTTATGCAATAATATTTATTTTTTCAATTTCGTCTGTGAACACAAAAATAAACAGATAATTTATTGAAAGAGATTTGAAGAAACTATTATCCTAATTTAATTGTGAATTTTTATTTAATAGCATGAAATTTTATCGAAAATTTTAATGACATAGTAATACATTCTTTCTTCATTATGAAAAATATTTTATACTATTTGAAGCTGTAAAAAATACAAGACGAAGTAAACTATCCTTTTTGCAAACACTGTAGCGCTGTAAATATGTTCTCTATAGTTTTTTATTTATCCAAAAACAAGTTTCTAATTTGCCAATGTCACGAAAAATTATTCACTGCCTCTATTTAGTATTGCTTAAAATATGCAAAGTATGCTAATTAAGAGTTTGCGTCAGATGTGGTGAACTTTTCCACAAAGTTTTTCCAACTCGAAACGAAACATCGACGGCAACAGTTCAATACGAAATTCGCTATACCTTATAAAAACTTTATGAGTAAACTTCACTGCCACTGATATGCAAACTATGTGCATGAAAGTCCGGCAAAAAGTCGTTCATCATCTGCGAGCTATCGATTCAGGGAGTAACAGAACAAAAACTGCAGCCGCTTATGAAAAAAACTTCCCCGCGACAGAATAATGATAATAATGGAGTATATATCATATGGTCAGCATCGTGCAGCAGGCAGTTGCTCAAATTTTTAGTTCGAATAAATATTTTAGCCATAAAATACCATATGAAAAATTATTCAATCATTTCAGAAAATTTCTTGATTTAATATAAATAATTTGAACGATGAAAGATAGACTGCAAACGTTTGTGCAATTTAATATACAAAATTATTGCCTGGTTTTCATTTTTTCACCATCACCAAAATTGGCGAAAAATATTTTGCAAAACTGATCTGCATCAAACTTTTTAAACTGAATTTCCGCCAGCGTTGTCTTCGAAAAAATTAATTCCCGAGCTCCTGGAAAGCACGAAATTGAAATTTGTAGGTTGTGCATCGACCAAGCAGATCGCAGTACCGAAGAAGAACACTTCGAGTAGCCATTAAAATTTCTAATACCAGGGATAGCAGATTGTTGACTGTTAGCAACGCTCACTTCTGAGGGATTAATTGAAGGGTTGCCTAGTTAGTCCCGCATCGGTTTATGACCAACGCTTATGTAAACTCGGTAAGCCAAACACGGTGCTGCAAACGTGCCCTGTGGATAGAATTTGAGCCATCGAGTGTTCGGAAGGGTTAAATTGAATAAACTCGCTTCCGTGGTAATTAATTCATCAAACAAGTCAGAAGCAATTTATTAATAATGTATTAATAAAACTACATTTTATTTCTTATAGATTAACTCCTGTCTATTGTGTCTGATTTTTATTTAAATTTGAAGTATAGTCGGCCAATACAGTCGGTTAAATTAGTCAGTGATTCCATTTAAGAAATTCATTATTCAGTGGTCAGGCAGTTTGGCCGGTATGGCCGATGGCGATGGCCGGTTCGTACCATTGAAATAGCCGGAGAGACCGGACAGAGTCGTCAGAGTAGTCGGCCACAATTGGCGCAGTGGCTGATATATTAAAGTTGGACACAATAAATTCGTAACAAATTATACACATACAAACCAATCAGCCTTTCTGATCATTTCAGTTGATCACGCCAGCTATTCAGGTCAATCTGTCTAATCCAGTCTGTAACGCAATCACTGATCCCCCTCAAGAAATTTACTATTTAATGATTCTGCGGTTGGGCTGGACGAAACGGGAGGAATGGCTAGGTTAGGCCTTCCCCAACGTTTGACCTTTTATTAGGAACGCGCTGAATATTTAACACTGTCCCAACAAAGACGTAGCATTACAGTTTTCTTTTTCTTGTTCCAAAGGTATATTAGTCACGAGTTCGTGCAGAAACTTTCCTTTCTCGGTCCATTGAGTCGTTTTTCTCTTTCTCTCAACTCCTCACTCCCTGCTCGTCAGCCTGCGCGTTATTACTTTGTTCTTTTCTTTCCGACGCAGCAGAGGAACAAAGAAACAATTTCGTTTGCAAGTCCCTGTGTGTACTCCTGCCTGAAAAGCTAAATAAAAACGAAGTTTCAGCATGAACGTTCGATACACTCCATCGAGGAGGGAGCAACGCGGAATATAGTCGACGTTACTCCTTTTTTCGATCCCCTCGATTCGCCAGCGTCGTGAAAAATAACGATCGAACGGCTCTCGGCTTATCGCGTCGCTTCTCCATTCTTGTCTACGATCACCGCTGCCAACCGTCTCGAATTTGGTTTCGGGTTATTGGTATCGACAACTGTTACGAGCCTGTTAACGTGCACGAGGGCCCAGCAACGGCGCATAACCTGCCTATCGCCTCTGGTGTAAACGACCCGAGTACATGATAACGCACGCGATAAGGATTATCAATCGCCTTCACAGACGTGTTACAAGGGAACAGGTCGTTTTGTCACGATGGAGGACATGAGGTTGCTCGAGAAGCCTAGAATAGCCTAGAAGCTACTGCTGTTGGGGTATCGCTACTATCTGCGATTCTTCTTGATGAACCTAGTGTTTTAAGCATTGCACGAAGTGTATCAACTTGGTATCCGTTTTATACGATTTTATGGCATACTCCAGACTGCTAGATGTCCCTTGTGCAGGTCTCTTATATTGTTTCTCGATTGAGCCTACCTGTATGCAAAACTGATTTAAGGAGGCGTGATTGATAGGGAGCATCGGTGAGCAGACTGTTGGAAGGTGGAAGCTTCTTGTTTTATAATTCACGACATGCCCTGAGTTTGCAATTCTCGTTCGCCATGTCAAGAATGATCTATACTTAGTCCAAGAGGACTGCTACCAGAACTCTGCGAATAGGGGTGGACAGCTCTAATCAGTTGCACATGTGGTCTATAGAAACTTGACGAATTCTTTGACAATAGACCGACTTCTAGGGTCTTAATTGATCATCTATCCGATAAATTAACCTGATTGAACATTTAACAAGTGATTTAACCTAGTCTCCGCTAAGATACCATCAGTTCCAAATTTCCCACGCTTTTTATATCGCTTTTACATCCGCCCGTCTGTTCCGACCAATCGGTGACACTTTCGGGATTTGTCCAGCGGAAATGCGGAATTTCAATCGCGACGGGAGTTTACCGAAAGCCCCTCCCGAGCACGACAAACAATTTCTGTTCCGACCGATCGCAAAACTATCGAGTTCTTGTCAATGTTTGCAGCGACGCGGTTATCGCGCGCACCGAAAATGTCCACGGTGAAATTTACAATAAAATCGAGTTGGAAGCGCGTCATTCTGTTCTGAAAAAAACATCGTCGATCAGTGGCGGTTCGATTTCCGTGCCACCGCCGCGGGATTTGCATGACAATCCCGTCCCCGTGCGTTTTTCCCGTAAACCCGTTGATGAACAATGCCTGCTGTGCCTGGCCCCGCGAATATTCCGCGAATGTTCGCGGAAAAAACTTCCGTGCCGTTTTAAGTAGCGCGTTTACGGTTGATCTGATTTAACGGAATCGTAAAATTCGTCTGGTTGGATGGCGCGTTATGCGAACGAGGGCGGAGACATTGTTTCATTTTCATCAGCGTTAAATAAATCACTGGCTATACGGTTCCCCGTTATACGAACACCAATTATATATGGATTATAAAGACATTAATTTTCTAATTATCGATTATCTGGCTGGCGTAAATTGAGATATTGGAGTATTAAGCGGCTGAGGAGAACTGAAAAATTATTGAAGCATTTGGAATTATTGAATGAATAAACGTTTCATTATTTGTTTAATAGTAGCTGAAAATGTGTTTAATTTGTATTGAAACTTGTCGGTGTCTCTTATTAATTAAGAATCCGGTCTGTGTATTCGCATCGGAGTGTTCATTGTTATTTAATTAATTATTGATTATTTGGGATAAATTGTTCCCCTTCTGTTTGGAATGACTGGGGTGTTAGTGTGTTAGTAAAATTGTATTGAAGGTTTAGAATCTATAAACCTTTGAAGATTTAAAGTTCTTTGTGATTGCTGCTAAATAATCAGGAATTTATGTATATTTATGCAAAGTTGTGTTTATTGTGAATTACATCGGAAATATCATGAATAATGACGATTAGAGAAATTCTGTTTCTATAATTCATTCCATAAATTATTGGAATGCAGACTACAATTATTCCATATTTGTTTAACAAAAACAAATTCCGGTGAGAACACAGATAAATCAATGGGCTATCAAAGTTGTTATAAGGAATATTTAAGCTGATCACGTCCACTTTTTAAAAAAAAACTGACGTTCAGGCTCTTTATCACTTCGACTCTCATGTCAGCTACGTATGAGTGACACTTAAACTCAGTTCTTATTTATTTGATCCCGAATATTATTAGTAAAATATTTAAGAAGACGTATCAGAACCATCAGAACCTATAAACAATTACTAACATTACTAATTCAACAGAGTGCAATTTCAGTTACGTTCATGTTATATTGGCGTCTAGAAAGTCATGTCGTTTTCAGCCTACACACTGTGGCAGTGAACGTTTTAACCCAGTGATGGCCACCGGAGCTGCAGCCTTCCCCCACTCTATGTCCCTTCCCCTCGTTTCACTTCCTTCCAGTTCGCTCATAGACCCCTCCGCTCCCTCTACCCAGCCTATATGAGGGGAATGGACCTAGAGTGGGGGAAGGCTGCTCCGGTGGCCGTCACTGCTTTAACCCATTAACTTCCAACTTTTTTTTCGAAAATTGTTATGCAATTCTCTAAATTTTAATTACCTTTCAACGGATTTAATAATCGTACATACGCAGGATCCTCAAATGGGCTCATAGCAGTGAATGGGTTAAGCTGTTTGACTGAATATGTTATCAGCTATAGGAGTGACGTAAACTGGATAAACAAGTTAGAATGAATTTTGCTGTTGGGCACAGAAAACTTGTGTTACAACTGTTTCACGTTTCTTATTATTGTTTGATCGCCGTTTAGAAGTTGTACGTCGTTTCCGTGATCGGTTATAAGCGGCGATTCGCAAGGCTAGCAATTTGCAAGAAACCTTTCCGTCCTTGACGAGATGTGCCGGCTGTACGTATCGCGCGATCGGATATAGCGTTCTCAGTTATTCAGCGTAAGCATATCGACGATTTGATGTCACTTTTTAACAAACGGACGTCGCGATCGATACGCGGGAAGCAATTCTTTACCCTCGATGAATCGCCCGCGTTACCGGTGAATCTTCAACACGTTCCTCCGTGTATTTTATCGTCGTTTCTCTTCATCGAGACACTCTCTTAGATGACAGGTTCAAAAATGCATTTATTCATATTTTTTGAGCAGCAAATATATTATCATAAAGTACTAAGTTTGTGTTCATCCTCTGAATTCATTTGGCTACTTCATTCTTAGGACTAGAATTTTTGGTTATATGCATTTTTTTACAGGAAATTTATTTGTTGTAAAAGATAGGCGCTATTGAAATTAATTTTGAGCATAGGAGTATTAATACTGAATTTTTTTGCAAGAAGGAATTTCAGGATGTTAAATAGGGGTCATTACATTTTTTTATAATTTTTTGTTGTCTATTGGATGATTCGTTGATTGTATTATTGCCAAGATATTTCATTTCGTTTTCAAAATATTTAATCATACAATGCTGAAGTGAAAACTGACATTCGTGGTCAGACACAATATAATATTTTGTTTTAAATGTATCATTGTTACCTTATATTATTATTCTAAGGTCTATGTTAACATTGTTGAAATTCGATGAGAATTAATACCTGTTTAATTAAATTTTAGCTATTAACAGCAGCAGAAAGAGATTCTTGAGAACCACTGACCTAATATTGAATTGTTTGATCATTTAGCTTGTAAGTTATACTATTCTTACAATATTAATGTTGTTAAAATTCTATACAAATTAAATATGGATTACTACGATCTGAATGTCGTGGCCAGTTTTCTAACCACCGGAAGGAAACCGTTGAGAACCACTGATCTAACTTTTAATAATTATCCCATCGTACAGTTGCTATTTTATACTATTCTTGCTACATGAACGTCACTAAAATTCTAGAAAAATACGTATTCAACAAGTTAAATTTGTCCAACCACAAACTACACCTCGTGGCCATTTCTCCAGCCACCAGGGTTCACCAAAAACTCTGGAGTACCATTGATCTACGCGAATGGCCACCTTAAGCCCGCACGATGTCTCTCCGTTACCCTAAAGCGTTCCAACAGAAAAGCGTGTATAAAACGTGAAAATTGTGTCCCGTTTCGCTGGCACCTCGAAAGAGGGATCGACCTAGAGTCGGCCATTTTTCCGTTCTCCACGGAGTCGAAGGTCTTTCCCGGACTTCCTCGATGGAAAAGAAATTGCAGCTGCCGGGCGGAAGGCGTCGGACAATAAATTTCCATCGATTAGACAGTAAAAGTTTATGGTGTCGAGGGAAATAGGTCGAAATAAAGTTGTAGATCATCCCTTGGTTCGAGTTCCTCGGCTGCAGCTTTGCCGCTCGTTTTCAAGGGGATCGTTTATGATCGACTTTTGATCCTCGTGAACATTTCACCCGTCCATTTACGCGGCTCCATGGGAAACTGGGCCAAGGAAAAGCTACGGGATATTCGCTGCCGTCCGATGATTGACATGTAAATTACTGTCCAACGTCGATTATACGAAATAACAGAGGCGACGAAACGATTCTAATCAACGAAAATTGGAGACAAGATTAAAGTGTCCACGACCACCAAAGTATTTCGACACAATTTATTATTGGAATGAAATATGAAATGCTGTTAATACATTTTTATCTATCTTGTGCTACTATTCTTTATTCTGAAGTATAATAAACAACTGTGAGAACACCGATGGTCGTGAATATTTTATGAAATTTAATTGTCTTGGGTATTTTTGTAAAGCAACATATTCTACGTTATCTGTTTGTTTATAGATTATTTTAATGTTATTTTTACAAGTACTTTACAAGGCTATTTTTGACTGCGTTTTTCATAAGTGTTAATAGATAATCAATTTAATCAGATACTATATTACCCTTGAATATACACAGGGTGTCCATCAGAAACTCAGTTATCGCTTCAAAATGGAAAATTAATTGTAAATTAATATTTTCCCATAACGTTTGAATGACGTTATGCTTCTCCACCCCTATGTTCGCATAAAATTTCAATCTCACCTTTATTCACAGAACACTTTGGCACAGTTTAGTGCCTCAATTCGGGGACACCCTGTTCAAGCACCCCATATTTATTAATCTGCAAATATAGAAACGTACGATGTATCCAACAAAATTTTAAATAATTCAAAAAGAAGTCTATCGAAAGAGATGACTGCCTCAATGCTAAAAATCAGAAATCACATGAAAAATTCTCCTAGTGTGTAATCGTGACAGTTGGTACCCCCTAACAGAACCGCACGCAGGCAGAACAGTCATAATCAGCGGTGGCTTGAAATGGCGAACGGTTTCCGCGTTAGCAGAACGACGAAGCATGTTCTTTTTCCGTGGAACGACGTCGACATCGATCGTACTTCGTAAAACGGTGTAATCGCGAGGCTCACGTGCACGGTGAAAGCGATTTGTTCGAGGCAAAAAGCCGGCTGGAATTCAAACAGGCGAGACGGACTTTCGGGTTGTCGATGAAAACAGCATTTCTTCCCCACGCGGAGCATGAAAATTCCAGCGAGCATGGGCGATTCTTATCGCTGCAAGTGTCTTGTAATCCTCGTGCAAATTGAATGAAAGCGCCCTTAAACCCTCCGGTAAGCGTTTCCTCCCATGCAACTCCACTCTCCGCCGCTAGGGACTTTTGTCCGAATCGTATATTCACTCCTCGTGCCCTTTCAATTCCCATACGCGCGCGAAATTGTATTTTAATTTTCTACCCAGACGGATGCGGGGTCAAATGGAGACTCGAAGTCTTCCAATGGTGGGCTTGAAAGGAATGAGCCACTATAGTGGCGGTTCGTCCAGTGAGATATAATTTTTAGCAGAATTAAAAGGATAAATAATATTGATTCGTACATGGATGAAAGAATTCAAAAAGGAAGTGAGGAATGTTGAGTCTGCAGATCTAGGAATTTAGGGAATTTTAGTTGTTGGATGAGGTTGAGTTACTTGCACAATTTTTTTTTGACACAGAAATGGTTGCAAATGGATAAGCTAGTAGTTAGCACCTATCTACAGTCCCTTAATGGCGTTTCGTTCTTAACAGCAGTAGTGTTTGCAATAAATAATTTAGATTCGTCTACAGAAGAAAGAATTTAAAAAGAAAACGTGGAATGTCGAGTCTGGAGATCTAGGAATGTAGGGAATTTTATTTGTTCGACAATGGTCCGATCTACTTACTATAAAATTCTATTTTAATTTTCTATGTGATCCTCAGGTGGTCAAACGAAGAGTACAAAAGTAACAGTTGTAAATAAATAAACAACTAGTCAGCCTAATTCTAACCTACCCACAGTCTCTCAATGCAAGCTCTGAACAAGACGAGCCACTATAGTGGCGTTTCGTTCTATACAATTGTAGAACCGACTAAGATTAAAGGGATAAATAATTTCGGTTCGTCTCCAGAAGGAAGAAATAAAAAATAAAACGTGGAACGTCAAGACTCGAGATCTAGAGATCTAGGGAATTTTACTTATTCGAGGAGAGTCCGAATTTCTTTTCCCGGGGATCCCATAAACTTTTCCATGGAGTCGCGTCCGGTACACGGGATTAAATAAAACGGAGTCGCGCGTTCCACGCTGCTCATGTTTCTTCCGAAAACGTATTTTCTGGAAAGGATTCACCGGCTGCATTATCCGCAGTCCTTTTTGCATACCCGAGTCCAATCCCTAGGCTGATACGCGTTTCTTCCCAGCCTGGATTTATGCGAAACGTAGCAGAACCACTGGCTTGCACGAGAAAACCGACTTACCGGGGCTCCATGACATCGCAAACGGAATTTGTAGTAAACAAATTGAATTCTGAACGAAAAATGGTCTTACTGAATAGAGAAGATTTAATTATCTTCTGAAAAATGTGTCTTTAATAAATAACGAGAATTTTTATTATAAAATTTTGATTTTTCATTCATAACATTATACCGTGTAACATATGATCATCTTATATTTATACTAATTTATTCTGCCTCTAAATAAGGTTTTTAATGAAATCTGTAAATGCCTAGTTCATAGTCAGACAGATAATTGACGATTCTTAATATATCTCTTGGAGTAATCAAAATTTTTAGCTACCCTATCGTATAATCTACATTTTATAATATTATTACAATATTAGTCTCTCTTAAAAATGTATAAAAATTGACAGTTCATAGAAAAAATGTCCACATGAGTGCCACACTAAAAACTGAATATCCCCAGTTTCTAGCTAGGCATACAATTTGCCATTTTTAGTACATCTCCTCCAGCAATCCACATTACAAACTATCCTATTATATAATCTGTCTTTTAAATTATTATTACAACACTATTTCCTTCTCAAATTGTACAACAATTGACAGTTCATAGGCAAAATGTCCTCATGAGTGCCGCACCGAGGACTGAAATTCCCCAGCTTCTACATAGACACACAATTTGCTATTTTTAGTACATCTTGTCAACCAATTAAAATTCTAAACTATCCTATCGCACAATCTGTCTTTTAACTTATTATTACAGCACTATCCCCTTTTAAAATTGTCTAAAAATTGATAGATGTTCACTATCACCCCCGTGAACCCTATGGCAGTCACCCTATCCCTGTGGACCCATGAAAACCATTATCTGCTATAGCTGGTTCCTCTCGTAACTTTTTCGTTGTTTCGGGGAACGCTCGGATAGAATAAGAGAATTTGTTGAAGGAAAAGTGCTGTCGATTCAAGCCGCGTCGTATCATTCGCATGCACCCTTTGTCGATTTTAATGCGACTCATGGATAGGCGTCAAGATGGTCGATCGGTCGAGTGCTGTCATGCGCGTTATTACATCTGCTGTATTTCAAGGGACGAACAGAGAAATATATAATAAACTCCATCGATTCCCTTGCGTCCCTCGTGATTTTAACCGTGAAAACGGTTCCTCGGACCTGGCGTCCCGTTACACATTGATTCTATTCGCATGATAACAGAAATCGATCACACACGAAGTCTCCATACTCCTGCAATTGCGCACGTGTCAGTGAAAAATTTTGTGCACAATGTAGCAAAGGATTTTGTGCTATTTAACGCATGGAGCGTTGTGGGCGACACTGATAAGCAATTGAATAATTATTGGACATTATAAAATTCTCAAAAATATAAATATCGCAATGATAATGTATATTATGAATTATGACACTCATGATTCGTATTAGAAACAAGACATTGAGATGTGTCTGATTGGGAATGACAATTTTCACTGTGACTTGACGTCTGAACACAGTGATGGACACCTGACCTGCAGCCTTCCCCCACTCTAGGCCCATTCCCCTCGTTCTAGTTCCCTCTTCGTTTCCCCTCAATCCACTGTCGTCCCAGATTACAGCCTATATGAGGGGAATGGATCTAGAGTGGGGGCAGCTCGCAGATCAGGTGGCCATCGCCGTCTTAACACGTTGACTGATGCATTTTATTAAATAACTGATTACTCCTATGATACATGTTAATAAAAAGCTAGTTTACGTGTCTGACTAGTTATCAGTTTTTCCACTGCGACACTCAACGTGTTACTACTATATTGTTTTAATTTGAAATTTTTGCAACAATTTTAAGATTACTTTTCAAAGGAAGATTTTGTGTACTCCACTGTATTTTCTAATCGTAAATTTAAGTTAATAAGTTAACAATTGCCTGAAGGGGGATACCGGGAGCGTATTACGTCACTCGGCCAGTTTGAACTCGAAGACTTAAGAGGCAAGTTAAATATTGACGCCAAGATAAGATTTTCGTGTTCCAGCGATCCTCGGGCTCTTGTAGACAGTCGAAAAGTTGAAACCGTGTTTGCACGAGTTAACAGACCATCCTTAATTGCAAAGTACTCCCCCTCGAGCGACCGGTACTTATCTCCTTGATAACACAATACGATGATAGCCCGTTTCGTGTTTGAACTGCTCGGCAGTTCGCTGTTTTACTCACTTTTTATTGGAACCCTTCTTACATTTATTGTTACGGAACTTAATGTGCAACGGAAATCGTACATGACTGTTGGAATTCATAGAAACTTTAAAATACAGCTATTAAATTTAAATTGTACTGGGTTCGTGTTAAAAAATTATTTATTGTAGGAGAATTACTTGGCTTTTGAAAGCAGGAAGATGTGATAGTACTCAATGATATTTAATAAAATAAGACTGGTTAGACAACTATGATTTTTCATTACATTCGTCATAACTGATGTGCGAATAAAGTTTAACAGACACATGTGAAAAATGAATATTTAATAACATAAGAAAAATAAAAAGCACAGTTTTAAACATTTATGTCTAAATACATTTATCTAGAACTTTCACTGTTTCAAGTATATGAACATGAACATAATATAATGTGTATTTGCATAAACATTTATACCCTAATTATTATCAAACGTTATATTCAAACAATTCTTTTAAATATCATTGTAATATATAGTGTGGGTTACGTTATTATTCACAGAAGTATTCTTCTATATACCCTGATTGCTAAACTATACACCTTTGTAGGCCTAACTCTACAACAGACTCCCAACGTATTTGTTTCTATTCACCTGTTAATTCACTTTCAAATTATTATACATCACAAGACGAATAAAAAGAATACTTGCCAAAGACAGACTTCTGACAGCTATTTGCTCTTCGACCTGACAACTGAACACAAAATGTACTCCATACCCATACCAGCCGGATGCTTCCAAGGCAGACTGGAATCGCGTTTATCCATTTCTTGGTTCTCCACAGATATTAGATTCTTACTGGTTGCCACGTGCAAACAGATTCGCCGCCATTACTCAGCTAGCTGTATCCTGCATCTCTCAATATTTACCATTTACATAGGATTTACCGGCGTGCATGTACTCAGCCTGGAGCTTTCGCCAAACGGATCTACGCGTTTCGCCGTGCTTCCGGTATCGTTCGACCATCGATTGCCAAGCGGAGATACCAGCGTTCCGTGTTCGCGGTAATGCAATTCATTCGGCTTGATATACGGTCCAGAGATTAATCCGACGGGAATTCGAAGAAACGCTTCCGTTTATCGCGTATGCGATCCCGCCGTCTGACTCATGATGCCTCATACCACTGCGGAGGGTTTCGAATTCGGTGACACGCGGACTGCCATCAATTACAACGGGAATCCGTCAACCCGGAGCTAACGATGAGACCAGGGACCCGGTTCGATCTGATGCACAGAACTGGGACACACTTGCAGTATAAAGCGTACAGTGTGCTCCACGAATAACTTAACTGCACCTACCCATCATTCATGTAGAGGATGTCCAAGCTTATCTGTTAGAAGCTCGTATTTCGTAATTTATTAAAGATACAAAAAGTGTTTTATATGGAATTTGCAAAACTGGACACTCCTTATGATAGGACAGACTGAAGTGTGCTTAACTATTTTGCAATTGGGATCCTCCTTTTCGATAGGAGCCATCTAAAATTAGATGCCTGATTTTTGAGAGCCGTATTTATAAATTGTTACTTCGTATTATTCCTAGAATATCAGAACTGTTCGAAGGTGTATCAGAATTGTCACATGATTGAAGAAATCATATTTGAGGAGCCGGGGAGACCCCCAGGTTAGTCAGCCTATCAAAACTTCACTTTCTCAGTGCACGAAATTATTGTTTTATTGTAAATAAAATCTTGGACTCCTCATTACATATTTGTGCATCCTACATCGATTCTGATGGGGTCTGTCATGTCGTCAGCTTAGTATTTTCTGAGGCATCTGAGGAATCCAACTTCAGGCACCAGGCTAACTCCTATGTCAGTCAATGTGTCAAAATTCGAATTTCTGAGTATACGAAATGACTACTCTATTGAAAATCGAATCTTGGCCACCTCATTATATGTCACTGTCGTCTATATAGAACCTGATCGGGTTTGTCGATTGTCATCTTGTTATTTTCTGAGGCATCTGAGGAATCCAACTTCAGGCACCAGGCTAACTCCCATGTCAGTCAATATGTCAAAATTTCAATTTCTGAGTATACAAAATTACTGCTGTATTGTAAATAGAATCTTGGACACTTCATTGCATATCTCTGTACCCTATATCGAACTCGTTTAGGTCTGCTGAGTTGTCATTTCGTTATTTTCTGAGGCAGCCAGCCAGGTCGGTAAGCAGCTAGCGGTATCGCGATTACCCGCGACAGGAGCACGCTAATGGGCCGTCGTTTTGCGTCCGTGAATTCCTATCGAATTATGTTGGAATCGTGGGGTAACTCGATTGCCACTAGGCGAGCGAGAAAATTGCGAATTGTTTGCGATAACGAACGCAGCGGGAGCGGTCTAATTGTGTTACCGCTCGCCAGCTGTATGCGCCCGGCATAATACCACGAAACGCCTCGATTTCCGTTCAAATGCTTCTCTTTTGACTCCCACTCCCTCTCCCTGTCTCCCTTTGGAATCGAATTACGGTCTGTGATCCGCTGACCGAAATCTGGATCCACTCCTCGAACCGATCGTTTGCAAAATTGAATCGAAAGAACGTTTTCTTGGGTGCACGGAGAAGTTTCGTTGAGTCTGATCGGGTTTGATTAGGATAAATTAATGTTTTCTTAAGTGTGATTAGATTTTTTGTGCTCTATTAGGTTGATTCAGGTTTTATTAGGTTTACTTGAGTTTGGATTGTGTTTTCTAATGTTTGATCAGGTTTGTTCGTGTTCCATTACCGTCTTCTTATGTTTGATTAGATCCGTTTATGTTCCATTGCTGTCTTCTTATGTTTAATTAGGTCTGTTCATGTTGGACTACTGTTTCTTAAAGCTAGATTAGGTTTGGTTATGTTCCCTTAGATTTACTTGAGTTTCATTAGCGTCTTCTTATGTTTGATCAGGTTTTCTTATGTTTCATCAGGTTTATTTATGTTAGATTATTGTCTCTTAATGTTATATCAGAACTGGTTATATGCCTTTAGTTATTCTTGAGTTTGATCAGTGTTTCCTTATGCTTGATGAAGTTTGCTCATGCCCTATTAAGTTTGCTTAAACAACAAAGATATTAGAAAGAAATGAACGAGTGAAGCTCGAAGGGATAAGTATTCTGTCGTCAAGTCGATGAACAATCGATCTTCAGTCAGAAAGCAATTATGCTTCGGCGAATTAGGTTTAGTTAGAAATTAATCGATCCTCAGGCTAGTTAGCGAGCAATCAGAATCACGGTTTATATAACACAATATCGACAATCAGCTCGTCAAGGCATTGTTTGCTACACAATACCGTCGGCTGTCCTTGTTACGTCTGTTGACTATTGTTTCTCTCATATCAATATATTAATTATCATTTCCATGTTGAAAAAAGAATTTTAATCCCTTGCCTCACAAAGATGATTCAACACTTGCTGAATGTTTTAGAAAAACACGATAGAGACCTTTACTAAGTTTCCAAAATTACAGAATTGTTAAAGGCAAATTATACATTTGCATGTATATTTTTTATTTATCAAAGCACTGGGACACTTAAATAGTTAATTATTTAACTGCATGACGATCAATAAAATCGTGAGACAGGGGATTAACACCATGAAGCAGCAACTGTACAATCCGACATGAATTATGTATTTGTTAAATAAGTATTTCCACGCCTCTTGTGAATTGGCAATTTTTATTCATTTTCATGGAAAGCTTCGCGCGATGCGGCTGTTTATGGTAGTGACATAAGCTGTTACGCCGATTATCGTCCTATTTTATTACTTTTATCGGGAGTTCTGCACATTTATTTCATTTTATGCGCAATGCCCACGGTGAACGTTTCTGTTCTGTTCCGCTTTAAAAAGGGAGAAGGTTATGCAACTGTCGCGGGCAATTTGCGAACGAATGAAGCGTTTTACGAGAAAAATACCCTTGAATGTTATCTGGTTTCCCGTGAATTTCACCTGTCGATGCAGAAGCCACTTTTTTCCAAATTCGAACGATTTGTTCACCAACGATCTGCATCGCGCAAAAATTCACAGTACAATGATGTCTCCATATCATACTGACAGTATCACTCAGACTGAAAGTAATATTAAAATTTAGTAAAAAAGCGTTCACAAAAATTAACAATTTTTTTATTTTACAACAGAGAAAGCACTGAATTGCTTGGCACAAATTATTCAAAATTACAACGACTCGCTTCATTTAACAATTATTCACGCAGAAAGAGGTTATGTTTAAAATTTCCCGCCAAAATTTATAGTTCGCCAGTTACACCTGCCACCAGACGGGAGAGTGATCGAAACAATGAATTTCATCAGTCACTGTGCTTTAATTGAACGTTAGCGAGAGATATGCATCAATTTATAGACCGACCCGACGGTCTCTGTTAATAATTAAACGTTTTCGTATCCGCTGAACGAGCCAGACGATCTATTTCACCGCCGGTCCTCGCAGCACTTCAAACGCGATAATTTTACTTACGATTGCGATTAAACCAGTGGAAATGGAGTTCCTGCAATTCCCAATGAACCTCTGCTGTTCGTCGTGCAGCGATTTGCTTTAATACCGGTGCCATTCCCCCGAATATGCCTGTCCACCCTCCATTATGCACCGTTTTACTATTTCCTAGTGTTCTAAATAAATTGTAACACATTTCTGGAAATAAAGTTTTGAACCCAATTAGCCCTGAGACATTCGAAGGAATAGCCCTTTCTCTGAAATTCTTTTTATGTTATATCACGCATTTGATTGAATTATTTATTATTGTAATACCAATGTGTCAATTTTTCAATTATTTCAATGATGTCAAACTGCAAGAAATTTAATATAACATGTGCATTTAATAATTTGGATTGATATAACGATTCAGATGAATTATTCCAGGGGTGTCCACCGGAGCTACGGCCTTCCCCCACTCTATGTCCACTCTCCTCATATAGGCTGCGATCTGGAGGGGAGTGAAACGAGGGGAAGGGACCTCGAGTGGGGGAAGGCCGCAGCTCCAGTGGCCAGCACTGAATTATTCGATGCTTAAGCTCAAAGAGTAGAATAAATAGATTTGTCAATATAGTGGTCTATAGCATACCTTGTACGATTTTTCAGAGATCAGTAATTTGCCATTTTAGGAGAACGACCCTGTGTACAGGTTCACCGGGCTGACAGGATTGAAAATAATGCGTTTTAATAGCTTTTGAGCGGCAGTATACATTCGAATGTGACTTGACGATTTCGGAGCGTTTGACGGCGCAAACGCTCGTAAACTCCACGCCATTTCGATTCATTGGCGCTCGAAAATAAAATCGGCTCCATGAAAATTCATATTGACGCGATCGGGAATTTAACGGACATTTCATGCGTATGATATGATAGGACCGCGTAATAACTGTGTGATTTCCATGCCCGACGGATGAAAATTGCAGCTATCCGGTGGAACTGTGTACACAGATACGCCTATGTTGTTTATGATTTTAGTTCACGCTCTCTGAACACTCGCGCGCTGGTTCAGGAATAAATAATGATTGATTGAACCATAGCACGACGTTGGAAAAAATAAAAGTGACAGTCAAGTCTTAAAAGAATAATATCAGATTCACAATTAAATTTGCGATCTGTCGAATATGTTTGCTAGAATTTTGCGAATTGAAAAAATAATTTTATATAAATATAAAATAGTAAAATTTTCAAAGGTCGCAAATTTAATAAACTAAGCAACGTTTTTGGAACTACGATAGTTCAAAAAATAATGAAATGCAATGCACACAATTTTAATTTATTGAAATCCTTCTTTAAGTTCTACAAGTATCTATTATTGCATTACATGCGTGATATTAAATAAACAATTCAGATATTTCCTGTGATACTTAAATGAACTATACTAATCTGAGCAGTGGAGAATCGTGAATTAAACCTGACAGATCATGTTTCTGATCCACTTTTCACATAACACAGTACTGAAGCTCGTTAACCCTGTGAGTGCCACGGCGCATTAGCTAAAAATGGCAAATCTTCTAAATTTCTATACAAAATTATATTATACAGTATCAGTAGCTTTCATCAGTTGTTTATTTCTTCTATTAGAGCTGACTATGTATATTTTTAATATTTTAGATGATCAAATAAATAGTGATTGAACCTCTGTGCTACCCAGATGTGGGTGACACGGCCCTCAAAGTGCTAAAACTGCACACTGAACTCGCAGAATCGCCTCTGAATCGACAGAAAATTTAACAGAAGCTACTATGCTTGTCATGCGGTGAAACTTTTGGTCAGCGGCAGATTTTTGCTGTCTCTATGTTGCAAATTCAGAGAGGAATGTAATTTGTGCGTCGAGCAAGGCTATCCGTCGATATCGAGTATCGCGACGGTTTTAACGGTGTTTCCAACTGCACCAGTGATTTGTCAGGTGAAAACAGAATAAAAAAAGAGTTGGACAGAAAGGAAAGAGAGAGAGACAGAGAGCACGAGGTCGGTTAAGCGGTGAATCGAAGCAATTTCGAGGCTTTCGACGAGCTTTTTGCGAATCGCGGACGAATGGCGATCATGTCGGGTCTGGGCTCGGGTAATAACGTTTCACGATGATTGCGGCTGGTTAATAACCTGTGAATTATGATAACGGGCTACGGCAGGACGTATCTCCCGACCGTGAGTAGTATTTGATTCTGTGTTATTTAGAATACTGAAACGAGTCTCCTGCCAGGAGTTCCGGTGGATGATAAGTCGGGCGGAGCACCTTTAGTGTACTGAAGTGTGCTCATGATATCGATATGAAGTGTGAAGCATACGATATGACGATGCTTGAGTTGTGGTTTGGAATTATAAAAAGAAGAGGAGAAACATGTGCAACTATTTAGTTGTATTTAGGAAATGTTATTGATCTGACTCACATAAGCTGTTTGGCAACAATTGCTGAGGTACTCCTTAACTTCTAATTCTCAATAATTTAAAAGGAATTTTCATTAGTTAACAATGACAAACAATTCAACTTAACAATCATAAAAATTTATTAATGAAGTTCAGTATAATCTTGATTCAAGAATTAGTTATTAAATTTTCACTTACAGACACAATATTATTCAAATTTAAATAATATTACGCTCAATAAAAAAAAAATCGCCTAACAGAGCTTGATCCAATAATTAATAAATAAATCTCTATAATTTGAAATTTTAAAATGATACTGCCTATCAATGCTTTATTTTCATTAGAATCGACTTAAATAAACAAATCAGCATCTCATATTACAGTCTAGCAATTATTTACATGTTTCAGTCCTCATTGAAACACAAAAATTGCCTAATAAAGATCTGCAAGCTCCACTGAGTAATCAATTATTAAACATTCAATCAAAATCCAAAATTTAAAAATGTCATTTCCTATAATCTACTTAAACAATAAAAATAACGTCTCCCCTTTCAAATTAATATCTGCCACCAACCCTGAGTCCTCGTCCGATCTCAAAAATCGCCTAATAAAGTACCGTACGAGCTCGATTCAATAACCAGTGATTAAATTTTCATTCGCTTGCACCCCTAACAAATGACCGCGTGTTAACAATTCATTATTCACCGTGTCTTCGCGAGTTAATACGCCGCTTCTGTTCGTCGCTGGAATTTCGTGATCATTAATCAGCTCTAATCAAGAGGTTGGAGGGTTAGGGGTTGAGGGGCGGAAGGTAACAGGAAGCAGGGGAATTAGTTTTATATCAATTACTCGATTAATCACTGTTAGGTGATTATTACGTGCTCGATTGTTGGGGCGAGGTTCGCGGGACGCATGCTTAATAGCCCTCGATTTCACGCGTCCACGAGTCGCTGACATCAGGGAGCACTTTCAAAGAGTTACGACGACATTTCAACGTGTTAGAGATCAGAGAAAGGGAGAGGAAGATATATAGAGAGAGAGAGAAAACTCGAGATTGTTACACGACTACCCTCGTATCCGTGATTACTGTTCGATAGCATTTTAACGCCCTTTTACACCGTCAATTGGAGTTGTTACAAGCACTCAGGCGGCTCGATCGGCCTGGGAACACGATTTAAGGGTTGTGACCGATTAATTGGGAATGTGTTTTATCTTCAATGATTTTATGCTCTGGATCTTTCATATTATCCAGCTTTTAACACTTGGGTAACATGTGTGAGCGTTCTTCGTTTGATCATAATTTCATCGTACTATTTTTGTGTCTGAATTCTTTGGGGCGTTAGAGCTTCTATGAAACTTAAATTGTACCATAGATGTATTTTTAGATGTGACATTAGCAATAGTTTCTTTTCGTTTTTTAAAATACTAGAATTTTATATTTCGAGCTTAATTTTAGCTCTATTTAGATTTTAATTAAAGCCTCTGTGACTTCTTTGGAGTTTTAGAGCTTTCTTGGAGCTTGAAGGGTTATTATAGAGGTATTGTCAGAGGTAATACAGACACCACTTTACTCTGTCTTTAAATTTCTTAAGATTTTATAAACTTTAATTACTCTTGAGGTCCTTGGATTCTTTGAAGCTTTAAAGCTTTTGGAGATTAATCAGCGATCATATTTCCTTGCTCTGATTTTTAGAACCATTTGGATTTCCTTATGCTCTAATTTTAAAAAAAGTTAGATTATTTTATGACATTTTATAGTACTGTTAATAATAACAACAGATGTATGAGTCATTCTTGTAATGATACATGTCTAATAGAATTCTCTTATTTTAAACATTATTAAATTATTACTAACAGTATTGTTACAATTTCTAACTAATTTTATTTTTCGTTGCTTTTCATGTTTAAGTACCAAGAAAGAAAATTAACAAGTTCGATGTTAACCACAATGATGCCGTTTTACCATCAACTTGATTACAAGCGAAAACTAGTTACCCCAGTTTTATGAACTACAATTAAGTTTCCCTTGCAAACAGGAAGGCGAATGTATTTTGAACTCTACCCTTTGACATTAACAGACAGTAACAGAAAAGCAGAGTCTTTTTCTTGTTTTATCTGCTTTTCTATTCCATTATATTCTATTCTACCATAAAAATGCGGAAATCAGATATTCCAATAATTTTAAAATCTATTATATTACAATATTTCCACTACATCTATAATATTTATAATATTTCAAGCTTTATGTATATTCCACACTTTATACATAAACAAAGTCATTGAAATGTGTCATACCTCAACCATTTTGAACAGTGTATTTTATTTTCAATTACAAACTCATCATTAATTACATTTTATTTCTGTTCTTCCTCTCTGATTATTTTATTACTATTTTTTACTTCAATTTTATAGATCAAGCTCAATAGCAATCTTGATCCCTGAGACTCTTAGAAGTCTTAGAAATTTCGAAACATTTTCATTCCCTTAATTTATGTTTCAGATCTGTTCTCTATTTGTTCTGCAGCGTTATACAACATTTTAAATCAAATTAGAAGATATTAAATTCCATGTCCAGAGGAAGCTCGCTCCCTTTCCGTTCAGAAATGAAACTTCAAGGACACCGGAGAGCGAGCGGAGAACTTTCGTTCGGAGGTTCTCGAAGCTCGCCGGAAGGTATAACTATATGGGGCGCGAAATTGTTTACATGCACGGTAGAGCGACGTTACATCGGGTTTATTGGATTTTTATACGCACCTGAACTTCTAAGGCATGGTAAGCAAATATGAGGCCAAGCAGTATCACAGTAGACACAGAGATCAGGGTTTTCAGTGCTGTCGAGTAAAACGAGGCCTGCAACATAAAAACGTCCTCCTCGTAAATCAAAACCATAGCTATCATATATTCCTCTTATGCTACCGCCATGCCAACTCACATCACTCGTATCGGGAATACAAGATGGAACATGACGTTACAAGACTTTTATCCCTAATTTGAAACGTGTTTCATTTTCAGAAATTTGAATAGAGCACATAGTAGATCATTTTCAAACCAACATAGTAAAAACGCAAATAAAACTACAGAAAATGAATCGATTACAGTTCACTGGAATATATTAGCTTATCTTCGAGGTACAATAAATTATTATTCAATTTGTTTTTGGACTACGCTGTTAGCTTGATTGCATACTACCTTTAATTGTCTGTATAAGACCATCTGCTTTTGAAATTTACACTTGTGTGTTTTTAAATCTTCAGTACTTAAACATGGAAGTGGATACAGTTTATCTAACAAGTTTCAAAAGGGTAGCAATGAAACTATAGCTACGAAAAAATTGTGTAGCTCATTAGGGGAGAATATTGCACCATCAGACAACTTGTTTCTATTTCTACAAAATTTTATTGAATGGCAAAAAATTAAAAAATTAAAATGTTCTCGGTAACGCACTGTCAGAATTCTTCCGCCAAAAGGATGCATATTTTTAAGCTGCCTTTTACATGGAGACAAGTTGGAGATAATAACAACCAAAATGTCATTTAATAAGTAACTTATATCTATTTTAATTTCATCCAAAAATACGACAGAAATGATGCAACGACATAGTACATGGACAATGATTCTTTCTTCACAAAAATATATTCCAGAGGGCAAAAAGAAAGGCGTTTGGTTCAGAAACAGTCTAATGGTCAATTAAACGGAAACCAATGCATAAACAAGTGGTAGAATGTTTTTAGTTTCACCGGCTGAATGACGCCGTTAAAAGCAATTGCGTGTTTCTTTTGCAAGTAACTACGAATGTCGTTAAATTCGAGCACACTCGCGCGGACAGGGTTTAATGAAATATTCAGACGTCCGCATAAAGTTACTTATTGCCTGCTCGTAAAAGTCGAACGCAAGCTGCGCATTCACCGGCGACGTTAAACCTTTCGCCGGGTTCTCAAGGCTTGTAATAAGGACCGGCGCACGGACCGTTCCGTAGGAAAAATAAACTTTCGCATTGCCACCTATTCTTTTCTTCTCGCAACGCGACGCACGGCTTCGCGGACGATTAATTCGTTGCTGTCTGCAAACTGAGAACCGTTTCTATCGTTTCCTCAAGGGAGAAGTTGTGGAATAAAATGAACACGGAGGAAACTTTCGAAAAATCGCAACATATGGAGGACTATAAATACGTGGTACAATTAGAAAAATTCTCTTTGTAAAAATGAGTGAAAAGTATGTAAAACGAAATTCCTCGTATAAAGTTTGGAACTTAATAAAATTCAAAGGGTTTCAGCCTCGAAGAGGATCTTTCCGCCTTAAAAATTGTACTCCCTAGGCAGTATACAGGGCGTACCATAATATGTGGGCATAAGTTCAGTGGTGGATTCAGCACACATAAATAATAAAAAAAGGTTTATGTAAACGCTTGTGCTATCCGAATTTGTTTATGAGTTACAGCCACTTCTGGCTTCCAGTAATTCTTTTGATAAATTGACTTCTTCATTCAACTGTTTGTAACAGTGATGGCCACTGGAGGTCTTCCCCCACTCTAGGTCCATTCCCCTCATATAGGCTGTGATCTGAAACGACGATAGATGGAGGGGGAAGGAGGGACGAACTGGAAAGAACTGAAACGAAGGAAAATGACCTAAGGACAGGACAGTGTAAACACTGTCTTAAGATAACAGCAGCAGTCTGTGTAGAAAATGTCTAATACAGTTCTTTGATAGTTTGCAGTTCAATTCATAATATTCGATTGCACAAATGCAAAAATGGCAGCGCATTAAAATGGTTGCCAGCGAATTCCAACACCCCCTAGCAACTCTGAACGGGTCAGAAGGTCAGTGTCAGTCTGAAAGCTTGTATTCGAACCGAAGGTGGCCAGTTCGGGAAATTTCTGTGAAGACAGGTGAAAATGGTACAACACACAAGATGAGATAGGACAAACGTTTATATGAATCATTTTTAACTCTTTCTGTGTGTTGTATCGACCAGTGTAGTTACACCCACACATTATGGTGCACCCTGTATACATTCTAGCGGTGATTGTTTAAAAGCAATCGCTTTGCAACTCTATAGAAGGATGTGAAGTGGCCGGTTCTTAATCACATCTGGCAACGAAAGGAGCCAAGGACGCAGAAGTCCAGAGGGAGAATCGAGGACTGTTAAGTCTCCAATGAAGGACCCTCGAATCGCTCGAACCACTCTGCTGAGTATTCTCCCTGTAATTAAATCGAGTACGTCAGGTTGGGACGGTTTGATCTCGCGTGAGAGGTCGCCAAAAGAACTGCTGAATGTCGATCTTGCGGGTTTCTCGTGTAACGATCACCTTTACTGCCGATGAAACTGAACCTCCTCCCTCTGTAAATTCTATTGGGTTCAGTTGTGCGTTCATTTCGATCTTTTTCACTCAAATGGTCATTAATCACGTTGTAGTTCTCACAGAGATTCGATCTTCGAGATATTACATAGAGCAAGCAGTACTGAAGTGTCTTAAAGTATTTCAGAATTGCTTGAGGTGTGTGCAGAATACACGCAGTGTTAATGCTTGTACTTAATCATAAACAATGTGATGTTTAAGTTATATTATTTGTAAACATTCTTCTTATATTGCTAACGAGGTGTATTTATAAGGGCGATTCACCTAACTCGACCACCTCAAATTACTAGTAAACTGTCTCTTGTATAAAAAAGTTTTTCAAACAAAAGTTGTATGATATCAAAGGGGACACACAGCATACTAATCAGTTCTTTCCAATTTTGTTTTGGTATCGAACTGTGAAGGTCTCCTTGCGTTTTTTACGTGGAATGTGTACCATTTGACTCCACAGTTCGAAAGAGTATTACAAGACTAACACTGAGTAAAAAGCTATTAAGATATATGGGTTGAAAAAACAGTAATTACTGAGATATTGTACAGTGGTTCGAAGTATTCTGCACTGACGAATTCATTGCATTTGCTAGCGCGTAAGTCGATCCTTTCATTGGTCCAAGTATAGGCACAGGATCCACCTGCCATCAGTTAATCTTTGACAGTCACACGAGACTTAAGTTCTAAGCATACAAATAATTCCTGACAACAGAGCAACTCTGAAAGCTTGAAGTATCTATCCCCGAAAAGCTTCTGTAAAATGATCCTGCACGGTTCACGAACCACGACGTTTAAACGTCAGCAATCCTTCAGAAACCCGAAAGCAGGTACTGCACATAACAGGGAGGGACAATTCTGCGGATCTCCAGTAGCTAGCTGGGAACACCTGGAACAGTAATCGTCCTTTAAATCGACTCGGGTGAAGCAATTCCCTGAAAGATTGGATCGCGACCCAGCTTCCATGCATCTGTCCTCCGAAGGTGCAGTTCGAGAACACGATCCCCGTGGCGATTAAACTCTGATTAGTAAAATGGAGTCCCCGTGATCTTTGCTCGACGCGAACGTCTCTGTTCACCACGGATGTTCGCCTGATTGTACGGAGAATTTATTAACCTCCGTGTCTGTCAGGCATCTGTTCGACCTGTCTCTTTGCACCAGGGTTTAGAAATAATATTATTTAGTTGGGATTTAATGTTATGTGCAACTTAATTTGAGCAGAAGGTACACAGAATGGAGTGTTGCCAGCTTCACGCCGGTCTGCGGATAATTTATATTCCTCTTACGTGTAACTAACTAATTAACTGACTGCCTACCGGTATGGAAGCCGCAGATTCGCTGCCGCGAAACCGAAATCCGGCCACCGAACGTCAGTTCCCCTCGCGGTTCGATTAAATCGCAATGGCATTCCTGTGAATCACAGTATTTTAATAACCCTGACGGAAACACCATGTGCCTGTTTAGGGTCACTTCGACCGCCAATCACAGTGGACCTGACCGCTGCATTTAACAATCTTCCATAAGGGTTCGAGCCTTTTTTCTCCTTCTGCAAGATGTAACACATGTGGCCTTCCAATTCAGAGGTCTTATTATTTCTGAATGTTACAACAAATTTGAAAGTTAGACATCATACGCTAGGACAACAAGGACAGGGGCTTCAGAAAATTAGGAGCAAGTGACCTGAGGACCTAACCCCTGTTCTCCTACAGCAGCATGTGTCTTCCCAATTCAAAGGTCTTATTATTTTTGAAAGTTGAAACAAATTTGAAAGATAGACATCATACGCTAGGACAACAAGGACAGGGGCTTCAGAAAATTAGGAGCAAGTGACCTGAGGACCTACCCCTGTTCTCCTACAGCAACATGTGTCTTCCCAATTCAAAGGTCTTATTATTTTTGAAAGTTGAAACAAATTTGAAAAATAGTCATCATACGCTAGGACAACAAGGACAGGGGCTTCAGAAAATTAGGAGCAAGTGACCTGAGGACCTAACCCCTGTTCTCCTACAGCAGCATGTGTCTTCCCAATTCAAAGGTCTTATTATTTTTGAAAGTTGAAACAAATTTGAAAGATAGACATCATACGCTAGGACAACAAGGACAGGGGCTTCAGAAAATTAGGAGCAAGTGACCTTCGAACCTCTGTGCTCCTACAACAGCATGACCAGGCTGAAACAGCGTAATAGGGAGCACAATAGTTCCCTGGAGCCATGGTGGGCACGATGGAAAACCGTTCCTGAAGAGGAAACCGCAAATTTTGGACGAGGACCAACGGTGGACGTGCTTTCATTCCTTTCGTCAATAATACCGGTAGGACTTAATCCCGAGCGAACACATCGGCCAAATCCGCTGCACTGCACTTTCCTTGAGTGGGCTCGCGAAGTTCATGAAAGGGGATTATTGATTGCAAATGAAATGGAATCCCTGTCCACCCGTCCTGACGATGTTCTTGGTTCTTTTGTCGTTCGATAATTTGTTTTGCCGTGGCGCATTGTTGCCAGAAGACGAAGCATTCTTGGTGAAGTGGCGTCATTTGGATCGACGTCGTTAGCTGGAACTGCGAGGTCTGCATGTTTCGGGCAGGTTTCGGAAGAACCGGCCCCGAAGGAAGCGAGAAAGTATTGGAGAACATATTAGCCGCTCCGAAGATGAGTGTATGTACATTTTTCAGTAGAGAATGGAAGTTTCGTACTAATGTTATCTTGGAATTTTTTCAGGGAGGATTTGGAAGCGGTAGACGAAACTGGGGCACTCGAAGTTGTTTCTGTTCCATAATTTTTACTTATAGTTTGTCTTGTCAACGCCAGGGTCATTGAGTATTAACCCCTTGACGTGCAATTTATTCTAGCTTATTTTTCCACATGGATGTAATTTCATTTCCTTGCGCTTGTCAGTTAAATAGTGGTTGGTAGGCAAACAGGTTTCAGTTTTGAATGTAAATATTTTAATAAAATGAGAAATAGGTGTTTGCACATAGCTATAAGTTTATGACAAAGCACTATAGGAGACTGAAGTTCGTTAGGTTACTATGTCGAGTCAGACTCATCATCTGACAATGAATCCAAGGGGTTAATATAATCATTTTTTTTTGTGTGTAAAGTCTTCGTGTGACGTTCGATTGTATTATGAAATCTTACTGCCTTACAAGCTGATTTTGATGAAATTTTATATGGTATATTAAAAAAATATTCAGTTATCGTTGAAGGGGTGAAACCAACCCTCAAACCTGGATCTGAACAATTTTTTGATGGAGTATCTCAAAAACTACTTCGCAAAAAAAAATGTTTATGTATAAATCGTGGATTTTTTAACAGTGAGTGTCATGAAGATGAACGTGTTACGTATCGATGATCGAATGATGGTACAGTGATGATAGAAGCACGGCACGCGTATCAATTCGTTGGAGGAACGCCGGTTATCATTTAATCGGACCGTGACCGTAGTATCCCTAACATAAATCAATCCTAATTCCACGTGTCCGGCCGATAATGCGTTCGAACGGCCTAGTGATACGATTCCACCCTCGCTCGAATCGATTTACCCTCGGACACCCCCTTTCGGCGCTCTTAATCGCTCGAAGATGTTAGGCGACGATTATAAACTCCCTGCCGAAATGTTAAGATGTTTTTCGTAATCATTGCACGACTATGATCTCAATTCACCATCTGGAGTTTCTTTAATGATTATTCAAAAATATAGAGTGCTTAAGAAAGGAGGAATTAAACTTGGAGGGCATGTACTATCGAATAACCTAGTCTTCTACATGGAAGTTCTAAAGAAAAATTTAACTGTGCCCTGAGGGTGTTCTAAAATTAGTAGCTTTGACGTTGAGTATGTATAGTACTCAACAAAATAAACAAAAGTGTTTGAATGATCATGGGTCGAAGAATCAATAGTTATCGAGATACAGAGAACTGTTTCTTAAGTGCTGTACGAGCATAAAGTTTAGATTAGGAACTCTAAAACGTTCTCATACCCTGACTACTATACCCATCAGTATTCTTTTATATTCAGACATCCAAAGATTCAAAAGAACGTACCACTAACACTGAGCAGAACGTAAACACGCAAGAAACTCATCAGCGTCCACTAAGTTCCGCCTTCTCAAGTCTAACTGTTCGAACTGTACCAACAGACGACAGAAAAAAAGTGAAGAGTCCAAAAATAATTCTCTTCAACTTTATGAAACGTTCTCCCCAACACAGCAGCTTCTAGAAACCATAATCTCTACTGTGCAATAAATTGACAAAATTCCAACCGAAGGTTTTCAAAAATGGCGGCGACCAGGCAAGCGCGTCGAGTCGTTCAAAAATTCTGAAAGGGGGAAAGGGTGAAAAGTGCACTTCGGATCGGCGGGTTTTACATGGAAACAGACACGATGGCGTACGAGTCGCCGAGTCTGGTCAAATTAAAGTCGCTTTCACATGAGAATCGCCTGCAGCGAAAGCACATACTCGTGAAGCCTGCACTTCACGCTGCTTGCGTACAAACACGACGAAAATACGTTCTTCAGGCTGTTTACCCGCGACGATTCACGTCCGCCCCCCATTTTCCAGCCTGTTTTGTCGTCGATAATTTTATATACGTCGATCGAACGAGTTACGAACACAAAGAGGATGCTTTCAATTTTTTTCCATCCGTAATTTGGTTGTTGCTAACCAGAAATCTAGAAGAAATCGATTTTGAACCCTTTCGCGATTCCGTGAAACTCCGTTTATACCGCGTTTTCACGGCGGCGACGCCGACTCAAAGAGAGGAGAGATTTTTCGCGAGAAAATTTCGCTTTGTACGCTTTCCAACGCGGTTCCCCCCTCCCTTTCCCCCTTTCACCGCGGCTATCGATATTTGCAGGCTTTCCGCTACACGGAAATAAAGAAAGCTGCTTCGACAAAGACCACCGTCGAGTATGTATACTTTTCGCAATCTTCTGACGTGCCATCGATCGATAATCGAACGATATAACCCACGATCCATCAGGTTTGCTCTGTATTTTGAATAAAGTCAAGAATGCATCGTCGAATCAACTCTATTACTGAAAGAAACCCTATGTCAATACTGTAAACGATACAAAAAAATTTCGAGAAAAGTATCTAAACCATGATTTACTACCGTAAAACAATATAATATTCTCAGACAAATGCAGATGCAATACCATCCAATCGAATGTCTCAGTAACATTATGCTATAACTTTAAAATATTATGATTGGAAGTACCAAACAATTTCCTTTGAATCTACCAATAGCAAGTACGCTGTCACTGCATGTGTTATTAACACATTGACTGCCATGTCACTCATATATGGATGACACTTGAATTCAGTTATTATTTACCCGACTACGAATAGTGCTGGTAAAAATAGCTAAAACAGCCTAACAGAACCAGTAAACATCTATAAGGAATCGCTAACATCAATGATAAGAATGGGTATAAATTGAGATTACTGTTATGTTGTGCCAAAGTCTGGAAGGGTGTATCATGTTCAGCCTCTATAGTGTGGCAGTCAACGTGTTAAACTACTAATGGGTTAACAGTCTGTACAATCAGGTAGCATCACACACCTGCACTTATTAAAACGTAAATGACGGATATAAACAGCGCGAAGACGTTTAGGGTTTGAATACTCCAACGTGCGCCCTGTGTACTGTCCGGAACGCTACTGATGCCGGTGAGCAACCCCCACCGTAGGCCCCACGAGTACAGAGTCTGAGGTCTGCGCATGTCTCCACCGTAGGCCCCGCGAGTACAGAGTCTGAGGTCTGCGCATCCCCCCACCACAGGCCCATGAGTTCGGAGTCTCAGGTCTGCACATACCCCCACTACGCGGGGCCCCATAGTCAGCTGGCCGTTGCATCGATCGGACGTGTTGACAGCTGACCCGCGCCACAAAGTGTGCCTTTGTTTTCAATTGTGATATTATAAATTATAGTGTCTCAATCATTCTTCAGTGCGTTTACTCCATATTACCAGACTCGTTTAATATTATTACGCTAGTGTTTATTAATTAAATAATATTTGTTTGTTCTACGTTAATTGAATATTTTGAGATGTGGTGCAGTGGCTTATGTGATTCAACCTGATACACATATTAGATTACTACGTGTCTATACGATATTTATTATTATATTTAAACAGTTTATAATATATTTTAATAATTCGTTCTTAGTTTTAATAATTGTGTTTATTCGATTATTAATTCGATATGTGGACATGTGATTCTCCTGTGCTTATGTGAAGTAGTCAGTGTGGTTTTCGTTGCGAAGGCGGTTTAACGTGACGTTGACAGGTGCATCTAAATTCGGTCAATTTTTCGTTTACAAAATTTCTGATTAAACATTTTCGTAGCAAGATGAGTGTGACCTATTCATTGTCACTTCTGCAGTTTCTGCGCGTACATAGTTGCTGTGTTGCTTTGTTGTGAAGGCAGCTTAACGTCACGCCAAACACGTGCATTTAATCCCTGTCAATTTTTCGTCAACAAGTGTTTCCATTTTCAAAGTTTCTGTTTAAATATTTTCGAAGTAGTATTGAGAAATTTAGTGCAACTTCTGCGTGTCTGAAGCTAGTGTGTTGTTTTATTGTGAAGGCAGCTTAACGTCAAACCGATATGTGCACTCGAACTCAGCCTATTTCCATTTACAAAATTCCCGATTAAACGTTTTCGAAGTCACACTACTTGTGAGAAATTTATTGTCACTTCTGCAACTCCTGCGTGTGTATAGGTAGTCTGTTGTTTTGTTGTGAAGGCGGCTTAACGTCAAACCGATGCGTGCACTCGATTTCAGCCAATTTCCATTTACAAAATTCCCGATTAAACATTTTCGAAATCACACTAATTGTGAGAAATTTATTGTCACTTCTGCAACTCCTGCGCGCATACAGCTAGTGTGTTGTTTTGTTGTGAAGGCAGCTTAACGTCACACCAATATGTGCACTCGAACTCGGCCACTTTGTCGTTTATATAATGTCTGATTAAACATTTTCGAAGTCAGACTAATTATGAGAAATTTATCGTCACTTCTGCAACTCCTGCGTGTGTATAGCAGTGTGTTATTTTGTTGTGAAGGCAGCTTAACATCACTCCAGTATGTGCACTCGAACTCGGCCAATTTGTCGTTTATATAATGTCTGATTAAACATTTTCGAAGTCAGACTAATTGTGAGAAATTTATTGTCACTTCTGCAACTCCTGCGTGTGTATAGCTAGTGTGTTCTTTTGTTGCGAAGGCGGCTTAACGTCACGCCGATACGCGCATCGAACGCGGCCAATTTTCCGTCAGCAGCCACCGGGCCCGTTTGTATCTGCCGCCGCTGAACTCCTGAAACTTTCCTAATTCCGTGCTGCTGCACCGTGTTACACGGTCTGTTTACACGCAGGCCATCCTACACGGTGAATCGTATTCCTGATTAAAATCTCGAGTGTCCTTAACACACAGCGGGCGGAAAAAAAGTGTTCCGCACACGCGTTTCGTTCGCCGCGCCGCCTATCGATTCGCGACTATTGTTCGAGACAATGCCGTGCATCGGAAACGAGATTTCCGACGGTGTCCAGTTCCTCTTTCAAATTTTTATTTCTACCGGACCAAATTGAGTGAACGAAAATGTCACGGTTTTCTGAAATTGGAAAAAAGAAATGTGCAAAATTTTATATATTGTTCACTGGGGCTTAGAGTGCTTTTTTAACACTCTGTATATTGTTTGCAATGTTTAGTAATTTTGGATTTAGTCACGAGTCTAGATGAAATAATTTATATACAGAGTGATTCAGTAGAAACCGTTATTTAAAGTATAATGAAAGTTGTTGTGTTTGAAGGGGCTCGTTTAATGAAAAAATCAGTTTCATAACACAGTTTTGATTATAACTAATAACTCATAATTTTTGTCTATTATTAAGAAGGTGTAAGTTTTATTAGATCGCAGGTTCTGGTGAATCACCCAGTATATACATTCGGTATAATTTTATATGAATCTGAGACCTCGAGAGCACACGAACCCCTTGGTTAACGAATGACACATGTGCAAAATAAAAAATTAATGATTAAAATTATTATTACAAAAAGAGGACATGCTCTGTTTATTTAAATTCTTTCCTACGAAGTCATACATATTTTTGTAACACCCCGTACGTATAATATTCTTTACACCGCAATGTTCACGAATATCAATGTACGCCTAATTACAATCGTAGGGCAATAATGAGGCACATAACGCGTAGAAAAGGAACAGTCGCCGTTTTGCCAATTAAGGAGATATTCGGCTAAATTTGAACGAGGATACTGCGAATTTCACAAGTCACTTAATGCCCTCAGACCCTATGTACTTATGAATAATTCAATTAGAACGTAGCTACTCGAAATGAAATTTGTAATTAAATTTGACCGTATTTCGTACGGTGCACGGTGGAAAATTATGAAAATGCCAGAATCTCCAGCGGCACATGCAGAATGCTGTTAATTCGAAATTCCTTGCATAATGCGATTTTTCATTGATTTTTAACGAAATTTCACTGTAAACTATTTTCAAACCAAATGTACGCCAGTCAAGCCTATCCAGACCGGAAATTACAAATTTAGTTAACTAAATTCGGTGTTTTTGATACGCTAAGAACTTCGTGCTTCGATTAACAGCGTTTATTGTTAACAATTTTTCCTGGAAGGAGACAAGATTTTTACTGTAACATCCTTATTTTCTTGGCAAAATTCGACACTGTCTACGGAACCGTGAAAAATATTTTTGAATAAAAAAGAAGAAGTTATAATTAAAAATATAATTAAAACTGGGACACGCTGCTTTGTTCCACGACTATTGTGCATTCAGAAAAATTGAAATATTTGGTCAGATATTCAGTTTTAAAATAATAATAAATTTATCTGAAAGGAGGTAAATTAAATTTAATTGAAAAAACTGAAGTTGGAAACTTCTATGGACCATTTCTATAATAGATTATGTGTGATCACCCAGTATACTGGCTTTGAATAATTCCTGAAGTTAAATGTATGTTCTGAAAACTTTTCTGCCTACATTAAAACATAAAATTGTATTTACTTCGTACAATATTTTTATCTTTCTCAAGTAGTCGCTTTAAACGCTTTCGTTACTTTCACCGTGACCTGCCTCAACTTTGACCTGCCGCTGGAAATTCTGACCTTTCACCGTGTTGAAAACGTTCCCGAGCTGTTTGGTGGTCGCTGAAAAGAACTCTCCGGATTTTTTTCAAAAACTCCAAATAATCCGTGAAGTATCTCGTGTAGCAGCAATCGTTGCGAAGGTCAGAATGTTTGATAAAACTGCAAAAGTATCTTTGCGCTCGAGATACAAAGTTCAAAGGCCGTCACGCGAAAGCTACTCTGTAAACCCAGAGGTTAAGCTTCTGTAATAATACATCTGATACGTCTATTTTTGCAAGGGAAATTGAATTATTAAAACAGATCCTTGAAGTACGTGTTATTATTAAAGATACTACTTTAATAAAGTTTTCAAAAATGTGTAAAAATTCATCCACCGTTCCATTAAAAATATTGGTCCAGGTGTCGAACTAGTAAAAAATAAATTACTGCAAGCTGACCAGTCAAAAACTAAATGTCTGATCAATAATGCGGAGCATGAACTTTAAAACAATCCTGATGCACACCAGCACCAGTGCGTCCTCAGACTCCTGCAGGTGTTAGCTAGAATGCTACCCAAACGTTGGGAGTATTTTCCACCTGGACACAGCTTGCACCCAGAAGCCTCAAACAGTATTAATTGTATTCTAACTGCACGGTCGTTTATCAAGGCCTCCGTCGATCTTTGAACTAACTGAATGAAACCAGAACAATGGGAGGATCTCTGGAATCTACAGCACCGTGTCGAACAATCGACGTTCATTCCAAGAACAAACGATGACCAGACGTACGCCGCTAATTTTCAAGGGCGTAACCACGGTTTCTCGCGGTCGAACCCGACATGCGCAGCAACTGATCATGCCGTCGCCATAGAAACGTTGTCAGTCTTCAGGGTTGCAGCCCTTGCACTGGTCTGACGAGTTTATTTACGAACGACGATACCCTGTGTCATTATCAGCGTTGCGAGGCAAACAAAGGCGAGGCAATATCGTCGGAACGCATTCCACGGATCTCCTTCAATAAATTGGAAAGCCTGAAGAGGTCTGGTCACTGGAGATCGAAGGTGTCCTCGTGCACTATAATCCTCGAGATAAACTCTGAAGACTTCATGGGTACCACACGTTCAGAGTCAACGCCGTGCGAGAAGATCTAGGATCAGTTAGAGGAGACAGTTGTTCGTTGTTTTCTAGGTTCATTTTAACAGAGCCAAGGTGCGCGCACGTACGCTGTTTCTCTTGGTCTGATTGAACATATAAAGGTCGAGATCTTTATAGATCTCCTGCAAGCTAAACGAGAGTAAATGTATCCAAGGTTAGCCTTACTTGGAAAAACCCCTGCGAGCTTTGTTCCTAATCTAGTCAGGGCATGATGAAGTGGGCTCGCAGGATTTTGTCTTTCTGTAATTTTTTTTCGTACGTTCGAATTTATAAAAAATTTTGAGAATCATTAGTAATATAAAATTGCAAATTATTTGAACGCTTTATTAAAAATTTGATTGCTTCGTGATTTGTACTAAAAACTGAAAATTTCTAGAATTTAATTTTATTCTGATGTTCTAATTTCTAATATAACTGACGCAGGTGTTATCACTGTATTATATGCAGATGCTAACACGTATATTATATTCAAAATTCAAATATTAACAGATTGAAGATTATAATTAGGAGGCCACACAGTATAATTTGTCCACTGATCGCCGCAGAGTAAAAGTTCAAACAGCAGTCGATAGTTAACAATAAACACTACGCTGTAGGAATTCTCTTTTACAATATTGAATGCAGACCATAAATCGTCGATTACACAACACCCGGATACAACAGCCATTGTCCCCCGAATTCCCGCGGTGTTACGTTTTCGCAACACGGAACTATATCTATGCATATCGTTTCTCTCGAAAGCATATTTCATCCGATTGCCTGTCGCGTATCGCAAAAAACCATCGAATCCTGTCACCCTTTGCCGGCTTCTTTTCCTGGCCGCGGTTCATCGCGGTTCCATGGACCACAGACATAGTAGCGATTCGATGGCATATCGCCTTCACGTACCGATCCTTCACTTTTAACACAATGTTCAATTTTAGTCCGACCCCAAAACAAAAATCAAGCGAGTCGGGCAGTGAGACTGGCAGGCGGACCTCCTCTTAAATATGCATTTTTTGGCTTCCCTGTTGGAGTAGACCAACTTTGCAGTAGACCGTTGGAAAGCCCGTGAAATTCTGCGTAAGATAGGTGCACTCATAACCGACAGAGGTTCCAGCCCAAAGCAAAAATCAAAGAATTGTCGGACCAGTGTAGAGTCGGGCAGTGAGACTGGCAGTTGGTCCCCCTCAAAAATCTGTAGTTTTTGGCTTCCCTGTTGGAGTAGACCAACTTTGGAGTAGACCGTTGGAAAGCCCGTGAAATTCTGCGTAAGATAGGTGCACTCATAACCGGCAGAGGTCCCAGCCCAAAGCAAAAATCAAAGAATTGTCAGACCAGTCTAGAGTCGGGCAGTGATTCTGGCAGTTGGTCCCCCTCAAAAATCTGTAGTTTTTGGCTTCCCTGTTGGAGTAGACCAACTTTGCAGTAGACCGTTGGAAAGCCCGTGAAATTCTGCGTAAGATAGGTGTACTCATAACCGACAAAGGTCCCAGCCCAAAGCAAAAATCAAAGAATCGTCGGACCAGTCTAGAGTCGGGCAGTCGGACCTCCTTGCAAATCTGCATTTCTTGGCTTCCCTGTTGGAGTGACCAACTTTGCAGTAGACACAATAATAAAACAATGAAACACTTTTTCATTAAATTTTTGATAGCAGGGGCCTAATTTTCGTGTTATGGAAAGTTCTTAATGAGACAGAACTCAAATAATTATTGAACGCGTTCAGAGGATAAAGTGTTTTGTGTGTGACGAGCGTTCGATGAGATCAAAGCGAGAATATTTCAAGAGAAATCCATTGTTAGGAATACGTAACAGGATAGAAACATAATCGAGGCTCTGCTCGTGAAAATTAATTATCCGGGGCTGCTCGTGGAGGTTACGTTCCGGGGAAGATAAATAAAACCGATCTGGTTGTGTTTCAGCAGCTAGATAGAGATATCATGCAGCGAAGTAGATGGTAGTTTTTCTAGAATTTTTTTTCGACGAGAAATTGCGTGGGGTATCATATATTTAAATAATTTCCCGGGGGGTTTCGATTCGAACGAGAAGCGACGGATCATATTTTATCTCCTCCACTGTCAGTTTCGAAACACATATTTTCTCCTGCAACGTGTTAATTCGATCCGCTGGATAGTGAAAAATCTTTGTAACCTGCAAAATTACCAATTAGTATCAAATTATTCGTTGGAATTAATTCAACTATTTTATTGAATTTATAGTGTTCAGTAGAATTTTTATCACTTCACCCAATTTCTCATACCATGTACCGAGACTGTGGACGTTTATGCAATTTAATAAATCCAAATTAGTGAGTGATGGACATTTATTAACCCAGCAAAATGAAAATTACATATATTAAATATTTTAAGGAGCAAATGCAGTCTTGTTGAAGTTCAATTCATTTAACTGTATTAACATAGGAAATATGGAAGTTTAAATATGTATATTTGCATAAATATCTGTAGTCTACATATAACTTTATATGAATAATCTCAATCACTACTATAATAATAATGAAAATCAAAATGTCTGAGTTACACAACAGTATATTTCTATTACAAAAAAGTGTCTAGATAATTTTCTAAATTCATGTCAAACAACCCTGCAACAACTTCGTCACTATAGTGGTCCATAGCACACCTCTGAGCTGATGCAGTGACTAATAGTAGCCATTTCGATACTCTACGCTCTTACATCGTACGAATTAAACAGTGAAGTTACAAAAAAAAAGAAAAGATCGTAAAATAATTGGCGTAGCTGAAAGATTGGTACAAAGACGATACAAAGACAATATCCGGTTCGATGTTCGTTGGAAAATGTAGAAGGGTTCTCGAACCGTTAAAAAGCAGGAAAAGGGAGCCGCTTTGAGGGGGATGTATGCAAATCAAAACACGTGTACGGCTCCTTGGTGCATTTCCGGCGAAGGGATGAAAAAGTGAAGCCTTGTCGGTCGCTTATTTTCTTTGACATCGTACCGTTGGGAGATTGGACGCGTTCTGCGAGCTTATCGGACACAAAAGCACAAAGAAGCTCCGGGTGAAACTGCATTACACGGAAGTGACGCGAGGAACAAATTAAACCCACTTGTTTCGCGTTCGATGATGACAATATATTTCTTTTTATATCCAATGCGTTGATTTGGTGCACTCGAAACGTTCATTTTTGTTTAAACAATTATTCAGAATGTAGAAATATAATTTTATTATTTTACCAATTTTGGTGCAAGCAATTTCTTCACACTGATTTTAGGAAAATTATTCACAAAATGACTGAAAAAGTATTTTTAATAAATCGAACCAGGTTTAATTGAAGAGTAAGGAAAAATTATTTAGGAGATTGTATGAAATTATTATAAACGGAGAAGTTACTGTTTGTTTGACAATATTACACTATTTAAAAAATGAAAGTTTAAATTTAGGTCATGATAAAAAAACAGGGCAGCTGCAAAATTTTTAAAGAAGCCTTGCAGCCTTTATTGATCTCAGTGTTTACTCGAGACACTTAGCAACAACCGACGCGTAAAAAATAACGAATAAAAAAGTAGTGGGTACTACAGCATCTTTAATTACATACATTAATATAATACCCCTTTATTACAGTACTTATTATTCTCTGCAATTTCACAAAGACCTTCTATAAATATTTAATGACTTCTCCTGCAGACGGAATAATTACATTCTACCATCCCCCACAGGGCCACAGTAAAAAATAATTAAATATTAAAATAAAAATGTTGTTCTTCATTTCAATTGGACCAGAGAGAGCCAAGTGGTCCGGAAGAAGTCGCTGGCGTTTGCTTTCCTCCTTATCTTCCAAACCGATTAAAAGAACAGCATTCTCTGGCAACGCGGTTAGCTGACGGTGGAAACTGGGTTTGAAGTTGGAACATTCAGCTGGAAATTGCATGGGAATCGAAAGTGATCCGGTTTCGAAATTTTTCAATCGAGAATACATGGTCGCCAAGGGACCCGCCCCGTGCCGGTTTCGCCGTATCAGCTTTCTTCCGCCTCAGCATCCAAAATCGTAAATTGTCCCTTCGTAGAAGTCCTCCCGTTACGGTTGCATCTTTGAATTGCAAAGTAGAACGCAATGTAATCGAACGTAGACTCATCGACGCCACGTTCGACTGCTTTCGAACCCACAGGACACTTCGATGCGACATTTTTCACGCGCTACCAGCGTGTGAAGAATAAGTAATACAATGTTCGAAATAGAGGAGCAGATATTTGAACTGTTTGTGGTTTAACTAGGCGTCAAATACTGTGGAGGATCTGGATATTATGTACAGTAAATATTTAATGAAAATGGTATAATATTAACCTTTCACAGTCCGAATTTTTCGATTCCTTTAAGGGGAATCACATGAAGTGAGTCAAATAAATATATTTATTTCTCTATAAATCTGTAATTTTGTCACTTATTATTAGAAAAGGCAGTTGGATCTGTGGGGAATATTAATGTAAATTTCAATGGCTCTGAATTGTTCCTGAGAGACACCTCATGTTGTATTAGTGATATTTGATAGATTGTATCTAATTAAATCGAGCAGTATAATTTCTTTCAGAAGCCAGGTTAGGAGTTAGTTTTTTGAAATAATGACAACTTATCTTGAAATCTACACCATAGATGATTTCATTTGAATTTTCACGATTTTTAATTGATGTAATCCTTGAAATTTTTCATTAGGCTGTGAATGTCTATGTAATTTAATATACCTACATTTTTTTTACGTCAGATATATACTATTCAGGTTTTTATAGTATGAACGTTTCTACTGCAGCTCAGCTTCTTTGTCTATACTCAAATAAAAAAATATTAAAGCTTCTGCATATCTGCACAAACATCCTGTGTACAATAATAATCTCGATCAGGTCTACAAACATTTTGAAATCATTTTCAAACACTCTGTATGAGTGGTAAATAAAATAATGTGTTTTATGCAAGTCAAGACAAATGATAAGCAAAGACAAATCTGAACACGAATAAAATAGAGGCCAGGATCAAAGGACAGAGAAAACTGAATAAAAAACGGAAGAAGCTGAACAGTTAGATCGAAGGGAAATTAATCTGCTCGTTTCTCGTGGAACAAGATCGACCGTCGCCGGATCAAAGTTCGTGAAAAGTTTCTTGCTGTCCCGAGGATCGTTCCGTTCTGCCATTGCAATGTTGCAGGAGGCTTTTTGCAAGCTGAAGTTCAGAAAGAGCCCGGTTTCTCCATTTATTCATTACGCCGTTAGTAGACATTAACGATCCGACCGTACTTCGAATAATGATCGTTTCCCGCGCAAAAAAGTGGCTCGAGCACGCTGATTGTAACACTGCGAGAGGTTTTTCCTTGAAAACACAATTGTACCGTCTGTAATTTACCAGACGAATTCATTTCACCTCGTGCAATTTGTTTTGTTGCTAAGAATGCATGTGCTCGAATTTTTAAGAGACCCAAGAGTACTCCAAATGGGATTATTATACATCGCAATACATTTTGTTCAAGACGTGTTGGGCATACGTTTATTTCTCCATAGGGGAATTATTGATTGTTTAGAGGTACTTTTTTTTTTAAATTACTTTCACAGTTTAATTAAGGTATTAAATCTCTAGTTAGATGGCAAAACCTGATGTTTCATATGTAAGACACATCATATTTTGCCATCCGACAATTGAAATAATAGGAAAGAGTAATATGCCCCAAATTAATTTTTTATAATGATTCTACTAGTATTAGACATTAAACAATTTGAATCATCTCTCAATATATTCATTTTTTAACATTGTTCCCTAACACTGTTTTATACAGAATATTCCAGAGAATAGGCCCACCTAAAACAAAACATGCTTATTTTTATTTAAAAAAACAATGCACTTGTATCTTTTAGGCACATCGTTACACTTATAAAAAATCTGAGCTTATAGAACAATAGACACTCTTACTCCCTTCAACTTTTTCCTTTACAACTTTTTTCTTCTCCAATCCAACTCGGGCTATAACACGTTCCAATTTTTTTTTAATTGATAACTAAGATTAGCAGCCGCACCTGTCAGCTTAGCTTACTTATCGTACTGACACATAGTACATGGTACTACCGTCCTAAAGTAAAATATAACCAATATATACAAATAATTAATAGCAGTCGATGCTGGGTTACGCACGAAGAAGAAGAAAAAGTAAAATATAACAAATAACAAGAATTATTATGAGGAGAAACAGTTTAAACAAAAATTTCTACACAGGATTGGGTTATAACCCGTCGCAGCTGCGTGACTCAGTCTATGTTTCCGGACCGTAAGACGGTCCACTTGCGAGAAAGTCGTGCGCCCTTGAGCCCTCTGGCGGCGAGCGCGGGAAGCTCCGCCACAAACTGCACCGTCTCGAGCGAATATCGTGAAGTCAATGTTTGAGATGCAACCTTTATCCTCGAGATTGCAGAGTGAAGAGAGAGGTGGCAAAATCGTCCAGGCAGACCAGCCAGTAATTTATTCAAAACGAAAACGAATTAACACGGCGGACGTGTAAATTGTCTTTTACAAACGCGCTAATTCGTTCATGGGCGAAGGTCGGGGCGACAAAAGAGACGGAGAGGTTCGCGAGGGAAGTCGTCATTAACGTTTTTCCAGGCGAATCCTTGGGACGTGTCGGCGAGAGGAAAATTCACAAGGAGACAGCGCGGAGGAGGGACGGTGCTCAAAGCGATTTCCACGGGAGAGCACTCGAGTCACGTTGATAGAAAAAGCAACCAGTTGGATCGCATTAACGAGCGACGAACAAATAAAACGAAGATGGCGGGAGGGCCCTCTCGATCAAAGGCAATGTTTGTCGAGAGTAGTTTGTTGTTTTCCTTTCCTTTTTCCCCTCTATTTATAACCCTATCGGTCGAGTTGCCGCCTTTTTGTAAGGCCAATCCACAGTTTCTTCGTCTTTTCTTTTTATTCTTCGCTGTTGACTTCGTTGGGAAATTTGTAGACGGTGTGACACCATGAGAATTGTTCTGATTCGTCCCGACATTGTTTTTCGTCTTCACAGTGTGTGCAGGCAGAAGTGTGTGGGCGTTTCTTACGGTGGTGACACATGTACTGCAGTGTGGGACGAAATTGAATTTAATTATGAATTGATAATTCTGATAGGAGATTGTAATTGGGATTTAAGACTAATTGGCAATTAATTTTGTTATTTTTTCCAGCGAATTTATAAATTGCAGTAATAGTTGTGTAAAAACAAACACTGAGCTCGTGTATTGTTATTATTGTTATGCTGGTTTGGGCGCAGATGTTCATTTCACGGTATGATCCTGTTTATGAAAATTTATTATTACGTCATTGTGTCTCATTAAAACATATACGTTTCGTTAAATATTCTGCAGTCTCGCCATACTGAAATAACTGAAGAACTGACATCGTGTGTGTGTGTTGCAATAATAAAATATTCAGTATAATGAGTACTTCCACGCCAGAAAGTTTTAGCCCGGGCTAAAAGCTTCAGGGCTTAAGCACGGACAGCTCGACTTATCGTATCAGCAAAATATTATATTTTATTTATTTATACCGAATTAATCGCAAACTTTCGTGCTTTCTATTTTTTAGTATAATGAACGAAGTATTCAGTTAGAACACTGCAAGATAAAAATCACTTTATTTCGCAAAAAGACCTGATAATAATTTTTTTTTGGTATGAGGCATGTGTGTGTCATAATTTTTAGAGCAATTTGTACTATAAAATAGAGGGACGGTTCGTTTCCACGTCAAATAGCTCGGTTTCTACAGTCGATAGAGGCTCTCACGATGCCTCGACTTTTTGCCATGGCTTCCGGTGATGGCCTGCTGCATAGACTTTGTACGCTGTGGAAGGATTAGGCGTCTTCGTTGTAGTACACCGTGATAAAAATGGGTCAGAGGGCTTTTACCCTCGCCTCTCTGATAGAGATTAAAGAATGGACCCAATCTACCGTCTTATTTCCCTCTTTTTTCTCCAATTACGTCGAACGGAAACTCGTATCGCGTCCATTGATTAAAAACTCCGACGCTATTTACTGAAAAAACTTCTGCAAAAAGCAGATACTTCAAATTACTCCTCCTTTCAACAATTTTTTATTATTAAACCTGCATTCGTGATACACAAACATTTTGAAAGAATATCGTACGTTTCGTGACGGTATGAACGCTGCTAAATATTGAAAATATTGTGTACTCAATATTGCTTAATATATTTATTAAATATGTAACGTTATGGACGTTGCTAAATATTGAAAACTGTGTACTCAATATTACTTCATATCTTTATTAAATATGTAACGTTATAAACATTGTTAAATATTGAATGTACCGTGTACTCAATATTGTTTAATATATTTACTAAATAGAGTTCCTACAGTAATAATTTTTGGACGAATTCTTATATAGCCCCCCAACTATAAAAATGTCCCCAAAAATTGATTTATGTCAGAGAGGAAATGCAGTGCATAGAATTTCGTCGCATTGCCCATATCAAAAAGTTTATCAGTCGTCTTTTGTGATTTTCCTTGCCCGATATGAACGTCGGCATTGTGCCCGAATTTTTATGATCATCGCCGCCAGAAATTTACGATTTTCCAAACGTCGACTGTAAATCTTTACGCGACGCACTCCGTTGAAAAACAACGCTGTAAAACCCGTACATGCTGGTGTTAAACATAAACGGCCGGCGAAACATGTTTTCACTCGCAAGTTATAAAGTAACTTCTTCGACGTTCTTATCGCCCCGCGTCCCATGAATGCAGATTTCGCGTGAAATCTCGGGAAACCCGATCTAATTTACGAGTTTCTATTAAGTTTTACGGTTTATCGAAAACCTAGCTCCTTCGTACATAGGATGATCCGGAAAATGGGATCGATTAATGTATGGCCGCATGGGACATGCTTAAACGAAGAAAGAATGCTCCGTCCTATAGGTTCGGAAATTGAAGCTGACATTTAGACATAAAAATGTATAATGGCTAGACTGTGGATGTTTATGCAAATATACATTTTTAGATTTTCTATTTTAGTACAGTTCAATAAATGAATTTTCAACAAGACTACATTTGCTCCTTAAAATGTTTACAATAGACACAGTGTTCCACGGTTGGCTGGAAGTTCTGGAAGAGCATTCTGGACCAAGAACTTCCAGCCAACTGTGGAACACTGTAATTTTTATTTTACTAATTGTATGTTATTAAATGTCCATCATTCACCAACTTAAATACATTAAATTGCATAAAGATCCACACTATAACAATGATCCTATTTTTGAAGCTAGAAATTTAGGAATTCTTCAGAGTGTAATTTTGAATAAAATTTAAGATTAATAATTTCATGAAAAAAATGGATTGAGGAGGACAAAAATAAAAAACTGAGTTCAAATATTTGTCTTTAACTCATTTCGATTTTATGTAGTTTATTCATTGTTTCTTTAATATTTTAGTGACACTGTTAACTTGATTGTGCTTTCAAATTTCTTCAAATGTTTCGTAAAAGTTTCTGGGAAAAGAATTCAAGCAATTAAACGTTGAATTCGAAGCAATCAATAAAAAAGGAAGTATACGAAGTGTCGATGACAGGAATTAATCCACAATTCAAATTTCCGACATCAATTTTTCACAGCTGGTGAAGCACAATCGTGCGAATGCAGTGACCGTTCTATGATTTATTTCGGATATGTTCGAACCGGGTTCGGGATTTAATCTGTCGATGTGCCGTATCAAAAAAGAAAGTTCTGTCTTTATTGACACCAGCTCGATCATCCTCTTATTCTGTGTCGGTTCTTTTTTTAACAGTTGTCACCGGTTGTTAATTTTTTTGAATGTAAGGCATAAGAGCCTCAAATCGCCAAAACGCAGTCGATATTGGCGAGATTTCATTTTGAAAAAATTGTCTGACAATAAGAAACAACTTTAATAACACATATTATATTGTTTTTTAATTTAGTAAGGCATTCGTAGTTTGAAATATTGATTAGTGATGTAAAATAAAGAGAAATTACTGAAATTGTGCTTGGTAATAAATAGACTGCGGATATTTATGCAAATATATATTTTTACGCTCCAATATTCGTTCTGTTCGTGTAATTACAGAAATTAAACATCGAGCAAGCTATATTATTTCTTTTAAATATTCAAAAAATGAGTCTATTATTTTCCTTGTAATATTAAAAGTGCTTTGACATGTTAAAATGCACAAACTAGTAATGAATGATTATTTTTAGATCTTTTTATCCTTCATTCAATTTTATTTCAATACGTACATCGTTCAAAATTTGTCCAGCTCAGTCTTAAAATTTATCCCAAACAAGCACACATGCTTCCTGAATTTCAAACTACTCCATCTCAAAAAACAAGGTCTCCTACAAACGAATTTTATTCTCCATCTTCCATATGCTCTTTCAGCCAGAATCGCCTCCATCTCGGTTGCACCACCAAACCTGAACCGCCCTGTAGTCACTGAACTCGCTAGCGCGTCACTGCAGCAAGGACACCGTGTACATAATCGCCATAAACAGCCAGAGAAAGAGTAGAAGGTCCTGAAGAAGTACGCCCTAAATCCAATAAACCAGCGAACCATAAAAACAGCTGACCTGAAAACTTTCCGTTTGATGGATACGTCGCTCGCGAAGTGGACGATATACTTTTCACACTCGATCTCGGCGAGCTTTTACAGCGTATTTAACCGACGGCGGGATCAGGATCGGTTTCTACCCACAGACTTATCATTTTCATCGAACTGACCGGCGAGAAATCACGGCGGAATGTTGCCACCGGTGAAACTCCGCTTCCCCGGGATCCCTAATCCCTCGTTACGATCCTCTTCGACGGGATCTGAAGATTTATTAAAGCACCCCGAACACCTTACGTTTTCTTCGCCGCGCGATTTTATTGCCCTAGCTATCTCGCGTTTATCCGCCAAAAATACGTCTACGTCGGATAAACAACCCTTTCGCCAAGTTATTTACCTGCGGGAGGCTCACCAGCCGAATTTTCGATCAAAGCTAATGCATTCCGCTGCTTTGCGTTTCGGTCTTGATTGAATTTTCAGAGAAATGCGGTTAGATTGCTTCCGGAGTGCATTGGTGCACCGACCTCCCTTCAGGAGAAGTTGCAGGTTTTTTTGAAGAAGTAGCTATTCGGACGAGAGTTTATTTACTGTAACCCTACTGGTGGGTACAGAATAAACTATTCTAATATTTTTCAGAGTTCTGTAGAAATTAATAGTCATTTTATTTATGTGTTAAACAATGCAAAACAGTTGAATGAACTGTTAGTTAGCAAGAATTGAGCTAGATGAGGATATGAGCCACTGTAGTGGTGTTTCGTCTTACGTAGCTCACACCATCCATACCCTGTTGACCTAACCTCAAAACTTCTCAGGATCCCACACATTGATTAAAATCGCCCTCAAAACATCGTTTTACGTACAACGTAATTTCCGAGACGACAACAGGATTGTTAATCCTCCTGAAAGGAAGCAAACAGTAGAATGTAATTCACGGCGACAAGAAAGGAGGAGAGTCCTGGTCTGCATAAAGATCCCAAAATCCCGGCATAAAACTCCTGGAGAGAAGTAAAAATTAATAGAAAAGCATGCAGAGCGTACGGGAGCCTGGCGCCAGAGGAAGATTCAAGGGATACACGCCAACGAACATGAACTAGTTACTTAAACCCTGCCCCCACCGCTTTCCTCATTGGCCACCGGCCAATGATACGCGGCTGCTACCAATCTACCATAGTTATCCCGAGAATCTCGTACCATGACACATGATACGCGAGCTTCCTGTCCAAAAACCCAATTCCCTTCGATTTCATGGATGCGATGATCAGTATTGCGGTTTGACGCTGCTACGGAACATACATGGCCTGCACAGACCCCAAATCTCTGGTGCGTTGTTGGTGTCAATTGGAAACTGGACTCCCAGGACTGTCAATTAGTACGCGAACATGAGGAATTGGATCGACACGTGGGCATGGACAAGGTCTCTCAATAGTGTAGTTATCGGACGTATGGCAGTGGAGCTTCTCGGACCTGAGCAACAAGCATTGGAGATGACAAACATTCTCTGGAGATGATCAGCAATCCTTAGACATTGCTAAAGGTTCTTAGAATTGATTGAAGGTGTCTAGGTGGGATCAGTAATTCCTGAGATTGAGCCACTGTCAAGTTTATCAGCACCGAATACTATGGAGACAATTGTTTAAGAATTTGATACACTGGTCTACAAGACATGCTTTGTTCATATGAACAATTTCTTAACTAATGATAATCCCCTGCCGGGGTGGGGACAGAGTAACCCGGACGTAACCTCTGCGTGTCATAAGAGGCGACTAAAAGAGACATCACTCATGTAGTATGATCAGTATGGTAATCTTAGATACCAGGAGGATTGTTTACATCTCTATGATGAATATTCTCCATCCTGATCATCTGACTTGGGTTGGACTGTGTGGTTGGCCCAAAACCTGTGCTCCAAATCTGACTGCTGATGTTTTACCCTAGGGACCAGTCTGTAGTGTCAGTGGAGGTTTATAAATGTCTTGTCAATACTATAGGGAGACACTGTGGTTAGATACAGCAGTCTGCACACAGGGGTTAGAAGTGAAAGTAGGCTAACTCCTAGGTAAGCTAAGTCTAATCTTGAAGCAATCCAAGGATGAAGGTTGGTAGGGTTTGCTGGATGCACAAGTGCAGAGATTGGCACTCCTAAGAGCACTCTATCCGAGAATAAGGTGTCCTTGAACTCTAGAGTACTAGATAGACAATTCACACTATTAATGAATACACTAATTAAGGGTGTTCTAATCGCTTGCCTATGGGAGTCTCCTTTGTAGTGGTTCTACGGATGACATAACTGTAGCATTTAGAGTATATTGCCTGTTGAACATCTGTAAACACATTTGTAACAAGCAAAGGATTATCAGTTTAATAAATAGTATAGACCATTAAATTGTCAACCCTTCTGCCGAGTTGGCACCTGGCTAAATTGAACATGCAGCTGGTCCACTTTACAGACAACCTACATTAGCATATAACAGTAATCATAAACTATCCACTCTGTCTGGCAATGCAACATGTGAAAGTGTCAAGCCATTTTAGTAGCATTTTTTGGAAACAATCACTCAACGAGTGGCCACTATAGTGGCTCACACTACCAAACTATAAAATCCCGTTCCTGCGATACGTTCTACCAGAAGAAGACCAGGATCCAACGGTTTCGATTGTCCAATCAAGAGTCCTTATACCGGGTAGATTAAAAATTAAAATTCTTGGCTGGTACCCAGAACTTCGTGCTCGCTGAAGGACCTCATGCATCGAAAATGCAGCCGTTAAGTGCAGCTTCTTTAAAATTCCTGCTGAGGTCTCGAAAATTCATAAGTCTGCAGACACGGTGCACACTCAACCGCGCATACACACACACACACACATACACACGTGCACACGGTGTCGTATAAACAAACAGCAGGATTTATTGTAGGAATATTGACTTCGCTTCATTTCGCGGTAGTCGGTTGCCAAGAAACGGAAACCGTGTTCTAAGCTTCGCTCCGCGGCCGCCGTTGAACAAACAAACGTGGCGCGTGCAACGTTTACACAACCGAGCTCATAACTCGATACTCGATTTTGCGTTCGGTGTTATTAGATCTTAATCGGTGTTATCGTTTCATATTCCCGTGAGACGCGGTGATGGTTAAACAGCGATCCCCGTTTCCGCGAGATCTGCTTGACTTTGTTAATTGGCGAGCCCGCGTTTGTTCTACACCGAATCTTCGCCAGCCTCGTGAAAAAGAATCAGCCAGAGTTGCAAGGATTTATCTGCGGTGATTAACGAGATTTTTCTAGTAATCTTTTACAGTGTCGCCATTATGTGAATATTTTTTAATATAATATCCTTATTTAGCAGATTTAATATTCTGCTGATGGCACTTTCAGCTGTGTTAATTTGTTTTGCAAGGGAAGTGGCAGGGTTGAAGATTCTAGGCATTTTCTTGGTGACTTTTGAATATCTCATCTCTCTCTCTCTAAATATTTTTTTTTTAAATATAATGTGCTTGTTTAGCAGATTTAATATTCTACTGAAGCTTCCTTGAAGTGTATTAATTTGTTTGCAAGGAAAGTGCCAGGGTTGAATATTCCAGGGATTTTTCTAGTGACTTTTTAATGCCACGTCTTTATGTAAATATTTTTTTTAATAGAATACGCTTGTTGAGCAGATTTAATATTCTACTGAGCTACCTTCGGGTGTGTTAATTTGTCTGTCGGAGAAGTGGCAGGGTTGAAGATTCTAAGGATTTTTTAAAGTCTCACCATTTTCTGGATATTTTTTAATATAATATGTTTGTTGAGTAGATTTAATATTCTGCAGAACCCTTCTTCCGGCATGTTGACTCATTTGCAAGGGAAATTTACGGAGAGATTGTAGATTCTAGGGATTTTATGTCTTGCGTTATATAAATATTAAGTTATAATTATGGCGCTGCAGAGGGGAAGTTTTATGTAAAGTGCGTGGAATACTGTAATTGCCACTCTTAACCCTTTCATCCCTGGGGCTTTCGAAAAAGCACGTGTTCTGGAATTATATGAAGTAGACCACACGTTACATATATTGAATATTTATATTTTATTGTTGTTATTATTGTGGTGCTATGAAGCTGCGAAATATTTATTGAAACGTATACATTTTAATATCGCTGATGGAATAATTAATTGTTGCGGAAATATGGAAGGTTATATGAGAACAAAGTTCGGAATTTGAAAGGTACATCGAATTTTTGTTTAAACAACGACTATCTGTTAATAGGATTGAGTATTTTTATGGAAATACACGCTTCATTATGTATATGAGCATAACAACAACTTTATTCGTAGTAGCTCGGGTTGTTTGGCTTCCAAGATTAACTTATAAGTGTGCTAGAGTTCATGTGCTCATAAACTGCGAGAATCAATTCATAAAACGTAAGAATATTTTCATAATTCGAAGAATATTTTTATTTTTAAAGAACATTAATTATACTTGAGTTTCTGTACATATTTATTACATCAATTTGGTACAATAATTATTATAAAATATGCATAATACATACCCTAGTATTAAATGATACTATATTCATTTTTAGGTAACAAATGAAACTTTTAATACTGATGCGACATTTAATTATTTTCCAAATTAAAAATTACAGAAATTATTATTTTTTCTGTAATAGTAGCTAGTGTATTATAAACTGACCCAAAATATTCAGAGTACAGAATTTAACGCTTTCTCTTGATAGATAGTATTCAATAATAAATTCAAACAAGTGAATATTCGAAACTTTCAGAACTCGTTAAAGCATACAATTTTTCACCCTCGCTTCGTCGAACGACAAACTTTTGATACTATAGATCAACCATTTGCTATTGTTACTGTTGTGTTACGTGCGACTGTAACTTCCGTTTGAGCGAAGTTATTTATAAAAGTTTACATAGAACCGTAGTTTCTGCAGTTTCTGAGTGTCTTAACAATTTCCTCGGACACAAAGTGAGAAGTTAATATTGTAACTTTCTGGTCTACTCAAGCTCGTGAGGTTTCCTTCATAGTAAGCTGACAAGTTCCACTTTATAATAACATTAGCCACCTGTCGTAATTGCTGTTCTCAATATGTCGGTGTTAAGCGAATTAGAGGGGGAACGGTCTTCAACTTTGCTCTGTTGCTTGAAGATGGGTGAAGGAGTCGAGAGAATGTATTTTTGAATGAATTAACTAATTATTAATAACTTTATTCTGCTAGTATTAAAGTGCATCAAATGTCACAGACTTTACTGCGTTGAAAATAATTTCTCCTGTTGTCAAATTCTGTTTATTTCAATTAATATTTTTTTTTGCCAATACCAGCTTATTACCCAGGAAACAAACAATTGAAAAAATTGTGGGTCATCTGTGACTCAACGATACCAACTGAGAGTTAAACACATGTCTTTATTACAATTTTTAATTTAGTTATTCAAGACATTTAGAATTTTTAAGACAGTAATAGATATAGAAAGACACAATTCTTTGAAGGGGTGGTTTCAACTCCTTGGACTGAATATGTACTAATAAAAAAATTGAATCAATATTTACACTTTAACCAAAGAAATCACAATTAAATTTCAATAAATAAAACCAGCATTTAAATTTCAATACAAAAATGAAAATCTTCAAGGTACCTATCTTCTTGTTAAATGTCCTTAACCCCGGTCTTGGATTTTTTTTAAACAACATGTCTTCATTATTTAAAAAACTTTCGCAATGAGCACATTATAATACACGCGAGTAGTTATTCCTATGTTCCTTAGTCCTCTCATATTCTAATGTTGAAAACATGAGCTCCATACATTCGGGGCATCTTTGACCCAAAGTGTATAGTCGAAGGGAAGACCACACTAGGGTTAATTTAGTCTACCACTTCTCATTATAATTTTATAAATTGTACAGTTCCTTCAGCTTCAATTCATTTGATATTTAAGCAACAAACTATTAAAAATAAATGTCCACGACATTGTAGAATTGTTCCAGCATTAACCGTGTATTGAATACAGGCGCAGTTTATTTGTTTAATGGCTGGACTCATTTAGCGAAGAGCCGTTAATTTCACTCGGCCGTTTCGTTAAGAGAGCCGATATTATCGGAGCACTTCGATATCGAAACCGATCGCGATCATATGTAAGTATTGGGCTATCGTGCACGTGGCCGTATCGAGAACGATTCCATCGAAATTCGCTATTTAATTATAGGAGAAGTTCTTGCCGCTGGAACCGTGCCAACATATTAAGCGCCGCGGAACGTTTCGCATAACTTTTTGCTTTTTATGTTCGCGGACACGTCACCAGAACAAGCGTTTTTTGTCGTCGTTCCCCCTCGTTTGTACAGAATTTTCTATTCGACTCTACACTCTTTTCTTGTTGCACCTGACGGACGCACTACGGTAATTTAAAAATTTTCTGCACCGTCGAACAGTTTCACTCTTTAACGCCCGCATGTTTTTTTGGGGTGGAATTTTATCGATACGCTGTGCAAGCAAAAGGAAATTATGAAAGTAGGCGTGCTCGGAGAAATATTTTATGACCGCCACAGTGAAAAATTCCGTGTATGGTCGGACATGCGACATATTTGTTTGGAACCCTGTTTTTCAAATGAGAAATATTTCTTGCTATTATAATACTTGCGATTTTCTAGTATTATTTCTACTTATAATTAGTTCGAATATTGACGTTCTTTCCTCTATACTTGAGTTAGGAAAAATTTTCTGAAGTTGGTCACACGTTAACTAGAGTAGTGCCTAAGGCCCCATATTTAATTCAGACAAACAATCCTTAATTCTTCTAATACAGTATTAGATTAACACAATCACTTTATGGGGCTCAATAATTATTCAATTCTGCTAAATAAAACATCCAAACAATATTCTCTTACGCCTTCCAGAAATGTGGAGCGTCCAGAGCCACGCGGCTCTGTCTAGTGACATTTATTTGTCCCCAAACGCTGCGAGGGAGCATTCCGTTTCACTGTAACTTGCTGCATAATAATAACAAAGGGACAACAATAAAAACATATTAAACGACTTCACAGAGCCTTTAGCAGCCACGAAGAAATTATTTTTCCCAACTCCGTCTGTAGTCGGAGAAAAGGGAAAAAAAATGGCGCTTAATTCTCTGTGCTTTCGCAGCGACTATTCATTTCCAGAATCTTCCGCAAGACGGCGTTTTATTCTTCTTCCTTGGAACGTCACGCGAAAGCTGCAGAAGACGTTCAACCGGGTACCATTTCAATTCGGCCGCGCGGCGAAGAAAAAGTTGGACCAGCTCTGAACATCTTCGCGAACAACAGGGTGAACTTACAGAACACCCGCATGGAAACGGCCATAGAATCCATCCAATAAAAAGGATGATTCATCGTCGTTTCTTACGCCGTCAGCGGAATCGTGGTCGTTGAAATTTAAATGTCTTTATAATCCCCGCGCTGAGAAGAATAGGGAACGTATTGCGCGGAGAGGTTAGGTTAACCTCTTTGCACTTGTTCACACGTTGACCAGCGTAGTGTTTCATTTGAAAAAATTAAGTGAATATTAATTGTTAGAAAAGTCGGAGCAAATTGCTCGAAATGGGTGAACATGTTTTTTCTTTGTTCTGCAGACTAAAAATGTGAAATTATAAGTTTTTTTATATGAAACATTTTAACATGTTGACTGTCGTGGGAGTCATCAGTAACAGGCGCCTCAAATTGTATTCAATTAAATAACTAGTAATTTTTATACAATTTTTAACATGGCTATTATTATACTAATAATACAAAGTAAGTACTATACGTTCAAATTATACAATATTTTTTTCTTCGCGATTGATACTTATCATATTCCCTGCTACGTATCAATTTTAATTTAATCCCAAAACTACCAACCCTTATCAAATTTTGAGAAACATTCATGCTAAAATGATGGGAGAAATAGAAACTGTACTATCAGGTAGATAAATATTTGTGCAATCAACCACGTGTATTAATAAATGGCTATTTTGGGGTATCTGGCTAGTTATGGCTTTTTCTACTGTCGCAGGGAATGTGTTAAAACAGTTGGTCATAGTCTGTCCGACTAGATATGACGGTTTCCACTGTGTCATTGAACATGTTAATTAAAAATTTTAACGTACATTAAATTACCCTTCAATTGTGTGTAATTAGTTTCATTGTTTATTGATGCTAAAAATAGCAAATTATAGTAGCGTTGATCGTTTGAAAATATTTCTGCGACGATAAATAGGAGTAAACTCGGTGTGATTAATTAATGCTACACAGGATATTTTCTGGTATTATTATTATTGATTGAATAAATGGAAATCAGGCTTCTTTAGAATATACAGGGTGTTGAAAACAGTACTTAGGGTAAACTGTATTTATTGAATAATAACAGGGGAGTGAAAATACCAATTAAAACAATGTGAGTGAAAGTAATTAATATTATACATACGAAAAAGAAGCTGGTGACCCTGGTAGTAAATATTGTATGTTCATGTGCGAATGCCGTGTCATATCGAGGGATGCAATGCATAAAAAATGAGATGCTGAGGGTACACATCGACTGTTGGATTTTCGAAATTCCTTCTTCGTGGGGTTCTTCAGCGGCACGTGCATTTGCAAGTCGATACGGTGGTGGTGTAAATTTTCGGATTCTTCCTACGACTGTAAGCTGGCAGAATCTGATAACCGAGGGCAAACCGGCATAAGTATCTCGGTGAATCCATGAAAAGCCTTTCGTCTACAGGGTGTATTATTACCGCTCTGAATAATCTGCTGCTACTGTTCAACTTTTTGTTCGAATAGTTACAAGCTTTATTCCTGTATTTATTTCAGGATTGAACAATAGCAAGAATGGAATAATATTTATCTGTATTACTCGTATTCATAGTCTGGCGCAAATAGAACTAGTTGTTCTGGGTCAGACACCCCAATCAAGTAGTATGACGACCATGGGGGTCACCAGCGACCGGCGCTCCAAATTTTCCTTAATTAAATAAATATCGATTTTTCCTGTATTCTGAGCAAATTAGACATTGCAACGTTAGTATAGATTCACATCTACAATATTGAATATTTCAAAATTTTTATCCTTCATCACTTATATATTAGAGAAATCTATAATCTGTCTGACTAGTCATGGCTGTTTTCACTGTGGCAATCAACGTGTCAATCCTCCCAGCCTATAATGAACTTTCAAGCTCTCCTGTCTCTTAGAAAAGCCTCCGTACACAAATTTGTTAGTACATATACTTTGACATAAAAACATGGCATTCTTCCTCAGGTTGTGATAATTTATGCGTTACCCTGTATATGATTTGGCCCAGAATCCCCCGTTGGTGGCAGAAAGAAAGAGAGCAATCGAATGCATCCCTTGGCCTTCTTTCTCGGGCTAGCAGACACATCAGAGAATATTTCCACCCCCCGCCCCCGCCGATAGCAATATTATTAATCTATTCGTTGGTTCTTGGCACGAGATCAAACGAAAGATTGCTACGGTCAACAACGTAATTCAGTCGTCAACGGCGTCTCTTTGTTCACGCTAGATTTAACCAGCTCGGGATAACATCCCCGGGATGATTAGGCGAACAGGCGGACGGGAAAATACTAAGTTCGTTAGGGTCCCTTTGAATGCCGCCCGAGAGAATTTCAGGAATCCAGAAAATGATAACTCGGACCGTAAATATGTCGATAATTTTAGCTCTCTGCGGCGTCCGCTCTTTGAATGGTGAATTTTCACGTCGATCCCTTTACGGTCGAAAAGAAATTTCCATGTTTGACGGAGGTGGGATGTATAATCTTGCATCCTGCGTCATCGTTTAATAATTTATTCGATTATTATTATCGTGGAGGGGAAAAATCTGTAGAGGTTTAGTGTAAGCTAATGTTTGAATATTATTTATATTATTTGCAGGTTATTGAATATTTTATATTACTTTTAAATGACTTCAGGTTACTTGCAAGAAGGTCTCTGGATCAGGAAAATTATATATTTTAAAATTGTTAAGTTGCTCTCCTGTAAATTCAATAATAAAGTGTTCCACGGTTGACTGGAAGAGGACTCGGGATCTACAACTTTCATCCAACCGTGGAACACTGTAGTATTTTCTAAAAAAATATTTAACCCACTAAGGATATTCCAGATCATAAAACGAGCCACCCAGTATACATTTTCCTCCCACTTAACTCGCATAAATCTAAAAGTTTGATAACAATTTTAAATGATATACAGTTTGATAAAGGGACCAATCATCCATCGGAGGTGATTTAGCTGCAAACTCGAGGTCCATGTTTTCCGGAAGAATAGTCATTTTTCGCCGTTAATAGCTTCATTAAAAACTTCGCGAATTGAAGGGAATTTATGGCAGCGGCCGGACGACCGTACCCGTAAACAACGATTGTGCTTACATGGCAAATATTTAGCAATTTCGGTAGCACGAATACGATTCCGATCGAATAGCCTCCATTTTGTTAATCGATCCTTAGCCTAAAATGGAGGTCAACAGCGACGGAAGGCAAATGTTTTCGCGGGTAACGGGAGTCGGAAATGTTCGTGTCAGCCGATGAATTCCGGCTTTTCTGTCCATCACTTTCGCATAGTTCACGTACGATCTGTCGACAGGCCGAACGAGCTTTAAAAGCACAAGACGAGTCGAGCTTCCTGCGGTTCCTGCATGACGTACAACGTCACACAGCTTCGAAATTTACAACACGAACTCAGTAAACACAATTGAAGCGTTCATTATTGATAGGGCGTATGCCCATATTTTGGGGAAAATTAAGTTATGTATTTTTTTGTGGATGCCTAACCCAGTTAGGTGTTGAAAGGGCTCATCCCTTACGTCACTCTGTAAAAGGTTTTGGGCAGTCGAAAATATCATTTGTTGATGAAAGGGGTCATGTCCAGAACATGAATTAGGGACTTTTTGTTGCCTGGTGAGAGATTTGAAAAATGGACATACTCCTTTTCAGGAATGAACGATTCAATTTCGTCTTCTATAAATCGTGATCGATATCCACGGTGATTCACTAGAAATTGTTATCTAAAATAATTCAGACGCGTTGATGTTAAAAAATTTGTACAACAAAATAACTTATGGTTAGAAGGATTTACGTAATGCATATATTAAAATTTTGGAAGTTTCCAAGGTGGCCTTAAAGCTTTCAAATTGCACTGTACATTGGTTTTAGCGAAGTGTAAAAAACGAATTTTATATGACGTTGGTCTGACCTCTGTGGAGGCAGCAGGTATTAATTTTAAAGGTCAATTGGAGGTCACATTGTAATACATCCCCTATCATACTGTATTAAAATAAATATACGTTCCCTTTTCATCCGCACGAGCCTGAGGTTATTTTAGATAACAGTTTCTAGTAACTCATCCCGTAACAAATAACAAACCGACGGTTTATTAAAAAATCCAACAAAATGTTCCGATCGACTCAACACCATTTTTTCCAAAAACTGTCAAGAATTTGATGTCGGAGGGCTGGCCGGGGGCGTCGCTGAAAACGGGGCAGAGCGACAGGAGAATGAGCAGCAGCGAAAAGGGAAAAGTGTAATAAAAGTGGAGAGGATCCTTTATTTCCACCGATGATCGCGCGTGACACTTAATTACCGTTTCAGCTGGCCACTTAATTGCGAGGACGATGACGACTTCATTCGTCTCGCGAGACGGCGGAGCGAGGGCTTTCAACGAGCCACGTTTATCCGATTGATTCGACCACTGGCGAGCAAAGTGCGGGTTAATTGAACGAGACACGCGTTCGAAGTTTCGGGCTGACGGAAAAATGGCGGAAAATTTAGGTCGTCCGATGGTTTGAATGGAACGCAAAGTGGAGGGAGTGTTCAAAAGATAGGTGTCTGTGTTCTACAGGGAATAGTGGAAATAAAAAATTGGAAATATTGATAAAAGTCTAGGTCAATCTTTGGTAGCGGAATTGGTTATCGTAAAATGTACAGGGTGTCCCAAGAAGGGCAGCAGAACCCAAAACTGAGCCATTCTAGTGGCGAAACTAAATCAAAATTGAAAAGTAAGTATTATTTTCAAGAAAAGTTGATTAATCGTGATGGTAATTTGATTTCAATTAAATCTACTCGCAGGAAGTTTAAATTAAACCTCTGGTGTTATTTTGAAAATTATCTTACATTATCAATTATTGACATTAGTTTATACGATTAGGCGTTTTAATGACAAAATTGAATTTTGAGTAATCAAAAAAAATGTACACGAACTAAGGCTGAAAAACACAGAATCTTAGTTATAAAAATGTAACTTAACATACTTATCAGTCTTCACGAAGTGTTTCGATTTATGGGACTAAGTCCCTCATGAAAGTTCGATGAAATATAAGTGAACGGAATACATCATTCTGTTCTTCATTTATCCGTCCACTTTCACGTTAATTTATCGGAGATAGAACAATGAATAATAAGTAGCTGCTTTATTGCGCAACGGCCGCATCAAATAAACATTTTTCGAAACCGATAAAACAGAGGCGCCGCAATGAATTCGCGTATAAACGAAATTCATTTCGAACGGAATTCCATTGCGACCGAACGTCGAATTTCTGGTAATTATGGGGATAACGCCATACAGCCTCGTATCTCGCGTTCGCAAAATCTGAACGGGTCCGATGCAGCGCGTAACAAATCGGTTCAATTTGCATGAAAGAGTTATGCTAGAACGGCTATACGTCCGGCCGTGTGTATAAAACTGCACATTTTACGGTGCACAATTTCAACAAAGACGCGCGATGAGATTTTCATGGCGGTGAAATGTAATTTCTACGCAGTCCTAGCGATTTTAATGCCTTACTGAATGTTGGGTTCATGGAACATAATTATTAATTAATTTCTCCCTGTTTAATAATAAAGATAGCATTATCAAATTTTATGATTGAAGTCCTCTGTTACCTCTGAACCAAACTGTAGAAGCACTGAGGCTAGAGAGGTTTAATAAAGTAGGGAAAAACTGGAGTGAGCAGAGGTTTGCAAAGGTTTCCAATAATGGAACCAGAGGTGGCCTAATTGCAAATGTGGACATTTAGGTGAGGAGTGTTTTGAAGGGGATACTGTTTTCAAGAAATATACTGTCCATATCTGTATTTGCTGTGACTCTAGCCTTGGCTCTCATGAACAAGTGAAGAAAGAGAAAAATCCATGAGAGACAGGAGTGGAGACTTTTTGTGTGCAGTCAACGTATAAGAGTGGGCGAAGTTGGCCAATCCACCATGTTGCATCTATAGTATATGTTAAGGGAAAACAAAATCGAGTGGACTGGACTGGAATCGAATTCGAGTTCTCCTGCTGGCTGGGTGGGTGCATTACCAGTAAGTTATCTAAGCCACTGCCGATAAACGGTTCTCGCCTACACGCGGAGGTTTTGTTAATGGGATCCCAGCCTCCAAATAATACTACAGTATGCTAACCCACATCGTAGATTCTTGAAACGTCCATAAAGAACACCCTTAAGTGCTCAAACCAGCAACGATTCCCAATGATGCGTGGAAGCTCCTAAAAAATAATCACTGATCCATCTATTCTAATTACTGCCTATGCCCCGACGCAATGGGACTCCACTAACTGAACAACTAATTATCTGCATGGTGGTCCAGTTGGCAGGGACAACCCCATTGGTTCAGAAGGATCAATGACTCACATAGATGTGCACAGGATCCTAGTATCCCTGTATTGAATAATACTAAAATATCCTAACCTATTTCGTAAACTCTGGTAGCGCCCATGAACATCCCTAACTGCTTAAACCAGCACCAACTCCCAACAGTACACGGAAGTTTGTAAAAAACAATCACTGAACCATCTATTCTAATTACTGCCTCTGCCCCAACGCAAGTCGTCTTCACTATCAAAACAAGAAATCATCTGCGCGATGACACAGCAGCCTCTTTCATTCGCAAGGAAATGAAGACTCACCTTGGTGTAGACACCGGCGCTGGACAGTTCGTTCTCGATGACCATCACGATGATGCCGAACATGCCCATAACGAGCGCGTAGTCGCTGATCCGCTTGCGTTTCTCGAACAGGGCCTTCCGTCTGCCCAGCCGGTAGCCGACGTTGGGTTTGTGCTTGGAGCCCGGACCTATGCTCCCGGATGGGCCCTTCACCTGTCCACCAGCGGCAAGCACGCGGTCGTCCATGTACCGTGGGTACTCGGAGTGGACGCCAACGAGGGCGATACCGGCGTCCTCACCGGTTCCGGTGGCACCGGCGCTTCCGCACCCGGCACCGCCGCCCCCGACACCGGCGACCCCGACGCCGCCCCCACCGGCCACGCCGCCGCTGTTCTTCATCGCCCCCGGGATCGAGAGAGTCGACACTGGCTTCCGTAGCTGCAAAAAGTACCCATCTCTTTTACTGATCAATCATGCTTTGTCAGTTGCTATTGATAGAGGATTCCTCGTGTAGACTGTGTCCACTATGAACAGTATCCTGACTATAAATTTCAAGTATAGAGAAGGATCTGGTCTGTTGGGCACAGACTACATCCTGAGGCCTCTGTCTGGAATAACTGTGAGATGTCATGGGACTCTCAGGCGTGTCAATCATAGGTTGCATGGTCTTATGCTTACGCTGTTTAGAGTAATGAATGACGGAGATGTTAGGAACTTAGGGAATTGGGGATGTTTTGTCAGGATTGATGATTCAGTGAGTCTTCGCTGGTGAAGTTGACTGGAGGGCGATTACTGAAAGGCATGATTTAGGCCTGGAATCCTCAGTTGATTTTATTGTACCGTATGGGAATTTAGATGGACTGACAGGGGTTAATCCCTTGCGTTTTGGGGGGTTCGAACAACCGTTTACGACCGGTTGGTGATCATGCTGGATGTCTAGGTCTTTAGACATGTAGACTCCTACGGCAGACATCTTGACAGGGTCTTCTAGACTAGAACCCCGAATTGGACACCCATACTAGACCTCCAGACTGTATTTTCTCACACGTACGCTAGGCACTTAGGCCTCCATCCTGTACCCCCTTATTAGACACCTAGACTAGACCCTTAATCCCCCAGATTTCTACAGTAGGTATCCCCAATCTTTCTGGCCTTACAGTGGACCAAAGCCTGGAACTCTGGGCTTGCAAATAAGTGTCCCAAAGACTGAACTATGCCACTGTCAATTCTCCTATCTTTAAACTGTGATAATCAATCTCTCCTCCTAATATACGTCCCTTGAACAAGTCTCTGGTTGGTATAAATATGGTTTTAAAAAGCGAACTATTTCATTAGAAAATAGAACAATCAAACGAGCAGAAACAGGTGTTAATTTGTTTAAATAGTGCTTCCAACAGCGGAGTACGGTTTAATAGATTGCAATAGCGGTTCCTCATTCGCTACCGCGATTCTTCGAATTACCGTCGAATAAAACGTTCAGCCGGAAGGTGTTATAGTTCATTCCGCGGATAAATACGTCGGACACCGAGAGTCGTCGGGAAATTTGCACAGCATCGTGGCAATAAAGCGTCGAGTAGCCATAAAAAGTGGCGCCGTTTTCGCGTTATTTTATTCGGCGATGAGCTAGCTTTATTCCTCCCCTTAACAACCTGCACAAGCTAGATCATACACAGGGTGCTCTTTAAAACACGACCGTCGAATAATGCAAAGCAATCTGTCCAAAATTCTCTGAATGATCTTCGCTCTTAATATCATCCTACTCCATCCTCCAACGGATCCGAAAGTTTCGAATATCTCTGGTTTTAACGGGCCACCCTGTAACGTTTGTAAATTACCAGCGTGTGACAGTTAAAGAGGAGCAGGACGTAAAGCTCTGAAAGGCTAGTTTTCGACAAACACGTTTTATATTCCACGCGCTGTTCGTTCCGCGGGATCGCCTTTATTTAAAAACGGATTGATGTACTCGTAGGTAAAGTTTACGAGGGTTACGAATGGGTAGTTTTCGCCGGGGAAAATGTATGCTGTGCGGAAAAGTCGGGAAAACGATCTCGAAGGGGCCGACAAGCCTGACGACGCGTTGCATCATTCACGACTCTCGATTCGAATCGCAACGGAAATCCGGTCAAGGAGTTGGCGATCGAAGCGTGTCTCGTAGAATCTCGATTGCGAGAGATCGATCGTATTTAGTGGCCAGGGTAAATGGTGAACGGCATCCTGCGGCCGATACGAAAGCCATCCATTCGGATGGGGCGCGACTTCCTTCAGAAAATATACGTGGTGCCCATATCATATCCATAATAAAAGTGTGGACGCATGTACTCTATATAGCATGTAAATCATGTAACGATTGGGCTGGTTTTCACTCACACAATCGTTAAGGATATAGGTGACTAACTAGTATAGTCAAACAGGGTTGCAGTCTGTCATAGTATTGGGTTGAGTCATAAGTAACTTCCAACACATGACAGATTGTTTTATTCCTATAAATTGAAATAGTTTTTCTGTGCTACTGATCTTTGCCTCGCACTTGAAGGTAAGAATCCCTAAAACGTAGCCATGTTGTAGAAGCAACAATAGTCATTCTTTAATACATCATCAATAAATTTAAGAAGACAAACTGGAAGTTGTTTGTGACTCAACACAATAATAATAATTACTCATAGATTCTATGTAGACAGTTCATCTAAGCTGGGAGATAAAGTTGAAAGAATACAGAGAATTGGTACATAGAATTGCTGCAATCTAACCTAACTTTTGGTACGTGAGTAATGATAATGATAATAATAACTGAGCATTCACAGTAATTCTGGTAAGAAAATATAACATGATATAACAGTCTGTAGTCTAATTTGAAAATTTGAGAGTACACATTGACTTTCATACCATCAGTCCATCAACTATAGTGCCTGCATTTAGGTTAGGCCTCTCAATGTTACATCTCCACCTCCCAATTTAAAAAAAAGTAAAATCGTGAATTATACAAGGAAATAATTCTGAACTAATCTGACTACCTTGAGAATAATTGAAAGTTTATCATGTGTATAGGGAATTATATAAATATAGACCGTGAAGATAAAGCAGAAGTTAGCTCGAAGGAACCTTACTTCTACACCAAACGAGCTACGTCTCTCCTCAGTACACGTGTTCATGACTTCACTTATCGTGTCTACTTATCCAACCAATCTACTATAGAGTATAAATTGTAGAAGTACTTCAAGCAGACAACCACAAAGTACTGCTCGAATCTACCTGAGCAGACTTCCATTCATTCTTAATTTATCGCCCTATTTCAAGGTGTGTTCGAATGAAACATTTTCGAAACACTTATGAATCTTTCTCGAGTTACACTACTGTCAATTTTTAGATAGTATCTAGTACTAAATAGTTAAAGTATTGTCTCATATTTTGGACTCATCACGCGTAATTGTCTGCGTGTAAAAATAGGAGCAGGCCATGCAGAAGGGTAATAACGTTTAGGCGATCGTGGAGCATCGTTCCGCGGAACGCGGAGTAACGAAAAGGTAAAAATTCTATCAAGTGACCTACTGTTCGAAAGTTATCGGTGTGCCGTTAATAGCACGCGACGGCACGTTTACAAAGGGAGTTTTGCAAAACAATAACGGGGAGGCGAAACAACGACGCCATTCAGGTCTGTGCTCGATATTGGGGTTGCCATGGTCGGGAGACCGGGTGACTTCAATTTTAATTATACCCCTCGACGGTTTCATTGAATAATTATATTCCAGAAATTATGAAAGTTCAAGGCTATCGAAAACCTCCGACTTTTATATTATAACATTATCCAGGAGCCTCTTGAAATAAATATTTGAGAAACGTTATACTTTACTGTGAGGTTCAAATTTGTACAGGCGTTTCGAAAATATTCGAATGGGAAAATGAATGTAAATTACACGATAAAATATAGGGAGTTCATAGAGTTTTGTATCCCTTTTATCAATGTATTGTACATAAATTATATAGTATAATGAAACTGAATATTTCATATCTGATTTCAGAGTGTTCAAGACTTTATGGACAGACTGTATAATGAATATATGTATATGAGCATAATTTTTAATTAAAAAACTGAGTATAAATAAGAACAGTTTCTGTTCTAGTAGGTAGTTGTTCAGTATAATCGTTTTGCACTATTTATGAAATAATGTTGTAATGTGTTATAGCCTAATTGGTGTCGTATTAGCTGTGCACCTTTGGCAATTTGGATATCTTGGTATATAAAGGCTATTCAGGTCTGCTCAATTTATCTTGACTGACAAGTGAATTGAAAGCTCCCTTTACACGTCAGTTTCTCTGACAGCTGAATAGAAACTAAAGTAGAACCATCCAAAAAGGCTGTAACAGATGGAGGAGACACAATGACATGTCACATGATACTCTTGCAAGGAGACTCAATTTTCTTCGGCTTGTAGAAACGCTTTCGTTTGTTTGTTTCCAAATGCTTCCATTAATTTACTAAGTGTTTTTCCGTTTTACCGTCGTACTTTATTTTTGACGTGAACTTCCGGGTTCAAAGTGCCTTCGAGCTGTCTGCTCCTGCACTCGTGGCATCCATGGTATCTGACGTGCAACGAGATAGTTGTATAACTTAAAATGTTTGTTCCTTCGTGACAGACCCTGCCAAGGTCTCAACTTTGTTGCTGGTCGGATTTATGACACGATAACCCGCGAGGAAAACAACAAATCTAAGAAGTGGATCCTTGAAAGCATCGCTCAGAATTTGAATCTATTGCTATGATAGGTTACTCTGAAAATTTGGGGAACATACTTTTGATTTTAATTAGAGACTAGTTAGGGGGTCTCAGTTGTCCTCAGGTGGGAGTATTTTTCTGTGGGGCAAACTGGAGACTTCATAAAAATCTACGAGGTATTTAATTGAAAATTAATCAATTGAGCTTCTTACGCGAAACTTGAAACATATCCCTTATTTTCGTTTCGTGAAAAGGATACCTTATTTTTCACACTTTGGACGCTGGTCTGTACTTAGGTATTTAGATTTTTGGGCTGACTGCTTTCATACTATGATGCACTCACTATTTTATAATTGGCTCATTGATTGGTCATTCATTAAGTTCAGCTAAAACCGTCACCGAGTTCATCATATTAACAATCGCTGTTTCAAAATTTTAAATTTAACAAATTATAATTTAAAAATGTTTAAAATATAAACATTACTGTATTATAATAATATTAATTTTACCCCAAATTTTATAGGAACGAGTGTACATCTAAAAGAATGACTTAGACAACAGTAAAAACTCACTTTCATGCGTCTACCAGTTTCCATCACTATCAATGAAATAAGAAGACTAAAAAATGAAAGCACGTTGCTGTATTTAATCCAATAGATCTATACACAAGACACTTGATGCCTCCATGAACTCTTGACAACAAAACAGACAGTCTATACAGCTACACCTCACCAGATAATCTTTACAAAACAAAATAAAAATCCTGTACACAGCTTCTACCCTAACTTCTGAACAGTACCATGCATTCCAGGCGCACCAGCTTGGTATCAGTTACAGTGACCGATGTTATCGCTGAAAGGAAACTCAAAGAAATTCCGTCGAACTACCCAGTGTGTCGGTAGACGAAGAAATTTTGATAAAGCGCAGCGGAGGATTTTCCAGCGGTTCCGTTAACCGTGTAATTGAAACGTGAAATTGACAGGGACAGCTTGATATTCTTCAGGGTAAATGAAGTTGTATCCGTGGCACGGTCGTTCCGGCTGCAGCGTCTTCTGTTCATTAGCGAGAGAGGAGGACCGCTCCTGTCGCGCTGCTTTCGGAATGGAAATTCATCAACAGGAATTAAGTTTTTAGCCCCGTGCCGTGCGTTTAACTTGGATCACTCCGTGAGCGCAACGGGATCAGGACTTTCAGATCTGCCTAAATTTCCCATTCGTTTCCATATTTTCGTCTGTCTCCCGTACATTTTTCATGCATTTTGTTGCCAACTCGATGAAGACCGTATGAGTACTCTACAATAGTATATACACACTGTCGTCCATTAGTATCAGGACACTCACCATGTCTGCTGAAAAAATACTACAGGAATTATTTAGAACAGTTGCAAGGGAATAATTATATAAAAATCATACACTGGTCCTCCTATCCCCCTGACTTGAACTTGGGGCAATCTGGATCAACTAGATCGAATTGTTCCTTAACCCTCTATAACGCCGTGTGACTTGGAAGTTACATAGCTACAAATTTATACTTTTTAAGTCTTATTTCGTTTATTTGTCACTGTGTACAATTATAGTCTATGACTGTACCGTCATCAAGGAGTCTGTTCGTTTATTATTATAGTTATTTTTGTTTGTATCCCGCAATACAACCTCGATGTATCATTTTCGTCATATGCAGAACAATTCCGGTTATAAAGGGTTACGTATTTTCAGATTTGTTTCCAAATTGATGAGTGACCCAACACTTCTGAACGGGGGTGTATATTAAATGAAATAATAACACGTACGTCACTTCTTTATTATTTTCGAAATTTTTAAAAATTTCCTGTTAGCTTGATTTATAAAACAATATTTCCAAATTCTGTAAGTTTAAGACTGTAACTCGCATCGAAACGAGTGAATAAATGGGGATTCGCAGGCTCCTCGAATCGATCGATAATCTTGAGCTTCAAGGGGTGCATAATTAAAATAGTTTCGCGTTCCCTGAACCGCGCTCCCACTTATTGAATCATGCATTCCGATGCAAATCGTTGTATTCCTCGCAGTTGCATCGCGAACGTTTCGTTGCCGTGCGAAGAAAAACGACGAAAAAGAAAAGGTAAGAACCGGCTTTTTTCGCGCGAGCCTGCAATTTTATCACGCACAATCCCCGCCCGAGGCGCACGAATATTCGTGCAACACGAGATTGAATTTCTCCCAGCAACATTTATCGGATGAAATAGAAATTCGCAGCGCCACGATTTCCGGAATTCTCGACGGAGAAATTTAAACAACGTTCTCCGCCCCGGCTCTCGAAGTATTCGTTTAAAACGCCCGAGCAAATATCGCGAAATTAAGTTAGGTTAGAAAACATCGATTCAATTATAGAAAATCGGGCCGTTCGCGTAAAAATTCATTCGGTTAGGTTCGTCCGAAATTGGTTGCTTTTTATGAAATTAGTTCGGTTGCGAAGGAAAGATGCGATTACAGGAAATCGATTCGGTTGTCGAAAATCGGTTAGTTTTGCTTGAAATTGGACGTATTGCACGAAATTCGTTCAGTTGCAAAAAATCGTTCGACTGGACAAAATTGGTTGCACTGTACGAAATTAGTTCGGTCACGAAAAATCGATTGTCTCGATTCGGTTCGATTGTACAAATTTGGATCGACTGATTGAAACTGATTGAACTGTCCAAAATCAGTTTGATTATCTAAAATCAGTTCGATTGTCTAAAATACATTCTATTTTGTGTAATTAGTTAGATTGAAAAAACTGGATTTGATTGTAGATAACTGACTCGATTAGCTGAAACCAGTTCGGTTACCTAAAATCGATTAGTTTTGCCTAAAATCGACTAGTTTTGCCTAAAATCGATTAATGTTGCCTAAAATCGATTAGATTTACGTAAAATCAGTTAATTCTGCCTAAAAACAATTGAGTTTTGCCGATAATTGAATAATTTTGCCTAGCATCGGTGAGTTTTGCCCAAAATCAGTTAATTTTGCTTAAAATCGGTTAGTTTTGCCTAAAATCGATTAATTTGGCCTAAAATCAGTTAGCTTGGCCTAAAATTGGCTTCCTTGTGCAGAAACAATTTGGTTTTCGGTTTTTTCTTTAAGTGACGGATGAAGAATTTTTATTTTTTGAAGCAGACATTCAGAATCCTTTTCAAGCATCGAGAGTCTCTTTTCGGTGGATTCGCATGATGCATCGCGTAGCACAAGGCTATGCAGGTTCGATTTCCCACTTGAAGTACACAAAAAACTCAATATTTACTGACGTAACAGGCCGTCGAATGTCATAAAACTTGGCAAAGCTGAAGGAGGTCGGGGTTTCTTGGAAACCAACGAAAACTCTGTGGGAACACGAAATTCTGTATATATCTACCGTCACGTCATTTTCATGGCATCGAATAATCAATTCTCTACTCTCGAACACGTGCTATCATTAAAAATTCAATAATTAATACATTAAAAACTCGAAAATAATACGATTTTTTAAGAAAAATGCATCAAATTCGCCTAAGGGACGGGTGAGAGTTAACGTTAAACAATTTAATTTTCAAAGTGCAACTATTGCACTTCGCTTTATTATCTTATGCTTGAATGTACAGAAATTTCATTCTTTCACTTCCAATTAAAGAATGTACAAATTTATGTACCTACACATCTTTGCATTATATTCGTTTAGTATTGTGTTAATTTGACACCAAGGGGCAAAGTAAGTTAGGGAAATGAGAGACGGATGGGGTTTAATTAAGTGACGTCTAACAACAAATATTATTGTCCAATCAAATTCCATCCTGACGAGATTGATATTTGCTCGCACAGAGCCATGAAGTCTGAAGGTTATCCTAGATCTGTCATCGACAATGGGTGACGAGTGACAATGGTCGGAACTTGACTCTGAGGTGAGAACTTCATCGAGAGTACAAGTTTAAGATTACCACAGCCAATCAAGCTTTAGATTAAGGAAGATGTAGCCTCACGGGACGGTTTCCATGACTACGATCCCCCATTTCTGTATCCTCCTTTCTGTCCTTTCCCAATAACACGACCCGTCTTACACCCCCGCCCGACCCCGCGCGCGCGTCTCGCGAGAAAGGTCACGAGGTCGGCTATCGCGAAATCATTTGCCTTGTATTCTATAATCGCGGAGTATAATTATCTTGTCGCGCTGCCTGATCGTACGTCACCTTCGTCTACTTTTTCCTCGATGAGTCGACCCCCTGGTCGCTGTACAGGCACCTTTGTGCGAGCAAACCGATTTTCTGCTCCCTAATGCTCGTAGACCTCTAGTAAAATTCCATTAGATTCTATTTAATGTATATAAAACATATACATGGCCGTCAAACACCCCGGTGTAATAATTACCTACCCCAGAGATTGCTTGACCCAATAGAGTGGCGCATAGCACACGGTGCAGGTTTTTTAAACTTCATATAGGAGTCCACAGAGTTGAGAATTAATGAATGACAGAGACATGTCACACAATGGATCCAATCGAGTCGAGTAATCAGGTCTCGATTCAAGCCCATTTGCAAGATAAATTGATAATACATATTTTGAACGTGTCCTACATAACAAACAACAATTGACAGGCATTATTAATCCTTTCAGTTTCGAGTCTTCCGAAACGGAACGTTCACGGTGTGCTGAAAATTCCGGCAGTAGCATCAGCAGTAGCCTACACATTTTATTATTATAACATACATACCGTCAATTGTTAAATAATTTCAACCTTGTAACATTGTAAAATAGCCACCAAAATAGATACATTTTAATCAGATATCCTACGATGATAATTCGCTCAAATACACAGGTTCATAGCGAACGATAGACATCTGTGCCCAAGCCAGTACGGTGGCCCGTAGGACCTGGCGCACGATTTTCAGAATTCACAAACTATTCCACAGAGCTGGAGAAATGAACCAGAGACAAACGTGCATCGCACAATGGGTCCAATCTAGGCAAACACAATCAGTCGTTCGATTTTACGTCGTGTCGGCAGCATCGATCGCGATTATTTCGCGCGAGAGCTTAATTAAATTCCGCGTCGGACATTCCACGGCGGAGGGTATCGTTGATTTTAAGGTTGCGCTCACGGTAATTAGTATTTCACCGAGGCAGTCCTTATCGAACGGTTCCAGATCGCTTTTATCGACCTTCGTCGATCTTCGAGCGTGCCTCCACTCGAGCCAGAATAAAGGAAGCTGCTGCGTTCGAGAAACACACGAGGGGGATCGATCCGATTCATCTCGACGTTTTGAAGCCGACGAGGCCGGTCTTTGTGCTGCGTGTCGCATCCGTAACAGACATCCCCTGGGAGCTGGTTGTATTTTAAGTGTAATTGACCCTTTGGACTGAAGTGACCTGCCTGACACGTCATAGCAACCTAACGCCCAAGTGTACACAGTCTAAGTGTGTCTATGAAGCTTTAGGATTGGCTTATTAAAGAATTACATTTTGAAGAGAATAACATTCCTCCTTAGCCTTCGACACACTCTACTGGTGGTTGGGCTGTGGAGGAAATGGAGAAAAGAGGAAAGAGCGTTTGGTCTGGGGCCAGCTAGTGGACTCGTCAGGAAGGCTACAATTCAGACTAGTGCCTTAGACCCGGGATAGTGAGGATCAGGTCGAAGAATGCATAATAGGAATCGTAGGACAATTGAGGACTTGCGAGAAAATCGTGCGTTGATGATCCCTCTGCTGGCGAGTGAGAGAAGTGCAGCCACACTCCCCTAAATTAATGTACTGAGTGGCACAGTTACAAAGTTTCTGAATTCCTCTATAGAAATCAGTTGATGGAATACTGTACAGCTCATGACGTACATTGACGTGAATGTCTTCGGTGGAGTCAAAATGACGACCCCGCAAGTGGAACTTGAGCTTTGGAAATAGAAAACAATGTGCAGGTGCCAAATCTGGCGAATGAGAGGGCTGGTTAAGAACTGTGATGCTTTTCTTTGCAAGAAATTCCTGAACCAATCATTTGAATCCATGATAGGGCGGTATTATAATGTTATGTTCAACGAAGAGCCAAGTACTTCTAAATGCACGTGATTACACAAAGGAAACTATGCACGAATCAAGCTCAGACATGTCACTAATTAGCTGCAAGAACGTTTGATAGATGGTCTAAATAATACTCTCTGAAAAAAATCGGTTCTAAAACTTTGTACATTCACTGTTATCAAAAATCAGGTCATTCGAGCAAAGTAGGTTAGCTTTGCCTAAAATCGGATCTCACTGGAATAAAGTCACGTCTTTCCTAACTCTAGTACCAATACGGTGTTCAGCAACCACCAAATCGCATAACACGCTTATTTGATGGAAAAACAGGCGACGCGATTCGTGTAATGGAATCACGAACACCGAGAACTTTGCCCGCGCGCAGTCTTTTGTTCCACCGCGGCGCTGGCGGATTCATTTAGAATTACTCGGTTCGTGGAAAAGTCTCAAAGTGTCCTCCGCGGCCTCTTATGTATTTTATCGCCAGCCCTTCGTCTTTCGAGGTTCACGCCTCGTGACTCTCAATGCAGCCAATTTTCTTTCAGAAGATGACAAGAGCGGAAGACAATGGGGGCTAGAAGTTGAGCGCGTGCTTTTTCGCGATCGTAACCTCTCTTTTGAGCAGCTCTCCTGGAACGAAGATCTGGGAATTATTTTTAACTCTTGCTCTAGGTGCTTTTGCTGACCTTGTTATGAGGCTTGACTCTTTTGAGCTTGATGCAATTTTTTATCGAATGTATCGTTGTTTGATAAGGCTCCTTCGCGTGTGGGTGATTTGAATTGTTAGTGAGAAATGTATTTACCGTCTGTTGTCTACTGGTACATTGAAAATTAGCAGAAAGTAGCTCTGTCATTAAAGCAATTCTTCCAAGCACAGATGACGCATCTGATCCAATATAGTGGCTGTTAGCAACACGGTGCACTCTTATTAGACTTAAAGTCTGAAAAGGTTAAAAAGTAAAAAAAAAACACTGCTTTTGCTTTATAATTCTTTAAGTTCAACGATAACCGCTCGAAGACGAACCCAATTTGCACACGCCCCCATTTATTGACTTGCGTGCACAGCATCTTCGGCTTCCTGACCGAAATTCTCGTCCCACTTTCCTCCCGCAGCAATAAAAGGCAAACTAGTTGTAAATCCGGGGGAACGTCGTGCTCCCGAGACCCGGTCTCCATTTCAATTCCATAATCGTCAGCTTCCACGGCGATTTTCCGGGGAGCTTTACCCCGTTGCTGTTTCGCAACACCAATTTCCGTGAACTCGCCCCCTCCTCGCGATCGGGAAACTATTAATGAGCGATTTGCTGCCCCGACATCCGACCTCCCGGTGATTCGTCTTGTTCGCAACACTTGGAATCCCACGGCGGACTTTAACCTGTTAACCTCAAGCCGAGAACCGTTAACTGGCTCCTGGAAAATGTTCCTGCACTCTAGCAACAGGAGCTACAGTTTGTTGGACATAAACGTGGACGTTATCTTTCAGTACTATTTATTTAACCCTTTGATTGCTGGCTACTTGGAAAGGAAATGAATGTTGCATGCCCAAGCTGTAGTAATACATAGTGATCCATTATACCAATCGCCCATAGGCGTGAATAGTACACGGTGAGCTGTTCTGTGAAGCGTCCATAGGCGTCGATAGCAGCCAAAGGGTTAATCTTAATAAAAATTAGAGGAAATGTTTATTACGAGTAGACTGGGGACGTTTATGCAAACGTACATTTTAAGAGTTCAATATTTTTCATGTTAGTGCAGTTATAGAAATGAAACTCTGACAAAATTAATTTTTTTTCATCACTTTCAAAGTTAGATTGGATACCTTTATTTTCAGAAAATTGTCAGCAGAATTATACAAATTTATTGGGGCGTTTATTTAATCAATAGTGCTATTAATGGTAATTATGTGTAACATTATCGAGAGACGGGGTACATCTGGCGGCAGTTCAGACTAATGAAACATGTTATTCCGTAATTTATTTGAAACGCGGCATTTACCGGTGATTTCCTATTTCGAACCTGACTTTATCGTTTCCTGATAGAGTTTCATTTATTTATTTGAGCAATTCAAAATTTAATTAACTTAAGAGTATTGATATGCAGAGCTTAGTGATATATTAATTAAGAGACAGCGTTCTATGAATTATAAATTGCTATAATTGACTGTATTGACTCAATCAAGGTAATTATTATAATAAATAGCAATCAATATTTTATAGTTATTTAACTCTTTCAGAGATACTGATGTCTATCTGTACGTTTAATTGTGTTTACTCTTTTTCTAGAAGATTACTTTTTTGCAGAAGCTCCTGAATTTATCCAGCTACTGTTTATATGTTACGTTGAATTAAGATAACTTTTTAAAGTTACAGTAAACTTGTCTATGAAGAAGTTAATACAATTTGCAGCTGCGTTGCTCTTCGTAGATCTAATTTATAATTTTCATAATCTTTGGTGGTTCTTAATAATTGTCCTTATTATTCGACTATCTACTTTTGGATACCAATGAAGTCTATACCAAAATATCTTGGTACCCAACCTAAACTGATCCAACCCAAGCTCACCTTTCAATTTCAAAGTACGTTTAACGTAATATGGCGGTAGTTCCCTCATTCGCCACCAGAGGGACATTGGCTGAAGGCGTTCTCACAAGTTCCTGCCTTACTTTCAATGCCTACACATTTCTTTCAAGCTTTCTGTAATTATCCCAGTCTATTAGTGTAGCCTTACTGATGAGTGCAACTAACAGGCCCAGGACGAAGAGTTCTCTAACCTCTTTCCTTCCCTAACATTCTTCTCCTTATTTAAAACTTCCAGAAAGCCGCCACAGTACATTGAGCTCGGTTATTTCATTCATTTGAAGAATCGATTCCCCAAAATATCGTTCCACTTCATCATTTAATTACTCCGCATTCCAGCAGTTAAGTTCATCGGGTTAATTGTTTCGTGACTCGTTGTGCTTCCTCAGTTTTGTGAGAACGCGAGCGCAAAGCACACCGAACTGTTTGGCGGAGCGTACGCTAACCTAATTTGCTGATAGAATCGTTTACGACAGGCTGATAGCGATCGTTCAACGATCCCTGAAATTTTTGGGTACACGTCCGCGAAAATTCTTACAATTTTTACGACGTCATGCGCGGAACAGATAATAGGAGAGGGATAGAATTTATGATCTTGCTGTTGCGAGCGCCGGATAATTTATCGTATTATTTTATTCGCATAAATTATATGGCGTGCTCGGTAGTTTGTCAGAGAGTAGGGCAGGAAGTACGTTATCAGCTGAAACAAATTCTGGTAAATCTGAAATGTTTTCGAACTACTTTATCCGTGTACTGAAACATCTAAATGAGATAACAAATAATAGAAGTACATGAATTAAATTGAACTCGAATTAGTATGAAATGATTATTAATTATCAATGCCGAGAAACATTATCGTTTATGTACTGATTTAATTTATATTTTCCCCTGTTCATATTCTAATAAATTCGAACAAATTGCGTTACTTTGTAAATAATAGCACTAAAGAATGAAAATAGTACAGCGTCCACGAATATATGAATTTTTCAGAATGTTTATGTTAAATGATTTAACTAATTCAGGAAACGATTCAGATGAGACACAGGAAATTTAATCGCACGGTTTAATGAGCTGCTGTATTATTCTCTTCCGTCGAAGTAGCATTCGCACGCGTTAACATAACCTCGAAAACGGAGCATAAAGAGGTCAGAATATAACCTCATTCGAAGACATTGAACCTGTCAGTTATAGAAATGAAATTTTACAAGGGGGTAATGGAAATTAGGCGATAGAAATTATTTTTATCGAATATTTCGCTTAGGATGAAAAATTCTAATTACTTTTCCCCCTGTGTCACGTGACCGCGAGGTGTTAATGCGTTAAAACAGTTATCGACGATCTCTGTTCGTCTGACCAGCTCGGTTACACTCCACTTTTCGATGATCTTCGGCCGAACGGATAATCTCGCTAATGGAACCGAGATAACCTTTTACAAAGGCGTCGGTTTTCAGGAAAAGACAAGGGAAGAGAACTAAATGTACAGGGTGCCTTTGAAGTAAACAAATTTTCTTGATACATTCGATAGGATAATTTGAACTAAACAGATCGCGGACAGGGTGAGACAAAATTTGTGATACGACCGAGACAGGGGTGATTCTACCCCTCAAATTAAGTTAAATTTTTATAATAAATTTTTCTTCTATGAAGCTTGGTTTTTGGGAAAAAGAATTTTGAAACTTAGTTGGGTACACGTGTAACTGAATAGCAAATTCAGCTTCATCTTACTCCTTGTCTTACTATTATAATAAAGAGACAGAGTTTGTTTGTATTACTAATATATTTTTAACATTTCAACAAATTTTACTGCACCCTTTACATTTGAATATATTTAAATCCTGTGATACTTAACAAGTGAAAAGATTGAAAATAGTAAGTAATGCAACCATACTGTGGGAACAAGCGAAAATAATCACTGGAATTTTAGCAGACTCTCGTACTCGATGGGTGTACCGTTGTTCGACCGGAAAATTCGCTCGTATGTTCATGTGATCGCTTTCAATTAAACGACTCGTCGCATTACTCGCGAACACGAGAAATATTTTCCCTCGAAAATCGGCGAATTTCGCGTACGTCTGTCGCACGGAATTTGTCGCGTTCAAACAACGTGTTGTTACATCTCATTGTCTTCTCTGCACGATCGAGTAAATTCACCATTATTCTCGCCACGTGTTACACAAACATATCAAATTGAACCAAATCTATGTGATTGATCACGTTCGAAATGTGTTCACAATTCAACTCACACTGAATCGAAATTTCATTCAATTTATCAGCTGTGAAAAACGTCCATCCAGGCTCTGAATAAATACCTCCCTGCACGCGAGCATCCACTATAATGGTCCTTGGCACAGACTGGAGTCAGAAACGGTATACGAAATTCCAGAGAAAATTAAAATCCAGCCGCAGCCGGGATATTTTTTGAAAAAAACGTAAAAGCGTTTAAATTGTTGATTGAATCAGAAGGAGAAAGCGTAACAGTATATACGAGAAAAAGGATTAGGGTTGAAGGGTTGAATATGCAGTAAACCGTGAAAAATGTTGAATGCAGTGGAATTTCGAGAGAAACAAAATTCTGGAAAATGTAACGTCGACGTAAGCGGGGACGAGCAGTTTGTTTTAGGGAGGTGCATGAAAACGCGGCCCTCCAAGAGCAGGGAAAATATTTTATCTTGCACCCGTTTTTCATTTTAAGCGTAATTCTTCTCGAGTGAGAAACGTTGCACTCGCAACGACTGCTTTTCACTTCAGTCGTCCATTCGAATGTCCCAGCATCGTGTTGAGCGATTTAATAGTGTCCCGTGGCATTTTCGAGTCGCTAATTGAATAATTCGCGCAGCAATCTTTCGCGGTGGAATAAACGAAATTCTGCGGAGGCAACGCAGTTTGTTCGCCAGATTTCATGCATATTATGGAATTATCCACCGCGGCCGCCGCAATTCGGTTGAAAAAGTTAGAGACAATTTCATAATTAATCAGGACTGATTATTTTCGTGCCGAGACCTCTGCAGTTGCGAAGTTACTAATTTCTTACATTGCGACAGTGATGAAAAAATGTATGAAAAATTTTATACAATGAAAAGTTGGTCGCTCGAAGGGGTAGATGATGAAATTGGGAAGTTGTCGAAAATTCGGCGACCGAAATAATAATTCCACTGTGTCAGATCAGAATTTTACACACAATTTTTGGAAACAATGTTCAGCTTATCATTAAGACTAATTATTTTCATGCAGAGAGCTCTGCAGTTGAGTTGCTATTTTTCGCCTTGCGACAGTGGCGAGAAAATTATGAAAAAGTGAGCGATAGAAGATTTGGACATTCTTCAAAATTGTTCGACCAGAATTTTATATGTACTTTTTGCAAATAATTTCAGTTCATCAGTATCAATATGATGGACCCGTGAGGTTTATTTGCTGGCATAAAACTGAACCTTAAGGATCCTCTTATCTAAGACAATGATGAACTTAGTTATATCTGTTTTTTTTCATTTTCTGATACATTGAATCCTTGAGAATGTACCCCTGAAAGAACTTTTTGAAATTCTAACAATTGATTTTGCTATGAGCCTCTAATTGAACCAAATCCTGCATCCAAGAAATCCCTTTTCTCGTGCAAGGGTTACATGCGATATACTTGACACAAAACACAGTATTTTACTACACAAAAAATAATACAGACAGCTCAAAGTACGAGTAATAAACGCTCCAAGTTGCATTTCAATAGCTCTGATAGTTTTCTCGCAAAAAATTCCCAAAAACAACTATTTTTCGGAGGTCTAAAAGTGGAAGACTCCTTGAATATCGATCGAAATGAGCACCCCTGCTCGGTGATCTGAATTTAATGATACCTAGGGAAGTTTCGTTTCGTTTGTTCTTGTTTTTTTCCGGTTTCACGATGAGAATTCCGGTCAGTTGGCGAGACGTGGGTTACGAAGCGAGAACGCAATCATCGCGGCATCGTTTTCAAGCATCGCATTCTTACTAGCTGCTTTTCCTTTTGTTTCAGTCTCGGGCCGGGCGTGCGGTCTTCGCGGCGATGCGGAAAACCGCCGCGCGGCCGCGAATCACGTTTGCAAACCACCGCGTTTTGCGGATTTTTTGTGCTAAAGTGCTTCTCAGACTTTTCGGATCCATTCAATTGGACTCTGCCGGAATTCTAGGTTCCTCTTTTCTCTCTTTGCGGTGGATTCGGTAGGACGTATAGTAAGTGTCCAGAATGTATAGGGAGTAACTGGATCCTACCGAATGGGTAGTGACTGGATTTATTCTGCTGATTAGAGAGTGTATTGAAATTAATTAGATTTATTTTAGTGGATAGAGTGTAAGTAGAAAGTAACTGGATTCATTTTAGTGTGTGGAATGTAACTGGAAAGGAACTGAATTCAATCTACTGTGTAGAAGGCAAGTGGGAAGTAGCTAGGTTCATTCTACTGATTAGAAATGAACTAGAAATTAATCAGGTTAATTCTACTGATTAGAAATAAACTAGAAAGTAATCAGGTTCATTCTACTGATTAGAAACAAACTAGAAAGTAATCAGGTTCATTCTACTGATTAGAAATAAACTAGAAAGTTATCAGGTTCATACTATGGATTATAAATAAACTAGAAATTAATCAGGTTCATTCTACAGATTAGAAATAAACTAGAAAGTAATCAGGTTCATTCTACAGATTAGAAATAAACTAGAAAGTAATCAGGTTTATTCTACAGATTAGAAATAAACTAGAAAGTAAACAGGTTCATTCTACGTATTAGAAATAAACTAGAAAGTAATCAGGTTCATTCTACTGATTAGAAATAAACTAGAAAGTAATCAGGATCATTCTACTGATTAGAAGCAAACTAGAAAGTAATCAGGTTCATTCTACTGATTAGAAACAAACTAGAAAGTAATCAGGTTCATTCTACTGATTAGAAACAAACTAGAAAGTAATCAGGTTCATTCTACCGATTAAAGAGTGCATGGAAATTAATTAGATTCACTTGAATGGGCAAAATGTAAGTAGACAGTAACTGGAAAATGAAAAGTAAATGGAATTCAATTAGCTGAGTAGAAAGCAACTGGAAAGTAGCTAATTTCGTTCTACTGATCAGAAAGAAACTAGAAAGTAACCAAACTTATTCAACTGTGAGTAGATAGTAACTAATTTCTAGTAATTCACGGTGAATTCCTAGTCATCGTCACGGAATCATTCGATGGACCGTTGAGTGTTGCAGTAGAAAATCCTGCGACTGATCTGACTCGTGGACATAGCTACTTACTAGCACATGTCGTTAAATATGTAAGTATTTATCTATTATACAATACAGTTTTAATTTTACACTATCATGGTTACATAAATAATCGGTTATTTGATGAAATTAAAATTGATACGTGCGCCAGGAATATTTTACCGATTTTACTCGACTTCCGCGATGGCTGACGTCGCCAAGAAGCATCATGAAAAAAGAATGAGACGCGAATCAAGCGGAGAGATCGTCCAGCGAGTTACGATTAAAAGCACGAAGAGACTGTCGGAAATTTGAGGCGCAGCTCGAAGTAAGGAGAAAAATTCTGTGGGAAGAGACAGAAAAGTTTCGCCTCGGCAGAAAACTTTGCACGGAGATGCAAATGTTCTTCTGCCGTGTGTTCGACGAGCTCTTCGAGGCTCTCGGGTAACGAGACACCGAGTCGATCGCTCGATTATTAACAGCATCAATTTTAGCAAGTTGTAATTGCGCGTTAACCGAGCTCGAACTTCAGTTCGTCTCAAGCTGAAATTTCAGCTGCGTTTATACTATAATTAATATTAATTATTATTCAAACGATTCCAGATGTAAGAGCAATCGACAAATCTGTAAGATGTATTTCTCAATTTCTACTGAGTGATATTGCAAATTTATGCTTCAATGTTTTGTGTATAATTATAATTCAGATTAACAAATGTCCCTCATTTTTATTATTATTAACACTAGACATACCGACGATTAATATACACCCATCGAAGCGATCAAATGACACGTTTTAGAAATAATACGTAACTCTAGAAACCAATGTTTATTTATATGTATCTTTAGCTTTATTCAGCGTCAATTCAAAGTAAATCCTACATAGTAAAATTGCAAGCCAGTCATCTTGACTGCTTTAGCGGTTTTGGTGTTAAAATATTGTGATTCGCACGATTTACACTTTACAGAGGCCATCTGTGCCTCAAATTGAACTGCTGTAATTTTTATAACGTGGCGATGAATGATGTACAAATTGAGATTTAATGCGTTTGAGTTAATTGAATTAATGAGATGGCACAAATTTGTGTCTGGAAATTTCCACGATTTATTTCTTCCTGGATAATCGTCGTGGAAGATTTAACGTTCGATAGATATCGCGTTTCGATCCGATATGAAAACGTTAGCTGCCGAATGCAAGAAGCAGGGATGATAAATAGGGGTGCGTTTCAATTTCGTGCGATTCATGCTCCTAATGTCTTGTTTTTCACCATCTGAACGGGTGATCGCTCGATTCGTAGTTAAGGGACGATGATACGAACTTTCACAGGATCTAGAATAATAATCGGGAAGGCAGCCGTTCGGATGCTAAAAGCGAAGAAAATTGGATGCGATTCCGGAGACAGGCTTTCACTTCTATCGTATTTGTTCTATCGATATTTCGTTTACTTCTCATTGCTCTCGATTTCCACGGAACACTTTTGCGCGATCGGTATCGACGTCGTTGAAATTCCGTTCGGAAACTCGCCGGGAAAACGTCCCTCCGGTTATCTCAATCTACATCATTGACTTTCACCAATTTTCGGCGTCCCTTCATTTTACTTCCCAATTACCCGACGAATCGAATCAGGGAATATTATACAATCACTATTGTACCAGGTCATTCCGTAAGTAATGTAGTTTTTTCTAATACGATTTTAACAAATATAAACAAATTAATGACTGGAGTTATTTTTAGTTATCAAGGTATTGAATATTAATTTTAGTGTCCTTGTTTGACTACTGCAACAGAACATAATAACTGCAAAGAAAATAATAACTGCTGTTATTTTTAATTATCAAGGGACTGAATATTAATTTTAGTACTGTTGCAGTGATTCCATCTTCAACAAATTTTTATATAACAAACTGTTTCAAGGTGATTGAATTTAGGTTGATTTCAACCGATTAGTTTCTTTGAATTTTGTGATAACTAAGAAACTGTCAAGCTACCACAATAGGTGATACTTGGTAAGTATAACTAAGTTTAGGTATGGCAAATGCTTTCTTGATATTTTTCAATTAAAATTCCATCTCATTTACTCAATTGTTAGCAACAGGTCTTTGCTATGATAATCCAAATTGTCACAGAAAATTTTTAAACCAAGTAGATCCATCACATTCCACCACGTGCTCAGTACAATTCTTACAAAACAAAACCGTATAATATATTTATATTTATTTAACATATGTGTCATAAGATAGGGAACGACATTACTTATGGGATGACCTGATACATCACTTTACGTTCTGAAAATAATTTTTTACTTAGAACGGTACACGAAAATTAGTTTCTAAAATATACAGGATGTTCCAAAAGAATAGTTCTCTCAGGAGTATGTAGAATATGTTATACCAAATAAAGAATGTTCGATCAACATAATTACAGAAATTAATCCTGACAGTGGTGAGATAAGATAAGAATGAATATTTGTTTCAAATTAAATTTTGTAGAAGATACGTTTTGTGTCAACTTTCGACTTGGACTCAAATTTGACTCCACAGCACAGAATAATGCACATTTTGAAAAGATCTGTAGTCTCGTCGGATTATTTTCCTCAGTTCATTAATGTAAAGTGAGTTCCTTTTTTGGAAAACGAGGCTCCTTTGATCCGGTTCATTTAAAAGGGCGGAAGAATCGTCGAGTCACTGGCGCGTTAATGAAGTTTACTTAATTACGGTGCACCGGCGACGAGGTAATCCACCAAGCCGAGAAAACGTCTTAATAAGTAACTGTCGCCAATTAAACGCAAGATAGTTCCAAAGTCTCGACCAGGTGTTACTTAAAATTTCGCGAAATTCTGTAGAATCAACTGCTCAATTAGTTTGAGGCAGGGGGTGAGTTTAGAACAGCATGGTTCACTAACAATTGAAATTAAAAAGATCGCGTGTTTTAATCTGCTTGCGATCTTACACTTTATTGTTGTTAGATGCCATTGAATAATTAATACCATAAAAAAATAGAATATAAACAGCAAAAAAATTAATTCTACCAATATTTAATTTAATCAAATAACTACTCACCCTTTAAGTAGTTTAAATAACATTAATTAATGGTAGAGTAATAATGTAGAACAAGAAGTGTCTCATTAAGCAATTGAATATTTTTATTATCGACAAGATATATTTTTAAACAATTTTTCTTTCCGCGTCTGACTAGTTACGGACTTTTTCTACTGTGTCATCGAACGTGTTCCTGATGCTACCACTGTGATCATTTAAAATTTCATTCAATCTCTATCCAAACGATTTACAAGCAGTATAATATGTTGCAAAAATTGCTCCACCATTAAAGTGACAATTAATCGTTTCCTCAATTTTTTATACTTTATAGAGAAGCCTTGAAAAATTCAACCGTTCATTAGAATTTCCATTGTAAAATTCTATTCTCCATTTATATAAAAATGTACAAAAATATAATAGTAGAGATTATTATTTTGTTTTATTTATATGGGGTTTATAATAATAATTTGATTTTCTTTTATTCATTAATCTTTTTCCTTTTGATTTTTAATATGTATAATACAAATATGGTGCAACAAGTGAGACATTATTAATATTATTCAAACAATAAACAAAAAGTAAATCTGCAAACTAACAAAATTCCCAGAAACTCAAAATCTTCAGATGACTGAACTGCTTCAGTATGTTTATCTTTATGTATCAGTAAACTCCTCAAAATATATTTTATTTTGATTACTTTACATGCAACCACGTTTTACATATATCAGTTCATAAAATTACACAAACATTCATAGTCTTCCTGCGACTTCTTATCAGAGCCATCCGGTAGATTCATTCTCGCTGAGCGTCGAGTTAAACGAGGCATGAAAAATTGGATAGACAGGAACAAGAAAAGAAGCCGCTCTTAAAAGAACCAATCAATGGAAGATGTTTCTTCGGAGAGTAAAAGAAACCCGGCAGCATCTCGCTGGAATGAAACGGAAGTGGAAATGAAAGGGTCGCCGGGGACCGGACGAAAGGAGGAACGAAGTCGAGTTGCAACAGGAAGCCGCCTTTAAAAACAGGAAATCCTTGCACTCGCGTCGCCTTCAAAGCGGAGAATTTAATTAACGTAATCTCGATTGTTTGCAGCCAACGATTCGTTCTAAATACTCATCCTTCATTCCTCGAATAAACTTCACCGGAAGCATTCGAAGGATACTTCATTGTTCAGGGCTTTCAAATTTCAAAGTGAACTTAAACTGCCTGAAGAAATTGTATATCTCTTCAGTTGACATCAAATTTCATTACAAAATTGATTAAATTCAATGAAACACCGGTCAATCGAAAATGATTCACCCGAAGTCACTTGCAAGCTAAAAGCATCATCAGTAACACCGAGAACCTAATTCAATACCATTCTCTATTCCGCACTCCAAAATAAAATTATTATTTTTATGCAAAACACAGTGAGAATATTAATCATCCTGTTACTAATTATAATTCGAATAACCGAGGCCTTATTGCACTTTCAACAGCAATAGCAGACACACGACAATGTACACAATTCGGACTAAAAAAGACACAAAATGGATGTTAATGCGGTGGGTGACGTTCGAAGGTGTTGAAGAGTCCCTAACGAGCCGAGGACATCCGCGTAGCATAATTAATCAGCGAAAAAACGCGACCACGCGAGAGAACGTCGCAGCCTCCTCCTTATTTACTTTTTTCGCTGGTTTCGAGGCTAACGGATTTCATTCGTATGCAGATCAGAGGCTGGTCCGGGACCAGCACAATATCCGTGCACAATGGTCGCGGCGGGACCTACCTTTGCCGATTGTGTTTCACGGCTGGAAAAAGTCGGCTGGAAAAGCCAGAAAGGGAGAATGGTAATTCCGTGAAGCTCGCCCATTCCGCTCGCGGAACGGAAACGTCGGCGAGGGAGAAAACGGAAGATCCGTGTTACCTTTGGAAATGTTTGTCGCACCATTGGCGAGCTAGAATCCAACATTTCTCTACCTGTGGCACGCAGATTTTTTAGCTAAACAGATGGAGAACGAGGAGACGAAGGTGCAATGTAGTTTCTTTTTAGAAAATGAGATTGTTGTGACTTTGAGAGGATGCAGGGAGACTGGTTGGAGTGGTGAGTTTGCATACAGTCTTTCGTAGCTAGAGTGGGAAATAGTTAGACTTGATATGCGAATTTACCACCTCTCTACTGTGCAGATATAAGAGCAGTTGGCTAGCGAGATGGCAGAGGGTATTCTGCTTGCTCCGCCTTGTCACATGGTGCTATTTGATTCGATTAATAAATCTGATCGTTTGGGCCAGTAAAGAAAATCCTGCGTGCTCTGTTTTTATGATTGTGTCTGTCTAGGTGGACCTATTCCGCTATTAACCAATTAGACCCGCGTAGGCAACCTTATTGTAGCATTCATAGGCTACCCAACGTCTCATCTCTGCACAGTACTGGCTGCTGTCTAATGGTGGGAGTGGGTTCACACCTTCTTTCCCTTCCATGCGTTAATAGAACCAAAGGAAAACGAATTGATTGATAGGAGAAGTGACATTCCCTCACTTAAACATAATATGGTCGATGCAAAAAGAATTTAGGGTGGTTCTTATTGTTGGTAGTTACTGAGGTGGGAATAGACCAGCTCCCAATCACTGGCCGTCCCAACTTTAGGTTTTCATTGGGGTGGCCAATCAGCGCATAGGGAGTTAGGTCCATAGCTACCGAAGTGGTCCTCTCAGATTTTATTGAGCTGTTGCATGTTGATAGATCAGTTTATTAAGAAGCTCCCTATGCATAGTGTTAGGTCTAGACAGTCAATAGTTGAAAAGATGGTTAATGCTAAAGGAAACTCTGCTCAACAACCTAGGGTCTTGTCAACTGATCCATGTTTTTTTTTGGAAGCAGTTGCTACAGTAGAGTAGCTGAACCCTATCGGAACTATAACATTAAATATCTGATCTTAACGAGAACTGACGTTCCTTGCGAAGGATCTCAGTGAAAAGTAATTATTTTCATGGATAATCCTCTCACGTCGGCGTTTCATCGGAAATCATGCTGTAGCCCGTGGAATTAGCAAGGGTCAGCAGCCGAAAAGTTTCAGCTCGATCCTGCGGCTTATGAGAAAACTTTTAACCCTGCAGTCAGAACACGTAGAACACACTCAGGGCCAATAATATCCTCCCTGAATCACTCCTACAATGCGGGGGAAATAAAATAAATGGAGGAGAAGACACGGAGAAAGTAACTCTCACAGCAGATATGAAGTCAAAGCAATAGAGGTATTTTAGGGCTGACGGGAAGGTTAGTATTTCCTTTAACCCTTCTCAGAGATAACAGAGTAAATGAAGTGAAGAAAAATAGATGGAGAATGATTGCGTGTTTCAAGACATTCAAACGAAATAATTGATTCCTTTACTTAGCCTCTTCTTATGACACACTGGTCAACTACTTATAGGCAGACCCAATCATTCTCATTCAGGAGGATTCCACTCTATGTGCATTCAGAAATTTACCAGCATACTGAGCATACATAGTCGCATAATTATCAGAATTTCAGGCTACGGTATTTAATAAACAGCAAATTGAGTTTTATTGCTAGAGTATAGGCATCGAATGTAGGTACTCCTCATTCACTCAGTCACCCTAATAATAAATTTGCAAAAATTCCATTGTAAACGTCTAATCATTTTCAAGATTGAAATGAATGTGAAAAATAATAGATGTTGTAACTCAGAACTTCGACAAAATCAAGTGGAGCCAAAAACCAATTCATTAAAACAAAACCTGTGCCATCTCTGAGTTCTACAATACACACAATCATCCAAACCCCATGTCAGAAGACAGATGAATACACAGTTACCAAAAACACCGTACACCCTCCGAAACGTCACCCCAATGCTATTCCCCGTGCACCAGAATAAAAGCTCGGAGCCGCCCAAAGGAAAAAATCATCACGGAGGAGCCTAATCGAAACTAAATGCCGGAGGATAACGGATGACACCGACGACAGCGTCGCCTCTCTCAGCGGCTGCTCACCCCCGCGTTTAACCTCCGCTTCTCCCTCGACGAAACGAAAACAAAAGAGGGTAGCCGGGGAAGAAGTCTTTCTACTGGGGAACGTCGAAAATCCCGAAAATCGAAGGTAATAAAACAGAAAGGCGACGAAGATCCGCTCTCGATTCTGAACTTTCCTCTCCGGAATGGTAGGGAGGTAGCCTGCCAGGCGAACTTCTCTAACTATCGTCAGCTAGATCCTGTTTCGATAAGCGTAACATTGTTTCCGCGACCCGATATCCTCGAGCGGCAGCCAGCCGGCGTGTCGCGGGCGAAATGATAAAACCGCCCCTGATTCATCGAGGGCAGGAAACTTGCTCGCCCTTCGGGGCTCGAGCAGGGTGAACGTGCCGCGACTAGTGGATTTTTAGGCCTGGTCCGCAAGAACCGAGGCAAATTACTAAAAAGCTTGGCAACGAAACGCGATTCCACTTTCGACCCACTCCCAGACCAATCCGCCTCGTCCCATGCAGTCGGGGGTGGCGCTGGAGGGGCTGGAACGTGGACGAAATGCCTGATGATCCGTTCGTTTGATTGTCGCGAAACCGAACGGTGAAATCGAGAACGACACGGTTATTTGAACGAACGCGATCGATGCTCCCTACGAACTGAATCTGAAAATTGTGTAGGCACAATTTGGCTACTGTGCAGAGCTGGAACCCCCACGGGGGTATGTTGGAAATTGATCGAAGGATCAGGGTAAAATTACGGAGCGTGGTCTTTGATGGCTCTGGGGTAAGTGCTGAGTGGTCCAACACAGTCCTCTTACTGTTAAGAAGTCAGCCTCGCCTTACCCAGTTGTGGCCAGATCCTTTAGGAACAATGTCTCTTTTTAAAGGCTTGCCATCCTTGACTCTCTCTCTCTCATGTTTCTTCCAAACAGTCAGCCTATGACACCCCATAACCAGACTAGTTCGAATCATTGCCTAACATTTGATGCCCACCCTCAACATCAAGCCATACTCTCGACATGCAGAGACAGAACAGTCCTCAAGCTAGTTAAATTAAGGCTACAGCACAGTAGCGTTGGGCTATCTGCCCTGGACCTCTCTTGAAGGAGACGTATATAGGAACATCTAGGTGTAGATTGTTGTATGAATTTTTAATTTGTTGCCTCATGTTGTCTGAACATTTTGCCTTCGTTCTAATCAGTACTATAAGCTCCCAGATTCCTGGATCCTTTTAGGAATCATTTGAAAATCAAGTGGAAATAGACAGTCTATTGGCAGACACTCTTTAATCGATGAGACTACAGTTATAGTTTCCTTTTATTATTCGTTTTGAAAAGCGCTGTTAGTAACATCAGTGCATCATAAAATTGTGTAACATTTTTTGTTAAAGAAACAGTTTGATAAATAGTAAGAATCACTGGACCGATTCTGTTAATAAGCAAGCTTGAAAAATCGTCCGCGCTCGGGAGTTCCGAGTTCTGTGAGAACGAACGGAAGCAGTAGCTGGAAAATGAGAAGTGGAAAAGTTGGGTAAACAGTGTCGCAGAGAAGCACATAGATAGTCGCCAGCAATTTCGAACGATGCTCCTTTTTTTTTTCACGGCCACTCGAGTCTTTTTAATGAAAGTTTTCTTTTTAAGGAGACGAAATCAGGGCGCACCGTACGAGTCGTTCTGATTTTTTCGTTGGGAAACGTTGGATATCTAATATCGAATATCAAATTTTCAATTTTTATTTCGAACGATTTTAATTAATTAAGAAATATGTTATTTGAGGACTGTTTTCTTCACTTTAATTTTTGATCATTTTAATAGAAACTTGTCAGTTTCTGCATTCTGGATATAATTTTGCGGCATCTGCTCTCAAACCATTACAATTTCTAATCTTTCGCCCTCGAAAGAGTTGGAGAATCCTCGAAAAACGAGGGGGAATCGCATTAACGTTTCCCGAAGGGCGCGTGAATTTTTGCATGGGGTGGAGTCTCCCCTATTGAGTTTAATCGGATTTCGTGGGGGGTTGGATATTTTTCAGCAGCGTCTATTACATCAATTTTGTCACTTTTCTTTTATTTCTGATGATAAAGAAGTTGTTATGAATATAGTTAAGTGTGGTATTACTATAAACACTTATAACTTTATTAGATTGCTCTATATACAAAGAATTACGTTTTAAACATAATTATATTTTACAAAAGATGTATATTAGTGAATAGTTGCTACTAAAAATTATTTGAGCTGCAATGCAATTAGGAACGAACCTACTTTTTTTATTTACGATAACAACCAGGAACTCTGTTCAGGTTCAAGCTCATGGAATTATAGTCAGCTGTGTTTCTATGTTTGTGAACTGCAGAACTATATGCAAAAGAACAACATTTTTTACCTGATAAATTCAAGGCTACCTCGAAATCTCGAAAAATCCCCTAGGGCAGAGTATTCCAAGTTATACTGACCAGTCCTGTATATTTTAACATATACTTTTGACTTTGACTCTCCTGAGACTGCTAAAAGTAGACAGCAAAGTATGAAGTCTCAAACTTTTGGTAGCTAAATGCGTCAGTCAAAATAAGTACTCAATCGGATGAAGCAGACACTCTCATAAGGAATCTAACTTAGAATAAATTAGCTTTCATTATTGAATGTGTGTCATTTTTCACAGTAGAATACGTGAATCAAGATGGACACTCAACTATACTACTCAAACGTTCCCAGAGGGAATTGACTTACAATAAATTAGCTATGCTTACTCAATGTGTCTAAGTTTTCACAAAATATTAATTATAAGTTGTAGTGATTCACCTTATGTATCTCATCACAATCGTCTAAATATGTAACTCAAAGGAACTGCTCAACAAGATGAGTATCACATTCCCACGAAGAAACTGACTTACAAAAAATAGCTACAATTACCCAATGCAACCCACAATTCACAAAATATTAATTATAAGATATAGTAACTCACCCTATCTACCTTATCATAAGCATCTGAATATATGAGTCACCAGGACCACTCAACAAGAAACTAACTCACAAAAAATACCTTCAATTACTCAATGTGTCCCAGTATTTCCAAAATACTAATCGTAACTTACAGTGACTCACCCCATCTACCTTATCATACCCATCTAAATACGTAACTCAAAAGCTCCACTCAACAAGATGAGTATCACATTCCCATGAAGAAACTGACTTACAAAAAATAGCTACAATTACCCAATGCAACCCACACTTCACAAAATATTAATTATAAGATATAGTAACTCACCCTATCTACCTTATCATAAGCATCTGAATATATGAGTCACCAGGACCACTCAACAAGAAACTAACTCACAAAAAATACCTTCAATTACTCAATGTGTCCCAGTATTTCCAAAATACTAATCGTAACTTACAGTGACTCACCCCATCTACCTTATCATACCCATCTAAATACGTAACTCAAAAGCTCCACTCAACAAGATGAGTATCACATTCCCATGAAGAAACTGACTTACAAAAAACAGCTACAATTACTCAATGCAACCCATTATTCACAAAATACTAATTATAAGATATAGTGACTCACCCTATCTACCTTATCATAAGCATCTGAATATATGAGTCACCAGGACCACTCAACAAGAAACTAACTCACAAAAAATACCTTCAATTACTCAATGTGTTGCAGTATTTCCAAAATACTAATCGTAACTTACAGTAACTCACCCTATCTATCTTATCATACCCATCTAAATACGTAACTCAAAAGCTCCACTCAACAAGATGAGTATCACATTCCCATGAAGAAACTGACTTACAAAAAACAGCTACAATTACTCAATGCAACCCATTATTCACAAAATACTAATTATAAGATATAGTGACTCACCCTATCTACCTTATCATGAGCATTTGAATATATGAGTCACCAGGACCACTCAACAAGAAACTAACTCACAAAAAATACCTTCAATTACTCAATGTGTTGCAGTATTTCCAAAATAGTAATCGCAACTTACAGTGACTCACCCCATCTACCTTATCATACCCATCTAAATACGTAACTCAAAAGAACCACTCAACAGCATGATCCCACTCCCTCTAAAAAGCTGACACGTACAACGAAGCCGCGCTAACTCGAGCTCTATGCAAAACAGTATCCGAAACGTTGAATCCGCGTCTACCAACCTTCTCAGTGACATTTACGTCTGTTCCGCTTCTTCCTCAAGTTAGGTCCGCCGAGTCCGGGACGTCGCTGGCACTGTTACGCAACTCTGTTTGTTTATCGCCAGGATGCACTTCACTAAACGTACCGCGTTCCGTCGGCTGCATCGTGGCGTGTAATCGTTCGTCAGGGTTCACTGGTTCACACATGTTTAAGGCTGTGTTCTCACCGTTCATCGTTTCAATCGGGCGGGACACGCGACCGGTTCATCGCGGCCAGCTTCGACGGGAGATCGACGGCCGATCTCCGGGTGTCGCGAGTTCGCGACGAGTCACCAACCCTGAAGAACACCCTGAAGAGCATCGTCTCCTCGTTTTCGAGGCACGTGCCGGCGAATCGCGAGATCGACGGATCTCGAGGCGTCGCGGGTTCGCGACGAGTCACCGACCCTGACGAACACCCTGAAGAACACCCTGAACAGCATAATTCCGTCGCGGTCGAGCGTTCACGATTCCGTGCACGGTTGCCAGCTATCGAGCCGCGTTTCGGTGAACTTCGACATGGTGAACCGGTATGGTCGATTATCGATTCCTCTCCGAGTCTTCTGTGCTCCGTTTCACGCGCTCCGATTCGAACGCGATGCTCGTTAATACTTTATATTATTATCGATTCGCCGCACGACAACGCGGCCGCGGAAACCTCGCGAGGATTCGCCGAGGATTAATGTTTCGTCGAATTCCGTCACTTTCGACGGTCCACTATGAATTCACAAGGTGGCTCCTGATTCAACATCGTTTGGGGGGTTTCTGAATTTTTTTTGGGTTGTTTTCTGGGAGATGCTTGCGGTTCGAGGTGGAGTACAGGTGGTTTTAGACTGAATTAATGTATGTACATTGGTTAAAATCTCTTTCTTCGAGGGTACGGATGCATACGTGCACGTTTAAATTTTCTTTAGTTCAAGTATTGCTGAGAAATAATACCTAAGAGGTACGTATATGTGCATTATTGTTCCTTGTCAATTTTTTATTTTATTATGTTAGCTATGAATTTTTAAAGAATAAATCTAATTCATTTCGATTCTAATAAATTTATTCCTGAAGAGCTGCACTATTTTCCATTAATTTACTTTTCATCATTTTTCGTGATCCCTACTAGTAGTTGTTAGTATGGTCGTATCATAATATTTTCTATTATCATTCGATATTTAAATTTTCCTTCAACTACGAACTTTTACGCGATAATAAAACATGTACAAAGTCTCTTAGTTTTCCAGTAAACCCTTCCACTTAAAAATTGTTGTACAATTAATATCATCGAGCCTTGAAAGCTTTCTGGTATTAACTTTTTAATTAAAGATAGATCAAAATTTTCATTCTGAAGCCACCTCAAGTCTCCTGAAAGGTGCCAGTGATATAGAGCTGTTTCATTTGTTTTTAATCAGGGTACCTTGGTGAGGGCATTAAGGTCGAACAGGTTTGGCGCATCCGCGACACAATTGTTAACAATAAATTAGGAAACGAATACGGCATGAACACGATTGTCAGCGACATGCAAAATTTATTGCTCCCTGATTTACGAGAGCGTTTCGTGCGGAGAAAGATTTAGAGGCCCGAACAAACTTTAGTTGAAGAAACTTCTGTTTTAATTAAGAACGTCTGTCCCATGACCAAAGTTTTTTAAACACGTAAATTATTTATAGATAACAAAGTAAGAATGTCATTTTATTCCTGGAAAAAAAAAATAATGCAAAGGTCATCCATTGTTTGCAAATATAAGACAATTTTCTGTGTCTGTTTGCTCTAAATTCATACACTGAATAACTGATGGGTAATTCAACATCACTCACCATAATCGACAAGGTCAATCGACTTTTAAATAGTTCGAATTTATTTTTCATTGCCCGCGCGGTTTCATCGACACCCGTCGAGTAATGGATGACGGTTTCACGATCGATTTTCCGTTTTATCCCCCTCGATCCATCGAAAAGACCAGAAACCACAAAAAATCGAGTCTCTGAATTTTTGAACAGACATAGAAATTTTACGGCCACTCGTTTCGCGCTCGTAAATTCTCGCACGGCCGATTTTCCGTGCTTTGAATCACACGACCATGTTAAGAAATAAAACGATTGCCGCAGTTTCGACCATCTCGCGTGCGAGAACAGTTGATGAACTGTTAAACCCTGAATAATTATATACAGCATCGTGTCACAGGCTTTTTTTGTAGCGAGATTGCGGCAATTAAGCGAAACGATGAAAAGTTGAAGTTCTACGATAGAGTTTCTGGAATTGTCTTATGTATTTCAAGGTCACTCGGTGGTGGACGTTCGATTAAAAATGAAAGGGCTGTATGGACAGTTAAATTACGTGACGTCTGTATTAGTGTCCCTGAATAAGTTACCCCCTTGATTTACGATTTTTTCAGTAGCTATCTGTACTCAAGTTATGTATACTCTATTATTAACATTCTTCAACATCTCTAATTTGCTATAGATAATCCTCTAAAAGACAGGGGTGTTCTAATACAAAATTTGTAGCGATTCATATTTGAAGGAAGCTCATATTTATAGCATATAGACTATAGTGTGCACCACGAGTGGGACTCGTTATTATGAGGCAAGGGGTTAACAGAGACAGACAGCTCTCAGCGCTCGAATTTATTAGCAATAAATTATAGCAGCAATGGTAATAACAACTCTATTATTAACATTCTTCAACGTCTCTAATTTGCTATAGATAATCCTCTAAAAGACAGGGGTGTTCCAATACAAAATTTGTAACGATTCATATTTGAAGGAAGCTCATATTTATAGCATATAGACTATAGTGTGCACCACGAGTGGGGCTCGTTATTATGAGGCAAGGGGTTAACAGAGACAGACATCTTTCAGCGCTCGAATTTATTATCAATAAATTATAGCAGCAATGGTAATAACAACTCTATTATTAACATTCTTCAACGTCTCTAATTTGCTATAGTTAATCCTCTAACAGTCAAGGGTGCCCTAATAGAATATTCTTAAACATTTATGTTTCAGCGAGGCTTATATTTATAACATATAGACTATAGTGTGCACCACGAGAGTGACTCGTTATTATGAGACAAGGTAAGACAAGGAAGTGATGAGGGTTGATAGAGACAGACAGCTCTCAGCTGACGGAAACTAAGCGAATAAGAGTAGACCAGATAAGAGTAGCTTAGCGATAGAGTGACACCAGCAAAGTGTGGCGTTTGAAAATCATTTTACCCTTCAAAGCCACCGAAGAATGCCGCAAACCAGCGAGATAATAGTCGGAGCTAGCTGCTGAAGAAACGTCGATACGATCTGAAAATAATACGGGAAGCTGGCACGACATTGGTTCCCCGAGAGAGTCCGGCCAAAATAGACGAGGACTTTCTCGTTTCATTGGGATGAAAACGATTGACCCTGGTCCCGTTCAGAACGTGCATCATTGAATAAAATATTCGAATCGCGAACCTATCGAACGATACACAAATAAAACACCTTGATGCTTGTGTGGGTATTATCCAAGCTAGCTCCTCGGGTTCTTGAGAATTACGGAGATGCGGTAGAACCGTCGATGTAGAAACTGTAGCACAGTGAAGTATTAGGTTGCCAACTAATTGGCGATCTGTCGAACTTCTTCCCCTCAGAAATTCCCTCAATTCTACTATCGACGAGTTAAAAAATTACCAGAAATGCGACAAAGGGATATTCAAAATTTAAATGTAGATAACTTGAATACAAAGTTGATTTAAGAATTTTAATACGTGTTTTCATATAGCAACTTTCGAGGGTCGAGAATTTAGTTGCCAATCTAATATTATTGTTCTTTTCTGTCGTATTATTTTGCTAGTGTTTGCAGGTCTCGAAATTCTACACATTTATCGCGTTACAAAATATATAAAAAAAGTATAAACATGGCAGTTGTGTGTACTATAATTTAGAATCGAAAAGGTGACCTTGAATGACTAATATTTCGTACTACGACTATAGCAGAGAGATATAGCGTCCAGTTAACAGGTGCAGCGTTACAGTAGAAACAGACATGCCTAATCAGACACGCACTTCACTATTTCAAATACAACTCACGAAAGAAAATAATATTTCACTATTCGATCGTATAATTTATGTTTTATATCCTCCTTGCAATGTTGTCATTATTCAAAATTGCATGAAAAAAATATAAATTACTCTATTTATAGGTATTTTTTCAATTTGGAAGATATTCGTCCGATTTTTGAGGATTCAATTTACCAGGAAATTAAGAGCAAATCCTGTGTGCTGTAGTGGACTTCGGAAAACAATAACTGAGGTTGTTAGTCACACAATGTTGAAGCAAAAATTGTATTACACCGCTTATTGTAAATGCCATACTCCCATAATCCGAGGAAATATTCAAACGTTTTATCGTGTGTCAGTTCGGCGCCATTAAGGGAAGGATAACACCGACGCGGCCATGCTGCCCTGCAATCCAGTTAAGTAATGAAAGAAAAACCGTCGACCGTGTCCTAATAGAAACATCGCGGCTAATAGAGGGATCACGGTGGATCCGTCTTAAGCGAACTGGGTCACTGATTAGAATAGGTACTTTAAAATCGCGTGGAAGACGCTTAATGCGTTCGAGCTTCGCCACGGAGCACTGTCAGCCATTATTTATTTATGCAAATCGCGTGTACTGGGTGTGGCAGTCGAAACGAAATATCTAAATGTCTCCGTCGTATTCGAACATCAGAACAAAATTATGGCCTCGTAAAACACGATTATCATATTATTATATCTGTCCCTAAAAATAGACGCTGGTGTCATTTTTAAATCCCTCTAAGGACAGTGATTATTGTCACTCTTGATTTTTGTATAATTTCTATATGAAAATTGATTATGGTAGTGCAGAAAAGAAGTAGTTCTATTATATTCTGTGCTTTCATCAGAGTAACCTTTGTCGTTGCCATTGTTTGGTAAGTTTGATAAAAGAGAAAAATTTGTTGCCAAATTAAGTGTGCCGAAGTAATTATGTCAAATTTCTTGAAGAAAAATGTCCCAGAGTAAATTTCGTCGTTGGCAGTTTTGATTGTCTTGATAAATTGCCATTATTGTATTTCACCATTTCAAAACTGCAACTTTCATTACTGTTCCATCGCATTTTTTGTGTACAATTTCATGCGATTTATCTGTTCCCCGCAATTCTCGAATAAGTTATTTCCGTCTGTTTCGAATGAACCCCACACAGGCTTCATGCTTTTTTCTGTTGCAAGGCAATAACTTAAAAGCACGTCTAATCGACATGTTCCCCGTTTGAACTGCATCCGACGTTAACATACACCCCGATAAAATATTGAGCCTGATATAACCAATGGTGCAATTTCAAATAGCACAATACCAGGAAATATCAATTAATTTCTGTTCTCTTTTTCCGTGTATCGATTATTAATATTTACTCCAGTCGAGCGTAATGAAGGACGCCATATGAAATCGTATCTTTATTACGCAACATCAAATATATACCCAGATTTTTATTTAAACAATCCAGTTATAAATATGAACACGTTGACTACCGTGGAGGACACTGAAATTTCGTTTAATTAAATAACTAGCAACTCTTATGCAATTATGAACAATAGTGATACTATAATAATAATATAAGGAAACATCTGTACATTCAAGTAGTAAATGTTTCTATTCCTTGTCGATTTATATTTAAAACAGGACGTTATAGTCTGTCTGACTAGATTGCAGTTTCCACTGTGGCAGTCAGCGTGTAATTAAATTAATTTCAACACCTAACTCAAGATTATTTAACCTATATCTCAATATTATAGAGATACATTTTGTTTATATAAATAAATAATATATCAAGGTGGAAAACATGGGACTATTTTTGTCGGCGTGCCGGCTAGCCGTCCACGGGGCGTAGTTCACGGCACAGCCGCTAGATGGCAAACCTCAGCGCCCGCGCGCTCGAAAGAGACTTCTCCTAGCTACAAGATATAACAAAAAAACAAGCAATATTCTGAATTCTATACGCAGAAAAGTCGCGGGCCAATCCGTGTCCAGGCCATTCTATTTTATAATATAAGAAACAACGTTACTCCTACGATAACCAGGCACTTTCTCCCCTCATTTCATCCCCTCAACCCCCAACAGAATTTCAATTTTCCCGTACATTTTCCACGAACACTATCCACTGTGCGTTTCGAGAAAACATCGAGTGGCTCATCCAAAGCGAAGCTCGATCGATGTCTCGTCTTCCCTGGGCGAAGTTTAAAAATTATAAGGGCCAACGTCACGCGATCACTGGGGCTGAAATCGTTATTTCTGGCGGGCTTCATTAAACTTAATGTATCGTCGATACATCGATACATCGACGGCGGGACGACGATGAGGCTGGCCCGCCGCGCCATTAACGACGACGGTAATTTTACTGAAGTCCACGTCGGATAAACACACGCGGCAATTTCGCCCGAAGGACGGCCGCCGCTGTTCGCCAATTAACTTATGCAACGCAATCACGCGTCTTGATTCCTCGTGAATCGCGATTCCACGCATTTATTTAGGCGGTGGCGCGGATTTGAATGGGGACACGTGACCTTGATCGCGCGTCCATTCAATCGACCGGCGATTTTATTCGGCTCCCGTCGCCCGTCTGACAGGTTGACTGCCGTGTCACGGCTGGCACTTCGTTTCGATCATTATTTATCTGACCACGTGCGGTGTTCAGACATATGTCTGTTACGGCCCAATGGAAGCAGTAAAATATTGTGAAATTTGCTGACACGCTGAATGCAGTGGGGTGCACCAGTGACCGGCGCCTCAAATTTAATTTAATTAAATAATTATTGTTTGTCAGAAAATTGTGGACAAACTTCGTAGCGAAGCAATAATGTAGGAAGAGAAGAACACGATCCAGTAGTCAGGTCTCTTTTTTCTTTGCGATTTATATAAAGAATAGTAAATTGTATCGTGTCTGATTAGGTATGGCTGTTTTCACTGTGGCGCTCAAGGTGTTAATATTCTAGATTACAAAGGGTGTGAATTTGATGGTTTATTCATTTTGTGGAATTATATAAAGGAGCATGATAGTGTTTCTCAGTAAATAAAAGAATGGATAATATGGTGTCAGTGTCAATGTGTGCAATGTTTGTAGTTTTTACACGTAGTGACGAGTTGAGTAACTACTAATTTTTATGAATTTTAGTCTCTTTAACATCAGAGTGACAGTGTTTTGTTTATAGCAGTAAGTATTTATCTATGGTTAATTCAATACATTTTAGAATATTTATCAAGGAAAATTTGTTGTAGGAATTGCAAATGAAGGTGTTTGATTCAATTGACCTGAAGTTTATATCAAGATCTAACAATCAAAATGAAGTATTATTTAATTGTATTAACTATTAAACTATTTGAATTCGAAATAGTAAATTTTAGGTTTAATTGAACTGAATACTATTAAATTTCGGATATTCATATCTTCAATATTATACACGAACAGTATATTTATTTATAAAAAATACTGGATTAATTATAGAGAGGCGGTGAGTGTCACAGTGAAAGCAGACACACATGGCCAGACACGTAATAACTCGCTTAACATGCGTCACAGTAGAAAATTCTGTCATTGATCAGACATGTGCATATAGTTTTCAGAAATATGTATGGTTGAGGATATAAATAATTCTACCGGGTAATTTTTCAACTGTTTATATAACTAGTAGCTATTTAACTAGTATTTAATAGGTAAATAACAGTTGAAAAATCACCCAGTAGGTAATTATTTATATTCTCTACCATACATACTTTTGAAAAGCCATTTTCACGTGTCCGACTAGTGGCAGAATTTTCTACGGTGACGCGTGTTGAAACAAGTTATTAAGTGTCTGACACTCAATGCGCCAACATGCACGCAAACTAAAAAACGAAATTTATAAAACAATCCGCGTAATTTAAATTTGCCCACTTTCGACTCCTCTAACTTTTATACGTATTAGGCCACGTTCTATTGGCAACAAACTTTATTTATAAAAATTCTTTCTGACAGTTCCAATATTTTTTTTACTCTCAGCCGCCGGGTGCGACCATTCTCCAGGCGATAATAAAACAAGCGTAAAAAAGGCAACGGAACGAGCAAGAAGAACAGCAAACGTCCGTGGGTTCCGAGCGAAAAGAATAACAGAGAGATTGAAAATAATCTCAGCGTTTCTCGCAGACACCGACGCGTAATTTAATTAAAGCACGCTTGAAGAAGGTTAATGAACATTAAAATCCACCACCGTATCGTTCGAGATTATTATTTAAAAATAGTCTCCTCACGATAATCCTAAAAATATTGACCACCCAACGGATCACTTAATTGCCAATCTCCTCAGGGACACTTAAACACAGATGCACATCTTGTTAGTTCGAACATTATTGTCAGAGGTACAACAAACATTATGCGACCCAACGATCAATTTTTCAGTCCAGTCAAATACAAAATACACTTGAAAAGAAATTAATGTTTTCGAACTCGAACGAAATCCTCCCCGAAAAGGTTAATTAAAGCTCTCTCACCGGGCGATTAATTATTTATTCACAGGACGAATCGACCGTGTCTTTCTCCGTCACCTCGCTGTGCGAAATGTTCAAGGTTAATCGTATTTGCGATAAAATCGATCGCGCGATCATATTTCGGTGGAAAGTTTTCAAGGTTCCAATCACAGAGTCAACAGCAGGATCGTATTCCTATTGAATAATCGACGAGCCGTCTCTCGAGCAATTTCTTTCCATTCAGTTTTAATTATCTCGCGGGACGATTTATTCCCGGCACCACCTGGAATCTTCAAGGTTCCGTCGCGGAGCAATAAAATTGTCTCTCTCAAAAAAAAAAACAGTAACTGAAACATACCTAACTTTTACATCAGACTCTGCCAAAGACGATCAGGTCTGACAGAAATTTTCCTCAAGCCAAAAAACAACAGAATCACCGGTTGATTCAAAGTCACGTTCGACCCACGCGTCCTCGCACCGGACACCTTGCAAACATCTCACTATGCTCCCAATCAGGTCACTGTACACCTTTCAAAAACCCTAAAAACCCTCCCTCCTCGAGTCTCTTAACGAACCAGCAGCATTCCCTCGAAACCCCTTCGTCTACCTCATAAACGAAGGCAGTGATCGACGACGCGCACGTCGATTCCTCCGGATCCACCCTGGCTGCTGCAAAGTGTGATCGCGACAGCTCGAGCTTCATCGGGCAGGGGACAACAACGGAAAGGAACACCTTGGGGTCTCACAGGGGGATTGTCACAGCCACTCGCCGATTCGCAGCGTTCAACAACCTCGATCGCATGATCATCACTGTGCACGTCCTGGGGTATCACCAGTTCACTGATCACACGTCCGTTCGCGAGGAACCAGACGACCGTGCACCACTGACGGAACAGACGAACAGAACAGGTGAGACGGGTCGTGGAGGGACGGGGTGAAAAGAATGTAAACAGACGGGTTTGCCCCGCTGAGGCGGGAAGGTTGTTCTCGAAGGATGGAGTGTTTTAGAGGGAAACAGATAGGGTCCAGGTATCCGAGCAACCGACAGGGTGAGGCCGATGGTCCGTCTCGGCTGTTGCTGGATGGAGATGACACGAAGATGCTGGCTGACAGAGCGAACTGTGGAAGGGTGTGTGTGTCGGTGTGTCTGTGTGTGCTGTGTGTGTGTCGGGCGAACGGGCGGGTGGTGGGGGAGAGGGGGGGAGAGAAAATGAGCGAGGCGAGGCGAGGCGAGCGAGAGAAGCGTCGGTGGTGAGCGTCCGCCCGCTGTGACGCTCCCGACAGGACTGCGTCGGTCCCCATTTATTCCTCCTTACCCGCGCCACCCGCGCCGCTCACCACCGCCTACTAACCAACCCCCGTGAACCGCTGCCACCCCTCGCGCGCACCCCTCCTTTTGTGTTCCTGCCCTCTGTGTAGCGATGGGAATGATACCGAATCGATAGCATCGATACCGGTCCGTCAACTGTCAACCGTCCGGTGGTAGCCTTTTTAACCCCTTTTTTTCGGTTCCGGGTGATATCGAAGGCTCGGGGGATGAGGGTGTTTTTTGGAGTTCTCGCTCGGGGTGTTGATTGATCGGCGATTCGGTGTATCGTTGCGGAGATGGTTTGAGTGGACTGTCCAAGGTCCTGTTCTTGTGGATTGAGTTTTTGGATTTGATGGAGATTCTTGTTTGTTTTGGATTGTAGTGTTTATTTTTTTGTTGTATTGGAAGTTTTAGATGCTGATGTGATAGGAATGTTATAGACTGGTTGATGAAATGATCTTGAGAGACTTAGTTTGGCTGTCTGTGCACGTGTATTTTTCGGGATCATTGACAGGTTTCCAGATACAGTAGAAAAATCCGTACGTAGCCAGACACCCCGAAATGGGCTTTCATATTTGTATACTGTTATTAAGTGTATAAATATTTAATTATTTCGTGGGACACTTTGAAGATGGGTTCATACTAGCACAGTGAAAACAGCCAGACCTAATCAGACGAATTAGTGTATCCTGTACATTTGAATATTTTAATATCATAATATTAATGGTATTTAGAATTTTGTAAAAGTTAACTGTTATTTAATCAAATTAAACTTCAGACTATCATATTACCATACTCGTTCAACTTTGACGACGTCATTTCACCAAAATATTTGTAAAATGAATCCCATAATTTGAATACAATATTCTGATGTCCTGTCTTCACTAATAGATCATAATTGCAAGTTCAATCTGTGGCATATCCTTCCGAAATTGCCAAGTTTATGAAACCTACACCATTCGACAATAAATTAATATCTTTCCTCCTAAGAATAATTAACACAGTGTTACGTAAGAATATAATACGTCACCACCATATACCCTTGGAGGCTACAACATATATTCTAATATAATTCTAGAGATCTAGCACACAGTTTGCTTATCCGTCAGTTCGCCTAATTTACAATGTCACTTCACTTTCGAGCACACCACTTGAGTTCCATTTGTGCAAATAGTTTCAGTCCCATCGCTACCTCCGTGCACCACGCACACGCCGTCACCCCCACCCTCTCTTTTCTCCGCTCTCCCCTCTCCTCATTTTTCCCCGTCCTCTTCTTCTGCGCGTGTAAACACATCTGCGTGCCGGCTAATTTTGGTTATCGCTCTAAGTGGCTAGCGAAAGCTCGAATACCGTCGCTCTGATGGCCTAATAAATGCAGCCGGCTTCTTTTCCTGGTTCTTTCGCCAGTGTATTCGAGACAGAGAAGAATCCTGTATGTTCTGTTCGGATAGAAGTGGGAAGATTGTACAATCTCGATTGCTCGAATTAAGAAACGTCTGATCTTCAGAGAAGAAGTTTCCATTATTTATTCAATTTTTAAATTTGAAATAATTTTCATGCGAATGTTTCAGGTTAATATTTCGAAATTTTAGAATTAGTACGCCTTCAAGTTTAAGGTTATTCTATGTCTCTGCAGTCGGTATAATTTTCTACGTGCTTTAGAAGTTCACTTTGGCCTAAATTTTTGTGATACTGCGAAGTATGATACTTTCAGAAGCAATCGCCAATATTAACCCTCTGTCTATGTCGAGTCTGACTATAGAAAGATAAATCGTCCATGTCTCATACATTAATCCTCGACTTCATCAAAGTATATTACTACAAATTTATCGCTGTACCGTTTAGATTATGCTGATCTACCGTCCGACTGGGACCAAATAACGAAAATACCTCAAACCACAAAGGGTCGCGTTACATCGACGGTAGCTTAGCTTACTGTAATCCAACCTAACCCGACTTTGACCAATTTTATATGCATTCGAATGCAGAGGGTCAAAATTAACAGTTCAGTGGACTCTGCTCTGAGCGTAAACTGTCCCTACTCCATCCTTGGGAAATTTTATATGCATTCGAATGCAGAGGGTCAAAATTAACAGTTCAGTGGACTCTGCTCTGAGTGTAAACTGTCCCTATTCCAACCTTGGCAAATTTTATATGCATTCGAATGCAGAGGGTCAAAATTAACAGTTCAGTGGACTCTGCTCTGAGTGTAAACTGTCCCTATTCCAACCTTGGGAAATTTTATATGCATTCGAATGCAGAGGGTCAAAATTAACAGTTCAGTGGACTCTGCTCTGAGTGTAAACTGTCCCTATTCCAACCTTGGGAAATTTTATATGCATTCGAATGCAGAGGGTCAAAATTAACAGTTCAGTGGACTCTGCTCTGAGTGTAAACTGTCCTTATTCCAACCTTGGCAAATTTTATATGCATTCGAATGCAGAGGGTCAAAATTAACAGTTCAGTGGACTCTGCTCTGAGTGTAAACTGTCCCTACTCCATCCTTGGGAAATTTTATATGCATTCGAATGCAGAGGGTCAAAATTAACAGTTCAGTGGACTCTGCTCTGAGTGTAAACTGTCCCTATTCCAACCTTGGCAAATTTTATATGCATTCGAATGCAGAGGGTCAAAATTAACAGTTCAGTGGACTCTGCTCTGAGTGTAAACTGTCCCTACTCTATCCTTGGAAAATTTTATATGCATTCGAATGCAAAGGGTCAAAATTAACAGTTCAGTGGACTCTGCTCTGAGTGTAAACTGTCCCTACTCCAACCTTGGCAAATTTTATATGCATTCGAATGCAGAGGGTCAAAATTAACAGTTCAGTGGACTCTGCTCTGAGTGTAAACTGTCCCTAACCTATCCCTGACAAATTTTATATGCACTCTAATGCAGAAACTCAAAATTAACAATCACTACACCCTGCCCTGAGTGTGAATTCTGGAGATAACTTTCTGGAAATATTCTAAAACAATTTTTCACAGAATTTCCATGTGCTAAACGGGGCCTGTCTGAGCTTACGTAAGGGAGGGCTGGTTCCACTTAGGTTAAACACAAAATAGATGTGGGATCGACAGCGCGATAGTCAAGCGAATTCCCATGATCCCCGATTACCCGCAATCTCCTCCAATAACGATCGGCTCTTATGGCACACGCGATACACGCTGCTAAGTAGTTACGGTCAACGTATTACCGGACTTTCGATAAGCAAACTGCGAAACCGAGACACGTAATAGACAAACAGGCCTCCGGTTAACCGGAATTCCGTCGATCGGCACCGATGTTTACGAGTTGCGGTCGCCATTCGGCCATTCTCGATGCCCGAATGTCCTGGAAACAATGTGTCTCGAAGGATGCGGTCCTTAATTGCGACCGAAAGTTTCGTACGCCCGCCGTCAGGATAACGGATAATCCATGGACCAACCTCCGATCGAGGAAAGTTGAATTTCGACAGTTTTTCTACTGTCATCGATCAGTCGACCGGAGATCCGTAAGGTTCCAGTTACTCTACCATGATCATTAGTCTCTTTTTTCTTTTCGGAGGTCTGGCAGAGGCTTGAGATCTTCTGCAGGGGTAGATTATACTGAACAGATGGCTATAAAGTGTCTAGTAACCATGGATCGAAGAAGTAGTATTGATCGAATTATTAGGAAATTTTTGTACATTTTTTCCAATACGGAATTGTTTACGGAGCGTATATTATTTATTTCTCGTGCTCAGAATTTTCTGAGTAAATAGTACAATATGTTTAGTCTAGTAAACATAAGCAGAATAATCAGTATTGCTTGAGTTATAATTGTCCGAACTTTTCAATTTTTTTTTTAGTACATAATTCTTTACAGTTCGTATAATACCCTTTTGTTCACACTGTTTATTAAACATTTACTATTCAGTCTCTCAAACAGTATTCCATGAGTCCGGAATATTTTTTTTAACACGTTGAATGATCCAGTGGAAACTGCCATACCTATTCAGACACAAAGTAATACAGTAGGACCTCCATTATCTGAACTATATTAATTCCTAAAAGCATGACTCACATTGCAACTAAGTTTCGCATAAAACTGAGAACTTTATTCTAGAATACAAATCACAGAGTAGTGCAAACTTAAGTACACTGTGTCATTAATGATGTTTCCACCCTGTAACTAACATAGGATGACTGCAGATGATCAGTGTTCGAATAATCTAGGTTCTACTACATACTGTTTAAAATATAAATCATAGAGCCAAAGATTATTTGACTCCCTAAACTCATAGACATCACTTGATATTATTATTACAACATTAATATTATCCCAAAATTTTATAAGAATTATTAGTTACTGAATAAAATAAAATTAGAAGTGCTGGCAATCCCCATGGCAGTCAACATATTAATATTTACATTATTATTAACATCATACAGGACGCTCTAAACAATTTCTCTCTAGTTTAGAGCTACCACACAGCACCCTGTATGTATCTGTACGATCGTTTCAAAATGTTGCGTATTTCCTGGACGAGAAACACCAGGAGCGAGAAAGTAGAACTACGGAGGAGTTAACTGTGACGAGAATCGAATGAGAATGGTCCTGATCCGAATGTTGATCCCGAGTGCGATCGATGTTCTGTTTTTTTCTCTCGAAATTCCTCCGTGCTTCGACTGCGACATTCGAGAGAAGTTTTCAGTCCCGACGGTGTGTGCCAGTTCATGTGTTAATTTATGGGACGAGCGTGGAACCGGGCAGGTCGCCGTTTCAAAAGTAGGAACAGCCATATTGAATCGGGATTAGGGTAATGGAAATTTCTGTTATCTACAAGAGCACTCTAACTAGAAATTTAGAGAAACTATAAAATATATAAGAACGCAGAGAAAATTCAAATGTTTTGTTCAAATCATGCTTATACTTATTTTTCTATTATTTCTACGAAGTTGTAATACATTTATTTTTTATTCGAATGTTTACTTTTTATTATAAATATTTTCTACTCAAAAAATTGTTTCGACAGCCACAGTCGAATAGAATTGAACTGACAGAGGACGTATTTGAACTTTCCTGAAAATATTATGAACTTGGTGCTAGGCAGATGATACCCCGAACTTTCGATCGTTCGAACTTTGCACCGTGAACTTTGTGTCATTCTGCACTTTGAACTTTATATCCGCCGCACTGCTTGGACTTTATGTCACTGTGTACTAGGTACTTGGCTAATCACCTAATCGCGTGAACTTGTTACAGTTCATAAAATAAAGTTCGGTTCTAATGGAAAATATTTATTTATTAAAGCTTCGTATGTCATCGCTGCTGAGCAATATTTTTATTAATCAATTCATTCATTCATGGACAAATTAAAACCTAATACATGAACATGGATTATATGAGCAACTGATGTCTTCGTAGTAAAAAATTCTGTAGCTCAAAAATCACATCATATAATTAAAATACAACCTGAGAAAGACATTTAGAAATTCACTCAATACACCTGAAACGATTGTAATAAATAAAATTAGTTTATGAAATTTTCCCTCGCTCAGTGAGCTTTCCGGGGCATAGACAGAGTCTCTAGAAAAACCCTTCAACCTCTCATTGGTATTTTTACATGCCTATCTTAGTACTCTGCCTTCCCAAGAACACTTGGAAAGCAACGTAAGTTAGTCATTTGAGGCCAATAGACTTAGAGCGATTATCAGAACTATTAACTCTGTCGATGTGAACAGTGTCTTCAGATTCCCAACGCTAACTGATCAGTAGGTGTGAACACTGTCATTGGGCTCTCAAAGCTAACTGATCAGTAGGTGCGAACAACACCAATGAACTCCCAATGCTAATTGATCAGTAGGTGCTAACAGCACCATTGAGCTCCCAACGCTAACTGATCAGTAGGTCCGCTTCTCATTTGCTAAAAACAAACATCACAAAATGATCAGGATTATCGTTACCAGATTAATTATTAGTTTAAGTAGAAAGTAATCAACCGAAAACTAATTTGTATGATGTACTCTAATTGATAAGGAACCTATTATGTGCTACAGTGTTTTGCTGATCGTGAAGATTCCTGTACCCCCTGTGTCGCACACAGGGAACAGCCTGGGCAAACTAATAATTGCACTACAAACTCTGAACCTTGTACCAATAAATTATTATTAATAAATAAATTTATGCGCATGTTACAAGTACTAAAATTATTATTTACAAATTCTAACAGTGTTAGAGAATTTGGGATTTGAATTCATAGCTCCACGTGGAAGAATTTGCAAAAGTCCCGTGAAATCCTCGTGTCGCCTCTGGTCCAGATGTTTGGTCGGTCTTTCAGTCGCAGAATTTCGGATTCGAATGCGTAGATCCGGCGGGAAAGTTCGACATCGAGCGGCGATCCCGTGCTCCTCCCTCGAACGGAAAGTTTCGTAAGCAGCGGGACGTGAGAAAACTGGGGAAACGAGCCGCGTTACGTCGACGAGCGTATTCAACGACGTCTAAAAGTCGTCGGGCGTAAATTCGTTTATCAGGAAATCCGGCGGAAGCTCGTAACGACGGCCAGAGAACACGACGGACGGGATTTCGGGATGCGGAGGATGCTGCATCCTCCGGGACATTCAATTGAGCCGGAGCTTATGGTCTGATTCAGCATTTATTTCTTTGAAGTTGCAATTTTCTATATTTGTAATCAATTAATAGCTTGGGTATACTGCAATTTTATACTGCAGACGATCCTTTTGCTCTATTTCTAACAGATTGACTGCCGTAGCGAAAGCTGACATGCCTGGTAGGATGAGGGATTAGGGTAAGCTTCACAATTAAACAATCAAACTGGACTGATAAAATATTCTATTAATATAACGGAATGAACAATGGCATACCCTAACATATCATTGTTGTAGTATTAAAAAATGTTAATATCAATCAATATTAATGGTTATATCAGTGATGTCCACCAGGGCTGCAGCCTTCCCCCACTCTAGGCCCATTCCCCTCGTTTCAACTCCCTCCAGTTCACTCCTCGTCATCCTCCGCCAATCGTCAGTCCAGATCACAGCCTATTTGAGGGGAGTGGACCTAGAGTGGGGGAAAGACGCAGCTCCGGTGGCTATCACTGGGTTATTTGTTATGAGGCCCCAGTCACAGTCTCATCGGAGACCTGAGATTTAAAACACACAAAAACAAATCGCATCAATTATTAAAATGGCCAATTTATTGAGCTGTATATGTATGAGCAAGTCATTTGCACATTGTCAACGTGTTGAAAATAATATTGTGATTAATTGGAGACCTTTATGGCCTGAATAATATGATGACATACAAATAACACAATTGTCCAACAATTGAATTCTATAAAAATAATACAATGTTCTCAGAAATACAATACAATGCTTCCAAAAATAGAATTACATGAAAATAACAGAATAGTCTTCAAAATAAAATTACATACAAATAATGCGACTCTCGCAAAGATAAAAACATATAAAAATAAGGAAATGGTCCTTTCACATTACATCGGTTAGACCAGACGACTGTCGCCGACGTGGCACGTGTTAATCCGCCGTTCTTCCTGACACGGAAATTCTTGTAGCCGTCAGCTTAAGGCGAACGCGCAATGCAACGTATGCAGAGGGTATTATGTTCGCGGAAGAAAGGAACCGATAAAAGATAACCAAGACGACCGTCGGCGACGATATTTTACATCGGGTGGCTCGCGGGAAGACAGATCCCCCGTACTTCCCCGGCGACCATAATGGCCGCCTATTCTTCGCGAATTTTTGCGATGGAGAACTGTTTGCTCGCTCGTTCAACCCGATGACGAATCTCCTTTCTTCGGCAACTTCGACCGATCGCACGGGCCGAAGTAAGTGGCGCAACGACGCCATTACAGGGGCCTCGAACGATATTGCGAAGAAAAAGGAAATTAGAAATCGTGGCGAGGGGGGCGGAAGCACTTCCAGCAAGAACTTTCCGACGTCCTTTTCCCTTTGAATTGCGAGAAATACGGCCGAAGGGTCGAGAAGTTTTTAATTGAACGCGGAGATTCGATTAACAAACGGGAATTATTGTAAATCGTCTGCGAGGTGTCCGAATGATTGGTGTGTATTCTAAAGACGGTAATTAATAATCTTCATTATTTCTGCGGTAGAGGATTATTTAAATTGGTTGCTGAAGAAGACAGGAACTGTTTCTTAATGAAAAATGGTGAACTTCTTTCAGAATGATAGTGTAGTTAGACATTTAGCATAGTCATTCGGTGGTTATTTTTAGTCATACAGTGCGTAGGGTTCAGTTTAGACTTCTGTACTTTCTGCATTAAGTTTGTGAGGTTAAAGTAGATTTAATAATTTATTTTATTAGAAATGTGAGGCAATAGATCTAAGATAATCATTTAACGTGTACTTTTTAAGCATATGATGTTTGTTCTTTCACTTCTGCATAGAATATATCATTTTAAGAGGTTAGATCAGTGGTGGCCACCGGAGCAGCGGCCTTCCCCCACTCTAGGTTCATTCCCCTCGTTTCAGTTCCCTCCTCATTTAGATCACAGCCTATATGGGAGCAATGGACCTAGAGTGGAGGAAGGCCACAGCTCCAGTGACCATCACTGTATTATATTAACTGTACTTTCTAATTGTGACTGTTCTAAAGTGACTGTTCCTTACATCACTGTTTTATGTAGACCCAAAACAAAATTTCAAGAATACACAGCAGACATTTTAGGCCACGACTATATCTACCACGAATAATCGCAGTCAGTCCAATAATATCCCAGTTTATAAAACCTGCTCATACAGCCAATTTCACATTAACTTCTCGACCAATAATATCGTTGATTTTTCAGTAATAACAATTTCCAAAAATTACAGTTCTGTGCGTTACAACCAAACTAGGTGTCTCCAATTTTTCCAACCTACTTCCACCTTCGACAAGCGACAATTTCGAAAGATAATTCTCGTGCAGGAGCCAAAGGGTAATTACAATGAATGTAAAGACAATTTGTGACTCGTTATCGATGCCCTGGGCATTCATTTTCTAATCGATTCGTCGATTACTAGGGCCGAATTGAACTCATGAAGAAGTTGTTAAACGGTGACGATTTACGGCTGGACGAAACGTCACGAACGTAAGATATTTAACGGTAGGCACAGTTAGCTCCTACTATACGGTCACTCGCGGGTATTTCAATCATGTGCTCGCGGTTCACGCGGGAAATGGTAATTCACGGTTAGGCGAACGTCACGCAACCGGACGGAACAGAGATTTCAGCGATCGCATCGTACCTTCGAATTACTACTTTCATCACCGCCAAATTACCATTTTTCTCGTTGCTTCGCGTGACCAACGCGAAACCTCCTCCATTCGTCGTCGAACTACGTGCTTTAAACGACGTTTTCATGTCAGAATTATGGCACTGACGCACTTTTCTTCGATTTTTATCATTATTTTATGGATGTCCGATGCAATGAGCTGTTAACCTCTTCTTAACCTCCAATAGTAATATACTGCTCAAGAGAAGCGGGGGATCATACACTTTAATGATTTATTGTTCATTTAGGCGTCTGGTGGTGTAAAAACTCCAAATACTGTAGAATAAAAATGTTATTATCTTAGATATACTCTATTTTTGTTTGCTTTTCCCTGATTTGTGATAAATCCACAAAAATTATTGAAAATCCTGAGTCTCTAACTGTTCTGAGCAGAGTTTATACTTTAATTTACAATTTTTGTATATTTTCTCAACACTTTCTTATCTTTTTCCCTCTCTATATAATCCTTGTACTTCTTTGTACATGTTTTATTTAACCCTCATCCATCCCTTGCGTCAGTATGACACCAAGGGAGAAATTAAGGACAGACGAGGTCAACATGCAACAGTACATACCCGCTATCCAATGTCTCCTTACTCCATACGCCCTGCATCAATTAAAAAACCTGTCCGTTTAAGTAAATGAAAACAAACGGGGCAACATATTGTCATTTCATTCTGAAACCCAGAGATGTTGCCCAATTAATTTCCATTCATGCCTCATGAATCCCTCCGCGAACGGCAGCTCGAGTTTCAGCTCGACCAACCTCATTGTCCCCTGCAGAACGGCGCGCTTTTCCGTTTCGAGTTCCAAAGTTCCCGAAATCGAGTATTCTCCGCGCAGCATCCGTCACGATTTCACACACAATGGATTACGCAGTTCATGGTGTGGCGAACATACGTTCCGAAACACATCCACGGTAACGAACTCTGTCTCCCAGTTTAATTCGGCACGGTCGCCGCCCGGCTGCTCCGTGCACCGTAACGCGCGCAGACTATAGCCGCGCCGGCTAATCCTCCGCTGACCGTACAACGTCTCGTCGTAAACTACGAAATCGCACGTGTCGTGGGGAGCCGACTTTCAGCCGGCACGGAGTGCTCTATAAAAGCTGTGCTTTTTTGTCACGCGTGTAATGATTTGCGTCGTCTGCTGCGTGCCCGCCGCGGACATAAAGTTCTGTGAATATCAGTTGATGTAGGCCGTAAACGTGGAAGCACAGACGGGTATAAATGTGTACGGGGTGTCCAGAAAGGTTTGGTGTTATCTTTGGAATTGAACAGATTGCACAGTGGAAAATTCTGCCATTGGTCAGACAGGAGAAAATGGTTTTTGTTTATATGTACATCTCACTATTATAATAAAGAGACAGAGATTGTTATGAAATTTTCACAATAGCTGCTTTACATTTTCTGGAGAGTCATAGGCTATGTTTTATTGTGAAATAAATAATATATCCAGATAAAGAACATGGGAGTATTTTCTGTTGGCGTGCTGGCCAGTCGTCCACGTAGGAGTAGTTCATGGCACTGCCGCTAGGTGGCGAGCTTTGGCGCCCGCGTACTCGAAAGAGAATTTGCTCAGTTACAAGATATCAGAAAAAAGAACTGTGTTCTGAATTCTGTTGGCAGAAAAGTGGCGGGGAAGCCGGCTTCAGGGCATACTACTTTGATAATGTATATCGTGTTTTGTAATAGCATTATAACCTAAATGTTACTGAAATTTTGTAAGGGTTAGAAGATGTTTGAAGAATGAATGTGTTAATGATTGTCAGAATGAAGAAAGATGGGATTGTCATTTCTTGTTTAGTTGTCACACTGTTTTAGATATTTTTATTAACCTTCTTGTTGATTTTAAAGCGCAGAGAATACTTGTAAAATTATTAGGAATAACAATAATGCACTTTCACCGCACAGATTGCAAATCGAAGGAGAAGAGATCAGTCTATAAGGAGTCGACTTACAGCAGTTTACTCTTCTGAACCGAACCTAACTTCTTTGTACCGTTTAATATTCGAGACTTGGATTATTCTAACCTGGAGAACCAGTAAAATGGCAGAAACCGTGGAGTGGTATCTCAAGTAGAAGAATATAAAACACAATAGGGCATAGTGGTATAGAATACAATAGGTCAAGGAAATATAAAATATGGTTGGCCATGAGAGTATAAAATATAGCAGACGAATATGTGATTTTCTTATTGAGAACGATCTTAGTTTCTGAATAAAGGAAATATTTATAAACCATTAAATCCACAGAGTTTAGATTAGACACAGTCTAATTTATTTTTTTAGTTTCCTTACTGAATTTTTTTTTCATCATTTTTAACACAAATATAGATAACTCTCACGTTCGTCACTAACATAGCTATTTAAAATTTGCAATAATGTTCCAAAGTCCCAAAAGGTTGAATCCTTTAAATAGAATATACATTGTAACAGTCGGTATATTAAATAATATAAATTCTCCGACATAAACTCTCAGAAAGTAACCCCATGTACACGAGTCTCCATGTTCTTACGTTTATTTATGAATTACATTTACCATCCTCGTAGAACACTATCAGGCGCCATTGTAGCCAGTCTCCGCGTTTTCTTATCGCCTCTGAGACAAGCGCCGCTTATCGTCCATGACAAGTTGGACGTCCAAAGTTTCCAAGACACGAGATTTAAATCGACGATCACCGAAATACCCTTCTTCCCTTCCGCTGGCAAACACTGTCATCCTCGATTCTCACCGTTCTCAAACTAGGGTCCCCTGATGTTCCCCGAATGTCGGAAATCAAACATGGAAACGTTTCCGAAAAAGGCTACAGGCAATCGATAGGAGGAAACTGGCTACCCAACCCGTATTTTTGGAAAGGAAAATTGCATATTTTATTTCAGAGAAAAATAAAGAGAAACTGGAGGAGCATACGTCGTAGGGAATATACTTTTTTTATAAAATTTGAGACGCTTCAATCGAGCGACGCGTTCTGTGAATTTTTAACAAGCAGGGTAATTAAATAAAATGGACACGGCTGTACTTTGGATTCAATTGTAACGAGAATCACGATAAAATTTAGAATTTTTGCACGCAGACATCAGGAAAATTCGTTCTACTCGGGTTTATTCCTTCTGAAGAGAATTCGTGCCGAAATTTATGGGTTAATTACCACGATAATTTTTAAAGTCACATTTTGAAATATTAAAGGGTTGATTATCACGCTGTTAATGTATTTAATAGGATAGAGCAAAAAGGGTTAAAATAATGCGTAATGGAAGAATAATTACATGTTCATCTCTTTGAGTGAAAAAATTTCGAGTATCTTTTAAATTGTCTAAAAAATGTTTCGCTCTTAATATAAATGAAATTCACCCTCCACCATCTTAGAGAGCATGGCAGTAAAGATATACAGCGGGTGATCAAATTATTAGAGCCACTTGCATAAATTTATTATTTTTTAACGAAATATTGATGTTTCTAAATTGCAAATATACTCTTGGCAACACTGTATAAATATACACTTGACTCTAATAATTTTCTCACCTACTGTAGTGTTCTATTAACGAACACCTGTAACTCACAATAAAGAAAGACATTATTTCTGTACCTCGCAAGGCAAGGTACCTACCAAAGCCTTGGTAGAAAAAAGGCCAATCTCCAATTTGCAATTTTTTGAGAAAAGGTACACACTGGTACCTTCTCATTGTAACACACATGCCACCTTGTCCTCTTGAGAATGTGCCTAACTGTTCTTCCAATAGTGTAATGACAGTAACCTCCTATTTTTATGATAACCTATTATCTAATCAAATGATGGGCATTGTCTCAAAATTTCCTTCATCATAATATTTCCACAAACGTTTTTTTGCAGTATGGGTAAAAGCAATAGCAAGAAAACCCATGAGATGACCAATTTCATCCCTACGGTGACGTAGGTACGCGTTCTTGCGTGACAGCGACGACGGGGCACCGATAAATTGCGAAAAGAATTAACGACGGCCCGGCTGCGTCCTCGTCGTGTGCCCCCGGGTTGTCGGGTTGCCCCAGGGCGGACTGAAAAACGACCGCGTTGTAATTCTCCGATGGAGATCCGCGCTGATGGACTGATTCCGCCAATAAAAGCGACCGCGTTAACCCTGCGTCAATCGCCGCACCGATAGAAATCATGCTCCACATTGTGTCCTCCGGACATATCGTTTTTATCGGCACCGCCGTTCACCGTCTGCCTCGAACAGAAAAGAAAAAGAACAATGTGTCCGGGAATCGTCAGCATTCAGCAGACTTTCATGCTATTGTCTGCTGCGACGGAGTAAGGAGTAATTAACTGATGACTGAATTAGAATTTATTGCAACTGGGCCTTAGACTGTATTAGATTGATCATTCAGCTGGGGGACCTAGTGAATTTTTTTTAATGGATTTCTATTACTTAATCTTGAATGCAATGCCCATTAGCGTTGATGATCGACTGCTGTGATCATTTAACCGGAAGACTTATCTAGGAGACCTAGTAGACCCACCTAGGAGACCCAGTAGACCTACCTAGAAGACCTAAGTAGATCTAGACTTATAGGTGGGTTTCGAATTATCATGTTGTCAACGGCATCACAGAAGCACTAAAGACGGCTACCCATCCTAGCGCTGATCTGTGGCCAAAGTAGCACCTTCCATGTGTTTTGTCTAAAACTTTGGTGTCCTGATATTAATGATAGGGCAGAGTACTGATGTTATAGGGCAAGCTTGATGTGTTGCGAACTCTTGAGGATCTCAAATGGGTGTCCATCCACAGACGTAGGAGTTTCTCTATCTAGAGATGAAGACAGTTCTACCAGCTGGGGTTAGACTATGTATTTTATTTTAATATTAAGTCAACTGGCATTATCTTATGAAAACTGGTAGCCTTGGCCATTTTTGTAAGTCTCTAATGAAGCAACAAAACATTCTATGCACATTACTTATCAAATTAAATTTCGTGAGTACTTGAATATTCCTCCTCCTGCAATAAAGCCATCAGAGTGTTCATATGAGCGATGTTAACATTGCCTATATAAATGTGGATTCAGTTAAACGTATCAAAAAAGGGTTGATCGAGTTTACATCACTCTCCAGTTACCAAGCGCCGCTCCTTGTCCGCATTAATTAACATCCACGAACATAAATTAATTAAACTACACAACTATCCCTATCAAAGAAGGGCAACATGTTTATCCTTCTCTGTGGCCTCTGTGCAGTTTCCAGAAAGTCTCGACACTCTCACGAAGCACACTTGTTACTCTCAAGGATCCCTTTGAACTAATTGACTCGCCCGCGACTCTTTCGAACTTTGACATCCAATGTACACATGCACAGGCTCATGTAAAACTTCGAGGTCACTCCAGGCTTCACGTGCGTACATCGAAGTTGGTCGATCTCGAGCACTCGTGCCTTTCTTCAAACTGTAGGACCTCTATCGCAAGCTGCTCACTGCTAGTATATTACGATCGTCTTATTCAGGAGATTTCACAAATATAAAATCGAGAAACAACTCGCAGTAACAATATAATGCCTTAACAATTTAGTAGAATGAATCTCTGCTGAAATCCACGCACACCACTAACCAGAAATCATCAAAGAATGCGTTGCAGCAGCGTTCTAACTTCGCCTTCCATTTAAACATCAGCCGTGACTTCAGGCGAGCATAAAACACAAAAGGGCGGCCAAAGATAACACAGAAACGCGGAGAACTGCGAGGAGGGCGGTTGACAAACGGGATACAACCGATCCCTTTCGTTCGGGTGACGTTTAAACAAAATGTCGCCCGTGGATCCGACACGGGTCAAGAGCCGTTTAAACGTCGCGGCAGCGTGCAGCTACCACAATTTTCGCGAAACAAATTGGAAAGTGTCGTGTCTCGGCTGCTCCACCATTTAACGAACGAGCTCCGACATTTTGCACGCCCACCTGCCGGCAAGATAATTGGCCATTTACTATCGCGACGTGTCTTAATAACCGGCGCGACTGTGCCCTTGATGGAAATTTGGAAAAATCGCCTTTGAAATCTGCCTTGGTACACAACATGATCCACATGTGGAAAACACTATCGAAAGACTGCATTTTTTAGAGGTGGCAGAGGTGTTTGGTGTCTGGTAGATAGTACTCCACACTATGATCTTAAGTTAGGTTTGCTTGCAAGCCATTTTATGTGTCAAGATGTCTCTTGGATTGCGTTGTAAGAGGTTAATTATAGGAGTGTTGAAGTGTAGATAGATCTGGCAGTCTCTTATCAGTAGCCCGAGGATGTTCATGCAAATACAGACACTCTTAGAGTCCCATATCTTTCATTAAAATGTATCTGAAGAAGTTCAACTGTATTTCGTCTCCAAAGTGTCCAAAAAATATATTCTATATTTTTCCTGCTTCATAAGATGTGCATGTTTCACACTATTAGACAGGTTAAACAGGCGTAGTTTTAATTTATTACTGAAAATAAATTATTCAACTCCAGGAGCACCGAGTAGACTGCCCTAATGAAAACAACCATACATGGTCAGAGACATTATTGTACCCCGTTTGAAATGTAAATTACAAAATGATGTTTAACCATTTGATGGTACAATTCTGACCATTTATTAACATTAAAATATTAATGTTACTCCAAATTTTATAATACATCTTGAATTTTCATTTCACCATGTGGGAACATACTATTATTATATTCCTGCTCGATACTTTGTCTGTCAGACGTTACCATTATTTAACTTTTCTATATTTTTTTTTTATTTTACTACCAACTATAGCCACACCCATACAGATTAAGAATCTTTCTGTTTTTTTTTATTCAGACAACTCTGAGGACAGATTTGATGGCAGCCATGGAGATAAATTTTGTTTGTTATGAGCGCACTGGCAGAACCGCTATAACTTTGGACAGAATCATTATATTTGCATTAAATAAATACTACATATTCTTCTAATATTAACTGATAAAACTACAAAGTTTTAAATTCATATATTTATTACTTTTCGTTTAAAAAATTCTCAAAGATCGCCTCATTTTTACCGTCACACTAGCAAGACCCCTTAATTGTTCGCATTAGGATTTATATAAATTCGACTATGAAACGGCAAAAAAAAATATGTGATCATCCTGAAAATAGTGATCGGCGGTGCAGAGAGTTGCATAACATTCCGCATCGAGTTTATTTTTCCCCGTGTCTCTGAATCGCCGTGCGGCAGATGTTTCCGGGGAGCATAATTTTCTGCGCTCTGCGGCCGACGTAGACCGCGATAACGTCGTGTACCTCGAAATTACACGGGCGATCGTGTTAAAACACTAATTTACCGTGTGCTGCTTTCACGATCGCCGCTTTAGGGCAGTTAAACTGCCGCGAAACAAAAAGAACTAGCCGAGGATTCGGGGGAAATCGCCTTTCCGAGATGTTTTGGAGGCTAAAGATTACGCGATCAGACGAAATTATGCCGTGAGACTTCAATAAAATTAGCTTCACAGCTTCCATTCTAATCTTTAATTCCTCAAAATGGTCGAATCCCTCGAGATTATGAAGTAATTAATTTTTGGAGCAATTGTATGGACACCCTTGAAGGTAAGTAGATGGAGCTGGGGTGCTAACGGCCACTATGTTGGCCGTGGGGTGTCATATTTTACTGTGCTAAAATTTATAAAAATTGTACAATAAATGAAGGCTACGATTTTAGGAATTCTGATTTTGAATTCTAATATCTGTACTTTGAAATAGAATTTATTATACAGCATTAATAATTGTCAAGTTTTAGCAAATTATTTTTTTCATTATAAAGGGCATTCTATGACACAAACTTTTGCGATTCTGCGGAGCAAAATTTCTCAGTTTGTTTTTATGTTATAGCAATCAGACAATTCTGCTTCAATAATTAGTCCTTCCTCAAGAGACTCTCGAATTTTCTTGTATTTCTTAACGAATAATTAATTATCTAAGCCAACAACGCGCCAGAATGATAATTTAAATAATTCCAGAAACTATTAGACCCAGATTGCAGTCCTTAAAATTCATTTTAAAGGTCATGTATGTATACAAAGTTACACCAGTGCGAAAATAAATTCCGTGAAGCAAGTATTTACATTCCAGCTTAGAGAAAATTTTGCGAGCGACTGTAGCCACGCGCATACGCGATTCGAGGTAATACTTTTTTACAGCTAGTTCAAACAGCACTGTGTTATCCAAATTTCCGGCACGGTTTCGAATTAAATTTCAACCAAACATCCGAACGAACTCGTGTCCGAGATAAATATTCAGGGGACGGTTGCGTTGAATTCCGAACAAATATTCCGGGCGAACAAAATCCGCCGATATTCCGATCGAACATCACACGAACCGATAAAATGGGGTTCGAAATTTTTTCCAAAGCGTCTTTTGCGCGTTCTTTTCGTCAAATAAATATCACTTAACTGACTCCGACGTAAAGTCAGCGTTCCGACTTAATTGGACGCGACGTCCAGTTCTCTGCTAATTAATGTCACTCTTAATTAGAGAGCAGCAACGGAAGCGTCTGAAAGAATCACGTGCGTGTAAAAATATAACACGACCTTATTGAAATAATTATCACTGCATGTCAGTTCAACACCGCTTTAAAACAGCAGCTCGGTGAGTCACTCTGCTGAGATATAGCAACGTAGGACGATTAATTGGGAGGAAGTTGAGGAGCTTGTCTGATCAATGCTTGTTGTTTCTACTTACAGAGAATAATTCTCAACTTTGACCGCGATAACATCGTTTGTACTACTTGCTGGCTTGTTTTTGTTATTGAAAAGATGTTTCTGAGGTAATTTATTCCAGTTTGTAAGCTTCCAGTGAAAAGTTGTATATAAAGTTTTAAATTATTGTTTGTTAGTATTCTTCCAGGTGGATTGGTTTCAGTAAGAAAGTGGTGACCGGCACCTCAGATTTAATTTAATTAAATAACTATTGATTGTCACAAAATTCGTCGCAAAATTCATACTGAAACAATAATGTAGGGGCCCAGGAACACGATTGAGTACTCTAATCTTCTTTTCTTTACGATTTATATAAAAAATAGTAAAGTATACCGTGTCTGACTAGGTATGGCTGTTTTCACTGTGCCACTCGACGTGTTAACGAATCCATTTTTAATTACTATACCGTGTACAGAAATATCAGGGTGCATGTTCGTAAAATTGGTACTTTGCAAGAAGCTTTCGATCTCTTTTCTCGATGATCAGACCCTGCACACCATTCCCAAGTTTATTACATACTTTATTCCACCATCTTGAAGAATGTATTACTAACGGGACGACCTAATAAATAGTTTAGCCCGGAATTCAGACATCGTTCGGTCCATTGTGAATCGAACTGCGAGCCGGAATGCGGAGAATTTCCGAAAGTTTCGCGAAGCCTCCCCCCTCAAGAAAAACCACGACCACCGAGCTTCGTTGTACTTTTTCTGTTCCGTCGAATGGAACGTATTATGCTGCGGAACCGCATCAAGTTTCGCTGGAACTTGAATACCCACACGCGTCATTATAAAACGTGTGTTACTTCATGAATTTTAATTTATTGCACACCATATTTGCACGAAACAGTGACAACAAATTTGTAGAGCTTATTTGCTTGGTCCAGGACAAATTTTTGGGACGTGGACAAACTTCATTCGAATTGAAAATAGAATAAATGATTTTTATTGTGAACAATTGTAGTTTAGTGAGAGCTGATAATGCAAATTTATTTTGTGATTCATTTAATCTCGAGTAACTTGTAAATTGACCTTCAGATAACCTTGGATTAAATAAATTCTGGTTGTGTGAATGTTTAACTGATGACACGAATACCTTGAAAACGTTTTTAATTAAAGTATTTTCCCTTACCAATCACATTATTTCTTTTTTGCAAACATTTCTCATAGTACAGTGTTCCTCGGTTGGCTGGAAGTCCTCGACCCTGCAATGCTCTTCCAGCCAACCGTGGATCACTGTATTTCAGCTATTCGAAATTGACTGTGATTAACGAAAAGTTATAATAGATTTGAAGAGGGATATTGCCATATTCTCTCCTTGTAGTCGTTATTATTTCTAGCACATGTTTCAATATTTATTACAGTTCAACATAACCAATAGTAGATTGTATTAAACGAAGAATACAGTGTTATCCTTCTGAGAGGTTATCTTCAGACATGAGTGAACAGAAAGTACCACGCCTCATTGACCGATGTGAAGTAGAAAAACGCTGAAGGCCTCGCAATCGATAGAAACGTCGAAAATAAATCTCCGGAACCTTCCAGTACACAGTATAAATCAAAAACTACACTAAATCTTCAAGTGCAAAAACAACAATTTCATCCTGTACAATATCGATATACTTACTTAAAATTTAGTTCAGTGCAAAAAAGGTATGAAATTTTTTTTATTCAGACATCAATTACCCTAGGGATTCTCTATGATTGCTTACAAAAATCCCTACAACTCCCTGAGCACATTCAAACGACCATAATGTACCACTTTACATAAAACGTCGCCTTACACCTATATACACATAAATATTACAAATAATTCTTTTTACAAAATACCATTTTCCGGCTCGAAGGGCCAAATGTAGCGATTTTTATAAAACACCGTCCCGCATGGGTCGCCATAAATACCTATTCCCACGACAGCCACGTTTTCCTTATTTCCCTCCAGCCAGCGAGGTTATCCCGCTGGAACAGCCGAAATTTCCTCGCTAGAAGGTGGAGTCTCGTCGAAAAAGGCATCCGATGAATTTCATAAATCCCGTGACGGAACGAGACCGAATAAAAACAATATCCCCCCATCCGAACCGCGGCATCTTGCACGGTTCTCGTGCCGCTCGTAAATTATATCGTCAAATGCATGTACCTCCGGGCGACCTCAGGCACACGGGCCAAGGAATCCCGAAAATTCGCCGATAATTAATCCCAGGGGACTTTTGCAATCTCCTGAGACGAATTCTCCCTGTTATGAAGCTGGAAATCCGTCGAACATGGTCTGTTTATGAAGACGTCGGCCATCTTGAATGCGCGAGAATCGTAGTAAGTGTAATTTCTTTTAGGTTAGGTTTTAATTTATTATTTTCTTTTGGAATAGTATATAGTGTTTTATGATCAGCTTGCTATTGGACTCTGAAAGATGGAGCTTCAAGAATTAACTTATTGTACAGTCTAATGGACTGTAGTCAATCATGAAAATTGGAGAAACGTTCGGTGCGTACGCGCCTGAATATCCGTAGATTCGAGAGTGGCTAATTAGATCGAGTGCTGACGGAATTTGCAGTGTTTTTTTAATTTTACGAGGAAACTCGCCGACGGTTGGTCAAACTTTCGAATTTTGTGGGTAACCTAACTGTTTTCAGGGATTTATGTCCGTTTTCAACGAGGAGGATAAAGTAATTTCGTCTCGGAGAGACTAAAGACCAATTTCGCCGAAATTTCTACCGGTGGAATTTGTTAAAATATTCACGTCGGGTTAATTAACGGATAATCTCTGCGTAATAGGAAGTGGAGTATTAATAATTTGGTATGTTATTATGATTAATGCGGTACGGTATGAATGTAGCGATGTTTGTAGTTAAATATGCAACATTACAGGTTATGTGAAATTATTGTTTATTGAAATTTTCCTATCAGGTTCTGTGACAGTGTCCGCTACGTTTGGAACACTCTGTATATAAAATATAAGGTTCAGCAGACGTATGTATCTCCTGGAAAATCCTTGTTTATGTGGAAATCTTCATAGAAACAGTTTGATGAAAGATATGAGGTATAATATCACTATCTGCACCCACTCTTTTGTACCTTTACATGTTGTGACCCTTTATTAAGGGTCTAGACTTATGTTCTCAGTAAATGAACCCTAATACAGGACACCCTTAATAAGGATAATTTTTCTACAAGGCATCTTTTTCAAGAAACACGACCTAGACATTTTATTATATACATGTATGGGTATTTTATCAATAAATCTGCCTACAATCGAGTTTCTACTACTGAATAACAACAATCCGTACAGAAGATAACAGCAGAAGAGTCAGAAACCTAACCCAAAACTGTCAATCTGCAGAACAAAATTTATAAAATATCGCCTAAAGCCCGATATACACTTTACCAAACATAACAATAATTCCACTAAAAAAACTTCTTCTGTAAATCAACTCTAGTAGTAACTGATTGTTAAAACAAGTGACGTAACCTAAAAATGGAAGACAAAAGACTGTTCCAAACACTCCAACATCCTACAAAATGGTGAAACTGAGAGGGTTACGTCAACTATTCAAATGACATCCACTGTATCATCGAAATCCCAAAAAATATGACTCGTAAGCGCATCAGGAAGAAATCCTGTCGATGCTCGATCGTTTGTTCTTAGCGAAACTGTGTTTCACAGATAAACGGGCGAAGCGTCGCTCCGTGATGGGATTTAATTACAGCAACAGACCCCACAGAGATCCGGGGTAATAATTCGGCCATTTTTCTGCCCTGGGAAAGTCAGCGTCGCGGTTTCGGTACGATGTTCCCGCGACATATCAGCATCAATAATTCATGAACGAGCGGACGTTATTCAAAGGCATATACGGTATAAACCGGATTGTCGCAGGCTCGAAATCTATATCGGGTGCTCACATTCGATGTCGAGTCGCGTCCGTCGATTTCCATAAGGTGCACCGGACGAATCGATAACGAAAGTTAGATAAATTATGGCAAAGTATGAAACGGGACCCATACAGGCCGATGCTCCATGTGAAAATGAAACGAAATGGTCCAATAAACTTTCTTCTACGACGCTTCGTTTTTGAGATAATTGAATTTTTTTGTGCAACGCGTCTGGCTATGGACGGGGTGCTTCTACTTAGGATTGAAATGTATCGAACACCTCTAAAATTTTGGGAGCGTGCAGTACTTGTAGAACAAAGGAAAAAATGTTAATGGGCATAATTGTTAAAGTTAACCCTTGTCGAGCTATGATCCATTATATGTAATCGATGTACCGGTATCCTCCGTGCGGAGAACGCCACGTAGGCGTTGAATGAGGGTATTTATTAAGTACAGTAATCAGACTTCCGCACGTGACGTAGGAATGCAATATGAACCATTATAAATTTATTTATTTCGAAACCTTATGTCCCCTGTTAATGAATCACCTGCAGAACACCTTTCATACGTGTCACAATAGAAATATATAAGAGTAATCCTGTACGATTATCACAGCAGACAATTCTTTATAACTCGAACGATATTCATTAGACATCTTCGACTCAGTTTCAAGAGTACCATCTACCCTCCAAGTGATGAATGCTGTTCTCTTAACACCCAGTATATAAAAATATCAGCTCTGACCTTGAGCAGCTAATTTCGTACTCCCCGACTGTACGAACTCGGGTACACCAAGAAAAACAATAATTTCTGATTGTAAAAGGAAGTGGAGGGCACCAGTGATTCCCGTAGACCTATAACCGCAGCCGATGGATTTTTCTCGAGTGATTTAAAGGCAAAACGGATATGCCTGTGAAAAGCAATTAGGGTCGCCCGGAGGCTCAGAGTTCTTAATGTCGAAAAGCCGAGGAAGTTTTATGGCCCCTCGAAGAGCGATTCCGCTAAGAGTGTTTCCTCCTTTTTTCTTCTCTCCGCCTTCGAAAACGAGCGAGGAAGGAATATAACGGGGGAGTGAACGGATCGGCCCCCGAGTTTTCATCCCCTCACCTGCTTTTTTCCCTTCTCCCTTCCAGAGATCGTCTCCGTTGCCAGCCGCCGGATAGTAATGCTTTTTTTACACGCACGCCGCAAAAAAGCCGATCGCCTGGCTTCATGGAGCAAAGTTCCGCGCTTCAGACGTTTTTCTCGGCGATGGAGAAAGTAGGCGGTCCCACCTGATACCTGTCTTTTTCGTCTTTCATCCCCCAACGGGAGATTTTCGTTTCGTCACGTTTTCCCTGTATCACACGTTTCTGCACACTCACTTCTATCTTGTGATCAGCAAGAATGCTGATACAATTAGACTGCGGATCTTTATGCAGTATAACTTAACCAGTTTCGTGACGAAGTTCAAAAATGTATATTTGCATAAAAATCCGCAGTCCGGATATAAATGTACTGGAAATGGTGCATTGAATATTAAAACTCATGCTAGAATAGACTAGAATTTATAATACTTAGACGAACAGAAAAATCGATAAAAAATTGTTTAAAAAGTGGATTGTATGAATTATATTATATATAATTTATTTGTTTAGATAAGATACGTCCAATTAAGCAAGGAATGTAACTATGAAGCCTATGTCACTATCAATACAAAAACAAATACAGTAAGATAGATGTTCTGACAAGGGACATCACCCAATTGACACACACAGATTATAATGTAATTTTAAAAAATTATACGACACGTATTTTTCAAGCTTAAACTTCAATACGGTTTTTATACTTTTCTTTTAGGACCAATAATTTCTGAGATACATCAAATAGTCAACCAGCTTTTCCGACCCTAACTTCAAGGGCTGCTTTCACCCCTCCAATGTGGAGGAATTCCGACGTCAAGAAATACGTGTCGAATATTTTTTCGAGTTCTATATCACACCCAAATTGCATAAAAATCGACGCCTGATGTCCCTTATAGATACACAGGGTTATGATAATGGTAATTTTTTTAGACGCAGTAATAATCATTCCAATTAGTTGAACTGTACCATGAAAAGCTTATCAGCAACCTCTGGCGAAACAATTTTCCCTCTCGTCGTATTCTGTGACACCACTTTTCCATTTTATTTCGTCGTTTCGCATTTTCTTTTATTTCGCCTGCTCTAACTCCGTCTCCATCCTTTTCACCGTTTTCCTCCTCTCCCTTCGCTAGCTACTCCCAGGGCGTTTCCAAGAGAAAAGTAGTCCCTCACCTTTTCTCGCCTCTCCATTTTTCTTTCACCATAATTTTCCTTTTCTTCATTTTTCCTCATCCCTGGCTATCACTTTTGCGCCCCAGCCCGTGTCCTTCGACCTCCGCGTTCCTCTGCGAAGTTTCACCTTGCTCTTCCTTCCACCGGTTTCGAAAACCTCTTAGCCACTTCCGTTTCCCTTCTGTTTCCTTTTTGCGCTCCTTTCAGCCTCCGCAACTTCGATGGAACAGTCAGCGTCCCGCCCTTTCGGATCGATTCTAGGCTGCTCGAAAATACGGGACTCTTCTATTCGAAACGCGCCCTGACACGTTGAGGGTCACCGAGGACCGGCACCCCTGATGTAATTTTATTGAATAACTGTTATGTCTTATACAATTCTGGATAGCATTAACAGTGAGACAATAATATAGAATACAAGCAATGGAATGGAATAGTCACAAACTCTTTTGTTTCAGGATTTATATCGAAAAGAGGAAATTATGTGGCGTCTGACTAGGTATGGCAGTTTTCACTGCAGCATTCACAAGGGAAGCTACCGAAGTGGTCGTCTCAGGCTTTAATGAGCTTTTGTATGTTGATGGACCATGTTATTAAGAATGGTTTTGGGTATAAATTGTCAATAGTTTAAAAGATATTTAATGTTAAAGTTCCGATAGGGTTTATATACTCTACTGTAAGAGCTGCTTGCAAGTAGAAAAGCTTGGAGCAGCTGGCTAGGCGCTAGGTTGCTATGTAGAATTTGTTTTTGCATTAAACATATTTTTAACTATTGACTACTCCCAGTGTCAGTGTGTTGAAGCTTACACGTTATAATTACAAAATTATAAATTTCTTCTCGTATTCTTTTTCTGATAAACTGAAAAACTGATGAATTTCGATTTTGACATTGTGAAGGTCTCTACAGAGGAACTGCACCAACGAACTTAACCCAAACTTAAAAACCCCATACTAATAATACAATTTTTCAAATGACAGTAAATCGTTCCAAAATGATTACTAGATACCTGTCTACAATTCATCCCATCCAAATACATGAATCAGAAATTTAATAAAATAACAAGATTGAAAAGTTCATTATTTAAACATTTACAGAACAAAGTACAGCTCTGTCAGAGATTCATTATTTCAACCACAGTAACGCAAATGCTGTTCAAGTCTAAAACTGTCTATTTGCATAAACATCCTCAGTCTGATGAATACCATAGCTAGGCGCCATTAAAATGTTGGAATTAAGGGCTCTTGCATAATTGACGCGATTCGAAGCAAGCGAAGTAGATTAAGCTCGTGACAGCGGAGCGTAACCTTCAAAATGGCGGGCAATTCGTAACGTTACAGCGGTGCAGCCTCGCAGGAGGCAACGGAAAATAGACAAAGGGAAGGAGATTTCGAGAGAAAGAAACCGTGGGGAAGTTCGGTACCAAGGGAGAAATTACTTTGTTTCGGTGCGCGGCCATGGTTTATCGGTTGCAATCCCCGATCGATCCCTGCCGAGCAGTCGATGGATTCACGTCGAGGCGTGTGCAAGCGTTGATGCATCCGCATAATATATCATCGTGCGTTGCGTGACAGCCCTCATCAGTGTGACGGTTCGACGATGCTACATCTGCACCGTATCCAGCACACTGCGAGTCCGTCATGGTGAAACAATTAACGACCTTCACGTGTTTTTTTCGCTCGCCTAATGTTGGCGGTTCTGCAATACACTGGGTGTCCCAGTCGACAAGATGGAACGCTGGAGTTTTTGTCGATTGATCCTAAGAACGACAGATCTCATGTTGCAGTAGGAAGTTTAGCTCTTCAGGGGAGTAAAATAATTATTTCTGGTGGGTACATTTCTTTAACATGCAATAAATATGAGTTGTGTTAATCGTGTGATAGACTGGCCGCAGTGGCTGGATGAATTTGCCGGATCGACCGGCCAGATTGGTCCAACTGACTAGGTGGCCGATATATTTTATTCGAGTGCACTGAAGATGGATTATTATTATATATGATCCACTTGGCATACTGTCATCAGTTTGAGGGGTTTATAATGCTACATCTCCACTGTATCTAACTATATTTTTACACACTCTCACAGCGAAGACCTAATTCTCAATTACTTATACCTAGAAAACGAAGCCACAGGTTGCAAAATATGTAATGAAGGACCTTATGATTTCTTTGGGCACGGAGAATCGACAATTTTCGTATCGTACAACCTTTTTGGGACACGCTGTATGATCTGGCCGGTGACTGCGGCCATTGTGGCCGGCCTCTGCGGCCATTCTGCCCAGAAACCCCGGCCACTCCGCCCAGCCGCTGCGGCCAACCAGAAATCTCGGAGCGAATGGAAATATTCATTATTCTAAGCTGCTCATCGCCTCGATACAGGAAGTCACCGTTTCTGGGAAGTGGTCGCGTATCAGTATGAACCGTTTAGTCGGCGAAAAAGAAATTGCTTTCCCTGGAAGCCGCGGAGCATCGAGAATGGGTCTCCGTCAGGCTCACAATGGAAAAAGTTTCTTAATGGAGGAACTTCGGGGTGAAGTTGCGGCACACAGGGCCGGGCCAAGTAAATTGTCGGAGATTATAACGACACGTGAAGATGTTTCGAAACTTTCACCGCAAAGTATTTAATACGTACCGCGTCTCGTTCCTTTTCAAGGGAACTTTCTTCGAAACTTCTCCTCGAATCTCTGTCGACCGTCCAAGTAGTACGTATCAACGTTTAACCAGACGTAATTCACTGTATTTAAATTATTTCGTCCCCGGGAAAGTTCTGTGCAGCCCTCGATATGAATCGATGTTACAGTCGAATATTGTTGATTCGTTAACTGGTGCTGAATACACAACATACTCTCAAACTTTCTGGCGATTTACTTATTGAAGTAATCTGCCGGAATGGCAGGCTAGAATCTGTGCAAGGCAACCTAGAGCGTTTGCTATAGAATTCTAGACTGTTAGCCATGAACAGTAGGAAAATATTCCCAACGTTTCAGCAGCATTACAGCTAGCTTCATCAGGAGTCTGAGGACGCATTGATGCTGATGCGCATCAAGATGTTCACTCTTTCAAGTACCCATGTTCATGTTCCAGATCATTGAATCAATCAATCAGTTTTTAATTGGCCGACCAATTCTGATGAAGATAGATGCAAACGTTGGGAACATTTTCCTACTGGACACACATTGCATCCGGAAGCCTCAAATAGTATTATCTGTAATAAACCAGGCTGTGACAGCCTCAAAACCGTAACTCTAGATTAATTTCGCAATACTGAAGTCCTTGCAGAGCTGTAGACATTTAATGGAATTGAGGTTAGGATCTCTATAATCGTTTTGTTAGTATTAACAGGTTGAATGTCACAGTGGAAATTACTGTACCTAGTCAGACGTATTATGGGATGCTTCAGTGTGTACATATTATTAGTAAAAAAAAATACTGAGTCATATGATGGTACAGGTATCACCCTCTACTGTTACTCTGAGACTGACATCAGTTGGAATTTAAATTCGGCACAGTAGAACCCCGATTATCCCAACTGTAATCAGTAACAAGATGCCTCACACTGTACCTTTGTTCCTCACAAAAATGCTACTTTCAGTTTAGAATATAAAAATACACGATGGTACAAAATGAAGTACACAATGTTATTAATGACAATTCCACCTTATAATTAACATAGAAGAAAAATTGTCACTGTATACGATATGGATTTTCTCAAATAAATCCTTCGTCACTCACAGATGTAACAGGGACACTGCGTGCATGTATGCAACGAATGCAAATTATAAAGTTAATAAAGATTCGAATGCAGGCTCAAAGGCGAGGCACCCGCTGTGTCGAACCTAACCTCTACGCGGTACGGTTCGAATCGCTGCCGCGGGATTCCATGCAAAGAGTCGGAGCTTTGTGCTTTCACCGGTGACGCGGAAGGACTTCGTCATTTCTGTTCGTGGCAGTTGATCATTCCGCAGTCCAGCGGACGGGCATTAAAGCTCGGGACGCGCAGCTTTCTGAACCGGAGCAACACGTGGTAGCCCTATTACGTTCGACTCCATGGGCTTCAAATTTCGCGGCCACCGTCACGGAAAAATCAACGAACTCGTTGCTGTGAGAAATAACTCCATGGTCCGTCGTTTTTCTAAGCGAGCATGATCTCTTGGATAGCTGGAATTTATTTCTTATCAAACTTTAGCAGTTAAAACCTGGAGAACACTTTTGATGAAGCTTGGACACGCTACAGCAAACGCTATGATAGTCTCACAATTTACTGACGCTATTCACGAGATATTACCGATAGATTTAACTCGCACGTACTTCTGTTCTTTGGCTTTTATGTTATGGTCTTCTGTTTTGGGTCTATCAATCATGTGACACGAGTTGGAGCAGATCTAGAACGTTCTAGATGTCTGCTATGCTTGTCTCACGCACTCGTGTACAGATGTACAGGCTGGCTACTCAGGATCATGCTATCTACACCGTGAGATTTTCTGAATGTTTCTGAGTCTGTCCTTTTTTGAAAAATCCGCTACGTGCGCTGTGTAGAGAATACATCACTGCACTACATAAGTAACAGATTTTTAATGTGTGGTTGAAAATAAATGATCAGCGATCCTCCAGAAACTGATGTTAACATGGTGACTGCCACAGGGGGATACCCACATATGGGGGCCACTTAAATTCAGTTACCATTTATCTGACCACGAATACTTATCAGTAAAATATTTAAGAAGATCTAGCAGAGCCAGCTACAATTAAAAATATTGGGTAGTCATAAATAAGTTCCGCTATTTATTCTTAAAAATTCAACTACTTTATCTATGCAATATTTAGTAGTATATAGCCCTGAAACTTACAATTAGACATGCTGCAGAAGTAACAGAAATTATGCTTTTATAAATTATTTATTGAATAAAAGAAGATAAACTGGAAGTTGGTTGTGACTCAACCTAATAGTTACTGACATTATTAATTAAAAAGTCTATAATTTCAGATTACTTTCACGCAGAATCGAAGTCTAGAGAGTCGTATTATTTTCAGCCTACACAGTATGTCAGTCAACATATTAAATACTCTTTTCCTCTGTGATTTATAGTAACATAATTGATACTACTATAATGTAGAATTCGAATAAATATTCGACACAATACTTTCTGTCGCCAAACATCCATACAATATGGATGAAAACCCCCTCATAGTTAGGGTTGAGAAAGGTATCTCGAACACTGTCAGCTGTAGCCAAAAAATAAAATTCTGAACGCGACTCGAGCGATCGATAGTTGCAATTACGCGGGACGATGAAACGGTGGAGATTTTCGTGGAGGTAAATCGATTTCCCTGAATAATTTCGAGGCGAGAAGGAATACCGAGATCCTCTTTGTCGTCACTGCAGCCATCGATTTCATCGTTGAATATTTCACGGCGTGTATACCGACTGACTTTTGTTGAATTCTCATCGATCAGCAGCCGTACGTGGTATTTAAGGGAACGCGACTTTAAGAAACATCCTGTTAATAATTCACCGGACCCGCCTGTCGGGTTTTCTCGATGGATCGTAGCTTGCGAAACTGTCCGCGCGTCAGTCGCGGCGCTGCCGTCTGTCCCACGGAAAATACACCGGCGAGCTTCCGGTAACCCATTTCGACTCGTGTTAGACGGCAGTCCCTTTATTTTGGAAATTTTCCTGTCATGCGTTTGAAAGCTTGAAAGCTTTCGAGTGTTGCACGGAATACAACGTTGCAATATTATTATTGACACGCCAGACCCGAGCTTGCAATTCTGTTACTCATTCTAGGTTTATCAGAGGAATGTGAATGTAAAATGGAAATTATATAAAATAATTATTATACTTTTTAAACCTTCTGTTATTTGGAAGTTGCAAAATTCTTCTTCTTTCACTTTCTGTAAATCTCTGTTTTAAATAAAATTACTCACCTTAGTATTTCGAGTAAATATTGTTATCAGAGATTAAATAAATGGTTTTTCTATAATGTACGGACATATGAGTCGTTGATTTTTAAAATGGTATAAGTCTAAGTTAGAAAAAAACTGAGTTAAAGATAATTTCAGCTACAGATGTGCCTTCTATATTTATAATAACTAGACTGTGGATGTTTATGCAAATATACGTTTTAATACTTAAATATTATTTATTTTAATGTAGCTACCGAAATGGAACTATGATAAAACTGTACTTTCTGCTGCAAATGTGGCAAATTTATTTTTTATTTCACTGAATGTGTGGAGTGTGCATCGAATTGCATGAAGGTCCGCAGCCGAAAGTTAATTTTTGGATGGCCGGTGTTCGGATAATCGAGGATCCACTGTACAATATCCTCATGAATTACTCAAAACAAGTCTGTCTGTTAAATATTCTGAAATTAAATTCATCTCATGTCCTTAACTTAATCTCCACAGTAGTTTTAATTACGTTTGCAGGAAACGCGGTGGGGTGTAATCAGAATTTTAAATTTCCCGCCGCAGAACGAGGACGAATTCTGTCGTTGAGCGCGTTCAGCCGGCAGATTTATTCGATTCATGGAAGCTGTTGTATTTTAACTACAAGTGTCACGTACGCGTCGGAATGCAGCGTGCAGCTGCACCAGCGTTTCCCAGCATGCATGTAATGGAACGTGATGCAGTCGACACGTCACCCTCCTCCGCCTCTGCGATCATGCTGTTCGCTGACCAAACGGCCACACGGTACGTGCACTTTAAACGACGACATTCATTTTTAATTTCGAACATCCTTTCCCTCGAAATTCTCGCTGGACAATAGAGGCGCTCCTGCGGAATGAACAAAAGCTCCCCGCCGGGATTTACTCTACGCAGTACGGTTAAATAAATTTTATTCGGCGCTCAGGGAAAAATATTCCACGAAAATTAACTGGGTATTCATGCTTTGAAGACGACAAATTTATTCGACAGGCTGTGGTCAGTTTAAAGAAAGAGATTTATTTGATACAGTAGGGGGTGGGTTATGTAATCTGCCGCTGATCAATATCTTAATAGGAATGTAGATTGTAGGTGATGTAATTGCACGTTGTATTCAATGCAGAGATGAACGATGCAGGCTTCGTTGGTATTAAACAATTATCAAGAATTTTTAAGACAGTTTCCTTAATTGCTGATTTAGTCTGTATGTTAATTCGAAAAACGGTAACTCCTCAGGTAGAGTATATTAATTTAAAGATGGGCAAATTTATTTAGCACACCTTTAAATAATTATCAAGAATTTTTAAGGTAGTTTCCTTAATTGCTGATTTACTCTACATGTTAATTCAAAAGAGGTAATTCCAGAGGTATGCTATATTAATTTAAAATAGAGCAAATTTATTTGGCACACTATATTAATTTTTAGAAGACACATGTACTCGATACATTGAATTTAAATTATTTATTTAAAACATCTATGGCGAAATAAACCTACAGATAATTAAAAATATTTGTTTCAATACACTTATGAAAATTATAAACAATTATTAATTTCCATTCCAGAAACAGCACATCTAATTTTCGAAAGGACACCGCGAGTCTCAAAGTAGCCAGTCAACCATATTAACAAATAGGAGGGCTCATAATAAAACCGACCCTCGTTAAACGAGAGAAATTGAATGCTTCAGCGTCTTTAATTTTTGTTCAACAGACATAAATTTTTTTAAACGAACTATTCATCGCATTACACAATTGCTGCGAGTGTCATCTGTACCTATATCACCGAAGAACTCTATGTCATCGTAGACTTTGACAAGGGTTGTTTTCGTTACGAAACCTCAGCTCTCAGACTGCAGAGGTCCAAAGACAAAGAAACATTATAAATTTACGCGTCAGAAACTCTTTGCAGCCAGCTAGAAGCATCTCGCAGATGATGTACGAGCTTTCGAAGAGCTGCAATACGGGCAAAGTACTGCCGAAAACAACGGGGCATGATCGATGCGAGGATCTCAGTAGGGGAACGTGTCCCGAACGTGTCCGAACGCCGGGCAGTGTTTTCCGGTCGGCCAGTAGTATATCAGGCAGAGTGTCAGTCGCAGGCCAGGTTCGTTATCATCGGGGAAACAATGATGTGAGCAGCCCAACAATAATAACGCGATCATGCCGGCACCGGTTTCCCGTTACCAGCACCGAGGATCCAACGAACGAGCGACCTCAGTTTCCGGTTTATGGCTGGCTACACGGACACGTTTGCGCCGCGTCATTTTCGTTGGAGGTCTGGAAAAGTGGCTAGGAAATCGAAATGGAACGAGGAAGTTCGATTGCTGTTGTCCATCGATTTGGATGGATTGTTCTCAGGAGACCAACATCGCGAGGTGTTGCACTGGAGTTGTTGTAGTTGTTTTCCTTTGTATGTAGTTCAGCAAGACTGCTGTGGTCACTCAGCCAGGGGATGTAGAGTTTCAGGTGTGCTCAGAATCATCAATTTGTTAATAGCAATACAGAAGCTGGTAATCACCCATTTTAGCGCTGATAGTGTTCTGACTAGTGTTATGTGCTAGCCCTCGAGTAATATATCATCTAAAATCAACTGAATCATACACCAACGCCCTTAAAGGTTGCATATCTTCCCCACTCGTCTACCTGTGACTCATTTGTTTCGGCCCTCTTCTGTATTTTCTCCCTGCTTCTAGAAAGTCTGCATGAATCAGAAATTCCTTTAAAATCCTAGGTGACTACATTCTATGAGTTCGGTATCTTGCGTTAGCTCAGTATTGCAGTGGCTCTGTTAGGATGAGCTTGTGTCAAGTTTACAATGAGACTTCTTCGACAAAACTTGGTAGTCTGAATAGTATCCTGCGTAGTCGCCAGTCCATCACAGTAGCCTGACTTGGCGATCAGAGGAGAGTCAAACGAAGTCAACCCTTTGAATGATGGGGTTGCTGTGTGGGGTGTTTCGACAAACAATTGATTTGGAGATTCACTTCACAGGAGCAGTGGTACTTTGGTTTGTTATTAAAAATTTCTAGGGTAAAACGCTGTCTATTTTTTTCTTTAGTAGAAGAGATAGGTTCCAGTAGGCAACGTCATGTAGTGTTGCTGAATTTTCTGTGATAAATTATCAAGTATACGATCTTGAGCACACTTTGAAGAAATTAATATTTATGCCATAGTTATTGTTAGCAGATGTTGAAGTATTATTATATTCACTTTCTTGTGTTAAACCTGTAGTATTAATAATATATTAATATATATAAAATACAAAGATTGATAAACAGGCAAGGTTCAGGCTTCGGTATTATATAACCTAATCGAGAAATTAATAAGAGCTTCAAAGACACGAATCATTTACAGCTATACGATAGTAAAAATTTATAAGAATTCTATACAAGGAGTTACAAGATTTACCATGTATTAAGATTCTTCTAGAAATTGTATAATCCCGCCTCTTTCATACGATTTAAGGTTATGTTCTACCGCGTGCAATAGAAGTCCTTCATTAATATTTTAAATAGTTTGCTAAAACCTAGCTCCAGACAATGAAGAATAAACCCTGAAAACTTGAAATTACCTTCACGAAAAATTGGCAAGTCGAATTGTTCAATTATGGAAATATAGGTCCATAAATCGTGGCCGCTGTCAAGATTCACTCAACATGATATAATGCGTCATCATTCATCTTGCTCAGAGTTACACGCACGCATTCAATCCGTTTATCATTTGCATATTCAATTAACTAATTTTGTACTGCAGCTGGTGAATACCGTAATTTCCGATCGATCAATTATCGCGAATGTAATACTCAGGAAACAAATATTTCCATCATAATTTGCGCGTCGGGTGTGGCACATGCATTAACAAAAGTAAAGAAGCGAAATAATTTTGCATTACACGACAAATGCGCTGGAAATGTTTGTCACACAAGAATAATTTGTTTGACACGTTCAAGTGAGATGGAAATTATTTCAAATGCATTATATAAACGTCAACTTTTACATCTGATGAAAAAAAACAAATTAAATAATGATATTTAACTACTCAGCTGCACAGTCTTGAACTTTTACTATTTTACAGCACTAATTCCGTTCAAAATTGCAGTAAAAGTAGTAAATATTCAATTAAACAAAGTTTAATGCGCAGGTCACCGGTGATCCCCACAGCAATCTCATTAAGTTTAACCCCTTCAAAATACTATATCCACGATTAGATCAAACTCATCCAAAAATCGAAAATGGCGTGCAATCTGCCAAACAATCACAGAGAGGAACTGTAATTTCCATTCTACGTTATTGCGAACAGTCCCATTGCAATTCGGGTTCATTCCCCGAGTCGTTGAAGGGTAGCAAAATGTCACCTCGTCGAACGGCGACCTGACATTCGGTTCGTCGTTTGGCTAGCCGGATTCGCGTCTTTTTTCAGGGTTTCACCATTTCATCCATTGCTTTCTTAATCTTTTGGCCGCGGACCATCTTCATTTTTACGTCGCGCCGCTGCAGTTACTCCCGCGATTATTATCTCGGGGAACGACGACGCCGGGACGACAAAAGATTTGTGGAAACGTTCTCCCGGGGCATCGGCGAACGGAACTCGAAGACTTTATCGAGAACAAAGCGACTGCCTCGTCCCTTGACGAGAATTCCTTTCTCTGTTCTCGCGTTCCACCCTGAAGAGACTTGTACCGACGCTGTATATCTTAACACTCTATCGTCTCAAAATCGGAGCGCCTTATTCATTCAGCCACTTGAAATACAGGCGGATAAAAAACAGGATGTACGACTTTTGGACTTTATAGTACCCACACACAAGAGTACAAAATGTCTGATGAACACAGGTCTCTGAGTTAAAAATTAAAAATCGAAGAACTCCGAACGGCTTGGCTGGACAGTGTGAGGCAGCCCTTCAAAAGTCTTGAGGTTTTGACAAAACGAAAAGAGAAACGACATTCTAACAAAAATCAGCGTGTTCGGCATGAAATTCTACTTAAGATAGGTAACTGTTATCAATTTTGAATCAGTGGTCTTGGATCTAGAAATTAAAAATCGAAGACCTCCGGGCATGGCTGGACGGCCTGACGCAGCCCTTCAAAAGTATTGAGTTTTTGGCAAAACGAAAAGAGATACGGCATTTTAACAAAAATCAGTGTGTTCGGCATGAAATTTTGCTTAAGATATGTTACTGTCATCAAATTTGTGTCACTGGTCTCGGAGCTAGAAATTAAAAATCAAAAAACTCCGACTGACCGGCCAGACTAGCCTGAAGCAACCCTTCAAAAGTCTTGTATTTTTGGCGAAACGAAAAGAGATACGGCATTCTAACAAAAACCAGCGTGTTCGGCATGAAATTCTACTTAAGATAGGTTACTCTCATCAATTTTGAATCACCGGTCTCGGAGCTAGAAATTAAAAATCAAAAAACTCCGACCGACCGGCCAGGGTGGCCTAACGCAGCCCTTCAAAAGACTTGTGTTTTTGGCGAAACGAAAAGAGATACGGCATTCTAACAAAAACCAGCGTGTTCGGCATGAAATTCTGCTTAAGATAGGTTATTGGCATCAAAATGAACCTGTCATGAACTAATGAGGTTGTCATATAAAGCCAATCCCAACAGATACAGTAAGGTGTGACACAAAAGTACACTGGATAAATGGTTTATTCTACACCACGTCTGTGGTAATACTAAATGTCTACATGTGGTCATAAACACCCTTAACCATACTCCTTTTCACTGTTCGATTCGCTGCTAAAAAATCCCTCGGTTTTCTTCTCGACGAGAATCGTCGCCAGATCGCTCCATTCACCCCTAACGCCTCAACCCACGCGCCACCCCTTTTTTACGCTCGCCGGCTCCTTTTCAGGGGACGAGAGGCTTCCTTCCGCAGGTACCATCCGGGAAATTTGTCCAGCGGAAAATTAGATGCTCAACCTCGGCTGGTAGCGACACGATAAAACAGTGTCGGTTTTCCGAATTTCCATTAACCGGGGGGCTGAGTGAGACTCGAGTATTGTGCACGCCGGTGTTAGTTTGCACGAAATTATAATGAGCCACGGTATATTACCGGCTGCTCTAATGCATCATCCGAACGCGTTTATTATGCGCGTGGTAGGGACGATGCTCGCGGCAATTTCGGTAATAGACCAGGCACAGATTTTATCGAGTAGTAATCTCCCTGTGTCGAATTATTATCGGAGATAATACAGCCTGCTCCTGGACCGATCCGCCAGGTATTCGACAAAATTTCCCGTGTTACTCCCATTAGGAAGAATTCTATTTTTTGGTGTTGGATAGGAGGACTTTCGTTTAAGAAAATGATGAATTTAGTCATACAGTAGCTCCTCGATTATGTGAACAGTTAGTAAGAAGATGACTCGCGTTGTAACTGTGTTTCGTACGGAAATTATAATTTTATTTTGGAATGTAAAATTCACAGTTGTATCGAATTAGGTACACAGCGTCGCTAATGATTATTTTAGCTTGTAGTTAACACGTTGAGTGTCATGGGGGTCACCGGTGACCGACACCTCGAATGTAATTTAATTAAATGATTATCGATTGGCTCAAAATTCTGAGCAAACTTTAGACTGAAACAAAAATATAGGAACAGGAGAACACGATTGAGTACTCAAATCTTTATTCTATTTATGATTTATATACAAAATAGTCAATTATATTGTGTCTGATTAGGTATGGCTGTTTCCACTTTGACACTCAACGTGTTAATATGGGATGATTAATTATTGGATGACCGGTGTTTAAGTGATCGAGGTTCCACTGTAGTAGGTTTGTTATATTTTTGAGAACCTTGAACCCTTGAGAACATGCTCCAAGAAGGATTTTATTTATTTTTTAAAAGTGTTTAACACAGAATTAATTCGACCAAGAAATATGACAGAAATTTTAGTCTTCTATGTGTGGACGATATGTTTCATAAAGATTTGTATACCCGTGTTGCTTTTAATCAATTTCAAGTTCGTTTTCCAGTTCAATTATAATTTCTCAGCTAGACAACGCTTGAACACCTATTCATGCATTTAAAAGCCCGTATCCGCGGGATCGTAATTAATCAGCCGATGCAATTCATTACGCGTGGTTATCTAAACGACTATTAACGTATCGATTAATTACAATTAGATAGCTTCTGTGATTAGTTTAAATGGCTGTTTCATGTCCCTGAAAACCATAATCACTCTGTGCACATTTATACTCCTCTAATTGCCAAGGATTTTATAGCGAAAATAAGATTATACGGATTAATACTTTTATTTTCTGTTATTACTTTTTATATTTATGTAAAATATTGTTAGGAAACATACGGACATCTACATATAAGTACAAATATACGTTTCAAAAATTCCCCTACGAAATTCGATGCAAATTTTTAATTTTCGTCTACATTTAACGAATTTTCAATTTATTACTAAATTTTCAGTATTGTCAAAGACAAGGCTTAATACAAAAAATGTTATTGCATATTTCATATACATTTTACTATGAAGAGTCACCCTGTACTTGTTTTAAAAGCGATTTACAGTGAATTTGTTTCTATTTATTGACACACCCTGTATATTACTCGAAAAAGTCACTAATTACAGTAAAAATACCCACACGACACTACAAATACCAATTTTACTTTATATATGAACGAAAAAAATTATAAAACTCCCTTCACACCAAAAACGATGAAGACACCCCAGCTGTATGGATTGCTACATACAGGGTATCTCCCAAAAACATGATTCTACAGGTCCACGCTTCGCAGCCCGCGTTTCTCAACACTCTCTCCTTCATTTTGACGTATCTGACCGATTTTCCAAATCAGCCAGTACAAAAAACCCACGTCCACCGGAATAACACGACGCGTGCAGGGTTAATGGGGCGTCATCGGACACCCCCGTCGCAAATATCAGGATTTTCGATAGATCGACGAGCGAGCGGGACGCAATTGCGTGTGACACGTCGGTGGGCGAAATCGAGAAGGGTGGAACCGTGTCAGACTCGTTAAATCGTCGAAATTGATCGGCCGTTCGCGTAATGCTTGTAATTAATATTCAACGTGTCCTATACCAGCGTCCATAATCAGCGAAACATCTATTCGAGCCACTCTGCATCGTCCGTGCTCGTGAAAACGTCGACATTCGGCAAGATCGAAGGGACGGAGATCGAGTAAGTGAATCATGATCGTTCCTCGACGAAGTGGTGCTCTAAAAACACCGTTACCCAGCAATTAACACTCGAATCCATCGAGATCCTAATGGACGACGTGGCAGGATTTAATGGCGCAGTTAATTTTGATTGACGAGCAGCCAGTGCTCCACGAGACAGAATTTTCCAGACAGACATCTCGCGTTTAGGATTGTACAGGTGAAGCGTGGCCCTGTAATTTCGCGGCGAACCTCCAGCCCTTAGAGCCTGTCAGACCCTTCGTCATCTGTACACCACCCGCCAAAAGTGTCCGGCTAACAAGCGGCTGAGTCCTCCACGTCAACGGTCTTCAGTCAATTTCAGACAACCTTTGGTACGCCATGTTCAGGTTATTGGTGTTGACGTTGCAGGATCTTTCAAGCACTTTTTTAGAAACATGCTGCGTCGCGTCAAGCTGAATGGACAACTCTGGGAGGGTTGGATGGTGTCGAACAGAATTGTCTGGGTAACGTTTATGTTACAATGATAGTGTAAAATAAATATTTATCTATTCGATGATATACTTTTTATTCTATACTATCACTGTAACATAAACTTTAAATAAAAATCTATATTTGCATAAACTTCTTCAGTCTACTTATTAGTTACTTTCGACTCTGGTTATCGTCTATTCAGTGGAATGAATCTAGTTACTTTCTGGGTGTCTTCTACAGGGCACATGTAGTCTAGTTACTTTCCATGCAGAGGAATTCGATCAGGTACTTTCCACACTTCAATACTGCTGCACTCAACGTGTCAACGTCGTGTTAGAAGTTTCGAGGTGAGTCACGGATAAGTGAATCCTTCGTGGTGTCAATTTCTTCTCGAAAATCGTACAGAATCATCGAATTTCGTTCATGTGGGCGGTTCAATCCGTTGGTGAAAATCGCGCGACAGAAGCGACCGTATCGCGAGGATAAATTCTCGGGGATAAATTTAACGTTGGGCGCGTCGGCTCTTCGAGCGAGACGAACTTCCAAACCGGCCTTTCGGAATCGCAGAGAGACGCATTGTAATTTACAGCGTGCGCGTTTCGTTTCGTTCCAAAAACGAGCGACGAGAATTCGTTTGCACGTCTGTTTTCGGTCAACGAACCGATGAAATGCGTTGCTGAACCGGCCGTGCGGGTCTAAAAGACGCGAAACTGTCATCTCCGCTGATCAAGAGATAAAAATTAAGTGGAACTTCCATAATAACCGCTGTGAAATTTGCTGATCAATTTTTTAAATAAATATTGTGAAGTACCATTTCATTTTTATGAAATAAATTGTTCTGTTTCATTTTAAACAGAATTTGGAGGGCTCCAGTGTTTTGAGTTTTGATAGTGAATGAGAACCTTGAAATATTTATCATATTGACTGTTAATTAATTTTTCTCATTGATACTATAACACAAATTTAATATCCTGAAATTTCTGTGTACGTTAATGGTTTCATTTAGAGAGAAAAATTGTTACTTAATTTTTATGTGAAAGGGTATTCAGTATTTGAAAAATATCCCAGACAATGAATTTATGGAAATTCTCTCCGTAAATATTCCCACTTTGAGCATCAGAATTATTTTTCATATCACGAAGTATTATTCAGCTGACACATTAAAAGCTCTGTTACTCAAGCGTGGATTTGCAGCTTCCAAAGAAATTTAATCAAAGTAACTGGACACGTTTTGTTCCATCCATAATGACCTATCGATCCTTTATAAATTCAATTAACGAAACCATTAAAAATCCTCATTTCCAAGACGAATATTCCGTAGGACAATACGATCTTCTCATTGCTCGCGCGCTCGAAAGCTGAGCGCTGGTTCCGCGGAAGCGGTGATAAATTAATTTCGTACCGAGATTTCCGAGCTTCTTTTTTCCTGCACGTCCGCTGAAAAGCTCGAGCAAACGAGCCGAACAGTCGTCGGCGAAAAAAAGAGAAGGAATAAAGAGAAAAAAAGGCACGAGAAATATATGAAACCATAATATCCCGTTATTTCTTGGAGCTTTACGATGTCCCTTTGCCAAAATAAAAATTCCCGATCGTAAATCCGACGGCGGAGTCGGCCCCACAAAAGCGCGCGGAAAATGAGGGAACAAAGGGAAACGTGTTCAAGCGAACGCGACATTAAATCTCGCGGCTCGCGCCGGCACGCTCGAAATATTTCCGATTTTTCCCTCGCTGCTGCCTGACAGACAGACACTCTGTCTGTCAACTATAATTACCGACCGGTTCCGCGTGCTTTGCGAAGCTAACGAGCGAGGTTATGTTCGCCGGTGCACGCAGCTTGCCCGCGTTGATCGTTGAGAGCGATAGGACCGTTCGATGGACAGACAAGACGATTTCGAACACGCCACGCAGCTCGAATTCGCGGTAGAATTTAATTATTCAGTTTATAAATATCGATAGAGTAAATAGAAGTGTGGTTTATGCTTTTGGGACACCCTATAGAAGACAGAATTATGGTGTAAGTAGTTTCCTATAAGAGAATCGAAATAAAGGGAACGTAAGAATTGAGGATTTTATTAAAATTGTGAGAACTTTGTTTAGAAACATTGATAGAATAAATGGAAGTTTGGTATATGTTACTGATACTGTTTTTTGGAACATCCTGTAGAAGATAGGCTTGTCATGCTTATTTATTAATTTACAGGAGAATCGGAATAAAGGCGACATAAGAGTTTAAGTATTTATTAAAACTGTGGAGGTTGTTTTATATTTTTATTTGTTTATTTTGGACACCCTGTATGAGGGATAGATACAATATAAAAATATCGAGTTGGTTTGATTAAAAGGAAGTTTTAACAGAAGTGTTTCGCCAATAAGGAATTTTATTGAAGCTACAATACGGGGTGTAAAATATCAAATTGCAAAATATTTTATAATAAAAAACAAGAGCAAAATTTGTCTGGTTCTATAACTTATGCACCAAAAATGATTTTAATAAGAAGATACAATAAATTCTATGCTACAGGAAGTTATGTTTATCTACACTGGTCAACAATCATGACAAGGATATGTAAAAAATTATATTAATTATTAGCGGTATCAAATGCTTAACAAAAAAATATTTACCTTTACAATGGACAAGAGTAACTACGTAAGGAACAAGTGTAATAAATTCTTCTAAAATTCAATTTCCCGCGAAAATTAAAAGACTGCATTTATGTCTAGTATCGATAAAAATTTACATATGGTCGATCAAAATTCCACCATAAAATTTCCAATTAAATCCTTCTGATAAGTTCGTTAAGCAGAACGATCTTTATTCACCGGGGAAAGTCGTAACGCAAAATTGTCTTATCTTCCAGCGTCGGGGCAGCTCGTTCCTGCAGAACTTTTAATAAAGAACGAAACGGGACGTGAAATTTTCATCGAATCTCTTCTTCGATATCTATCCATCTAGCTATATATGTATATCGGGTGTTCGAGAATGCAGGTCATGGTTTGCTGATGGAGAACTAAGTTCGTGGAAATTGGCGGCATTACTTCATAGCATGGCGGTGAATAATAGTGAGAGGCATGTTCTAGAAGGTCAGTGACGCTAACTACGTGGCCTGGGGCATAACCGCACGTACGCACAATAAAATGCATCCTCCATTACAATTAATACTCTTGGACATTCTTAAACTTTAGCTGTATCCTGTTTAAAAAATGTTCCGGCGGTTCATTAGGTACTTTCAATTTTTTAATTAAGCTTTTAAATCGATTAAGCAATGCTGTAGAACGGGACTGTATACGGGTGGGCTCCCTTGGGCGTATTTTACCCCCCACCACGCGCCTCTACACTCACTGCGCCTTAAGGACTAGTGGAACGACGCAATCTAGCGGCAAACAGTCGGACTGAAAAATATCTGTTTGTATTACGGAACTTCAGCTTTGTTAAGACAATATTGTCACTGTAAAAGGCACCATTTGGCATGCATGGTGCTTTTACGTAAATTGCAATTGTGATTTTAAAGGAACATCGAAGAAAAGCTGATTTTATTTATGATTCTAGAATTGTAGTTGTATTAGAAATTTAACCGGTGGCTGTACAATGTATATTCTGAACAAATACAATTATAAAAGTGCATTTAATTTGTTTATTATTGAAATTCAGTGCATACAAAATTTGTATAGTTATGTGTCTAATCTATTGCTTCTGGCGAAACGTTTGAACCTTCCTCCAGTATGGTGCAGCTAAAATTCAGGAAGCTCGAAGAGTGTAAATTGCAGCAGATTAAAAATTTCATGTGTAGTGCATTAATACTGTGCGTACACGATTTTCGAGGATAAAACCTCGTGGTCGGTGCGTGCGTCCGTGGTAGGTACTATTGCAAAGAACAATACTGCAGGGTGAATCCGAAGTCCTGTGGAAAAATTAGCAAGGCGTATTCTACACCTCAAAACTGACGAAAAGGACTATACACGAGACGTCAGTCTTGACGAGTTTGTTACAAGTGTGTACGCACGTTAACATATTGCCAACCGCTTAAGGAGACTCCCATTTCTTTTACTATAAATATGAAAGTCATAAAAATATATATGTCACTCAATTTCAATAAGATTTGTTCATATTCCAAAAACATAAGACTTTGAGTGGTCCATTCTAGTGGCCTCTACTGTAGGCTGCAAAAAAGCAGTCGTCAAAATTAAGGAATCTTTCACCTAAGAATATAATCAATTTAGTGACATTGGGTCTTTTATATTTTTAGAGAATATACCCCTGAAAGAACAGTTTGAAATTCGAAAAATTGACGTCGCTATGAGCATTTAACAAAACGCAATCTTGCCCACAGAGAACCCCTTTTATCTTACAACTGTTACACACGATACAGTTGACACAAAAAGAATACTGTAGGTATTTTACTACAAAAAAAAATTGTACGAATAGTTCAAAGTACAAATAATAAACTCTCCAAGTTTCATTCCAATATACTTGATAGTTTTCTTTCAAAAAATTCCCCAAAAACAGCTACTTTCCATATAAAACTGAAAGACCCCCTAAGTGTAGGGAGTACTTTAAGTGTCTCTAAAACTGTACAGTTGGCAATACGTTGACAGCCGACAGTCATGGTCCCAGGATCTCTCTTTCGTCAGCTTCGAGGCGAGGTGGACGCCCGCGAGCGTCAGACTTCGGACTCACCCTGTAGATCGTGTAGGTGTTTCTAGATTAGGCATATCGGAAATCAGTGCCCACCGTCTTGACGTAGTTGACGGTCTCGGCGGTCGCCTCGGTGAGGGCCCTTCGTAGCCGTGATCGTCGGACCTGCGACAGCGTACGTGGACAGAGAACGACGCCCTGGGCGCCTTGGGTACCGGAACCAGACGCTGCGCAGGAAACGGTGCAGGCCACCGCGGCCGTCGGAGGCGGAGGCGTCGTCGGCATTGTCGTCGACGACGATTTGCACCACCACGGGAACTGGGCGTGTTTTTATCACGTTGTTACATTCCACACTTTCAATGCTCTCTTAACAGGCTAGGTGGTTACGGGTGCAGCGTGTGACGAGTGACAAGAGACAGGGCTATCTATCTATATATAATGTAGAGTATGAGAAGAGACAATAGGTATCTACACGCGAGGATTCGGAAGGGAAGACAGGCGGACGAAGGTGTCGTGAGAAAGAGTGTCTCTACGGACATGTGTCTAATTCTGAATTCAGTTGGCATGATAGATTCATTGGGCAGAGTATTGGAGTGATAGTGGTGTACCCAGTTTCTGCGGTTACCCTTTGAAACCAGCCTCTGTTTTTCTGTCACACTCTCAGAGTTATTTAAGCAGCTGATTTAAAGATATTACTTCAGTTGCCATGATAGATTCATTAGACAGAGTATTGGAATTGATTACTAGCAGTGAACTTAATTTTTCTGGTAACCCCTTGGAACAAGCCTCTGCTTTTCTACCACTCTTGGAGAGTCACTCATGGAGTTGATTTGAAGATATTAATTTTAGTACACGTCAGTAAATTTCATGCAAGGTCAATGTTTTATTAGAAAGTTAATAAACTGTCGAATGGCTATTTATGTTTGAAATCGTCAATGAGATATTTAGTGTTGAAGTATACCGTCTAAAATGTAGCACTGATTAATATACCATGTTATAGTGATTTCTTCTAAGCAACTGTTTGGTGTGAAGCGCCACTATAGTGGACTATTCCTCTAAACGAGCTTTCAGTGTACTCTGTTCTATATTTTCATATACAATCTGTCTTTAATCTTCATGATGGTTCAGAATTAGACACACATGCCTCTCTCTTCTTTCTAATTCGCAGTATCCTCCACCCAAGTCAATCCTTCCAGAATCGCATACATACCAGACGATTCACTTCAATCGACAATCTCGAGCTACTCGTAAACTGCTTCCCACGTGGCACACAGTTCAAAGAAAAATTGCATGTACGCAGTCGCGTACCGTCTAATCTGCTAATTAAAAGCTTAAAATTTAGAAAAACAAACAAAGTGTTGGTGCATCGTGTGTTCGCGTTGGATCCATGCAATTTCTCTAACTCGAAACGTTGGTTCGCGCGACGAGCAGCGAACGATCGATCCGCGATGATCGATGGAAGCGAATCGGTTGTGTAGACCGCGTGAAAGCCGGACAGACAAAGAGAGAGAGAGCCATTAGACAGAGAATGTTCGATAGAGACAGAAAGCGGACGTGTTTTGGATCGCTGTGTTACTTCGTCTCGTCGTACATACAACGTGAATCCTTCTCTAGGCCTGTCTTTCTTTACTCTTCGGGGTGAACGGGTATCGACAAGCGTGGAACTCAAGTATGATCCTCTATCATCTAAAATGCTGAACCACTATGCTCAGCGCTACCGCTAGATACTAAGGGAGCCGCTTCGGCTGGAACTAAAGATTTTTCGGGCTTTCTTTTCAGGGTGGGGCTAAAGGAGGGGGTGGGAGAGGACAATGCACAGGACTGAGCAACAGAGTTGGGCAAATACTGTTCGATTGACAATTGAAACTCACCGATTTGCTCGAGAACAACAAGAATGAAACAAGCTGACTCAGTTAACACGTGTGAGTTATATAATTAGTCGGTTACCGCCAAAAAATTGGAGATTCATTCGGTTAACACATAAGATTGACATTTGTATATTGAGGAGGTTAATGAATAATATAAATTCGTTTATGGGGCTGGCGAGTGAAATTCATTAATTTATTCAGACAAATTATCGTTCAATCAACCAAATTCAGTTGGAGAATATTAATGCATACATTTATAGAATCGACTCACAAACCTCAAATATTAATTTGGCTGCCGAATAATACGCAGTAATTTGTGGGGTAACCGAATTGCACGCAGGAATGGAATGCACGAACGTATTCGGTTAGCAAGTGGAATTCATAGACTTATTCTATTACCGAATGAACCGCAATAATTTATTCGGTTACCGAATAATAATCACAGACTCATTTATGAATCACAGATACTACAAAACTACGTCTATTCATCAATCACGAACATATTTCTCTTTTAAATCGTATTCAAACACATTAAGAAACATTTTATTCGTATAGCACAAACAGCAAAATAACAATTATCAAAATGAACCATAACACAAAACTTTCTGACTCTGCGACGCATCTACGGTCTCCTTGCTACCAAAACGCTCAATTTTCCAAAACTCTTCGTCTACACTTTACTGTACACATTCTTCCTCATTGCACTTCAGAAACATATTCAAAATTCCCGCCATGGACGTGCAGAATTAATTATTCCGGTAAATACAAAGTCATTCGAACCCTTAAGGCAGAGATATTCATACATCACGATGAAAATGGATTCGAACAATGCCCAACTCAGCCGAACAATCGAATAGGGAAAGATCTGAATCGGTGGAGGGTGGTAGGGAGGAAGGGCGGAAAAGTTCGCGATTATTTTTCCGGGCGTGCAAGGTAAAGCCCGGGGCTTAACGATGCAAAAGAACGCTAATGGATGATGCGAGCGGATGCCGTGGCAGATTGATGATGTTATTCTTATCGTGTTCTACTTAAAGGTCTGCCAAACTACGGTCTAGCTATCTACCATTACGATAGTGACGGCTGCCGGAAGAACAGAGACAGCGGGGGACAATGTATGGCTGGCGGAGACGATTGGAAAGAGGAGCGAAACGATGCTGCTGCAGGGGGGACTGTGTCGGAGATTTGTATCGTTGGTGAAATTTCGGCTGGCTGATAACGTGAACGGATTTGGAAGTCTAATCTTATCCGAGTCTTGTTAGCCTAGCTGGCTGAACCGAGGTAAGCCGATTGGCTGGCGAGCTAGAGATAGCTTAATGATCGCCGTTCAACATCGAGCCCTGCGACGCTTCGACTATTTACTACGCGGATTTAGAATACTTCCAGAGAGATTCGAAGGAGCCTGACAATGCTCTGCAGCTAGGAAAATGCGATTCGAAGCTGCGGAGAACGAGAACTGCTAGGAGAAGAGCCTGCCCGGAGACAAATTGCTGCTCACGTTCTAATGGAGAACGCAATTGCCCCGTTTATGGAGTCTGTATGCTTATACAGGCTCATTTTTATGTGCTGAAATGTGCCACATTGAGAAGAAGTCACTCTGAATCTTGGTATACTCAGCTATAGTAGGGACACATGGTCCAGGACACTCAGGACGTTCAAATTCATACATACCACATTGGGAGAGTGTAATCTAGGTCTTGGTACCCTGAACTCTAATAGAAACGCATAGGGGAGGTAGTCACATCCTCAGGGTCCACACACTAGGACATGGCGTACTGTGAGAACCTAGTCTGAGTATTAATATCCCAAACTATAGTGGAGGTAGATAGATTGGGCTAGTCTAGAACATCTTCTCAGGACTTACACACTTGGATATACCGCACGAGAGGTTCCCAGTCTAAATCCGAGTACCCTTAAGTATAGTAGGGACACATACTAGGCTGATTAAACACGCCTTCTCACAAGTTAGAACCCACACACTAGGATACACACACTAATACAGCCACTCTTATTCTTGCTACCTTCACGACTCAATCTTGAGTTGTCTAACAATAGAAGCTAACTGTTTTCAAAGTAATTCAAGACATCTGTTGTTCATACGCTCCAACTTCTGACTTTTCTAAGCTGAATAGCGATTGATGAGCAACTCACTTAGCTAGGTACACAAAATAACAAAAAGACGACACCAAAGGCATCAATCAGAATGGGCTACTCCCATGTGTCAACCATCAGAAGACCCCTAACGTAGTCTACGCATCCTGATGATAGCTACAAAATTTTTCCTTGGTAGAACCTTCCTGTTGAAACCTCAGAGAAGCTGTGCCGCCTTAAAAGGCCTTTTGGAACAATGCGGGAAGATTGGACAGGGAGGAGCAAAATATTCGGTTCTTGGAAGCCTGAGATTACGCTGATGCACCAGAGATTCGGGATTCGGGATTCCAATAATAGTCGAGCCACCGGCGGATCTGCAAAACTGCCGACTGAAAGCGCTTCTTCGAGGGAAACTTCTTCTAGAACTACCTGAACGGAATTCCGAGGAAAGTCCGTTCGACCGTGTAGCCTTGTGTAGATTTTCGTTCTTAAACTCCATCGACCTGTCTCGTTGTTGTAGAATAGGAAAATCGTGTAACTGATCGCTTCTAAACAACCTATCTCAATGATTCTATAAGACAGTGTACCAAAGTTAGATCACGTTTCCCTAGCACGTTGCAGACACACCCACACACATTAATGTACATAAAAGTCCTGCTTCCACGTCAGCCGCGATGCTGTGGTTGGTAGAACATGTTGACTCTTTCGAGAAGGCCTGACGAGCTTGAAATCTCGAAGAATCTTCGAGAGAACGTTTCACGCCAATCACAATATTTACTCCCATGATGGGAAAGATGTCTTCGGACATCTGTAGTATCATCGACAGAAAGAGAAATATTTTTGCTGGTGGAGCTGAGTTCTTGTTTAAATTCATTTCCCAAGGAAACAATTCACCAATACAGAGTGAATTAGATTGATATTTGCCTCACTCAGAATTCCATTCCCTAGTATATATGAAGCTACCCCTTCGTTAGGGGACACTCTGTAGATCACACACCCTGAATTATTTTATTAATTACTTTTTCTATAATATTCTGTCTTTACACTTGGCAATATAGATACTTTACCTATACAATTCGTGTAACAGTCAGCAAGTAATTATTATTTAACTCATCAGTGAAGGTACCTAGATCTATCATAGACCCTAGATCTAGCACATACTATGAATCTTCTATTTTCTTTCTTATAAGAACCAAAGTAGAATTAAATAAATAATATAAATACACAAGTATCTTGTGATAGTATACAACGTCAACCTAAATTATTAAAATCATATTATTAATTTACTCAATTGTTTAAATATCCCAAGAACGTTCAACCCAACTTCTTTAAGACCCCAAAGAATTCAATATATCTTTAATTATCGAAGTTTCAGGTGCAAATATCGATAGGATTCGACCGTATCAAATCATCGGCCGACGAAATAAGTCACGTCAAGGTGAAGAATCGGAAAGTTTCGCGACAGCTCGTTCGGAGGGTTGGCACCAGTGAATCCCCCAGCTGATGAAGGGGATCGCCCACGCTACTGGGATTCAAGTTTTTTCCCGTGTTCTGCTGACAGACGATCAGGGTGGCTGGTACAGACTGCTCGGGGGATATTCGAGACGCGATTAGTTTACTTTTTTGCCTATAATTCGGTTTAATCAGTGGCGCGAGTCCCCGGTTACGAGAGTAATCGAGGTTAACGAGCTCGCGTCGATATCGCTTTTACGACGAAAGACTACCAAAAAGTGGTCCTTAACGAACCTAACTTTTATGTCGAGGGTCATTTCTCCAGTCATAAAGCTCCGAGCTTCTTTTTAAAGAGTCAAATTAAAGGGTTTCTTTACTGAAACGCAGAATATTGATACTGCGTAGTTATTCTTTAAGAACCCAAATATCGACATTTTGGTATACGAAGTAATTACTATATTATTATAATGATTTATTTATTTTGTGAAGTTAATGGGAGATACAGTACCATTTTATACTCCCTTTAACACTTGCACTCAGTATCACTGAACTGTTAACAAGAATTTGCAATTTATTTAATAACGCTTGTGTACAATAAGGTCTTTCCAACATAGCGTGATTCTTCGTGGAATAACAAATTTCGTTCAGTGAGGCTACGTTTTCGAAAAAATTCATTTAGAATATATTTTGTAATATAACAATAAATGAAGCATTTTTCATAAATTCTATGTAGAATTTAACACTGTTTAAAACTACAGAATTTATATCACGAACTATGCAAAAATATTTCGAATAATACCATGAAAATTTGTAATTTTATGACTTTGATTTTATTGTGTATTGCGATCAAACTTACTAATTTCATTAAAAATAAAATTTGCCTTGACTTCTTTGTCTCACAGGTTTTCTTACCCTCCATTCATTAATTTAAAATTTTTTTTCAATTATAATTGCACAAGTCACTGATTTATCGTATCGCAAACATCTGAGGGATCCTCTAAAACGTTCTAAAGGGGTGTTTGCTAAAGCGGCTAAACAGGTAACAGATTTCGAGGGGAAGCGGAACACACTATCAGCGGCGGTTATCAGCAGCCCTAAACGACATGACAGTCATACAACTCAATCCACAAGCTTGCATTTTCTAAACGAGTGTTAGTTTCACCACTCCAACTCTATGTTATAAATGATCTCAGCACAGAGATCGTGTCACAGCGGAACAATGGTCTAAAAGGATCAAAAGCTGATCTCTACTGAACAGAACGATTTCATTTCAAACTCTCTATCATTTCTGTATCACACGACTGCGCATTCTGTTCAAAAGATAAATTTCCTCTACGTTTCTGGCTTCTCGTTTCGAGGCTCGAGATTTATATTTTTCATTCGAAAATTCAATCCAGCGGGAAGAACCGGAGCCATGCAAAACAACGCACGGATTAATTAATAATAGAGCAGCCGAGGGAGGAGCAGGGAAACGCAATTTCAATGGTACCGCTTGATCGAACGTAATCTCGCTCGCAACTTTCGCTACTGAATTATTCCGTGCATGGGGAATCATCTCGCGCGTACTCTCAAACTGTAGCGGAGGCTATGCAACGAGATCGTTCAAGGTCATTCCGTTTTTGCGACGCAGCTTCCGCTATGCGCTTCGGGGGAGCTATTAGTTTGGTAACTACATTAAACTTGACATAAGAGATTCATTCAATCCATTCTATGGACCACTGCATCCTTGAATACCTCATAAATAATTAATTTACGGACTTATGTTTACTTGTACTTTCATGTTTATTTCTATGCATTCTATTACATAATTAAATTTTGACCTACACTGACGAGGCGCTCTTTAAATAAATGATTGAAACAGAACAAAACGCTTCACCCAATAGTCTAACGTTAAAGATCGCGTTGAATCGTGTTTCAAGGGAGTGGGTGTGACCTTGAACAGCGTAGACATCTCCAGAGTACTATATCGCGAATAGAAATCGAAAGGAGCGTTCGTCGGCGAACTCTAAATAATTCAAAGGTTAAAATAATTGTCTCCTGAATCCAATTGTCCGGATCGACGATTAATCCCGACCGTTTCGTTTCTTTTGTGCTCCCGGGCGCCGAGAAACGTCCTATAGAAGTGTAAAAAACAGAAACGAACTCGATGGGTTCGACGGAGCTATTTATACGATCCCTTTTAATGAGAGATATTCAATGGAAGAAAGGGAAATTGATATCGACCTTCAAGCGAACAGACTCTTCTGCAAATTGCCAATTCTCGTTCACCATTTCCTGAAACGGTTCACGTGTACGAATGGACACACGAACGAATAGATCGAACGATTTATTGAGTGTATCGTTTGCATAGAATGCAATGCTGCTGCGTGTGTGTACAGATTTGAATATAGATTTCTGTGGAATAAATAAATCAATTTGTTGGAATAACAGTAAATGGTACACTCGACGATAATTAGATGAGTAGATCATTTCAGAGGTTATATGATTGGAATTCCATGTTGTTTAAACAGTAAATAAAGATACGCCACGCATATTTTATTTTTAACAAGCCACATGTGGATTATATTATATTAACATTTGAAGTAGACAATTGGATTTTTAGAATTTTTATCTGACTTATTTGATGGGAAAAGAATTTTTGTAATATACTATATTTGTAATTGGCAATTACTCTCCACTTACAGATGAATGTTACTGTGATTGGATTTCGTTTTGCATTGTATTTTATGCAGGAGATTCAGTGGAAAATTTATGTGGTTTTTCAGTTTCGGAGGAGTTCCAGATTTTCTCGAAAATGAAGGTTTACTTAAAACAATTTTGTGTTATACATTTTATTAGCATTCCCTGCATACGACTTTAAATTTTTTCGTATAGATTTCGGAGTATTATGTTTTTTCCCTTGTATCCTGCAGCCAGCGAATTTTCTTTCGAGCACACGGACGTCAAGCATCGCCACCTAGCGGCCGTGCGTGAACTATGCCCCCGTGGACCGCTCGTTGGGACGCCAACAAAAACTGGCCCCATGTTTTTTATCTCGACACATTATTTACTTCGCGATAAAACATAGTCTATGACACGCCGGAAACTGTAAAGAAGCTATTGTGAAAATTTCATAGCAATCGGTTTAGTAGTTTCTGAGATTTTTGTGAACATATGTAGATGGACACATACTATTATAATAGTAAGATATCTATTCTCCAAATTCTCGATTTTCTCAAAAACGAAGCTTCATAGGATCCAAAATATATAGTACGGGCAATGTAAGACAGCACAGAATTCTATTCTACGCTTTAGCTCCATTTCGCCGTGTAGAAGGAGTCTGCGGTCAAATTCAAGGCGATTTACAGTCCACTCTGTTTCCACATCAAAATATTATCGTCAAGCTAGCGGAGAGTCAGGGTGCTGTGGTGTTTTCAGGGGTTGAGACAGCTCTATTAGCGCTGGAAAATCGGGGAATCGAGCGGAATGGATTACTCGGCTTCCCGGTGTGCATCGTAAATTCTCGAGAACGATGAAACCGACTCGTAAAGCTTCAAGCAGCCGGTCTCAATGAATTCCCGTGCACCGTAATCCGCGGATTAAATAGTCCAGCTATTATGCGACTGGAGGCTCCGAGGAAGACGCCGCAACCATTTCCGTGCTCCATCCGGGGCTGCGATAACGATTGTCTCCGATATCGACGTCACCTTGGAACCGGTGCAGTTGCGAAACAGACCGATTTCGTACGTGCGGAATATCCGCGCGCCAGCATGGCGAACGTTCACAATGCCCCGCGTGCACAGGCCGATCCCGGAAATTAGGGCACGCTGCACGCCATCTTAAGGGTATACAGGAAATTGGATGGCGAGAACATTCAATGGCTTAATTAGAACCGCGTTCCTACGCGATGCTTTCAGAATTGCATGAATAGATTGTTGTGATACTTTTTTGGGTTGATGTTGGTTATTTCTTAATCAACATAACCAGATACATTTTTTTTTTAGTACATTTGGAGGAGATGTTTTTGAGGAGATCTAGAGCATGATTATGGAGTTCTTAATTAGGACGATGTTCCTCCATGATGCTTTCAGAATTGTATGAATAGATTGTTGTGATACTCTTTTGGGTTGATGTTGGTTATTTCTTATTCAACATAAGCAGATACATTTTTTTTTAGTACATTTGGAGGAGATGTTTTTGAGGAGATCTAGAGCATGATTATGGAGTTCTTAATTAGGACGATGTTCCTCCATGATGCTTTCAGAATTGTATGAATAGATTGTTGTGATACTCTTTTGGGTTGATGTTGGTTATTTCTTGATCAACATAAGCCGATACATTTTTTTTTTAGTACATTTGGAGGAGATGTTTTTGAGGATATCTAGAGCATGTTTATGGAGTTCTTAATTAGGACCATGTTCCTCCATGATGCTTTCAGAATTGCATGAATAGATTGTTGTGATACTTTTTTGAGTTGATGTTGGTTATTTCTTGATCAACATAAGCAGATACATTCTTTTTTTTAGTACATTTGGAGGAGATGTTTTTGAGGATATCTAGAGCATGTTTATGGAGTTCTTAATTAGGACCATGTTCCTCCATGATGCTTTCAGAATTGTATGAATAGATTGTTGTGATACTCTTTTGGGTTGATGTTACCTATTTCTTAATCAACATGAGTGGATACAATTTTTTTAATGTATTTGGAAGGTATATTCTTAAAGAAGACTTAAGCCTGGTTATGGAATTTTTAATTAGAACCTCATTCCTCCACAATGCTTTCACGATTGTATACAAATTCTTATGAGACTCTTTTGGGTTGATATTAGCAATTTCCTGATCAACCTGAGTAGGTAGTCTCAAGCTTCTTCATGGAATAGTTTACAGAATAGTATGAATTACTAATAATTTACACCACAAATAATAAATAACAGATATTTGTGAAAAGGTAGGAATGTTTTTATTGTAAATGTAATATTTCTTAAAGATTCTTATAGTTCAATGCATACAAAAAAACGAAACTTCGAAAAATAACTTCTTCAACCTGTAAAGATTTCAAGAGCATGTGTTTTATTCGAGCAATTTCACAAAATAAGTATGTCTTACATTTTTGTACATACTAAATTACATAAACATCTGTAATCTGATAATAACATCAAAATAGAGGGAGTGTTATATAACATTGAAATAAAAAATATTCTCCTTTCTTATTCATCTGAAATGCACTAATTTTTAAAATTTTTATTTGAATAAAAAATGTACAATTTAAAATTGTCCCTTAACAATATAATGTAACGTCATAAGTACAGCAATAGGATTATAATACATTGTAAACATCCAAGTATTTTACAAATTATAACGACAAGAGAAACACCGAAGGGATAAAATAACCTGTTTCGTTTGGAAATAACAGATGCAAAAGTGTGTGGGCAGTGTGTAACTGTTTCCAAAGAACTTTTCAAAAGTTGTTTCTCGTTCCTCCCAGAACTTAGAAGTTGGTAAAGTGGTCAAGTTTAAAATGTGTAACGTGAGATCGTTGCAGGAGGTGTGTCTGTAAACAGGAGGTAATAACTGAAAGTACAAACACTTAGGTATATTGTGTATGAGGAACTGTACAATATAAAACAACAATCTGAGGACTCAAATTGTTTAAAAAGACTTTTCTTGCATTTTTACAACAGAAATTCCTAGTACATTTAACACTTTAACTACCATATCACTCATATGAGAGTGATACTTAAATTTAGTTGTCACTTATCGAAAAATGAATACTATTAGTTAAATATTTAAGAAGTTCTAACAGAGCCAATAAGAATTATAAATAATTATTAACATTTTTAATTTCTAGAGTCGTCGAGGTCTAAAAAATCGTGCAGTTGTCAGCTTACACAGTATGGCAGTCGATATATTAAATTTTTATTTACCTATACACCCCAAATAAACAAATTAAACTCACCCTAAATATCTGCTTCCTTAATGTCTAGTAAAAAATTATTCCAAGGTTTAATTATTCACCTATTTTTCCTTTGCTTTGAAAATATGTAAAATACTATTTCGCAATGTTCATCAGTAATTCTGTTGCTCTCTTTGATGGAACCTCGAAGTGCACAAGTTTCATTGTGCTCTAGGGATGCAAATCCATTTAGGGGTGGCTTGATAGATATCGCATAAAGACAAAGAGAAGTTTTCCGGTACAGAGGGTGCTTAGGATACTCTGCAACACGATAAAAACGTTAAAACCGCTGTCCTTGCTTCTAAAATCCCGAATTCCATCTACTTCATTTCCCAGGACGCGTCTACGGCCGGAAGCATGGGATCACGTGATTTATCGTTTCCCTCGACTATATCAAAAACAAGTATTTCGATCTTGAAAACATCTAACACTTCGCGACGTTAAAATCTGAACATCAACACGTTTAAAAGAATATTTTAAATTGAGATTTACATACAGTATGAAGGAATAAAAAATACCTATGTAGTTTATTAATAAATGATTTAGACAACAAATTAAACTGTTTCGAAGCCCCTATAAAGCACGTAGGGCATTCTAACTTTACTTAAAAGGTAAAAACAAACATCGAACTCCAAATATTTCAAAGTATCTTGACAAATATAAAAATGGCAGATAGTACATTTTAACTAAGAAGGGCAGAGTTATTCTTTGTAACTTAGAATTTCATTAATATTTTTAATTCTGTCTAGAGTTCAACCATTCCAGTTTTTAGAATTTGTTGAGCTGTCCATGTTGCTCAACATTTTAAATGGAATATTATATCAGGAGACCATAGCTACTGCTTTGAGCAAAAGATTTTTCTCCGTGCAAGTAGTAAACGTCAACCATTGGTCGGACGCACTGGAGTAAGTTCGTCGAAACAGCAGAATAAACAATTATTTTGAGAAAAGTATAATATAAATGCAATTAACAAAGTGTCCCCAAAGTAAGAAATTTCATTGAAGTAGTATTACATATTTACAAAATACAAAATCAATTATACATAAATATATCACTCTTTTAAATTGATATTACAGTATCAGCAATTCGAAATTATTTTACAATGAACCAACTTCAATTAATTTAACTTTTCATTATCGTTCACTCCGTCTAATTCACAGTTCCATCCTGAACAAGCAACTCCCTAATTCTTGTAAGTAGTACAGGTCAGTGTCAATTAAGACTCCGCTCCACTCACCCTAATAAACTAGTTCAAAGCTCCATTGCATTACCCCCCATACAAACACCGTTAACGCGACAAAATCAACCTAGCCCAACCATCCACGAAACAAATATCACGGTTTAAAATAAAAATTATAAACATCAAATCCACCGAGTCGGAGCAGCGTAACATTTCATCCCCGTCGAATCGACGTGAAAAATAAAACTAACTGGGCTCCATTAATTCGAACTCGCATCATTCACGGAAGATCGCTCCGGTCCATCGAAAAGTCGAAACGGAAATACCGATACGCCGAGGCCAGGGGGAAAAAAGTCCCAATTACTCCACGTGTAACGATTTCGAGGCTTGATTCCATGCACGACATGCTCCGGCATGATTATAATCCATTGGCTTCCGGCCAAAATCACGTACAAAGCCACTGCTTCAGGTATTCCGTACGATACGTGGCGTTTCGTCGCGTCGAGGATAGATAATTAAACTAACAATGTCGCGATCATCCTTCTTTCCAGCCAGGAGCCATTGTCTTCTTCGCCCCGGTTCTCGTTTAATGACGACCGGAGAGGTTCGTTTCGTGCCTGTCAAGGCCCGACACTCGGGAATAAGCAAATTGCAAGCTTTTCGTCGTTCCACCTCCTGCCAACCCCTGAATTTATTGTTCGAAATGTCTCCTCTGTTTCGAGCACTCGCGGAAGTCTTTTCTAACGAATCGTTTTGACACTGCGCACAGGTGTCAGGGAGATATGAAGGTCAATTTTATTTTTGGAGAAGCGTGGCTTAGTTTTTTGGTGACGTTGAAGTGGTAAGTGTCGCTGAAAGTTGCTGAAGGTCAGTCAAAGTCATATTAGAATTGATTATTATAACGACAAAGTCAGTTTTTACATGCTGGCGGGTTTTAATTTTCTACTACTTTTAAAAATTTTTAAACTTGTTATAAAAGTTATGATCAAATGATATTTAAAAAATGTACCACGTTGTATAAATTGATAAGAATTCTACTATGCAATGGTTGAGTTATAATTTTAAAAGTCTGAAAAAAGGAACATATTTTTATCGATACTGTTGTATGAGACACCCGGTATATCTCTGAGGAGGAATCGCAGTGGAAGTACCCTCATCTTCGAGTGAAGAGGAAATCTAGTGGTTCCTTTGGGTTTTCTCTGTTTGCGCGAAAATTACAGTCGCCCCCTTCGACGGTAAAGCCATTATGGTCGTAAAGTTTCCTTGGGAATCATTTTCAATAATCTGATGCGGATATTCTAATGAGAAATTAGTTTTTAGGGAAATAGGAATATTCTAACTTTGGTATAGCCACGTGAATTTATTTTAAACAATTTCTGAATGCTGGCTGGATTTCAGGATGACAACAGACTCTGTTGTTTTTAAAGCAATCACTATAAACAAATAAAAAAGTGTTGTACATGAACTTACAGTACTAAACAAGAAAATGGTAATTATTATTAATACTGGATTTAATACTTAAATTGTCTTGATGGTACTTTGACCAATCTCATGTACAAAACTTTGTTGATAAATTCTTGCTATGACTTGGTTAATGTTTATTGCATCGACGGCACCTTAATGAAACTTCAAAATATTCTTTTGAATATTGCAAAATGTCTACGTGTTTCCAGGTAGTTAATCACTCGAGGGCGCTCTTCTATCGGATTAACGGGTCTGTCGCTCTCTAAACGTGCATTTCCGTGATACTCATCCCTCCGGAAGTGAATTAAACTTTGCACGTGGTGCCATCTAGTACGAAGAACGTTACCAGGCGTTTTATTATCAACTCTAGCTAGCTTCTTATCGCTCGTCGGATCTTTTCCCCCTTTCCCTGTGTCCGTCGGTATATCGGAGCTTTCTTACTTAGGGGTTGCTTTCGGATGATGTTACAACCCTCTGATAGGTGGCAGCACCAACTTGTTACCGATAACGAGGGTCGTTCGGAATTTTACATATCTCTTTATATATAAAAATAACCAGAGAAGGTTAAGGTAGATAATTTAATTGCTTAAGTATGTCATTTTATCGTAATAATGTCTGACACCTGCGGTGTTATACTACTGATGTGACTCCATATACGTTCAGTCACGTAAAATTTATTTTAATTTACCAAAAATAGTACTCGTTACAGAGCCAACAAATTCTATCAATTAGGAAGCATAGTATATTTATATAATACCTGTAGAGAATAAAGAACAACGCTCCAAAATATACCAAAGACTATTTAGTGGTATTGCAATTAAATGAACAAAGTTTTCCAAGAAACCTTCGTACGATAAACACTTTTCTGTATTACATTCGCCACAACCATTTCTACCATTGTCCTAAACAACCCTTCTCCAACCTGTCTTCATTTCAATCTTTGCCCAATTCCATTCTCAATTCCAGCAATCACCAAAACTGTCCAAGAACCCTGCTCCAGGAACTACCGTTCTAATTTCGCACGCTGCAGGGAGGCTGCGCGCGCGGGAGATTCGAAACGCAAGAGTAAAGAAAGGAGAGACAAGAAAAATCGCGTAGAGATGTCGAGGGGGTAGGTCAGTCACGCGTGTGAAGCAGGAAATTGAAATTCCCCGAAGGTGGTGCTTTAACAAGGTGGTAGCACAACAGGAGTCCAAACACGAAGAGGACACGAGATGCAACCCGACTAGGTGCACGCAGAGAAAAAAGGCCAATGGGGGTGAGCAACGCACACACACACACACACACGCACACGAACACAAACGACAAACAATTCAGTGCTGGTGGAAGTTGGTTACACCGATCGGATAGATCATCAACGATACAAGCAACAGAAACAACGACACAGCGGCGCCTTAACAACAGAACGTTTCTCGCTTTCTTCTTCTTCGGGTATTCCTCGCGCGTCCCGTGACGAATGCCCGTAGCGCCGAGAATCGTGGATGCCATTCGAAATCACCCTCAGGACCCTCTTCAACGTGATTATTATGAGGGACAACGTGGTCCAGACTGTCTTCCGGAACGGTTTGTGTAGGACTGCGCGTGAAATTTGAGGTTAGGGGACCAGGGTGGACGAAATTGGGAGGATTTGATTTACTGGGCTATTTTGGGATGGTACTCTGTTGTGTTTGGCAGTAGAAAGGATTGAAGAAGAAGTTACGCGGACTGAGTTAGGTTTGATTTGGCAGATGGAGGTGTACAGGTTTTATTGCGGAAGGGAAATACTTCTAATCATAGACTTAAATGTCTCTACTAACTCTGACAGTAAAAAAGTACTGTTCGAGACGAAATTGTATAGTCTAGGTCAGGATGAGTCAGATTGGGTTGGGTAATTTTATTTGAATAGGTTCTACTTTATAGATAGCTAATATATTTGTAGCTATGGGTTTTAGTGTCTCTATAAATTTTGACAGGATGATTCAAGTTAAGTTAGGTATTCCTGTATGTGCAGGTTGTATTATGTAGAGCATGTGCTTGCAAATGTAGATTTAAGTATCTTTATTGCTTTTAAGAATCCAAAAATATTCTTGAGGTCAAAATTACGTAGGTCAGATGGGCCTAGTAGGCAAGACCATTTTTTAAAAGCTTGAATGTCATCAAAGGTCATTTTTTTATGTTCCCACATCTATCTCTATGCTACTACACATATTCCTAAAAACCACTAACACAATACACAACCCCTGATCCCTCCCCAGTTCTAAAACAACTTCAATCAAAAACCTCTTCGCACCCCCAACCAGAATCACCCCATCAAATAAACCCAAAAATCCATTCCATAAACACCTTAGAACCTTGCATCCAGCAAATCCCGACGATCAATTCAAATACAGTAGAAACTGGGGTACACCTTGAAGGTTCGAACGGCATCCAGAGTCTCGACGCCTGTGAAAGCATGATGTGCATACAAAGAAAGGGCGTGGGTGGAAGAGAGAGTGGTTACGAACAATTCAAAGGGGGTCGAAGTGAGAACACGGCGGGTGGAGCGTGTGAGGTGGTGGTGGGACGGTGCATGGCAAACCTTTTGTTTGATCGGTAGCGGGTGGAGTTGAAGGCTTACCTGTCGGAATTGTCGAATGCCGCCATTGATCCGCAACGAGTCCGCAGCGATGCCGGCAATTCCGTCGCCTGGTTCGCGCAGTTGCCGCAAGGAGGCGGCACTGGGCGTTGTACCAGTGTGCAGGGGGCAACAACATCCGGAGCAACAGCAAGCGGACGCTTCCGGTTGCGAGCTTTGCCGTATAATGCGTGCGCTCGGCGACGTTGTAACCAGAACCGGGGGCGGTGGGGCCTGACAGGGGCAACACTGATGGCCGCTCTTCACGCTTTCTCTGTAACAGAATGCACGATCGTGTTATTGACACCTCGCGTGAAGGAGTCGGCCACAATGGCCAGGCTGTGTAAAGGAATTCGGTATTCGTGAAGGATTTGCGGATTGTGGCGATATCTGATCAGATCACTAGAGAGAAAACAGAGGGAAGAGAGCGTTTCGTCCAGGGGCTGCTAGTTGGACTGGTCAACAAAGCTACCTAGCAGACCCCTGCCTTCAGCAACCTATACACGGTCAAACATGTTGCCACCCAGACATCGACTCCTAGGTTTCATGATGCAGATAGGTTTTGGCAGAAGCAAACTATTATCAGCCTCGATACCAGGCTCTACGCGTTCGAACCTGCATCAGAATTGGGCCTAGCTCATCAGCTATCGATTCCTGCATCGATGCAAGCCACTTCCGACTCTCATACGCCGATACCAATCTGCATTATGAAACCTAAAAGTCGATGTATACATCCCAACATGTTTCCCTGTGTGTAGGCCGTTTTACACGCGGGATACCGGTGTCGGAGTGGAGGATTTGAGTGGAAAGTAAGGCGAAAACTTGTGAGAACACCTTGCGCCAATGATCCCTCTGGTGGAGAGTGCAGGAACTATCGCCACACAGATAAATGGCATGCTCTCGATGATTTATCGATCTAATTGACTTTAACGCGTTCACGTGCGCCACGCGTGCTTCAGAACAATCGTTACTGTACCGTTTGATGAGAAATTGAACATTTACTCTGTATAAAATAATAATTTAATGGTTTATTCACTAATAGAAACATTTATCTATAAGGGAATCTATTATGTATTGTGTAATATCTGTGAATATTAATTCCTTTTGGAAGTTAAACATTTTCAAAATATCAAAATGTTTTCACGAATAGCGTATTTGTTTGTGAAACAAATATTGATTCTTCAAACTACTATATAATTCTTCCGCTGGAAGTAAGATTGCAATTATAATGAAATTACCCAGGGAAGCATGCAGTTAAAGATGCTGGAAGTTGAATTTCTTTGAAGGGATTTCTCGATGAGAGTTTGCCTTAAATCCCCTGACAGTGAGTTCGATAACGCTTTATCCTGTAACTCGAATTCCCAAAGTTTATCTGCGATCCCCGGGCAATTCGAGCAGCAGCAATTCGGTTATATTTTAATACCAAGAAGCTGAAGAATATATTCTTTCAAGGGAAAATTCTTCATTGCAAGACTGAAACTCCGAATTTCACTAAAAATTCACAACCTAGACAGGGGGTATGCACAGAGTAATATACTGCTTTCAAGAGCATGGATAGAAACTCCCTAGAACCATTTAATTTTCCAATACGATATTTTGTTGTATCTCTAGCAATATTAACTATTAAAATTAAAAATTCTAGTTAATATTATTATAATACCCATTCATCCAGAAATTGAATCGAACGGACAGTGAACGCCATTGTCAACTTCGGCATTGGTAGTTAATTATCTTATACAACCGGTAAACACGTCGAATGTCAATAGAACTATCGACAACAATGCTCTCTATGTACACGTGAACTTGAGCAATGGCTGATACGCAGAATAGCGAGTATCGATGCGAACCATTTCCATGTACAGGGTGTCCTCAAACTTTAGAGAGGTATGTTGCTTTTAAATGGGAATAAAGCATGTCTACTGAACATAGGTCCTAAAATTAACCATTTAAAAATTATGAGGACCTAAAGGTGTTCCATACACATAGTGCCAAGTAAAATTTTTCAGCACAAAAATCTGTAGTTATGGTTATGTCATAAAACTGTAGGTCTCCAGCTAAATGACCATAGCAGTTGATGCCTAACATACTCTAATGAAAGGAAAAGAAAATCCTTGCCAGCTGTCAAGCTTGTAGTTCAATAAAAAAAATTGTACAGTGTATTTTTTATACAATTTTATGATGCATCAAGTTTACTCAAAGCACTTTTCAGAGTACCTAATAAAGAAAAGTATAAATCTAGCTTAATTGGTTTCTGGAATTGCGTCTGATGACAGGCTGTCCATTTCCACTTATACGTGATTCAAATCAAGTTTATACAGACTGATTTATAAAAAATACAGAAGGATTTTACAGCACATATTGCTCACGAAAAGAGAAACAAAAAATGTTCAGTTAACATGGATCCACAGAGTAGTATTTTATACGATGATCGTACATCACGTACGGAAAATCGTTAAACTGGATTAGCAAATACAAATGGGCGTTCTCCGCACAGACAATAAAGTATATGAAGCGTTTCAAAGTTCTCGTAACATTTAAACGGTTTACTTCAGGATCCGTATTAATCAGACAATTTCCATTCCTCCTCGGACGTACTATGTACCCCTAAAGTTTGGCTATTCTAAGTAGAAACCCCCAGTGCCTCAAATAATCCAATGATCATTCGTACAGAGACTCGCAACGTGCATATAAACAGCGTGATGAGGCAGTCGTCAAGAAAACGCAGAACTTGAGCGATCTGATTGCCTAGCAGCTGAAACGACTGTTGCAACGCGAACAAGTTCCGCTGGCGTGTTTAGCTGTTACAAGGTGTTATTCCGCGGGGCTCCCATCCGCGGGGACTAATTTACCAAGTTGCTTTAGCATTTACATGGTCTCATGCATGGTAAATATCAGCTTACAAACGAGCAACTAGACGGAGACGAATTGTAGGCAACCTGGGTTCGTTAGAAACACGAAGATCCACTGGCCGAAACAGCGATGTATGCTAATCGGGAATGACATTTCGCGTTTGACTGTCAGGCAGCTGCTTTCGTGCCGGGGCCAATTACTATTATTAGTCGGACTTGACGAAACTTTACTCAGGAATACATATAGGGTGTCCCCCTGATCACGAACACTATTCAACCGTAAGCTACTCTGTACACGGTCAGCGCTAAAATGGGGGATCATCTTCAGGGCTTCCGGGGAGCTACTGACACGTAGTGGTTAAGCAGGGTTAGGTTTTAGTAGTCGAACTTCACGAAAATTTATTGCGGAATACATACAGGGTGTTCCCCTGATCAGGAATACTATTCAACTATGGGCTACTCTGAGCACAGTCAGCGCTTGGATCATCTTCAGTGCTTCTGGATAAGTGTTGATACATAGTGATTGGGTTAGGTATTATTACTCGAACTGGATGAAACTTTAATTGGGAATAGATACATATAGGGTGTCCCACAGATCACCAACACTATTCAACTTTAGGCTACTGTAGACACAGTCACATAGGGGATCATCTTCAGTACTTCCGGGTAGCTATTGACACATTGTAGTTGGGATCCACCTAAAACTGTAGGTCTCTCGGCTAAATGATCACAGATGCCGGGGTTACACACAGAGAAAAAAGAAGAAACCCCAACTCTCGTTCCTCAACGTTAACTGCTTCTGTTTAGCTACTGACTCATGGTGATAGGGAGTCGCCCTAAAACAGTACACAAGAACTACTAAATTCTGGTCTGGGGTGGACGGTTTAGTAACAAACGTATTCATATCTATATCAAAACAACAGCTACGTCTAACAATCCAGATTAATATGCAGACTAAAGAGCTACGTCTAACAATCATCTTCTCCCCACAGACGGTGTAACAATAGTTCTTCTTCTATTCGCAATTTCTGCTTTCTCCCCTGTCGCGGCTGGCGTGCAAACCCTTGCGACAGTGATTCAAAGGCGACGATGCTAGAATCTCGAGAAGCCGAGAAAGAAAAGTGGAGGGACTCGACAGAAAGGGCGAGACTCGACGAAAGGCACTAATTCGATTTTCACCGGAGAATGTGTTGGAGGCATTGTGCCAGGACGGAGCTCTTTGTCCACCGTCTCCGTTAAGTGCCCTCGGTTTAGAACGTGGCCGATGCAAAGAGACTGTCATCACGAGATATCGTTAGCACTGGCTTTCTCTATTGCGTTCGAGAAGCCGCGCGTTATAGCTCTGCACGCCTGTTAACCTAATCCGAAGGCACGTTGCACTTTCAACCGCAATCATCTGCTGAAACAATTAATTTCACCAGTGTGAACGCACGCTTCAGACAGACCACAATACAGGCTAGAGAAAGTCAGAATTTTCGCTGAAATGGCAGCAGAAGCTTTCGAGAATGTTATTGGACAATTTGACGATGATATTCGCAAAATTAAAAAAGTTATGAATGCTTCATACGCTTTTCAATATTGCAGTAAAATCATAATTTATTTCAAAGTACTTCTAAAAAAGATGGAGACTTTGTTAAAAATAGCAGCACGTCCTGTGACGGTGATCGAAAAGCATTCTCCATGTCGCGTTTTCGTAATCTGGTTGACACGATTTAGTCTACACCATCCAACCGGTTAACCTAATTTTTTTACAGAAGAGAGTTAACAGTTCCTTTTATCGCAGGGCGCAGGCGTTTTTTGATGAAATCAATATTTTCCAAGTTATTAAGGAATGAATCACATATTAGACCTTCAATATTTATGGACAATCATTACTTAGAATTTTAAAATAACTCTACGCCAAGCTTTTAATACTCTGCCGAAGTATGTCAACGTTAGCTACTGCTAAAATTATCAGACGAATTATTGGAAGACCGGAACGGCTGGAGCACATTTATCATTTATGTGTGCTGAACTCAGACTGAAGTTACGCCCACGTATTAAGGTACACCCAGTATAGTGAACTGTGGGAATTTATAGAAAACTTGTGCTCAGCCTGTACGCCTTGTTTTGCTCCCCCGCATATGTATTATTTTTCAAAAATTACGCAGCAACGTTGCCAACATGCCTTCACAATGCATCACGTGATTCATCAAGGAATAATACTGAAGATAATAACCGGGACGCGTTGAAGGTTCCCTTCCAATTTCTCTCGGGTCCTTAGGACAGTCTCCAGGAAGAATGGCATAACGGATTTCACGGGATTCTCGAAAAGCCGGCTTTATCCTTGGCCGGACCAGCGTCGGTCTAAAGATTTCATGGCCTCTCGTAGCTCTTCAACCCATACTTTGTATCAATGAAAATTCCAGCAGATCCGGGCTTTCCGCGTTTCCAACCTCCTCTCGCCAGCGTTTCGCTTGCAAATCTTCAGAAAGGTGACTGATCCGCCAGGCTGACCTCTATAGCGTCTGAACGCTTCCGAGTCAAGAGGTCTAATTAACACTTTCGCAGCTGCTGAGGTTATGGTCTTCTGACTAGGCATAGCTGGCGGCTGATGACGCGGTGTTGCGTCTCTAGTGTGGTCCAGGTGGTGCAAAGTCTGTTTTTATTAATTTTAGTTATCTTAAGCACGATTAAGGAGTTGTACTAGCTTGTTCCAATTTTAATATATCCTTAGTGTATGAATTGGGCGGTTTCTGTGTATAGTTTGCAGTGGGCAGGAAATCTCGATTGTCTGAACAGCAGTCATTTAAAAATTGGTCACCCTATGTTAGTTACCAACTAACCATTATACAAAATGGCGGATGGATTAGGGTTAAGGCTACTGTGCTAACTAAATAATTCCAAAATATTCTCTCACGTGGAATCATCGTATCGTAGTCTCTTCTATACGATAAATTATTATCATTATTCTCGTGCTCTGTGTACTCAGCGGGTCTGAGTCAAATTGCAGGAAGCACTTCGAGCTTCTCAAAACATTGCGAACCGTTTTGGTTCTCGTCGGACCGGGGATATCCCTCTCGAGTTACCTTCGATCCCGAAAATCCGAGATTCCTCGGTTCCACCGTCAAGTATCCTAACCTCTTCGATCTTTGACCTCTTAGAGAAACGACGGCCCCGTTTCAAAGGCGGAAATTTCGTGCGAGGCCACGAAATTCCGGCGACGACCGGAAAGAAACGGGGAACAGCGTTCCGCATGGACGGCAATCTCAAAGGAAAAGAAAATGCCGGCGGAACATTTTTCCGGCGATAGGCTGCTTTCATCGGGGCTTACGATTCCACCGGAAGTGGCCGCGTCGCTCGAAGAAAAATAGGCGATTCGTGGCATTGCTTGGCAACCTCCTTCGGCGACATCAGATTTTCTCTTCAAGTTAGACCCAGGAGATGATGGCACGATCGTTGCGGTTACGAGGGTGAAAAGCGTGTAGAACGGTGAAATTGTTGGAAATTGTTCTTCCGTTGAACTATTGTTATTAAACAGCGGATTTTTATGCAAATCTACATTTTCACACTTCGATATTTTTAATTTAAATGCAGCTGATGACACGAAACTATGGCAGCACTGCATTTTGCGGTTTAAATATTTAAAAGTACCTTTTCTGTTTCGCTTCCTTTATTAAATGGGCCATCAACCTATTAAGAATTGTGATTATTATTATAATTATTATCAATCTGATGGACATGCTAAACATCGTCCATAACGTCAACAATTCCTCGCAGATGTTATAGTTAACGGGTCTCAGATGTGTTGTTCAAAAGTCCAGTTGCAGTCCAAATATTTGGATAACTCGAAGTTCGTGTACTTAGGTCGAAATGCAAAGTTTTGTGCATGATACGCTGGGGTTAGACCCTAACTAATTCTTGCCATCGCATAGATACTATACGTTGGAAAGTAAGTGTGAATTTTCGAAAATTTTACAATGCAGAAAATAGTGTTAGAGATGCAGTGTGTCCAAAATAGTTATTGACTGAATAAGTAGACAATTCTAACCTCTAAATCCCCTATTGCAATTCTTTCGATCGATCGAATGTAGAGATTGAAATAGTCAGTCGAATATTTATCGACAAATACGTGTTTTCTGTATTATGCCGTGAAAATTCTCTGAAAAGCGTTTCACTGAAAATTTCAAGCGTTTCCGGCCGAAAACACTCAAAAGTGTTTCCAATCACTTCGACCGGAAATTGATACAACTATTTTATATTTTCATCAAACGTTCGATGGAAGTGTTATTCAAATTTTATGCCAGATGCAATCCCCGTTTCATTCTGCTCCAAATAGTCAATGGATCAGAATAATAAATAATTTCATACGATCTCTCAAATATTAGTTACGAACAAAATATTTTACATCTAATACTACAATGCGTTCATTCAATGTTTATTGTACACGGTAGATAAATAACTTTTATATTGATTTAATAGACAATAAATAAATTAAATATATGGTATAATTATTTTTGCTGTTGTATATTAAAATTAACACACCCTTAACTTTAATAATTCGTTATGTAAGTGGGTAGATCAACAGTGTAATGGATGAAATTAATTATAGATGTATACGTCAATTTGTTAACTTCAATTGGTGAAAGCAGTAATCATAGACCGAGGGTATCAACAAAAATAGGCTACAATTTTTAATTAATTACTATAGTGAATACTGTGATACATTAATGTATGTACACAGCCTTGGTGCTCTAAAATATAGAGAAGAACAATCTACATTCAAATCCTCCGAAGATTTTACAACATTTCTAAATTTACCTCAAATTTGATGTGTCCTAATACTGATGAATGGTAGCCTACGTTTGACAGCAGCCATCAGAGTATTAACACCATTCTGATGTTTTTCCATCAGAGAGATCTAGATGTCAGAAAATAACTCCACGGTGAATAATTCGAGGGATTGGGGGAATATAGTAGCGTAGATAGAGTTTCTCCGGTAGGATGAAGTAACATGGCGTCTGAGAGATATATGGAGGGAAAGTAACCGAAAATAGGGTGCGGGATATTTTGTGTACGGCGTCGTCTTAGCGTGTGAAGTATCGGTGACTTCGAACCGACGGAGAAGCTACGACTCTCGGCGAAAATTATTGCCGGACGTAAATCACTGGCGATTAAACAGTGTTCGCTCATTGCACTCCGCCTAGACAGTCCGACACTCTCGTCCCGACTTTACGATCTTCGGCTTGAGTACACCGCGGCATCTAAGTGTGAGACTCGATCTTATGTTCGAGTAAATTATAAGAACGAGTTTATAAAAATTTTAAAGTTAATTGTTTAATTTTTTTAAATTATTTTTATTCTGTATTAATTCATAATTGTTATGCAAAAAATAGAGGATTGAAACAATGTAGATGATACTTATTTGCTGTAATGTTTGCTCGCATCATTGCTAGTAATATTTGGGTTAACAAAAAGCTAAGTGTTTATTCCATACGAGTTCACAGCTGCTATAGGATAGCAAAAATAGAAAACTGAAAAATTTAGATGTTTGTTCAATTTGTAACAAGTTCGATTTGGTACAAACTAGCTGAATAATTAATCGATGTCCTATTTTATATTTTATACTTCCTTAATGAATTTTTATCGAACAGTTATGTATACATAAGTGTAGTGAAATGAACGTTTGTATAAAATACTTGTAAGCAACTCACGTAACTATAAGTAGAACGTGCTGTCTGATATGAAACCTTGGAGTAAAAATGCCATAAGGCACGTCAAATTGCGGCAATGGCAGCATATGTGAGGTTATGTAAGCAGGGGGCGTTATCGTCGTACATACATGTCGTACCGTATTATATTTGCTTTCATATTCGCATGTACTGCTATTATTGTCCACTAGTATTCAACTAGATTCCCTTAGTACATATGAACAATTATACAGGAGAAATATAACTATATAAATAAACATACTCGTGAATAATAATAATTTTTATTTACATACGCAGCATGGGACGTATCCTGTTTAAATAAATAGATTAATGAGAATCAATGTCACAGACAGTAGTTACTGTAATACACTTTGACTAGTATATCACCTACATATGGGTGACGCTTAAATTCAGTCATTATTTATCCGAACACGATTAGTATTAATAACTATTTAAGAAGGTCTAACAAAACCAGCATAAACTATAGATAATTCCTAATATTATTAACTAGCATGCCCTGGACAAGACTTCGCCTGCAACTTTTCTATTGTGTTTTTTCTTACATCTTGTAGCCAGGGGAATTCTCTTTCGAGCGCCAGGGCGCCGAGGATCGCCACCTAGCGGTCGTGCGTGAACTATGCCCCCGCGGACGGCTTGCCGGCACGCTAACAAAAACTACTCCCATGTTTTATATCTTGATATATTATTTATTTCGCGATAAAAATATAGCCTATGACACTCCAAAAAATGTATAGAAGCTATTGTGAAAATTTCGCAATAATCGGTTTAGTAATTTTTTAGATTTCTGCAAACATACAAACAAAATCTAGAAAATCCTGTCATTATCAAAGTACATAGTATGACAGTCAACGTGTGAAATGATACATAAACAGTTGCATGTTCCTCAATAGTCAATATTGTCTAAAATAATTTCAGATTTCCACTGCTACGATTCAACCATTTTCCGATACACATAAACAATCTCCGTGACTCACGTCGTTCGTTACCTACCACTAATTAAGTACCGCGGTCTTCCCCTGGTATCAAGGTTGCCTCGTAAAATACCTTCGACGAACAGTTCCATGAGATACGGCTCCGTTCATTTAGCAGAAGCTCGAGCATGGTATTTTGCTTTACGACGTATGTTCATACGTGTACATGAGTGCGTGCGCGGAAGGAAATAACGGTTGCCGCGAATTTGGAAATAGGAGACACCGGTGCAGTCTGACAACAGCAGTCGCTAAATCGCTGTGGATTTTGAAACGAGGTCGGAGCTTAACGTTGCGACTAACTACGTGAAAGCTTCGCTGGCGAAGCCCTTTTTCAAAATAGTACGCCAACGGAAGCTGTGACGACGTCCTGTCATGGAACAAGCTTGTTCAGAAATATGTATTATTTGCTGCGTCAGGTGGTAAATTCGATACAGGTATATTGGAAATTGTCAGTCTGTATAAAGAGTGGATCCTGTTGTGTATATAGAATAGAACCTGTCTTTTATGTAGAATGGAACCTGTTCTCCAAAAAATGTTCTGAAATTTGTAAAAAATACTAATGAGAACCTGTCCATATATAAGGTAGAATCTCTTCTATATATGGAAAGGGACTGGTTCTATATAGAGAATAAAACTAGCTAACAGTATTCCAAATTTGCTTGAGAATTGTAAATATAAATCAGGTAGCTCACTAACAATCATTAGTGAGTGATTCCACTGTTAATTAAAAAGAAAATATAATCAACCAGAAGACCAAACGTGGAACAAGTGACAATCAATTTTATGCATGACGTGATCACTTGAAATCAGTACCTATATACTTAAATGTTCGTACTGTCTCACCAGTTCAAGCTGACATAAGTCTGGGAAACTTGGCCATACTTGGGGCATCTTTGCCTTCCATATTGTTATAACGCTTCCTCGATGTGTCTCGAAACAGTGCCAGAACTGCTGAACTTCTCCAGTTACATGAAATGAAACTTTCTCCGAAATGTTCCTCGCGTGTCGCATTCTGTTGAGTTCAGGGCTTATCTAACCTCCAAAACGACCAACCATTCAACCTGACATGTAGCGATTTCAGAATTTTAAAGTCACATTGATTTTTTAAACAAATGGATGGAATCACATATTCCATAACCTACGACTTCAGGTCAGTTCATCAAATCTTGAATGGTTTCATTAATTTTTAATCAACAAATCTAAAGACATAACAGAAGGATCCATACAATTCGATGGACCTGGGAAACCCAAGAACGTACATGACAGAGGACTCACTGCCAGAAATCAGATCGTATCTTAACCTGTTGGACTCGAATGGCGCGTCCAGCTTGCCATAGTAACCCAATGCCAGGGTATACAATGACGAACAGCACTTGTCATAGCGTTTGAGGTACTCCTTAAATCAGACTTGCTAACAAACAGTGCCAATTTCTGATACAATGCGTAAGTAGAAGCAGTATTTTTGTGAAACATAGTACTGTGATCTGAATTAAATTGTACGTCAACGGGCTAATGTACTGAATTCAGGGGATGGTCCCTCTAAAACTGCCTAAAATGTCCATCTGTTTTCAAATTGTCCCACATGGTTGATCTCCCACGCTCTGTGGAATGTATGACACTCCATACTCCATCATTCCCAAATAAACCCTGCCAGGTCATAATTCCATTTAAAAAACCTTTCTGTAACTCACCTAGATACGCTCCTCGCGAGATGAAGCGCCGAAGATGGCGCCAGCGAGTCCCTTCGATCGCAGCGACACCTGTGCTGGTGGGACGGTTGCCTGGACCGGTAGATGGTAGGCACAACCGGTTGCTGGAGTTGCGTTTGCTGCAGGGGGTGCAGTTGGGCATCCCCGTCCAGCCGGCAGTGCAGCTCGATGTCCGGTACCGATTTCGTGGCCGGATCCTCGTTGGTGCCGCTCTCCTCGGAGCCGCCGAGCCCCGAGACGGACAATTGTGGCGAGGCAACCAGGAAGGTTGCTCGATCCTGTCGCGTGAGCACCGGCTTGCCCTGAGACGCCGCGGCAACCACGACCGGCGGGGGTGGAGCCCTGCTCAACAGGGCTGCCGTCTCCTCGCTGGAACCGTAATCGGTACCGTTCCCACCCTCCTGAGAACCGACGTTCCCGTTCGTGTTCATCTCTGCGGCCGGGTTCTCTCGTCTGTCGCGTCACGTGGCCATTTCCTGCAACACACCGCACAGGTTTCTTAATTTCGAGGGATTCTGCAGGAGGCATGTTAGGAGTTAGTCGCGTGGTTGGGGTGAGAATTGGGATGCTCGTTCTATGACGATTTTGGGGTAAGTAGTGAGGACAGAGTTGTCTTATCAGAAGGCATCCTCGTCTTCTAGACGCCGTGGACAGGTCCTCTAGAGCACACGGACCAATCCAAAGTAGTAATGCATTGGGTGATGCCTTTGGATCGGTTGAAGAAAGTGATCAGTGTGGTGTATGCCAGGAGGGGTTATAGTGGGTATACAGGCAAGCATTTCCCCTTCTCTCGCGAAAAAAAGTTCCCGAAAAGCAATGTACCTTTCTTAAAGGCAATACGGCGTCGACTCGCTAGCCATCTATGAATTATCTCAGGACTCTTTTGGTGAAAGAGTTGTTGTCTCCCGATAACCCCCTGGCCAGTAGGTATCGACTTAGGGACTGACCAGACAACGAGTCTAGAGGTCCACAAGAAAACCCTGAGCCCTGTTCTAAATTAAAGGAAGGCAGTGTATCGTAGTGCTATTTGTCAATGAGCATATAAGGAGACTATATGGCCGAAAGATACAACGCAATAGTCAATTGACCAGTTGTTTCCTTTAAACATGAAGTTGGGGGAAAGATGGGAGTTGAACGTGACACCATTACCCAACAGAGATCTGACTTACAGCCCTCCCAGGGCAAGGAAACTGTTGCCCACTAGGCTAGCGAGTTATGCCTGCCTGATACAGGGTAATTCTTCCAGACTACACAGGGTATAGAGGTCTACGTCTTGCATATCTCTTTAAGTCACATATATTCTGTTATTTACGCCTGTTGTAGTAAAAATATTTGGTGGTCTTAACATTGGGTGCATGCAGTATGCAAGTAAATAAAATATGATGGCAAGATCGATCACAATTTGCGGCCAACTTTTACAATCCCTTATAATACCGTTGCAATGGTAGGAATTTTTAGGGGATGATGAAAAATTGTCGGGAAATTTGCACTAGTATTCAGATCACGCGCAAAGAAGACATGAAACGAGCGGGGCGTTCCATTTTTTTCCTGAATTCAATCGCGCTTGAATTTGCGTGCGGTCAGCAATCGGCATTCGTACGAAATTACACTGAACTCGTGGCCATTTCGAAATAGCTTGCAGGTTTTTCGGCTGGCCAACGAAAAAGCCCTGCTGGCCATTTCTCATCCATTATTCCTCATTTTGTAGACCGAAATTGCGTTTCGATGACTGTCCATCAACATTTACGATTGCGTTGGATCTCTTTACAATTTTTACTTCCATGTAACAATTTCATAAGTTAATATTGTCATCTGACGTTCCAGTTAAATAATAAACGTCTATTTAATTTTTTAAAAACTATAACATGTCTTCACTCTGTTCTAGCTCTGTCACGCCTACATTTGCTTCAATATTCAAAATATTCATACACAAATTGCGTTACACATAATCTCTGTCTCTTTTTTTACTTCAAATGTACAGAGTGAGCTCTTCGATTCTCCAGAATATACTGTTTGCGTTTTATTATTTTCCCTTTGAATACCCCGCCACTTAAAGATCACTCGAACGAACGAGGCACTTGAAACCCAAATGGCTGTACAATTTCGAACGATGTTTATCCGGTGTATCTAAATTTGTCGCGTCCACAGCGCCGGGGCTAATAATTAAACGAATCGGTAAACAGTGGCCGGTGGAAAAATGTCAAGAATTACTTCACCTTCGAACTTTTCGATCCGCCGTGCTTCATGAAATATTCCACGTGGAATCCAGCGAAAATACTATACAGTTCGGCGTGGAAGTTCGAGGAGATTTATCGACGGAAAAAATAAATGGGAGAAAAGAGCTGGAGAACGTGATGGCGCACCGCGCGACCAAATGGGTGGAAAGTTTCTGAGCATTCTCCGCGTTCCATTCACGCTTTTCCGAGGGAGGAAGTTACTTTCGTGCTTGACGGAAAAGCAGACGCGACAGCGTACGCACTCCTGAGTGCATCAGAACATTTTCTGCTAGATTCTTTTTATAAATAATCTAGATTTTTTCTCTGAATGATTCCTTGCTGCACTGTTCTCATGCGGCGTTGTAAACTGGGGCGGAAATATTCCGAAATATAGAACGATAAGTTTGGAAATCATTGTGAGACATTTAAGAGGAAACCTAGGCTGTTTTAAAATTCATTGAGCAACAATAAACGTGAAATGGAATGAATAATAAATTTGTTTCTTATGTGACTACGTTTCTGGGATAAATATAAATATATTGACTTCGCAATGTGAATTCGTTGGCTGCATTTGGATACGTAGATTTGTTGGGAGAAATTGTAGCGAAATATTGACAGACGAGTTGTGTGGTTGCAGTACCATGAAGGCGGTGCACCGTTGATTTTTTTATAAATAAATTGGATAAACCGTGTTGCATAGAATTGTAGCAACATTTAAATGGTAGTTAAAATACTTGTATCAATTTTTCTATGAAATATACACACACACACACACGTGACTTAGTTTGGAATGTCTGGCCACTGATGATCAGTCTCTACTGGGGATCGAATTTATCTACACAGGGCTCTAAAGTTAAATATTCTGAGAATAATTCAGAAATTGTTTTAGTGCTAACGGTGCGTTTATTCAATTGTTTAATAAATTATTATTAATGTCCTGTAGTTGCATGCACAGTTATGCCCTGTTAATTTATCAATAATCAAATCCTGTCAAATAGGATTATCTTGTAATTATTACAGTTCATAGAGTACAATATATAATTACAGAAGCCAAACTGTAAATCCTAGTTAATCCATATTTTCAATTATAGTCTATAGTTCATGCACACCAATTTTTACAAAAATAGACCAACACAGTACTGAATGAATGTACAAGGCTGTGCCATTTTTAGTATATCATTTAAACAAATAAACTTTTCGAAAGCCTGCTCACATAGCTCAATTCACAATGCAAAAATGTACATTTTGTACATTTGAACATTTTTTCTACATCCAGTAACTACGAAAATATTCAACCAAATATATTTTTTTCTAGTCCCAACTTTAAGGGCTGTTTTCACCCCTTCCTCATGAACGTTTATGGACAAGAGGAATATGTGTCCAATAGTTTTTCGTGGTACTATATCGTACTAAAATTTAATGAAAATCTACTTATGTCAATTCTGCTTTCGAGGTGTTAAAACATATCCACTTTCTCCTGTCTGATCATACACAGAATTTTCCACTGTGATACCTCGTTGAATTTAATTACCTCGACAACGTAGACACGAACAAGCCTATTTAATTCTACATTTCTGTTTCCTTCTTCCATTCGGAATCACCTGCTTCTCGTCGTATCCTCGTGCTGTGACACCGTGTATAGGAGAACCTATTTTCGTGGCGGTGGCACGGTAGCTTTTCCACTGAAACGAGCGACATGCTTTCTCAAGCAACGCGTGCAACGCTCTTAAATGCGTACGGCTTCGTTGTGACAATATTCCAAACAGCTAAACGTTTCGAAGCCGTGCGCGATAAAAGACGAAGGAATTGTCTTCGTGAACGCGGGGCTTCTCTAGTTTCATCGTTCTCCGCCTGCGATCCTCCATAACACTGATAAGATTATGACAGATATGTAAACAAAATTCTTGAATTAATTGAAGCTATATTTTTCATAACGTATGATTTAACTTCAATTTTCAATTTATTTTAATATTTTTTATTGGGTGTGTATCATTTATGAAACCCCTTTGTACAGTGAACTTCTTGGGAGCATTTTATACTAAACACTTAGGGGCAATGGAAATGTACGTTTACTTCAGTTTTACAATAAATCCATGTTTTGCAGAATTGAAACAATTAATTCAAGGAGTGCATAAATGGTTTTATCAATTTGTGTTGCTGTAATAAATACCTTAATCGATCACGAAGCTTGAACAATAATATTAAAAGTATCTTACAATTGGCGTATAGAGATTCAGGCAATTTTCATATATAAAATACATCACAGAATGAATGTCAATTTCTATAGAAGTGAAGGATTCTTTATTCAATTCATTGCAACACGAAGCTTACAATGTTCTTTTCATCACCACGGCCTTCGTATTTATTCCAAATCGGATAAGGATTGCAGTTTTTCGTTCACAAGGCACTAAAAATAACCTGTTGGAGGAGCATCAGTTTTAACAGGAAGTTCTTCGATCTTCACGAGGTTCTTCATCAATTCGGCATAACCTTCAGCTCGCGTATCCATCGATTTTGCCCTCCGAATTCCAAGTACATACCAATGCGATTCAATATGCCACGATCTCGAGGAAACTATCAAAAGAATTTGAAAATGAATGGCAGAACTGAGAAAAAAATTTTCGAGCTCCCTAAAAATATTCCAGCGAAACAAGGTTGTCTGGAAGTACCGTGTACTCTAATTAGAACGGTTCTAATTAATTCTCGGCCGATTCTACCTGTACTCTTTTCACCAAAACCGACGACCCGTAAACGCCGAAATATTTGCTCCGGAAACGTGCCACGGTCTCGCATTAAACTCGTTAGAAGGCCTGGCCGCCTCCTCTCGCAAGCCACGCTGACTCATCGAACGTGCAAACATGAGAAACCACCATAAGGGTGTACCACAAATTACCTCCTCAAGTCCAAATGGTACGTAAAGGCAGCGCGTGCAGCAGATCAGCACAAAATACTCCCTATATTTGAGAATTTTTATTGGACGAACTATAAAACCTATTGAAACGCAATTTGGGCCCCTAATTGGGTAGACTGTGGACTATGTATCCTAAAATTTTCAGAAAAAAATATTCAAAATTGACGAAGATACATATAAAAAATTCTTGATGAGTGTACTTCTCGGTGTAGGGGTTGCAGTTGTCAGGATTTTATTTATCTAAATTAATTAACAACGAGGAACTAAATTGTTTCACATGGAAGGACTACGATGGGTAGGTTTTTGAACCTCTGCATGTGAAGGAAGTGACAGCTGCTTGAAGTAGAAATTCTGATTATCCACGAAACAACTAATCACGTATACATACTCGTATAATAGGCAACTGCCCATCACCATGAAAAAATTGGGAACAATTTTATAACTTCTTACCATTAGTAACAAACCATATTTATCTAATTTCAATATCTCAGAGCTGGAGTTAATTATTTAATCCTAATTGCTGCGGCAGTCAGTAGCAAAAATGACCTATAAACAATCAGTAACTCCCAACTGTGTACTGGACTACAGGAGGGCAACAACCCTGGGAAAACGTCGAAGAAAACCCACCCTCCGTCTTACGATCAACAGGAATATCCCGGTGACCCGAGACTAAATGCTTTCACCCCTGCCAGCAGATGGGTCGGACGTAAGGGGATAAGGCTGGATGCAAGGGAGGACGGAGGGAGTAGAATGCAATGAGAAGGGTAGATAACGACCAACACGACCGTAAAGTAGCCGTAGATGAAGAACCGGACGGAAGGGTGGCGGAATTTCAGGCGATACCGCGTCAGAGGGCATAGATGTCGCTTTCGTTCCACTTCCGTTCGTTTTCGTTATCTGTACCAACGTTCCAGGTGATTCAAACTGGGCCTGGTGATTAGATAAGGTGTTCACATCGTATCGAATTCCTGTGGAAGTACTCACGAAAGTCTGGGACGATTCGAATGTATTGTTTCACAGCTCCTACTCTGGACGCTGAGAATAAAATTGAAATTAATCATCAGAGGTTTTTGTTAATTTGTATTACTTTTCAATACCATTAGATCAGTTCTGGCTACATAGGGACTCCATTTTGACTATTTTTGAGTTATAATAATCGATATACTATTGGATTCGAGGAAAATAAATTGAACAAATAGATATACTTTTCACCGCTAGGTGGCTTCCTGCACAATGTGTTTCTCGAAAGTACTAGGTATAGCATCCTCTCGAAAATACAGTCTACTTATTATAATGATCTCTTTGATTACTTTACTATCATAATTGTTTCAAAATTCTTATTTTCTTAGGCACATTGACTTTTTTTTTATGGAACCACACAGTTTTTTCCTTCAATTTCTTACGAATAGAACTCTGTAGGGAATTTCTGACGACGTTGAATCGCAATGGAAGATTAGATCGATTCGCGCGGCTCTCCGGCAAAATCGATAGATTTTAATACATTAATCGCGCGGCCATAAACGTAACCACGGAAAAATTACGGACTCATGGTTTATTTAGATTCGATCCAAGTATACACAAGGACGTATACCACTTATCTGTACTATAGAAGGGTCTATTAGCATGCAACCTTTCCAGTTGAAATCAAACGAAATTTAGCAAAGAAAAATTCCATCTGCGCGGTTCCTGAAACTGGTCGATGGAAAAATGCGGAAATCTCGGTTAAACATTCCTCGTGACGGATTTATAGTCGAGCAAGTTTTCACGGACACGCGCCTACACCGCCGTCGTTCGTGTTGAATTTAAATTAGCCGTGCAAATTAAATTGCAAATTCGAGAACGTACGCATTAGTGTACAGAAAGTTGAAACGACCCTTAAGGTTCTCCGCTGTATTAAGTATAGTCCTCCAGAGTTTTCACAAATCCGACTCTCGGATGCTGCGGAGCACTCTGTCTCTTGAACAGGATGATATACTTCCCTTTAGGAACATTTCGAGGATTTTCTCGTGGACATTTCGCTAAGTGTGGCAATTTTTAAAAAACTCTTACATTTTTATGCTCATCATACATTAATTGTGAATAATTTTTCGTCTGTCTTAGCATAGCTGTACTACCAAAAGAAGTCGCTTGACAATTAATAGTTGTTTCACTGAATTCAATTTGTCAGGAATTTAATATACAAATTTTGTTCTTCGAGAATTCGAATTTGTGGTAATATAAGAGGCTCTACAGTTCGGTTTTGTTAGTGTCAGTAAACCGTAGTCCAATTTTTTAGCTTTCACTCATTCCTAGAAGCAGACGTCACACTTTTGACCGATAGCATGTGTATATTCTCGAGGCTCGAGTGTCTATGAAGTTGATGGGAACGGACGTGGACGTTGATGGAAACTGACGTGCCCCTTGGGGAATTTTCGAAAATCCAACCCGATTCGACTGCTCTTAATATATACAAATAGCAAACCTAATTTTTAAGGGTACAGAAACGGCTCCTGGAAACATTTTCTCTGGTTATCTACGTTTATACAAATATTTTCCCAAATGTTTGCCAACTTTGTTTTACTTTTACCTTTGTTGAGCTTCAGCTTTGTTTCAGTCACCAAAATTCGAAAATAATTTACGAGTACCTTCGTGTGTCCTTGATCTTGACTATCTGTGGATAACTTCACACTGTATATAGATTGTCTCATAAAAACTGCAGAAATAAAAAATGCAAGCCTCCACCTAAATAATTTGTAACACGTTAAGTGTCATCAAGTTTAATTAAACAACGATTATAATAAAACATTCACAATTTACATTAAAAACATTCGTATCCTGTCTGGCTAGAACTGGCTGCTTCTACTATATCAGCGAACATGTTAAAAAACTGTTCTATGACTCAAAAACTATAGTAGCCAAGATATATGTTTACAGAACATTTGTTATTTATCGCTATATTGCACATTCAAGCCCTTAAGCATTCTAGATCAATTTAAAAAACACCCAGTACAATTCAATTCGGTTTCACTGAACCCTGCACCAAAGCATCCAACTTTTTGCTTCTCGGTTAAAGAGTTCTTTCCTGGCGCAACGCGTTCAAGTTATCGAATTCTTATTAACCGAAGACGCGATACGACCCAGAGCACCAATGATATCCAATTAGGAGTCGTAACGACCTGGAACCCGATGAAAAGTGCTCATTAGCCGTGCTGCTCGTGCGATTTCCTTCCACGGCGTAGCGAGTTGCTTCTGTTTACCGTACAACGCCGGATTTTCGCGAATGGAGGTCAAGCAATTTTCCAATACCCGAAATTCGAGATTAATGCTGCGTTAGCGGTTCGTCACAGCTCGCATCCGCAGCCAGTGTTCTTCGCTATTCCCACCAAACGTCCGGATCAGACATTTTGGCTTCATACGTGCAACTTTAAACCGAGACGCGCGTCACGTGTTACGTTCTAGGAAATTCTATTTTTGTGCGTGACAGTGACCCGAAACATGCTTGGAAAATATGTTAAATTTATTTAGAAGCCCCGTGACAGAGTAGGGAACTAAAAGTTGTAGGCTAGCCTGGTCTGCTGATCTCTAGCTCATGGCAGAGTCACTCCCTATGTGTATGGAGGATGGAATACTATCACAGAAAGGACTAGAAAAATTAATTTATAGATTGTTAAAATTAGAGTAACAAATGTAGAAGGTGATAGACTTATTTATAAATTTTTAAATAAAATTTCTAAAGCATTACCGATTGCTCTCTACCCCTGTTGTACGTTGTAGGAATATTCTGCAATTTTCCATGTTGAACAAATGAAATTCTGAACTGGCTAATTCTAGGGAATGTTTAGAACAGCTGATGGATACTTCACACGCAGACTCAACGTAGCGTGAGTTAATCCAATAAACAAACGATGCAGAGTCTTGAGAGTTGTTGTTAGGTTCAAACTAATTGAATAAAATATGTATCATGGCAACTTGTAGAATATCCTGCCTCTCTTAGACCTGATATTACAGCAAGATATTTATAGAGGATCTACCCATTTCCTTGACTCTGCCATACATGAATCGTCATGGAGATTCAGCAGGGTTAATTAAAAATGCACTCCATGGATACTGAAAGCACCATGAGCCCTGTCCAACTGAATATTGTTCCATGCAAAATCGTTTCAGACCTAACAACGTAGGATCGATGAACTTTCACGGCCCCGTTGGCCTAGCTAGGGACAGGGTTGTCCATAAAGGGAGCACAGGTGAGAAGAGGCTTCGTTCTGGCTGGCCATATTGCTTAATTAACTTAATGGCCGCTGATTATGCGGCAGCCGAAAGCGGTCCAGGTTCATCGGCGAGTCATCGATCGGCCCCGCGTTACTTTCGCTTGATTTGAATTTGCCGCGGGTAGAAAGTTTTCAGACGCGTTCACCGGACGCGCTCCGCCTCCTTATTGTTTAATTAAACGATTTAATTAAGCGGTTGATTAAACGCGACGGGTTGTACGCGAGCTGACCGCCTGGAAGCGGTCACAACTTCGCCGCCCTGCGAAACAGCGTGGCTTCCGCAACTTTGAATTACCGACCACGTTAATTACCTTTGTCATTTGCTCTGAACGTTTTGGATGAACAAATTAGGTTTTCGATTTTAGCAGAAATTTATTTCGACAAGTGTTATGCACGTGTAAATTAATCGTATGCAGTGTTTTGACCTTTTTTGTTATTTGTTGTTTTCAATGTTTGGGGGTCAGTTTTTGTTTTTTTAATGGGACACCCTGTATATTTGGAGGGAATATGAGAGACTGTTGAGAGGTGGATGAATGAGTATTATGGTCTACTGGGTGTATAGTGGATAGTTATTGGGATAACTGTAATAAGGTACACTTGGTTTGTCCAGAGTTAAATATACAGGGTAACTCATTTTAATGTATTTATTTCCACTGGATGAAGTAATGGAAGAGTCATATATGTACATAGAAGTTATAGGGTTTCGGGGGAGTTATAGTGTAGTGTAAATTGTTTTTGTGTGGAATGACGCTACTTCAGAATTATTTATAAAATATTGTTTGGAAAAGCAGATATAAAGTTGTATATATTTTCAAAAGGATCACCCTATAGAAAGAGTAACATTAAAGAGATTTTCCAATGCATACATCCCAGAGAGCATTCACTTTATAGCGTGTAATATACATTTGTTCCACATCTAGCACTCTTTCGATTTACGTACAAATATACAGGGTGTCTCTCTAAGAAACTGAACGCGACCTTGAAACCTTGAAACCTATTAATATAAAAAAAAATTGAAGAGTGCATTGGATGGCAAAGTTCAACTGACTAAATTTTCTTTAAATAAAATAAATAGTCCGAAAATTTACGGAAGGGATATTTTTAAATATTTTAAATGTACTTTACCTCTGCAGAGTTAACACAGAATTAATTTTTCCAGTGGAGGAATCCTATGCATTTGTCAGAGAGCTAAAGGAATGTTCGTCAAAGAAGGCTGGCGTTGGTGCATAGTAAGCATACTTTGCATTCGACTCTTTCTATTCGATCCATATGTTTTTCGTTGGCCCATTCAGTCGAGCTTGTTTGACTTCAATGCTTTGGATCTGCACAGAAGCAGAATCCACAGCGAGACGAAGTATGCCGGATCGACTTCGTTATACGAAATTTTGAGCACGGGCGAACTTCAAACGGATCCTACTTTGTGTCGAGTAGAATCAGACAATTGCAGCCAGACGCGAAGTAACTGAATGCTAAATAGAAATGGTAAAAGCTTATAGTAACGCAGGGGCGTAAAAGAAATAAAATTCTGCATCAAATTTTATTTAAACGGATCAATAGTGATGTTCCGAGTGGAAACGGATAACCATAGTCAGACATTTGAGGTTATTACATTTTTTGAGAATTCTTTAAGATTGAAGTTAGCCTAACATGTGGAAGAAATTGTCAGAGGCATATAAGGAATAAAATTCTGCGTCAAATTTCATTTATGAGAATTAAAAATAATGATATTGCAAGTGGAGATAGACAATCATAGTCAGACATTTGAGGTTATTATATTTTTTTAGTATTCTTTAAGATTGAAGTTAGCCTTACATGTGGAAGAAATTGTCAGAGGTATAGAAGAAATAAAATTTCACATCAAATTTTATTTATGGGCATCAATAATGACACTGCAAGTGGAAACAGACAACCATATCCCAGCAGAAGTTATTAGATTCATTGAAAGTCTTTTAAGATTGAAGTTATCGTAGCATATAGGAAAAACTGCAGGTTAACTGAACATTTTAGATAAAGAAGAAGGGACCTGACAAGTGAAGGCAGACAGTGCTAGTCAGACAGGAAGCCATGTAATTTAAAAACGAGCTTGCACACTTACAGACAGGAAATAAAATATTTGATTACACTCACAGACGTGACGAAATTCAGTTCGATCAGAAGTTTCGTAATAACTAGCAGCAGACACTGTTAGCCAGGCATTCGAGTCGACTGAGTTCTAAATGGAAAGTTTCAAGCTCGAATTATGTTGACAGACACGGAAGAAATAAAGACCTGGGTTAATTAAACGTCTAGCCTTGGCAAAGTTTAATTAAAACAATGAGGATGTCATAAGTGAGATCGGACGGTGTCAGTCAGGCAACGGGGATCACTGAAGATTAAATACCAGCGCTCAAACACTAGTTTATGCATCCCTGTAAGAGAAATGAAATCTCAGAGTCGTAAAGTTTTTAGTACCAGTAAAGTTTCAATGAATTGCAGTCCTACTACATGGAAATGAATTTGAAATTGCAACTTTCAAGTTGGAGTTTACACGTGTAGCGTATAAACAAAGCATAAAATTTCGAATGAACTGAATCTGCTTTTGCGTTCTTGAAATTTGAAGGCTAAGTAACATACAGCGATACAATAAGTAAGAAAAGTGCTGTGTTACACGGACATGTAAACTTCTTGAACTCTGTATATCTCCACGAAACTTCTTGCACTCCTGATTATCTGTCATTTTGTAAATTTAATTGAGATGACTATAGTTTCTTAACAGGAAGAAGCTGAAGATACTTTCAAACTGTAGTTCAATTAAATTTGACTTGAGGAAGTTGATTGTACTTATACTATAAGGAAACTTCGAATAGATCGACAGGACACTTCAAGTATAATGTGACCCTAGTTGGTCAGACACCGCACACACCTGAATACTGAATGGAAATCCTCAAGTACGAGATTATGAAGTGTACAGCGCACATAAAATCATGCCTAAATTAATTTCTGAACTTCTGTAAACCTAAAACTGACCGTACTAACTCGGTAAGTAGATACGGACAGTGTTGGGTGGACACATGGGGAAATTAAGACAGCACTATCCTAGATAAAAGTTTTTAAATTTAATATCATACAGCCTACGCAAAGAATAAAGTGTCCAGATTGAATTTTTAACATTCGCAAGCTTTAAATGGACAACAGTTACATTGTAAGTAGATTCACACCTTACTGATCGGGCACCCGGAGCAGAACCTACTCTGTACTCCTCGAAGACAAGAGAACGCAAAAGACGACACCCAAATTAAACTTTTAACACCTATAAACTTCAAATGGACAATAGCAACGGGTTAGTGGGTGCAGACAGTTATAATGAGACACTAGAGACACCTAATATCTAGCCAGAAACTCAGAAGCTTATGAATTTACATCTCGATAGAATACAGAGACAAATGTCTCCTCGAACAGTAGATTCACAGTTTATCGAATGGCAAATATTTATATTTCAAGATGAAAGTCTACTTCGTCTCATACTGCATATCCCAGGAACTATTTGCTAATCTACATCACTATCTGAAATAATAATGTCCTTCCCAAACACGTACCTCAAAAACACCATATCAGAACTGATCTATCCATCAACCAAGATTTCCCATTGTATTTTCATCACCCTTTGCACATACATTTGTTATTTCCCTTTGAACGATCGCTGAACTCCCTCACTTGTTATTGTTATCCTCCCTAAAACCTACCCTGATCCCAAGAAACAGAGCATAGAGTTCTAAAACAATATGGAAAACCGTAGGACGAACTCTCAGTCGATTTACCGGCAAGGGAGAACCCAAAGTGGATATCTGGCAGCAAATCTCCCTGCAGCGGACGCAGGACCCGCTCCATCCGTTCCGTACCAACCATTTTGCGTCAATTCTCGTTTGTTACGTTTTCTCCTGCTGATTCTCTTTCCCAGGCAGCGATGAAAACTCGACTCGTCACGCTGGGAACAGGGTCTTGTTAAAGGATTCCAGCTGACGAGCCGCTGTGACAGTGCGCAATCGGTGCCACTTTAATTCGCCTTGAATCCGCGTATTCTTGGAGGGTCCTCGTCGGCATTATGGAATTAGGACATGTAAACGCGAAGGACGTGCACAGCGGCACACTTGGTTGCCGTGTTTGAAGCCGCCGTTCGCTGTCCATTAATTAAAGTTCCGAGCAAAGCTCCCGGAGCCCGGCCACCGTTTCGAGGATCTTCGAGAGACGGCTTTTTCCTGTATCGGCCGGTAATTTATTGAAAGCCCTCCGAGTTTCCTTCTTTCGCGAATCCCGCGCCACTTTTACCCATCCACCGTGACGTTCGTGAGCACTAGACCTTGATTCCATCGACGATCACTATTGTTTCCACGGAAATAATGATTTGGAGAACGTCCACGCCGGTGGACGCTCTTTCAGACTGAGTCTGTTTCAGGATGCAGAGACTACAGTGTCGGAAATGTAGGGGGTTCCAGGGAGGATAGTGAATCCCTATAGGGGGCTAGTCTACGTGTAGACGTAGGACTGAGTTGGGGTATACTGTTTTTGTCTTGTAGATTGTAAATTGAATGCGGAGTGATTCACAGAAGCGGTCGCTGACTCAATGGAGCAAATGCAAGTGTTGAATCGATATAGATCCACAAATTAATTTTGTTTGTTGATATAAGAACAGTCTTTGGGTGTTCATAACTGTTGGGGGTGCAATTCTAGGTCCTATATCGGTTAGGCATTTTTTGGCCCACTTTTCAACTGCTATATGTCTCTAAATTCTTCGACCTTGGTTTATGAATCATCCTCTATATTCACAAATAGTGTTTAAGTCTCAGTAATTTTTATATTATTACAATTAAATTATTGAATTACCATAAAACTTCTTTCTCAATTGAAATTAAATTTAGACAATCTCAAAGTGTCTTCTAAATAAAAAAAAAGAATTTACAGTAACAATTCGCAGTGGAATAGGTTATGTTTCACACAGGAGAATCATGCCATATTATTTCAGTAATTGAGTATTAATATCAATGAAAATAATAGTTCGACTACACCGCACGACAAATTTACATCTAATTTTAATCTGTTAAGTACTAATGCGGTGAATAGGCGAGTTTCAGCAAGCTGCCAGTTTAAACCCTAACCTTGATTTAAAACCGACCCTTAAATACAGTTTTATAGAGATGCAGTAAATTCTTTACAGCGATATAACATTGAAAGCTACTTGAAACGAAAGACGTTGCAAAAATAAAACAGCCGCGTGTGATCATGTACCTTCATGTTGCTCAAGGGGTTAGTTAAAATTCTAATAAACTCATAAAGCAGTTTCTGGTTTGCTTTTACGACTGCCTGCGGAGAGTCGCCGCTGTTAAAAATTCGTTTTAATTCCGCGACATAAGAATTTCAACTTGGAATTAATGGCATAAACGATTCAGTATGGCGGGAAACGTTGTACGCTCGCAATAATGATACTTTTACGTAATACGAAAATTTCACAGGGTATATTTAGCTTCGCAAACATCGAATACATGATTGAGGCGAGTCGTAAAGTTGCTCAAGTATGTGATTCAACAACTATTTCTAGCATATCGATAGAATGAACGTCTCGGATATTCTCAGTGGCTATAACCTCCGCCAGGTTAGACCTAACCTCGTCGTTTTATTCGATTAAATTCATTTTCGCCACGTAGCGATCTCTCAGCTTGTCAATTTATGTCCTCACGGCAATTATGTGGTACGAAGATAATGTCGTCCTTAATCTAATCAGATTAGTGCATTCACGATTTCAAGCTGTCCGTTTGCATTGTTACGGCACGATATATTCAGAGCGGTTGGTACATATAACCTTTTCAGTATTATCGATCCTGATAACATTTACCGTGAACATCTTCCACGGTTTACTCAAGAAATTACGATGACAAATAGATTTCGAACAGGAAGCAGATGACGTATGTCTAGCACAGAATAAATTTTATTTAAATCAAACAGTTATTTTATTATTAGTTCAATTGAATAAGATTTAAATCGAGTTTCCATGTAAGTATCATGCAGAATCTAACATAACACGTGCAAGTCTACAGCAAGGGTAGATTTAATTGATATAAGTGTACGTCCGGTTTGACCATGTTTCTGAGTCATTATTATTATCAGAGTGACCTCTACCTTCTATTATATCACACCCAGTATATGTGCAAAGAACATCTACACCAAACAATAAATGACTAATTTAAAAAAAATATAACCTTCACAAGCTATTGCAGAACACAGTTCCAATTTAACAAAGTATGGCAGATATTTTATTTTTAACTAATTTTTCAATTCTTTCGTTTGACCATCGATGAAAATATTGAACCTACTGTGTAATGGAACATGATGGAATTTCTGAAGGAAGAAAGGAGAGTGGTTTAATCATGATTGTCACGGGGAACGTCGCTACTTTTGGATGGGATTCAATAATCCAGAGGCAAGCGCGATTGTCACCTAGACGGACCGAAATATATCGGGTGAACGATCTTAATCGAGTTAACGTCCGTCAACCGTAATGGAGGACGTCTGACGAGGAACGAGGCTGCATAATGTAAACGTCGATCTGAAATAACCCCGTAGGAAACGGAGATTTTTCGTCCGATTCCCAATCCCGTGTTCGCAACAACGTAACACAGAGTCACGGGGTGAAACTCACCAAACGGCATCTGGAACGGTTTATTATTCATGAATCCGCCGGAAATTTCTTGCTTATCTACACGATGCCGGTACTCATTAGCGGGTCGTTGATTTATTCATGGTTCCGGAGCATTAGACGGATTTTCATGAGGCGATGCGAGAAGGGTTACTCGCTTCGGAAGAAACGTACAGGTTGGGATGGTCTCTGATCGGATTCGTGGGGTTTATTTTTTAATGTACAGGTTGGGTTTGCTATCGAACGTGTTAAATTTATCTTTGAGTGTGTAGGTTGGGTTTCTGTTTGAATGTATAGGTTAGGATGATCTCTGATCAGATTGGTTAGGTTTATTTTCCAATGTACTGGTTGAGTTTGTTTTTACAGGTATAGGTAGGTTTCTTTTGGAATGGATAGGTTAGGATTGTCTACAACTTCATTGGTTACATTTATTTTTTAATGCACAGGTTGGGTTTGCTTTCGAACGTGTTAAATTTGTTTTTGAATGTCTAGGTTGGGTTTCTGTTTGCATGTATAGGTTAGGATGATCTCTGATCAGATTGGTTAGGTTTATTTTCTAATGTACTGGTTGGGTTTGTTTTTACAGGTATAGGTAGGTTTCTTTTTTAATGGATAGGTTAGGATTGTCTACAACTTTATTGGTTATATTTATTTTCTAATGTACAGGTGAGGTTTGTTTTCGAACGTACAAGTTAGATTTGTTTTTAAATGTGTAGGTTGGGTTTCTGTTTGAATGTATAGGTTAGGATTGTCTCTGACTATATTGGTTACGTTTATTTTCTAATGCACAGGATGGGTTTGTTTTCAAAGGTACAGGTTAGGTTTCTTTTCGAATGTACAGGTCAGAGTTGTCCCTGATCGTACTGTCTTGATTTGTTGACTTGACTTTTACTCAAGTCTTGCACAAAATATATGTTTAAATGTTTCAAACATAGACAATCTTTCGGGTAATACAGATAAACAGGACACCCAGTATATAGCACTTTATACACCTACAGCTTTCAACGTACGTTTAGCATACAAAGACAGCTGAATACATTTATTATACATTAAGATACAACAATTATTAAGCCTTTGTAAATAACTAAAGACATCGAATTATTTCAAATCTATCATTTAATATTTAATTCGAATAATACACAACTGTCAAGTAATATTTTTCAAGTTAACACACATTGCTCTCTATAAGTTTTCAACAAATGGTTTTCGAAAAGAATTCTTTGCAGTTGGATTTATTTGTTTGGACCAATGGTATGTCGAACAATGATCGAGTTTTCTTCAAGTGTTTTCAAAATTTGTTCGCTCCACTACGGAGTACAAAAGGAGTTCCAAATGATCGAGAATCCCTTTTTGTCCTTCGACGCTTCAGTTATCGAGAGGAAAAATCGACTCGACGGTGCTGTTCGCGACTCAATCATCCGTAGTTACTGTGCACTGATTCACCAACATACTCGTCGATACAGGATTTTTCAAATAAACATTTCTGTAAACAAAAAATGAAACGTTTGTTAAGATTGAAATATATATGGGAGTAAAAATAAAATAAAATGCTCGCTTTGAGAAACAAAAGTTTTTATTAAACTAATTGTAATAAATTCCACAGTTATGTGTTAATAATAATCGTGATGCATTGATTATTGCTATGAGGACTCATTATAAGTAGTTGGAACCATTTTTCTTTTAATGTATAGAGGCTCCATATCTTAAAAAATTTTATTTGCACCACTATGGCTTTCACCCCGTCATATAAATGCATTTTAATAACGAGGCGAGTCTTTTAAAATTATTGAACAAAAGTTTGCAGAAGATTTGCACTGAATGGGAGCATCCAGCGAGAAAAATGTCCAAGTTCAACTCGATGTTCAATTTTTATAATGACTTCTCCGCGCGTTGGGGCCTCTGGAGTCTGTAACTTATACACTGTTACTTTTTCCGACGTGCAGATCTTGAAATATTGCATGGCTGTGGGATCTATCTTGTAGACAATGTGAAAATAAAAAAAAGTTTACTGAGAAATGAAACACTGACGTTGTATTACCATTTTTCATGAACTCTCTAGTATCAGAATTTGTTACATTAAATGATTTATATCAGTTACTTATTAAAATTGTGTGAACTCTGATCAACTTTTATATTTTTTATTAGTAATTTATTATGTGTTATACGATTTACGAAGAAATTGAAATAAATATACATGGGCAATAACAAAGAGATCCAGACGTAACCTAAAAAGTGTATATTAATACTTTTACAATAAAAATACAGAGTACCCAAAGCAATAAACAAAAGCTTAGCTAGTTAATAAAATTCTCCAGTCTAAATAAAAGACTCCCAATACACATAAGTCCATCCATAATTACTTTCAGAATATTCAGGTCTTTAATTCATAAAGTTTGAGTTAAATCATCAATGAAGAACTCAATTACCAATATTTAATTCTTCTAAATTGTTCATAACAGAACCATTAAATGTAAAAAAAAATACAGGCGAGTTTTAATAATATCCAATCAATACTTTAAACGGTACAATTACTGTTGCAAAATGCACTTTCCTAACGAAATGTTTTTCGAGCACACATCGAACGCTATCTAACCCAACCTTTCAGCGCGCGGTTACAATGTGTACGTCCACTTTTCTAGGAAGCCGTACCTAGCCTCCCTGTCTGCCATCGAGAGGAGGGGAGAAAGTGGAAGAAGTGGAAAAGGGGGAACGAAGACGAACGTGTAAGAGGAGACCGTGGAAAAAGAAGGCCGGAACAGCATGAGTGCCACTCCTGCTGCGAAGAACCAGTTCCTGTCTGCAGGGTTGCGATGTCGACACAATGGGACATCTGCCATAAAAAATAGTGTTTCACCGGCGAATTTGATCGTTCTCTGTCGTCCAGAAGAAAGTATAACACGCGAAAGCAATTTCAGATTCGAGACTTCTGCAAAATACTTTAAAACTTCACACATTCTGTCTCCTTAACGCGATTTCAAGAGATGGAGTTTATGATACGAGTTTTCAAGTGTTAGGAGAAATGAAAGACGTCTAACAGCATGTAGAATTCGCTCTTAAAGACACTCTCAAAGTCCAAAGACCCATATTGCAAATTTTTAAAGAATTACAGTGTTCCACGGTTGGCTGGAAGTTCTCGGTAGCGAATGCTCTTCCAGCCAACCGTGGAACATTGGAGTACTTAAAGCGCAGTTTGTAACTTATGAATCATGTTCTGCATTACGCGTGTGCCTCTTTTGAGAAGGAGTTAAATTCGTATGAGGTGCAGGAGATGCTTGAGGGAAAATTCTGAATGTTTTTAGACACAGAAGTAAATCTATAATATACACAATAATGTGGAGATATTAATTTGATTGTGAGTAAGAAATTAAGAAAAAAATGGAATAATGTAGGGTTTAGGGTAAAGATTGTTCTGAATCAGATGGAGGATAAGGGGCAGTGAACATGTAAAGTGACTAACTGATAAGAAAAACTCAATAACCTGCAAATCATGATTTTTTAAGTAACTTTGTTGGTTTCTAGCAAAACTTGAGTTCTGAATATTGAAAATAAATTTTGTTTCGGGGATTATTCAATTTCTAGGGGTAAAACCAGCCCTTATAGAGTTGTTAGTATTATTGTACTTCAGTTCGAATTTTACAATCGATCAGAAATAAACAAGTAATATTACAGCTTCGTATATGAGCTACTACTTCTTTTAAGAAAATCGGAAAATGGAAAAATTCAGAAATTTGATTGCACTTACAACAGAATAATTCATTTATCACAGGAAGTACATTGTACCCCTTAAAACATATAAAAATACACGTTTAATATCTCTCATATTCCCTACGAATTTGTACAAGTTTGAATAAAAACATAATAAAAACAGTTCTCCTCCAGGATGTTCCGTTTTGAATAAAAATTATTATAAAGTACACAAAGCGGGTGTGCGCCCGAGTTTTATACAAACGTAAAACATGTTGCGAATCCTTTCCTGTTCCCGATAACAGTGGAAACGTAATATCATAAATTTCGTCGTACGATTATTATTAAGTTACCGGAGGCAGAAGTTTTGCCGCAACGCTCACTATTTAGACTGTGCACGTTTTTACAGCCCTGTTCTGCATACATAACCGTATAATAGTCTCTAACATTCTCTCATTACCGTAACAACCACCGAAGCGTCGGTGTGTAAAACAACGGGAATAATTAAAACCGAGCATCTCGAGAACGAGAAACACAATTCTTCTGAAGATTAGTAACAATTGCGAATTGGTCACTGGTGCGAAAAATCGACGAGAATGTAACCCAGGATTAAATGTAGAAACTTCAAACAAAATGTTGGCAGTGCAAAAAATGTATCACTTAAAAAATATTGAACCCTTATTATTTTAAAATTTATATTGCTTGAAATTGTTTGAGAAGTAGGAATTATTTAATTTGTTAATATTGGATGGGCTACAGACTCTAATTTAAACTTCAGGAAACTGTCATTTTATTACTAATGCAAAAGATCTGGATTCAGAGAAACTGCTTTGATTAATCTATTTGAAGAATCTATTTTCTGTTCTCGTATTTTCTCTCGTTTTTAGTTTATTTACTACGTTTATTTTTTTTAATGTCTATTGATGAAATTTACATTACAAACTTGTATATAAAATTTATATTTATATTTCATATTTTTCAAACAAAAAATTGTTTACTTAACCGACTTTTAGCGCTCTACTCGTATGACCGTAGCATGTCTGACCACAAATGGTATTTTTCACTTATGGATGAGGTATAGAATCTAAGTGCTACCATTTCGTGACAATTTCAAAAATTTCAGCTTGTAAATTATGTAAAGACGTAAATGCATTCCGGTTGACAGTTTGACGTGAACTTCTGTATAAATAAATTGTTGTAAACAACGTATTAAACAGAATTATTTACTTCATGTTAGCCTCGTTTCTAAGTAGCCCACAGTCAAAGGGCTAACCCCCTATAGGGCAGAAAATATAGACAAACAATTTGTTGTCAAAGCCTTGTCCTTCGACTTTCTGTGCAGCATATGTATGTGTAGGATCTCTACAATACTAGAAAAATAAAAAATTTGAGATCTATGATCCCATGGAGCGTCAAATTTAATGGTAGACACTAGTGGTACAACATTATACCAAGAACTACGGCAGCCATATATTTTCTTAAATAAAGTGATACATTATTGCACTACAATCCTATAAAGGGTTAACATTATTGGGTAAAAGTGTTAGTAAAAATTTAAAAATAAAAGATTTGAGGTCTGTGACCCTGAACTATGGCAGCTATATTTTTTTAAATAGAGTGATACATTATTATATACCACAAGTGATAGATTATTATATACCACAAGTAATACCTTGTTATATACCAAAATCCTATTGAGGGTTAACATTATTACAAGCGACAAAACCGTCACTAAAAATTTACGTGTCAACACCCTGAAGAATCCAAGCAGACCCCTAAAAAGTCACCGCTGTCGCCTTATCAGAAAGTTCGATCGACGGAAGTGAGGGTGGCGAAAAGTGAAGCGCAAGAATCGGCCGTTTAAAGCCATTAACCCTACTTCCTCCAACCGTATCGATTTCGTCAGGGTCTCGCACTCCATCGAACCTTTGAAAACTCCCAAAGAAACTTTCCACAGCGCACTCCACCAGCTCCAACCGAATTTCAGTCGCGTCTCCAATTGTCGAAACGATTTTTCTCCGATTGCAGCGGGCGCCTCAGATGTCGGCCACCGTTTTGTTCTTTGAACCCGCGGATGAGCGACGAAGTTTCGCCTGGCTGGCCGACTCGATCGATTACCGACGAAGGCAACGCGCTGCAAAACACTTTATCGATCAGTGAACCGCACAGAGGCCGGAGATGGTTTCCGTTCGTTCGTTCGTTTTCGCCGCGGGAAGCAAACGAAATAAAGCAACCCGTGAAAGGGTTAGGACGAACGGTGTTGGAGGAATCGATAACTGAGGTGATTGGAGTCTCACCGTCATCGAACGTCGATGTTTCCTCGGTTGAAGAATTCTTTGCTACTAGGGGTGTCTCTTCTGGACAGCTGTTAATTTAATAGATAATTTGATGATTAAAATGGAAAGGGCGAATGTCTATTTTTTTAAATTTGACTTCAGGCGATAGAAAATTTTACCTAATATTCTTCGAAATAATGTTTATTCGGTTTTTCCAACCAGAATCCATAGGAGATATCAAAAGACACATTTGAAGGGCAAGGGGATGAAACAGGGTACGTCCATTTTTAATTCTACACTATTCAGCTTAAAAGGAAAATTAACCAGAAAGACGTGACCTTATGAGAATTCTTCTTACGTTTGTTGAGAGTGCTTCATATCTTTATTACTTCTAATACATCAATTCCCTGAAAAGTGTTTCTTTAGGTTCTCAGTAACATGTACGCATACATCTTTGCCAATAAAACAGCGAATAAGATGAAAAATAAACAAAAGTCTAGAGCGACGTAAATAAACGACACTTCTGCCGGGTTAAAGTAGTGTAGAACAAGCATATTTTCGTTCATTTTCTTCCTGTCGCCTAATTAGAGTATAACTTCCTGTCATAAATCATACAGTTACATTCATTGAACCTTCTTTCTTCACTGATACACTGAAGTATTAAAAATTGATTTCCTCTATGAAGCTGTTCTGTGACATTCCTTGTTTTTTCCCCTAACCCTTCATTTGATATTTCTGTTGGGTCCCATAATCCGAAGTTTGGGTTACCTACAGCAGTTTAACCCTTAAATGGATTATTGGAGCCCTGTGCAACTTCAAACTAACAATTGTTTAATTTTTACCGAATAGATAAACAGAAATAAATTTTCCTTACAGCATGAGAAGGATAATGAGATAACAGAGGAGTGCATAAATCGTCAAATAATGATATCAACACATGTTAAACAATTATTAGTTTGAAGTTGCACAGGGTCGCCACGTCCCCAATAATCCACTGAGGGGTTAAAAGCATAACTTAATTTTCCCCAAAATATGGACATACGAGCTTTCAATAATAAACGATTCCATTATGGTCCCTAGTATATTTGCAACCACTGTTCAAGATCGCATAATCATTGAATCTACGCGACTCTGACATACGGATGACACGGAAGTAATAGTGTTAATCCAGCGGTGGTTAAACAGTCAAAGAGTTAAACAATCAGGCGACTAAAACGAAACAGAGTGAACGGAGGGCCGTGCGTTTTCATTTGCCGGCCAGCTTCTCGAAATAAACGGTTTGTCGGTTGTAATGGACAATGGGATTACGCGGGCGAAAGCTGCCCTCGCAAGCTCGCGGGCAGACCCGGCTGCTTCCTCGATTATTTCGGATCGTCTGGCCTGTATCGCAACGCGAGAATCGATACGTCGAAGATTAAGTTCCGAGACGGCTGCTAGAAACGAGTCGGCCGACGATATATCGATCGACGTCGAAAGCTCCGAGCCGACGCGCCGGACCTACCGGCCGGCCGGCCGCACCGACGCGCCGCAACACGCGCCGATTGCTTTCCCTCCGCTGTTTTGTTTCCGCTAGAATAATATACTTTCGCCGGCCAGAAAGCTGCCGGTTGCGACGGAGAAAGCTCGCGAGAAGCGAGCAAGCTCGATGAAAGTGCGTTGAACGTTTCACGGGAATGAATCACGCCGACGATCGTTCGAGGATTATTATAGCCGGCATCATCGATCGACTTTTTCGGTGGAATTTCTATCTGCAGAATTTTCGGGATTTTTGAAAGGTTTAAATTGTGGGAGGTGGAATTGACTTGATTGAATAGTTTGTTAATTTTGTATGTACGAGTACATTGTTAAATTAGGAGAACATATTCACAATTTAATGAAGCTAACAGGTATAGCGGTACGTAGTTATTAACATGCTGAATACGACAGTGGAAATTGCCATACCTAGCCAGATACATTATAATCCACTGTTTTAAATAGAAATCGTAAAAGAAAAAGCTGTTTTTATTATTTGGATATACAGTAGGTACCTTGAATCGCTGGTTGTTTAATTAAATACAATTAACACAAGAAATCGCAAGAAAAAGCTGGTTGTTTAATTAAATAAAATTAACACAAAACGTGTTAATGGAGGATCACAGTATACGATAAATAGTTGTGCCACTGTGGTGGCTCGTAGCACAAGGAAGGGTCCAAAGGTTTCGTTAAATAAAGTACAGAACATCGCCTATAGTTAATGGATAGTTTGTAATCAGCACAGTGCGCAGTAATAATTATTGTAAAATACTCAATATATGCAATATTAAAGCTTGAAAATTTAGGGGTAGAGGTATCGATGCGACTCACGTGTTTCCATTAGAGAAATTCAATCTGCTCCGTGAAAATGTACGAAACGAAATAACTTTCGAGCTTTGGAAAAAGTTTGTGCAGAATGTAACTATACCGGAAGCACATAAACTTGCACAAACTACAACAAATCAAAGCCGTTTTAATATTTATAAATTCCAAAATCGATTTTCCTAATCATTTAAAGAAATTACTTTCCTTAACAATGTATGTATATATATTCTATGAATCTTTTCTCGGTTGTAGCACAAATTTTGACGCAGCCTGTACATAAATAAAATGAGTATAAGAACATGGGAGAATCGTATATTAAAAACTATAGCAGTACAAATAAAGAATGTAAATTGTATAATAAAATTCGTATTGCTTATCGATTAACCCAGGCACGTATTTATTGCACGAAGGTCCAACATTGTGTCGTCTCCGTGAACCATCGAAATGTCAAACAGCTATCATAGAAACCGGCGAAATGATCGAATGAACCGAAATGTATCGTCATGCGTAATAACGTTAAGGGAGCACAGCACACGTCTCGCGGAGAAATCGATCGCAGAACTCGTGACGTTGTACATACAATGTGTACGTCAAGTTTATTGACTAATTAATGTCTAGGATTCCCTTGTACACGGCCGTGATGTACGGCGTATATCGGGGGCAAAACTTCGAAGCCGGAAAACTTTCCCATCGGAGAAAATTCGAAGCTTCGTTTCTATGAAATTCCTTTCACGTCGGATTAATTCTAAATATATTAACTGTAAACAAACTTTAAACATTAAATAAGTAAGGATAAATTAACGATCACGGTTGCTTTCAATTAATGAGAGCCTGATCATTTTCAGTGTCCTTGATGTCCAGCAGTTACGTAGTTCTTAGATTCTTTCTTCAATAAGCTTCTACTGTTAGTAAAGGTAACATTTATGTGAGTGTATATCATTGAATTCAAGTGCCTTATCAAGCTAACAAATTGTTGAAATACCTAACTAATCAACGAAGCTTATGAAGCAAAAAAATTGTTGAAGTACCTAACTGATCTACAGAACTTATCAAGTAAAAGGTTGTTGAAGTACCTAATCCAGAAAGCTTATCAGGTAAAAAACTGTTGAAGTGTCTAATCAGCAAAGCTTATCAAGTAAGAAATTATTGAAGTATCTAATCAACAAAGCTTCTCAAGTAAGAAATTGTTGAAGTACCTAATCAACAAAGCATCTCAAGTAAGAAATTGTTGAAGTATCTAATCAACAAAGCTTCTCAAATAAAAAGTTGTTGAAGTATCTAATCAACAAAGCTTCTCAAGTAAAAGGTTGTTGAAGTGCCTAATCAGCAAAGCTTATCAAGTAAGAAATTGTTGACGTATCTTATCAACAAGGCTTCTGAAGAAAAAGGTTGTTGAAGTATCTAATCAACAAAGCTTCTCAAGAAAAAGGTTGTTGAAGTACCTAATCAAGAAAGCTTCTCAAGAAAAAGGTTGTTGAAGTACCTAATCAAGAAAGCTTATCAAGTAAGAAACTGTTGAAGTATCTAATCAACAAAGCAACTCAAGTAAGAAATTGTTGAAGTATCTAATCAACAAAGCATCTCAAGTAAGAAATTGTTGAAGTATCTAATCAACAAAGCTTCTCAAGTAGAAAGTTGTTTAAGTACCTAATCAACAGAGCTCATCAAGTAAAAAATTATTGCAGTACCTAACTAATCAACCAAGCTTATCAAGTAAAAAATAGTTGAAGTACCTAATCAACAAAGCTTATGAAATAAAAAAGAGTTCTCAATCAAATTAAATTCAAGATGTTGGTCACAGGTGACACCCACAGCAGTCAATGTGTTACCCCATTGCTCCATGTAGCAGAAAGAAGTGAGTTTCAAGCGAAATTATCCGAAAAGACAGATACGACGAAGTGATGGCGTTGGACCGAAGCCCACCGAGACGAAACACCATAAACCATATCCGTTTCGCGACGCGATAACCGTGGAATCGACGAGGTTTCGCGAGGCGCGCGTAACATTCGCCTTTACGATCCTGGACGTGCTCCCAACGTTTATAAATAGGGACGGGGATGAAACTTCCGGGAATGCTTTATCATCCGGATCCTGTATAAAAATAGACGATCTGTACGCGCGGTGAGAAGCTTTTATGCGGCGTAATAGCGTTTCCATCGTCGAATCGCTGCGAGGTATCTCGAAGGAGGAGAACTCGTCGCCTACGGAAACACGGATGAACGCGGTACAAACATGCGGAGAGAGCTCACCGCTTTCGAATTCGCTCGCCAGACAGAAAACGCTTTTCTGATAAACGGAAGCCAACTCCTGCCGCGTTTTTCCCCGACCTTCCCGAGATAAGAACCGATCGCTTCAGCGAAACCGTGAGATTCGTCCGAAGAAGTGAACTCCCCGATGGAAAATTCCGTTCCAGACTCAGCCTCCCAGCGACTTTGGAATTCCGCTGCTTCGCCTTTTTACGGTGGAAAAGAAAACATTAGCCGCGGAAAGTTGGACCTGTTGGGTGAAAAGTTTCCTCGTTACTTGCGGAAATATAAATCATAAGTGAAGCTCCTATTTGTCGGCGCGAGCTTAACGGAGAGAAGAGGTTGCAAGGTAGTTCTTATACCATTTGAAGTTGTTCCTGAACGAAATTTTGTGTTTGATGAGTTTATGTTTGGAGTTGGATGTAGGTGCGCAGTCGGTTGGAGTTTTATTGCTTGTGAAGGTACTGTAAATTGTGTTGATCGAGAGTTTATTGGACTGACGTTTGATGCAGTTGAATTTCGTGAGAGATAGTTTGGTTATGGACGAATTTATTGAAATAGAATTCGATTAACATCGAGTTTATTATCCTGATTTTGTTTACGTATTACAGTTGATTTCGATTATCATAGAATTGACTATGGTCGAACTGGGTGTTAGCCGATGTTTAAACACGGTGGAATTTATTGCAGCAAAATTCGATTGCTACCGAATTTATATGAAACGATTTCGGTTGACACTGAATTTACGTCGAATAATTTCGGTAACTATTGAATCTATTACACCCTACATCGACCATTAGCTACAAGTTTTAGTTAACAGGGAATGTAGTGTCCCCAAATTTGGACATGGTCAAGCTTATTGCAATAGAATTCGGCTGATACCATACATACACGAATGATTTCTGTGACCCATGAGTGTATTATGATCAAATTGGGATATCACTGAATTTATTACAATCGAATTCGGGTTCTCTGGAATTCTGATGAATTCATCTCGATAAGTGTAGAATTTATTACGACTGAATTCGCGTTCTACCGAATTTATTATGACCCACTTCGGGTTCCACTGAATTCAATATGACCGAATTCAGGTTCTACCGAATTTAGTATGACCGAATTCGGGTTCCACTGAATTCAATATGACCGAATTTGGGTTCTATCGAATGAATTATGACCGAATTTGGGTTCTACCGAATGAATTATGACCGAATTCGAATTCCACTGAATTCTGACTGAATTCGGGACCCACCGAATTTATTGTGACCGAATTTGGGATCCATCGAATTTATTGTGACCGAATTTGGGGCCCACCGAATTTATTGTGACCGAATTTGGGATCCATCGAATTTATTGTGACCGAATTTGGGAACCATCGAATTTATTGTGACCGAATTCAGGTTCCACTGAATTTATTATGACCGAATTCGCATTCCACCGAATATATTATAACCCAATTCGAATATTACTGAATCTATTACGATTGATTTCGAGTTTCATCGCCCACAAAACAATAAGACAGAACATAACTCCGTCTACTGCCGAATTTATATCGAATAATTTCGATCACCATCAAAGTCGCTATCCCATAAATCATCTTTGATCCCCCCAAATCTCAATAAACGTCTCGTCTGTTCAGTGATCCTGATTTCGCCAGGATTTAACGGACGTACCTTTGTCCGTCCATCGAAAAATCTGCGGTCACGGCTACAGAAACCTTGGCTTTGACCGTTGGACCAGTTTTCATGAATGTGCGGGCTGGAATTTTTGTGAAATCCGCTCGAGGCGCGACGGAAGAGTTAGGTGGAGGAAATACGGTGAATGACACAAATCTTTTCAGCGAAGAGGCCGCCCGCACCTGACCGAAAGGCGGGCCATTAATAAAAATTACGCGGTTGAGGTGTTCGTTTCTCGAAGCGTGTTTTCGGGGTATTTATGTGGTCGTTTATGACTCCTAGGTGGTCCCTCTTTCTCAGCTTTCGAGCCTCGAGAAAACTTGCCCACTGTGCCAAGATGATGAGGTTTGCGTCTCGCTTCGCCGGAGTTCAGCTTTTAAACGCTGACGCTCCAACTTCCCTACGATTCATAGAGATACTTGTTTCCTTTCTTCATCCAGACTCACTCTCCTGTCAGTACTTATGTGAATGATATTCAAACCGACAGAACAGACAAAAAAGTATTAATAATTATCTATAGAAAAATTAATAGTTTCTGAGATGTCAAGGAACATCAGATGACGTTGTAAGGGTGGAGGTCTACGACGACATATTTCATGGAATTTTCCTCTCAGGAGACAAGAATTTATATTTACATGCAGTTGTTGAGACTTTTGTCCCGTGAGAAGAAAATCTCCTGAAGTATCTCGTCATGAATCTCCACCTTAGCAGGTGTTCACTCAACTGTATATAACGCCTTTATGGAAATATATAACATAGAAAATCAATCAGACGAAATTATCAGTACTGCAACACACACACAGGCTGTTTGAAGTTCAGCTTAAATAAACAAACCGCAAAACAATTGAATTGAATGGAGTGAAGCTAACAATATGGATGACAGATGTCATAAATAATATCAGAGAAATTTTAAACCAGCATATTTAAATAAAGAAGAAATATTTCTCTGTCTTCAAAGCTACTGATCTTTTTATCCACGTTCATTCAAACTTTTTTATTTATTTTCGTTGAGTATTAAATGCACACCAACTCGAAGCCATGAATTTTTAATGGACACTGGGTAAGTCACCGGGCGGATTTTAATTTTCGTTGCAACGTCGTCGAAATTTTTCCTAACCGCTTTTGCATGTCGCCTCGCGGGAATTCAGTTCTGTCCCTCGGATCCTTCGAGTTCCAGCGTTCTTCATTCCGCTTTTAAAATTTGAATATCGGAGGACGAGCTGTCCCGAGCAGATGAATTCATTCGAGGGGTATCCCCTCGTGAGAATCGTTAAAATGAAAGTTTTATTCCCGAATCGATTCGCGACGGGTCGATATGACTTCGCGGTTCGGTCCCTTGTTTCTCGTACACTTCAGAATGGGAGCTTGAATCCCAAAGAGACACGAAATTTTCTAGATAATTAAAAAAACCCAATCCCTGGGTCACCTGATCATCTGTGATATGGGGAGCATTAAATCAAGCTCTGGGATTTTGTATAACTTCACTGTTATATAGAGTGTTAAGATAGATCAGGGTAGACATTGTTAGGTAAGACAAAGAGATGTGTGTTCAACCTGTTTATCGAGAAGGACGAGTTAACTCGTCATTGAAGAATGCCTGTATTATAGCCAGGATGCTGCAGAAACAGTCGATGTATCTTTTATTTCTCTTTCTTTCGTTTATATCAGCGATGGCCACCGGAGCTGCGACCTTCCCCCACTCTAGATCCATTCCCCTCGTTCCAATTCCCTCCAGTTTCCCCTCGGTCCATCGTCGTCCCAGATCGCAGTACACATGAGGGGAATGGACCTAGGGTAGGGGAAGACTGCAGCTCCAGTGGCCATCGCTAGGTTATATCTACCAATTCTAGGCAGCAGTTATTTATTAATCCATTAGAAATAAATTAGGATATGTTAGAACTGGACCAATTGGCAAGCACATGTCCAAAGATAATTTATTTCTAATTGAAGAATGTATAACAAAAATGATCCTCGACTATTTCTGTCTTCTTTCAGGAGGTCACACAAATAGTCTAGCATCTTTAATCTTTCATTCAATAGATTTCAATTTTTTTAATATCCTACAATTGCTGTGGATGTTAGTTGAAATTATATATCGGGAAAGAACCCTTCAATCCAACTGAATTATGAAGTTGTGTTGTCGTTGTAAACTTTGACAAGGGTTGTTCTAGTTCTGAACCCATCAACTTCATCGACACTCTTACTTGTAGACTTGCTAACTTTCACTCTGTCTTTTACAACACCCTATATACACCCAATTCTTGACGTTCCACTGAGACAATTTTGTTAGAAAACATTGTCTGTTAACTCAGATGATCTCCAGGAGCTTTTTAGATTACAAAAAGCTTTCGATTCGAATCACATTATAATGTCATACTCGAGCCATCGAGATTTCCCTTTGTAGAGCTGGTTGTAAGGCAGACGATCATTTTCCACTCAAACGCGCGCGTGCCACGAGCCGGCCAGAGTCGAATTAACCACCAGCGATTTCCAGACTGCTATTCATCGTTGCTCTTCGAAACGTATCCGAGGGAAACGGATATATAGTAATCCAAGGTGACGTGAAAGTCCTTTTATCTCGTCGTCCATTGAACCGATTACTTTTCTTCCCCTCTGTGACGGTGGCAGGCAGGCTGACGTCTCTATTTTTCAAGCTGATTCGCGAGAAGCCTCGGTGGGAGATGTTCCCTGAACGTAGGGACTTGGAACCCGAGAAAAAAGTCGAATCATGGCCTTTGAATAATGGTGTAATACTGACGGATGTTAAATTGATCTTTGTAAAAATAGCCAGATGGATTGATGGAGATCAGAGCAGAGATTGGTTCCTTCAGAGAAGCTTTTAAAGCTTCTGAAAACTGTATTACAGTGGAGTGTCTGATGTAGGTCTGACGTACACGAGTGTCTTTTAGATATGAGTAATTAGACATTGCTTAATGTAAATAGGAAACGACATTTATATGTTGACACTGACATGTCTAAATGCTGGGTATCCCCTAGAAACTCGTCACGTCGTATTCCAAACCTACAGGACAGAATTCACGAAATATTGACCCTAATCTAAATTTGAATATAGAATATGACATGTCTCAACCTTATACTACATTACGATTAAGGTTTGAATCTTCATAAAATTTGTTTCATCCAGTTATCCTGCTGAATTCTAAAACTATAGGACGCAACTCACTAGCTATCAACATTAAACATTTGAGTAGAGAACGTGAGACTACTCTAGATACTATGTAACATATAATCTACCTTCAGCTTCGCTTCACAAACTAAAGAAAATCAGTGGAGTGTTACGGAAGCCAAAGAAAAGGATAGGTCCCCCGGAGAAGCCACGAGAGCCACTAAAAAGTTTCACGACTGCGGAGACGTGAACAAGGCCATCCAAGTGTTTGGCCACTTTGCACATCCACGTTTGATGTCCCCCGCGGATAAATAGAGGCGGCCGTCCCTCGAAGGGACCAGCAATAAGCCTTTTCAAGAAGCTGCCTAGGATTGAACGGTGCGGGATTAATGCAATGAAGCGGTCGACTCAATCGCCAAGAAGTAAATCCAATCAGAGCCCTTCCGGTCGATCGGGGAAAAAGCCTGATAGCCAGAGGGCTGACAGAGCGGATGGGGGATGATGACCGTTGTCTACGACCCTATTCAGAATGGACAATTACGAATTGATCGAAAACGAACCCCCATTCGAGCCTGTCGAATGGACATCGAACAGATTATTGTTGTCACCATCTTTTCTCAGAACATCAGACTATCTTCCAGGCTTTTCTTGGAAACAGACGACTGCAATCTAATCTTCTTTACATGTGTTAGTTGCGTGGGAGAGGTTACCCCATTGGAAATTCCTCTTATCTCCAAGGTTAGGGTTGGTGAACGAAAAGAGTACCTGTGCTAGACAGATAATGGTTTCTCATTTAAAGCTTTGTTCTGAAAACTGATGACTGCCTGGATGCTTATTTTCTAAGAACTTTATCAGACCATTTTATAAGTCATGCCATGTTCGCCATTTTATACGGTAATATATTATCTTAATATTTTTTATTCGTTGAGGGTGAGCGTTTCTCGGCTATCTCTTATCTGATTCTAGAAATTCAGAATGGATCATTACTCTTCTTACATTTTATTAAGTATAGTAGCTCACGGAATCTCGAAAGTAATGTCAGGTTCGTTATTTTATACCATAAAACTTAACCTAACTCTTTTTATTCACAGAGGTTGAGCATTTCTATGCTAACTTCTCTGCTGTTACTATTACACGCTATTGTAATATGAAATATGCCTCCACTTTTTACTTGGACAATTACGTCAGCCACTGTACAACCTGGCAATACTATTGATCCAAAAATAATCTATTATTTTCTATATACTATATACTGTCAGATAGCCTTCACTGTTCATTCACAACAATGTTCAAGTATGTTACCAGCTCTACACACTATCTACTTCTTCCGCTGATCACAATAAACTTTACCTACGTCAGGTGAACCTAACCTCTTTGGAGTTACATAAACCAACCCTATTCCAATTGTTACACAATCCTAAAGTCAAGGTCCTCCTTCTGGTAACACCCCATACATCAATCTTTCTATTTGCAATTAATTCTTCCACAAACAAAGACACATTGTTTCATTGTACACGTTATGAAACAACCTGTAGAACAAAAAGTATCAACCCTTTCTTCAGCCAGTTCTATTTTGTCCACGAGAAAGTCAAGGTCCTCAACTTGAGAACACCCCATACATCAATCTTTCTATTTGCAATTAATTCTTCCACAAACAAAGACATATTGTTTCATTGTACACGTTATGAAACAACCTGTAGAACAAAAAGTATCAACCCTTTCTTCAGCCAGTTCTATTTAGTCCACGAGAAAGTCAAGGTCCTCAACTTGAGAACACCCCATACATCTTTCTATTTACAATCAATCCTTCCACAAACAACAACATACTGTTTCATTACGCAACCAATTATGAAGCATCCTATAGAACGAAAAGTATCAACCCTTTCTTCAGGCATTTCTATTCTGTCCACGAGCCTCGAGGATCTATTATTCAAAGCCATAAACTTATGAGGCAATATCGACCTGGCCCGAAACACGTAGCCCTCCGATTGAATTCGCATGCTTGCTGTGTTGTTTCAACCGAACCGCGAGAGGGGCGGGCGGAGGAGGGGAGGGCGATATGGTGGGGGGTCGCATGAAAGTTTCAATCGAGCAAAGAACAATTTCCATCGATTTATCGAAGCGTGGTTGACCGGTGTGCTATCGAGGTAAAATTAATCGTTCACAGAATACTCCTCCCGGCTCCCTCTCTCTCTCTCTCTCTATTTCCCGACGATGAAACACGTCGATCGTTCGGCACTTACGTCGCGTTTTCCACGGAAATTCATTATACTAATGTTAAAAAAGAAACTGCACGCCACATCGACAGCCTCCCCGCAGATGATTAATTTATCGTTCGCATGTGTCGATGCGAATAGGTGAAAGGATTATGCAACTGACGTTGAAACGATATACCGAGGATCCGGGCAAATATAAATGGAATTTCAACGAAGAAATAAAAGCGTGATTTTCAAACGGAACACGAATCGAATATTGCGTAACGCCCTGGTATCGCGGCACAAGTTTATTATGTGGGTGATTAAATCCTATGAGATCCGTGCAAATAATACAGCCGGCGAAATAGTGGCGCAGGTATAATGGGCGATAATGTGTACGAGTACCCTCCATATATATTTTCGAATTGAAATATTTAATGAGATTAATGATTCAGGACTGAAATTGACTCGGTTGTCATATGGATGATAATGATTGGCTATAAATAAGAGTACAATGAGCTAATAATTATAACCGTGTGCTGTCATATACAATTTTGTGATTAGGTTTCAGAGTAGCCATTCTGGTGAACCCTACTTATGTGCGGTGCCATAAAGTCAATACATGTTGAACTAAATTATATATTGTTCCTTCAAAAAAAAAAACCGATTCATATGATCAACATATATTCCTTATAAAAAATAACGGAGGTGTTTCTTGTGGCCATGTTAAATGGAACATCCTGTACATGTATAGTAAGTCATACCTTATTTAGAGAATTCTTAAGTATCGTGCATCTTGAGCAACATAAAGAGAAATATAATTAAATTTTAAATACACCAAAATTGTGTAACCATGAGTAGTTAATACACTCCTTTTTGTGGTTTGTTTGAATTGCAACAGCTGGACAGTTAAAACGATGCATTAAAAATAGGGATTAATATAATACTTATCTAACACGCGTATGTTGCTTGTAAATAATACAAACGGACCAATAAACTGCCACAGCACGACTATTTTCTGCTCTCCAACAGGAAATAAAAGTACTACCCTGAAATTACATACGAATTCCATTTCTTCGTGGCAGCAAGCCGTCGCCTTTTCCACCACAGACGTTCCATCATTTACGTAAAAGCAATGCAGAAAAAACTGTACCCCGTGGAGCTCATCTTATCCATCCGTCATGTCGCGTTCCGGACCTACACGACGGAGCCCCGCGAACGTTTCACTTGATTATTATTCACGCGCCCACGGGTCCATTTTAACGCGGGAACCGACGAGTCAGCGTTTATCCAAATTTCGTTGGGCTGGAAGCAGAACAAGGCGAATTTTTGCATAATTTTATCAGGGCTTCCCCGGATGTTTGATATCGCGACAGAGAACGTTGGATCTCCCATGAAATCGTCCATCGCGCTTTAAGAGCCACGTCAAACGTTAATGTAATTAGTCCAGGCGTATCAACAACCGAGTCCAGCGAATTAATACGGAATTAATCGAATAGAAATCGTCCGGCGAGCTTATTAAAGCCCGAAAACAGTCGAATGCGTTGCGGGATCGGCTGGAACGAAGATAAGTCGATCGCCAGATGGGGTGGAAAAGAAAATTCCGCGGAGGATGCTTTGAATTAACTCGTCCCGCTGCTCGGTCGGTAAAGCAGATTCCCTGAACGAATTTAAAACACCGGCTCCCTCATTTCCCTCGTGGAATCCTAGAGGGGTAGAACGAGCTTGCGTATTGGGGTACTGGAATGATTAGTTTCGAATTTGTAGCAAGCAAAATGTACTCTATTCGATAACATTTCGAACGAATTTAAAGAATTGGAACTATTTAGAGGTTAGAATGACAATAAGAACCTGTGACGTCCATTTTGATTTAATGTAACGTTCAATATCAGTTCTATCACACTTTATATAACATTTTAAGAGTTAAAAATTGTTTTAAAAATCGGTAAATAGAAAATATAGAAAAATTTTGTAACGAGAGCTTCAGGCGAGCTTTAAGTGTCCTTGAATTAAATGTGTATTCTTTTTAGCAAAGCTGCTCATGTAGATTTCCAGTTTTTCGGTTGGAGAACCAACTGAGAAGCGGCCTGTATAATCAGTGGCGCGAATACGGCGACTCGACGCTCTCCAATTTCTCCCGGCGTTCGTTCGTTTATTGTAACACGGTAAACTTCGCGATAGGTCGAACGATTTGCATGAAAAGTCGATCTGGATAAAGAATCGTCGTGCAGATGTCCTTGGGAGAAAGTGACAAAGAGTCATTGCTTTTTGTAACGGACGTGCGGGTTGAAAAATTGGGGCAACACCTTTGCATACATCTCGCCGCGCACGAGCAGTTTTTGCAAAGGGATGCTCCCTGGATTGAATTTTCTTTTAATACTTGGAAAACGATTTTTCAGCACGCTTGCGAACGTCAGAACAATGGATGATTCACCTTAAAATTGAATAAAATCTCAATCTTCATGGAACTCTGTCTCCTATGGTACAACGACGTTCAAGTGTCTGCTTTAAAAGTATTGTAAAACTAGCATTATTTAAATAAAAAATGTTGTATGATGGAATAACAGCTATAATAGAAGAATAGAATCCAAAAAACCTGAAACAGACTGAATAGCATAATTTTTATTCTCAGAATGAGGCTTTTGTCGACTCCTAAACTAAGAAATACTCCCACCAGTCAGAGAGTTAATTACAATATTAAAAATATATAAGTAGAAGCACGAATGAGAATGAAGTGAAGCTTCTTCAGCTTATCGACATCCGGTGAAACAAAATGGGCCATCGACGACAGTGTCCCGCAAAAAGGGAAGAAAGAAAGAAGCGAGGAACTTCCTTACAGCCAGGAAGAGTCGTTTACCGAATTGGCAGAAACTTTTACTCCCAACTGGTACGATCTCTTCGTAGTTGCGTGCACACAAGCAGAAGAACGGCAGGGCTTGCACGAGGAAAAGAAGAACGTACTACCTTTGCTTTTTACGATTTTCTTTTTCTTCTTCCGCCAACGTGTTGTTTGAGGTCTCGACCTGCTTCGTCCCTTGAATGCGACCAGAATTTCCTGTTAAGGCTTTTCCTTCATCCCCACAGTTCTTTTTTTTGCATGACTTTAGGGAGACGAGTGGCATCGACTAATTATAATATTCTTTCATAAAGATACAATTTAAAAAAAAAATTAGGTCACCCGGTAGGCCGGAGGAGAGACCCTGAAGGACCTAGCCTGGACTGTATCTTGAAGATAAATAATTTGAGAGTCCTTACGTATTTCTTCGCCAGTTTATTTCTTAATCTTGAAGTGTAAAATACGACTGTCAATTTTATAAATTTTTATATTATTGATTTCCAAGACTTGTCCTCATTGGAGGTCGAAATAAATGTTCGCAATATGTATCCGGTGCTTTTTTTAATAAACAAAACAAATAAATAATACTTGAATTAAGATTGTTCGGATTATTCGTATCGTTCGCAAATAATAAAGCGACGTACAAAGCGTACTACTTTTTTACATTTATCACAAGAAAAAATGTGTGAAACTGACACAAGGGACGAATGAGAGATAATAAACGAAGAATGTTTCACATCAACGTTCTAGTGGCCTGGTTTGAGAACCCCTACTCTGCACGCCCCGTGGAACACTTCACTGTCCCGCAAGATAGAAACAGCTCGCCAATTAACGTTACTCGTGTCTGAAATGTTTAAATATTTCCAGCGAGCCGAAGGTCTCGGCGCAGAGAGGATTAAGACGCTGAGAACTGGCGTTCCCATGATGGCGGGGTGGCAAGTTCGACCGGTCGTTTCGTAGAAATTTCACGTGGCCACTGAAATTTTCATATTCTCGTTTGCCCGGCCAGGGCAGGGCCGAGCGAAATTTTTTATAATGCGAGCAGGCGTAAGAAGCGCCGCGCTGGAAGGAATTTTCTTTCTCCACGGTAGGTACTGTTATCTTGAATCATTCAGACCGCCCGTGAAACCGCCTCACCTAACCTAACAAATTACATCGTTCGAGCTCCTGGCGGCGAAAGAATAATTAACGCCTTGCCTTGGGATATTGTCAATAGATATCCGCACGGCTTATTGTTTATTCGATTGTGCAGTTTATTATCCAACTGCTCTAAGGGCGACATAGGGGAAGAATAATAATCAACATATAGAGGGTTTGCTTCAGATAATCGCCTGAAAGTCGAGGGTGCTGTAATACAACATTTTTAAGAATTCATATTTAAGTGAAACTCTTATTTAAAACTGAGAAGTTTCTTCTTTTAAGTTTAGTTTATTGTTCAATACTTTCGAGTACAGTGTGTACAGATGGATTGCTACAGTGTTCCACGGTTGGCTGGAAGAGCATTCGGGACGAAGAACTTCCAGGCAACCGGGGTAGGGCAAATATAAACACTGTCTCGTAAATATTGTGCTCTAAGAGGCGATGACAACTTGCCCTGCCTCGGTTGGCTGGAAGTTCTCACTCCCAAATGCTCTTCCAGCCAACTGTGGAGTATTCTTCCACCCATAGCATAAGACAGATTGAAATCTCATTGTCGTTGGCCCGGTTCCTCGTGAATTTGCAATGTTCCAAAAAATCTACGAAAATATGAATCGCTAGATGTTTACGAGCGTACGGTCATCAATCATGGCTATTATTAAAAACGCATCCCACCATGCCCTGACCATCCATCATCCATCAATTATTTGTTGCTCACGAAATGTATACCGATTACATCGATGCATCATATCGTGAAGCTATCTTGCTGGAGTCTAATTAATCACCTACCCCTTTTTTCGTAAAACAAGTACGATTACTACATAAGTAATAGGTACCAGGATTATGTTAGAGGCAAATTGGCGGTTCTCCTGTTCGTTGGGTTAGGTGCAGACAGGGAAATCGGAAAATTCCCGCGGATCACGCGCGGGCGGGCACGTGCTCGTTGCGAAACACGTGTGAACGTGAAAGTCGGACTAGAGAAATGCGATTGCATTACGAAACGTGTCGACGCCAGCGAACCGACGAATTTCGTTCCCTCACGTTGTAACATCTCTGTTCGCTAAACTGTGACAGCTGTTCTGGAGTTTTTTTCGAAAGATCGACGTAGGAACGCGGATTTTTATGATTCCAAGCGGATGCGGTCGACTTTAAGCTCTGGTGTACCTGAAAAAAGTCTATGTACACGTTTTCTTATGGCTGAACATGAGAGGATCGTTCCACTTGCTCCGTAGGTATCTTTTTAATCCTCGACACGTTGACTGTGAGAGTGGAGACTCCCATACCCGGTCCAGCAGTAGATATTAGTTAGATACAAGATCCCATTTCAAATAGAGATATTCTATAAATAGCGTTGATCTTCTATTCCTGTTACAATACTAATTACATCCAAAATTTGTGTCTACTTTTCATTCTATGGAATTGATCGATTTGGTTTCTGTGCGGCTTATCCGAGTCTGTAGTTACGGGTTAGGGGAAAAGAGCGTTGAAAATCCTGTGCAGACCATGCTCAATAAATTCTGATTAGCTGTGGTTCCTTCGTTACAGGTGGCCAGGAAATAAGGCGAGCATAGAAGGTAGTCGAAGGTTAATATTGAAACACTAAGAATAAAGGAGTCGTATACGCCTAATGGACATAGTTTTATTATATAATGAAACAAGGAACAGTGTGTTTAAAGATACTTATCAAATAAAATAAAACTTTTGCTGTCTGCTGTACACGTTGAAATGTTCAACATTTGGTATATTATAAAATGCAACCAATTACGCTGATATTAAAATTTACGATATAACAGAATTAAAATAGCTATTGATAATTTCTGTATGTCGAGCCAATTTGTTTGGGGTGGAAGTTGTCGAGGTCGGTGTGCTGAAAGCCACTTTAGAGGCACACCACTGGTCTTGTCAATTTTACTAAGTGCCACACTCTAGTTGCTAGGGAACTAAGAGCCACTTTAATGACAGAAGATCGATCGTAGTGACTATATTAATTGTAAGAGTTATCTTTCAGACACACAACTAGTTAGTGACTAGTTTTAGCAACTGCAGTAGGAGCCACTTTAGTGACATAAGATCAGCCACTGTAACTGTGCTAGGATCCACTTTGGTGACATAAGATCAGCCACTGTAACTGTGCTAGGATCCACTTTAGTGACATAAGATCAGCCACTGTGTCTGTGCTAAGATCCATTTTAGTGACATAAGATCAGCCACTGTGTCTGTGCTAGGATCCACTTTAGTGACATAAGATCAGTCAATGACTCTGCTAGGATCCACTTTATTCACAAACCTTTTTATTATAAATTTGTTCCTTATTTCCATTTTAAAGACATTATAATGTTATATGTCACTTGCAGCACAAAATCGTGTAAACAAATTTCACGAGACGATCTAGTATTCACCATAAACCGGAATCGAGTCTAATTTCGTTCGACGATGTTCTGTTGAATTGATCTCGAAGAAAAGCTCCTTCCGGCTCGAGAATCTTTTTGTTCTTTCGTCGAAAATTAAGCTAATAAGCGACGCTTTCCCCGAATCACAGAGAAAATGATTCCTCGTATTAATCGACCGACGCTTCATGTAGGTCGGTCAATAGGGATCATTCTGACGAGTGTACAACACTGATTGGAGATTTTTAATTGGTTCCAATTAACTGTGATCCAGTCTCGCGTAGGCGCTTTGACGTCGATTCTAATGCCTCCACGCTTTTTATCCTTCTGTCTTCGTCCCTCGTAACGGAATATTTTCCTACAAAAGCTGAACAAGCATATCTTACAAAACTCCAAGAGTTGCTCGAGCAATATTATCATCATCATTAACATTAATTAAACAATTTTTTGTGCAGTTGCTTTCGACTTGTTTGTTGTGAAAAAATTGCAAGAATTAATTTTTATGAGCTCAAAATAATTAGATATTAATCTGGAAGAGAGGTAGAGAGACAGGGAAATATATTATTCATTAATGAAACAATTTTTGTACAATCGCCCTGGACATTTGTATTGCAAAAAATTGCAAGAATTAATTTCAATGAGCTTAAAATAATTACATAACAATCTAGAAGGGAGAAGATGTATTATTATACTCCAACAGATTTTTTAATATCAATTTTTTCTATTCGCATGAATTATAAGAATAATTTGAATCACGAACGATCGCGACTTTTTAACAGGAACATGCGGAAATAAATTTGTATAGCAATGTTATCGCCAGCATTCATGCAGGGACAAAAATTCAGAGCACAGACGATCGCGTAGAAATCGATAAGCAGCATGTTCAACCTTTGATGCGAAGTATCGCGACAGTTAACGTGTACAATGTGGCAGTTATAAATGCTTGTGAAAATTATATACATCGTCGCGTGACGAAGCCCAGATGAAAGTTAATCGACTGGTTGCATGAATTCACATTACCACGTTCGTCGACAATCCCTAGATTCTTGTTAAATAAAAGAATATTGCCCATCGACACGTATGAAGATACAATTACAAAAATCATTCGATCTCAGTTTGCAATTTGTTCAATTGAAAAATTATTTCGGTCACAAAATAAAATAAAATAAAATAAAACTGGGTCCTCCTGGTGTTATTTAAAATAAAAATAATCAAGCACGCTATGTATTATTAGGGCAGCAATTAAATTCACGACCTTCGAAACATGTTACATGAAAACGTCGATTAAAATCTTGCACCCAATAATTTTTCATTAAACCTCTGACTGTTATCAGCGCCTACAGGCAAAGCTGCTCGGCGTGTACTGTCGACGCCCATAGGCGTTCGAGGGAATGGCTCACTGTGTAGAATTGTAACTCGACCGCACGCAGCACTCGCCTTGTTTCCAAACAACCCACAGTGAACGTATTAAAACACTTTGGTTTGCAATAGCTGCGGTAACTTTTCGATTCCTTAACGATCGTCTTGAGTAAATTTTGCAGCGAAGGGGCTCGACAGGTTGTAAATTTAATTGTCAACCCAATATAATATTTTGCATCTTGTACTTTAAATCGTTTCTGCCCAGGCGTGGAAATGAATAACTCTTTCACCGATTCAAATAATCGTGAAGTGAAAATAAAACATTCTTTCAAAGAGTATTCCGAACGTGATTCGGAAAGCGTCCGAATGTAAAATATATTTCAAAAGCGACGCGACCTTAATATGAATCGTTGCCCGAAGTATTGTTGCGCCAGGTCGACGGGCAGTACACATTTGTCACGTTCGAATAAATAATTTGCTTGCCCGGAGCTTGCCGGTGTTTTTCATTCGATTTGTAATCTGTATAGGATGGGGATGATACGTCAAACTCGCCGTTTGTATTTCGCGGTATCTTGAGCGGCAGGTTGTCCGTGATATTGATTTATGGCAGCTGGATAATCAAATCCGATCGGAAAACGTGCGTTGAAAATCGACAGGAATTGCGAGACGGTTTTATTGACCCGACATTCTCGAAACAATTGAACGAAAAAAAAAATCAACCCCGGAAAAACAAACTGTATTTTATTAGAATAAATGTAGTGTATGAAATATTCTTTTTTTTTGGTAAAAATAGGAAGAGAAATGCACACGAATTATTTAAATATATTGAAATAAATATTCTGGAGAGTTATTAAATTATTTAAAAAGAAATTTATCCCTTTGAATACGGTACACGTCCAAGACAAACCCTCACTGTGTGCGAGATACTCATGGCTGAGCAACGACAGCTGATTTCTTTTATTCATTTATTTAATTATGGTATCTTATTTTGTCTTCCTAAAGGCTGGATTTGTTATTTATTTGCATTCTCTCATTTATCCATTTATTATTTATTTTTAAGTTTTCAGTCAGCTTTGGAGTTTCGTATATTATTCAGAAGAGATAATCGGTGCTTGCAGCCATTATAGTGGCCATTCGTACGCAGAACCATACTTATCCAGGGAGTTTATATACTCCTCCCGCAGCTAAAGGGTTGATTATCGAAAATCTCAATTATTATTCAAATTCAAGGACTCTGTCTTTTACACTGAAATGAAAATTGTAAATATCCTCTGTTCTCGAAAAATATAAAAAATTATAATTATTATTATAGGAGACACACCTCTATCGATTTACAATAATATACTTTGGATACATTCCTGAATATTTCACTACATTGACTGCCTTGGGGATCAGATTTAGTACAATAAAATATTCACTGAGTTTTATGAAATAAAGTAGAATCAATATTGTCAGAATTATTATAAAATATCTGCGTGATATTGATATTATAGTCTGACGACGCATGGCAGTTTTCACTGGCTGTGCAACACGTTAATACGTTGAATACTGCAGTGAAAACAGCTATATCTAGCCAGACATAGCATACTTGACTGTTTTTAACTCGTTGACTGTCACAGTGAAAACATCCATACCTAATCAGACACGACATCATTTACTATTTTTTATATAAATCGTAAAGAAAAAGAATATTTGAGTACTCAGTCCTGTTCTTCTGTTCCTACATTATTGTTTCAGTATGAAGTTTACTCAGAATCTTGCAACAATCAATAATTATTTAATTAAATTAAATGTGAGGTATTCAGTCGCTTTTGTATGTTCACAAATTAATGTTACAATACGGAAATCAGCAAAAATTGTATAATACTAAATGGTTATTTAATTAAATTGAATTTCAAGTGCGGGCAACCTGTGACCCCCGCAGCATTCACCGCGTTAACGATAGGAAGCTGGAGTTTCCAAAAGATTGTCGATTCTCGCGCCATTTCACATGATTCGACGACGTAAATGTAGGCGGTCGATAGTCGATCGACGAATAACGAGATAAGTTTTCAAGTACTTAGTTCCGTCTAAGCGACTTACTCTCTCAGGGGTATAAATAATTCAAAGTCTTCGCCACTGTTGACCTAATTATGCGCAGTTCAATGCCGTTCGAAGACTCGTTCCATCTGTGTCCTTCCATTCCGGCGATAAATTGAATATCAGACGCTCGTCAAGACCACCGAATTACTTCCTCGCAGAAAATTTCATCTGCAAATGTTTTTTTTCAATTTCTCTTGCGCTCTCTTCTCAGAATTATTTTCAGCTCTTCCGTTCGTATGAATCCTTTGACCACTTCATACTTCCAATGAAAACCATTCGCTGTGCGCAGAATAATAGTACCACAGCAACAAAGGTTGATACCTTTTATTGATTTTCTCATAATGTTTTGTATTTTGTCTTTATTTATTGATTTATATACAGACAATTATTACTCGTTATTTATTTCTGATTTTTTATGCGGCTCTGGCTTTTTATACATTATTCAGAACTGACAGGTAGTCCTGAAAGCCACTATAGTGGCCAGTCGCACACAAGCGACTGGCTGTAAACTTAATGTATTCATAGTTAGGTATATTTACTGTATGGAAAGTCATATTAATTAATGTAAAATTTTTCATTTTCTATTTGCGCTGAATGTTAAAAAGAATATCATAATGTTTCATGTATGAGGGAGAAAACAGTATGAAAATGGCTAAACAGAAACTTTAGCACAGTTTTTTAAGAAAGGAATTGAAAAGTTCAATTTTCAGTATTTAAAAGAATTGAATAATGATTGAATAATTAACTTATTATTTATTGAACACCCCACGTGACATAATAATAATAGTAATTCAACTTCTAAACAATTCTTACAAAGAATTTCAAGCTAATTAATATCAATATGGCGAACTGGCGACGATCAGCTGATTTGAAACTTAACCTCAATTTACAAGACCACAGTTTGCATTTTATTAAAAACTTACCTCATAATTTGCAAATAAATGAATGAACAAATATCAATTTCAACCCTTAAAGGCTATCAGGGGTGAAATTTCCCCCCCTTGATAGCCTTTAAGGTTAACGTGACTTTTTTTATGGTAGCATTTAAGGGTTGAACTTCCTTTCGACTGTCACTGTATTTAGAATTTAGAAACACTTAGAAAATGATTCCATAATCCATCCAGTACGGCGTTAAGGATCGAAACAGTGAGTCCATAGTAAATAAATTTGTCGAGCAATGAACGGCATGAGAACTCGCAATTCGGGCGATTTTACGAGCCGTGAAATATCCCAGAAGTTCCTGGTAATAAAGCAAATTACGCGAAACGTTCAATGGCGGGTGAGCGGAGTCTCTGCACAATACCGGACATCCGGCCGCGAAATTTAAAACCGGCCGACGGTTTTCTCGTGAATTCATTCGGAAGACAAAGTCCCGACGGCAGGCTTCGCCGTGAAAATTACCTTAAGCTGAATATGTTGGTGTTCCGTACGAGAATTACGGTAATTCTATGACGATTTCGTGAATAACGTTTAGGCTACATATTGTTGGACAGGCGCTAATTAACGCGCCAGAGAAGATTTCATCATTGGATGCACTAATTAGGAGGCTTTAAAAACAATGAACAAGACTTTGTCTTAGTTAACTGTGATGCAAGTATATTTTAGAAACATAGATTAGGATATGGTTAACCCTCTATGACCGAAATTTTTGTGCGTGTAACGAAAATGACAGATCAGGTAGTTTACATTTTCTATAGTTGATGTTAGCATGTTGGCTGCTGTGGGGTGACCGGTGCCTCTAGTTTTATTAAAATATTAGAAATAAATAAATAATAAATAAACAGATTACACCTATTGAGCACATATTATGTACATGTAAAAAAGGAGAAGAAAATAAGGAAAGAACATTAAATAATTAAAATAAAAGAGAAGAACAGATCATTAATTTTAATAAAAAATTTACACGACTGAATGTTCAACTCATTGTTAGTTGAATATTATTTTCTTTCATGACTTGTACATATTAACACGTTCCCTGCCACAGTAGAAAATTCCGCATCTATACAGACACACGAAAATGCCTATTTATTAATACTTATGGTTGACTGTACCAATATCTATCTATTTGATATTACACTTTCTATTTCTACTATCATTTTAACATGGATGTTACTCGAAATTTCAGAAGGGTTGGCAGTTATGTGAGCAAATTAAAATTGATGCGTATACCGAAAATGGTACACGCGGCAGGGAACGTGTTAAAAATAGCCAAATTGTAGAGTGTCTGACCATATTCGGTTCTCTTCACTATTAACCTATATCTGACCACGTACAGCCATTAGTCACTTAAATCAATATTTGTCAGGAAACCACTAAAATTCCAAATTAGATCAAATTCACAGGCAAACATCGACCCTGCTCGTCGATATTAATTCGCACACTATTTATTTTTACATGGAAACAATTAAAATTAGATTACAAGCATGCGGACTACCTTACGCAGCTTTCACGCTAAAACTGTGCTTCTCCTTCGAGCTAATTTTATTACGTCCAATATTTCCTCCGCACGACGTCGCCTTATTGTTAGTTGATTAAAAAAGAATCCGTATCGCATAAATTCATGCTCGTGCCGCAACGGGCAGTCAAAGACTCGGCCCGGTTATTAAATTATGCTCTTTTTATGCAATCGTGATTCCGCCATAGGGAGGGACCTTTGCAAAAGGGAATTTTCCATCATCCCGCAAATATGCTCGGCTTTGTTCCCTTTATGTACCATGAATAAATGTAGTTCCTTGCGTACGTTTTTGCATATACCAGTGACATAACGAAAACAAATGGCCACTTGCATGAGAAGAGCCTGGGAAAATTTAATTCAATTACTAATACGTCAATGTATTTCGTTTTATTCAAACTCAACCGCGATTTCTGAAGTTTTTCACATTTAATGAAAGATTCGGTACAATTGGAATTTTTTACGCTGCGAAACATGGAGCCTCTTGTTTTATTTTGTAATTCGTTGCAGTTAGTTTTTTACCTTCAATCCTTCTGAACAAATTATTTCAGATTTTCAAATTGTTTCCCTGCCGCAGATGAACGTTATTATTCTATTTTTCCACGTCTGCTTGAATCTTGCTGTACAACTTTTTTATATTCCAGATTTTGGGGTGGATTCGGTTGAATTTATACTGTCCTGTATCATCCTGAAATTTGTTAATATAATATTAAAAAAAAGTGGTATAATATAGTACGTGATTAGTATATATAACGAATAAAATTTAAACATTAACCAATAGTGCCGGTATATTATTCTTCAGCCACATCAATTTTGATCAGGTAATTTCCTCCACATTAGAATTGTTATTTACGTGACCATGTTTAATTTTATCGAACCTGAAAGTGTTTACACACCTCGACGAATTTTTATTACAATTTTTACGATTCATAACAATCCCCTTGAAGGCTTTCAACAATTCTCATAAAATTCATTTATAAAATCAAAATATCCTCCTTGTATGGTTACAAAAATCGCACCATTAATTCGCTACGAATCCTCATTCCTCCTTTTTCTATTTATCTTTGTAGCCGGTTATCATATCCTTAGACAACCAATTAGAATCCCGAGTTGTTTGGAACAACTGTCGAGGGAAGTTCGAGGAAAACTCGTCGAGGAGAAAGTTTGATTAAAATTGCTCGGCCTCGTGAAGAAGATGCTCGAGAAAGTTTCGCGTAAAAAGCAGAATTTGTTAATTGGGTCTAACGTGCAAACAGAACGCGGGCCTTCTGAGCGGGTCGGAGGATCAAATAATGCGCCGAAGACGCCGAACTTCCGGCGAGTGTTGCCTTCGGGAAGTTGCCGAAAATATGGAGCCCTCGCGAGGGGAGAAAGTTTCGAGATAACTTTCGAGATACGATCGAACTGCTCGGTTCTCCGAACAATCGTTACGACCCTTTCGATAGGGGGCGTGAGATCGATCAAATCATTGGCTCGAGGGCTCTATTGTGCAGGGGACAGCTCACGTTCTTTACCCCTTGCCTTATAATAACGAGCCGCACTCGTGTTACAGATTATGGTCTGTAAATTGCTAATGAGGCTCGGTGGAATACGAACTGTTACAAATTGTGTATCAAAGCACCAGTGACTTTCAGAGAATTTTTTAAAGCAAAGTGCAGGTACGTGTCTATGAATATTCTTCCTATGTCTCTTCTTATAGTTAGTGTTTGAATAATAAACTTCAGTTTATCTGTTAGAAAGATAGTAAGGCAGAAGGCTAAATTATTATTGTCAGGATCAATTATTGTTCTTTTAATACACTCATTGTCAGTTCGAATAATTTAACAAGCACCTCAGTAAAAAAATTCTGTAGTAGGTCAGACGCAGAAAAATGGATTTTTATAAGTATGTACTGGGTGTGCTGAATTAAGTGCAGTCTGAAATATTGTTCACACTGTTGAGTATTTTAGTAATGATACAGGACATATTTTATGGATTTGTGGTGTCGAATCTAATGCCAAAGCATTTTAGAATCCTTGTAAAAGTTATTTGAAGACTAAGTCCTTTTTTGACAGATTGGTGTAATTTTTTTAATAATATCTTCTTAAGTAAGAACAAGACGAATTCAACGACACCCTATGATACTACCCCTATCTTGCAATAACTGCATCTTGCAATAAGTGAACTATAAAATTTGATTAAAATTCAATTATTTAACTGTAACATAGCACAGTATAATATTACAGGTTATGTATACAATAAAAAATTATTTATTACCATAAAAAATCAAGCTACCATTGAAATAGCTTTTGAAAAACAATTAAAAAAATTTAAATCCCTCACCCCACTACATTTTACATCACAACCGATAAAAATATGTGCTCCATCACTATTCGAAAAAATCAATATTACAGACGCTATTTCAAAAACCACTTCCACATGAACAAACCTCGAAGCTCGATTGTCTGACCTTCACTTATCGCAATAGGGCATCATTGAATCCATCTTTTTATTCATCCAACGCGACGTTAACAAACAGAAATATACCAGCCCTTAAAACACGAGTTAACTCGACTGTTCCACCATCAGATTCCACGTCAAAAATAAAAGAAAGCGTGTTCTATACCATTATTCGAATAAATTAAGAGTTCAGGCGGCAGATCAGATGCCACTAATCTCGGGCCGCCCTGTATATCATCGTAACGAACGATGTTAAAAGGGCGACGAGGGGTCATGTGACACGAAACGCCGGAGAAAAGTCCGGAAAACGGATAATGAAGAGTCCGGTCACGAAGAAACGTTGACACGCGACACTGTGGCAGAATTGACTTTCATAATTAACACCAGTCATCCGTAATTTGCGTTACCACGCTACATAATGAAGGACGCTCGTGCAACCGTGAAATTGTCTCTTCAAATATAACTGAGCCTGTAACTGTAATTTACGCGCGGTCACCTCCCTCTTACCCCTCGAACCGCCAAAACACAAAAACACCCTTTGAATAAAGCCATTTCACGTTTGCATTATTTTTTTTTCAATAAAATAAACGACGCTCAACGAGCGATTGCGTAATTAATCGAGGGAAATCGTCGTGACACGAGCATATTATGTCACTGAACTATTCATGACAGCGTGCACATCGAAATGATCATTCGAAAATGACATGAAGACACCACTTACGACGGGTGAATAAAATATTCATCGTCGATTCATTTCTTTATGCAAATTACCTATTTCCATGCAAATTCGGCTACGTTTACATTGATCTTGCTCTGTGAACGTTTTAATTCAGCTCCTTGGCTGCTGAAAGGATTAATTCATTTTCTCTGTTGGGTGATTGGTACAGTGGAAGCACTGAAGTTAAGCTGTTCAAGGTCACTCCGTACAGACACAACTTTCTTACTGACTTTCGACGAGGCAGAATGACTATAAGATATTGTAAAATGAAGGATAACACGTTATATGTTGACGTTGAGAAGGTGGCGTGACCTCGGGATGCTCAGATGATTCTGTGGTACAGAAACAGGGAGAAAGAATCGAGAATGAGGATTGCACAGGGAAAGACGTCATTACAGCGAGAAAACGCGAGAGAAAGGAATCAGGATCGGATTTTTTTTCCACGAAATTAACTTCACTGCCTATAGAGAGTCTCTCAAATGGCCCATTCAATTACAACCAAGAGCATCTGCTCTGAATTTCCCTGAAACTATCCCATTTCCTCGGTGAATATGGCCCGACACGCGACAGAACGTCAACCCCGACCGGCGCTATCTTGAATTCAGCTGAAACTCCGGGTGAAAGATTAACTGATACCGGGGATAACACGAAACGGGTCGAATATTTCGAGATTAACTGAGAATTTTGTGAATTTGCTGTTAAAAGTTATTATCTGCGGTAGGTTTATAATTCTTCACTTTACAATTACAATTTTTTTTTATCCATCTTTAGTTTTTTACTCCATCTATTTATGTGTTTGCTATACCCAATCTGTTGCACACTGTGTACACAGAAAATTATTGTTCAATAGAGCAGGGATTTATAGCAGGATTATATTAAGTGGATTATTAATATTATTAAATTTGGTGAATTTATTAGTTGTTACGTTCTATTAACAGAAGTTTGTTTAGCTGTAAAAAGAAGCCAGATACACAAACCAGACTATAGTCAGCTCTAATATCCATAGATAGTTGCATAGAGGGCGACTATAGTTGACGTAAAAGTGCCCATATGTCGTTTCATGGACGACAGCTATATTCGGCACTGGTCCCCGTAGGCAGGTTCACGTAGAACGACTACATATAGTTAGCGCTAGTACTAGTAGGTAGAGTCACGGAAGACTATAATCAGCGTTAGTACCCGTAGGTGAGTTCACGTTGGTCTACATTGGCGATAGTGCTAGTAGCTAGAATCAACGCTAGTGCTAGTCAAAGCTAGAGCAAACGCTAATGCTAGTAGCTAGAGTCAACGCTAGTCCTAGTAGCTAGAGCAAGCGCTAATGCTAGTAGCTAGAGTCAACGCTAGTGCTAGTAGCTAGAGCAAACGCTAATGCTAGTAGCTAGAGTCAGCACTAGTGCTAGTAGTTACAATCAGCGCTAGTGCTAGTAGTTACAGTCAGCGCTAGTGCTAGTAGTTACAGTCAGCGCTATTACTCTACTCTCCGAGTTAGAAATTCTGAATCGATGCATCTCGATCGCTCGGCTAGACTGGTCTGACGCAGCCCTCCAGAAGTCTTGAGTTTTTGGCGAAACGAAAAAAGATACGCCATTCTAACAAAAACCAGCGTGTTCAGAATGAAATTCTGCGTAAGATAGGTAACTCTCATCAATTTCGAGTCCCCGGACTCCGAGCTACGAATTCCTAATCGATATATCTCGATCGCACGGCTAGACTGGTCTGACGCAGCCCTCCAGAAGTCTTGAGTTCTGGACGAAACGAAAAGAGATACGCCAATTCGAATTCAAATTCAACTATTCCTGTTTAATTTATTAACAACTCAAATAATTATTCAAATGGATCCCGAAAGTGTTTAAATGTACCGAAAGAGCACGCATGTAAACGCAGAAGTCTGTGATTTTTAATGACTTGTGACAATTTGCCTTTTGTGTTTATTCGTTGGATTTGTTCCCACATCGCTGCTCTACCACTAATAGCCCTGTCATATAGAGTCAATTCCAATCGATACAGTAGGATGTGACACGAAAATGGTAAGGGGTTCTTAGCATCCCCGAGCCGTGTGACACAAAAAAGCATTGGACGACTGGTCTATTCTATACCTCGTCTGTGACTATAATCTGCTCTAGCACCTAGAAATCATTTCACAGAGTACAACTGTGAACTATCCCTCGATAGTTTCACAAACAACGTCCACAATCAGCCCTAGTGCCCCTAGCAACTGTCACATGAGATTACAGTCCTGAGAGGGAAACTAAAGGACGCAGCAGCTTTACGGTCTCCATTTTCGCACGCTCGTCGCCGCGATAAATCTATCGAAAATTCCGGAGTAACACGCAGCGCGATCGACGTTGCTGGAGGGGAATTAAGATTAACGAGGACTGATAACAAATGGGGTTAGCGGCGGCAAAGTTCGAACGGTGTAGCGGAGGATACGCCGAGAGGAGGGCAAACTACGCGGACACCCGGTGAAACGAGGAGGGACACGGGCAGAGGAAGACGGATAGCGACGGGAAAAACTCGCGGACGGCCGTGAAGAAAGTGAGAAAAAGCGGACAAAAATGTCGAAGGCGGTCTCAAAGGGAGGCAACTCCGTGAAAAAGCGGGCAAAGTGAAAACCGTGGGACAGAGAGGAGAATGGGCCAGGGTAAATACAACCTCCGAGAACATGGGATGACAATAAGACAGCAAGGGGCAGAGTTTAGCAAAAGGAGGAAAAGGAGGGAAAGTAGGTGAAACAGCTTGGACGAGTCGTGAACTTGAAAATTTTAACAAAGACAGGAAGAACGGATAGTGAAGGAAAGGGTAGAATCAGAATGTTACGTGAAGCATGAAAATTCGAAAAAAAAACGACGAGGAATACAATTCTGAAGGTAGGGAGGGTTTAGAAAGAACACGACGCAGTTATTATCGATCATCACGGATCAAATGAACCGAATCACAATGATATCAGCTGACAGAGATAGGAAGAACTGATATGGAGGGACAAATGGACTCATAATGCCACATGAAATATGAAAAATTCGAAATAAAAATTACAGATGCTAACAGAGATGAAGGAATGAAATTCTAGAGGTAGGGAGCGACACGGCGCAACTATTATGAGACATCAGAGATCGAATGAACCGATTCGACGTGATATTAGCTGGCAGAGACAGGAAGAATAGATGCGGAGAGACAAATGGACTCACAATATTACATAAAACATGAAACATTCTAAATAAATATTACAAATGCTGACAAAGATGGAGGAGTGATATTACAGCGGCAGAGATGGTTCCACAGCGACACAGCGCAATTATTATCAGTCATCACGGATCAAATGAACCGAATCGCGGTGATATCAGCTGGAAATACTGTGCACGCTAATAATATGTGCGGAACCAGGCCGATGTCGTGATGGTTGATCGCGTTATACGGATTTTTGCGCTCAAGTCGTCGATGTGCTTCATTAATCCGTCTGCTAATGAACGGAGCGCTCGTGGAACGATCGAACGTGTCGCAGGTCGATCGAAACTCTGCAAAGTGAATATCGAACACGTTCTGCCTCTTTTCCACAGCATGCCTAGACTTTTTGCGTGGTGATTCCAAACGACCATGGCAGAAACAGCTAAATTAGAGATCATTCCCTTTGCAGTTTATGCAAACGAGGGCAAACGAGCTAAATTTTTCAGGGATAAATTTACTAACGCTTCAAATAATTATATTTGTTTAATATAAATTCGTTGATGTTAAATAAAAAGTTTAAAAGTCCACTGAGGAAGATACTCATTATGTAGAAATTAGGACATGTGTCTTTGTTAATATTTTAATGGAGGAAAATCAGTACATTATGTGTGTGTCAGTTTGTATCCGAAAATGAAGGACACGGGTTTTTATTGCTCGTAGAATATTTTCTACCACATATTTTAACTCCTTAATTGGGGAAAATGATTCAACCCTTCGTTTGAAACTGCCAGGTCGATGAATGATACGAGTTACCTCATCTTTACCTCTTTTAATGTCGAAGAGAAGAAGTTACTAGGTAACGAATGACCCAGTTAAATCCACAAAGTGATCCTATGATAAAATCTCGTTAAACATGAGAAGAGCAGATGAGATTTCACACGGGAAAAGAAGCAAATAAAAAATGTAGAGTAAATTATGTTCTTTAGGGATTTCTGTAAGCTGAGCAAACTTTGACTCAGTGGTCTTCTCCGTAGTTAAACGTTTTTGTTGATTTAACAACCACTGTATGAACTGAACATTATCACTGAAGAACCTAAGATCCACTGTCTGGTTGTCGACATACCTAGTTAACAATTTCTATTAATAATGCCTGTATATTTAGCATAGCTATCACAGTTCTCAGCTTGGAATGATGAGGTCAATGCACCTAGCGCAGTTACAGCAGTTTTCGGTGTGAAGTCACCTTAAAATCGCATCGACGTTCCCCCGGCTTGACTTCTGAGCGCGTTACTGCCTCCGCAAACAATCTTTGACGTTCGCCACGTAACCAGGAACTTTTCACTCAGAACTCATGGCCGGGAGGCTGATTCAGGTTACACGTTTTCCAGCTGGCAATCGATTCTCGCCCGTGGCGAACAGATTTGATCGCGTAAAAGCCGATTGACCGACAAGTTCGTTTGGCAAACAGTCGACACGCTGTTGGAACCGAAAGGCTGTTGCTCTTTCATCGCTCTCCAAGTTCACGTCGCGAATAAATATCCCCGATATCGTTCTGCCTCGATATTTATGGTGCACTTGTCGGATTCCGACCGAAAAATGTGCATTCACGATCGAAAATGCAGCGTGTCGAGCGAGAAATATATGACGGGCATAAAATTTCGAAAAAGTCACCGGCGCGTCGTAATTTACCCAAAACGAAGTGTGGGCGAACAAGAATTTACTTTCGAACTACGATCGGCTTTCTGGTCTCTTGAAAGGTTCGAGTTTTGGTCCCTCAGAGGTCTCATACGTTGGTGTCGTGGAAATCAGTATTATTCAGGCCTCAGAGACATCAACTGTTGGTCTGTCGGGAGTCTTTATTGTTGGTACATCAAAGGCTGTTATATTTGGTTCATGGACGGTGCCATTTTTAGTTTCTTAACGCTTTGACTGCCATGTCAGACAGATTTGGGTGACACATAGATTCAGTCATCATTAATTTGATCATGTACAGTATTTATAAATATGAAAGTTACTAATATTATTGGCTAAAAAGGGTATACTCTGTTTTTGTATTCATATTGCATAAGAATGTAGAAAATTTGCCATTTTCAGCTATTATAATTCAGGGTGGCAGTCAATATATTAATAGTTGCTATGTTTGGTCCCTCAAACATTATAAAATCTTGGGATCTTGACACTTACTTAGGTACTACTTTTAGACCCCTGAAATTTACTACGTTTAGGCCCTCAAAAGTTGTAATATTTGGTACCTCAAGAGTTACTATTTTTGGTCTATCAACATTTACTATTTTCAGTCCCTTGAAACTTACTATGTTTAGTCCCTCAAAAGTTATGCCTCTTGTTACTCAAAAGTATCCATATTTTCAGTGCCTCAAATGTTACCATTTTCTATCTCTAAAAAATTGCAATCTTTGGTCCCTCAACACTTATTATTTTTAATTCCTCAGAACTGACTACATTTAACCCCTCAGAAGTGATCATTTCTAGTCCTTCCACAGTTACCATTTTTAATTCCTCAGAACAGACTACATTTAATCCCTCAAAAGCTACCATTCTTGCTCCCTCAAAAGTTTACACTACCCCCCTTCAGAACTTCGGACATTCTTCTTTGAAGCTCAAACTAAATTTATTCAACAGTGTCAGTTTATTTTCCAGGTTTACTCATTACCCTAAACGCTCGTCAGAAGAACAGATAGTGTGGTAAATCCACAGAAACTCACATTTGACTTCGCGTTCCCGTCACCTTGCCAGCAACTGGGCTACACAAATTATCCCCATGCTCTTCAGGAAAGTTCTCCGCGGCAACGGGGTTGGAAACTACGTTAAAACGCGTGAAACCGGATTCACCAACAGGATCTGTGCTATTGTCGTCCGCCACCGCGAAGCTCGGTGCCTCGTTCTATCTGGCATACTCGATATCGCGAATTCTATCAATGTAACTCGGTGAATGAAACGTAGACCGCGACAGTTCGCCGGCGACAAGTTAAATTGAAAATGAAATTAAAGAGGCGTGGGCGAGACGGCTGGGGGCGGTGGTCGTTGAAAATAATGTAGTCTCGAAGCGGTTTATGAGGACGAACAACGAGGAAGAAAGTTCGCCGTAGGCGGAAGCTCGCTATTCTGAGATAATTTCGATTCGAGCCTGAGAAAGCTGTCAGGAAGCTTTTAAAATTGAGCCAACCGATTAGTGACTCCTTCTACTCTTTTTTTCGCCACTACTTCACGCTTTCTGAATATTATAACGCATCTGTGTAGGGGGTGAGTCGGTAGAAAGTGACAGAGAAAATAACTTCTGACTGGTTGATGTTAGATAAAACTTCTTGAGTGTTTGGAAGGCTTATGATTATATTTATTTGATGAGAATTTCATGGTGTCCCTGCAATTTTCAAGTATAAGTTAGAGAGTACTCACGATGAATAAAAAATGCCTAGACATGGGTCGAAAAAGAAATATTATCCAAGCTGTAACAAATTTGATGTTGAAAAAACTATACAGAATATTATTTATAATTTGGAGAATGTTGATTACTAGACTCATGCTTGGTAGCTATTTTTTATTCAGTTTGTTGAGAACTGTTTTACCCCACAAGTTGTGAATACTCTATTTAACACCCTGTATATTGTAAGAAAATTATATAATATATGCAAACAATAATTCACGATCAGCAGCCCTTAACACATATAACAAAATTAACAAACACGTTTATTTTATGCAATCTTTTTTTTATGAAATTGCAAAAGTCTCATTAAATAACAAACTCGAAATCAACAGTATTTTTATAATACTTTCATCGCAGATTGTTAATCTATTCTAACGTAATCCCTGGGCATGATAAAAATAAAATAGACCAGAAAAGAGAATAAATTATTGCTATATAAACAAAATCAATTATACCTCTGGAACGTGAATTATACCCCCGTCGAAAGAATATCAACACGCGAGAGGTCGTTTAAAAATGCATAAAACCCGAAAGAACATTATGACTCATAAACGACAAATATTTGCGCTGCTGATCGATATTTCCGTTCTTCAAAGACTGAAATAGAAGCCTGATAATCCTCGATCAGACGTAGATCGGAGAAAACGATGTCCCCGATGCGAAAACGCGACATTTCCATCTCCCTGTGAACCTAACCTCAAAGTTTCAGCGGCGCATAAATCGTTCTCTCGTTCCGTGTTATTAAATGAGCATTCACGCGTCGAATGCGGCGAGTAGACGGAAATGTTAACGACACGATAAACAATTACGGTGCTACGGAACCATTAAGCATGATTTCCATGCGTATTACGGCCATTTCGGTCGATTAACGGTCAACGCCGCGGCAAAAAGTCTGAAAGACGTTAAATCCATTCGAAGTGTTACAGCTTTCGAAGCGTTTGTATCGCAGCTTGCGAGATCGTTATCTGCGGCTTGAATGAACGAGAATTCTTATTTTATTATCCTTCGTCCGTAAAATATTTCAGCGCGTCGAGTTAACAATTTGCTATTTTTAATGTTGACGTAACATTATCTGAGCTGAAGCATCAAATATTATTGGATTAAATAATTAATAATTTTCATACAATTCTGACTGGTGTCAATTTCGAGACAGTAGTAAAAAATGATAAGTATACGATCGTGTAACTGAATACTTTTATTCTTAACAATCTGTACCCAAAAATGCATTTTGTAATGTGTCTGACTAGGTACAGCAATTTTCACTGCGCCAGTCAATTTATTAATATAAATCAAGAAGCAAATAGGATTTTTAAGTATTAATAAAAAAGATGAACGGCCATGGTGGTCACTGAAATTTTATTTAATTTTATTTTTATTACTGATTTTTACAATATTCTCAGCAATATTATGATTGCAACACTGGTGTAGGAACTAATTTTTCTGTATGATTTATATTAAAAACGTTAATTTATACAGTGTCTGATTAGGAATAGATGTTTTCACTGGATCACATTTAAAATTATGTTAACCTTGTCTCTAAAATTCATATTTTTGTTCTAATTTTCCAAGAAGACTATGGTTAAATATCCATACTAAGTTGTTGTCTTATTTTTGTTTCTGGGACAAACTGGCACAGTTTGGTCGAAACAACCTGGACCAGGCTGCGTACTTATGTAAATACAGTAGAACTGTATAATCAAAGCTAATATCATTTCTGGACGTAAGCAAATTCCAACTGGCTTCGACAGGATGCAACAGCTTGCTGGACGCTTACGCCAGCGAATAAACCGGACGATGCAAGCCAGTACTAATGTCTGAACTCTGAAAGTTTGCTGAAAGCGATACACGCGGCATCGTACAGTTGTGTAACTCAAAATCGATCCTACTCTCTCCCACGGACCTCTCGTTTCCGTCTTATCATCCCCAGAAGCTTTAAAGCTTACACGAAGCCCTCAGAACAAATCAACTTCCTGCTGAACAAATGCAGCAAATTTATAATAATTTTTTAGCAAACATTTGTCTGAACACTGATGCCTGAGATTGCAGAACACTTGCACTCAATAATAGTTGTTAATAAACGTAATAAATCACTCGAATAGTATCGTTTATACATAATACGAACATAACCTGGACACGGTTTAACCCGTGACTTTTCTGCTTTTTTTTCTTTTATCTTGCAGCCGAGCGAATGCTCTTTCGAGCGCACTGGCGCCAAGCTTCGCCACCTAGCGGCGGTGCATGAACTATGACCCCATGTACGGCTCACCGGCACGCCGATAAAAAATAGATAAGTAATATTATTTATTTCACGACAAAATATAGCCTATGAGACTCCAAAAAATGAAGCGAAGCTACTGCAAAAATTGTATAAAAATCGGTTCAGTAGTTTTTGAGATTCCTGCGAAAGTACAAACAAATTCTGTTTCTTTATTATAATACAGTAAAATTAATTATTGTAGTATTTTTTAAATATTTTTCTCAGATTGCAAAATCGTCAGCTCTAGCATCTCTTTTCTATTTATATATTGAAAGAGATTTTCGAGATCTCCATAGAACGAGAAAAGATTAATCGAATCACGCAGCTTAATTCCATTCGGCCGGCACGACAGCTTTCGCAATATACATGTAAATAACTCGAATCCCAAGGCTGACGTTATTAATATTCAAACTATAAACGCTCGACGAATTAGAAAGTTTCAAGTTATTCAAGCTGTCGAGCCATTGATATTCAAATCTCGAGAAATTCTCTTCGAATTTCATTATTTAAGATGCACGCACAGCATCTCTAAGAAATGCAAATTGGCGAGACGGGCTGTAAACTTCGAATTTACTTTATTTATTGTTTCATTTGTTTAACGTTAATGGGGCACGTAGCACGTGAACATCGAAGTGTACGATTGCTCGAAGTAAACGGTGCGATTCGATTAGGGGGAGACGGTTAAGTGCTTGAGCCAGCGATAGATAAATCGATGACAACCAGCGAGCTTGCAAGCTCCGCTGGCCATTATGCTTTTAAATGCAATTAATCTCTAAATTACGGAGACCGTGCTAACCGTGTTTCTTTTTAATTTAGTAAGTGAGAATGGGAAGCTGTCACTTGAGAATGCTTTCATAAAAAGTTCGAGGATATTTATAATACAGAGTTGTACGTAATTATTTTAACGATTATAATTCGTCTGAAGTCTGGTTAATAATTTAAATAGCTTGTGGTTATTCTTACTTTATTGTTCTTTGTGCTCGTTTTTACTTGAACCATTCCTATACAACTAACATGTATAATAAATTATATTTACTTCATAAAAACAAAAAACAAATTCTTCTAGAGAAAGAAGGATACAATTTTTAAATATCCAACGTAGCTTTAGAGATCGATCGACTCTTTTGTTTTAAGACACTGATTTATATTTTATATATGTTTATATAACACTTTATGCTTCGTTTTACTCGTGGAAGATGCTGACACTAGCCTAAAAAAATTGGGACACCCTGTACATTTTTATTCTCTAAGATTCAACTTCATATAAAAATAACCCAAGAGCAATACATTCAACTTTTAAAAATTTCAAAATTATGTCTCTTCTCTAAATAATTCATTTAAATCACTTTCATAATTCCTAGTGATCGCAGCACTTCTATTAAAAAATTAAAAAATTACTAATTCGTTCAAATTATCGTTATCCTAAACAAAATGATATTTCGTATATTTTCAAGTAATATTTAAATTAATATTCGAATAATATTTTCAATAATCGAATTAATATTCGAATAATATTTTCAACAATCAATTTAATATTCGAATAATATTTTCAACAATCAAATTAATATTCGAATAATATTTTCAACGATCAAATTAATATTCGAATAATATTTTCAACAATCAAATTAATATTCGAATAATATTTTCAACAATCAAATTAATATTCGAATAATATTTTCAACAATCAAATTAATATTCGAATAATATTTTTAACTGCCTCCTTTATTAATTTCAAATAAAACAAATACAAGCCTGACTAAAATATATTTACCATAATTCTCTCTGAAACGAGGGATCAAAAATATGGCTCCAACCTTAAGATCATGAATCTCGGAATGCGATTTAATCAGCTTCGTAACTCCATCAGCCTTAATACTCCGCAGTATCAGGGCATTACTTAAATTGTCTCAATTTTCAGAACCGTGTCCCGTTGCCTGACGTTCGGGAAAATGTTGCTGAGCCTATTTCGCAATGATGAAAATTAAGGGAATCTTAATGGAATGCATTTATCATCTCCTCGGATCCGGCGTTTCCGTTCCTCGCCATCCCGTGGAACCGCGCGGATGAATATAGACAAGTTGGAAACGGTCCATCCGGGAGTAAATAATTTTCGTTCGACTGATTGACGCGTACAGCTTTAGAATCGCAAATGGCCGGCTCGCCAAGAGCTTCCAGATCGTCAGATATCGAGTTTATTTCGAATTCCCCGCCAATTCTGTCCGGTTCTCTCATTATAAATCTCGTTGGCGAAGTGGCTGGAGCCGTAGCGAGATTCACGTTAATACGATTTAAGACGACGCTCGCATAATTTGTTGGAGAGAAGCTTTGGGGATTCTGCTCGAAAGGCATCATTATCTCCGTCCAATTAGGATGAAAGACCATGCATAGTTCAGTGATAACGAACGCAAAATTAAACGCTTGGCGGTGTAGAACTTCGTGGACACCCTCTGTGCCAAAGACTAGCAAAGCACAAATTTTCATTAAATAATAAGTCGGATTTTAGGATTAATACAAAATAATAAGTTCTCCAGTGATAATAAAGAATTTTCAAACACGCACAAGGATAGAAAATATTTTTCCTGCCTTTCGCTACAATAAAATGAATGACGACAAACGTATTTGTTTCCATGGTAGGAGGATTTTCGAAGGAGGAAAGCAATTTGATTTTGAAACGGCGCAGCCTGGTAAACAAATTTTGATTCCTGGCGATATCGAACCAGGTGGCTCCCCATGAAATGGAGGAAGCAAACAGCCAGCAGAAAAATGATGCTTTTCAGGAGAATTTCATTTATTCCCCGTGCGCGGCAAACGTTAAAATAATCATAATCTACCTCTGTGGTAGTGATGGGGTTAAATGATCATTCAGTACAAAACAGTAACACTTTGAGTTCTGTAAAACTGTAACTCTTTGAGTCACTATTGCTGCTCTTTGGAGGCTCCACTGCTCTTTTGAATCCCTACTACTTAATTTTATGGAGTTCCTGTATTATTAAGCTTTTGAGAAGCTCAGATATTATACTATGTACTATTTTTTGTATTCTTCATGTGTCTGCGATTGTCTATAGTCAGGAGATCCACAGTAGTCCACTCAAGACCAATCTCTGGACTGCAGAATAACATCTTCTTTTACCCACAGCGGATAATTAACACACAGTCAGTCATTATTATTACGACATTAATATTTTTTCAGAATTTCATAAAGATTGACAATTATTTAATTGAATTAAATCTGTCGTGTCGATCACCTGTGATCCCCACATCACTCAACGTGTTAAGTTCCTAATATATGCAGCTATTAACCTCATTATAGGGCTTGTTCCATGTACCAAAATGAATAAATAAATATTGAAATAAAGAAGAGAGTCGCGGATTCACACTGGATTGGTCCCATCGCTACTTCACAAGCATCCAGGGAAACAGAGCAGGCGAGAACCGTCTTTTTATTCGCAGCGACACGAGCTACATCTTCAGAAACACCTTTTCACCTTCTACATTCTTTCAATTATTTTTCTCAACGTAATGAGAACTTTTTCATACGCTCGCGCCTCCTTCTCACGCTTCCTCTCCCGTTGTGTCACTCTCGCGCTGACTATAATAAAGCGTACTGACCTCACAGCATTTCGAAAGAGTCGCCGCGCCAAATGGATGAAAACGGAATCGATTTACCAATCGCACCGTGGACCACAAAAGTCACCGTCCGAACTCGACGCAATTATTTTTCCGCAGATTGCTTCACCGCTTTCCGTCGAACATTTCCAATGAACAATAGTTCCTTGAACAAGTCACATCCTAGTAATAAATCCTCGTTATCCATCAGTAATTCGACAAATCTTCGTATTGGACTCTTTCGATGATGGGGAACATCGGTTTTTAGGTTGGGTCGTCATTTTCAGTAGTATCAGCATGTGTAAAGTTAGTTTATAATTAAATACACTGGTCTTGGTGACGTCATTAGATTGTATACGAGATCGTATTGTACTATTTTCTGTTTATAATTAATTTATGCATCAGAGCCTGCCAGTAGTTTATTTAAAAAAGAAAGGTGTTTGAGGACTCTAATGTTAATTATAAATGTTGAAAAATATTTGCAATAATGTGATTAAAATAAGTCGGATGCCTGTGAAAAATTGCTGAAGTTATTGATGATATAAAAATAATAATCTGTCTTCATTTTTCAGTTTCTTAAATTCTTTGATAACGATCAAATTGATTAGATAGACAAGCACCTAATATAAGTAGAAACATTCGATAATGGTCAGAGTGGCTAGTCAATTTGCATTCATTTGTTTATGTGAACTTTTTTTCAAAATAGAGCCCAGTGCTCACAATTTTATAATTTTTTATTTATTTTTCAATGAAGACTCAGGCCATTTTCGATTATACCACAAATTAAGTCTCAGAATTTAGCTATTTTAAGTGTTCAAGTCGCCATGTTGCCTCAAAAATGGGGATAGGATCGTAGCTCCCTTGAAACCGATAAAAACATCATATTATACTAAATTAATTCACACCACCATAATAAATTGCAGTGGAAAAAGTACTTCATCGTCCTACGTCACTTCCTCTCCCAAAATATCCAACTATATTAATTTCTAACCTCCAGTTCGCGCCTAAATCCTTAAAAAGAAAATATGTCGGACCGTACTTCGCGCCGAAGGACTCCGGGAGCTGCAGCATTGTTTCAGAATGAGTTTCAGGGATATTATCAACAGTTTTCGTGCACGTGAACGTGACCTCTTTCACCGGGAGCTTATTAAGCGTCGTAATAAGGTCATTCGTCAGCCGGAATGCGAAGAAGCGTGCTCGAGACGGTCTCTCAGAGTGTTCGTGGCGCTTTCTTTCTTTCGCAGGTCGAGGGATCGTGGCAAAACGTCGATAGTCGACCCAGGAAAGTCGAAGATCCCTGAAAAGAAGCTCCCATCGGAATCAAAGTGCACTTCCGGCGCCACCTTAGAAAGTGATTTTGATTGACAGCGGGCAGGCGTGAGGCCAAATCTTGGGAAAGCTCCAGACAAGAGGATCGACTATTTTTCCAACGGACTTTCCCTTTTTCCTTTCGTCCAATAACGTTTAATATTTTACAAAGCTAATGCGGCTGAGCTGCGAGCTTGCCGGAAATAGAAAACTTTGCGGAATATGAACCAGTTCCTCCACAAAGGGACGATTTTTTTAACGAACGGCACGTAGAATAAAAAAAAAATATGTATGTAATATGGTTTTTCGTTTCGAATGTAAAGCAGGCAGATTTCGAAAGAAAAAATTGGATCGCGTGCAGATGTAATAGAAAAGAGAAATATCTGCATAGCGTGATACTATTTAAGGGTTTTTTTCAGTTTTTTTAGGGGATGAAGGATCGTTGGTATGGAACCGGTGTTTATTGCCCAGATTTAATGTTGAAATTTCGAATGGGGTCAAGGAAAAATCGCCAGCGCTGGGTGGAAAATTACTTTGGTGTCAAACGAAGGGAATTTTTGAATTGTATGTCTGAGGTAAAAATTGCTGAATTTGTGTTGTTAGGAAAATTGAATGGAGGTACAGTTTATTAGAGATACGAATACATTACCTATTAAATATGAATAATGAAAAAATTTATTCAACAATAATTGTGTATTACATTTGGAGATTTCATAGTATTTTATACTTTAATGAAGAATAAATAAATAATAAATTACTGAAGTGTATGATGATCTAATTATTCTCAGCCCTGTAGAAGGATAGGTTCAGCAGCTGTAAAATATTAACAACATTGTATTTATTACACACCTGTGTATCAAACAGACTAATAAGTAATGCTATAATAAATTTCTGAATTTACAGATTAAAGCAGAGTAATGAAAAAAAATGTACAATCAAGAACCAAAGTTGGTTGTGTAATTTCTTGACAAACTTTAAAAATTTTTGTTAAGGTAAAATAACGTTTCCTCCGATTACGTTACAAGAAAAAATTTGTAAGTTTGTATAACCTGTAAATAAATTATACAAGAGTTGAAACAAAATAATAATGTAAACTTTATTGCATAAACGGCAGAAAACATAAGGGGCAGACATCGATATAAAAAGTGATCGAAACCCATCAATGTAATAGATGAGATTCGGCACAAATTGCCCTCGTAAAAACTTCCCCTAAATACGAGGGGATGTAAGCTCCAATTGCTCGAGTTCCCCTCATTAACAAACTTTATTTATTTACCCTGCACGAGTAGTATAATAACGCTTCAAGTACATTATTTACGTAATTAGTGGAGTCAAAGCATATTTATTTATAAATGGGGGCAGAAACATATTTTTCTACATAATATACACTGTTTAAAATAATAATTAATTTAAATAATTGAAGGTTACACTCGTAAATAATACTTTCAATAATTTTTATTATATTACTATAATATTAATTATAGTTACACTCTTACGTAATATTTCAGTAATTGTAGATATATTGGTAATGAAGAAAATACTGAGTACCTAATTTTAGGACAGTTTTGTAGATGAACTAATTGAAAGAATAAAATAATTTAAGTATGTGAACTGTCTAATTACTTGCAACCGCGTAATTCACAAAGAAATCGACATAATAACAGTCACGCGGCTGCGACAGGGAGCAAAATGCGCGAAAGCTCGGGAATTAGACTCAACATGGCGGAAAAAAGCACAGTTACTCAAACACCGTGTAAATTGCGGCAAACAAACGTTGCGGAGAGAAATGTCGCCACATTTGCAATCTCACAAACGTATCTAGCATATCCAATTTAAAGCGACAGAAACGACCGCGCGATGTATCTAGCATTAAGTATAAAAAAAAAAGTTGTTTCGTGATCTTGAACTACCTATGAAATATTTTTTTCATCGATTTATCCGCTTTCGTTCCAAGGCCTCTCTTTAACATTGCCGCACAGGCGTTCGTTTATTTATAATTTTCTGAACTCTCGATGGAACTACGGAATGTTGTGAAAAAAAGTTTGTCATTCACGAGGCCTGGGGACATGCAATTGATGTTTCATGCGTCACGAGCTCGCGAATCGAAAACAAATTTTTATGTTTTTCTGCGAGAACAAAAGAACTTTTTTGCCAACATAAAATTTTTACAGAATTCGCTGGATTGGACTTAACAATAAAATAAGAGTAATTTTTCATGCGACACGAGTCCGTGAATCCAAAACAAATCTTTATGTGTTTCTGAAAGAGGAAGAGAATCTTTTTGTCCACATAAAATGTTTACAAAATTGGCTAGACTGAATTTAATAATAAAATAGGAGTAATCTGGTCCAGACGTGTATGCCAAAAATTGAAATCAAAATAATTATTTTTCCGTGTTATTAAAATTAACCTGCGGAGAAAAAATTAATCCTTACTGCGCCAAAAGCTCGAGAATTAAAAACACATTTTTATATTTTCCTGAAAGAATAACAGAATTTAGGTTTGCCACATATTATGATTGCATAAAATTTGAACTGAATAAAAATAATCTTGCCCAAACGTGTATATAAAAATTCAAAATTTAAATGATTGATTGTCCACGTGACCGAAGTACACCCTAATATTCGTTACTATTAACAATTGAAATTGTATAATTATTAGTTAGCAATTTGAACATTTACAATTTGAGGATACTGCGGCGCGGAGAGAGCCATCGTTGTACTCCAATAAAATTACAAGGAAATTATGGTAATCCGCGGGAATACTTTCATTTGAGCGTAAAATGGCAAGGGGATTGCCGAGACATTAGAATAGCAAACGAGCCACGAAAATGAAATATCCTTGCGCAGAAGGAAACGAATAAAAACGTCTGTTAGGATTCACCAAAAAGTATCAAATGGACTAATACGACCACGAGAAAGTTGCTCTAAATTCAAGAAAGTGAAACGCCCTAACTGGTCAATTAAATAAAATAATAAAGAGACATAGGGCATATTATTATTGCATATACACTACTTCATAAGCGAATATTGCACTCTATTTTGTGGCCTCGTATCGTATGCCTCGTTACGCGATAGAATAGTCAATAGAATACTGAATAGAATAAGTAAGAGAAGAAGTACGACTGCTATACAAGCAGGTGAATATTCAGAATGACTCTTCTGGAAAATAAAACCTCGTATTTTCGACTTGCATCAGGTTATCCCACAAGTAATGTCGTTTTCTATGTTATAAAATACATGTTAAATAAATATAAATATATTGTCTAATTCTGTTTTGTCAAAATTGTACTATGCATGTGGTAAAATTGTGAGAGATCTACTTTGTTTAGAATCTTTTGACAAAAATTAGGGTTACCACAGCAAAGACCTGTTGCTAACAATTTTGTAAATAAGTTGCAATCTTCATGATAAAATATCATGATGGCTATAGTCACACTCGAAATTAGTTGTACTTAGCAGATACTTCCTCTTTTTGCAGCTCGACAACTTTTTAGCTAACAAAAAATTCAACGATACTAATTGGTTGAAATCAACCTAAAATGAGTTGTCTTAAAACAGTAGAAATCTGTTGAAAATTCCATCGAAAGACTGTTGAGGCAGTGGAAGACGATACTAAAATTAATATTCACTCTCTTGATAATTAAAAATAAGTGGAATTGTTAATTTCGTTTACATTTGATGAAGTCATATTAAAGACGATAGTATCTACGTACAGGATGACCGAAAATTCGCATCTATATAGAGAGCTGGTCTCTGGCCGCTTCAATATACCATTAGTTACGAGACACCCTGTATAACGCTGTAGCGTCGAATGGAAACGTCAGTTTTGGTAAAAGGGAGCTGGGTATTTCAAGGCGTAGATAGGCAAATGTGCGTGAACGCGTAATCGAGGGAAAGGTCGTGTCAGGACAGGATCGTTAAACCATTAGAGGGTAATTTCAGGGTGCGTCTATTATATCTCGTCCCGTTAATGCTCTAAATATCTCTCCGTTTCATGAGGTTTGACCTCTATCCCTTTAGTTTCCTATTGATCTTCACGAATTTACCGATCGTCCCTGCTGTGAACGCTTGAAAAGATCAACCCTTTGGTTGATCTAGACCTCTGCGGTTGTACTAGCAGCTTTGCCACAGAAGACATTATCAAAGTGGTAGTATAGAGTTTTTTTATTTAAAATAATAAACTAATCTTTTACCAAGTCCTTAAAATAAAACTCTATTGGCTGGTCTAGACCTCTGTGGTTTTACTAGCAGCTCTGTGGTTTACTAGCAGCTCTGTGAGACAATATCAAAGTGATAGTATAAAGCATTTTATTCAGAATAATGAACTAATCTTTTACCATGTCCTTAAAATAATTTTTGAATATTTTCAGATACGATTTTACACTTGTGAAAATATTTCAACTGTTATACAAAGTGCTGGTTACAGTGGAGACATCCAGATTAGGCTGTTGAAGATCCTAACACTGTCTGAAAGTAGACTGCAATATTTTTCATATTATTTCAGGTTGTATGTTTTTTGTAGTCATTGTAATATTTTTACAGTAATGAATGGAAAAGCTATAAAGTACAAAAGTAAATGACCCTGAGAGGTTTCAGTTCTTTGTCCTTACTCTATTGTAAGAGCTGCCCACAGTCTATCAATATAAAGCACGATGAGCCACTATAGTGGCGTTTCATGTTACACTCTTCTACTTTAATTTATCCTTATATTCACATTAAATCAGATAAAAATAATTAAAGACTCCAACATCCAACTGCACTGCCCCAATTTAATAAACAATTCTAATGCAAATAAACGATACAGTGAGATTAAAAAAACTTATAACAAACTATTTTACCTCTTCTGAAATACTCAATATTCTAACAATGGTTCACATGTATTTTCAACGTATTTCTGTGGACTCACCTGGAATTGGAAACAGACAACGATACAGCAATAAATAACCATACCGACAGAAAATTCTTCCAATGCCCTATATATCGTGGAAAACATCGAGGAATTCGAATATCATTTCGCGTCGAGCACGACGTTTCGTACCTCACGAGGAACATTTGAAAATTTCATAGAACAATGTAAAAAACCCTGGGCCAGCTCTAAGACCTCAAATTGAAAACTAAAACGGTGAAACGAGCCATGCATCGGACACTGTCCATTATCTCTTCATATTATCTATTCTACCGTATTTCCTATTACCGGGTGTACTAGAACAACGCCGTTGTACTAGAACATCCCTCATGAATATTGCATCTCGAAAATTCTACTTCCAGGAATAAATTCGTGAAACGAAATCTCGTGGCGGGCACTTTCATAATTGATAAACGAGCCGAGCCCGTATTGACATCTGTCTCGTGTTCATCGCGAATTTATGTTCTCCGATGGATTATTAATAAAATCATAATGCACGTACCAGCCATCGATTGCGTACCAATTTCGAGCTGCAGAGTCTTTATTAAACGAAAACATTTCATTGGAATTGGATCGGTGCAAACAGTCGAATTACACGTTGCCCCTTGAAAGAACCTCCGCGCGCTCGGTTTGTAAATAAATCGTGCGTTGCATTAATTAAAAAGATGTTAAACAATTTGGTCGGAGTATTCAATGACTAGGCGCATAATGAACCGTTAATATCGTTCCAGATATTAAATCAAAATTATATTTTACGTTTTAAATATTATAATATTGCCTACACGATGTTTATTAATTACTAGCACGCCCTGGATGAGGTTTCGCCTGCGATTTTTCTGCCTATAACATTTGGAATATTATGCTCTTTGGACAGCGCGGGCGCTGAGGTTTGCCATCTAGCGGCTGTGCGTGAACTATGCTCTCGTGAAAGGGCCCCTGACACGCCGACAAAAAATAATCCCACGTTTTTTATCTGTATATATTATTTATTTCGCGATAAAATATAGCCTATGACACTCTGAAAAATGTAAAGAAGCTATTGTGAAAATTTCATAACTACACTGCGGATGTTTATGCAATTTAGCATATCCAAATTGGTGCATTATGGACATTTAATAACTCAACAAAATAAAAGTTACATATTTTGAACATTTCAAGGAGCAAGTGCGGTCTTGTTCAATCTTCATTTATTTAACTGCATGGACATGGGAAATATGTAAATTTTCACAAACATCCGCAGTCTAATCATAACAGTCGGTTCAATAGTTTTTGAGATTTCTGCGAACGTACAAACAAACTCTGCTTCCACGGTGTTTATTAATTTCTTTGCAATTTTTTAATGAGTCAAGTTTTCTCCAAGGATACGAGCATCTTTCCATAGATCCAATTAGCGTTGTTACGAGTGAAACGCATCAGCGGGCGATCTCCTTTCACCGAATCTCGATCAATAATTCATTTTGCATCTAATTTGCAAATTAATGGGTTTCACCGTGGCGGCCGTCCGTTACAAACGATCGATACAGTGGAATGATTTACGGGATGGAAACGGTAAACGAACATTATGAACCGTGAAATATTCATTTTGTCACTAGGAACGATCAGCTTTTTCGTTTCGTTTTGCCCAAAGGTCCGAGGCTTCGGCAGAAATAAAACGATAAATGAGCAGCGAGAACTGCCAGTGAACAATGAAAGGCAAAGATAAATAAAGGACCTCGATATTCCGTGTCTGTCGACTAATTGCTCGAAATTTTGAATTTTGCGCTGCGATCTCATTATCAGCTCGTCCTTTATCGCTCGTTCAATAGATCTATCGACCTCCTTTCGAGTGTTAACCCTTTCACTGTTTAGTCCGTACGACGTGCAGGCAAGACGGAATGTAGTAAGGTGCTAATAGCCGCTATACTGGCTCAGACATTCCTTATAGCCTATTTTATAATAAGAACCGCATTAATGATAGTTTTTCTCAGGTTTTCGCTGTTTATTTCATTTTATAATCTATGTGAATTTAAAATTTCACCGAACCTAATTTCCTTTGCCTAAAATGTAGTTTATTTCATTACTCTCTTATAAATAACTTCGATCAGTGTCTCACTATAAAACTAAAATCAGTAAAATAAACAAGAAACAATAGTACTGAAAGCAGATAGAAAATATGAAGTATTATAGACAATAAAATTTGCAAAGGCAAACTGAATTCAACCTGAAGAATTAATATTGTAATTGTGAATACCACATAGCAATTGTCGTTGAGAAAAGACACATTAAAAAAGGGAAAGAATTAATGAATATTATTCGAACTTGAATTACTGGAATGGAGGTTATTTGAATGTTATGTTATTGTACATTTATGGTAAAATAACATTGAAAAGGATTTTTTCTTCTATCATAATGCACTGCATCGCATCATCTCGAACCATGCAACTTTTCCTATACCTAATTTTTTATACATTCAGTATCAGCAGACATAGTTAAGGTTCTCATGATAAATGGAGCACACTGTATAAGATAATAAAATAAAAGAGAAAAACAATTATTTCGATCCTGAAAGGCTATCACATGAAGTTTCACCCCCAGTGAATATTTTTTTAAAAATTCCAGCGCTTCCGCTGAAATTCGTTAAAAAAGGAAACATAGCAGTTATGTATCTGTTATTTCATATCGAACCTATAATTGATTTAGAAAATTGATTGCTTCGGTATTGGCACAAAATAAAATTGAATCGTCACAATTAACCCTTTGACTGCTATAGTTAATTTCAAAATCATGGAATGTTTCAGATATTGCTTTACACAATTTAAGTCCAGGCTTGCCACTGGCATAAAATTAATTCGTGTATACAGGGTGTCTCGTTGTAAACGGATTTCCCTCTACACAAATTAGTAAATTGCCTCTACATAAATTAATCACTTTTAAAAAATTGTCAATTTGTTGCACGTTTTCCCTTAGGCTGTTCGTCATGGAACATCCTGTATTTACCCTGTGACCCTAGAAATCCCATTAAATAAAGACACTCGCGTAAACATCGTTCCCTAGGCTAGAAGCTGCGCTCGATTTACATGTTCTCCTCCGAACTAGGAATTCATTACATCTCTTATTCTCTCAGTGTTTATTTACGTCATGTTTGCACATCCCCGTGCAGTCAAACTCAAGAGGGATCTATTTGCAACGAGCCTATCGCAAAGAATCTTGATTTCTCTTCAAGAAACAAATATACAATAATATTTCTAAAAGTAAAGTACGCAGTAATTAAGGCGGAGGTTCCTTTGAGGAGTGATCCAACATTTTGCAACCTTACAGTACACATTCAATCAAATAAAAAAATTTTTAATGAATATAAGTCTATATCCCTTTTACAGTGGATAAATATTTCTTATTTCGATCTTCAAATTTATTTATTTCAATTCTTTAAAAATTTGGTAAGGCAACCTGTTGTTCTGATGTAAGTAGTATTTCATTGTAATAATTAGAACGCCTCAATTTTTAGGAGATGTTATTTATTTAATCAAAGCAAGCTCCATTTTGTTTTATACGATTTTATCAACGATTCTGCAGGTGATGAATTCCATTCAAAAATATTCCATAATATTCTATATAAGTGTGACTGTCACAATTATATTTGAAGTTACATGTTTCGCGTTCGATCAGTCATTCACAATGATACAGTTTCAAATGTATTATCTTTTTACGAGAACTTTGCACATGACGTTTCAATGGATTTCGAATGAAAACTAACGATTCTACGTAACTCATATCTGAAAGCTCGGTGGAATCGTGACAGGCCCTCGACCTCCGTAGATTTAATTCCTAACTTTCCTAGTGACTTTATTGTCATCGAGTTCCGGTTGAAACGTCCCATTTCGTAGCAAATTCAATCTCCGTTTGAACAGTTTGCTTTGAAATCGACCGAGTAGTCGAAAGGAGTCTCCAAATCGGTTGAATTTAATTTCCAATTCGCATACACTCGATGGTCTCTTGTTTGAAATTATAGAAGGCGTTTCATAGGACCTGGTGACCTGCAATCTTTTTGTTATTTTTTAATCTGTTACTTCATCGAAAAAATATCGATGACTTTGAATTTTCGCCAAAATTAATCTCGAAGACAAATGTTTTTCTATGAATACGTTTTCCAGTACGAGGAAAAACATGTTCACATTTTAAAAAATAATAGAAATGCTTCAGAGGGTTGAGACATGTAGAGCACCCTATATGTTTCATCAAAACAATTCTGTAAAATTTTTCTAACGGCCAATTAACTTTGTTAATCCCCTTTTGATTGAAACCAGATCGTTCAATCGACGAACACTCGATATTTGATTCAATTGAATTCAAACTGAATGTAAATTTTACGATGGCGTTATTACATCGATGCGATGCAATTATAAACAAGATATTGCTGTGTTAAAATTAATTGAGGAACGATAATAAAGCAATAATTGGAAAGTTGGAACGCGATCGCTGTGTTAAAGAAATTTATACCTGAACAGTGTCAAACGATTCTGCAAACTGCCACAAGTTAACTATACATAGTAAACTTTGATTAACCGAACTATAATTAATAACAAACTGTCTCAATGTGACTAAATTACGACACAACAATGTCACTAATTATAATTTTAGCTTGTGACTGACTAGAATGACCCAACTTTCGGATGATAACAATCACAATCTACAGAATACAAAAAATTCTGATTAATGGGTGTTAATTCGGAACGAGAGGCTCTTCAAAAAATTGAATTCTACAGGTGCATTGCTACAATTGTACAGAATACATTCAACTATGCGGTTAAAGTTCAAAAGCAAATAGTCGAAGAACACTTCAACTATTTCAAACGGGTCATTGATCCCTTGTTTCCTCATTGAAACTCAACCCCTCGGCGTGCGCAACAAACTCGTGAACCGCTGCTCGTTATTCGTCAAATTAAATTAACCTGTTAATTAAACTGACGCGACAGGACGTATGATCGACTGAACAGTTAAACATAACCGTATAATTGTACAAACGCGAGCCAGCAAACGCACGCAATCATCAGTGAGCCCGCACACCCTGAAGAGGGCGGCTGCAATGTTAGCAAAACGTCCAAACATTTCAATCGAACAGAGTGAAAAATTGAAAAGGTTTTTTTTTCGTTTTCATTGTACTCTGAATTTAATAAATATTCATGCGACGAAAAGGGAGGTTGAAAAATGAATGCTGCTATGGTAAATGATCGCAACGTTTTCTTAAAGAGGAACGTAAACCGATCTTCTTGCGATAATGATCGCGGGCCATCGGCTTCCCAGAATCAACATTGCTGCGCAGCATTCGGTACGCGTCGGACTTCTTAGCCAGGGTTGCCAACATTTTTTCGGGAAAATATAGTACTTCACGGCCAAATGTGATAAAACATACAGTACATTGTGAAAAAATATAGTACTTTCCTCTGGAAAGTGGTAAAAAATAAAACTACATTAAAACAAGATATTATTTTTTAAATGTATACTTTTTTGTACATTCTGCATTATTAATTAATTTATTGTCTTTAACAAATATGTCAAAGGTTTAGTTGCACTGACAGTCCAATTAATTAAATCCATTTTTTTTATGAGAGATAGACTAGCTCTGTTTCTCTCTTCCCGCTTCTTTATATTCATTACAGAAAAAATTCTCTCTGTAAAAGTGAGAATAGAAAGAAAGTATGAAATTGTTTTATACAAATTTTGTAAGCCATTTTCTGTAATTGCTTCGATGTTGCCATAGAATAAAGAAATAAGTAAAAATTGTAGAATTCTATCGATGTATCGGAAATATAGTATTTTTGCATACCAAATCTTTTTCTAACTGTATATAGTACACTAGACAAAAATATAGTACTGTAGCAGTTACGGCACAGCTACCACATCCCTGTCGTGAAAGATCGAAATATTACCCTCTCTAACTTTCTCTCTTTAAATGCTTCCGGCCTATCCTTTCTTCAACTTTTTTCTTAAGGCCCGCTCACGCCTGGTCAGCGTCAACGTTGCACATTTGGCGACCAGACCCGGGCGGACCCGCGCGCGAACTTTCCCATTTTCTTTCCATTTTCTATCTCTGTTCTTTTTCCGTTTTTCCTTTTCTATCTTCTTTCTCTCGAACGCCATAAAAAGACCAGCAACCTTTCGGCGCGGGCAGAACCTCTTGCGACACACCACGTACACGACCGTGCCACATTGTTAACCACTTGCTTCTTATTTCGTTATAATAATTGTAAATAAATTGAGCGTGTAACGCAAAAACGGAGTTGACCATTACGCACCCATCACCTCAGTACAATACTGTATATTACAGTACGGTTGGCAATCCTGCTTGTCGCTCTGCGTTAAAACAATATACCTTACTGTACATCATTATTAACCCCTTGCCGTACAATAACGAGTCACGCTCGTGACAGAATGTGATTGACACGTTACAAATACGAGTCCAACTTTTGTGCTAATTCTTTAAAGTTTTGCACTACAGCACAAATTGAACTTCAAAGGACTTGTAATGTACTTCCTCTTATCTATTCGTGACTCCGCGCCTATACAAATATTGTTCCATTCCTACTTTCTCCGTCATCACAAATATACATCACACAAAACAATCAACACTGTCATAGGCTACGTCACCCATGACCGCCGCAAACACCACGTCACCCTTAGCCGCCGTAAACACTACGTCATCCTAACCGCTGCGTCATAAAACCAAAATCTTGCCCTATCCTACCATCCCCTCTCTTCCTTTTGAAACTCCTTAAAACCTCCTGAATTTTCGGTATCCAGGTTCATAATCCAAAAAGCCACCAGACTCAGACACAGAGTCCAGATCCAGAACAGCAGTAACGTTGTGTAAGACTACATAAAACAATGACGCAAGGCGAGTTTTAACAGAATATATATTGGAGGTCCGTTCAATCCAGCGGTTCGGAATAGAATGCCTTGACTTTTTCCTAAACTGCCTCCCTCGACTTTTCGTACGATCCTTAGGCCCGGAGTTGAATTTGGAAGGGCCCAAGGGGGTGGTGTTAAGAGGCAAACTCCAGATGCCTTTGCCTGGAACATGTCTTCGTCCTTGGTCTTAGTCACGTTGCTTAGGCTACGTTATAGCATGTGACGTCTTACAGTTGTAGTACTCTAGATTTTCGTTTAATAAATATATATTATTAAAACGGTAGTTCGTCTCCTTCTTGTGTCCATTACAGACTCTTAAAAGCGAACTACATGTGCTGATAGACGCTCCTCATTCATCACGGCACTCTATGACTAGAATAGCAAACTTTGTCGCACGGAATCGTCGGAATAATCGTACGGCAAGGGGTTAATTGCTTGATTTGTCATGCTATTTACAGTCAGAAAAACTTGTCGTTCCAAAATTTTGTATGAGGATGAAAGGGGTCCGTCGATGAAAATAAGTTGGGAGCCGCTGATCTACAAGAATGACGACCTTGAAGGATTCTAATATTGCATATGATACAGAAGCTCTGCGAGATGAGGAAACAGAAGTCCCTGACGCGGTAGGGGATTTTTGACTCGAAATCCGGCGAAACAACTGGAAGCTCTGCAGCGTTTCTCGAGGATAAGAGGAGAGGCACTTTGAACTTTCTTCTGAAGTCGCGACGCCGTTCTCTCCTCCTTTCTCTCTCCTCTTTCGAAAGCCCTCAGCAATACCGAGACCTGCTGCATCGAGTAAAAAAAACCGTACCTTCCGGTACCGCGTCCGGGGTAAAAATAAATCGTGCCTTTTTCACTCTCGCGCATCCTCTTTCTAACTTTTCTTTCGTCGTCGTTAACCCTCCCCCCCTCCGTCGCTCGCCGACGAAACTCAATTTGTCCCGTGACGGAGGGCACACAAAAGCTATCGTCCACCCTTTTTTCCCCTTTTTTTTTTAAGATGAGGAGAGAGCAGCGCGAGTCGATTCGATGAATGGATGGCGCCCGCTTGAGATTTTTCAATTTTCCGATGGCGAAAACGGACGGTGAAATCGACCCCCGGAGATGCAGTCGAGAGCTTACGGTCAGTTTTCGAACCCCTCGAACATCGTCGAAATCGTGTTCCTGGCTACGTACTGACCGGGTTTAGAAAACTGATGAATAAGAGTGATTTTTTATGGCGATCCAAAGGGTGAGAGAATAGAAATGCTTGCTTTAAGATTGATTTAATTGTTAATTTAGAATTTGTAACGTTTGCTGTTTTTATTGCAGTAATAGTTTGGTGCATTATATTTTAATTATGTTGTTATTTAATTAGATTGATAATTTGTTTGTCAGTGTGAGCTCCTTATTGCACTAGATTTCAACAAATATTAAAAGAAAAATTTTGCACTGCCTTTACGCTATTAAATACAAACTAGCAATTGTGCTATTAAATTCTGTTCATTATAAATACAATTGTACTTACAATTTCATTACTTGTGCTTTAATTAGATCATCGTGAAGTTCCTTATTAACAGACTTTTGTTTGTTCGATAAATAAAATTAAAGTTAAAGGTATAAAAAAGTTATATTTGATCCTGTGTAAAATTCTGCATATTTTATTATAAAATTTTGATTTTCCTTAAACAGTGCTATGTTTAAAGCCGGGGCTGCCACAATTATAAAAACTGTGAGTGTGAATGTAAACCCTTCCACGTAACTAGCCCAACAAAATCATAACAAAGACGGTCTGACAATTTATAAAATGTAGAAACACAGTTCTGCCTACACATAAGTTATAATTCACAGAGGATGGTCTGGCAGTTTTTAAAATTATGCAGAAATATAGTTCTATCTACACATATGTACGTTTTAAATTTTAATCCAATAAAATCCACCTGATGTTATTAGGACGAATTAAATTCGCAACACTCCTTAGTATGAAAACGTTCAGTAAAATTGTTGAAATAATCGTATATTCAAACTATTTACAATTAAATTTAGAATCTTCGTCCGTCATAGCTTTGGAAATTTGTTGACTCAGTGGTAGCAGAGGTGAAAGAATTTTGTGACGAATTTAATAGCCAGCCTAATATATTATTCATTCTTCCGCTCCTGCGGTTAAATTGGATAAATTCTGACGGAGTAACAAGCCGGTGATTAAGTTTTCTGTAAAACAGGAGTGTAGAGAGATTTTTCCCGGCCATTTTCACCGGTGAGGTTGAATTTCACGTTGTTTACCGTCACGTTATCCGCATCACCGTCACACGTTTCCCCTTCGCTAAACATCGAGCAAGTTATCCGTCTTTCACGCAATTGTGACGCGACGTTTCCCTATAAATCTTGTCGCTTCCATTTACACCGAAGAGCAGAAAAAACGGATTCGTCGTAGCCCTTAAGACCTCACGGAGGAATCGAATGGCAAATATCATTTCGAGAAACGTCATAAACTTCGAGGAGAGCGCTGAAAAATTCAAGACACGATGGCCTGAGATTCTGTCCTATCCCTTTAATTATACAGGATGATTCGAAAAGAGCATTTCAAAATTTAAACGAGCACAACTGAAGTCTAAAAAAGTCCTAATAAATTGTATTGTTATAAAAATATCTAGATTATAAAAATTGCCTGTAAAATGATTTTTAATTAAACTTCTGTCGCAGTGTGCTGTAATAATCCTCTTCTTTTATTTATATATTTATTTTTGCACAAGTATTAGAAGCCGGGAAAAATTGTGCTCTAGATAAGGAAATCACCTAGAATGGTTACTATATATAGCTTCGACTTTTAATTCAACTTCTGTCGCACCTTGCTTTAATAGTCTTCTTCTTTTATTTATAAATAGGCTGCGGATGTTTATACAAACATACATTTTTAAAATTCCATATCTTTTATGTTGATGCTGTTATAGAAATGAAACTTCTACACTTTTGCGCATGTTTAAAAATGTACTTTTTATTTTATCACAGTTTTACATGAGCGTTTTTCAGATATTTGGGTATGTTACATTGCATAAACATCCGCAGTCTATTTATAAATTTATGTTTGCATGAATACAGGCATAAAAGAAGAAATTGTTCTCTGAATGAAGAAATGAATTTGAACAGCGTAATTTGAGGGTCTCTAGAATGGTTATTGTCTAAAATTTGGACAAGTTTGGGCATGCTTACGCAGTCACGTATAAAGAATCTACGATTGAGTTAGGGCAGGTCGGGTTAGATTTCGGTTAAATTTAGAGTTTGCTGTCGCGTTCGAGTGTAGTACGTTTCTGGTTGCTAACATCTCTCACCACTTTCCTATCATGGAAAAATATCTGCCGTTCGTGAACACCATTTGACGTGTGAAACTCGCTTTTTCCCCGAGTTTACTGCTGTCGTTAAAATATCTGCCATTTATGTCCGGCTATTATTCACGGAGTTTCTGTATTAAATTACGAAAACACGTGATCCCGTTACGATCGAACAATCGGTGACCGAACTTTCTTTATAACAATGTTTTGCAGAAAATCAATAGCAACGTGACGAGGTCATTTATAATTAATTTAAGATTGAAAACAGTGATTTCAAAAACTGTGATTTAGGTTGCATGAAATAATAGCAGGGAACATGAATTCGGTTAACGAATACTTGGAAATTTGTTTAATGAGAACGAAATCAGATATTTAAGCCTGAGGGCTTTAATTAATTAAGGGGAAATCTTTAAATTGAAATAATACAGTTACCCAAATAATATTACTGAAATCGAAATAGTACTGAAACCAAAGTTCGTACTGTTAATTTCCTATTTCAATTTGTGTCAGAGTTCCTCTAACACAATCGAAAGAGTTCCAGTATTCTGCGTATCGATAAGTCCCTAACAGAAATAAATAATACTTTTTAAAAATATATATAAGATGATCAAATAAACTAAACGATATATATTATATGAAAAAATATATTCACTAAGCCGCAAATAATAATTAAATAAAGAGCTTGTGTACTTGACGAATTTTCGTAACCGACGTCTAAAACGGATAATATTTATATTTAAATTTTTAATTCGCTTTTTAGTGTAGAATAATTCAACTGTACTACTCACTGCAGGTCCTCGTGCAATTTTGATTAATTAAAACGATTAATGTGTCGTATCGAAGTTCGACTGAATACGAATTTTTCTCGTATCCCAAATTTTATTCCACATCTTCAATTTATTTTTTTTTCAACCAGAATTACTCAATTGTACTCATACTCTTACAGCCCAAATTATTAATTACTTTTAAAACCTTGAGTAACCTTTATTTTCGGAACTCGACTGCATACGAAATTTTTCTCCTAACTGAAATTTTATTCCACACCTACTATTTATTTTTTCTTCGAACAGAATTACTCAATAATACTCAAACCCTTACATCCCATATTATCAATTACTTTTGAAGCCTCGAGTAACCTGTATTTTTTAAATTTGACTACATACGAAATTTTACTCATGACCAAAAAATTATTCTAAATTTTCGAATTCTTTTGTTCTTCACACAGAATTACACAATCATGTTCACTGTTATACATCGTATTTTCAATTACTCAAAACGGATGTCTGTTCTCACGATTCGCATGCGAAAAATCAGCAGTGACCGAACACGCGTTCGTTTCGTTAAGTTTCCGGTCGGTTTAACGCAAGATCCACTCGAGATAGGGGAAGATCATAGTCTCAACATGCGAGCAGGTCATCAATCATCAGATTCGAATGCAATAAATTCCCGTCGGCGGGGTTGGATGAAAAACATCGCGGCCGGGGACGTTGCACGTGACAAATTGTTGCATCGTGTCCGAACTCGCCGGTATAATAACCCCATACTTCCCAATCGTTTTCCCAACAAATATTATTCCCCGCTATTTTTGTCCGTTTCAAAGAACCTCGCGAAATCCCTCTAGCCACTAAATATTTCTCCAAAAAAAAATGCTCGCGCATTTAACGTTTATTTTCGTCGGTGATCTCACGTCCGAACCTCGTATTAAAGTGTATTTTATTTGAAGTGCAAACAGTACTGTGATCAATGACTGTAGCACAGTGAAAAGTCGTGGAGCCTCTTTTTCGAAAGTAAATAAAGCTTTCAACGCACCAAGAACGCCATTAAAATGTTCTCGAACGAGTTTACGCTATGTGAATAAGTGGAAGTAAATACTGGACTGCTGACAGCCACTATATTGGTTTGGACGGTCGTCTGTGGTAAGTAGAAATATGTTAATGATTTTTATGCTCGTTTTCACTTTAGTTATAAGCCCAAAACGTACCCATCCGTCATTTATTTAACTGGATAATTAGAGTAATTCTAGAATTTAGAATGCAACTGCATGTCACTTGCAATTTCATTTCAGTATAAAAATAGAATGCATAAATTCCCAAGAGTAAAATTTAAAAAAGATTTTAAACATGCTAAGGGAATTCAGCACTGCTGACAGCCACTATACTGGCTTGGACGGTCGTCTGTAGTAAGTAGAAATATGTTAATGATTATTAAGGTCATTTTTGCTTTATATATAAGCTCAAAACGTACCCATCGGTCATTTATATAACTGGATAATTGGAATAATTCTAGAATTTAACTGTGTGTAACTTGCAATTTTATTTCAATATAAAAATAGAATCTATAAATTCCCAAGAGTAAACTTTAAAGAAGATTTTAAAGTTGCTAAGAGAATTCAGCACAGGTGTACCAGCCGATTGTGATACCTGTGACAGTGTTAAGAGTTCATTTCGAGATCAGTGTGTGCAATCTTGTTAAAAAAAGCGCTACAAACAGAAGACGTCAAGACCATGACATTTCGAGACGAAAATAACTCGGGCCTGAGGAGGCTATCGAAGTTCGCCTGCCATAAGTTCAGAAGTTCTGCTTCTTTTGAATGGAATATTTAAATGTCCGTTCAACGTCGAAAAGTTTATTATTCCGGCAGTTCGTTCGTTTGCTGTTTCAAAGCAGAACAGCTACGTATTAATCTATACAGCTTTCGCCATTTCTCGAGCAGCCTCGGGAAAAGAAAGATGAATCAAAGTTTGGCGGTCGATCGAACGCGAAAGGTGGAAACGAATTAACGGGACGAACAATGAGACGGAACAACAAAGGGTCGAAAGTTTTCGAGACAAACAAGGATTTCGAATCTCCTCGATACAGGGGCGACTTAATTACCACGGCCGCCCAACGGAAATTTTATCTGCAAACCTAATTAGGCTGTTTTACGTGAAACGGCCCTTGGAAAATAGTTTCCACGGAAAGTTCGTCGGTTTGTGTATTTCGAACTTTGTTCATGCTTCAGTTCGCTTCAAGAGACATCAAGAGTTTAATTTACTTTCTGGAAAATGTGTTCCTGATGACACTCTAATTATATGAAATTCTATTGTTATATATAGCATGGTATTTTGTGAGGATGTTCAATGGTACTACAAAGGGTGTTGAAATTTTAATAGACAGACTCTGAAGTTTTGAGGTAAAAAAATTAAAAAATGTCCATGTACCATTATTTGAAAAATTCAGCAGTCTAGTCTGTATTTTAAACAACACAGATTTTGGGACATCATATATAAATACACGTTGGCTACCATTTTATATTAGATAGATAGTACTAATATCATTCTTAGTCAAATGGTAGTAGATTGATTTACATGTAACATGTGTGTTGACATTTTAGAAAAAATATTACTGTTTAATTTACAGGATAAATTCCATCATTTTTGCACAGAATGAGCAGGTAAGAAATAGATTTTTACATCTGAGGTTACATATAAAAATTGTCTCCTAAGCAATTACAAAAAGAGATCAAAAGAAAACATAACAAAATGTTGCAAACAATAATGGACTTGGTAAGAAAAAGACTTATAAATTTTATTGAAATAAATTTTCATGCAATCAAATTCATCCTTCAGCTACTGAAACATTTTCTCCATTTTATAAACCTACAATTATTCAGGCATTCTAATTTCCAATCAATATGCCACAAGAATGATAAATATCTCAAACTTCTTTTTATTAGTTTGAGTGTACTCATACATCTTCGACGACAGTCGCCTAAAAGTCGACACGCCCTGTAGATACGCATCGATCACATTCAAATAAATTTGGGGTTCGTAATGGATACATTCTGACCCTCTCTAAAAAAAATGTATTCCATTTGTTTTATCGTTATCGTCTCGCTTTGTAGGGGTCTCTAATCCGTTGAATAAAAAGTTCATTCGTTTCACTTATCAATATATCTTCCCTCGAAAACTTGCTCTTCAATTACTTTTTACCCCATGAACTCCTGAAACTGTTTGCAATCTATGCTTGATGCCTTATCGTACCTCGCAGCTTCCCTGGTCACCTACAATCTTACACACATAGTGTTTAAAACGATGCTTCCGAGTTTCTGTAAAGTTTATCAAGAAAATGTCCCTGTGGAGACTTATAATTATCCGTGAAGCTTCATATTATTTTGAAACGTTCAAAAGTTCGTGTCTCAGTAGAAAATGAATAAAGTGAGAGATACTATGTGTTGGATTTTTTTAAAAATTATAAGGAACGTGTGAAAGGGCCCAAAGCTTGTCTGAATATTTCGAGGAACATAATCTTTAATTATATGAAGAAGAAATTTTAGTGGAAGCTTCGAATCGATAGTTCTTTATTTCACTACGCCTTCCTTCGTGTTTCCTTGGTTGTTAAATTAACCCATTCACCTCTATGGACAAGATATCTCGTACATCGATATATCTATGCGCAATATCTCGTCAGAAACGTCGCATGGACGGTATTGCGTCGCGAGATATCTCGTTCATAGATAAGAAGGGGTTAAACACCTGCAGCAGTAATTGCTGAAGAAAGACACGCGGCACAACGGTACCGGTTGCAAACGTAATACAGACCTTATCTATTCATGGCTGCAGTTAATAAATTTCACCCCATTTTCCGGCCACCCTTCAAGTGCATTAACCCGAAAACGAGCCACAATGGATTACCTCCAGACAATGATCCCTAATTAATCCACTGGAAAATTCTCTGCTGAACTTTATTAAATTTATACAAAAATATATGTAGGCTGATACATGTAGAGTGAGACTTTTTTCCTTCAAATTATTTTTCTCGCCGTCAGCAATTAATTAAACATTCTGTCCAATTACTTTTTCCCCAGAAAAATTGCGTTTTCGTCTAGCAAAAAATTTATTGGCAGCCCCGTGTAATCTCCCATTTGGTCGGAACGTATCGATCCGCCCAGCGATTTTATCTCGCCTCGTATCTCCTGCAAAAAGATTATCCAACAAGATAGCGTATTTTGTTTTTGCTAACTCTTTCTTATAGCTGCGGGGCAAGATACAGTGAAAAAGACCTACTAACAAGCGCGAATTGAAACGCATAAAAACGCACAGCAGGCGTCGTAATAATTTCTATGTACGATGATAATGGAATAAAGTAAACGGGCGATTCACGAGTGCATCTCGAGATCTGAACTTGTGTGGTGCAGCGTGTTTGAATACGCTACCGGGAGTTGTATCCATGATACAGAAATATATTCATGATATCGAAATAGCGTTTCCTTTTATACTTCATCGCAGGAAACTACCTTTCGCATCACGTGAAAGGGATGCTTGAAATGGTTCCTAAGAGGATAAACGGCGGTATAACTAGGGAACTTCAAATGGAATCACCATCCGTGAGCTCGCGTTGACCCCGGGAACTTTTAATCGAAACGATATTAAAAATAATACACGTATCAAAAGTTGCTGCGATAGACAGAAAACTGTAGCTGATGGGTACGATTAAAGCGGGTGAGAGAAAAAGGGAGGGGAGAAACATAAATCAGAGGGGGCGAGATAGGGGACAGGGAAAACGGATTACGTATTTTCAGATCAATTTTGCAATACCGTTAAAGTGACATCTCTAGTTTGTGAAATATTTCGAATAAATTCGTAATACTCAAATTCCATAATAATTCCACACGAGCGGTTTAATGATACGTTCTTTTTTCTGCTGGAAATGTTCCACACTTTCCTTTGTATTAAGTACAATAGAATCTCGTTTATTAACGATGGGAGTAAAATAAGAATAATAAAGGCAGTGGAATTTTTTATAATAAACCTGTATTCTTTAGAACTATGTTTAAATTTTATTTCATGCATCCAGTAATCTTATAAAATACTAGAAAGTGCCATATGAATGTTACAAAGGAATGCTTTATTTTTTAGTTTTATTATATTTATTCAACGTGGCAGACATGTGACATTTGTCATTCGATTAAGAAGAAATTTCTTGAAGTACTTGTTTCAAGTTTCAAGTCCTGTCACAAAGATAATAATTCCTATAAAAATTACTTCCTTGCTTCAAATCATTCAAAGAAAATTGTATGGTTTAAATATATTTACCAAAGAACTATGTTTCTTTTAATATAGAAATATTTCAAAACAATTTAGATTAGTTCACGATTATAACAATATTGCAACTACTCCGTATATTGCTTATTCATGACCACAAGGTGTGAAAGAGGTGAGCTACTACAGCGGTGCGTAGCACCTTAAATACCCGCCACTGCTAACCACGCACGCGTCAATAACAACGACAAACTGTTACTACGAACACAAATATTCGTTCACGTTACTTGATAAAGATCAATTGAAATTTCCCACATGAATCTCGAAAATGCATATATAATTTACAATACAACATTGGCTGAACTACAAAAACAAATTCCTCGATGATGAACGCTTGTCAGAAAATATTCAGTGAAATTGCATTCCATGATATGCGCTCACAAATTTTCTGACAGCACCTCGAACTCAACCTCCACCCACCCCTGCACACACACCATGCACCGTAGTACCTGTCACGGCACGAAATCGGCGCGGTTTATTTTTCCGGGCAGCGTCTCGCGTGCCGACGTCGGCGTCGGCGTACGTTGAACCCTTACCTCAGCGTCCGCGTACATCGGAGTCGAAGAACCCCGTAACCACGTTCATCCCTCTACGAAACGGCGCCCGTTGTGACGCATTTCCGACCGGTGATCGCGGTGGATCGTGCCCGAGGAGAGCCCGCCTAGCGCGGCGGTCTTCGACTCGACGCACCCCTGCGGGGAACTCACAAGAACAATAATGATTCAACCACTGTCGAGAATGATTCCACTTCGAGTGTCGCACGGATCCTCTCCCTCTCGAGTTAGTTAATAATCGCGCGGGTAGCAAAAACACAACGGGCACGAGGAGAGAGAGAGAGGAGGAGAAGGGGCGCGCACCGACCATCCGGCAGGACACACCACGACAGACTGAGGGTGGAAAGCGTGGTTGCCTTCGCGACGGCCTCGTGCGTCGTCGGCCGGCGTCGGCATGTTTCGCGGTGCACGGGCCGTCGCACTCGGCTGCTCATGTTCGGGTCACATGGCCCGACGGTGAACGACGCGACAATCGTCGCCGATACATCGAATTGCTGCTGATCTATCGGAACGATCGATAATCCTGACGTTGGTCAATCTGCTTTGCGGTTTTTAAATTACTAGGTTCTCGAACTTGATCTCTTTATTCGCTAATGAACACGCGACCGGTGTGCTTGTACGCTCGTTACCTTGCACCTTGTACGTACGTTGGCTTGTTTTTAACAGTTTTCTTCCAGTGAGCAGGAATTAATGAAGTATTTCATTTTTTGTGTTACAGGGTCTAAGAATAGTTGCAGCGATTATTGGTCGGGATAATTAGATACCCGGCGGTGTCTTAGCGAGCTTGCATTCTCTCGGCGTACGATTAATTGAAAGGATTGGATTATGTAACAAGTAATTGCAAGCACGTAATGAGTATTCTAGTATTTTGTTATGAATTTGAGGTTTAATTACTTGTAGTTATTATTCAGCCACATGTTGTCATTTTTGGAAGTTAGAACTTTGCGTCAGTATGTGAGATGATCTCGACAGAGTAACCGGTAGTTTGAAAGATGCCATGATCAGACGCGATCGCTATTCGTTTGTTTTAATTAATTGTTAGATGTTTCACACTGTTTGATATGATTATTATTGTCATATGCTACATTTATTTTCATGATTCCGTTTCGAATTTTTTTTTTAAATAACTTTTTGCCACCTTCAAAAGTTTATACATCGCGTCAGTATGTGAAATAATTTAGATTATTTTCGATCGAAAAACAAGTGTTGCGAAAGACGTCATCAGACACGACCGTCATTCTTTTCATTTTTTGTAATTAGGTGTCAGAGATTTCACATTGTCAAATATAATTATTAATAGCATATGATACTTTTTAAAGTTTATACGTCGCGACAGTATTTGAAATAATTTAGGTTATTCTCGATCGACATTTATTCTTTTCTTTTTAAGTAGTTGTTAGACGTTTCACACTCTCAGATATTATTATTAATGTCATGTGCTAGATTTATTTTCATCATTTCGATTTATATTAATTTTTGGAAGTTTGTACTCGTGTGTCGTCTGCCGGCGATGACATGATTCGCTTGTGCACGGGCCGTTTCACTAGGCCACTGACAATCCAGTCACGTGGTTCGACGATGACCGCCGCGACACTCATCCCCACGTTGGTCAATCTGTTCCGCGTTTTTTACATTTCTGGGTTTTCCAACCTGATCTCTTTATTCGCTAACGAACGCGGGACCGGCGTGCTTGTACGATCGTCACCGTGTTAGTTTGTTTAACTGTTTTCTTCCAGTAATCAGTGGCTTCCAGTTAGCAGTGTCTTCCAGTGAGCAGTGATTAACCAAGTGTTTCATTTGTGTATTATAGGCTCTGAGAATAGTTGCAGCCATTATTGATCAGGATAATAAAAATCACGGCGGCGTCATAGCGAGCTTCCATTGTCTCAACGTTTGATTAATTGCAAGTAAATAATGAGTGTTCTAGTATTTGAGGTTATTGAATTCGCGGTTTAATTAATTGTTGTAGTTATGATTTAGCCACTTGTTGCCATTTTTGAAAGTTTGTACTTCGCGTCAGTATGTGACATAGTGTAGATTCTTCTCGATCGAGCAACATGTGTTTCGACAGACACCATGATAACACGCGACCGTTATTCCTTTTTTTTCGTAATTACCTGTTACTTAGACGTTTCACACTCTCAGATATTATTATTAATGTCATAAGCTACATTTATTTTCATGGTTTCGCTATGGACTATTTTCTTTTTAAATCATATTTTGCCATTTTTAAGAGTTTATACTTCGCGTTAGTATGCGAAATAATTTAGATTATTCTCGACAAAGTAACAAGTGGTTTGAAAGACTTCATTATCAGAGGCGACCGTCATTCTTTTTTTTATTAGCTGTCAGATTTCACACTGTCTGATATAATTATTAGGCCCGCTGCAGACGAGCGACTTTTTTCATGCGTCTTCATAGCGGTCACGTGCGATTCCACGATACGACGACGTCGCGGTTACGCACCGGTGATGCTGCGTTCGTTCATGAACGTAACCTGCCGAGTCGCGTAACGTCACCGCTGCGGAATCGCAGCGACAAAAGTCGCTCGTGTGCACCGGCACTTAATGTCATAGCTACATTTATTTGCATGATTCCGTTTTGTACTATTTTTTTTTAAATAAAGCCATTCTTAAATTTCATACGTCGTGTTAGTATGTGAAATAATGTAGGTTATTCTCGATCGAGTGACATGTGGTTAGAATGATGCCACGGTCAGACGCGACAGTTATTTTTTTTTTCATTACTTGCCAATCGTTTCACACCCTCAGATATTATTATTAGTGTCATATGCTAGACTCATTTTCATCATTTCGTTTTATACTATTTTTTTAAATAATTTTCCGCCGTTTTTGCATCGCCATGTTTCGCGTGTGCACGGGCCGTCTCATTCGGCCGTTGACGATCCGGTCACGTGACCCGATGGTGACCGCCGCGACACTCATTCGCCGATATATCGAATTGCTCCTGATCGAACGGAAAGATCGTACATCGTGACGTTGGTCAATCTCTTCGCAAACGGACGCGCGACCGGTGTGCTCATACGCTCGTTACTCTGCAACTTGTTCGGACGTTCTCTTGTTTAACGCTATTTTTCTAGCAACTAGTAGCTTCCAGTGAACAGAAATTATCCAAGTGTTTCGTTTTTTGTATTAGACGTTGTGAGTGTGGATGCATCCATTATTGGCCAGAATAATTAGACACACGGAGGCGTCTCAGGGAGCTTCCATTGTCTCAGCGTACGATTAGTTGCATGTAAGTAATCAGTGTTCTTGTATTTGGTATCGAATTTGCAGTTAATTAATTATTGTAACTATTATTTAGACACGTTGCCATTTTGGAATTGTATACTCCGCGTCAATATGTGAAATAATTTATATTATTCTCGATAGAGTAACGCGTGGTTCGAAAGACGCCATTATTAGACGCGACCATTGTTCTTCTTTTTTTTTGTAATTAGCTGTTACAGATTTTATACTGTCTGATATGATTATTAATGTCATATGCAACATTTATTTTCGTGATTTTATTCGCAATTATTTTTTTATAGTACTTTTTTGCCATTTTCGAAATTTTATACGACGCGGCAGTGTGTGAAATAAATTAGATTATTCTCGATCGAGTGACATGTGTTTCTAAAGACGCCACGATCAGACGCGACCGTTATTCTTTTTTATTTTCGTTGTAATTAGGTGTTACAGATTTAATACTGTCTGATCTGATTATTAATGTCATATGCAACATTTACTTTCGTGATTTTGTTCGGAATTACTTTTTTTATAATAATTTTTAGCCACTTTCGAAATTTTATACGACGCGGCAGTGTGTGAAATAAATTAGATTATTCTCGATCGAGTGACATGTGGTTCGAAAGACGCCATGATCAGACGCGACCGTTATTCTTCTTCTTTTTTTTTGTAATTAGGTGTTACAGATTTAATACTGTCTGATCTGATTATTAATGTCAGATGCAACATTTATTTTCGTGATTTTGTTCGGAATTATTTTTTTTATAATAATTTTTTGCCATTTCCGAAATTTTATACAACGCGGCAGTGTGTGAAATAAATTAGATTATTCTCGATCGAGTGACATGTGGTTCGAAAGACGCCATTATTAGATGCGACCCTCAGTCTTTTCTTTTTAATTACTTGTCAGACGTTTCACACTTTCAGATATTATTATTAATGTCATGTGCTAGATTTATTTTCATCATTTCGTTTTATATTTTTTTTTTTAAATAATTTTCCGCCGTTTTCGCATCGCGATGTTTCGCGTGTGCATGGGCCGTCTCATTCGGCCGTTGACGATCCGGTCACGTGGGCCGATGGTGACCGCCGCGACACTCATTCGCCGATATATCGAATTGCTCCTGATCGAACGGAAAGATCGTACATCGTGACGTTGGTCAATCTCTTCGCAAACGGACGCGCGACCGGTGTGCTCATACGCTCGTTACTCTGCAACTTGTTCGGACGTTCTCTTGTTTAACGCTGTTTTTCTAGCAACTAGTAGCTTCCAGTGAACAGAAATTATCCAAGTGTTTCGTTTTTTGTATTAGACGTTGTGAGTATGGATGCATCCATTATTGGCCAGAATAATTAGACACACGGAGGCGTCTCAGCGAGCTTCCATTGTCTCAGCGTACGATTAGTTGCATGTAAGTAATCAGTGTTCTTGTATTTGGTATCGAATTTGCAGTTAATTAATTATTGTAACTAATATTTAGACACGTTGCCATTTTGGAATTTTATACTCCGCGTCTATATGGGAAATAATTTAAATTATTCTCGATAGAGTAACGCGTGGTTCGATAGACGCCATTATTAGACGCGACCATTATTCTTCTTTTTTCTTTGTAATTAGCTGTTACAGATTTTATACTGTCTGATATGATTATTAATGTTATATGCAACATTTTTTTTTGTGATTTTATTCGCAATTATTTTTTTATGGTACTTTTTTGCCTTTTTCGAAATTTTATACGACGCGACAGTGTGTGAAATAAATTCGATTGTTCTCGATCGAGTGACATGTGGTTCGAAAGACGCCATTATTAGACGCGACCGTTATTCTTCTTTATTTTTTTTGTAATTAGGTGTTACAGATTTAATACTGTCTGATCTGATTATTAATGTCATATGCAACATTTATTTTCGTGATTTTGTTCGGAATTATTTTTTTTATAATAATTTTGTGCCATTTCCGAAATTTTATACGACGCGGCAGTGTGTGAAATAAATTAGATTATTCTCGATGGAGTGACATGTGGTTCGAAAGACGCCATTATTAGATGCGACCCTCAGTCTTTCCTTTTTAATTACTTGTCAGACGTTTCACACTTTCAGATATTATTATTAATGTCATGTGCTAGATTTATTTTCATCATTTCGTTTATTATTTTTTTTTAAATAATTTTCCGCCATTTTTGCATCGCCATGTTTCGCGTGTGCCCGGTCCGTCTCATTCGGCCGTTGACGATCCGGTCACGTGGCCCGATGGTGACCGCCGCGACACTCATTCGCCGATATATCGAATTGCTCCTGATCGAACGGAAAGATCGTACATCGTGACGTTGGTCAATCTCTTCGCAAACGGACGCGCGACCGGTGTGCTCATACGCTCGTTATTCTGCAACTTGTTCGGACGTTCTCTTGTTTAACGCTATTTTTCTAGCAACTAGTAGCTTCCAGTGAACAGAAATTATCCAAGTGTTTCGTTTTTTGTATTAGACGTTGTGAGTGTGGATGCATCCATTATTGGCCAGAATAATTAGACACACGGAGGCGTCTCAGGGAGCTTCCATTGTCTCAGCGTACGATTAATTGCATGTAAGTAATCAGTGTTCTTGTATTTGGTATCGAATTTGCAGTTAATTAATTATTGTAACTATTATTTAGACACGTTGCCATTTTGGAATTTTATACTCCGCGTCAATATGTGAAATAATTTAAATTATTCTCGATAGAGTAACGCGTGGTTCGAAAGACGCCATTATTAGACGCGACCATTGTTCTTCTTTTTTTTTGTAATTAGCTGTTACAGATTTTATACTGTCTGATATGATTATTAATGTCATATGCAACATTTATTTTCGTGATTTTGTTCGGAATTATTTTTTTTTATAATAATTTTTTGCCATTTTCGAAATTTTATACGACGCGGCAGTGTGTGAAATAAATTAGATTATTCTCGATCGAGTGACATGTGTTTCTAAAGACGCCATGATCAGACGCGACCGTTATTCTTCTTTATTTTTTTTGTAATTAGGTGTTACAGATTTAATACTGTCTGATCTGATTATTAATGTCATATGCAACATTTATTTTCGTGATTTTGTTCGGAATTATTTTTTTTATAATAATTTTTTGCCATTTCCGAAATTTTATACAACGCGGCAGTGTGTGAAATAAATTAGATTATTCTCGATCGAGTGACATGTGGTTCGAAAGACGCCATTATTAGATGCGACCCTCAGTCTTTTCTTTTTAATTACTTGTCAGACGTTTCACACTTTCAGATATTATTATTAATGTCATGTGCTAGATTTATTTTCATCATTTCGTTTTATATTTTTTTTTTAAATAATTTTCCGCCGTTTTTGCATCGCCATGTTTCGCGTGTGCATGGGCCGTCTCATTCGGCCGTTGACGATCCGGTCACGTGGGCCGATGGTGACCGCCGCGACACTCATTCGCCGATATATCGAATTGCTCCTGATCGAACGGAAAGATCGTACATCGTGACGTTGGTCAATCTCTTCGCAAACGGACGCGCGACCGGTGTGCTCATACGCTCGTTACTCTGCAACTTGTTCGGACGTTCTCTTGTTTAACGCTGTTTTTCTAGCAACTAGTAGCTTCCAGTGAACAGAAATTATCCAAGTGTTTCGTTTTTTGTATTAGACGTTGTGAGTATGGATGCATCCATTATTGGCCAGAATAATTAGACACACGGAGGCGTCTCAGCGAGCTTCCATTGTCTCAGCGTACGATTAGTTGCATGTAAGTAATCAGTGTTCTTGTATTTGGTATCGAATTTGCAGTTAATTAATTATTGTAACTAATATTTAGACACGTTGCCATTTTGGAATTTTATACTCCGCGTCTATATGGGAAATAATTTAAATTATTCTCGATAGAGTAACGCGTGGTTCGATAGACGCCATTATTAGACGCGACCATTATTCTTCTTTTTTCTTTGTAATTAGCTGTTACAGATTTTATACTGTCTGATATGATTATTAATGTTATATGCAACATTTTTTTTTGTGATTTTACTCGCAATTATTTTTTTATGGTACTTTTTTGCCTTTTTCGAAATTTTATACGACGCGACAGTGTGTGAAATAAATTAGATTATTCTCGATCGAGTGACATGTGTTTCTAAAGACGCCATGATCAGACGCGACCGTTAGTCTTCTTTATTTTTTTTGTAATTAGGTGTTACAGATTTAATACTGTCTGATCTGATTATTAATGTCAGATGCAACATTTATTTTCGTGATTTTGTTCGGAATTATTTTTTTTATAATAATTTTTTGCCATTTCCGAAATTTTATACAACGCGGCAGTGTGTGAAATAAATTAGATTATTCTCGATCGAGTGACATGTGGTTCGAAAGACGCCATTATTAGATGCGACCCTCAGTCTTTTCTTTTTAATTACTTGTCAGACGTTTCACACTTTCAGATATTATTATTAATGTCATGTGCTAGATTTATTTTCATCATTTCGTTTTATATTTTTTTTTTAAATAATTTTCCGCCGTTTTTGCATCGCCATGTTTCGCGTGTGCATGGGCCGTCTCATTCGGCCGTTGACGATCCGGTCACGTGGGCCGATGGTGACCGCCGCGACACTCATTCGCCGATATATCGAATTGCTCCTGATCGAACGGAAAGATCGTACATCGTGACGTTGGTCAATCTCTTCGCAAACGGACGCGCGACCGGTGTGCTCATACGCTCGTTACTCTGCAACTTGTTCGGACGTTCTCTTGTTTAACGCTATTTTTCTAGCAACTAGTAGCTTCCAGTGAACAGAAATTATCCAAGTGTTTCGTTTTTTGTATTAGACGTTGTGAGTGTGGATGCATCCATTATTGGCCAGAATAATTAGACACACGGAGGCGTCTCAGGGAGCTTCCATTGTCTCAGCGTACGATTAGTTGCATGTAAGTAATCAGTGTTCTTGTATTTGGTATCGAATGTGCAGTTAATTAATTATTGTAACTATTATTTAGACACGTTGCCATTTTGGAATTTTATACTCCGCGTCAATATGTGAAATAATTTAAATTATTCTCGATAGAGTAACGCGTGGTTCGAAAGACGCCATTATTAGACGCGACCATTGTTCTTCTTTTTTTTTGTAATTAGCTGTTACAGATTTTATACTGTCTGATATGATTATTAATGTCATATGCAACATTTTTTTTCGTGATTTTATTCGGAATTATTTTTTTATAGTACTTTTTTTGCCATTTTCGAAATTTCATACGACGCGACAGTGTGTGAAATAAATTCGATTGTTCTCGATCGAGTGACATGTGGTTCGAATGACGCCATTATTAGACGCGACCGTTAGTATTTTCTTTTTCGTAATGAGCTGTTAGATATTTCACATTGTCTGATACGATTATTATGTCAGATGCCACATTTATTTTCATGAATTTGTTTTGAATTATTTTTTTTTTTAAATAAATTTTTGCCGTTTTCGAAAGTTATACGTCGCGGCAGTGTGTGAAATAATTAAAATTATTCTCGATCGAGTGATATGTGGTTTGAATGATACCACGATCAGACGCGACTGTTATTTCTTTTTTTTTAATTATTTGTTAGACGTTTCACACTCAGATATTATTATTAGCGTCATATGCTAGATTTATTTTCATCATTTCGTTTCATATTATCTTAATTTAACTAATTTTCCGCCATTTTTGCATCGCCATGTTTCGCGTGTTCATGGGCCGTCCCATTCGGCCGCTGACGATCCAGTCACGTGGCTCGACGGTGACCGCCGCGACACATTCGCCGATATATCGAATTGCTCCTGATCGAACGGAATGGTCGAACATTCTGACGTTGGTCAATCTGTTTCGCGCGTTTCTTAGATTACGAGGTTCTCTAACCTGATCTCTTTATTCGCAAACGGACGCGCGACCGGTATGCTCATACGCTCGTCACCCTGCAACTTGTTCGGATGTTCTTTTGTTTAACGGTATTCTTCCAGTAACTACCAAGTGTTTTTTTTTGTTTAGACATTCTGAGAATGATTGCATCCATTATTGGTCAGAATAATTAGATACACGGCGCCGTCTTAGCGAGCTTCTATTGTCTCAGCGTTTGATTAGTTGCAAGTAAGTAATGAGTGTTCTAGTATTTGAGGTTATTGAATTCGCGGTTGAATTAATTGTTTTAGTTATTATTTAGCCATTTACTTCGCGTCAGTGTGTGAAATAAAATTTAGATTATTCTGGATATAGAGGAACAAGTGGTTCAAAAGACGCCATTATTACACGCGATCTTTCGCCTTCCCTTTATCATAATTAGCTGTTAGAAATTTTGCACTGTCTGATATACTTATCAATACAATATACTACATTTATTTTCGTTTTCTGTTTTGTACAATTTTTTTTAAATATTTTTTTTACATTTTGGGAGTTTTGACCGCGTCAATATGTGGAATAATTAAGATTATTCTCGATCGAGTATCATGTGTTTCAAAAGACGCCATGATCAGACGCGACCGTTATTTTTTGTTTTATTTGGAATTAGTTATTAGAGATTTCATACTGTCTGATACGATTATTAATGTCACATGTTGCATTTATTTTCATGATTCTGTTCTGAATTATTTTTTTTAAACAATTTTTTGCCATTTTCGAAAGTTTATACGACGCGGCGGTATGTGAAATAATTTAGATTATTCTCGATCGAAGTAGCAATTGTTTCAAAAGACGCCATGATCAGACGCGATCGTTATTCTTTTTTTTATTTGTAATTAGCTGTTAGAGAACAGAAATTAACCGTGTTTTTTTTTGTAGTGGACGTTGTGAGTGTGGATGCATCCATTATTGGTCAGAATAATTAGACACACGGCGGCGTCTCAGCGAGCTTCTATTGTCTCAGCGTTTGATTAGTTGCAAGTAAGTAATGAGTGTTCTAGTATTTGAGGTTATTGAATTCGCGGTTTAATTAATTGTTATAGTTATTATTTAGCCATTTACTTCGCGTCAGTGTGTGAAAAAAAATTTAGATTATTATGGATAGAGTAACAAGTCGTTCAAAAGACGCCATTAATACACGCGATCGTTCGCCTATACTTATCAATGCAATATACTACATTTATTTTCGTTTTCTGTTTTGTACAATTTTTGTTAATATTCTTTTGACATTTTGGGAGTTTTAACCGCGACAATATGTGGAATAATTTAGATTATTCTCGATCGTGTAGCATGTGTTTCAAAAGACGCCATGATCAGACGCGACCGTTATATTTTGTTTTATTTGGAATTAGCTATTAGAGATTTCATACTGTGTGATACGATTATTAATGTCACATGTTGCATTTATTTTCATGATTCTGTTCTGAATTATTTTTTTTAAACAATTTTTTGCCATTTTCGAAAGTTTATACGACGCGGCGGTATGTAAAATAATTTAGATTATTCTCGATCGAAGTAGCAATTGTTTCAAAAGACGCCATGATCAGACGCGATCGTTATTCTTTTTTTATTTGTAATTAGCTGTTAGAGAACAGAAATTAACCGTGTTTTTTTTTGTAGTAGACGTTGTGAGTGTGGATGCATCCATTATTGGTCAGAATAATTAGACACACGGCGGCGTCTCAGCGAGCTTCCATTGTCTCAGCGTACGATTAGTTACAAGTAAGTAATGAATATTCTAGTATTTGATGTTTTGAATTTGAAGTTTAATTAATTGTTGTAGTTATTATTTAGCCATTTGTTGCCATTTGGGAAGTTTATACATCGCGTCAGTATGTGAAATAATTTACATTATTCTCGGTCGGGTAACAAGTGGTTTGAAAGACGCCATTATTAAACGCGACCCTTGTTTTTTTTTAATTAGTTCTTAGAGGTTTCACATTGTCTGATATGATTATTTATTTCATATGCTACATTTATTTTCATTATTTTGTTTTGTTATTTTTTTAAAATAATGCGTTATTTTTGGAAGTTTTTACATCGCGTCAGTATTTGAAATAATTTAAATTATTCTCGATCGTGTAACAAGTGGTTTGAAAGACGCCATTCTTAAACGCGACCCTTGTTTTTTTTTAATTAGTTCTTAGAAGTTTCACATTGTCTGATATGATTATTTATTTCATATGCTACATTTATTTTCATTATTTTGTTTTATTTTTTTAAAATAATGCGTTATTTTTGGAAGTTTTTACATCGCGTCAGTATTTGAAGTAATTTAAATTATTCTCGATCGTGTAACAAGTGGTTTGAAAGACGCCATTATTAAACGCGACCATTGTTTTTTTTTAATTAGTTCTTAGAGGTTTCACATTGTCTGATATGATTATTTATTTCATATGCTACATTTATTTTCATTATATTGTTTTGTTATTTTTTTAAAATAATGCGTTATTTTTGGAAGTTTTTACATCGCGTCAGTATTTGAAATAATTTAAATTATTCTCGATCGTGTAACATGTAGTTTGAAGGACGCCATGATCAGACGTGACCGTTATTCTTTTTTTTTTAATTAGCTGTTAGAGTTTGAACATTGCGTGATCTGATTGTTAATATCCGTATGCTAGGCTTATTTTCATTTTATACTGTTTTATGAAATATTAGTATGTTTGTTATAATACATTTTCTTAACAATTTACTGGTATAATGTACGATGTCTCGACAGAAGTTCAGTTTGAAATAACGTCTGAAAAAATATTTTTTATTTTCTACGTAAAGTTTCGTGGTATATAAATTAAATCTTTAATATTATTTCTAAATTCAATTATAATGAATAGAAAATTTCTGCTTCATATTTAAACTTTTGTGATTATTTTTTAATAGCAAATACCAATGACCGTATTTAACATTTGCAATCCGTTCATCCTGTTACCGAAATAAATATTTAATTTTGGAAAAACGCAATCGACTCTGTTTTCGCGGATATTTCGGGCATTGGAAATATTAACGAGCCAAATCTTTTATTTGCAGCGATCGCGAAAATTGATCGGAGACCTGGGAAATTTTGTCTCGTTCGTGATTACGAATCGCCCGCATAATTATTATATTCGAGGCTTCCGAAAAATATATCTACGTATCTCTGGAAACTTCAAGAATATCTCAGGTATGTCCTTTAATTTATCATTTCTTGAAAACATTTTATTGTGAATATTGTTTGTGTGTAGTTTATGTCTGTGTATTTTGTGTTCGTCCCATAAGTAACGTCGCTTCGTCTCTTACGTTAAATGAACATACATATCTTATGTTTACGCTTATTATATATTATTATATTAATTATGTTTATCATATTTATATCTCTTGTTTATGCGATGAAATTATACAAACTTTATAATATATTTTTTATAAACGAAATTAATTTGTGGCATTTTATGCTGCACCTATTTAAAAGAGGCACTGCACTACGAATGATATTATAAATATTCAATATCCAATATTCTGCCTCCACGTTGACTTCACCGTGCATCAACCGGTTACCATTTATTCCAATTATTACACAATTTTTTAACCGGTAAAAACTTCATTAATTATGAGTATTTGATATCAACTGCGAATGAACTTTTTAATTAAAAAAGAGCAGAATTTTTTACAAAGGAAATAAAGAAATTATTCGAAGAATTGAGCATTGTTATAGAAAAATATGGTCAATACGTCGGTGACTAATCCTAACGAAAAGTATTTTTTTTTTGTATTGAAGATTAACTACAGAAGCGACATTACTTATGAGATAACCTGATATATTATTTTATTTTGATTTTTTGAATTGAATTCGCATGATTGCTGTCAGAACGATGCTAAGATTAATACATTTATATTTTTATTATATTACTTACTAAATTAGTAATTATTAATATCTTATAATTTGTTACTATTATACATATGAGTAGACAATTACATTGTTCAAGACATAGTTTGCCTTGTAGCATTCAATAGGCATTTTTTATAATTTTTAACGTGATAACTATGTGCACGGGTGTATTATTACAATCGATATGTTTACAATCGGCGAAGTGACCATGACTGGTCAATATTTTAATAAGTTAAGTAATCACAAATTTTCATCGGTTTTATATTTGGCGGAAGTGCCATTTTTAACGTGTGATAAGAAGTCTTTAATGTTTTTCCGTATCCAAGAAAATGGAACCTAATAATTTGTTTGCGCTCGGTCATAAGGAGCTTTTAGTGCTTCTTACGGGAGTCCCTCGGTTTTAACGAAAGCATTGTTGTTCCGATGAAACTTGATAGCGTTTAAAAAGATAAAAGCTTTTGAAGAGATGACGCTTTATCTTCACTTGTTAGCAACAACATCTCGGTATTATCTTAGTTCGTGTTATAACGTGGACGCTATAAACAATCACTATAAAATTCACTGGATACCTCCTCTGAGCCTCTTCATTTTTATTATTCATGTTACACAGTACACTGTGTACATTTCACTGCATAATACAAATAATTCTAATGTAATAAGTTTTGTGACATTTTCGTTGCTCGAATGTTTATGATAACACAATTCAACAAATATTTACAATTTTTTTGACTTTTAACATTAGACATTTAATTTTCTGCATACACAGGGTGTCCGGGCTAGAAATGAATAATAATATTAAGGGCATAATAGGAGAATGATATGAATGTATAATTACGTTTAAAAATGAAGAACTTGACTTTCATATATTTTATATTAATAAAGAGAAGTATATTTGTCGCCAATACTTCAATATGCCCTCCCTCGCCCCCCAAATCCCAATTTTGTATCATGCAACTTTGATATGGACGATTCTGTTGTATATAATGTTAGGAGAATGTTAATATTATGAGAATGTTAATGTTATAATAATATTATCAGAATGGTAATAGTATAGTAATGATAGGATATCCTGAAGCTACGGATAAGAAATTTACAGTTAGGCGGGGAACAGAGTTAGAGTAGCGGTGGAAATTGCGGTGGCATTCTAGACAATATAGGGGGTGTAAGGCAGGGTTATCCCCGGATAATATCGTGTATCTGACCCTATAAGTGCAATGAAAGTGCGCGTTTCGTGTGGGGCCCGCTAGTGTGGACTCCTCGGTAACACTGCCCTACAGGCTGGTGCCTTAGGCGCAGGATACTGAGGATCGTCCAGGGTATACTGTAGGTAAATCTGTATATTTGTGGAGAAAAGTGGAAAGTGCGTGTTACGTGCGGAGCCCGCTAGTGTGGACTCCTCGGTAACACTGCCCTACAGGCTGGTGCCTTAGGCGCAGGATACTGAGGATCGTCCAGGGTATACTGTAGGTAAATCTGTGTATTTGTGGAGAAAAGTGGACAGTGCGTGTTACGTGTGGAGCCCGCTAGTGTGGACTCCTCGGTAACACTGCCCTACAGGCTGATGCTTTAGGCGCAGGATACTGAGGATCGTCCTGGTCATCGTGCAGGTAAGTCTGTGCATGTGTGGCTCATGTGCTGTGCAGAAAAGTGGACAGTGCGTGTTACGTGTGGAGCCCGCTAGTGTGGACTCCTCGGTAACACTGCCCTACAGGCTGGTGCCTTAGGCGCAGGATACTGAGGATCGTCCTGGTCATCGTGCAGGTAAGTCTGTGCATGTGTGGCTCATGTGCTGTGCAGAAAAGTGGACAGTGCGTGTTACGTGTGGAGCCCGCTAGTGTGGACTCCTCGGTAACACTGCCCTACAGGCTGATGCCTTAGGCGCAGGATACTGAGGATCGTCCTGGTCATCGTGCAGGTAAGTCTGTGCATGTGTGGCTCATGTGCTGTGCAGAAAAGTGGACAGTGCGTGTTACTTGTGGAGCCCGCTAGTGTGGACTCCTCGGTAACACTGCCCTATAGGCTGGTGCCTTAGGCGCAGGATACCGAGGCAGGTCCAAGGTGTTGTGCAGTGAGTGAGGTGGCCGACTGCGAACGCAGGAAATCCGAATTTAAGTTCCAGTGCCGCAGGTCCCATATTTTTCACGATTTTCTACAATATTAGAGTCTTTCGTTAAAGTATACTGATAGTTCCTCTGCAGGAGAGTAAGGGAAATGACGCCACATATTTAGATAATTAGTAGGATCGTTTACAATACGCATGATGAGTGATTTTAGTAATTACTTAATAATTTTTCAGGATTAGGTGTTCTGATACTTATAGATAGGGGTTTATGTAGATACCAAAGAATGTTAATATTATAATAATGTTATGAGATTGATGATATAATAATAATATGAGAATGATAATTCACTTAAACTGAAGATAGAATTGTTCATTTTAATTTTGCTTGATAAGAAAAGAAATTTATTGTGCGACGATTTTTTATTTACTAAAATGAGCCATGTCCCACCCACCCCCGCCCCTTTCATTACGTCAGTTCTTCAATATTGTGGGAAATATTTAGATGGAATATACTTAGCCAGGACACCCTGTGTATACAAAATGTTGAAGTTCGAAAATGCCGGGGAATATTATTCTATGTTATAATATGTTAAGAGACGTTACGGTCTAATCCGTAATTTTGCTATTAAACTTCTTTCAGTGTTTGTATTATAATTTTATATAGTGGTTTCCTGTTGCAACAACGATTATAAGAGGCTGAGTCCGTTGAATAATTTGTAACACTGGTACACACTTTTTTGATAGAATATGTTACATTTATCCGAAAGTCTTTATGAACGAACTTAGTACAAATGTTCCGTTCTCCGTGTTATATTTTGAATTTGAACAAATTAATTATGTAATTCATATGAGGTCACTGAGGCTCTGAAGAGGCTATTTTATGGAAAAAACTTGTATGGTTTTCTTTACAACGAATCGTGTGATCGGTCGGGAAATCGGTTCTCTATTAAATCTCCACCGGAGGCATTATCGATATATGATCCACCAGCGTGTCGTTCGCAGAACTTCCCCGAAACTTTGGAAGCGACCTCGTCTTCAGGCCTTATGGCTTTCATTTCTCCGGTAACCAAAGGATGCGCTGGAAATATGTTTTACGATGGAAAGCGACGCGTTTTTGCTGTAATAAAATGAACACTCGGGCGACAAAACTTCAGTCAACTCATACATCAGCATGATAATGCGCTCGAGCACATAGTTATCACGTTAAAAATTTCTTCAGTACTAAAGGAGAGGTATCACCACAGCCCACATGGTGTCCTACCGTAAATATTATATAAAATTGTTGGAGAATGTTAGAACTGAAGTTTACGGCTTAAGAGTTTTGAAACATTAAATATATGGGCTCAACAGAGAAATAAACCTTTGATCTATAAAACTGGTCAAAATTTACATAAAGCAACATGTTAAAGAATATTTAAAATCTTTGAAAGAATGATAGCATGCGTTCTGAACAGCCTAACAAAGATGATGACCATTGAAATGTATACACATAAGTACCTATGTAACTCAAGTTAACTTTTAAAACTACCCACAGAGAATAATTGTACAATAATTGTTTTTGTTGCATGCTACTAACATACGGAGAAATGGAGCAGGAGACAGAAGCAGGCAGTGTAGATAATATTATTACTACAAGAGGCAAAGTATAATCTTGTTAGAACCAAACCCGGTTTAACAACATTAATGCCGTTCACATACAAAGATTGCATATTTAAAATCAGCTCTTAAAGCTTCATAAAATCAAGAATGATAGAATACAATAATAGAAATGGCAAATCTTTAATTCTTTCATGTTATAGTATCACGTACAATGTTCTCAGCAAATTTGCATCTAGCTGCCATGTAATAACATTAAGAACAAAAATTATATATTTGAAATCAGCTCTTAAAGCTTCATAAAATCAAGAAAGAGAGAATACAATAACAAATATGGCAAATCTTTCTATTTTCCATTCTATAGTGACAGACAATGTTCTCAGCAAATTTGCATCTAGCTGCCATGTAATAACATTAAGAACAAAAATTATATATTTAAAACCAGCTCTTAAAGCTTCATAAAATCAAGAATGAGGGAATACAATAACAAATATGGCAAATCTGTCTATTTTCCATCCTAAGGGGTCACAGACAATATTCTCAGTAAATGCACATCTCACTGCCATGTAATAACATTAAGAACAAAAATTATATATTTAAAATCAGCTCTTAAAGCTTCATAAAATCAAGAATAAGAGAATACAATAACAAATATGGCAAATCTTTCTATTTTCTATGCTATAGTGTCACAGACAATGTTTTCAGTTAATGTGCATGTAACTGCCATGTAATAACATTAAGAACAAAAATGATATATTTAAAATCAGCTCTTATAGCTTCATAAAATCAAGAATGAGAGAATACAATAACAAATATGGCAAATCTTTCTATTTTCTATGCTATAGTGTCACAGACAATGTTTTCAGTTAATGTGCATGTAACTGCCATGTAATAACATTAAGAACAAAAATTATATATTTAAAACCAGCTCTTAAAGCTTCATAAAATTAAGAATGAGGGAATACAATAACAAATATGGCAAATCTTTCTATTTTCTATGCTATAGTGTCACAGACAATGTTTTCAGTTAATGTGCATGTAACTGCCATGTAATAACATTAAGAACAAAAATGATATTTAAAATCAGCTCTTATAGCTTCATAAAATCAAGAATGAGAGAATACAATAACAAATATGGCAAATCTTTCTATTTTCTATGCTATAGTGTCACAGACAATGTTTTCAGTTAATGTGCATGTAACTGCCATGTAATAACATTAAGAACAAAAATTATATATTTAAAACCAGCTCTTAAAGCTTCATAAAATTAAGAATGAGGGAATACAATAACAAATATGGCAAATCTTTCTATTTTCCATCCTAAGGGGTCACAGACAATATTCTCAGTAAATGCACATCTCACTGCCATGTAATAACATTAAGAACAGAAATGATATATTTAAAATCAGCTCTTATAGCTTCATAAAATCAAGAATGAGAGAATACAATAACAAATATGGCAAATCTTTCTATTTTCCATGCTATAGTGTCACAGAAAATGTTTTCAGCAAATTTGCATGTAGCTGCAATGTAATAACTAAGAACAAATATTACATATGTAAAATCAGCTCTTATAGCTTCATAAAATCAAGAATGGGAGAATACAATAACAAATATGGCAAATCTTTCTGTTTTCCATGCTATAGTGTCACAGACAATATTCTCAGTAAATCTGTATCTAACTGCCACGCTTCTGTCTTCTGGATGGCCCACTGCTACTCACGTCCATCAACGCGGGACGTCTCTAGATATATTTACCGTAGAATTTTATATTCGGTCGTTGAACGATATCTGGCACGTAATAGACCGACCAGGTGTTGTAAAGTAAATGCAAAGTCGTGTGCGGAACCGTGCAGAAAAGTCCCTGGTTCACGAAGTAGCACGGAAGAGGGGACGATTTATGGTCATTAAATAATGTAGCGAAATTTATTCCTTCGCTGCCATTCCAGGAACTCTTAGCGCTAAATTTTCGAGGCACGAACGTGTGTCTACGATTGCGATATTAATGGGTAGAGCCGTGTAATAGGGATCCGATAACTGGCCGCCGGCCAACAATCGACTTCATCGCGGAATTCCGCGACCCAAGAAATCGCAACGACCAGAATTCCGCCCCTGTTCCGTCGCCGCATGCGGTTTTCACCCCGAAACCCTCGGGGAAAACGCGCAAACCTCCGTTGTTGCACTTCTTGCCATATTCGTTCGTGCCATTAACGCCGTGGCACATTTTTCACGAGCCGCGTGAAAAATTCACGCGGGACGAGAAAGTTGTTGCGCGCTATTCGCCGCATCGTCGAATAAATTTTTGCCTAACTCGTTTCGGGACTAAAAGCAACGACTTCCTTCTTCGCGAAATTGAATGGTTTAAATTGAAATTGTTGTTCTTACAGTATATTAAAACGGTAAGTAATTGTTACAATAGATTGATTGAATGACATTGGAATTTTGCAATGAATTTTGATTATTTTGATTATGTTGTGATCTTCGGATTATTGTATGTTTTGTCTGCATTATACTTTTGTATATGTGCATGATATTTTTATGTATACGTTTTTATATTGTGCTATGAAAATGTGTTTGTGTGCACTGATATCCATTTTGGCAAATGTATTGGCATTTTTGAAGTTGGACGTGATAGGTTTCTGATTTTGGTTGTATAGAAAACTTAAGACACAGTTTCAGACGGAATTGGATTTTTTGGGAAAATTTGAAGCATGCTTCCAGTTTGAGTTGAGAGTAAAATTCGTCTAAAAATTTCACTTGCGACTAGAATTCCTAGGTAAATTTCGGTTGCATTCAAAATTCACCTGAAAATTTAAATCACCATTTCAGAGGGAATTTCAATTTTCAGATAAATTTAGAATAGGCTACCGATTTCGGTTGTGACTGAAATTCATTCAAGAATTTTGGATAGCACTGAAATTTTCAGATAATTTTCGATTACAGCAATTTTTAATACTGCAGAAATATTTCCGGGCCCCTTAGCCAAAATTTGTTTAGATTTCCATTAAAATTACAGTGATAAAACTTACTGCGATGTAACTAAAATTCCACAGCTGAACATCTGTTTAGATTAAACTCCTTTTATCATGGCACACTGTAGCACCTCATCTCTGATACTCTAATTTTTTTTATCCCATTGCCTCGTCTTCTCAATTTACATTTGTAACCTGTTTACACAGTAAATTCTTCATAAACGCTCGAAAAATCCGCCTTACAAACGCACGTGCTTCGTCGCCACTACACTGTTTGTATTTTACCGACAGCGACGAACGTAGAAAAGGACAACGAGTGAAAGACAAAGGGCGAGACCGAATCGAGACACAGATAAGATCGAGCGCATGCGCATCGGTGACTCAATACTAACATAACGACAAATCTTTTTTACTTTTGGTGATTCTGTTATGAAAATTGTTCTAACATATTGGTGACATTTTTCTGATTAAAATGAGACCAAGAACGATATAATTTAGATCATATTTACTTAGTCAATGTGTTTACCCATTTTCTTTCATTATCACCTCTTTCACTTTCGTACATTTCCATTAACAAAGTAAATATGACCGAATTGTATCGTGTTTGGTCTTATTTTAACCAGAAAAATCTCACCAATATATTAC